>OX457080.1:30493240-31825797 GCA_949752815.1 Conops quadrifasciatus | reverse complement strand
CACATACATATACATAGACAAAAATAAGAAGAAGAAGAAGAAGAAAAAAGTAATGAAAAAGGTGGAGAAGAAGAGGCAGCAGCAGCGGGATGGCAATATGAGAAAAACGAAGAAAAAGAAAAAAAACAAAAGGTTAAGACGGCTGCTAACAACTGTAGAAGAAAAAGAAGAAGAAGGTTATGAATAAAAATAAGGAGTAGAACAAGAAGAAGAAGAAGAAGAAAAAGAAAGGAGCAACAGAACGAGAATACAATTTTAAATATCACATAGAAAGATGTTTGTTCTGAAGGTATATAAGAATAACCATAGCCTCAAGAAAAACACACACACTCCCACATGTACATACGCACACACAAACACACACAAACAAATTCTCATCCAATTGGAGAAGTCTGCTAATACTACTAGAGCGAATAACACAAAACACTGCAGCAATTCCATTCCATTTTGCTAAAAGCAAATACAATAAAAATGTCACCAACGTCAGCAAAAAATCAGAAATAAAAGAGCGTACGAACAAACGAATGCTCAAACTAACGAACGAACGAATGAACGATGTCACTAACAAACGCTGGATTGAGCTTTCTTCTATCGAGTAAAGGAATAGCGAGTAAAGGCATATGAGAAGCCAACAAACACGAGCAGCCCACACGAAATAGAACAACGAACGATTTACGGGCGGCGGGATAAAATCAAATTCAAAACGAACGAACTAACAACTTGCGACAGAAAGACAGCAAGAAAGGAATGAAAGGACAAAATGAATAAATATTCAAATAAAATAAAATGACAAAAAAAAAAAAATTAATTAAAAATAAATAGAAATTTAAATTAAAGACGAAACACGAATAAATAATACGCATTGCTTCTTCTGTGGCAGGAGAAAGGACAGAATTTTCCAAGAAGGAAGTTTCAAACTTTAAAAAAAAGAAGAAGAAAAAGAAGAACAAGAGGTAAGTAAAGGTGGTAACATTTATGCATATCGCTTTTTCAGATAGATTTGGGAAAAGTTGTTGGTTTTTTTTAACTAATTCCACTCGTATTTACATAAAACTTATGGAAATTAAATAAAAGAGTATCGTAGTGCGCTTTCTTTCACACTGCCCTTTACACTGTACCCATCCATAAACTCACTTGACTATAAACTTGACAATGTTTTTCTTTCGGAAAAAGCGCCATGAAATCGTATGCAAGTGTTTATTTTTTTTTGTTGTCATAAATAAAGGAGGTGCAAAATCATACACAAGGCAACGTCTCGAAATATGTGCGCAACAAAAGCAAAAAGTGTTTGAATACAAGAAACACAAATTCAAAAAATTTTTTTTTAAATTTTTTAAATATGTAAATAGTTTTATAAAATTTTATTCTACATAGATTTTTTCGCTCTCCCTCTCTCTCTCTTTCTCTCCCTCTCTTTCTCTCTCTCTGTCGCTCTCTTACTCTACCTCTTTGGAAATGAAACACTGGAGAAATCGCCAACAACGATTGGAAAATGAAATAAAACGAAATGAAACTGAAATTAAATTGTACTGAAAACATAAAAAAAATTTAAAAGAGGGGAAGATTTAAAAAAAAATCAAACAAAAAAAAAAATAACAAAAATTAAAGAAACGAACAAATCAACAAACGAATCATAAAACGAGTAACGAATGCTGACAATAAAATGATAACGAATGCCGCCATAGCGAGGATGAGATCTAGTGTGTGTGTGAGAGAGAGAGAGAGCGCTATATACACCATATAAGAGGCGTGAATGCAGACTGCTGCTTTCTAGAGAGAAAAATAATACACAGCGAATAATAAATAAATAGTAAATTCTTTCTCCACGAACGGCGGCCGCTGACGAAACAGTTGAACCGACAATCAAATCAAATTCCGGAAAGGGATGATAAATTGTACCGAAAACCTAAAAAAATTGAAGAGTAATTTAGGGATTGTGAGAGTATTTGAGGGTATGATTGAATGAAGGAGCGAGTTAGTTCGTTGAGGAGATAATTCAATGAATGAATGACCGATTGACTTGTGGATCAATGATGATGGATTGACTGACTCTGCGGCCTCTTCCACAGCCTCGTCAGGAGTAATCAAGGAGTAGGTGGTGATGATCAGAAAGTACATACATATATACGTACTTATATATGTCGCTATAGTCCGCATACTTCGACTTTGGCTCTACTTTGAATCTTATTATTAAGCGCTGTAGTCATACATAGTCGCAACTATGTAGACGAAAAGGTTCTGGTGCTCACACGTAACACATTTCTTACTCACATTTCTCTCGTCTTCCTTTATCTCATTAGGCGTCCATCTGTTGAGTATAGAGACTGTATTTTATATAGTTTACATAATGCAACAAATATTGAGCACACAAAAGAAAAACCAAATTGAATGATGACCAAAAGAGACCATCATAAATTAAAACCTTAATAATAAAAATGTAAAAAAAAGACGCATTTGATATTAAAAATAGGATAGAATGTTATAAATATAGAAAGAATGATAAAGATAAGAAAAGCCTATTAGTAATAAAAAGAACCGAACATTTTTTGAAACCAAAAACTAACTGATTTCTTTGTTGCTTGTGCGTCTTTTTTTAAAGTGGTCTATGTCCACTTGTCCAATATGTCCACTTAACTGCTTATTATCAATTAATATTTTATGATTATAATATAAAATATTATTATAAAAATAATAAATAGTATACATAAAAAATAGTATAAATAAAATAAAATATTATAAAAACTAATTTTAAAAAAAAGTATGGATTCTTAACTATGAAAAATTAATATGCATAATTTAGTTTTATCATAATTTAAATTGTCATTATTTTTTTGAACCAAAAAATGCATTACCCAAAATTCATAATATACAATATATAATAACGTATAAAAAAATTAAAATATTATAGCTAAAAAATTAATATTTTATTTACAAAGAAAAGCTTAAAACTAAAGAAAAACTTAACTAAATTAAATAAAAGTGACAATATTATAAAAAATGCAACAAACAAAAAAATCAAATAAATACAAAAAAAATTAAAAAATAACAATGAAAAACAAATCATAGGATAAATAAACAAGTGTGATTGTAAAAAATAAATAAGAAAATAAATTAAAATTGAATCAAATACTTATCTCTAAAAAATTAAAAAACAAAAATTTTTTAGTTGTAATAAAAATAAAGATAAAATTAAATACAAGGCTATATAATTATTTACTATATTACTATACAAAAGCAAATAAATATTTATATTGCATTTGTTTATTATATTGCATAAGTTTCTTAATTAATTTACTTTTTTTCTTACTTTAGTTCTTAAGTTCTTAAGTAAACTTAATTTCTTTGTAAAATTAAATTTTTGAAAAGAGTAAAAAAACTAAAGGTTACAAATATAAAACTATATAATAATATGGAAAACGATAAACGAAATATGGAAAAGCTCAATAAAAACGATGAATAGATTACAAACTAAAAATTAACACAAATTTCAAAAAAATATGGTTTAAATGTTAAATAATCGTTTAATGGTAAATATTGGTTTAAACTTAATAATAATAAACTTAATACTTAATACTTAATACTCAATGTATGTATAAACGTAAATAAATAAAATTCAAATAAAGACAAAAACAAAAAAGAAAAACAAACCAAAATTAATAAATAAATAAATATAAAAATAATAAATATAACATTTTTATTTAATTTAAATTTAAGGAAAAAAGAATTTTTTTTTTTTCGTTTTCTTGAAATTATTTTCATTCAATTTCTTTTAAGGTTGATTGCTTTCATCGACCGATGATTCTCTCTGATTCTCTCCATGCAATCAATAAACGCTCTACTGAGGCACTTTAATGGCTATTGTACCGTGCTACTGACATTGTGGAGTAGCATGTGTGTGCTTGTGTGTGGGTTGTGCTGTAGCAGAGACAACGTAACGCCTTCTTTTAGGGTTGGCCGGAGGGGCTCATGGCAGTTATTCGTTTCCATATCGTTCCACGAAAGGGGAAATGAAAGAACAACACTCTTTTATAAGAGATTTCTTCTCTTTATTTTATTACTCAAAAACAACAAATTCTCTTTATATTTGCTTTCCTCATATTGTTCTCTTGATAGCTAGCGTTTGCGGTTTATGTAAGTACTAAAGAGAAGCTGAATTAATTACAAAAGCACTTAGCAAGAACTACAACCTCCCGGCAAATTCTGAAGACCAACTAGCTGATACTATCTACTGCTAGAGGGCGAAATGAAAAGCGTAAATGGAAAAGACTGAAGTCATAAACTGGAAGTCAATTTCTTTGATTTTAATGAGTTGGTAACAAAATCCCGAACGACAAAATCCTGAAAGACAAAATCCCAAACGACAAAATTCCCAAATGACAAAATCCCGAAACGACAAAATCCCGAAACGACAAAATCCCGATGCGACAAAATCCAGAAATTACAAGAATTAGCTTTTCGGTATTCTCCAACTTCTTGAATACATTAAAACTATTAGCCAAGTTCAATTTAGCCACTTTCAGGAGGCAAGGATCATAACCCGTGGCAAGGATTATAATCCTCAGACAAGAAAGTTCTCGCGATATTACAACTTTGCTTTTCTGCCATTGTAAAAAAGGCAAATAGGCACGTACTTCGCTTTGGGAAAAATTTGTGACTCAGATTTCATTTCGTGTTTAATATATTTACGAGATTTTTCATATCGGGAAGAAAAATTTGTCGGAATTTTGTCGCATCGGAATCTTGTTGTCGTTTATGGATTTTTTAATTCGGGATTTTGAGTATCTTCCATTTTAATATTTGTAACAAAAATGAAAATTGTTTTGTGAAATTTTACTATAGTAGAATTTTAAGAAATTTTTGCCTTTTATTAATCAGTAGACTTTTTTCAAAAAGCAAACACATTTATACCATTGTTTTTAATTATCTACATACATATACATTTTATTCATCAATGACAATTGGAAAAAAGAGAAAGAATTATTTTCATCTCATTCACATGGCTTGTAAGTCACTCGTCGCAAATAAACAGTTATTTGCATAATAGTGAAACATTAATTAACATAAAAATAGAAATAACTTTTCACATCAGCATCAAAAACAATTTTTGTATAGTTGTATTTTTTTAAGGTTTTGCAAGTACGTTCATTCACGTTAACATCACGGCACTATTGGATCCTTTCCTTGCGTCATCCTTCCGTTTCGGGTCGATTCATTTGAAACGGAAACCATTATTGTTGCCACCCAATGGCCCATGGCCGAAGTGCAGCGCGTCCGGCAGTGCCGCTTCCGAACGTGTGCGCACATCGCGCAACAGTTGCTGTTGCTGCTGGCTGCTGATGTAACCCAACGAGCCGGAGCCGAGGTACACATTGCCATTGGGCAGACGTATATAGCCGAGTCCACCGGAACCCAAAGAGACGGCTTCACCGGTCGAAAAACCGTGCTGCAGCTGCTGTGGTTGCTGTTGCTGTTGCCGCAGAAAGTGTTGCTGCTGTTGCAGGCCACCGATGCGTAGTTTCGACGCCTCGGTGGCACTGGCACCGGTGCCGGAAGCAGAGATTTGAGCGCGGGCACCATCGAAGTAGCCCGTAGGCAGGAACGGCTCCGTGTCCTGTTCGATGTCGTTGTCGATAATCTCAACAACGGCATACTGTTTCAACGCACGACCCTCAGGGCCCAGGTAGACACTATCGAGGGTGGCGGCGGTGGGCGGTAGGTAGATCGATCCGGCTGGTGGCGGGGGCTGATAGTGATGGCTGATCAGCGGCGACAGAGCAACTGTGGGAACCAGATCCGTGTAGATTTTCGAAGCTACTGCGGCATGTTGCGGCGGCAAGTAAGCGGAAGCTATGGACTTTGATGGATACGGCGCTGGAAGACGTTTATCGCTGCCATGGACGGGGCGGGCAGTGGGCAGAGCCGGCAGAGCTGGTATCGGGGGCAGTGGTACCACTGTCGAGAGTTGTGATGCAAAAGGATGGCCCTTATGGACGAAAGTGGGGCCGGTGGCAGCGACGGCGGCGGTTACGGCAATCGGTTGATTGTAATGATAACCATCGCCAACAACCAGATGTTTCTGCTGAAGTGCTGCGAAGATGATGGTTAGTAGAAATAACTGCTTTTTAGGCATCTAAAAGTAAAGAAAAGAGAAGGCAAAAGAGAGAGAGAGCAATTAAAAATTTTGGTTACAATAATAAATTTGTTAAGTAAAAGAAATTTCGAATAAGTTTTGTTTTTTTTTTTTAAATAAATAATAAAAAAAAAAAAATTAATTTTTTAAAAATTAATGATTTTCTATTGAACATTTTAAGACAATTCCATCAAGTTTGTTGCTTAAGTCTTTCGTTTTAACGCCACACATTGGCGATCAGCAGAGTGTGTTTATCCGTCAGTATGAATGTGTGTGTGTGTGTGTGTTTATGTCAAGAGTAAATGACAGTGAGTAAAGCAATCAATTAGCAATCGTTAATGCTACTTAACGAGAGTAGGACGTCAATTAGTAACGTTTTCTTGGCTACTCCGCGCCTGGGAATTGATCGTTCATACAATCATTGGCTCGCCACTTTGGGGCGTGGCCAAAAATCTCGCCCACGCATTACGGTCGAAATCATATTCATTCGCAACTCATTAATGATGGCCTTTAAGCGAATAATGACGTTAGAGAAAATCAAAAACTCAACAAATCGAGAAAAAATTTCGAAATTGCTTTAGCCCGTGCCCGAAGTCAATGAATTTGGAATATTGGCAGCGTTGTTTGATCAACATAAACATTTGCCAAAACAGCAACAACAACACAAAAAACAGCGCAGCAAATAGACACCAAAAAAAAAAATGGCAATAAACCAAAACGAAACCGCTAACGATTTCATAAAGTTTTCTTCTTTTTCAAGTTTGGTTTTTTGTGATTTTATTTTTTATTTTTCTTTTTTTAAATCATTTAAAGTCATACAAAGTGCCAACAATTGTTTTCTGTAAGTAAGAAAAAACAGAAGTCAACCGACCAGCGCGATTTTCGCGAACCTTCGGAAAGAATGACAACTCTTGAGCTCTGTAATTTGAAACGTTAACGCCGCCGGGCCGAGGGGGGAGGAGAAGGAGGGCAAAAAGAAAAAAAAAGAAGAAAATCAAAAATAACACTGCAACATTTGCTGCAAAAGGTAAACAACTATTAGAAACATAGCATGGAAAGACCAAAAGAGGCAAAAAGACAAAGAAATAACAACAACCAGCAAACAAGACACAATGACGACGATTTGTTTTAACTGATAATTTGCAATAATTATCCATAATTATGTTAAAATTGCAAGCTACCGCGTTGATTATTTACGATTACCGTTACTGACTTTTCGGTCAAGCGATTTAACGCGAACGAATTTAGTGTTTATTGTTTGGTGAGACTGTTGAACGAACAGGGAGGCAGGGAGGAAGGGAGGAAGAGCCAGGGAGGGAGGTACATTCACACGACAATATTTTTGTTACATTTTTCTTTCATTTTTATCCTGGTGTTTGTCTGTAATTCGTTTACAGTGTCTCTAACAGTGAGCATCAGCCAGCCATCATCCCTGTTAGTTTATTTGTCTGCTTCTCTGTTGGTTTATTTTTCTGTCTCAGAATCACTTTATTTTTCCATCACTCTGTTTTCTAGTGTATTTGTCAGTCTGTCAGTTACCCTAATTATTGCCTCTAATTATTGTTGCCTCTGTTAGTTTATGTTATCTGTCTCTCTGTTCGTTTATCTGTCACTCGGTCACCCTGTTACTTCATTTCTGTGTTTCTCTAACTACCAGTTAGTCTACCTTTCCTACATCTAAGTAGATCACTTGGTATGTATACCTCCCTGTGAGTTAATTTGTTAACATTTCTGTTAGTTCAGTCGTGTGTCTCTTTGACAGTTGTTGTCTTTTTCTATATTACTTTTATCTCTGCCTTTAGAGATTTTTATCTATGTCTATCTCTCTGTTACTCTAATTATCGGTCCCTCTGTTAGTTACTTTTTCCTCCGCTCTGTTAGTTAATTCATATGTCCTTCTGTTAGTTAGTTATCTGTTAATTATACAGATGGTGATACATTGTCTCACTGTTATTTTATTTTTCTATCTCTCTGTTAGCTCCTTCGTCTATTTTCACGTTCGTTTTTTTTGCTATCTTTCTGTTAGCTTACTCTGTCGGTTACTGTGTTACTTGTCTGTTTCTCTGTGGGCTGATTTATTTGTCGATATCTCTCTCTCTGTTAGTTTACTCTACGAGTTACTTTGCGATTATAACTCTGTTATTTTGTTTTTCAGCCTGTCTGTAAATTTATTTGACTGTCTATCTCACTACCTGTCCGTCTCTGTGACTTTATATTTGTGTCTATCTGTCTGTTTATTTATCCACCAATCCTCAAATTTGTTTCTCCGTTTGTTGTCTCTATCTTGAGTCATTCCTTCCGTCTGAGCGCATTATTTATTTTCATTCATATTTATTGTAAATAAATTTAATTAATACTCAATCAATAACCGTCTCTAATAAAATCAACAACGGCAACAGCGGCAACAACAACAACAAAAAATAACAAATCTAATGGAAACAATAACAACAATCGCGACAACAACAACAACAACAACAGCAAGCTCTAACTAACAGCCAAACGAAGAAATTAACGGTGCTTCTGTTTTTTGTTCGTATTTTTTCTTCTCTAAACAAAAGTCATTGTCAATTATCATTGTTAACGTTGTTTTTGTTGTTGTTGTTGTTGTTGTTGTTATCGTCGTTACTGGTGTGGTTGTTGTTTTTGTTATTATTGTTTGTACGTTGTCGATGTTGTCAATTATTCGTTTATCATCCACGACTTTTTGCTACTGTTTTTAGCGTTTATTTCATTTTCTTTCAACAACTCTTTTTCCATGCGACCGTCAGTGATGTTGTTGTCATTGTTGTTGTTGTTTTTTGTTGACCCCTTGCTTGAATTCGTTGTATTTGTTGTAAGCAAACACTAATTTTTTGCAGCGAGTTTAATTCAATGACTTTGAAAAATGCCGCCGCTTTTTTCTTTTCGTCACTTTTTGGTTGCCGGATGATTTAATTAAAATAATTAATGAATTTATTTATTTTGCGGGAACAACAAAGACACAGCGCTAATGAAGAAGTCGAAGAAAACTTAAAGATGTCTCGATGTCTTTTTTAATAGACTTATTTTGATAAATTATTAATTTTTTGAATGACGTATGGCGTAGATGATTTTATTGTTATTAATCTATTCTATTATTAATAATCGATTCTTATATTAAAATGACAAAATGTTAAATATAAAAGCATTCAAAATAATTTCAGTTTTTTTCAGATCGTCATAATTTTCAGCGGTTTTGTTTGTAACAATAGAAAAATATGTACAGTTCTTTGAACTAGAAAAAAAGTTGCTTTCTTAAATCTTTTGTTTCGCATGAATGGCAGGCAGTTTTTTTTCTTCGAATCTTTTATTATTCATCGTAAAAATCAATTGCATTGTTTTTGTGGGGCAAAAAAATATTTTATTTTATTTTTGTGTTTAAATGATTTTATCACTATCACGACTACCCTTCACTGCCTTCAAATGTTGCAACTACGCGACGCGGCAATATCGCGGCCGTGCGAAATTCAGTAAAGTATGCCAAAAAAGCAAGACATATAAAGACATACGCAATAAAGTGACTTTATAAAAGATTAAAACATAACAACAACATCAGCATCGACATCAGCAAGAACAACAACAGCAAGCGCGACAGTCACAAAAAATAAGGAAAAAACCCGAAATCGATAAAATATTGATATGCGGCAAATGTCGCTTGTGGCCAAACGCAACAAAAATCACGAAAATAATACAACAATAACAACAGCAACAACAGTATAATGTGAGCGTTCTTAAAAGTTTGTGCATGCAGCATGTTTGGCGATGTCTAACTCTCAAAACTTAACAGAACGCACTAAACGCACTAAACGCACAGTCTCACCGACTGACTGACGAAAAGAATAATAAACAAAAATAACAACAGCAACAGCAAGAGCAACCAACTCTTATATGATACATTGTTTGCATTGTTTCTGAATTAATTAAATTGCAAGCAAATTTTAAGACAATTTTTTTTGGGGCTTTTGGCTCAGTTGAACTCAGCAGTCTACATTTTGGTCTACAGAGTCTTACGTGGCTACACGCACGCAATAATTTCGCGACTCTTGCAAAAAACAACAACAACAAAACAGAGTGTCTCGCACAAAAGCGTCACGCCGAAGGCCGGCAGCCGGCAGCCGGCCGGATTTATAAATAAAATTTTAGATTTTGAGTTTATAAAGGATTTTGATGTTGATTTGAATTTTTGCGTTAAACTCTTTCTTTTGTGTGGCAATTTTTATAGTGTTTTTTGCTTTTGTTAATAACGCATTCATTTAATGCTGATTGATTTTTATGGCTTTTGTTGGTCGCGTTTTGTAGTCGCCAAGAAAATGTTCATTACACAAAAGTCGCTAAGACGTCGCGACGTTGAAGAGCTTGAATTTGAATGCTTCAAAAGCGTTAAGCGGCGACAGTAATGAATGCGGCAGCGGCAAAGATAAAATAATTTTTGTCGCTTTTTTAGTGTTTTTGTGTGCGTGTGTTTTAATGTTTTTTGGGAAAAGAGTGCGTAGTAGAAATGTACAACAACAACAAAAATGAATGGTAGAGACTTTTCCGTTTGAGCAACAACACCACAGACCAGAAAGTACATAATAACTGGACCATTGAAGTCCAGTAAGGAACTGAAATGAAAGCTGATGTTGTCTGCTGGACTAAAATTTAAGTGAAGAAATTAAAACTGAAAGTTGTACTAAAACTGATAAAAAAAATGTGCAAAAACAAAACTGAAACTAAAAATATTGTTGTTTATTGATTTTTTTGTTTATTGATTGGTTTTAGTGTTACGGATGATGCAATTGATTGGGGCTGCGTCTCCGACTAGTGCTGATACTGATAGTAAAACTAAGATTTTTAGTTAAATTGACTCTGATATTGATAGCAATGCTGAAACTGACACTGAAACTAATACTAATGGTCAAACTGAACTGGTATTTGATACTAGAACTGTGTATACAACTGAAATCGACAGTAAAACTGATGAAAATTGTGAAAAAATTGATAGTGGGCCTGAGACTAAAGCGCAAATTAACACCGTAATCGAGACTAGAACTGAGACTAGAGCTGAAACTGTAATCGACACTAGAACTGAGACTAGAGCTGAAACTGACAGTGATATTGACCCTAGTTATTTTACCCTGAAGGAAAAATTTTTTTTCTGAAACTTTTACTGACAATAAAAGTGACAGTAGAAGTGAGAGTAAAAGCGACAGTATAACTGACAGTAAAACTGACAATAAAACTGACAATAAAACTGACAATAAAACTGACAATAAAACTGACAATAAAACTGACAATAAAACGGACAGTAAAAACAACTAAAAATAAATCTGACAGTAAAAATAACAATAAAACTGACAATAAAACTGACAATAAAACTGACAATAAAACTGACAATAAAACTGACAATGAAAGTGGCATTAATGGGAGAAAAACTGACAGTAAAACTTACAATAAAGCAGACAATAAAACTGGACAATAAAACGGACGGTTAGATAAAACTGACAATACGAGTATAATCGTTTAAACGGCGACACATGTATGTATAGCATAAAAATTTCATTTAATTTTTTTTTAGTTTTTGTTAGATTTTGTTAGTTTTTCTAAGTTTTTTAATCTGGTGTTATTTTGTGTTTTTTGTTTCTTTTTTTTTTTTTTGAGTCTTTTGACAGATTTAATCTCGAAGAATTGTGTCTTATGGATTATGGTTTATGCAATCAAAAATCGACGAAACACAGACGAAACGATTAATCAAGCACACAAACGCACCAACGCGCACACGCATACGCATACGCTTTTTGGCCACGAGCGTTAACTGTCAAGAAAGTAAATTGCACTCGCGTGTCACGAAGTAACCGGTTTTAGTAAAAACGCACTTTTTATTGAAAATGTTAATCCTTTTTTTTTCTGTCTAACGTTTTTATTCAGAGACTTATACAGAGACTGACGCTGCTGAAACGATTATCGTCGTTTGTGGACAGTATTTGGCGGGATAAAAGGGTGCAGCGAAGGGGCGGGGAAGAGGAAGAAACAATTTGAAATGCGCGACGCTGAATAATTTAAAAAATTCTCGAGTATTCATATCGTTTTCTAAAGTAAATTTAAAATTTTAAATAATTTTTTTTTTAATTTATTAAAATTACTCTTTACACTCTTTCTCCCTCTCAAATAAAGCCCCAAAAATGCCTACAACCGTTAAGAGATTCGTAGCATTCACTCGACCGTTTCGACACTTTTGCAAGAAACGAATTAATAAAAAATTAAGATTGAACAAAAATCTTTTTAAGGATTTTTTCTCTAATAAATTGTTGCTTATTACACAACAGCGCACACAAGAGAGCAACTAATACATTTTCTTTTGCTTTTCTTTTGTCATCGTAATCCGTCTTCGTTATCATCATAAACATTCTTCTCTGTTATTATCCGTCTACTTTATCGCCTCCTCCTCCTTCATGATCATCATTGACCGTCTAACATAACCGTCATTCGTCTTTGGCATCATAACCATATTACTGTAATCCATCTCCATCATTATCAGAAAGAGATCTTCTCCATCTTCTCGATCGAAAAACACTTTCTAGTCTCGAAATCTCGTCTCGATGGAAAAATCATAACCCTTGTCGCGGGCTTTCGTTTTGAATGAAGAACTCTGTCTAGTTTCAAGATTTCGTCTCGCCTGAAAAACTGCGTCTCATCCCGAGATTTCGTCTCCAGTCCTGTCTCTTTTCGGAATCTTATTTTAATGCTTTGTCTAAGCCTTTGTCTCGGTCTCAACATTTTTTCACAGAATTTGAGACTATAACGAGAATTTAGTCTTTTTACACGCATCATTATTTAAAATTCGCCTTCATCTCCTACATCATCATCATCCTAAACATACGCCTTCTTTATTAACATCATCATTATCATTAGTTGGCGGCATCATTATTTCTCCAGCCTTAAGGAGAAATGATGTACATGTAATATTATGTTGCATGCAGCATTCACGCATTCACTCACAGCATGTCGCATGACGCACCACGCTTTAAAGCGTTAATTAAAGGATTGGGATTACCAAAAAAAAAAGCCATAATTGCTAAGAGTTTAAGCAACGCGTAAGTCTGCAAGTCGACTTAAGTGCATTAGGGCGTGCATGTGCGTGCATGTGCGTGTCTGTCTTTTAAAACAAATCGAACTAGTGTTTATCATAAAAATTTACATAAAACTAAACGATTAATTACGACGAAACTACAGCAGAGTAAAAATTTTTTTAAATACAGTGTATACTGCCCCATTATTCGTCATTAAGTCAAACTTAATTAAAAGCCTGAAGACCGCAAATACTTTCTAAAGTATGTATAGCTTTTAAAAATCAAATTTTCATGATAAAAGTCCATTAGTACACAACAAGCGTAATTATTTTTATATCTATTTTCGATATATTAAAGAAATTGTGATATTTTCAACAAAACAAAAATTTATATCTTGCATTTTAATTTAATCTTGCAACTTAATTTAACAGAAGGCCTGAAAAAGAAAGATATTGCTTCAAAAAATAATGGTTTTACTCTGGTTTTTTGATACTTTGTATAATTTGAAATTAGTTTCTGTTGTTAAACAATTATTCATCATTAAAAAATCAAATTCGATGCGCTTCAAAAAGACATTTAACGGATTTAAAGACTTCTTTAATTAAAACTTTGCAAGGATTAAAAGACTTAAAAAACTAACTAAATTAAGAGACAAGAAAGTTTTTATTTAACTACCAGCAAGTAATCCAAAATGTACTGTTTTTCTCTTGCAATGGTTTATATTAAATAAATTGAAACCTTATTTTTTGCATTGGTCTCGATCATCTTCATTATGCTTCACTTCAAAACATTTTACTCTGAAGGCTTAAAGGCTAATGAAGCTGTTAAGAAGCGCGACTTTTCAACCCACTCAGGATATAAACAATCTGTGACTCATTCACCCTGCCCCTCTCCTTTCCCTTACCCCAACCAAAACCTTGTTCGGTGGCACCACTAAGCCTCCTCAGCAGCTTTCTTGAAAGATTAATGAATTCGGCGACTTAACAAAATATTGAAATTTCTTCTCTTTTTCGAAGACTACACAAAAAAATGTTTTTCTAAAAATAAGAAGGATATATGTATATTTTAAAAATAGATTTTCTTCTCATCATCATCATCAGCATCATTCGTTATTTCAAGCGATTTAATTCAGGCTTAATTAAGTTGAATAAAGTTACAAAAATAACATTTGAACTGGCGAAAGGAAATAAGACAAAAAATAAACAACAACAACAACCTGCAAAACACAAAACACTAATCACAACAACAAACACCCAAATAACGAAAAAGAAAAAAGCGTTAACCGCAACAACGACGTGTTGGCGTTTCCCAGACACTGCATCATAAGACGTCATAGCTTCAAGCTACTGCTCGTGCTTCACGCTGCAGCAGCAGCAGCATCCATTACCTTTAATTGAAAAAGAAAAACAACACAAAAACCACAAACAACAATAACCAAAACAACCACAAACAACAGCAAAAAACACACTGCTTGAGAAAAATTAAATGGAAGAAACTTAATGGTAAATGAAAAAAAAATACTTAGACTTCAAACAAGAAACCAAATAAATTTTTTTTTCTTTTATTTTAAAATGGTAAAAAATATTTTAAAAATGCTGCTGAAAGATTGTGAGTCGTGCGCTCTGATGAAATGATAAACTAATAAGTTAATATAAATAAGGCTTAATTATAACGAAATAAATACAAGAGATGCAAGAATATACCATGCCATACACTTCGATGGTATTTACTGAGACTTACGAAAGTATGCCACTAATTGGAAAAAAATTAAGTAATATATCAGACAATGATGTTATAATTATGCAGCATACGAGTATCATCATAAAAAAAGCCACAAAGAAGAAAAATCAAATTGTGCAGAGGGCAGGATGTGTTATTTGGTGGTAGTATATTGTGGTAGTATATTCTCTATACTCCATAGTCTCTAACTACTCAATAACACCATAGGTTTTGAAGCCTATACTTTTTAATTTATAGTCCATAGTTTATACTTCATGCTATAATCTATAGCCTGTGCTCTATAATCTATGGTTTGTGGAGTCTCTACTCTATAATCTTAAAACAAAACTCTATAATCCATAGTCTAAACTCTATAACCTATAGTCTATGCTCTGTAAACTACAGTTTTTGAGGTCTATACTCTATAATCTTTATTTCAAACTTTCATAATTCATAGTTTACACTCTATAATCCATGATATATGACCCATAATATACAGAGTCTGCTGTCTATACTCTATAATCTTTAATCAAAACTCTATAATTCATAGACCTTGGAGTCTATATTGTATATTATTTATAACCTGTACTCCATAATTTTTAGAGTCTATATTAAATAATTTCTACGAGTAGAAGAACTTCTTTATTCCATGATCTAACCTCTGGAATCCATTGTCTTTGGAGTCTATGCTCTATAATTTATAGTATATTCACCATAATTTATGCTCTGTAATAAAGTCTGAAGGCCACTTCAAAGTCTATACTCTGTGATCCATATTCCATTTCATAATTTATACTCGATAATCTATACTTCATATCGTTTGTGACAAACATCAACTTTTGCACTCTCCTACTTTCAAATTGTCTCTTATTCCGAGACGTCACGAGACGCGGTGTAGTGAAGTTAAGTGAAGCGTAGTGATCTCCATTAGTAGCGTATTCACATTTAATTAATTTGCATAATTTTGTCAACTCTTTTACGCAATCCATGCATTGATGTTTGTTGGCGCAACATTTTACGCGTCATGAAACTGGATCATTCGGCCACAGGCTGAGCTGAAATCGATTATTCGGTCGATCTACGTCTACTGAACTAGACTCGATGAAAGTCTTGTACGCGTAAATGGAATAAAGTGAGCTAAAACATGTAAAGAAACATGCTTTTTCTCGCAACAAGAAAAACAATTTCAGGATAAGTCTTTTTTCGTAGTAAGACGTAATAGCTTACGCACATTTTAGTGTTACTGAGGTACGAGATATGTTGTAATGTCGATCGTATTGCGATCAAGTGGAGGAGATTGTGAGACCGCAGGCAACGATAACAATCGCTGTCATTTGATTTAGTAAGCACAAAAAATTGCACTCATCAATTTTCGTAAAAAAAAGCCCGGCCTCCTTTTTTCCGTCAGCCTTCTCCGCTCTCGACATAACTCACTCTGTCCTATCTCTATCCTTCCTATCTCTCTTTCTCCCTCTCTAGCCAATTTCTAGATCCATTTAAAAAATGATTTTGCCTTAAGTTTTAAAAGTTTTGTAAACGATTTTTTTTCTGCTTTGCAAATATTTGTGGGCAAGAACAACAACAACAACAACAACAACAACAACAACAGCAACAACAACAACTACTACTACTACAACTACAACAATAATAATGGTAACGATAATGGCAGCAACAACGTTTTAACATTTTACGCACATGCGATTTTCTTGCCTACTTGCCACTCCCTTTTCCCAAAATGGTTCGAATTTTTCTTGCCGATTTTGTGTTTGTTGTGATTTTTCCTGTTTTTGTTGTTGTTGTTGTTGTTGTTGTTGTTTAAAGTTATGCGTGCCGAATAGTTGATAGTCGCGGCTTGTTATTATGCGATATTCTCGTTTTCTCATTGTTGTTGCTGTTGTTGTTGTTGTTGTTGTTGCTGTTGCTGATGGTGGTATTTTGTCATTTTCTAGTTTTTCCAAATTGTTGTTGTTGTTGTTATAATTACAAACAGCACATATTACGTAAAAAATGCGTTCAGCTCGTTTGAAATCGGGCAGCACAAAATCACGCGAAATTGACTGAAGCCGCAGCAGCCGCGACAGATATGCGTTTTTTTTTGCAATTAAAACTCGTTTTTAAATGTTACTGATTTAGTTAGTTGGTGAGTTAGTTAATAATTAAAAATAGTTGGTGCGACCAGCGACGCCTTCACACCGACGCTGGACACCGACGACCGAGTGAGGTGTGTTGTTGTAGTAATGGGTTTTCGCAGGGTTTGCGAAACGTACTCATACAAAGCCACAGACAGACAGACAAACAGACACACGCACGTAAGTGGCGCATGCGTAAGTTTAGTATGAGTTTTCTTCTTTTATTTGGACCGACTGACACTTTTTTGTGCTTTAATTTACTATATTTTCAAATAGTTTTTATCGATTACGTTACTCTTTTCCTGGTTGGCAATTTTTGTTGTTGTTATTGTTTTTTTCTTTTTTTTTTGATGAATGAATGAAAATTAAGCAAGCTTAACAATTTTTACTTCTTTCAGAATTTGCACATTTTTTGTAGAAAAAAAGAGAGATAAATTTAAATTATTAATATTATTATTATTGTTGTTGTTGTTGTTATTGTTTTTTTTTCTTTTTTTTTTTGATGAATGAATGAAAATTAAGCAAGCTTAACAATTTTTACTTCTTTCAGAATTTTCACATTTTTTGTAGAAAGAAAGAAAGAAAGTAAGATAAATTTAAAATTATTATTATTATTATTATTATTGTTGTTGTTGTTGTTGTTAAACTTCACCAAAAAATATACCGCTATAAAACTTTGAAATTTTAATATTTTCAAATTAAATTTTCTCTCTTTTGTTGGCCTACTTCTGGCTTAAACTCGCGCGATTCTTTCGAATCTCCAAACAAGTGCCACCACAACAACAACAACCTCTCTCTAACATTTAAAAGACCATTTTAATGTTTAAAATCATGTCACTAACTTCTCTTTCACGTAATGTCACGTAACGTCATGGCGACTGAAGTGGAAAAATTTGGAAAAGTGCTAACTATCGATATTGATCAATTGCTGCTGCTCTGGTTGTTGTTGCTGTCGCTATTGTTGCAGTTGTCACTGATCAGTCAGTCGATAATCGTGTCTCTGTTTGATTGACTTTGTTGTTTTTTTGCTGGGTGTGCGTTGTTTTTTGGCTGTGATTTTTTTTTTTTTTTTTTTTAGTGTATTAATGTCACACTTTGTTGCAACAATTGACGTCGATGCTAAGCGACTTGTGGTCGTTTGTGGGTTTGTTCAGTGTGAACACAAATGGCATACAGAAAAAATAAATAAATAAATAAAACAATGCGATTGCATTCAAGTGAACGCAAAGAAAAAAAGAAAAAAGAGATCGTAAAAATTTGACCTAAAATGACATGACATACTCCAGCTAAATATGGTCATGGCATGGTCGAAAAGGTCTTGCCTCAAACAAATTAAGTACACAATTAAAAATTCAGTCGGTTCAGGCGCATTGAGACTCACAAGGTTACTGCATTTAGTCGGCTACTCCGACCACTTAGTTGGTTAATTTAGTACGTTACTCAACTCAGTTCAGTTGGTTATTAGTTGGTCATTGCTCTAAGTCGCTCGATCTTCACTGCTTTTATCGACTACTCAGTTATTTACTCGATTTATCGGTTCTCTAATCGGTTAAGAAATCATTGCTTCAGATAATTCCATAATTATTGATGACATTCTCGATTTTGCGAAAAGAAACAAAATTATATAAAACAGAAAATAAAAACAGGATAATAAAAATGTACAAGTTTTTTCTTAAAATTTTTGTTTAAAATCTCTTAAATTAAAAAAAAACTATTGTAATTTTTCAAGGAAAATATGTTTCATGCTATTCGAAATTAGCGTTTTTTCAAATCGAAAAAAACCATTGTCATTTTTAAATGAAAAGACTAAAAACTTAATATTATTAAAAGTAAAATAAAAAAATTTTTTTTTTAATCTTACAATTTTTGGTTTTTGGAAAACCGTGATCATTTTTAAATGAAAAAATTCAAAGTTTGATGATTTTTTTTCTACTTTTCTGTTTTAGGTCTTTTTATGTGCAAACATTTTAGGCCAAATTCCATTTAGTAAACACTTTCTTTATAAGAAAGTAACTGATTATTTCTGCTACGGTTTATAAAATGATTTATGAATATAATTTATTGCCCAAAACGAAAAAAATGAAAGAAATTTTCTATCAATCAAAATATTTTTAAAAATTTTTCATTTTTGAAAACTATTAATTTTTAGGCCTTTTATTTGTATTGACTTTATATTGACTGATTTAAAACTTTTTCGTTTTTTTCGTTGAAGTAAGACTTAAAATAAGTACATACTATAAAGATGTTAATCCTTTATTCATTAAAGAATTTTGTTTAAAATATTGTCTGAAGAGATCAGAAGTTATTGAAATCTTTTCAAAACAAGTTAATATTTCATAAAATTCAAACTGTGTACGTGCCGTGCACTGTTTTGGCAACCAAATAATAACGTTTATAATTTTACGTATTAAAAAAAAAAAATATTACGCGAAATTTAAAGAATACATTAAAAATTTCGTAAAGAAAGCACTTAAAATAAAGACAAATGCCAAAATTCTACTTTGTTTATTTTTTTAATTGCTTAATTTTGTTTTTGTTTCACTTTAATATTATGTATTTATTTATTTCGCTATTATGCAAATTTAGATGAAGTTCAAGAAAGAAATATCAAACTGGCGGCAAAAAACTAATTATCATTATTAATAAGGTGAATTAAAAAAAAAGTATGGAGTATTAAAGTAGCGATTATTTTATAGTTAATATACTTAAAAAGGTTTTCAGTGTTTTGTTTTTTTGTTTTCTTTGCGGTAAAATTGTTTTGAGGACTCTGCCTGCCTGCGCCTGTTTTTACGATTGAAATTAACATCGACAAAACTACAATAAAAAAGACAATTTGGTAATTAAGTGGTCTTCTTTTAAATAAATTACAAATAAATTACAAAAAAAAATTTATATCATGCCGACATACCAAAAGGAAGAGAAGGAGTCTTCTTTACAACAAAGAAGTACTGCTTTTTCAAGAATTTATATTATACTGAAGCAATGAAGATAATAGCTGAATATAATTGCGGTAGCAGTAACAGAATCAGCAGCATCAGTATAAGCATCGCTATCAGCAGCAGTAACACCAAAAACACTGGAGTAAAACAGCAGTAGGCCAATAGCAGAACACCGGCAGCATCATTAAAAGCTAAAAGCAAAAACCATAGAAGGAGTAACATCCATAACATCGACAACAACAACAACAATAACACTAACATTCAACTTCGTGATAGGCCACTTTGCTTTTGTACTTGCATGCTGTTACTACTAGAGTAAAAGTTCGAGCAATTACTCTTTTTTTTCGTTTTATCGCAGCAATCGCAACAATGCAATCCCAAAAGTAAAAGTGAAAAAGCCAGGCTGGAAACGACCTGACCAAACAACGGTGATGATATTTTTGACAGTATCAGCTGGTAGTTTTTGTGGTTTATATAAAATCGTTTAAAATTCCTCCTTTTTGTTTCTTCGGACAGTTAAAATAATGGTGTCTTCCTTGCTTCGACTTTTTCGGAGTGTCGGCACAATTCAAGCCAAAATTAATCTAGAAAAAAAACATCTCAAAATTTCTATTTTACTTAAAATTTAATATATTTATTTTTTTATTTATTTGTGTTTTTTTTTATATATTTTGATTGATTAGTTAAGATTTAAATGCTGAAAAGAGAAAGTTCGTTTCAAGCATTTCAGAAAAGTTCGGGTCTTAAGTTTTTTGTTTTGTTTAAACTAAAGCCCTAATCATTCATTGCTAATTTAACAAAGAAGACACTTTGATTTAGTGCGATTCCTTTTAATTAAATTTAATTTTTTTTATTAAATAATTTTTTTTTGTTTTATACGTAGACTACTGTAATGTAATATACGTAGACAAATTTTTAGAAACAATAAAAAAAAATAAAAAGGTTTCTCTCTACATAAATATATAAATATTTTAATATTTACAAGAACAACGTATAAAGAATATATAAAAATTACAAAAAAAGAGGTTTCAATTAAATTAAATTAATTTAAATTGCTTTATTAAAACCGAACTCAACAAAACTCCAACAAAAGTTATGATTATACACATAAAATCATCCAAAACTAATTAACAAAATATATAGAAAATTATATTTTCAATTTTTTAACATAAACCTAGGACAAAATATATAAAAATATATATTGCATGTATATAAAAATTATACACTAAAAAAGTTATTGCAATCAAATTACATTATTTTAGAAATTTATAAATTTAAACACAGTTCAATTGATTATAGTGGATAAGATATCAATTGTATCAATATAAAATTATAAATTATATAAAATATAAAGAAATTTAATAACGATAGAAAAATTTGAAGTAATTTTTTGATTGTGTAACTTTTTAAGCCTTTAATTGTTTTGTCTTTTATTCAGAAAATCAAATTTTGAGAAAAAAAACTGGGCTTGTCAGCATTTTTGAGAAAAGTGCAAAAAAACTAAATTTATCAAACGTGTACCATCTGCCAGACAACAGATTATTTAACTTGATTCTTGTATATAAAAAATATGAAATATGTACATATAGTATATGTATGTATATTTGCATCTCTATGTCTATATTCATACGTACGGTCTGATCATAAAGTACTGGGACAGGAGATATAATACAATTGTAATTTACCCAAACGCTTTTACGGTTCACTCTTTCGAGGCACTTTGTTCAGGCAAAGACCTCTTCTCGAAGCATCTTCTCTTCTTCGAGACAGTTTTATGCAAGTTTTCGAAGTCATTCTACGAGAGACCTCTACTTCTTCATATATTTCTTCGTGGTATATTTACCAATGTTCTTTCATAGAAAATTCTACTGAGAACTTCTTCGGGACAGTTTTTCGGAACACTCTAAGAAAGAGGCGAAAAATTAGAAATTCCCAAATTTTTTTGATCAAATATCGTAGACGTTTGCTCATATCCATGAATATGCATATAAAAGCTTGTGTGCGTATTTCGATATTTGTGTTTGTTTAGGTGTGTGTTTATAAAATAATAAAAATAACAGTTTTGTTGTTTTTGTTTTTTGTTTCTCGTTTTCTATTGAAATACCGGATCCGGAGTTATTAATTTTTAGAGCAAATCAATATAAATTGAATTAATTTTTCTTGATTCAACGAAACCGGAGGTGGCGGCACCAACCACATCGATTAATGATGACGCTGCTGAACGGCTGCGAATTGATTGACTTTTTTTTAAAAAAAGTGGTTTATTTATTAAAAATGTAAATTAAAATCAAAACAGTTTAATTGTTTTTTTGAAAATAATCTTTTTGACGGTTTTTTTTTTTGTAAATTTTTTTAGTGGTTGCGACCTTGATAATTATCCATTTGCAATAGTTTTATTAGACAAATAAAATAAATGACAGAGACGATAGTGATAATTTTGTGATGCGCTTCACAAACTGCAATTAACTAAATTTAGATTGACCGACCAAAGCGCTTTTAACACATTTATTTTCGACTTTTTATGGACTGTTATGTCTTTTCGAAATGAATGAATACGAAAGAGTTATAAAGAAACTCTTAAAAGCTTGTTGTTGAAGGCAGAAAAATCACATGAAAAAATCGCGAAAAGAATTCACATAAAAGCACTAAAACTAACGCAACAAAATCACGAGGTTATTCAAATTTTAGTGGTAATAAAAACACTAACAACAACAATCCTTGTTTTTGCCTAACGTTTTTCTATTCAACATTTCGAGATCTTAACCTTGGATTTATGTTTTTTGATTCTTCAAACGATAAAACAGTATGCGACAAAAACTGTAGGTTGTGTCGAGGCCAGCAAATAAATCGCATGAGATGAGTAGCGAGGGAGAGGAAAAGGAGTACTTATTTCCAAAAACAAACACTTAGGAAGGAAGTGTACCCAAAAACAAAATAATGTTAAAAAAATAAAGTTTTTATGAATAAAATATGAGCAAAATAGGCTCCAACGAAAAAACAGTGTTTCCAAAAATCTATTTTCATCACAAAGTATACTCAAGAATAGTTTCCTAAATAGAAAGCTTTACCAAAAAGAGGCTCTAAGGAAGAGAGTTTACCCAAAAACTACTTTTAAGGAGAAAGTATGCTCGAAAGCAGAAACCAAAAAGGAGAATATACCCAAAAACCAATTTTTATGAAGGAAGTGTACTCAAAAACAGTCTCCTAGAAAAAAGTATTTCTTAAAACAGATTTTTAGAAAGAAAATATTCTCAAAAAATGGCAGCTCTCATGAAGAAAGTGTACTCAAAACAGTCTTCCAGGAAGAAAGTTCACCTGAAATCAATCAAATCAAATAAATTTAAATCAAATCAAACCGAATCTGAATAAAAATTCTTTCGTATATAAACAAGTTGCATTTCTTGCAATATTTGCAATATTTCTTGCAAAGTAGTTGCAACTTCTGGAGAATTTGAATTCGCCAATTTTGAAGAAAAAGTCTCAGACAGTCTCTGAATTTATATATCATCTGTTGCTTAGACGTACATATATCGTGTTGGTCCTTTCATCAATCAGTAAAGAAATATAAAAATCGTTCAGTCAGCCTCAATAATTTCAAAACCATTTCTTTACTGATTAATAAACGCAACGATGCCTGCAACGTTTTAACACAGACCGAACAATGGTTCCTGGGCTCGATTGGCTGACTGATTGACGAACTAACGGACTGACCGAGTTACTAACTTGTTAACTCTGACCAGCAGCAACAACCACAACAACCAAATGCAAGCCAGAATAAGAGCACTGACAACAATGATCGTGTTATGCATATCAATTCATAAATAATTCAATTGAGAAGAATTGCAGAAACTCTTAAAACATGTAGAAACGATTCGATCGACAGTCGGATAAACTGACGAGTGTGGAGGAGATGAAAGAACGCATGGACAGACGGACGGATGGCAGGACAAGCAAGACAAACGACCAGACAGACAAACAGACGGGGACAAGAGCCAATCTTTCAACTTCAACACTCAACGTAATTGGACGATTTCTGCTGCACTAGCGTCAAGTTTTAAACGCTGCCGCAAACGCCGTAGTCGAACAAAAACAAATATCGTTATTTCACATTAGAAAAAAAAAATTTTTTTTTATAAATTTAACGCAAAAAAAACAACTCGTATTTCCATTTTCAACGCAGTTAGAAAGAAACTACTGCAGACTATTGCAAATCGAGAGTGACAAAAATTTTATGCACGCGTTGCTTCGCTTCTGCGATTAGTTTCATTCGTAGCAGTTGAAGGTTCCGCCTCACTCGCTCTCCATCTTTCGCCATCTCTCTGCCGTGCCCGTTGCTTAACCAAGGCAGTAACGGCGCGCCGCCACCAACGCATAGCTTCGCAACAGTCAAGCAACCATCGTTGGTTGAAGTGTTTGTCTAACAACAACTTCACGACGTCTCTGTTCATGTTGAACAATGTGTCACGTTTGCAGTTACATTGTATGTAAATTTGTTCGATGGCGATGACGATGATGATTATTATTATTATTATTTTATTCATTAGTACTATTATTTATGCAGATCGAAAACACCGATTTTCCGGGATCGACCCACTGATTCCTTGTGCCAATGAATTCTTGGAAAACAAATGCATAAAGTGCAACTAAAAAGTAAATAAACTAAAAGCTGTTATTTTCTCATTTATTCGATATACTAATTTTTTTTAAACACAAAGTAATTTAAGATTGATTTATTTACTTGAAAATTCATTTACTTGAAAAATTTAAATTATTTACTTGAATTATTCATTTGAAATTTATTTACTTAAAAAATTTATTTTATTTTATGAAATATTTTTAATATAAATAATTTTTTTGAAACCATTTTTAATTAGGTTTAAATAACGTCATTTAAAATTCTAGTATTTTACAATAATTGATTTTTTTATTTCATGACTTTCCATTTAAATTTTTTTAAGAAAAAACTGATTGTTTATTGTTTTTTTTTTATATAAACAATATAAAATTAAATAAATTAAATTTTTTTTTATTTTACAACTTGAGATATTAATATAAATTTAAGGAATTTTTTTATATTATCAAGTTTATTAATACTCTTCTATTATTAACACTCAAGAATTTCAAAATTGTATCTTTAAAACAAATTTATTTCGTTTTTTTACGACAAACCTTGAAAAGATTAGTACTTAAAAAGTATTAAAAAAATTAAGAAAATTAAATAAAAATGTTAAGTTTAAAAGCTTAATAATTTAGAGTTTAAATTTTAAAAGTAATTTTATTTCCTTTTTATTTACATCAAAATTTAGAAGAAAATAACAAAATTTTTTTTAAATTTTTAAATGTTAGGGTTGTAGGTCTCTATTTTTCTTAATTATTTTTACGCCAAAAAAAATTAAAGGCAAATTTCTTCTTAATTTTATTTACAAAAAGAATTTTTAACAAAAAACTATAGTTTCAAAAATTTTTTAAAACATTAGCAATTTAGGTTTTTAGCGAAAGTCTTTCAAAAATTTTAAACACGAAATATTTTTTGTTTTTATTTCTTTTATTTTTTTTTTAACTAACTAAAGACAAAAAAAATAATTAAACCATATTCATTTTCATTGATTTCTTGAAAAGATTTTAATGTCGTAAAATAATTTTAAATGCGAAAAAGAGTCTTCATGAGTCAAAAATATTCAGAAAAAATTTCCAAAGAATTTTTCCTTAAAAAAATTCTGCGTACGTTGCTTAACTTTTTCGACTCAGTTGACACTAAAAAGACTTACTTTGATATGAAAATTCGAATCCTGGTCGGTCAACGCGCAAAATGAATATGTGTAAATTAAAAGCAGCTATTATCCTTGATTCCTTGATTATCGTATAATGATGATGAATTTCAAGCACGCGTAATAAAATTTAACAATTTAAAAGTTTTTGTTTTTATAAAATTGTTTTATGTAATAGGTTTCAATCTCTTCGTTGATTTTGTTTTATTTAACAAAAGTCACACGAAGGACGCGATCGCACATAGCACTTTCAGTTTTTATTAGGTATAATTTTTTATTGCGTATAATTTTTTATTACGTATAATTTTTTTCAAGAAAATTAAGACGAAAAAATTGCAAACAAATAACGTTAACGATACACAAAAACAATCAATGAATGCGTGGCGTTATGCGAGATACAACCCAAACCAACGCATCGAAGTCGTAAGACGATTTGATTTGATTTGTTTGACTCCGCTTTGCTTGCTTGAACTTTTCTAATGCACAGTGCTCTGCGTCGAGTGGCAGCGTCAGCATCTGTAGCGGCAGCAACAGCAGCAGCGTAGCGCTCGCGAACAATATCGAACAAGTTACGGATTTTGACTGAGCCGGGAGTCGTCGTAAAGCACTGCATTTATAAAATATATTGTATAAGGAATGACTTTTGTTTTTGTTGTTTCTTTGTTTTTCTTTGCTTTGATTTCGTGAATTGGTTTTACTTTGTATTTTTGTGCAAAAAACACAGAGCAATGGAGAATTTTTGTTTTTGTCACACAAACTAACGAACGAACAAATGCATGAAGCAACCAACGAACGAATGAACGAATGCACGAACGAACAAACGAACGAATTGCACGAACTAATGAACGAGTGACTTCGAAGCCTTTGAAATTCGTTGTTGGCGGAATTATTGTTGCTGCAGTAACCGCCGAAAGCATTAAAAGAATACAATGCGTTCGTTAATAACGTGGAGTATTGTTGTTGTTGTTAATGAAGTCACCTGAGAAAAGTAAATTTTTAAAAAAGAGAAAAAAGTTCAGTTTGCTTTGGTTGGTTGACAGAGAAGCGCTCAATTACTCTTTCAATGATGCAGCTACGTCCCGAAGGTCAGCAGCAGAGCAGCGGACCATTTGGCAAGGTTTTCTCTTTCTTCTGTTTTTTTAAAAGAGCAAGCAATGGAATTTTGAGGTGGTGGCGTTAAGTCTTCGTTAATTTGTAACTACGTAATTAATGTGATTTTAATTGAGTGACGGAAAATTGATGCCACAAACGTTGACGAGATGGTTCTACGAATTAAAACGATATTGAATCAGATTATTTTCCTAATATTGCATCAAGTTGTCGTCAGGAAAAAGTAAAAAAGAAAATGGTAAAACCTTTTTTTTTTAATTTTCTTCTTCCTTATTGTTAATTTGTTAATTGTAGGTTTCAAAATAATTAACTTAAACCCCGGAAGGTCGGGCGGATACTTTTCGGTCAAATCGTATTCATACATAATATGGATTTTCGTATTAAAATTTTTCAAAAATAGCATTTACAAATAATGATCTTAAGCGTTACTACAACAACAACAACAACAACTGATAAAAAGTTATGCAAAAATTGTAAAAAAAAATTTTCGCATTACGGCAAAATTATTAATTGTAATAAAATCCACATCGTTTAAAAAACTTTATTGATTACTTAATTAAATAACGTTTTTCTATACGATTTCTATTGAGATTTTTTTTTTCATTTCATTTCATTACGTCTTTTTTTTAATTGCTATGCCATAACTTTTCTTAACCTTTCAAGGAATGTTTTTTTTTCTATTTTAAAAAATTGTAGTGTTTTTTTTTTTTAATTTAATTGGATTTTCCGTTTATTTTTATGATGATTCGTTTTTTTTTTTTTTGTATTAAAATAATTTTTTTTTTCTCTTTGATATTTGTTTGGTTTCGGCTTCAGCATTCATTGCGTTTATTGACAGCTATTTACTACCAGAGTCACGATTTGTTTTAGTTGAGAACCTCTGGCAACGCCTTAATGGTTCTGCTTTTAAATAAATTATGTTTCGCATGCACTTTAAACAATGTTATGATTTCATATTTCGTTGTTGTTAATTTTTTTTTACCTCAGAATATTGCCATTATTTTACTTCAGTTTCAATTCGTTTTGGTTTGCTGTCGTTTTTGTAGTTATTATTGTTGTTGTTGTGATGGATGTTGTTTGCTTCAGGCATGATCGATAACAATTCCAGGGAAACATCATAATTCCGTTGTTTTTAGTTTCGAATTGAAGAGAATTGATAAAATTGGAATTGAAATGAAGTGTAGTGAAGCGAATTGGTTGAACTGTTGAGAGGAATGATTTGTGGAGTAGACCGCAGGATGAAGCTTAAGGTTAAGTACTTAAGTAAAACCCAAGTTTGAACTCGAACGTACCTCAAACTTTTCAACGAGAAGTAGAAAAATATAGAAGAGATATTATGAATTTTTTTTACTTATGGATGTTAGTTTAACTGTTCAGTTAATAAATTTTCTTCAATATTTTCAATATTTTCTTCAATATATTCAATATTTTCTTTAGTCAATTTGATTGAAATGAATTTGAAGAGTTGTTTAAGATCGAAATTCACATTGAAATTGAAGTTTTCGTCATCGGCAGATAATTAATAACTGCACAATAGTTTATTTTATTTTACACAATAATTTTTTTATTCTGCAAGTACTTGCTCGATTCATGATCATGATGTTTACAAAATCATGCTATTTCAGTGCAATTTATTGCAAATAGAAATAGAAAAAAAAAAGAAAAACACATTTTTATATATAAGACTATTATAAATCATTGTACAACAAGCATGAATGCTGAATAAGTCGTCAATTAAATGATTTATGATTAAATTGAAGAACAACAGAACAGTTAAGCAAACTCAAATCCAGAAAAACCACGACTCGCTTGCGTGGCATGCGAGAAAGGGTTTATCAGTAAAAAAGACTGAATTTCCATTGAATGATATCAAAATTGAGTGATGGATCAATTCGAATTGAATTGGCACAGTATTCATTCAATCACTCTCGCAAGAATTTTTCTCTTTCGTTCTGATGAATCACAAATAATTAAAAATAAAAAACGATAATGTATAAAATAATATAAATCATTACAAAATGTTTTATAGCAGGCATTAAAAAGTAAAAGTTAGACAGAAAAAATGAAAGAAAAAAAAAATGGTAATGATTTTGTTTAACGACATCAAGATGGTCGTCGATGTTTAATTCGATCGACTCAAACTAACAATATTTAAAACGACTTTTCGTTTAACGCCTCAAACCAAACTCTTCATGCTCGCATCCCCAGCGTTTTGATTTGACGCCACTCCTTCACAGAGTTGGTCATTTGGCAAAGTTGGCAACTCAGTCGTTTGATTCACGGCTTGCAACGCGAAGTACGGGAGTACGTTCGAAGGCAACGCGAAGAGACTCATAATGTCATGCCAAGTTCATTTTCCATTTTGGTTTTTATTGTTATTGTTATTGTTTTCCAATCAATATCGTTTGATTATCGTTTTTTTTTTTGTTGTTGTCTCTTTAACGCCCGCAATACGAGTATTTCAATAATAGCGAAACTCTTTCTCATTCTCTGCTGTTAGCAGCCACTTTTTTCAGCTACTTTATTGACAATACTTAAAAGTATTGAATGACGTGACATTTTTTGCAACATTTGCAATATTTTTTTGCAGTAATTTTACAAAACCTTACAGAATATTTCGGAGATTTATAAGAGAAATATGTATAAATTGGTACAACATGGACCAAAAAGTGGTCTAGACGTGAAGCCAACGAATGGAATAAAATATGAACTAGAGTTTAATCAAATGGGTAGAAAATTGGATAAAGAAACTGTCCTTTTGTTTTCCAAAATGTTATAAAGCCTATTTCAAAATGTCGCAGACGTCGATAAAGAAATAAACGATAAATCAAGAATGGACTAAAACAATAAAACCAAAAAAAAAAGTACTTGGCCAGGAATACACTTAAATTTGATGATCAATCAGTTTTTTTTTTGAAAATTTTGAAAAAAAATGTATCAAAATGGGCCGAAAATTATCGAATATTGACGGTCTATAAAGGAAATAAAGACAAAGTGGCCAAGGATGTATCAAAGAAACCATTATCGGACGCAGCTTAATCTCAGATTTCTAAATCTGAAACAACTTTTTCAGAATTAAAAACTGGGTCGAAAATGAGACAAAATAGTCTAAAGTGTCAAATTTTCAAACGAAAAGTGGTCGAAGGACAAGGCAAGAAATACCCCCCAAAAAAAAAAAAACAATTACACATCTTTTAAAACATTTTGTCGAAAGCTTATTTAAAAATATATATGTTTCCTTAAAAATTGATTTTAAAAAATCGGCTCAAGAATGGGAAAAATAAAGTAAATCCAAAATGCCAGAAGATGAAAAAGGGCCAAAGTAAAATCAAGGAAATATAATATTTTTTTAAAAGTTATATCTTAAATTCAGTTGCGTACGATTTACGTAATCGAATTCTTGTCCTCCGTTTAATTTGAAGTCTCAAACAAGGACAATTTACGTAAATTAATGAAAAATAAAACCAACCAGAAGAAGAAGAAGAAGAAAAGCAACAACCAGGAGAATCAAAAGGAAAATAAGAACAAAAAGTCGAAAAATTAGAGTCATGCATGCCACGAATTTTAATGAGATGACCCAGTTCATTTGTGTTGCTCTCTTGAGTGGTGCATTTTTTAACGTTTTTACGTTTTATTTCGACTAAACCTAATTTTTGTCAATTGTAATTCTTTTCTTTACATTCAGTCGGCAATCGGTAACCACTGCCGGTAGACAAATAATCCACAAAAAATAAAATTAAGCAAAAAACACTTAAGGAAAAACGAAAACAAAAAAACGATCACCCAAACAATTATCAAAAATTCTTAAGCTTGACTAATAAATTGTCATCGAACAAGAGGCACCAGACCGGACGGACGTACGACGAGCCAGGGACCAACCGACGACCACGACAACTCTAATCAGCATGAGCATTAATCACGTTTTCATTTCGGCAGCAGCTACAAAAACAACAACAACAACAAGAATAACAACAACCATGACAGCTACTGTTTGGTAGTCGAACATACTGTAAAAAGATAAGACCAATCGACGTTATAAACTTAAACTAAACTAAAGTAAAGTAAAGCGCGGTCAAAACAAATTTTCGTTAATAAGAAGGACGGACAAGACAAAACGGCTAAACGGACAAAGACAAATACAAAACGTAACAAAAGAATATCTGTGCATTTTTTCTCTTCACTTTAGTGACCATCGTATAAAAAATAAATCAATGCTCGGCGATCATCAACAACCGCAACAGAGTCTTTAGTACGACTCTGAGGATATTTATATTTGTTATTATCGTTGTTGTTGTTGTTGTTGTAATTGAGGATATTCCTTATTGTTGTTGCATTGTTTTTATGTATTTATTTTCAACCTGCAGTTCGAGAGTATTGAGAAAACGTGAGTTAATGCAATGCAACTACTTTGAAGACTTCGTTTTTCGATTGTTCGATTGTTCGTTTGTTCGTTTGTTCGTTGTCTGACAGCGTGCAATATTTCACACTCGCCTGAACAATTACTAGAGTATGGAAATTGACATTTTATTAAATTTTGTGATTTTAATTTGATTTCAAGCCAATTCCTTCGCCACGCGCGTGTGTACACTTCATTATTACCGTCTTATTTGTTGTCCACTTAACTTCAAGACGAATTTAAGGCAAGTCTTACTTTCTTCTGATCGTGTTAAAATGCATTGCTTTTTAATGAATTAGTCTTTAAATATGTCTATGGTCTATATGTCTACGCTCTATCTGTCGCTTCTTAATTTTCTGGGAGATAAGAATATGGTTCTTTTTGTTGTTGTTGTTGTTTGAGTGCAATTTGGTTACACTCCAGATTATGTCGCTTTATTTTCTTAATCGTGAATTGCTCTCAAAGAGTTCCTCAATAGAAGCGAGTACACTCGAGACCAACTCTTCCAGTCAAGAGTTTGGTCTTCTTCATAATTTTCACGTCCTTAAAGACGAATTCGCCTGTCAATTACTTTTGCCTTCCTTTGAAGAAAACATACATATGTACTTCTATGCATTAAGTCTAACCTTTCACTTTCACCGCTTTGTTCCTTTGTTCCTTCGCCAACGAAGATGGTATTGGCTTCGATTCTGAAAAACACACCTCGTCAATTTTTTGTATCGTACAATAACAACACTTTACTTTCACCTTCGATTCGCAACGCAAAAAACGATGGGCTCTCGTTCCTTCGTTTGCTCGTTTATTTGCTCGACCTTCGCACAGTGTGGCCGAAAAACCAAAAACCAATCATTATTAGACGAAATAGATACGTAAATGTATACGAGTACAATATTTTTTTGTGCTTTATATGTATTTTTATACTACGTCAAAAATTTTTTACTGTTTTTATAACAAATTTCTGTTTGTTATAAAAAATTACTGTTTTTTCTTGTAATTTTTTACACAAAAGCTTTATAATTTAAGGGCTGTAGATTCAAAACCTAGTAAATTTCAATTTTTATTTAACTGACATCGGTTTTACTGATCTGGAAATTGTCCTTCCTCTGACAAGTCCTAAATAAGTTTTAAATCACGAGACAAATCCGGAAAAATGTTAAAATATCGAAATTTTACTTCGAAAGCAACCTAAGAAAACATATCCAGATACCAGACTTGATTCTATCCGATGTCAAATAAAAGTAGTTGACTGAAAAAGTCTGCCTCGTCTGGTGACGCCTCGTGCTCCGTCTCCTCATGACAGAAACTAATTTTAAAACTTCACTAAAAAATAAAGAATAACAGAAAGTTATTAATAATTTCAATACATTGTTGCACAGATTTAAATCTCTAATTGCCAACAATAAAATCTTATAAAATAAAATCGTATAAAATCTTGGACGCAAAGATTGTATATTTAAGAAACTCTCGACTTAAAATTATTTTTGGGGTCTCGTTCCGTGTTCTCGTCTCGATTGAAAAACCATGCTTCATTTTTTAATCTTCTCTTGAAATTCAATTTGAATTTGTTCACCATTAATCACAGATTTTAACTATATCACATTATATTTTAACTAAAAATCAAGTGTCCGTATGTGCGTCGCTTTGACGATTTTTTCATATATACTTTTTTGGCTACTCGTTAAATAAAACAGTCACACTGTGCTACGTCGTCGTCATCTTCGTCGTTTTTTCTTCGTGAAAGATTCTAAATTCTAGTTTCCTTTGCCATTTGAGCAAAGTTTATTGTTGTTGTTGTTGTTGTTGTGGCTTTTAGGTGCGGTTGGGATGGTTTGCTTCAACGGTCGTTGTTCTTGTTGTTTCTGGTAACGTCTTCTTATTGTTCTTCTCGTCCCGAAGTAAATCTTCTTCTTGAGAGTCTGTTTTTACGCGATGTTATTGCTTTTGCTACAGCTGTTGCTGCTGCTGAACAACAATTGTTTCAAGTTTTTCTTGACACACATTTGCATATGATTCAAATTTTCTGGGATTATTTTATTTTAATTTTTTTTTTTTAATTTATTTTTATTGTTTTTCATTTAATTCTTTTTTATTTTTTGTAATAAACCTATCGATGGGTGGTACCTACATATAAAAAATTTTGCAAACTTATTTTATGAAATTTTTTTTGGGGTTTTTTCTTTTGGGTTTTTTTGTTTTTCTTGAAGTAAGGAAGGGTAAAAATGAGGTTAAATTGGAACGAATGGTAAGCACAAGAACGTGACATTCAGAAGCTTCTTTTTTCGTATGGTTTATAAAGGTTTTTATGTGTTCAATACTTGATTGCTTTTGATTAGATTTTATTATGATTTTATATTTTGTTTTATTTTGTTTTGTGGGTTTTTTTTTTGCTACAAAATAGCAAACTTTTGGTTCTTTCGTTATAGTTTAAACGTTATTTCAAAATTATTTTCGCAAAAAGATTACGGCATGATTCTATCAAATCAAGTCAATGTAAGAACTAAAATTAAAAGAAAAGAAAAAAAACTTAAATAAAAAAACTAAACTAAAAAGAAAAAGTTTAGAAAATAAAGTATTAAATATAATCCAAAAAACTGTACAATATTATATAAAAATCATAAAAATACAGAACCGTCATTGTTTTTCTTAAGATTTTATATTTTGCAAAAACAGTAAAAAAAACATCAAATTTGCAAAAAAAAATTAAAAATAAAATAAAAAAAAATCACAGAAAAATATTGCTTACGGCTTCTTTTACCATTTATAATAATTTGTTTATGCATTAAAAAAAATAATTTTTTTTTTTTTATTTTGTTTTTCTATTAGTTTTTAAAATTTGATGCTATCGCGCTTGTGAAAAAAAAATGTATGAAATTAATTCCAATAAAAACTAAAAAAATTCTTGAGAAAAGGAAATGAAATTCAATCTATATTTAACAATGGAATAAACAAACAGCAGCAACAATAACAGCAACAACAACTTCAACGCGAAAACTAACAACCTGACCAAAAAAAGAAGGACACCAACAAATTATGCAAATAAACTGGACCGTTCTGGACCGTTCACGGCGGTTACGTTCACGAGTTGCGTATTACGTATGGACTCGTACTTCTGTGTACACACATTTCCAGTATTTCCAAAATTTTATGGAAAACAGAACAAATTTTACATTCAATACAAACTTAACGAAAATATTATTAACGAATAACTCCAATGAAGTCGGCAGCAGTTGTTGTTGTTGTTGTAATTCCCAAACATACGATCGTTTTTTATTTTTTTTTTTTTTTTGTTGTTGTTGCTAGTGCTATTACAAATTAAGGTCAGTTAATAGTTGAAAAAGACAAGACCTGACCAAATCAGACCAAATCCAGCCAAAACCATACAAAATAACAACTACAACAACTGTGTATATAGTAGCAGCTACGAGGGAATGGCTGTGACTAAAAAAGGGATTTTTATGTAGTAGTAATTGTTGTTGTTGTATGACATGAAAAAACGCGAAAAGTGATAGCAAAAAATTCCACAAAAATAAAGACAGACAAATTTAAGTCGTTCAACGATTTATGATGTTATTTTCTTTACCTTGTACCAAACAGCAATATCATCAACAACAATAACAATAAAAACATCTTTTCTGGGCTTCTATAATTTTTTCTCATGATAAAAATTTTTATAATATATTTTGATGTCGATTATGATCAAAATGAAGCTAAAAATTGGTAGAATAATTTTTTTGATGATATGATAAAGATAATAATTACTGTGATAGTTATTGCTTAATTTAATAAAAAAGATTTGATTTAATAATGTTTGATTGTCATACTTACGATGATGATGATGCTGTTGATGATGGCTTTATTTCTTCAATATATAATTTTTAGAATGAACCTGATTCTGAATGAAGAGAAACATTCTGATCATGATGATGATGGTGATGGTGATTATGTCAATACATGAATGACGGCAATAATAAGGATAATTTTTATGTTGATAACTGATGATTTTTATGAGAACAGTGATTTATCTCTCGCTAACAAAATTATCTTCTATCCAATAATCAAAACTTTTTCGAACTTAAATCGCAAAAAAAATACGCTTTTTTGTTTTTTTGTTATTTAATCTAAACATTTTATTTTAATTTATCTTTCATACTGTATTTAATATTAACTTTTTTATTATTATGATATAGAATAAAACTATTGATAGAACAGTAATTATAATTTTTTATTAATTAATATTTATTGAATATTTTTTTGGTATTTTTCTAGTTTTTTATTTTTTGTATTTTTTTTTGCCTTTGAAGTTATTGTGTTAATAAAACAAAGGTTGTTATTAGAGTTTTATTTCATATAAGTTTCAACATATATGTAAATATATTTTCCTTCTACTTTAATGAATTTTTATTTGTCGTTTACCAGTATTAATATATATATATATATACACACATATACTCGTAATATATGTATGTATGTACATATAACTGTTTCTATACATTAATATTTCGATTCATTTTTTTTTTTTGATTTTGAAAAAATCGTTCTTTTTGATTTTGAAAAATATTTTTCCTTAATTTTTTTTTACTTTTTAATGTTTTATTTGCGTTTTATTTTTCTTATAAAATTTGTGGAGTTTGTCTTCTGCTTCTTTTTGTTGTTGTTCCTTGTAAAATGTGTAAAGTTTGTCTTCTCCTTTCCTTTTTTTGACGAAGAATTTCTTCTCCTTCTTCGTTTCGTTCTTCCTTTCTTTCTTTTTTTTTATAAAATTTGTGGTCTGCCTTCTTCTTCTTCTTCTTCTTCTTCATTTCCGTTATAGTATTTGTAAAACTAAGGTTCTCCTTCCTGCTTCTTCCTTTTGCTTGTAAAACTTGCAGGATTTTCTAATTGTTATTTTTCTTTCATGTTCTTGTAAAACTTCTAAAGCTTCTTCTTCTTCTTTTCCCTTTTTAAAAAAGTTGTGGGAATTGTCTTCACCTTTTTTACGATATTGTTTATCGTAAATTTATAAGTTTGTTGCAATTCATCCTTCGTGAAAAAGATCACAATTTATTTTTCTTTTTGTTTTGCAAAAAAAATTCAAAAAAAATTATTCCCGTCACTCTTTCTGTCTTTCTGCGATCATTCTTTGTGCAAATTTTTGAACTGACAGCGTTTTCTTCTTCTATTTTTAGTGTTTGAGCTCTTCACCTTCATCATCATCGCTGACGTACATTTGCGTCAAATCGGAAATTATGGAAGTAGCCGTCTCACTTCTGAAATTATATAAATTGTATGGAAAATAATTACATAATTCATAATGAATAATAATAATTTAAAAATCTATCATTAAATGAATTATTTTCAAAGGTTTTGTGAAATTTGTTTGTGAAATTTTTCAAAGAAGCATAAATAGCATTTAATTGAAACATTTTTTATACAGCCTTTATGAAAAAGAAAAACTCCAAAATATTTTTTTACTGACAAAATAGTAGACGTTAAGAAAAAAATAGATCAATAAATTTTTCTAATGCAATTTATTATTATACGAATACTTTTGTTATTATTTTCTGATGGAACAGGATTTTTGTAAATCTTAGTAACCTTTTTTGGAGTTATTGCATTGATTGAAGCATGTCGTATGATGTTATTTTTGTTGTATAAATCGTAACATATTTGATTTTTGCTTTAACGTTTTTTATTCTTTTGTGACTAACGTTTATCGTTGTCTTTATTTCTGATGGCCGACGATGGTAAGCATTATACCACGCTGCTCGTTCCAAAAAGACTCCAAAAGAAGAAAAAAATATTGGTACAATTTTCCAAAGTTGGTCTTTGACAGACGTATTTAACGATTTCGAAAGTGTTCGACTTTTGCAAAAACTATAGCAATTCAATAAACCGCGAGAGAAAAAAGCACAATTCTTTGTGTTCAATCACAATCTCAGAGGACAATAATGTTTAAATGTATGGATTTCTATAGACTTTTGCTTCCTGAAAATTCTTCTAAATCATAACACCGACAACGAGAACCAGTTTTTTTAATCCGGTTTGAAAAACAATAATTCTTTGAGGCCTCGATTCTAAGAATTTTCTGTTTCTATAACTCTTCGCTCAATATAATTGTTCTGATTTTATCTGAAACACATTAAAGAAATGATTAATTTATTATACAATTTTTGAAAAACCATTCTCTTAAAAAAAAGCTAGTATGTATGTATTTATAGTACTCGTATTTATCTTCCAATTTATCTACCTTTATTTTAATTACGTTTTCGCTAATCTTTTGCGTTCATCAAAATCAAAACGACATTCAATCAAACCTATTTCGAAAAAAATTATATTGAGACTAAAACGTTAAGAGTCTCGTTTTAAATGAAATAAATTTCTATATGTATAAAATACTTATAGTCAGTCTTTAATGAGAAAATAATTAGACTGGAACCATTATAGTTAGGACAAAAAGAATTAATGAAACAAAAAATATTCCAGCCTACAACCATTACGAAATACTCGATGATTGAAAAAAATTATAAAAACAAACCAAAGCTTTAATTTGGTAAAAATCGATTACAAGAAACCGACTACATTAAACGGCTTACAAGAAAGTGATAATAAAAACCGATGACGAGTAAAACCGATTACAAGAAATGCATTGCAAAAAGTTCATTTCAAGCAAACACCAATTATCAAAACACCAATTATCAAAAAACCGATTGCCAAAAAGCCGATTACAAAAAAACCAATTTTAAGAACCAATTACCAAAACCGATTAACGAAAAACCTATAAGCCCAAAAGGCGATTACTTAAACACAGATTATCAACAAACCGCTTACCAAAAACCGATTACCGAGAAACCGATTACACAAAGAACCGATTACTAAAGCACCGCTTATTAAAAAACCGATTACAAAAACCGATTACCAAAAAATCAATTACAAGAAATCAACTACAAAAACAATTAAAAAATCCATTAACAAAAAACCTATTACCCAAAAAACGATTACTTAAGCACTAACTGTCAAAAAACCGATTACGCAAAACCGATTACCAAAAAACCTAGTACCCCAAAAACCGATTACTTTAGCAGCGATTATCAAAAAAATCGATTACCAAAAACCGATTTTCAAAAATTCATTACCAAAGACCGACTAACAAAAAACCGGCTATCCAAAGAACCGTTACTAAAGAAGCGATTATTAAAAAAACCGATTACCAAAGCACCGATTATTAAAAAACCGATTACCAGTAATTTTTTTTTTGTTTTTTTTTTTTGGGGCCCTGACCATATTTATAATAATTTTTTTTGTAGTATTCTAAAAATATTCGGTTTTCTTAAACTAAAACAAAGTCTTTTTTGCAGCGAATAAAAAAAAAGAGCTTACGAAATTTCCATTTCCGAAAGACATAAAGACGCTATAATGACTGACAAAATTAAACGCTAAAATTAAACGATAGTTAGACACTTACAACAACAACATCAACAACAAAAAACTTCTTTCAAATCATTTGCATGAAAGTGTTTGCAACACAAAAAACTTACTTTGCGATTTCATTCTCATAGAATGAGGCAATCATGGCACTATAGTAGGTCTTCTCCAAATTGGCAACGCCACCGCCGAAGTCGCTGAGGCCGCCAAGTCCGTTGCCGCTACTGATGTCGCTGCTGATGCCGCTGCTGTTGTGATGAATGTGAAGATCGCTGGAATTCGAATCATTGCGATCGCAATCGTGTTCATTCAATGATCTCATCGCCGAATCGTCATCATTATCATTATCGTTATCATTATCAACATCAGTTAGGCTTTGATTGAAAGTTTGTTGTTCTTGTTGTTGTTGTTGTTGCGCTCGTTGTTGTCGTTGCTGCAGTTGTTCGGTAGTGGATTTTGACATGTTGGAACCGCCGACACTCTCGTTGTTGGTGCTGCTGTTGCTGCTGTTGTCGTTGCTGTTATTGTTGTTGTTGTTGTTGTTGTTGTTGTTGTTGTTATTGCTATTGCTGTTATTCTGACTTTTATCAGCCGCAATATTGTTGCTAACGCTTTTGCTGTTGTTGTTTTTATTGTTGTTCTGTTGTCCAATCATGCCACCAACACAAAAGCTTGTAGCTGCTGTTGCTGCTGTCATTGTGGTTGTTATTGTTGTTGTTGTTGCTATAGTGGGTTGCTGCATTTCAGCTTTGGATGTTGTCTGAGCGGCTGCCATTAACGATGATGACATGTCACTAAAGCCGGATGACGTAGCAACATCGAAACTAAGACGACGACTGAAAATTGAATTGAAAAAAATTTATATAATAAATAAAATAAAGCACAAAAAACCAACAGTTTTGAAATAAGTCCTTAATCTCTCTTCGGCCCTGAACCTCAACCTTTTGCTCACACGTTCCTCCTTCCCATGACTTCTCCCTCTCCACTACCTCTTCCTCTCCCTCTGCATCCTCTTAATGACTATTTCAACACGGTTGCAAAAGCGGACCATTTTTGTTTTTGTTTTACAAAAAACGTGTTCACGCTGTTGCTGCCGTTGCACGAAGCCAAGCATCATTTTATTTATAGTAACAGCAATAAATTATTTTAAACCAGCATTTACTCAACTCAGGCCAATTCAACTCAAGAAAAAGAGAAAAAGCGATCAACAAAACTTATTGTTGGCCAAATGTTGGCATTTTTGCCGCACTCGGTGCAACAACGGGTCAGCCTTCAAAACATTAATAAACTTAATAATTAAAATGATTTATGACTCCATAGTGTGTGCTGGCTGCAACAAAAATAAAACCAACTGCAACAACAACAACAACAAACAAGCCATATACTAGAGGTAGAGGTAGAGAATGTCTTGGTACCAACAAAGAATCAACCCAAATGTTTAGAAAACCCGGCAAAATAACATATCTCTTAATCCTTTATTCAGTGAAAACGATTAACACTCGCTTGCAAGACTTCAAATATTTTGAACGGTTAGTAATATATTATTGAAAGCATATACCGGTTATTTTCGGTTTTGTATTCTATTTTTATTCAGATTAAATTCGTATAAAGAAATTTAGAAATTAAACATTAAAATCAAGGAACTATTAAGAGATTTTAGTTGAAAGGTTTTGAAAGAAATTCCGTAATTAATTCCGTAACCTTATACAGGAAAAGGTCATAGGTCACGTAACTGAGTAAGACTGAACCTTATAAAAGTAAGGTTTTCTGAGTCTTACTATGCACGAGCATGGCAAAAACGAGAAATTCTGTGGCTAACAGAGCCGGAGATTGAACAAATTAAGAAATCCCATGACTGTCTAAGCCTTTTTCTGAGAAAAGTAAAAAAATCCCGTAACTGGGTAAGACTCAAGCTGATAAAAGTAAGGATTTCTGAGTGTTACTATGGCAAAAGCAAGAAATTCCGTGACGAACTCAGCCTAAGTATGAAAATTATAAGAAATCCCATGACGGTTTAAGCCTCCGCCTGAGAAAAGTACGAATTCTGTAAATGCCTGAGACTCATCTCGACCAAATTGAGCACTAATAATTGGTTTAGACTAATCCTAATCCTTACTAATCCTTACAAGTGTAAGGTTTACTTGCATTAACTGCAAAATAGCGCAAAATTTAAAGGCATTATCAATTAAAAAAATACAAAAAATATATCACCAATCATCGTAGGTACTACTCGTAAATTCAACTTAAAAGAAGAAAACCGGTCAGTCAAGACTTCTCTCACGTTTTAAATTTTATAGCATGAATCAAAGCATTAATGATTATAATGCAAAAATATTGAAATAACGTTAGCCTGAGAGACCAAACAAAACCACGATCACATGATCACAAACGCATCGCGTAAATAGATACATATGATAATAGTATAGATCGACAATAGTATGGACCACAAAAAACACTTTGATTACTGAGTTCGGTTATTCTTATAAAATGAGTTTAAATGAAATCTTCGAATAATAAAATTAAATCTGATAATTATATCGAAATGTTAAAGTTCATTCAACCAATATTTGTATATAATTTTTTTAAATAAATAACATAAAATAAAATAAAATAAAATAAAATAAAATAAAATAAAATAAAATAAAATAAAATAAAATAAAATAAAATAAAATAAAATAAAATAAAATAAAATAAAATAAAATAAAATAAAATAAAATAAAATAAAATAAAATAAAATAAAATAAAATAAAATAAAATAAAATAAAATAAAATAAAATAAAATAAAATAAAATAAAATAAAATAAAATAAAATAAAATAAAATAAAATAAAATAAAATAAAATAAAATAAAATAAAATAAAATAAAATAAAATAAAATAAAATAAAATAAAATAAAATAAAATAAAATAAAATAAAATAAAATAAAATAAAATAAAATAAAATAAAATAAAATAAAATAAAATAAAATAAAATAAAATAAAATAAAATAAAATAAAATAAAATAAAATAAAATAAAATAAAATAAAATAAAATAAAATAAAATAAAATAAAATAAAATAAAATAAAATAAAATAAAATAAAATAAAATAAAATAAAATAAAATAAAATAAAATAAAATAAAATAAAATAAAATAAAATAAAATAAAATAAAATAAAATAAAATAAAATAAAATAAAATAAAATAAAATAAAATAAAATAAAATAAAATAAAATAAAATAAAATAAAATAAAATAAAATAAAATAAAATAAAATAAAATAAAATAAAATAAAATAAAATAAAATAAAATAAAATAAAATAAAATAAAATAAAATAAAATAAAATAAAATAAAATAAAATAAAATAAAATAAAATAAAATAAAATAAAATAAAATAAAATAAAATAAAATAAAATAAAATAAAATAAAATAAAATAAAATAAAATAAAATAAAATAAAATAAAATAAAATAAAATAAAATAAAATAAAATAAAATAAAATAAAATAAAATAAAATAAAATAAAATAAAATAAAATAAAATAAAATAAAATAAAATAAAATAAAATAAAATAAAATAAAATAAAATAAAATAAAATAAAATAAAATAAAATAAAATAAAATAAAATAAAATAAAATAAAATAAAATAAAATAAAATAAAATAAAATAAAATAAAATAAAATAAAATAAAATAAAATAAAATAAAATAAAATAAAATAAAATAAAATAAAATAAAATAAAATAAAATAAAATCAAATCAAATCAAATAAAATAAAATAAAATAAAATAAAATAAAATAAAATAAAATAAAATAAAATAAAATAAAATAAAATAAAATAAAATAAAATAAAATAAAATAAAATAAAATAAAATAAAATAAAATAAAATAAAATAAAATAAAATAAAATAAAATAAAATAAAATAAAATAAAATAAAATAAAATAAAATAAAATAAAATAAAATAAAATAAAATAAAATAAAATAAAATAAAATAAAATAAAATAAAATAAAATAAAATAAAATAAAATAAAATAAAATAAAATAAAATAAAATAAAATAAAATAAAATAAAATAAAATAAAATAAAATAAAATAAAATAAAATAAAATAAAATAAAATAAAATAAAATAAAATAAAATAAAATAAAATAAAATAAAATAAAATAAAATAAAATAAAATAAAATAAAATAAAATAAAATAAAATAAAATAAAATAAAATAAAATAAAATAAAATAAAATAAAATAAAATAAAATAAAATAAAATAAAATAAAATAAAATAAAATAAAATAAAATAAAATAAAATAAAATAAAATAAAATAAAATAAAATAAAATAAAATAAAATAAAATAAAATAAAATAAAATAAATCAAAATAAAGTAAAATAAAATAAAATAATAAAAATACATACAATGTTATCTAATGTTAATTAGTTGAATTTTGGGTTTCTTTTTTGCTCTTATTCTTATTGATCATGGCGAACTATCGCATAAATTGCTTTTAATTAGTTGGCAACACTGGTGAAGAAATTATGCTCCTGCTGGCGCTCTTCAACTGAAGTGACAACGAAGTGTTTATTTTCAAAATCTTTTCATTAAATTCAGTCAATCCATTTGATTTCTAAACCTAATAATTTTTTAATTTTACAATTGTTGTTGTTATCGTTATTGTTGTTGTCGTTAATATTATTGTTGTAGTTGTTAACAACTTATCTGCCAACACGTTGCTTATTAAATTTGTCAAAGGTTGGTTGGTTGACAGGCTGTCATGTACCCAAAGCCGAAACGCAAAACGACATTGGTATACGTATTTCGTTCGTTTTTCGTAACGAAATTGTTTTTCTTTTGTCATTGTTCGCGTCAACAAATAACGAAAGATTTATTGTCGAAGTGAATGAAGTGACTTCGAGTGACTTCGAATGACTTCGTGACCGTAGTGTATTTTGTAAGGAACAAATCGTCACTTGGTCTCGCTGAGTTTCACAGATTAAAAGATATGATTATTTTAAAAGATAGTGATCTTGGTATTAATCACTATCCTTTAAAATAATCCTTTAATCGCCTCTAATCGAAAATGTCTTTCGAAACAAGCTATCCCTAATTTTTTCTTATTTTAAATCAATTTCAACCAATAATCTCTTCGTTATGGTTTATGTTAGACGAATTGGCTTACGACCAAATTGGATTCTCTTGCAATAAATTAAGTAAGGAATTTGAATATATTTACTTTTCACTTGCGGCTGGATTGCATTTACTGCGCATAACCAATTGCAACCAATTTGGTATAGCCGGTATGGGTGATGGATCCGGGGTATATCTAAAAATGGTAAGAAATAAACACATGAGTCTTAAGAAAATTCTTTTTTAAATTCATTCGAAAGTCTTAAAGTTAAAATTGCCCTCCTCCATTCACACCATCCCACATATATCGGCACATCCCCATTCATATAACGGGTGCGCCATCTTATACATACGAGTATATATGTATATATTCACATACCGACATAAAAGATGGCGCACCCTGTAAAAAATGACGAGATATCCGATTATGAAACGAGATCCCAGAATTCGGATTCGGCCCTTGAACGCACCTTATAATCGAATGACTATGCTTCGATTTTGGCACTGCAAATGTGTCATTGTTTGCCGTCGTCGGCGCCGTATACCGCTCCAGTGGGACATCAACTTCGGAGACCGGTGTCAGACTTGCCGAAATATTTCTACCGAATTCTTCCGTTTCACAGAAATCCATTTCCAGACTGGAAATCGAGCTCAATGAGGCACGTGCCGATTTGACATGATGGCAACAGCCAGGCGCGCTTGAATTCAGCTCCTCCAACTGACTCACATCGAATTTGATGAACACTATAAAATTCAGAGAACAAAAGAAACGGGAGAGAAGCACAAGGCCCAGCGCTCAGAGTGTCAAAATTAACTTATTTCGATATACCCCACCTCGTTATTAACTCACATTTATCCAATGGACCCAGTTTCTGGGCTAAGTCGTACATCAGGTCGGCGGACCAGAAGTCGGGGATGCGTGCAAATATCGAACCGGCATCGGCGGGCAGCTGAAAACCGAGCTTATGCAGCAGCAGTACGAACGGTTGGTACAACATCATGGAGGCCTGATCGTTGTTCCATTGCACAATTGGTATCGATTCATTTTTCACTAAACAAATCGAGAAGAAGAAGAAGAAGAAGAGCAATAGTTTAATGACGTACGATATGCCTGCGAAACAACATACAAAGGCAATGGTAGGCCACAGGTTCCATAACATATTCCAAATTCTGGTACAGTCGTCGGTGTGGCGTCAGCTTCAGCGTGAGTTTGACGTAGCAACATTCCAGTAAGGACTTCTGAAGCCACTGTAGATGTTGTTCACCCTTTTCTTTGATAATAAGATCGAGCAGTATCTGAGTAAGGGATCGAAAGAGATCAAAAAGAAAGTAAAGTATTATTAGATCGGAGCAGGGCAGTGTAATCGGAGGCTATTGAAGCACCTGTATATCATCAGAAGGTTTTCCACTCTGTAACGGATCCTTCAGATCAATGCCCGATTCGGCGGTGCTCGATGTGGGTGTGGTCAGTAGAGCACGTTGATATTCCGCATCTTCAAACCGCATTAAATCATCATACTCGACCAAAGTAATTATGTCCTGCCGATCAAAAAGAGAGATAGTTTTTGCGTTGAAAACAGGGTGTTTTTTTCTTTTAAGCATTTCGTTACTTACTTGTTGCAATAGTTGTTGTATGATAGAAATTCTAGACTTCTTCTTGTTGCCATTGTTAGTAAATAAATTGACGATTTTGCCGACAACATCATTGGCCTTCTTACTGCGTACGTAATACCAATACAGGGTGTCCATGTCCTCTTGTGTCCAAGTGCTTTAATGATGAAGCAAAAGAATAGAAGAAAAGGTTGATTGAGGATCACACTGAACGGCCAACGCGCTTACCAAACTTTATTTTCGAGATTATGCTCCTTCGTTAGTTCGGTTAAAGAAGTGGGCGGTAAGACTGTCGAGCTCTTTTGGGGTGTGTTAATAAATTTATGTATAACAAACTCAATTAAATCGGACCAATCCTGCAATAAATACATACATATATAAAAAAAAATATTCGATTTTATTATAGAAATGACGAAATGTATGATCATGATGAGAATACTCACGTCACAAAGCTCATAATCAGCTTCCCAAATGCGTGAAAAGGTCTTCAGTATGACCGGCTGGAAGAGGGCGCCCACATTTACCAAATCGCCGCCAATGTGATGCATCATGGTGAAAATGCAGTTGTTGACAAACTCGCCATTACTGGTGAACTCCTCCAGAAGCAGGCCGTAGTAATGCATCACCTCCAAATTAGCAAATCTAGCAGATCGAGTAACAAATTCAAACATTGTCGTTGTCATTGTTGGTGTCATATCATGGTATTTGTTAGAAATGCTCACTGTGCAATATGATCGATCATTTTGATGTGTGCGCCACTCGGGCTCATTTGGGTGACGCTATCTAGAATCAACAGTAAAATATGATTCGTTACCACCAAATCCTGCAGATACTGCTTGGAATGCAGAGTTGGATTGAAACGACGCAGCAGCAGCACGAACAGATTACGCAGGTCTTCCGTGCTACTGATCTGCACTTGCAAACGTTGCAGGTGATCGCGATCCTCTTCGGTCAGATGCGTCACCTTCTTGTACGCCTCGATGGCTTGCAGGTATTCGCGTATGGCCGTGACCACCAAATGGATACGTTGCAAGTAGGCCTTGGAGTCGCTGTCGTCACGCTGGCGCGAATTCAAATCGAGTTGCTCGCACAGCGTGACGCCTTCGTATGTCAGATAACTGATGATCTCGAAATTCATGATGGCGCTTACATGCTCCAAGTCCAGTTCTAGTTGTGTGGCGAATTTCAGGAAGTAGGTCAACAGCCAGAAGAAGTGCGATTTATCAATAACGATTTTCTGCGGAAACGAAACGACACGAAACGACACGAAACGACACCCGCATGGACAATTAAAAGGGTTCCAGCTCCTCGCTTTTAACTCGCACACTTACCACATTGGTCAGTAGTTGGGAATGCATCTCCTCCACCAGATGCCCATAGCCCTTCAGCAGAAAGTCCACGGTGAACTCTTTCAGCAAGTTCGAAATGTCCTCGTCGGTGGGCGTGTGCTGAACCAGACCCTTCATGTTGATGCTGCAAGGGGGAAAACCTCTTTACTATTGCAAACGCTTTTCACAACGCCCTCGGCCTTCACACCGGCACACTTACAGACTGCATTTGCCGCGTTTCACCAACTTCTTGCGCCGCAGCTCGTTCTTCTCCACCAGCGTCTGCACGATGCGTTGCTTGTTCCTCGGCTTCGAATTGCAAGGCGGCTTCTGATGTTGGGGCTTGGCTTGCGGTCCGTCGTCGTCGTTGCTGGAAGTTGAGATGGACTCTCTCTCGGCTTGGGTGGCGTAGCCGCAGTCAGACAGTTCCGACTGCGAAGAGGGACATTCACGCTTTTGCGGACAGCTTTTGCCTTTGATCAGCTTCAGTTGGCCCGCGTGGGGTACCTTCTTCGATGCCGCCCGCTTGGTGGGGGAGTCGGCCGCACAGCTGCAGGTGGAGGTGCCTACTAATGGAGTATCTGTTACGGCCAAGGCTGTCGACAGTCTTAAGGGCAACGCTGGCGGTGGCATAAAAACGGAAGGATCTGTTCCAGCAATTTGGCCCAGAGGCACAAGCTTTTCTACTGTTTCGAAGAGATTTTTTGGGTTTTCAGCTGGTGCTTCTTTCGAAGAGTTTTTCATTTGTACGTGTTGCTTGTTCTTCTCTTCCGACGGATATAACGACGACGACGCTTTCGAGTCCACGTCAGTCGTAGGCTCTATGCGCTTATCCACCTGCCCACTTTGGACGCCCATATCGTCATCGCCCGAATCGCCGGCCTTTTGCGCCGGCGAGCGCAGCATCGAATTCCGGTATTCATGGCCTTTGCGACTTACCTCCTGCAGTGTGGCTTCCGTTTCTACACGCAACGCCTGACGCCTGTCCTCAGAGCCTTCGTTTTTGCAACGGCCTCCGCCACCTACGGAACGATAAGCTTCGGTTGATACCGCGGCCTTCTTTCGGGTGCGCACCAAAAACGGCTTTAACTTAACGCACTTACCGTTATCCGACGAATCCGAAGTCGGGTCCGAGGTCAACATGGGACTCGACTCGCCGCTGCCCTGCTTCGAGGGCGAGGTGTTGCTCTCGTTGTCGTCCGAGCTTTCGGAGAGCGAAGCCTCGAACCACAAATTGAGCAGCTTCTGCAGCATGCTGACGTGCTGGTCCTTGTACATCAGGGCAATGAGTTGCACGAGCGTGACGCCCCAGAAGGTGCGGTGCGGACAGGTCATCAGATAAATCAGCAACTTGTCAATGCTTTGTATGAACAGATTCCAGAGAATGGCATTCTGCATGGACACGACCAGCGCCTTTCCGCCCAGCCGGTGGATGGGCTGCTGCTTTATGAAGTTGGCATGCGTGTCGGGAATGTGCAAAATGTTGCGCAACAGCAGCAGACAATTGTTGATCTTGTCACATTTCTGCGGCGTCAGTTTGGGATCGGACTCCAAGATGTGTGTCATGTACTCGACCACAGATTTGGTGCTGCGTGGATCCGTGAAAGCCTCTTTGCTGGTGTACAGCAACTTGTTGAGCTCGAAGATGGTGTGACGGCCCACCTCGGTGCGGTACATAACATCCACCGAGAACAGACACTCGACGGGCACCGTCAAATTCACCAAAATACGAATGACCAAATCCAGCACTTCGTCATCTTTGGCATTATTCAATAACGGTATCAGGTCTGAGCGTACGTTTTGACCGAAACCGATGGCGCGCCGAAAAGTGCGCAATGTTTGGTCTTCGCATGTGAGTTTGTAGTTGATTTCTTCCAGCGTCACTATAGAGAAACGAAAGAGGTGGAGAAAAACGACAAATGATTAGACATCATTGAGTGACCACGCACACACTTACGCATTGCATTCGGGCTAACGGTGTAGGTGTCCCCTTCCACGCAGCCCAACGAAGCGAATGTACTGTTGATCAGTGGAGCGGACAAGAGCCAGTCCATCGCAAGTGGGTGTGGTACGTCTTTGGGGGCAATTCGGATTTAAGTCTGAAGAATGTGATCTTCGCGATAGAGACTCATTGGAAACAATTTTCGGAGAACGTTAATCAACACAAAAATTAATTATGTTCAATCAATAAATGCTGTTGGTATTAAAAATCTATAAAGAAAATAAAATTCGATAAAAAATTAATACAACTTTTCAATAAGTTGTTAATACAACACATAAATTGAATTGTAAATCTGATATATTTTGGTTTTTAGTTCTTTATTAATTATAAGAAAACTTAACTTAACTTCTAAGAAAACCAGGCGCATAAATCGATTCGAAACGAATCGATAGCAAGGAAATTTTCGGTTTGCAGCATCAGGTTTTCTGTAGACCAAAATATTAACATATAATCATGTTAGAAAAACAATTTATGTGGTCACCACGTGGCCAACGTGAGAATGACTGTTACGCAACACGGGCAAGGTACATACGCGTACATACAAGCACAATGAGAAACGAGAAACGAGAGATGCTCGTCCAATGCTTTTTGCGTGTGTTCTCTGAGAGTTTTTGCAGCTGGAAGCTTTGTGAAAGCGCTGTTCGCTCTATTCTCATTTTATTTTATTACGTACCCTGTAGGAAATCAGTTAGTGTCTCTTGCAACTTGAATAAAAATGAACATGTAAGCGCGTTTAATTACTAACTAACCGAAGAAGATTTAATAAATATATACAAGTTTGTGATTAAGAAAACTTCTTAAGAAACTTTAATAAATGTAGATACTTTATATGTATATTGTAACCTATAGTCGATTCCAAATAATATAAGATAAACAACGTACTATATATACACCTATATATACTTTTCTACAATATAATATGATATTCGAAAAGTAGTAGAATCATAATAGTGTAGTGTTAGTATTGACTGTTATGTATTTGTAAACATTTTTTTAACATAACCCTCACAATTTTCTTATCCATAGACGCCAAATATCGAATTTGAGTATAGTTTTCGTAATTTTTCAATAAATCCTCCTTGCACCCAATTCATTCTCACCTTTGCGCAGAAACTTGCTTTGTTGTGAGACTTTTCTAACAACTTGCCTGAGATTTATTTAGCCTAACGGCCAAACAAAACACGGGTGATAGAAAGAAACGTTGAGAAAACTTATACTATGTAGACTTTCAATAAAACCATCAAGCCATCCCATGATTGTAAGGATTCCTGGCAAAGAAAAGGTTCTGTAGAGGTCTTCCGTCGCACAATATTAAAATACATAATTATTACGTCTGTGTATTTGTATGAATGTAAATGCATATTTGTGTTGTATAATCATCATTTGTCTTATGAAGTTTTCTGTGATTGCTTAGTTACTTTCTATGACGCATTTTTCACATAATTTCTTCATTAACCCTTTGATAGAAACTATTCGTTATGACATTAAGTGAAAAAAATATAAATGGCTTCAAACAACCAAAAAAGAATACACATTAGAGGTCTAAAATTACGTACCGTGGTTGCTCTTTAAAGTTACTATAGTCATAAAAATTATATCGAACAATTAGCTCAGTACAAGACAGGCTATATTGTTATATCAAACCGATGACAAAAAAATTAAAGGGTGTCACCAGTTTCTCGTTTTGGTTTTTGATTGTTCTTAATGTTGTTGTTATTAAGTATTATAAGTTAGTGAAGATTGGTGGATAGTAGATGTCCAGATAGTAGATACTATTCAGAGGATTTGGATTTTTCATTCACGCACATCATTTACTAGACGCATTGTGCAAATGTATATACTATATGTACGAGTATGTATGTTCCAGCGAGCGAATCACAACAATTTTTTCTTTTAAAAAATACTAGCAAATGGACTGACTCTCTGCAGAAAGAAGAGAGAGAGAGAGAGAGAGAATTTCCAGCTGGGTCACTTTTAATGAGAGTATAAATTTTGGTCACGTTTATATTTTGATACTAGCTTATGAGAGAGACAATAATTAATGACAAACAACCCTTGCTCTTTTCCTTTCATGACTAAAAAACGTGATTTTATATAATTTGGTTTGCTCTGCACGAAATCTCTAAGCACAGCCGGAACATTTCTCACAAAGCTCTTCCCATAAAACTTCTCTTGTAAATGTTAACTCTCAAACTGCAAACAATGGTTTTTGTGTAGGCCATGTTTAATCAACAAACATTTAAGAGACGGAAAAAGACGTAGTTGGGTCAACGTGATGGGTTCGAATTATGTTCTTACTTTTTGTAAGTCGTTACTTTGACAATGAAGAAGGCATGTTTTACTTGTATTGGAGAGAAAATAATGAAGGCTAAAGGTTAGCCTTAAAGGTTTTTATATGATAATTTCAAAATCATTCAAAATTCTTCCGCAATATTCTGCTTAAAATAATCTATTTTATAACTTATAACTTATAAAACTTTAAGCGAAATTTGCAATTGCATGAAAGTGTGTATGACGTATGAAAAAGGGATGTTTGAAGTGCAACATGTCGTATCATTTTTTCACTCATAATTTTCTTTTATACGATTTTTTATTAGTTCCATAATTTTACGATCCAGTAATTTATCTTATACAATACCAATAACAGCAAAGACCTTGAAGAATGTATTAAAATAGATAAAGGCGAACATATTTTGATGTCACTTCAATGTCATTTGATTCAAATCAGTGGCGTATACACGAGAAAGAAGATATTAGATGTTTTTTTTTTATTTTATTAATCATTATGTAATTTCAGAAACTACCCCTTTTATAAATTTCTTGACATAAGCTGAGAATTTCGAAATGTATTATACTCATAGTATAGTTTTCTATATTTTAAAGATTTTTTTAATTTGCATTTCATGAGTATGTTATGCTTACCAATTTTTGGTTTCTTGTTTTCTTACTTAATCCTTTTCTTGTGTTGTTGTGTTTTCAGGCCAAATGTCTTCAAACTACTAAAATTATCAAAGTTTTCAAGTCTTTTTAAACTTATAAGTTTAAAACTGAAGCCAAAATGTGTTTTCTTTAATTTTCCAATGCAAACAGCTTAGACACTGACTGAATGAGTGACTTAACGATCAATAAGTTGCGACGTAATCAGTCACGTTTGCTTAGCAGTGACTCCGTAACGTAATTGTTGTCTGTGAAATATCTAACTTAGTGTTAATACGTAACGCGCACACGTAATTACGTAGCTACTTGCGAGTACATTCGTTATTTATTCTTCTAAATCGTTTTCTTTGAATATTATTTGATTTAATTTTTTTACAATTAACACTTTTCAAATTCAATTATTATTGAATACTCTCTTCTCTTCACATCCAACAACGACTTGATATTCTCACTCAGTTTTCATTGCATTGTTTTTAAAACACTTCTAGTTTAATTTTTATAAGAAATACTGTTTTTGTTCTGGTTATTATCAATCACAATTTCTCTCAAATATTTTCTATTAGTTTTTCTAATTGCATTTAATTTGTTTGCCTTTAATTATTCTGTTTTCGTTTCAAGAGTATCGCTACATACAGTACCGCTCCGGTCGACATTCGAATAACTAATGCTTCCTCGTTCGGTCAACTGCGAAAATTCTTCTCTCGAAAGAATGCTCACATTGCAGTTGCATGCTCTGCTGCCGCTACTCACCTGTGGCGAAAGCTCGTTGCTTCTCTACTGGTACGCCTGACGCTATCGCATTTCCGCTTGCAGCACGTTATGGTAAACGTTCGTGTGGAGCCCACACGTCGAAGCTAGAAAGCAGAGCTTCGACTTCGTGGAGTCACGTTTCGGTGCAACGTGCTTGTGCCCATGCATTCGCCGGCGTGACTGTTGACTCTAGCGGCAGGTGAAAATGTGAAAAATTTCAGCATCGCTTTTCTAGAAGTTGTTCTCTAGCAGTTCCTATACTCGTAATTCCTTCCTTCCGCTGGTGGTTATTTTCAGTTCTTGTTTCCTTGCGATTTTGTTTTTCCATTTAATTCATTGGGTTTGCGCATGTTTGTGCATACATATCTTCTATTATGTAAGTTTCTTCCTTTAATTTTTTTATTTTGTTGTTTTATATATTTATTCGTACTGTTCTTCATTGTGCTTTGTATTTACCATTGTCTTCTTTTAGTCACAGCAACAACATAACTTATAGCTCGTAACGTTCTCTTTTGACTTTCGAAACGGTAAGAAAAATATTACAAACAAAAACTAATTACAAAAAATAAAAACGACCAATTTAATATAGTGTTTCCTTAAAGCGGTTTTCGCAGCGAAAACCATTATAAAACCAATAAATCTCCATTAAAATTGTTGTTGTAAGTTCAGCGCAAAACCAAAAAGATTTCTGGTTTTAACAGTTTTCAACCCTGTTTCGAAGTTCGAAAATTAGACGTCATAGACAAGGCTATCTATAATAAATAGACAAGGCTTTCAGCAAAGACTCAAACCAAGTGAAAATAAATAAAATTCTGAGTGTATGAAAGTCTAGGAAGTATGCTCTAATCCCAGAGAGATCTTTTTAAAAAATATTTTTAAATTAATTTTTCCTGTTAATAAAAAATTATAAAATTACGTTAATCATTAATATATGTTTACGTTAATCCTCCTGACTTGGCATGCAATTTTTTTTTACACACACCAAAACCGTCATAAACACCCTCCCCAACCTTCGTAAATATATACACCCACCCAAATTTATTACAACCCAGCGAGGAAAAAAACTCTGCAAAAGGGAGCTGCTGACATTCTGGCCCGCTGGGAATCGACATTGACATTGGTTCATTGCCGGACGGTAGATTTTTGCGCTTCTAATCGTATTCACTGATAAAAAAGATATGTGTATGCATGGATTTATATATACAAATTACATTTTAATCTAAACATGCATTTAGTACTACGTTGGCATATAAAAACTTTTATAGAATTTATAATTTTAGAAAACTTTTTTTATACGATAAAAACATTGCATGCGACAGTATTTCGTAAAGTCTTTACACTCGTCTATGACTTATATACTATTTTATAAAGTCATTATACCCATCCCGCCACCACGTCCGCCTTCCAAGTTTGCTTAGAATCTCGTGTCTTATGAAATATTGTGGAAATTTATTATAATTTAATGCGAGTATTATGGAAAATATATATACTCGTACGAGTATAATGTTCAATATGGCAGAAATTTTAAAAAAATCTTTCTTATTTAATTTTTTCTAACATTTATTTATTTCTGATTTGAAATGTATTTATGTATCTTGATGGTCCGATTTTCCGACAGGGTTGGATGATGATCAGTTTTGGAAGGAATTTTCGCCACCAATTTGTCAAGTTTTTACTATAATTTGTCATCATTTTTAGTAAACCATCTTTCTCCACCTGCTCATCAGCTCATCATCATTTTAAACCTAAGAAAATGTTAACGAAAGACTAAATTTTCCAAAACTAAGATCTCTTAAGATCGCATACAAAAAAACTGATTTTGTTTTTTTAATGTTCTTATTTTATTTATCATGCTTTGAATGAATAACAGTTAATATATTTTTCCATTCGCCAACTTGTTCTTTGGCACCCTCATCGCCTAACCCCCCTCTCGACAACACACGGACGTAATCTCACATAATCGTTACTTTTCATACGTCACTATGCTCTTTTATCCAATCTCGTACATATGAGACCCTCGAATATACACCCGGGTAATCGGGCTTAGCACAGCCGTAACCCCACGAAACAATTCCAACCAGCACACTATTTTCATTCACCAACGGTCCACCGGAATCACCCTGGCAAGCATCCTTTCCGCCCTCCAAGTAACCGGCACAGATCATACGCTCCGTTATACCGCCATAGCGCTTATACTTCTCGGAACAGAGCTTCTGATTGAAAAGGGGTACCTCAACCTGGCGCAACCACTCACGTGATTCATTCACATCCAGTGTATTGCCCCAACCGGAGACCGAACAAAGGTCTCCATCCCTAAATAAGGCTTCTGTATCGGGCAATCCAACAGGTTGTTTCGTGTCATCGTAGCTTATCTCATCCACCAGCTCCAGCAGAGAGAAGTCATAATCCACATTGGAATAATTGAATTTTTCGTGTTGTACAATTTTGGCAACCTTTACCAGTTCGCCGCCTTTCGCCGACTCAGAACTGCCAAAACGTATGCGAAAGGATTGTGGCGTTCTACCACTGCCGCAGGAAAGAAAATATGTTGATGAAAACTACTAACCGTTGATTATTCGAACTTACATCGTGCAATGAGCTGCAGTTAAAATCCATTTGGGCCCAATAATGGAGCCTCCGCAGATGTGAGCTGAAGTTTGGAGTGACACTTGATGAGGTGCATCGGTGATGTTGATCTTGTAGCCGCCGACAATGCGTCCATCGAGGCGTGGTCGTGGTAGAGACACTAGATTAGAGCCCTTCAGTACTTTAGGAAAAAGACAAGCTGAGAGGTTAATAACATTTTTTTTTGCAATTTTAATAATGAAACGATGCTTTAAAAAATATTCTTTAATTCTTTAGAAAATATGCTTAAAACTGACTGAAAAAAATTCATTTTTATTCTAAATTGTAAAACAACAAACCTCCAGGCTGCACCGATGATATTTTAAACAATTGCATAAAAAATAATACCAACGAAATCCTGAAAAACATATTGCCCTAAAAAGTATATTTTTTAAGCACTTTCGAAACACTTTCGTAATTCTGCTTCTAATTGCTTCTTCGCAATTCTTAAATACTTTCCTAAATCGTCTACTTTTCACGTCACTACGTACTCTACGCGTATAACGAAGTACTCGTAGTAGATTGTAGATTTAATAACGGCAGACTAGCTAAATAGCGAAAATGTTGAGTTCTTTTATAGCTGTTCGACGACGAAGAAGGTCGTCTGCGCGCAGACCGCCCATTGACGCCCATTCATTAACGGTGCGGGCGGTTAAAAGGTGTCAACTTCGCAGCATGATACTTAGAGCTTATCATAGAGCGCCTCTTCTTGCTGGATGAAGTACTAAACTGGTGATAATAAGCACTTGACACACTTACCAGATGGTAAACGTCGATGATGGAGAACAATTGATTATAAAATTACATACTCGAATAACAACTATATAATAGAACTAGAACAATTAATAATATTATTAGAAAGAATGAGAACCGCATTCAGAATCAAGAAAGCTAACAATGAGGGCTTAGGTGTATCGCATGATCTCCGAAATTGGCGGCTAATTTCGTGTAGCGTTCCATTTTAATAACCCTGAGCAATCAGCTGTCATGCTGTCTTTTTTTTCGTAGGCAACACTTACAAATGGCACAAAATTCAAATCTTGCTTGCATTTTGGAACACCCTTAATTTATTAATGATTTGCCAACAGAGAAATAGTAGAAATCTGGATACTTGAATTACATCCTACTTTCGATATGGTTACTACTTTTAATTATAAATTAGAACGATTCGAAACTCCGGTTAATCTCTGTACGAATTTCGGTGTTTTTTGAGCTCTCGAGCACAACTACCGTGGCCCAATTTCTCCATAATCGAAATAAAATTTTAACTTCAAGTTAGGTATTAAACAAAAAGCAATTTTTTGGTAAAGTTATCTCCGGATAGCTCTTTGTCACTTTTATATTCACAAGGTAATAATTAAAAATTCAATAAGTGCACTAAACAAGCTACATTTTAATCCACAACATAAATGAAATGTTTGCCAACATCGACAACTTTGTCATCAGTTTTTAACGCAAGCGTTTTATTCTCTACATCCAACACGAAAGTACCCTCCGTCAGCAGAGATTTATCCAACTGGTAATTCTGGAATTCAGGTATTTTGCGAGGTCCCAACAGAGGTTCATCATAACGCCATATTTGCAGACTCGATAAATCAACTAAAATTTTCGATTTAATTAAGTATGGCCGGATTTAAATATTTTGACTGATTTAATACCACTTAAATCAATAATTTTAGCCAACTTCTCTTTCAGCGTCTTCACCGTGTCACCTTCGGAAACGAATGTCTGCACTGAGAACAGACCAGATCGCTCGATGGGATTCGTCAACTCAATAGACAGGTTAGGAGCAATGCTGAAAGCAATGAAAGGTGAACTGGGTCGTACTTCTTCCCTCGTCTTCTCAGGCGCCTGTGGGTCATCAGTATATTTGACTTCCAATTGTTCAATCTGTAACAAAAATTTCTCTTTGAAAACAGCAACATTTTCTTTGTCCATCATATGCTCGCTTACATCCAAAGTATTCTTTAAGTACTCCAGATTATTCAACAGGACTTGACGTTCATCGAACTCCAGAGTGACAGCCAGTGCTGCAATCCCTTTGCCGCCCTCCACTTTTTCACGCATCATTTGCGCAAAAGGCATCACCCGCTTCATATATTTCTTCAATTCCGGTTTCGCCTGCAGTGTCGCCGCTATCACTTTATTTTCGGGAAATGCGTTGCCGTGTTCTGTGTACAAACCGCGCATCGTGTCCAGTACACAGCACTGCCAAGGCGGATACGTTTTGGCGACCCAAACAATGGCACGATTAGGTTTCAAGCTGCCCGGATCCACCGGCTTCTCCTTGCCGCCCTTACCCTTAACTTGTAACAAATTCTTTAAGCTCAAACGGAACGAATGCGCTGCCTCCATGAGATACTCGGAACACATGATATCCACTGCGTTTATCTCTCCCACCGTGGGCCAGGATGCGCGAAATATAGACTCCTTGTTGCCCAGCAAACCCCAAACATGCTCCGCCACGTGCGGACAAATCGGTGCAATTAGCAATGCTTGTCGACGTATAAATTCAAAAACCAGTTCCTCATGCATACCTTGAGTGCCGCATAATTCACGGTATTTATCGCGAGCTATTTGAAACTCGTAAAAACCGGATCGTAAAGCCTCTTTGAACAGCATTCTACGGTAGTTCTCATCGGTTTGTTGTGTCTTTAGACTTATTTCGCTAAGAAATACCTTGTCGTTAAATGTTTTAAAAGCATCTTTGCGCATTGCAGGCCTGGAAGCTTGCATCTCCTTGACCCATTCGATGAAAGTGTACAGACGTAAAATACCCGCATCAGCGGTACTTTCCACAAAATTGGCATCCTCTACACTGTCGCCTGCATCGGCCAAGCAGAGACGCATTCCATCCGCCGAGAATTTTTCGACGGCTTCGTGGAGAGTAAGAAAGTTGCCATCGGATTTGGACATTTTGGCGGAATTGAGGAGTAAAAGACCGTTGACTCGCACACCTTTCGGCCATTTGGTGTCATCATTCGGCCATATGGCGGCGTGATTATAAAGCATATAAGTCAAATGATTCTGTATAAGATCCTTGCCGGAGACACGTAGATCCAGCGGGTACCAGTACTCGAATTCACGCCGCAACTGGTCCAGCGCAGACTTTGCTATAGAAGTGCTCTTAGGAAATGGTGTATCCTTAAAGAAGACATAATCCCAGACTGCGGGGGTCATCTCTTTGGCAACGATGCCTGAGTGAAACGGATGTAATCAATGACAAATCGTTTTAACATTTAACCAAGTACCCACCCAACGGGCTGGGCTTCTCGCCCCTGAACGACCCTCCTTGCAACAAATGGACCACAGTATAAAACGCCATATAAATGGTGGAATCCGATAAGGATTCCACTAACCACTGCTCGTCCCAGGGCAGTTTGGTGCCTAAGCCGTAAGTACGCGAACAGGCGTACTCGTGCAGCCAATCCAAAGTGGCTTCAAAGTTATTGCGCGCCTCATCGTGATATGTTTCCATATCTTGCAGTATCTTGGTAGCCTGAGCTCGCCACTGAGCTTCGCCATAATTTAAGTACCATTGATTGCACAGTGCCACCACACACTGATCACCCGATCGAGAGATGATGGTCTTCTCGGGCTCATAGTATATATCAGCTTCCTTGGAATCAATCAACTTCTTCTGGACATCCTTTTTGACGTCCTGCACCTTTTTGCCGGCATATTCGCCAACAAGCAAAATGCCATCATAGAAGCCTTCATTGATGCGGGCGGCAACATGTAAATTCAAATGTATTTTACTAAGAATGTTAACCAACCTTTCAAGTAGCACAGCTCTTTGGCTTCCGTCAACTTTTCCTTGTCATTTTGAGATTGTATTTTCAGTTTCTCGTAAGTATGCACCGCACATAAGTTTCCCAGCGTGGGCACATCAACGATGGGTATTGGTGCATAAGGCAGCACCATTTCATCTTTGAGGCCATACTTCTGACGAAAGGCTTCCTTCTTCTGCAAGTCAACAAGTGCTGCATAATCATCAGGAGAGTCTGACGGCACTGAAGTGACGACGCCTGTGCCTTTATCCTCTTTAATGGAGAGCATGGGAAGGGTATAAATAGTTTTGTTCGATGTCAGGGGCGCTGAAAGCGGTAGGCCTAATAATTCTAGGCCAGAAAACTCAGCAATTTCCTCAACTTGACCCTCGACGGCCGTAAATTCCTGGTAGGCCATATTGCGTGCGGCACGCCGTGTACTAATCCATATTTCATTGTTACGTGTCGTCTTCCAAGCAATATACTTAATGTCAGGATGTAGCCAGCAATTGGTTTGGCCATACATGGTTTCAGGACGTAAAGTGGCGGCTACTAGAAAGACGGGCACCTGAACAGAACTAAAGAAATTATGTGTTAAAGTCAAATTGAATAAACGAAACTTCAGCGACATAGTACCTCAGTTTTGCGGGCTTTGTCAATAATCGCATTTTAATTAATGTATACTCTTGTGGTCCAACTCCTTCTCCAGTCGATCGGTCATGATCCATGCAAGGCTGGCCATCCTTGGCCGAGTAGATGGTGTAACGCTTACCATACATGACTTTTCCACGATTTTTTAGGTGGGAAAATTGCCACCTCACAAATGAATCATAGAAAGGATTAGCGTCGGTTGTGATGAAGGTACGACGCCAATCAACCTGGAAGGTAGAAAAATTGAAAGTAAAATTCTTGAATTTCCCGAATAATTAAAATTCTGCTTACATGCAGACCGATGCGTTTTAGATCTTGCACCGCTAACGGTGGAAAATAATCCAACCAATAATTCGCATCAGCAAACTTCTTAATTTCCTCATTTTTAAGGCCCAAACTCTCCATAATTTGCCATTGGAACTTAGCGTCACCCGCTTTGGCAACAGCTTTGCTCTTCTTACTTTTCGACTTATCCTTAGGACCATTTGGCGACGCAGACTCTTGAATTACCTCCACAACAGAATCCCGGACAGCAGGAAACTTGGGCGGATAGCCGAAATCTTCCATTTCACGTTTCAGTTTGTCCGCACAAGCTTTAATAGGCATTCCTGTGCAATGCAAGCCGAAGGGCCAAAGAACCCGACGTCCTTTCAGCCGTTGGTAGCGTACGGCAAACTCCGCTTTGGACAGCGAGAACGTATGTCCAAGGTGTAGCCGTCCATTCATATATGGATAGGGAAACGTTACAAAGAACTTCTCATCCTGTGATTTCTTCGGCTCTAAAGGTGCATCGGACTCATGTAATTTTTCGTTTTCCCATCGTTGCTGCACAGTTTTCTCAATCTGCTGAAGATATTCAACTTTAAAGGTACCCTTGCGTTCCACATTCGCCTAAAAGCAAGACATTACTAATTTAATAAAATTTAATCAACGTTAGTCACTAAAATCTCAGTTCCTGTGAATATGTTTTAATATTGCTCTACAAATGACCAAAATTGCATCAGCTACCGGGAAGCTTGAGTGAAGAAGGCCATCGAAGAGCATAGTTCTTCAAAAGCCTCTTTTACCTACCATAGTGATAAGTTTATGCGTTCCTTTTGTGAGGATATACACAAATTAGTTCACAAAGGTGATTATTCCGAGCAAGCAGAACTGGCACAGTCAACAATGCAACGTGTTGGTCCCACCAAGGAGGTACTTGCAGAGAAACGTCAATCCAGTCAAAAGCAAGAAATGACAGCTTCTGCAAAGTAACAGTGTTGCCACGGGACTACTTATTGGCTTCATTCATACGACTAAGCAGCTCGTAGCGCTGTCACATGTTTTACTACCGATTTTGTGAATGCTTGAGTACCTTTTTTAAGAAGCAAACAACTGATATTCGAAACCACCTGCTGTTTTCTTTTTTCCTATACCAAAAATGTCCGCTACCTGGTGTTATTTGGAATTTGAATTCACTATTACACGAATAAGTGAAAAAATGGAAAGCTCACAATGGAAATAAGGGGGTTATTCCTGAACGCCCGGGCCTTTAACTCCCATGAATTATTCTCGATTTTGCTTTGTTATTTTCCATTGTTGTTGTTGTTTACCAGCAAACACCCGAAAATTAACAAAGCATAATTGAGAAGAATTCATGGGAGTTAAAGGCACGGGCGTTCAGGAATAACCCCCTAAATTTCTACTAATTTCATTTTTTTCGCATAACGTCAACATAACCCTAGATATCGCCGGCAAATATTTGACAGTTTCCAGAGTTAACAAATTCTTTGGAACTTGGCAGCATTACTCGAGACTCGAATCTAAATTAATCGTGTAGTGAACAGCTGCTTATTCTATGTTTCTTGATGTGAATTGGCAGACGATAATTGTTATAATTTGCTTGAGTGGGTCGGTTTCAAAGATAATTTGTTACAGATTAATATTTACTATATATTGTTAAGATAAAGGTTCCTATTACAAACCACCAAGATGTCATATATGTTACCACATTTACACAATGGCTGGCAGGTTGACCAAGCTATACTCTCTGAAGAGGATCGTGTTGTGGTCAGTGAAACCGTATTATATACATTCATATAAAAGGCATGCTTTCCAATTTCTTTCTTCATAGGTAATACGCTTCGGCCACGATTGGGACCCAGCCTGCATGAAAATGGATGAGGTAATGTACAGTATTGCTGAAAAAGTGAAAAACTTTGCAGTCATCTATTTGGTAGACATTACCGAGGTACCGGACTTTAATAAAATGTACGAATTATATGATCCCTGCACTGTGATGTTCTTCTTTCGCAACAAACACATTATGATTGATTTGGGTACCGGCAACAACAATAAAATTAATTGGCCCTTAGAAGATAAACAGGAAATGATTGATATTGTGGAAACAGTTTACCGCGGTGCACGTAAAGGAAGAGGTCTTGTCGTCTCCCCAAAAGATTATTCAACCAAATATAGATACTAAATAGTTTTACAACATGGTAGCTTTTACTGGTCACTAAGTACGTTTAATATTTTAATGTTATATTCCAAATGAAAATGTGGAATAAAAATAGAATATAAGATAAAGATATGATTACTTACTCCATATCATTTTATTTATTCCATATCATTTAAAAATCAAAGTAAACCTTAAATATTCGCCTCATCAAAAAGCAGTGGATTCAAGAGTCAAAAGATTTTGCAAGCAAATAATGACAATTGTGAGACGCAATGAAAGATTCTAGAATGAAGATATAATAATTTATACGAACAATGAAGCATAAATAATAAAAAGTATTTTTGATTTTAAAAGTATCTTCTAAACTTTAATTTTTACATTTAGTTGAACAAAAAAAATATTTTTTTGGCGAATGACGAACGCTCACCGTAAAAACATTTCTTAGCAGATTATTTAAATATTTACCAAAGCCCCAATTTATTGAGAAGAAAAAGAGAAATCAGAATAGGACCAATATCGTTTAGAAAATATCGTAAGACGCGACGCGAAAAACAATTCATGCTTTTGAATTTAGTATTTAGTTTTATAATTTCCAAGTCGAGTAGAAAGAATTCAAATGATAATTTTTATATACGTACATATATTTTTTATTTTTTAAGGTTTTTCCTCATTTTAAATTTCAATTTCGCTAACATGTACATAATTTATTCTAATTTATATACTTTGTTGTAATGTTATATTATTAATTTTTCGTATTTTATTTATTTTACAATACTTTTTTTCGGCAATACTTTTATATTAGGCATTATTTTGTTTTTCCTTCTTAAACACTTCTATCAACTTCTTTATGATCTATTACAGACATTTTCAGTATTTTAATTTTTCTTTGATTTTATCTAAATTTTTTTTCAATTTATTGTTTTCTACACTTGTTGCAACACTATAAATAAATATAAAACAATTATTTCGTTTAATAATTTTTCTTTTAGGGTCTATTAATATTTACTGTAGATGTGATAATTATTGCTAATTGAGCTTCATGCGTTAAATGAAAATATTAAAAGTAGAGAGTTTTTTAATATGTATTCCTTTCAGTCAAAAATTTTAAAAAAAATAATACTAAAGCAATGTAATATTAAAAATTTGGAGCAAGGCTATTTAAATCGCAATTTAAATTTTCTTATGAAATACATTAGTAATTTTTTATCCCAAATACAATATTTTATAAACGTATCAGACTATTTAAACGAGTCGAGAAATGAGCTTTAAAAAATTATTTTCCTTTCAAAACAAATACTAATTTTTGTCTTATTGCTTAATCTTTCGTATAATTGTGTCTAGTATTTAATTCCTTTTTTGATTTTATTAACTAATTTACTTTTTATTTGCATTTGCTTTAAATTATAAATAAATCGATTTATAATTAGAAATAAATCGTTTTATAATTTATTACTTTATAATACTCTTTTTAAACTTTTCTTAATTTTAGTATCTACACTTTCTTGTTTTCTTACTTCATTAACACGCGATCTTCGTCATTATTTTTTCTGTATTATGTTGATTATTTCTTACTTTTGTACAAAACGCTTATTTTGAATTTTTTTTTTTTTTTTTTCTGTTCTCAATAAATTTTTGTTTAAGGTACAAAGGATAAGAAAAGAGGAATTTGTTGAAAGGGCTGTAGGTACATAGTTACACACATACACACATGCATGTATGTATATACAGTTGAAGGTATACATACATATATACATCCTGTATAATTGTTTTTTCTTTAACACGAGTGTTTATATTTTTTTTATGTATGTACTCGTATATAAAATTAATAGTAGTTTCAAAAATACTTGCAGGTAAGAGTATTTTAATATATGTACATATATTTTCTTTTTTGATTGTTGATTTTAGGGATTTGGGGCTTTCAGATTTTTTTTTTTCTTCTTGCGCAGTCTACATAGAAAAATAGAAGAAAGGTGGGTTAACCCAGGAAAATGTCTCTTATTTTTTAAAATTACTATTTTTTCATTTCCTAGTTTTATACATTTTTCTTTGTTTATCTTATAATTTTACCCTGATCTAGTTTTACGAGCTACGTTTACAAGTAGGTACAGTTTATATATAAATTGTACTTCCTTTTTTATTGCAATTTTTTTTTTCAGATTTGGTGGAATTAAAAAAAATTTAATTGCTTTAATTTATTAGAAGGGTAATTAAGGTAATTCTAGAAATGTATTCAGCTATTTTTGGTGGGTTCTTGTGGAGTTTATTGAAAATTAAATATTAGATCATTTACATTTAATCTAATAAAGATAAGACTAGGTAGAAAAGTGCCACAATCTAGAAAAATAGTTAATGAAGGAAAAATTTCGTATTTGACCTTAACAATTTCATATATAACCTTAATAAAATTAGCACGGTCAATGTCATAAATACTGAAGATTGTTGTCTGACTAGCCTAAGTTTTTTGCAATATTGTTACAAAAAACAATAACAATTTTATTTATTTTATTAAACAATAACAACAAAAACGATATATAAAATGCCTTTTTATCGAATGTATTATATGATTTCTGAGAGTCAACGAATTAAAAAATTATGATTTTGAAAAAGGTTTTTTGAAAAAGTAACTGAAATAGGTTCTTACTCTAATTGCCATACATTTTCCTTAAACTGTCTGAAGGTTTAATTTTTTTAATTTTGTTGTAAAATAACATCCTTACTTTTTAACAAAGTATTATAAACATGTGTTTTTTGCATTTATTTTGCTCCTATTGATTAGATGAAATAGAAAGATTTTTATTTTTCAAAACAAGAAAGTGAATTATATTATTAAAAAATTTAAATATACATATATCACTATATTCATTACCGCCGTGAACATTTTTCACAAAATTGTATGCATTTAATGTCGTTTCACTTGAAGTTTTACTTCGAAAAGAAAGCTGTCTGTCTAAAACTCTAAATTAAACCACCATAAAAGTCTACAAAGCTTTCGATTAAGTTTATATAATGATTTAAACATTTCTAATCGTATTAAAAAAGACATAAGAAGTTATTTATCTACAAAGGAAATAATTTGCCTCTAAATTAACTTAATTTACTTTTATTTGAGTACCTTTAAAAAATTTTGTTCGTTTATTTCGATCATATATCGTCGTTTCTCGTTTATGCGTATGATACTCGTATCATAATAGTTACGGTTCCCATCTGATACGATCTTGGTTTCGATAAGAACGTGTTCTGGAATTATGAAAAACACGCAACAACCAAATCACTTGCAACAATTCTTAAAATTGAGTCTAAAGAAAAACACTATTCCATAAAAGCTTTCTCTTTCTCTAACATTAACCCAAGTTAGTTATGAAACATCATTAACATCATGCTACGCATTTCTAGCTAAAAGAGTGTCTCTCTCGACCATTTTCGCGAAGATCCCGGTAGACTTGGATCACGTGACTCATCACTGATGCTACGACTACACTCAATATCGTTGGAGGCTGAAGAGCTTTCGGCGCTGTCGTCAGTCGTTGGTAGTTTTATTAATGGCAATTCTAACATCACCGACGGACAATTTGTGTCCGTGGCATAACCTTCAATCTCTACCTCTAAATGACTACTCGGATTTTTGGCACTTTTATCTTGTGCGATTCCGGGACCCGAGCCGACAGGCCTCTCTACAGTTTGCACTGCAGTACAGCCACGCAGAATGAGCTTTTTCAATGAGGAAGGTACGTTAATGTTCGGTTGATCGTTTGAGATCGCCAAAGCCACAGACTCGGATAGAGAGGAGGAGACACAGCAAGATTCGTCAGGCAGACGCGAACGCGGTGACAAGCGTTGCTTCCTGCAGGCTTGCGTGGAGGTCACTTTGCCGGAGAGATTCGATTGTGGGCTACAACGATGCAAACTAGCGCCCTGGCAGTGCGCTTGAGACGTCAGCGTGTCAAATGCGAGCGCTGTGACGGGACATACCTCCGTGTTGAGCGTGGAGCATGTCTCATCCTCCGTGTTGGTGGTGGTGGTCGTTGGCAAGCTGTGAGGATCACTGTACTGCTGAAGAAGTTGCGCGCGACGTGATTGTGCTGGCGGACTGTTTGTGGTTATCTGCGTTCCGAAGTGTGTCTCTAACGCCTGCGTGGCCAGTTGCACTTTGGTGTGTGCCTGCGCATCTAGGACCGCCGCATCTCCAATGCCATGACCCTGGCCCTGACCTGTTGCGGCAAACTCTTTCAGCTGATGGCCAATCAAAGATACGCGGTCGCTTGAGGAAGCACTGATAGTACGATGACGCTGCAGAAGAGGTCGCCTTGCTCGAGCACTGCTTAATCTTTCACTCGGCTGGTTGCAGGCAGCCGCGCTAAAACGTGTTTCTCCGGCCGTATAACCTTGCAATTTCTCGTGGGCCGGTAGTGTTGGGGGCAGTTGTGATGTTTCAGTTGTTCCAACGACACCCGCAGCAGCGGCTACAGCTTCATCCAAACTGGCCTCTTCACTTTCGCTACTCAGTTGGCGCATATCCTCGTCAGTGTCAGCGATACTCTCCGCAAACACTGAGTCGTCATCCAATGAACGTTTGTCCGAGTCCTGATACTCGAGCGATGAGATCTTAAAGGAACTTAGAGAGGCGAGCGGAGCACGTTTTGCGGCGTTGAAGAGAATCTTCGCGGTGCCCAGGCTACCACTGCCATTCAATTTATCTATGCTAACCGGAGTACTGTCAATACTGAGACTACTTGAGTTGGTTACGTGGACCGACTGCGGAACTGCCGTCGAGGCCGTACTGACCGTTCCAGTTGCCGTGATATTAAAGAGGTTGTTATTGCTTTCTAGATACGGTGACAGAGATTCGGCGTTAGACGATCTTTGCAAATCGGCGGCGACGGCGATTTTGCGGCGTACGCTCAAACGCAGTTCTTCCGTAGTGGAATCATTACAGTAAAAGCTCTGCATTGCCGATTGCCTTACTCGGGTAGGAGTAGCCGCCGAGGTCCCATGATTATAAGGAAAAAGGTCCACGGTATCGGCGCTGATCGAGTGTATTTGTTGCTTGCGTCCGGCTTGAGCACTTTCCGGATCATAATACGCTATGCTATGTTTGCGCACGAATGGCGTTTGCTGGTTGGCAGCAGAGATTCCGTTGGCAGCAGTGGTTGGCTTTGGAACAGTCTTAGTGGTTTTGGAGCCTCTGCTTGTGGATGCAAGAGCTTTTGGAGTCATGGTAGTCGTGATTTGTTTGGTCGCTGTGGCAGCTGCCGGCGGCGGTGGAGGTGATAGTGATGGTGACGGCTGCATCTGACTGCCCGTATTTCGTTGCGTAGAGCCGGGTGACGTTTTCGGCGTTGGTTGTATAATCTGTATATCTGGATAATTGTAATCCCAATTCCCGGTGCTGGAAGTACGTGATGTTGTGGACAGTTTTCGGTGCAGCGATGTCGGTAGGTTTCCCAGCCCGAGCGTGAATGCTGAACAACGCCGCTCCAAATATGAGCTGTCAGTGCTGCAGCAAGTCATGGCGCTGTTGCGGCGAGAATCGTAGCCCTGCAAATATGAGAACCCATTTGAAACTAGTTGCGCAGAGAGGTTATGGTGCGGCAGTTAGCTTACAACATGTGGCACTGCAAGAAACCCCGACGTGTTGCTCTTTGTTGAATCGGTGCGCTTGTGATGATCCGCGGTGGAGTCGAGTAGCTGTCTTCCGTGATCCGCGTAGTCCACATTTTCGAATTCATCCTCGGTTTCCATAAAATAATCATCAGCGGTGAAGCTATTGCCCACTGGATAGTTGCTAAGTATGCGTAAAGGATCTGAACCACTTTTGCGACGACCTCCGGCGCCACTCTCAGCGCCGCCACCGTTTACCGTGTTTATAAGTAAAGTGCTGGCAGACTTGCCACCATTGGAGTACGAGAAGCGGCGAGGTGGCTCCAGGAGACTGCTATAACCGCCGCCACCTGTAAGAAAAGTAAGGAAGGAAAATGTGCAAACGTGTAAGATCCATGAAGGGACCGATATATTGCTTACCAACTGAGGAGAATCGATAGCCACGATGCAAAATCGGCGGAGCACTAACATTGCCCAGAGAAAGCATTCGTTGTCGACGATACAGAATGGCATCGTATTCATCCGGATAAATTGACATGCCTGTGGCAACCATGGCCTCTTGTATTTTACGTTCCTCTTCCTCTTGCATACAGACTGCGGCCACTGCAGCCATTTTAGGATCCTGCAGCGAGAAGAAGAAATGATTTAAGTGGAAACTCAGAAGAACTCAGAACATAAAAAATGGTAACCTTTAAAACTTTTAGAGTCTCATTCGAGCTGCTGCGACTTTTCCAAACTATCAGAAATACCATAAGACCGAAAAAGCCGCCGAGCGTAGCTGCTATACGCACTCCGGTCATAACGTCGTAGGTGGCAAAAAAATCGGCACGGATGCGTGCGCGTTCGGCAGCCAGAATTTGAGCGGTACTGGTTTTGTTGGCAAGGAATGGAGGCGGAGACGAAGAATCCAGAGCCGTAGGAAGTGGCAAAGCAGTACTAGCAAGAGTTGCTTTTGAAGGGAAGCTAAGAAGCGGACACAGATAAACCATGAAGCATTTCTTCAACTTCAATTACTTACTTCGCAACTGATGGAGCCAAATTATTGTAATTATAGTGAATCGTATACTGCTCACCGACATCAAAAGCGCGCATTGGATCGGGATAAACAGATGCATCCGTGCGCAAGGAGGCGACACCATTAACACCGTCGACGAAGAATTTCGGCGAGTGATCGAAAGTTTGTGCGAATTTCTGATTATTAACATTTTTCAAATTATTGGGACTTCTTGAGTGGGTTGTTGTTGCTGTTGTTGCTGCTGAAGATAGCGCAGATGCTGAAGTTGTTGATGACGGTGATGAAGCTGATGCAATGGTGGCAGTTGAGGAGGAAGACGCTACAACACGTCGCGTTAGTTTGGCCATCTCTAGAGGAACATAATCTGCAAATGAACAATAAAATATAAATGAGAGATAAAAATTAAAGATTGTTTTTTCAGCTCTTGAGAATAAATTATAAAATTGAAAGAGCATTTTACTTAAAAGATTTTATATATTGTATTTAAAGACTACAAAAACAAAATATGTTGTAGGTCAGAGTCGCCCTGACTGTAACAACGCCTCACGTTGTTATGGTGCGGCCTTTGGTTTGGTGTCGTTTGCTATTATCGTTAACAATGTCCGAGCGCGGAATAAAGCTTGCATACTTTCAGGCTGCACTATTACCAACTAACATGGTGAAGCCTGGAAGTATTCAAGACAGTCACCTTACAAGTGCCGCGTTAGCCAAGACATTGAGCAAAAACAAACAGCAAGCCAAAGCCACAAGAAAGAAAAGTAAAATGAGGTTGAAATATTTTCTGTGACCATTGCGTAATTGTTACAGAAAATATTAAAGAAATAATTCCTGAGATCGTTTGCAGTTCTCTGAAGAATTGTTATCAAAAATAATTCTTGAGATAGTTGCAAAAATTAGGGCGACCAGACCAAAGTCCACACGAAAAAAATACTTTATAAACGGGCTCTTCTGGCCAAAAGGAGTCAGTTAATAATTGCAGTTGAAATTCTGAGATGTTTGTTAAATTGGAAATTGAGTGTTAAATTGGAAAAATAAAACGTAGAATAAAGTGTGCGAAAAGTTTTGAAGTGAAGTGTTTAGTCTTTGTGGAGGAACTAGGTCACGTTTCAGGACACAGGATTTAGGAGAAGGACCAACAGGACATTAACACTTTTCGGCGACCGTGACGGGACTTCAAGAAATAAAAAAAAAAACCTTAAATCGCGATTATTTGAGCTTTCAAGAAATTGAAAACTGTATACAAAGAGTATAAATACAAACTCTTTGTTAAATACGATATGTCCTTAGTAACATTTTCGAGGTATCTCTTGAAGAATTGAAAAGAGGAAGAAAAAATACAATAGAAATCATAGTATGCAGTTGTTTTAAAAGCTTTTCCATTCGTCCTTTTCAATGTGTACCAACATCGAATACTATATTCTACGACGTATGTATTTTTGATCTTGATTCTATTTGAATACATTCTTTTAATTTCATCTTCTCCTCCTCCCTTGCGTCAAAAACCTATTACCTTGTTCCTACATTATTATCGCCTATTTCGTGGCACTTATTGCAAGGCTGGTGGTGGCAATTCTCGAAAACAATGCCTGCAAAGTGTTTGACTTTGAAAGGTTTAGCGTTTTCTAAAAGAGCAATAACTGCCAACATACAATACATGCACGCATACTCGTGCCTTATAAACAAGCACAGCTTCGGAGTGACGGGGTGGTGGACCAGGAAGGGGTCAGGGCAAGCAAATTGTCCTTGGGAAAATGCTGTGGTGGCCGCTTAATCATCCTTTGAGAGGATTTTAAAAATCTAGCTCTTTTGTCTGTATCTATTGCCAGATTGTTGAATTGTTTCAGGCAGCCAGCATATTATTATCGTGGCATGTACATACATATGTACATAAATATGTAACAAATAACAAGTAAACAAACAGCAACACAATATACGAGAGTCCTAAGGCAATAGGTATTAAAATACAAAAAATACAGCAACAGCAATTTTCAAAATGTTTAGCACTAAAAGGTGAAAAAAGGGTCAAAGTGGGACAGAAGTGGAACGTAAAATATGAAAGTTGTGGCTATGTGATCAAAGCAATTGTGACATACCGACATATTCATTGTTTCTATCGAATAAATACTTTTACTGAAAGTTAACTTAATTGAATCTTATTTATTTAATATAAATTTATGCACAACCTTTTCGAGCTTGTGCATATTTTATGAAGTATGGCGTGTAATTTTAAGCCATTTTCGACTCTTGTATGGGATTATCACCCTCCAGCATAATTCATAATTAATAAAATTTCAATGTGCTGTAAATGTAAAAGGTTCATTTTCGTCAAAGCGATATATGTATAGCAACGACTATAAATGCTAGAAAATATTTCATGAAACCTGGACTCCTTGCTTTGAAATAATATTTTAGATCCATGTGTCGAAAAGGTGTGTTGGCAGGGGAAAAACAACAACGAACCTGGAGAAGACGAATCATTCATCCCAACCAACATTGACCAACAACAACAGATTTCGGTATTCTGTGGTCTTCTGGCGTAAGGAAGAGAATCGTGGGCGGACGGAAAAGAAAAGACATTGAAGGTTAAAGCATAAAAACAAAGAATGAATTGGTTTCTTCACCCTGCTTTGCCATTTGCGTCCGCTTCTTAAACCATCAACTTATCATTTTTCATCTGGGCCCAAAATAATTTAAAAAAAAAACAACGAGATCTCATGAAATCTCTTGCTGTATTGAGGCTCATTGTAAATGCTGCCTCGTAGACTTTTGAAATGAGGCAACAATTGATGTATGTACACAAGTAAACAATATGGTAAATTTTAGTAGACTCAACGAAAAGGTTGAGACATTATACGATATTTTTTTTCCATTTTGCTGTCTTATTTTCTTTGCTTTTATTTATACTTTTTATTTTATGAACGCATATTAAAACTATTGTGAAAATGTATTTCCTCGAAAGAAATGAAGAGTTAAAAGGCACAATTAGCTGAAATAAATATTGAGACATCAATCATGTATTATGACGTGTTGCTATGACCTTTTCCACAATATTTTTTTATCTGTCAATCATGTTGTCAATATAGATGTCAGCACTGACTGCTTGTAAATAGTACAATTAGTAATAATTTCAATTGAAAACGAAACCCGAATTTGATACCTTAAAAATAGGCCTTAAAAGACTTATTAAAAATAATTTTTTAATGGAATGGAATTTTAAAATTATAAATTTCTGTTTCTGTGAAGATTGAAAAATTCCAAACATTAAAAAACAATTAAGTCCGTAGCATAAAAGAAAAAAGTGGCAGAGCTCAATCCACACAAAGTCAGAAGTATTTAACAAAACCGCAACGCAGTAACTAGTTAAAGCGTTAAACCTCCAAATATCAAATAACAAACCGCAAAACATACATACATACATACATGGTCCCATTAGGTAAAAAGACAAGCGACGACGGCGAATGAGTTCTATAGAGTCAAAGAAGAAAACGAAGTGATAATATTTGCTCATTCAATGCTTCAGTGAAGAGAAAGCGTCGGAAATGTTGCTCCTCTTCTGCTTTAATTCTTCTATACTTTTTTTTTTTTAAATTAAATCATTTTTTTTTTAGATTTTACAATATATAGACCGACAAGTAACAAGGAATCCCCTGGTAATCGATTGTTTGAGAATTAGATAATTTGCTGTACAAAATACATATTGTAGAATTAGAATTAAAAAATTTAGAATTTTTAAAGTGATTTGTTTCATAAACACTTTCCCATTCTCTCTTTTCTCTCGAACCTCACTTTTTTATCGTACAAAGATTTCTCACTATTTTCAAGTTAGTACAACATAAAATAAAACTTCAATAATAACAAGACATTACCAGTAACACTTTTCGAAATAATTTTCGCTCCGCCAAACTTGCTCTTTTTTAGTTCCTTACATTCCTCACCTCTCTCCAAAAGGAGAGAAACATCCACACATTTTAACGGATTTCTTCCCTCCAAAATAATCCATATTTATTCTCTCCTGCTCTAGTTACATCATTTAGCTTAACTCATTCTTACCGCCTTTACCACTTACACACTTTCAGCAATTCCATTAAATCACAGCGAGCGGCGCAGTCAGTGTTTTAAGTGATTCGCTCTAGTAAAAGCAGTAACAATACAATAAGAACAACAACAAAAACAACCTGCATAATCCGACAAACACCAACGACAGCAGCAGCAGCAGCAGCTGCAACAGCAACGCAAATGCTTCCTTTTAACGTACTCGTACTAACTCGCTGTAAGTCAGGCCCGCGAACCAAAAACAACACGTAAAATAATCGTGCGTATCCAGGAAAAGGTTGAAGAGAGCTCACTTTCTCTTGTGAGTGAGTGAGAGAGGGAGGGAGAGAGAGAGAGAGAGAGTGAGAGTGAGAGAGCGTAAGTGAACGACGAGGTATATTTCAGTAAATGGCAGGAGTAAAAAAAACACACAGTAAAGTTTTTTCCAATAGTTGGTTGCATTTTTAACAAAAAAACCTTTGTTCGCTTTTAAATTTTTTAATTAATTTAGAACACCAACAACGCAATACCACGAAAAACAACTTTGCATAGGAAGTAGATTATATAACAAACACGTTTACCTTGAATGCAAATTTAAATATAAAGACAATATAAAGACAAACAAAGTAATAAAGTACTATATTTAACATAGTATACTTCGTTCAGGACATTAAAAAGTAATAGAGTTGTCAAAATTATAACAGTTGTCATCGATGTAAATAACAATATTGTTCTAATCGACCTAGAGAAGTGTAGATATCATCGAAATATATCGTATGTCATCGCTATAGAGAGATATAAATGTCTTCTACAAAGAGAGATATAAATGTCTTCTACATAGAGAGATATAAATGTCTTCGAAGTAGAAAGACATAGATATTATGTCTTCGACACAGAGAGATACATACATATATTAGACATTTAGAGCTGTTGATATCTTCGACAAGATGATATGAAGAAATGTAGACATGATCGGCATAGAGAGACTTAGAAAGATGTCATTGACAAAGAGAGATGTAGATAGATGGACGTGTTCGACGTAGACATAATACTTGAGTATATAATCTCAATCACTCTCACGTATGTATATACTCACGAAAGTATATGTACACTTAAAAAATCATGCTTTCTAATTCGGTTGCTGATAAATGAAATGGAGGAAAAGGAGGCCGATTACACTCGATATTGGTAACGGTTTATTGCTTTAGAAGTCTTTGGGGGAAAATCGGGTTCCCTTTCAGTTTTTTTAAGTTTTAGTCAATTTCACAAAGTAAAAACTAATACTTTTTTTTTTTTAGTAATACTTTGTAAGAAATTTCTTTCTTATATTACGATATACTCGTATCTTCAAAGATTATTTTATGATTTTGTACTTGATTTTATCGCTCTGAAAAAAACATATTTTTAAGGAACAGATGAAAACTCGACAGTATTTTAAAGACGATTTTGCTAGAGATTAATTTTAGTAATGATCAGTTCAGATCATAAATTACGTTAGAGTATACATACATATATGTATGACTAAGTCGAGATAAAGACGATAAGAGAGTCATAAAATTTGTAACAAAGAAATGTTTTCATGATTCAAAAGTGTTTTAATAATTCATTAGTTTCGGTTGACTTAAATTGGTATCGAATTATTTGCAGTATCCGATACAACAACTATATCGAATTCGGCTACCTGATATTCAATGTTTTTACACGTACTGCTACCTCGATTACCTCCATAACTAAAATTCCGAAAGAAGAAGACTAAAAGAATACACTTTGTTCTGTGAATTAAATACAGTTAACTTTATTCATTTTCATTCAATGATTTTCAGTTGTTTTATCAGACTCTTTCTCATATTTTTGTTCATTTCATTGCACAATTTTATGAAAGAAAACAGAAAAGGACAAAAGAAAAGTATATACAATAACAAAGCTGAAAAGTATTGTGCGAAGGTAATATACATATGTATGTATGTAAGCAGAAGACAAAGACAAAGAAGATGACTCAACATGCGTAATAATTTCAAATTTCATCAAAATAGACTTAATCAATTTTTCGGAACTACTCTCAAATTTTTACACTTCTTTGTTAAGACACACTTAAGATTAATCTATAATAAAATTTGTTAATGATATAAATTAAAAAAATTAAGTTTTTGTTTCAGAATCAAAAAATTTACTTGCAAAAAAGTACAATATTTTAAATTCTTGAAATAATCATAAATTATTTTCCCGCAAAGAACGCAAAAGTAAAACTTATCAGTAAGAACGAAAAATGACTTATTTTCTTTTTCCGTTTCCCTTGAGTGAGTGCCGCCGCCACCATTCATTCATTACCACCCAACTTCTTTATTATTTATTCATCCATTCCTTCGTGCGGTGCGTCCATTCATTCCATTCATTTAGTCAATGTTGTTGGTTGGTTGGTTCTGCTGATTACAGAGATCAAGTCAATTCAAGTGAACATAAAACCAACCAGATTATTTCCGCTTTTCTCTTCCGACAGACGAACAAACAGATACAGACTCAGAGAAATAGACGATAACAAATAAAAAGTATCCTTTATTTTATACATATACTCGGTTGTATTCACCTCGAATTCACCTTGACTGTAGATTTTATTTAATCGATGATATTTTCATATTGTACCAACGAGAGTGTGCGTGTGTAAATAATATTTTCCAAGGATGTAAAATATGTACGTTTTTTTAAGTCCATTCAATTGAAAATCAATAAAATCCTCTCTACGGTTGAACAAACAAAAACGGATGAAATAAGAAGTTGCTTACAACTTCTGTGTAACAGACGGTCAGACCTAGAGCGCTGCACAAGTTATCCTGAACGCACTTTCTAGACATAGCATAATTTTCAAGCGTTGCATTTTTGCTTTCACAACTCGACTATAGAATAATAATAATTCGTTGTTTTTTTGAAACGAACGACAACGAATAACACGAATCAAACGAATGACACTAAACTGAAAAATTACTTCATACGAGTACACACCAGTGACGAAGAGAGACGCTCAAACAGAGTGTGCGTTTTATATTGTTGCAATAGATTTACAACTGTTTTTTGTTGTCTAATGTAAATGTAACATTTTTGTAGGTGGAATCGAGATGAGCTACATTTGACAATTCTTGAATTACGTTTGACAATTTCTGAACTACATTTGACAGTTCTTAAACTACAGTTGTCGATTTCTGAAATAAAAATGACCATACTTTAGTAAAGATTTAATATTTAGTTCGCTAAATTCAATTTATATTACATTCTCTATTGCGTATTACCGTTAAAAACAAAGCTATAAAATCGTGTTAAAGTCTAAAATGACTTTATATGAGAGACTGGCACAAAAAATCGTAAAAGTGTATTTAATACTTTTTTCTGTGCGTACTTTTACTTTATGTACTATTAATTTTGCTAATCAATCCTGTTGTGGTCTTTTGTAATCGCTCTTCGATGTTCGCACTTCGGTTTACACTCTTCGGCACACACACATGGAAACGCATGGTACCATGCCAAAAAACCAATTCTTCTACCTTTTACACTCTTTACTCTATAACCATTTTGTATGGCTTGGGATATACGGTCCCTTGTGGTAAAACCTTTCGTTATGAGTTCTTTGGAAACTTTTTGAAGCAAAAACTAATAAAGAAAATTAAAGAACTCTATAAAGTTCCATGAGGTTGAAAAACTTCTGAAAACAATCTAAATTCTTTTAATAAATTAACAAAAGCTATTAGGTTTTACTGCCTTGCAATGAGTAAAAAAAGCTCTAATAAAAAGCTATGAACAGGAACCGAGTGTGCTTAACGTGCACATTATATAAAATTATTGATAGATAAGAAGAGATTTTCTCAAATGAAACAAACGAAAATAAATATATAAACCTGCTGTTGCCCTGCTGTAAAAATAATAATAATAATAAAAAATTATATAATAAGTAAATAAACTTCTCAGTGATTAATGTGTATGTATGAACTCGTATATAATTTTATATATTTATGTCAAGTTCACAACATTCGCAATCTGATAATCATCCTTGCTAATCTCTGTTAATAAAATTTTACCTATACCATTCACCTTAAGTCTTAACCGACTTCGTAAACATGGCTTAAGTCAAGTGTGCACTAAGCCTTTGGCTTTTAAAAGAATTTATAATGGCGTTTTAAAGTTTTAAAGTATTTGCTGTGTTGTTGTTGTTGCTCAGATTGTTAGAAACTGCTGTGCAAGCATAAAAAGTTTAAAGCAAAGGCAGGTCAGGTCGCCCTGGAAAAATGGAAAGGGTGAGATGGATAAGAGTGTGAAAAGCTTTAATCATATTCGATGATAACTTTGTTCTTAAACTTTTTAATTTAAGACAAACTGAACTGAACTGTAAACATACAAAAAAGAATTTTGCTAATAGGAAAAACATGCCAAAAACGTATGCAATTTTTTTCACTCTCTCTCTCTTTCTCTGATCTAGGCGAAAACAGGAAAATGACATCACACCGCAGAAGAGAAAGAGGAGAAAAATAAAGCTGGAAAAACAACAAGGCAGAACACAAGAAGAAGCTACAATACATATAATTTTTTTGTTAATTCTTGAAGGTAAATTATAGCTATAGACAATTAAAACTTTTTAAACTTAACTTTTTTATTTCCTCCAAATTTTTTCAAAAAATACTTTTATTACGAGCAATAATTTTCTTGTTCGGTAATTTTTTTGCTTAATTTTTTTTTGTGGGAATGGTTTATGTCGCATTAATGAAGAGCGAGAAAGAAATTACTATTTTTTAATGTCTCTCTTATTGAAAAAACACTGTAAAAAATTAAATGTTGTTTTATTATGATGGTAAATTAATATACAATATATTGAAATTATTAATAGTATACGTATTTCATAATATGTATATTGATTGTATTTATTATTCTGTTCTTTATTTAATTTTTAGTTCTAATTTTTAACTTCTATTGCAACAATTTTATGTCCGTTACTTTAAGTTTATTGTTTGTTTATTGTTTATTTTCACTTTAAATAAAAATGTAAATGTTCGTTTGTTCATAACCACAAATCTTCGAAAGTTCTTCATCGATTGCTTTGAAGTTTTGACACAACGTTGCATTTGAATACGCGCGTGCATTCTTACACCAGTTTTCAATAAAATTTAATGACAATTTATTAAAATTGAATTAATTATTATAGAGTAGTACAGAAAAAGAGGCATTTTTAAATTAAAGAATTTCCTAAATCAAAATCTATTCATTATTTAATATTTCTGTATTTATTAAAATACGAAATTTGAAAGCGTTTTACAAAAACTTTATGGAAATTTTCTAATTTTTCGCTGATTTTTTGCATAATCGACCAAAGAAAATTTGAAAATAATTAAGCTAGATTCAACGATTTTGCAGAGCCAGCAACAGGTTACGAGGTCAATGAAAGTTAAGCTAATTTTTAGCATCTCGCACACACACACAGCATTCGCGATTTTAACATTTCTCGTTTATTGGGTATAAAATCATGCTGCCGTTTTTATGACTGCCATTTTTTAATGCAAAATATGCTAACAGCTTTTTCCATTTTTTTTCCGTTTGTTTATTCAAAGTGAAAATTGTTGATGTTGTTGTTGTCGTTGTCGTTGATATTGTTGTGATCGTTGCTAAAATGGGAGCAATGTATGTAGACGGCAGCAACTAGAAAAAACGACAGCGACAACAACAACAACAACAACGAAACTAACTGGAGCATCATCTCCCTGAACATTAGCAAGAAATCTTGCAACAACAACAACAACATCTCCATGTTATCATTCACAATTGTCCGTATTTCCGGCGGAAATGTCTCTTTCACGGCCATTTGCAATATGTAGCACTTACATACGAGTACACATACGACTTCATGGCATCAATTCAGCTAACAATTTTCCATTTCCCACAAAGTGAGCGAGCGTTGCGCATGTTGCACGCGCAAAAAAAGCATGCAAAAATAAAAGAGAAATAAAATTATTCACCTTTACTTTGAATGAAGAGAACGTCAAAAAGCATTCGTCGACTGGGTTTTTTTTTTTTGTTTTTGGTTGGCTTCTATTTTGCTTTGTTTGATTGTACGTAAAAAACGTAAATGTTGCGGAAACTGTCTGCTTCTTTTTCCAGTTTTTTTCAGTTTTGTTTTTTCAATTTTTTGGCGTATTTAAAAATATCTCTAATTTTTGTTTCTTTGTGAGCAAACCAAAAAGCAACAAAATAGCAACAAAGCCAATCAATTCGAGCATTTAATAAATAAGAACATCTCAAAATATTTTAATTTTAATTATTAATTTTACTATCTTTTGCACAATCCTAGTAACTAACAAAGTAAGTATCTCCGTAACCAAGATAATGATAGAAACTCAGAAGGGCTTACTTTTTCCGGTCTGTTAAGATATTGCCGATTGGCAGAGTTTTACGCGAGGTAGTTTCGGAATAGATGCCGTTTTTAAACTGTTCAAATTTTTATTACACAAAGCATTACTTTATTATGTTTTGTCATTGTATGAGGTCTTTCAGGGGCTCATCTCTTCGCAATCAGCCATTCAAGGACATTTAACTATTCGTTCACAACAATCGGGATAGTCACGTGATAAGTCCTCAAACTCCCCGATGGTGCAGAGAGGTTCAGAAGTGCCTTCAACACCGCAACTAGAAAGAATAAAGTGCCATGTTTTTTTTTAATACCCAAAGAGACATACTACATAATGTAACATAGTACGTTTGAGTTTCAGCACGTCCTCCAAAACCGCATAAAATGCGTCCGCATCTACTATTCGGATCCTTCGCAATCTCACCGGGCGATAAAATTAAATCCGGGTTTATAAAACATTGATTAGGATGATCTGGGATAATTTCCTTGAACTAACAAAGACAATGGATTAATGCGATCAGTACTTACCGGAATTACGGTAAAAACCGTCTATTGTGGAGCCATGAATTGCGACGACCATCATCAACAAAGTGTAACAAAGAAAGTGTCTCATTTTTATCTACTTTTTCCAAATTGACTAAATCAAATTAATCCCAAAAGTACATCTTTGTTTCTGTATACAAAAAAAATATTTAAAATTAAAAAACAATTCTTCAAATAATTTCGAAATTTGACTTTGACTAATAGACACATACATACTATCGTCGGTATAGCATCGACTGAGTATAGCATGGATTGATATTGGAAAAGTTGTTGATGATGAAATAGTTTTGTATATTTCTAGTTACAATTTTCGAAATACAATCGTATAAGTCAGGACTAACAAATTCTTTTCATTGTCTCTTTGATCTATTTCTAAATGAAATTGTGTGGGTTCCGAGTAAACTCCGAACTACTTTTTAAATAACTATACGACTCTTTAGTGCGGAATTTCATGTCAAAGGTCAAACTAAAAATAAAGTATTAAAAGTAAAAATTTTCGATTTATGTATGCAATGTAAGCAGAAGAAGAAAATATATTTATGAAAAATCGGCACAAATATTCTCAGCCGCGAAGCTTTATTTAAAATGTTTGTTTAAAATGTTAAAATGTCTCAAATGTTTCTGCTCTTACAATAAATTTATCCTGGAAGCGATTAATTTATTTACCGCCATATTGCTTATAGCTGTCCTTAGTTTAGAGCAAATATTTTCTCCTCAGTTATCATGCATTTTGTATGATTTGAAAACCTTGACACGTTCGTCTTTTATCATTTCGTGTTTACTGAAAACTTTTTAATTTTGTGGAAACTTTAAACTTTTTAATTGCATTTTATTCTATTTTGGAGCCACAGTTATAAGCACACATATTGACACTTAAACATTAATGTATGTAGTAGTCATCCATAAGAGATACCAGAAGCCGATTTAATCCAATTCAGGTAAGAAGTAACACGAGTAAATATTGGTGAATCTCCATTTTCGCAATTACTTTCGTCGCCATTAGATGCTATTCCCACTAGTTTCCCAGTAGTCTCCAAAACTAAAGGTGCACCGGAATCTCCATGACCAACTGTCGCAAGAGACGGTCTTATATTCGTGCATATTTGCGTCTCTATGATACCCAGATATCGACATTTGTCTGAAGGGAGGATCTGTAAACGGCCCCATTGCAAAATTCCCGGCAAGCTTCCGTGTTGGGATTTCCTACCCCATCCACATGCTATGGCGTAGGCTCCCGCAAACTTCGGCTCGTAATCTTTGTATTTGGGTAAACGAACGATTCCAATTTCCGAACATAATTTAGTGTACGGGATATTGACAAGAGCGATATCATTGTGCCCACTATGACGTTCATAGCGCGGATGAATTCTAATTTGGAAGTTTGACACATCGTAGACTACCTTAGGACGGTATTTAGAGATGGAGCCTAGGTGTACCTTCACTGGTTGGTCGCTGTGATGAATTAAAAATACGTTACGGGTATCCTCATATAAACGACTTACATACTCCGCAATACAATGAGCTGCTGTCAGAACCCAGTTGGGGCTTATAAGCGCTCCGCCACACGATTTTCTCTGGGGGCATGTTATGCAGCCTACGCATCCCATTTTCATTTCACCGACTTCCACTGACAGCCTTACAACGTATGGGAACTGACCGATCACTGCATCGTGTCCCCGAACAATACGCCCCAGCTTTCTCGAGTCCTTTGCACAGTCAAAGAAGTTAATACAAGTTGCCAATACAATTATATAGACAAGGATTCGCATTATTCTGGAATAGAATGTTATAGAAAATTTTGAGGCGGCACTTGTAGAACAGTCAAACACAAATGTATTATAAAATATGTACTTACTCATACACATTTTTTTCTTCTGTTAGTCGTTTAGGTAGAAACTTTAGAAGGTTATTGAGTTCTCGAACACTTTGTGTGGAATAATAAAGCTATCTTTTTGTTTTAACAGAACTGATGTGTTGTCTTTCAAATTCAGTTAACTGTGTAGGCGCATATACATATTTTGTATACATATATACATACATATGTATATACATATGTATGTAGCCATACACACAAAAAAATACATATGTACAAGAAGATCTATATGAGTTCTAATTTCGGAGTTTGGCTCATCGTATATAATGTACGATATATACCCTACAAACAATTGGGCTAGCCACAACACTAGCACAATCGCTTAGTAAGCACTAGACATGCTTTTTAATATTATAAACTGTCAATTTTAACACAGGCCTGCCCTACGAGCGAGACAATAGACTGCATTACATTGGGCTATCCATATGCCTAACGAGTTATGGCTGTCCATATGGCTAAACAGTTTTTTCTACTTTTAATATTGTCCCGCTTCCTATTTTTATACCCATTTCCTGTAATATTTTAAGTTTGCCAATAAATGGTTCTACAAACTCATTGGCATCAGTTGGCTTTTTTCCCCCGCAAATACTTCCGCCGGCATCACCGAAATATTCTTTATATTTCCTCCCTGTAATTATAAACCCTCCTTGCATTTTTTTAATAGTTTATACCCACAAATTTTTGTAGGGTATATGTAGTTACTATACATTTTTTTACATACATATACTTTTGCGTGAAACAGGTGAAAACAGCTATAAATTGTAAAAAACACTTAAAAAATATGACACAATTTTTGAGTATTGACATATTTGTTTAATTACGCAAAGTTCTTTTTTAGTTGTCGACTAATGAGACGAATTATATGTACATACATATGTATATTTTAATATCCATAATACTCTATTAAATAGAAAACAGAATATATTTTGAAGCCACAATCATACACACTTGCAGTCTTACACTTACATTTATATACTCGTACAGTCTAACACATAAAAAATTTAAAAATGCTTTTTAAATGTATTTTATATAAAATTCATTTTTAATTTATTAAAGCTACGTTATAAAGCTTATATTTTTAATTTAAAATTTAAAATAATAAACAAAATTAAAATAAAAAATAACAAAATAATAGGTGCGACGGTGCTTAAAGGTTCTCCAAGAATGTAAAATTCTAGTCGTTGGAAATCTTGGGAAAAAACTACTTTTTTTGGAATGTTTGTATACAAGTAATTATGTCGTATATTTCTCGTATTTATCTCTAGCTACATACTGACAGCTATAATAACCTGAGGAATGCCAAGGTCCAGGGACTTTAAGGTTGAAAGTATATTATTATATACATAAAAAGTTTATGTACGAGTGTATATTTATTTGGTGTGGACTTCTGTATGGCACTCTGCGGGCTAAATGTTACAGAAGAACAAAATACAGTCATGAAAAATCGGCACAAACATTCTCAACCCCGAAGCTTTATTCGAGATTGAAACGCCTGATTTTATATCGCACTATGGCTTTAATATTCTTGCGAAAGCGATTAATTTATTTACCGCCATATTTCTCATAGCTGTCTTTTGTTCTAAGCAAATATTCCCTTCTCAGCCATCATGCATTTTGTATGGTTTTAAAAGCTAGACACGTTCGTTTTTTGTCATGTCGTGATCATTGAAAAATTCTATTCTAGATTCTGTGCAATCTATTGTATTTTATTCTATTTTGGATCCACAGTTGCAATCTGACCTTTCCTGGACCGCGTTAAATCAAATTAAATCGCTTTAAGCTAATTCGCATATAAAAAGTTCGCGTGAAAACTGAACTAGGTGTACACACATAAACATATACATATGTATGTAGTAGTTATCCAAAAGAGACACCAGAAACAGATTTAATCCATTTCAGGTAAGAAGTAACTCGAGTAAATATTGGTGAATCTCCATACTCGCAATTTCTTTCATCACCATTAGATGCTATTCCCACTAGTTCTCCAGTACTCTCCAAAACTAACGGTCCACCGGAATCTCCATGAGAAATTGTCGCGAAATCCGGACTAATGTTCGTGCATATTTGCGTCTCTATAATACCCAGATGACGACATTGATCTAAAGGGAGGATCTGCAAAATTCCCCACTGCAAAGTTATCGGAAATCTTCCACGTTGTGATTTCCTACCCCATCCACATGCTGTGGCGTAGGCTCCCGCAAACTTCGGCTCTGAATTTTTGTATTTGGGTAAACGAACGATTCCAATTTCCGAACATAATTTGGTGTGCGGGATATTGATAAGCGCGATATCATTGTGCCCACTATGACGTTTATAGTGCGGATGAATTCTAATTTGGGATTTGGATATATCGTAGACTACCTTAGGACGGTATTTAGAGATGGAGCCTAGGTGTACCTCCAATGGTTGGTCGCTGTGATGAATTAAAAATACTTTACGGGTACCCTCATATAAACGACTCACTTACTCCACAACACAATGAGCTGCTGTCAGAACCCAGGTGGAGCTTATAAGCGCTCCGCCGCATGATTTCATGATGATGCGTGTTATGCAGCCTGCGCAGCCCATTTTTGCTTCATCGACTTCCACTGACAGCCTTACAACGTATGGGAACTGACCGATCACTGCATCGTGTCCCCGAACAATACGCCCTAACTTTTTTAATTCCTTCGCGCATTCGAAGATGTTAATACTAGTTGCCAATAAAATTATAAAACCAAGGATTCGCATGATTCTGAAGAAGCACAAAAAAAAATTTTTTCTGGGGAACTTGTAGAATTACAGTCCAATACAAATATATTGTAAAATGTGTACTAACTCACTTTTTCTTCTTTTAGCCGTTTAGGTAGAAACATTAAAAAGTTAATAAGTTTCCGGAAAGCTTGCATGGAGTAATAAAGGCTTTTTTTTTGCTATAACAGAACTTTTTTTTTGATAAAAATATATGCTACATACACTTAATACACCTACAATACACGTATATGTATATATGTACGTATATGTACATACACAGAAAATATATAATACGAGTATATACATATGCATATCTACCAAAAACACTTTTCCATTTTATATTTATTTATTTATTGAAATATAGTATATACGAGTATATACATATGTACGTAAAACCGTGTATGTTATAATGTGTTATTTTTTATTTCCATACTTTCTGGTAATTTAAAATGTCTTTTTTTGAGAGCTGGAAGGCGCATATCTCGTTGATTCATTTTTGTTAGTGGAATGTCCGTTTTTGTACATTACGTTACATGAAACGTTTTTTACGTTTTTTTATACTTTACGCATTCGGAAAAAAGGGAAAGTTTTTTGTTTCTTGTTTTTGTTTCTGTTTCTTCTCTATTTGTGTTAGTGGAATCGAAAGAAGTCTACCGTCTTTTAGAGTTTGAGCAGTGAGAATGAGAACACAGAATGAGATTACAGGGTGAGTGGGGAGGATTGTCCGTTAGTTGCAACCTTTAAAAAGGTACTGAATTCACTAAATTCTTGAATGGATTAATAATGGTTTTAATTTTGACAGCGCTTTGTTGTCGCAGATGAGTTGTTTTTCGGATTAATCTAACCGCTGTAATTATCAGTTTCATAAGTTTTTTCGTTACCAAACATGATTTAATATTTTAATATATATATATTTCAATAGCCATAATATGTATTATATTTTACGCTCAAAGCTATACACACATATCTATTGTAGTTATCAATAACAGATACCAGAAATAGATTCAATCCAATTCAGGTAAGAGGTAACCCGAGTAAAGACTGGTGGTTGTCCATTATCGCAATTTCCTATATCAGCAGTAGATACTATTCCAACTAGTTCTCCAGTACTCTCCAAAACTAACGGTCCACCGGAATCTCCACAATTAATTGTCGCAAAATCCGGACTTGTGATTGTGCACATTTGACTCTCTATGATGTCCATAAATCGACATTTCTCTGAAGGCAGGATCTGAAAGCGCCCCCATTGCAAAATTCTCGACGAGTCTCCACGATCTGACCTCTGACCCCATCCACATGCTGTAGCGTAGGCTCCGTCGTACTTGGGCACAGAAGAACCTACTTTGGGTAAAGGAACGATTCCAATTTCTTTACATAACTTGGTGAGCGGGATCTTTATGAGAGAGATATCATTGTGCCCATTACGCCGATTAAAGCGCTGATGAATTTTAATTTGGGCGGTTGGCACATCGTAGACTACCTTAGCACGGTATCTAGAGATGGAGCCTAGATGTACCTTTACTGATTCGGCGCTGTGATGAATAAAAAATTCGTTACGCGTGTTCCAAGCGACCGACTTACTTACTTTATAACACAATGGGCTGCTGTCAGAACCCAGTTGGGACTTATAAGCGCTCCGCCACACAACATTGCGTTGATGCATGTTATGCATCCTGCGCATCCCATTTTTATTTCACCGATTTTCGCCGCCAGCCTTACAACGTATGGGAACTGACCGACAACCGCATTGTGTCCCCGAACAATACGCCCTAACTTTCCCGATTCCTTTGCGCAGTCACAAAAGTTAATACCAGTCGTGATTAAAATTATAAAAACAGGGATGCGCATTATTCTGGAATATAATGTTAAAGAAAAATTTTAAAACGGCACTTGTAGAATTACACTGCAAACAAATACATACAAATACATCATAAAATATGTACTTACGTTTTTCCTCTGTTAGTCGTTTAAGTGGAAACTTTAAAAAATTACTGAGTTCTCGGCAAACTTGTATGGATTAATAAAGGTTTTTTTTTATTTTAATAGAGCTGAATTCAGTTAACTATTTAGGCACATATACATATTTTACATATATATTTATATAATATATATATGTAATATATACATAAATACATAAAATATATGTGTATGTAGCTACATATATTTTTTTATTCATCAAACAGGATAATTATGAAAATAAAAATATGAAAGAACTTTCGAGTATTTATTTCTTTAATTACGCAAATATATTTTTTAGTTGTCGACAAATGGCGCAGAAAAAACACAATGTTTACATATAATTTATTTTAAGCTTTATGTTGTCAATTTTTCATATTGCGATGTTTAAGGTATGTTATAGTAATAATAATTTAGAAATTAATATCGTATTTTTGTAGAAATATTTAATGTGAAGCAGAGCAATTTTACACATTTCATAAAATTTACTTATTGAACATAAAAAATTATAGAATTATTTATTAATTGTAATGAAATTATTTTTATTTGATTGATAAAAAGACTTTTGATTTTTAAAATTTGTATAAAAAACAAAATAAATTGTTTTTTTTTTAATAAATTTTTATATAAAAAAACGATTTCCTTTTTTTATAAAATCATTCGTCCAACTCCCTGGACAGTGAATGAACAATAATATATATATATGTATATAAATAATTTTTATAATTTATATTTATACAAAGTGTATTCTTGCACTAATCCATACAATTTGGAAAGTCAAAATACATCTTTTATAAAGTCCGAAATTCAAACACGATCGTCGGGCGAAAATTTTCATATTTTATATGGCAAAAGTATATATGTAATTATTTGTATTTATTGGGTCGATTGGTATTATCATCCATAACTCATGCATTTCTTCACCAATTTTCATGGCTTATATATTTCTTTCACAGACGCTTATAAGCTCTGAATACTGAAGTATATTCAAAGTACGCCCTAAATTTAAGAAGGTAAAAAGATTATAAAAATTCGTTAAAAAAAATCCGTTGTTTAAAAAAAGTTAATAAAAGTCAAAAAAACCAATTCAAAGTTAACTAAATATTTGGTAAGTAGGAATAGTTACTAATGATCATTAGCATTAGCTGTCGAATGATATACTCGAAGATGAGAACTTTTTTATACGAGTATTTAATAAGCAATCAGACGAACAACGAGTATGCTTCGCTATCCAGTGAGACACTTGAGAGCTGAATGAATGTCAACTAAAATTACCAAATCGCGATGTACGAGTGTGACCTAAATACTACTACTAATTAAAGAAATACCTCTTGCTATGTTACTTGACTTAACTTTCCAGCTCTTTCAGTCTGATCTTGTATAGAACTTACCTTGTATATAGCTTTTGGTATATTTTTGCTATAATTTCATCTGAAAATAAATAAATAAAATTGTTGTGAAAATCTTTTAAATAAATCAATAAATATTTGTTACGTAAAATTTGTATTAGTTATATACATTATTGAAAGCATAAATTAGAGTACACGAAATATGTTTTAAATATTTGAAAACAATTAAAAAAAGATATATACAAAATCTAGAATTAATGATTTATCATCAACATGAACTTGAAACCAATAATCAAATTACTTATAAATTCTATTACGAGCATCTCTTACGCGCTTGAGGTAAACATCGGCACCGCTTTCACACGGCTCTCTCAAGTATTCACTGATTTTAATATAAACAACTCAACGAACAAACGCAATAAATAAATTCAACAAAGAGTGAAGCTATCTCAACGAGTAAAACTTCTCCGTTTTTTTTTGGTTTTTGTTGTTTGACAATATGCATTAAAAACTAATAAATTTTCTGTTACAGCATGGACTCGTATAAACAAAGCAGACAACTAGTAACGAACTGTAGATAATGATTTTTCAGCAGATGTGCTCGCTCGGTAGACGTTCGCTCTTTAATTGCACGCACGCCACGGCGGCCCAAAAACAATTTCTGGTTGGTATTTTTAGCGAAAGCTGCTGTTATTTCCTTCCTGTGATGAAAAAAAAAAGGAAATATGTACAATAAAGGGAAAGAATGCCGATGGCAGGTGATAAAAATTAAAGAGGGAGGAAGTGGGTGGATGTGGGTGGAATAGTATTATTCACAATAGTCTTTTTGCTTTAGAAAATGAGAAGGAATTACCAAGAAAATTTAGTTGTTAAGAGTAAAAATAATGAATGCTGTTGAAATGATGAGTTTCTTTCTTTCAAAAAGAAGAAAGTGATAAAGTCGAATAAAAGAAGAAGAGAGAGGGTTTCCTCTTTCTTCTAACAGAGAAAAGAGAATAAAAGAAAAAAAGATGTGCAAAAAAGAGAAAAAAACTTACTTTTAAGGTATTGTACATGTAAAATCTTGAGTTAAGAATAACGATGTAAAATCTTAAATGAAAAATGCGAAATCCAAAAAAAAAACAACTATCGTATTTCTACCAAAAACCATAACAAAAACCTGAGCTTAAAGCTTAGAGCAATTAAAAGCTCATAATACAGCTCCTTCAGCCGCTAGAAGCTGCCTCAGACAGCAGAAAAGACAGAAAAGTTAGAATAAGAAAAACGGCAAGAAAAAAGTAAGAGAAGATTTCATTTTGAGATTTTCTGATACTTAAAAGAGGATATTTAACTTTCGTAGAACCTTTAAATAGTCGAAATATTCATTACACGATATATTCAGTATCAAAAAGCATATCTCTCTAATTTATTGTAGTTTTATTAAGAATTTTATATAGGCAGGAAAATAATCCGTGGGCGGTATGCTAAAAGAGACAGTTTCATAAATAATGCTTAGTCGAAAAGTATTGAAATCATTAAGATCTGAGATCTCGTGGCGTTATTTGCATTCCACGATTCTTACCGTTGATTTATGCACCAAAAATATGGCACAAATGAAAAGAAATAAAATTAAAATGAGATTATTAAAATGAAATGATTATTAAAATGAGAAAATATAAAATACTTTTTAAATAACATACGATATATCGTATATTCGTTTCGTTTCGTTGATTGCAAGCTAATGTAATGTCACGATTGCGACATAAGGTCTGAAAAGCAAATAAAAAAAGCAACAATCTACGTTGCGCATCGCGCACGTTTCGTTCTCTCTTTCCTTAATATGTGAATGATAAAATTCGTTTCAACGAAAATAACAAAGCGAAATAAGCGATAATTACTTGGTGTTAAGATATGGAATATATCAGTTAGGAATAGTGACGTTCCTGTGATTCGTTGCCTTGACTTTGATGCTTGAAAAATCCATAGAAAAAGTGACGAGTATTTCTATGGATTTAAAAAAAATTAGCAACATTTAAGTTTCATCGCATTTGCAACGTACGCAAAAAACGTGTTTGTACGTTATAGAATGAAAAAAGTACGTATTCTAAGGAAAATTAAGGAACCAGTCGTGGCCTTTGAGAGCTAAGTGTTTTTTTCAGCAATAGGTGTCATTTGAAATCAACCCAAAAACGCAATATCTTTGTGATGAAGTGGTGAAATTTTTATTTTATTCCAAATTAAAAAAACTCTAAGAACGATAATGTAATCTTTATCGGTTTCAGCTCCTCTTAGTAAGAGGCATACTTTTGATAAAAATTGTCATCATGTTTTCGAATCTCCCTCATTCCTTGATGAAGTTTGACAAACCCATTTTGGCTGTAGATATCAAAAAAAAAATAGTCCATTCAGTAAAATTAAATATTATAAAAAGCACAAAGTTATCATGAAATTGTATAGTTGTTGGTTTGTATTGAAGTAATTAACATTTACTTTGTAACTGCATCAATTTTAAAGCATCTCTTTGTTTGTAAGAGGCGCTGAGCTTTTTAATGGTGCCAAATTGGATATAAATCGAGTATAAAAGGAAGTCCCCATTTTTAAACATTTCTAAACAGTATTAAATGAAAATCGTGTTGAAAAACACCGTGTAAAAACAGAGCTTGGAATTTGCTTTTATTTAATCTTGTTTTTTATTGCTTACACTATAAAATCATTATCATAAAATCATATCATTCTAAACTAAATTTTTAAAAGAATATAGAAAAATTCGTTGTTTTGTTTGTAGATCGTACAGATATCAGAACATTTAAGACATTCACTCTGTACGTGCACGTTTATTGTCGTCCCTAATAAATTATAAAGATATCTAGTCTAGACAAAAGCTTTTGTTTTTATACCCTACACCCGAAAGGGATGAGGTATGAAGACACATACTTATATTCAATTTGTTTTTATTGAAAAGTATATACATATGTATATTGTATATAGTATATAGTATATTACGGCTTAGAATCCTCTCCTGAGTCAATTTAACCCTGTCCGTCCGTCTCTCTGTCTGTCTGTGGAAATCACGATTACCGGAGAACGAACGCAGGTATCGGCATAAATGACACGAATATTATCTCTCATCATAGGCTAGTTGAGATTGAAAAATCTGTCCGATTTTGAAGTGTCACGCCTACTTTTTATAGTAAACAAAATTAATGCACATTTTTTAGAGCTATATATCCAAGCTATTAGGACAGATCTAAAGCTGAATTTTAATTCCAGTAATTACCGTCTTATACGAAGTTACCTGCCAAAAAATATGGGCGCAGTCCGGCCACAGGAAACGACCGATTACAGCGGAACGAATGGAGAAATAATCACAAAATTCAGCACATTTCAGATTTTGCCGATTCGGCAGATACGAGTGTAGGGTTTATGAGCTTCGGCCAGACCGAAGCTAACGCTTTTACATGTTCTTTTTTTCTAGTTTATTTCTTTACCTTAATTTTCTGGCATCGACAATGACAAAGATAAAAAAACGTTCAAGGTTATATGGTTGAACAAATTTAGGTAACATACATACATATATGTATTAATATGTATATACATACGTACCATGCAAGAAATTATCGCATCCATTTACTGTTAAACTAAATCTGAAGTACAGCTACAAGAATTGTTTTCAAGTATAATTGAAAATATTTAAAACTAATTCAAAAGTAATCCATACACTTGCGAGAAACTGAATAGACTCAACCAAGTACGCATATAAAGTAGTTTGTTTTTTAAATGGCTAAGCTGTCATATATAAAATTTAAAAAGATTAAATATATGTATATATTAAATTATATATAAAACTATTAATTAAAAAATTATTTTTTTTTAAAATAAAAAAAAAATATAAAAATATCGAAAATATCGCATGTTTCTTTTTCTTTTTTCGTTAATAATATTTCTCAAACCTCAAATAGTTACTTTCGTTGTTTTTTATTTCGAATTTAAAAAATTTTAATATTTTGCCAAATGCCAAACGAAACACTAAAAACTGAACTAGTTCTCTTTTTTTGCAAGTAGTTTAGAACTATCGTCAATTCGTGCAGGGTATTTATAATAAATAGCTTGAGCTCATTGTTAACTCTTGGATATATGTATGTACACATTTTTCCAAAACAGCTTATCGTTATAAACTACAATTGCCAACGTTTCCTTGCTTCGTTGAAAGTTCCTACCATTGAACTGTTAAAGCAAACATGTTCTAAATTATATGATATCACAAAATTTATCATAATATATTTTTTTTATTATTAAATTAATAACAACCTTATCATTACACACGTCATATATAATCGTAAATAATCCTCAACGAAGATCGTCTTTAGTATAAAAGCAAGCAGCTTCGAGAATTCAACAAACTAATTCAAAACAAGTTTGCATTGAGCCAAAAAATAAAGCGGAATTTTTTAAAATGAAATTAATTTTCTTAATATTTTCATTAATAATGCTGAACACTAAAGGTTTTTCTCTAGTAGAAACTGATTTCAGCCATCCAAGTATGTCAATACCATCAATATCAATGCAAATACAATCTAAGAATACTATCGTCTTGAATTTATACTAAATAGTATATTGATTCATTGATACGAGTATGCATATTATAAACATTAAAATTTATATTTTCAGATTATCCTAAAAAATGTTTCATTACTCCGACACTTATAATATCCACTGGCGATATTGTTAAAGATCCTCTCAATACTTGTAGACGTATTGTTTGTTTAGATGATGGAATTGGCACTTCAGAGAGGTAGCTACCGAAATTTGAGCTCACATTGAGATTAACAGAGTGTTTCTAAATGTTTATTTTGTTAACAGTTGTGAACCTCTTGGATTTGATGGCTGCAGTTTTGGTGACTATATAAATCCAGAGCTTAAATTTCCTGATTGCTGTGAACGAAATATAATATGTATAAATCAAAGTAAACGTAAAAATTATGCCAAATATTTATTTAATTTACTGAGCTGAATAATTATTTAATTAAAATGTACATACGTATAATGAAAAAACCATATAAATTTTCAAATTGAATATCAGCTTCTTGAATGAATTTGAATTAATCATCTTCTACTACTTCTTACACTTATTCCGCCTCATCATCCTCATCTTAAACGTCATCGCAATCATTTGGTCCAAATTCTTGTCTTATTCCTAAATTATTTCAAAATCGCCCAAGCTGTTTTTTCATCATCTTCACCTTCTTATCGCCATAAAGGTTTACTTAGTAGACTATTCATAATAAGTTGCGGTTAAAAAATTAAGAAAATAAATATACATAAATCAAAGAAATCAATTTTCTTCTTCTTCAGGTCAAGCCATGACCTTCGTCAGGATACTCATACCGTCCGTATATAAACATAAAGTTTTCATTGCTTCCGTGATCCCTTCACGTGATTCCTTCATTTTGAAATTTTTTCATGCACTCGCGAAAATTCTTTTTATTGCTTGCGAAAAAAAATGCCAATAACGAAAACAAAAACAATAACAAAGAAAATTAAGTTACGAAAAAGAAGCGGGCAAAAACAGTTTTAAAGGCAAGAAATGAGCAAGAAATGAGTAAATTTCTTTACCCCCCCCCCCCCCCTTGCCCCCCTTCATTCAGACATTATTTCACACAAATTTTCTTCTGCTTTTCATCCCTGTCTGCACTCATACTTTCCGTAAAAACTTTCAATGAACATAAAAAGGCTTTTATTGATATCAAATAAACTTTTATGATCTCCTTGAGAAGCATAAAAAAAAATTGCATTATCATAAGGAACAGCAATAACTAAAGAAGAAAGGAATTTTTATCGTATTAAACACATTAGCATATCATTACGTTATATCACGTTTATTTTTATAACTTACCAAAACGAACCGGGGTTTTTAGTATACCTCAGGTATTTCTGAATTTTACCTTTACAACTTTACTGTTATAATTAACTTCACTGAAGCCAAAATCGTCAAAGACCAAATCTTCTAATTTGTTACTATGATAATAAAATAATAAATTTATAGTTAATAAAATTAGTTAATAAGATTATTTCAAATTTAATGCTTTTTAAATGCACAAAGATTTTTTAAATGCCAAAACTTTTGCGGAATTTTTGCAGTCGGTGAATATTTCCATTTTGAATTCTGTGCCTACGGCGAAACCAATCACGCAACTTTTAAATTTGAATCGGTCCTTCAATCAATTATTCCGTCCATACAAATACAAATAAATGAAGAACTTACTCAAACTTTTTCAATCTAAATTCAATTAAATCTTTTAGTTTTCATGGAAATTTTGTATTGAAATTTTCTCTCATACAATTTTCAGTTTTTTTTTTCGCTCAGCGGAAACGTTTCTTTGTGCAAAATTTTATTTATTGTATGCATAGAATTGTCATTCAGAATGAAGTTCAAATTTTTCATGATAATTATGATGATGCTAATACGTACAGAAAAAAGGGCATTACGTTGTTAGTTTCTAAAGCGAAAAATATTTGAATTGCAAATATTTTTCTGTTTCTTTCCAATACTCTTTCAATGTTTGCAAGATTTAGCAAAGCATTGAATGAATGCTGAAACGGAATAAAATTAAATTGAACAGAAAAAAAGACTGCATCCCAACAAAAAATTTTATTTAGCAGAAATTCTTACGATGATAGTAAAGATTTTTTTAATAATAGAAAGAGATGTTAAGAAAATTTTTAGAACAATATAAAGGAGAAAAAAAGATTTTGAAGATAGTTTGCATTTTATTTCGAGTATACTTCAAGGAAAGCAATTATGCAGAATATTTTAGTGTCTCCTTCACGCTGCTCTCGTTTTATGATCTATCATTTGACATTTTGGCACAGTGTTGCTCAATGTGTCAAGCTTTTTTATGATGATGAAGTATGATTTTACGTTAACCAAAGGCCAAGACAAAACAATGAAGTAGTCGAGTTGAAAGACTTAAAAGTTTAAATGTGTGGTAAAGGAAGTACAATTGAAGAGTACTCAAATTATATCCATAAATAATAAAAATACTTTCTTGTTTTTTTACTTTTTTACTACATAATTCCATTAATTCAGGCAAATTCAGCTTAAATAAGTTTAAATTTTGGTTTATTTCTGCACACATAATACTCGTACATTGTGGCGACAAGCCTACACCAGCACACACACACATGTATACACACACATATTTGAATAATTCAGTTGAGTAAGCTTTTTTGTATATATGTATGCATACACAAATCATACGCGTGTGTGCATCCAAACATACCCACGAATAACTTAATTTAATATTTTGGCAAATGAGTCAACTTCACTTCACTTCACTTCACTTCACGTCATGTTGGCCGCAATGATTGCATGATGAACAACTGCATAAATGAATATCGCGATGTACGAACTATGGCAATGTCCACACGCTTTGATTTAAACGCTTTGATTTGCACGCTACTTGGAATATTTCATTACAATGGCAACTCTAAAATAGAACACTAATTAAATTAAATTGATATACTATACTAACATATATGTATATGTATCGTACACACATCTGCAAAGGATATACTATATTTAAAGGGAGGTGTGGGTGTGTATTAGAGAGCTGCAAGAGACGTCTCGAAGGCTTGTTCAAGCCGTCTAAAAACTTCAGGATTTGTCTAAGATGCTTTAAAATCAAGCGGTGACTTTCGAAAGCGCTGCTGTAAACATTATTATATATGATTTCGATAGTCACGGCTTGATTCGAAAATGTTTCTATATCAGTTTCGAATCTATCGAGACGTCTCATGCAGCTCCTAGTATTTATTTTTGTCTGTATTCGTTCCTCCAAAGAACTAGCCCTAAAGAACTACTGATTCCGCTTCACTCTGCTGAATCGCCGCGTTTTCGCCGCTGAATCCGCCGCTTAATATAAGAAAACCATGAGTATTTTCAACATAATTTAAATACTATTTAAATATAATTTATTTGAATATGTATAGTAATTATCGCGGAATATTTTTTCCATAAGTTTTCATTAAAGTTTGTTTAAACCTTTGTTTTAGCTTTCCAGAAAGTACCGCCTCAATACTTTGAAAATTATCACGCTGAGATGAATTTAAGCGTGATTTGAATTTAAAATTTTTTGTGTGCAAAAGTTTTTTTTAAAGAAATTGTTAAACATGTTTTCATACTCAATTTCTTGTATATTTCAATATTTGCATATAATTGTATAATACATATTTCAATACCATTAACTTATCTTTAACGAAATGAAGCAACATAAAAACAATTCTCAACTGACAGCTGTGTTGATGTCAAACTTTGTTTAACACATTTCTACTCGTATAAACGAGTACGTACCTCGTACGCAACTGTATGTGACATGTATCATGACATCATTTACGAATACTTACATTCATTCGATTAATCATTCATGGGTGTGTATGTATGTACAAAACCGTCTCAACATCCGGCAACATGCTGCTGCTGCTGCTGCTGCTGCTGCTGCTGCTGCTGCTGCTAACCGCACAAAAAACATCTTCATTTCAGTTCTTCATTCTGTTAGAAGATTGTTCTGTTTTAGAACATGTAATGAATATACTTCGGGCACAATTACATTTCTCATCTCAGTGACAACAATAACAAACCCAACAACAATGACAATAAGAGCAACAGCAAACAATAATAGCAGAAACGATATCTCAAGGCTAATACAACAAAATCAACAAATAAAAAAACAAAAGAGAAAACTTACATCCATGTATGAGAGATACTTTTCGAGATTTAAGTCATATCGTTCTAGAATCTCGCCTCGACATTTTCGAGACCAGACAAGGTTTCTTTGTCAATTTTGAATCAAGACGAGGACCCGAGACGAGACAGAGTTTTTCCGTCAAAGCGAGAACTTGAAACAAAGCAGGACTTTTCTTTCGAGAGGTAAATCCGCGAGGGGTCGAAACTTTACGGTCGAGACAGGAGCCAGAGCAACCTGAGACAAGACAAGACAAGACTTTTCAATCGAGACAAAAACCCTGAGAAGAGACAAGAATCCTTTTCAGTCGAATCAAGAATCCGTGACGGTAGAGATGGTTTCAATCGACACGAGAACCCAAAATTAAACTATATTTTTTATAATAAAATTATATTTTTTACAATAAAATTTTTGCAAAAAATTCTTTTTGAATACAGAAAATTTCATTTAAAATCGAATTTACTCAGAAAACATTTATATTAGCGTTCATAGTTATGAGCTCTAAAAAGACTCCTTTTTCGGGAAGAAGGGACTCTGAAAAGAGTCTTATATGAAAGCACTCTTTTTTTTATGAACCACACCTGGGCACATAATATGTTGACTCCAAAAACAATCGCTTTTATGAGGAAAATATGAGCCTTGAATTTTTTTTCGAAAAAATATTGAAAAACTATACCCTCCAATTTAGGACTCCGAAATGACTCCTACTTGGTTTTGAAGTAAAAAAATGTATTTCAAATTCAGAAAATAATCATAAAAGGCTCAGAAAATAATCATAATAGGTTTAGAAAAGAATGATAAAACGTTCAGAAAAGAGTCGCAAAATGCTCAGAAAACAATCATAAAAGGCTGCCGAAAAGATTCATAAAAGGTTCAGAAAACAATCATAAAAGGACAATGCGCGCACACACACACACACACTAACAACGCAAAAATATATGTATGTATGTACTTTCATAAATACACACACAATCACGCAGCCTTATGCAATATTCTAAATTTGGCACATGCAATCTTTTTACAATTTAATAGACTCTGCTTGAGTACATTCGAACCTTGGTCTTTTTTTAGGTTTTGTGGAACTTTTTAAATATTTGCTCTTTTTTAAAGGTGACATTATATTGACATTTATGTATATGTAGGTATGTACAATATACCGAAAAATATCGAAAAATGGGTATATATGTACAAAACCATGATTTTATTTTGTTTCACAGATTTGTCAAAACCAAAAAAGAAAAATTTCTGTCAGCATTTTTTGGAAAGGAAAAAATAAATCTGAGAATATGTTGGAGCCAAACCTTGGAATCGAGATATGTAGCTCTTAAGTAGCTTAAACCTTCTCTGATTATACGATAGTTTTAAAAAACGATGACTTCGTAATGGCATTAAATCAGAATAGCCTTCTAAAGCCTCTTTACAACTCTTTGAACCTGCCCAGACTATGGTTTGAAACGACTTCGTAATGGCATTAAATCCATATAGTCATTATGTAGCCTTTTATAGCCTCTTCAAAACCCTTTTGTGGGTTGAGAAAACTTGTCTCTGTCATTAAATTCATATAGTTCTTAAGCATATACATCCTACATCATCATAAATGGTTTCCACAGACTTTTTCTTGTCATCAAATCAAGAAAATCGTAAGATAATTTCTATAAATTATGAGAAAAGATGCTTAGCCGATTCGAAATTAACAGCTGATTTTCCGGTGATGGGCAAAAATGTTTTGTTTCGAAATAGTTTTAAAAAGACAAATTAATGCTTTCGAGCTCCATAAAGGATCCCAAAAGCAGGCCTATTGCGGATATTGAGGATAGAACATTTCGAAAACCGCGAAATTCTGAGTGTGAAGGCGGATTGAACTAAGTCCAACTTTTGGGACCGATAGTTTAGATTTTTAAGCTTTAAAACCATTTTAATGTTTTAACAATTTCAAAAATTTATTTCAACAATTTCAGCTTTAAAACAGTTCAATTCTGTAACCAGTTTTGTTAAAAACTTTAGGAATTTATATGATAAAATCGAAATTTCATATTCCTATAAATTCTTCCTATTAGTTATTTTTTAGTTTTAACAACTCAAAGAAGCGTATACTGAAACTGCTATAATTTTCAATATTATTTCATTAAGTCAATTTTTAATTTTCCTAAATTTAAATAACGTAAATTTAAATTTAATTCTGAATTTAAATTGAAATTACTACTTAAAATTTGCCATTTAATTGCAATAAAAATTTCCCGACATACATAGTACATATTCTTTTTCAATATCAATTAAATATTCAAGTTCGAATTTGTTTACGTTTTCTTGCTGCAAATCTATGTATTTGAATTATCAAGAAAACATTAAAAAAAACAGAAAATCCAAAATGTATTTGAGGCAAAATTTTAGAAGATGAGTAAATAAAAATAGCTGGAAAAGATTCAAAAAGCAATAATTTTTCCTTCTCTTTCGAAAAAAATGGGTTTTTCATTTTCAATTTTTTTGTTTTCATTGAATTGAAATGTTTACTGATGAACTCTTCGTCTGTTTGTCTGTCCGTTTGTCTGTCGCTCTAATTGTTTCAATAATTAATTTTTGTTGTTCGCTAAAATTAATTATAAATTCTTTTGTATTTGCTTTTATTTACCTCTTCCTTGCTCTTCTTCTTTTTCTTCTTCTTTGCTTTTTGTACGGTTTTTATATGGTTTTTCATGTGTACCTTCACCTTCACTGGAATTTATCAAGAGTTCAGTCGTTGTTTATACAATTGTTTATATGTATGTATATACGTGCACGTAGCTTTTTGTCTATAATTATTTAAATGACGTCATTGGTTTTTATGCATTTTTCAAAAATTTCAATTTTGAAAATTATATTAAGGCGTAGAATATTTAGAGGTAAACAAAAACAATTTTGAATGAAGAAAACTCAAATTTGAAAAAAGTTTCGAAAATGACTTTATTGTAAATAACAGACAATTTTATGATGAACAATATTAATTATTATGTACGAGTATTATCATGAAATTGACTTCGCCATCGTTTTGCTTAAAAGTAAACACAAACACACTCTAGAGTATAATGAGCCAAGTATAATAGAACCTGTATAAAATATCTCATCCATTCATTCATTTTCTTCTCAGTAATATTTTTATACTATGAAAATCTGGATGAAAGACAGAAAATAATACGAGTATCTTTCTCTTTGTAACTTACCCAGGATGCTGACGATCCACAGCAGATGTTTCTGATTGCAATTAAAAAGTTTTTATTTTTAAAACTTTTGTTGTTTCTTTTTTTCCATTTTTCATTTTTTTTTTTAATTTTTATTACAATTTATGCTTTGTATAACTTTTCCTTTCTTCACTTTAACACTTAAATACAACGATAATTGTTGTATTTTGTTGTGAAAACTTTGCATTAAAACTGGCACTTTTCATGCGTATTAAAGGAAATTGAACAAAGAAAAAAAGAAAAATTCTACTGGCAACACTGCCATCAGTTTAATACTCGCGTTACAGCCACAAATAACAACAAACACCGCAACGCTTCCTCCACAACCTTCCGACAAATGAATTTATTTTATGTATTCGTATTTAACGCAACACTTGTATGTATTTTAATTTAAATTGTTTTTTTTTTTTTTTATTATTATCGACATTTGCTTTTTTTATTCATTTCCGTTATGTATTTTTTATCAATTATACACACCGTAAATTTGTATTGCGCTCTGTTTTATTATTAATATCGGCAAAAGGAAAAAAAATACAAAGATTACTTTTCTGTTTTAAGTTTTTTAATTATGTATTAATATTTTCTTTGTTCCGGTTTCGGTTTTAATATTTCTTCTTTTAATATTTTTTTTGTATTTTCCCTTTTTCTAGTTTGAAATAGAAATTTTTCATAAATGCTGGGATTTTATTTACACTTTTTTTATGCATTGTTCATTTATTGTTCATTTATTGTTCATACATCACTATTTGTTTTGTTTTTTATTTCTTGGTGTTAGTTTGTGGTGGGTTTTGTTTTCTTCAGAATTTTTAGAAAAAAAAAATTATTTGAAGCCTTTGAATCTTAGCGATGTTGTATTCAGAAGGAATTAATAATTAATTCATGTAGAGTAAAAAACTACAAAAATAACAAAAATAGCAACTGAAATAGGTCTTGAAATCCCCGAAAAATGTAATCCTTATGCGTGAGGCTTGATAAATGTGTACAAATAAATAAGTTCTTTCTGTAATTTCAAAATTTTGTCCGATTGTCATTTTTGGGTTTTTGTTACTTCGGGATTTTGCCGTTTTATATTCATTTAGCGGTCTGTTTATACGATATACTATCGTGACTATAATAAATTTACTATAATCCATTATTGGAATGAGAAACACACAAAATCGGTTAACTCATGTTTTTCAGAATTTTTTATTAACATTGTCAAAGCACTATAAAGACTCTTCCGGGAAATTTTTTCTATTACTATTACGATAAAATTATACAATTTGTGTGGACATTGCGTGTTAGCTAGTGTGGTATATAATACATTATCAACTCCTACTTTGTGTTTATAGGGTTAATCGATTTGACCGCCCGCGTTATCGATATAACACCGTTTGTTATAAAGAAATAGTTCTATAGTTAAAAAAGTTCTTGCAAGCCAATAACAACTTCTTTCCCTCTTTCAAGGTTTTCTTTTTCAGGTTTTAATTCTACAACAAACCCAAACTATATAATAATTTAATCATTTCTTAGTTTTTGATGTAAACAAAATTTTTGTTGCTGTTTGCTGTATGTATTTGCTCTAAAAACATTACGCACTTCTGAGCACGTATAAGCCTATGTTTTCTATGCAAACTCAACCTCAAAGGAAGTGCTTCCTACCGTCTAACCTTTGTGAAATCTAATATCAAAGAACCGGTACAACATACAACACACTACACCTGTACAAATACAAATATTTCTACAATTTCGTATGCTTTTTTTATTTATGATATTTTGGATCATACCTGTTGGATTTTGGTCGAAAATATACATACGCACATATAAATAATTTATATTTCAGTGTTTTTTTTTTTAACACGTACATTTTCTCCTTGGAATAAAAAGTAATTATGTATACGTGTTTACATACATATATTATTATTATTCTCCCTTTAAAAATCGTTATGCTCGAAAAAATAATATAAACAAAAGTAAATCTTACAAAGTATATATTTTTATTCGTAGAAAATGTAAATGAATGACGACGATTTCATAAGGAATATATTCTGGGAACGTTTTAGACTTCTTCGGCTTAGTGTTCTTTAAAAACAAAAAAGGTAGAAAAGAGAGAGAAATTTCGCAAACTCTGCTTTTAGCATAAAATGTTGTACATATACATTCTAGCAGAAATGCACACATACGTATGTAAATATTTTATATGTAAATATAGAAATCTTCAGAAATTTGAATGCGTTTTGAATACCTTTTCCTAAGGCTGCAGTTAAAGGCCACAGAAGAATAAGAATCAACAGTAATGGAAGAAATTTGAACACTTGCATTATAAACGAACAAACAGATAAAAATCGAAAACTAAAAGAATCAACCCTAAAGACCCCTAAAACGGCCTTTTTTGTGGTGTATTTTTTTGTTATTGTATTAAAGGGAGATTTTAGGGAGAATAATTATTAATAAGTTCTTCCTGGAATTTTCATCGTTCAATTTCCCTCTTATCCCTCCCCCTCCCCCTACCACTCTTATCCTTCTCCACGACCTATACAATAATCTCTGCTTTTCACCACTAGACAACCCGTAGCCCTTTTTTCGTTTGAATTCTTGTTCTTCTTCGGCCATCATCGCTATCATCCGAGGGTCCTTCTCTCCTTTTTCCTCAACTAAGATTGTTGTTTTTCGTCCTAGATCAATTTTAAATGGCCTCTAAATTCACCACTTCTTGATTTCTTTACTCTCCCCAACAAACGTCAAAGCTTTTAACTCACCAAAACTCAACACAAAAAGTTATTATTAAAGACAATCTCTCTTTCAAGCGAGAAATACATACCGTTAGTTCAACTAAGAGCAAAAAAAAACATTTTTTAAATAATAATTATTAGCTAGAAACACGAATGGCAGAAAGCGAAAAATTTAGGAAAATTAATTCATGAAAAAACAATAAATGTATAGCGAATATAGTATAAAATTGAAGCAATTAAAAGAAGCAGCCTATTTTGCAGAGTGTAATATCGCATAAAATCCTTGAATGAAGCTACCACTCTAAAGAGCATGTATTAATGTCACGCCATACACACACACACACACACACACACCTACGATTACTTACAACATGGCAAATATGTTGTGGGTGTGTGTGTGTGTGTGTGTGTGTGTGTGTGTGTGTGTGTGTGTGTGTGTGTGTGTGTGTGTGTGTGTGTGTGCGGGGTTGGGGGTGTAGGTATCTTGAAAAGGTTAAAATTATTTCATAAATTCGTATGTATGCGAATGGCAGATTATTATACGACCGCACGACAATCATAAAATTTTTAATTCGACTAACGATTTTTTTCTATTTAAATAAGGTTTCTACTGTGATACCAATAAGTTTTCTTTTTCGTTAATTAATCACTTTATTATTCAATAATTTAATATTTTCTACATTCTTCACTAAATTTGTGGCACATCATCATTACCACTTTTTTTATTTTTAACTGTTATACATTAATAAATAGCAAGCAATAGTAATTGTAAATTTCCAATTTGTTTAAATTCCAAATTTTTCTTTTTTAAACGTTCGTCCACCACTTCGCGTTTCGTTGCACAAACTCAGAACCGAACTGTTTCAATGTGTTTCCGTCTGTTAGCGATGGAGCCATAAAAAGTGCAAGTTAACCTTTTCACCAGTTCGTTTCCGCAAGCGTGGTGAAAATATGATATTTGTTTGAGCCTATAATAACGAGTTGAAAAAGTTAAGTGTGGTGAAACATAATCGAGAGAGAGAGAAATTAAACCCTCCCCAACGCACGTTGCGAGATATACAAGATGCATAAGAATTTCTCAACGTTCTCTCGTACAGTGATGGCAAAAAAGTTCATGACATTAAACTTAAATCAAATTTATAATAATTAAATTCAAAAAGCATCTGTGGAAATATTAGCACAAAAAAAATTAATTATTTGCTATTATCAGCTCTTTTACTTTCATGTTGAATTAAATACACATTTGATGGTATTTATTTCCATACAGCCAAACCCGAGGTTTTTGAAAAGAGATATCAGTTCTTCCAGTGCGATTGTCAGTTTTTTGTTTTGCAAATAATATGATAACGGCGCGATACTCGGCGTTCTCCATATTTCACACCGATTTCTTCCGATTGAGTTGCTTGGTTGTCGATAGTTCAAAGACTAATAAAACATTATATTGAAATTTGATATTTATACTAATAATGAGTCATTAAATCGGCACGTGTTTAAATTTAATAGAGCTCTTTCACTAGCATCCAACACCGCCATTCCGCGGAAAGTGGAATTCAATTTTTCATGGCTTTCTAAAATTAATGAATAATCATCATTACTTATTCTATACAGCATCTGGGTAAAAAATCTGTTTTTTTTTAATTGTTGTATATTTGTGTAAATAGGTTTTGTAAAACCTAATAAATAAATACATATGTACATATGTATAATTAATAAAATACTATATACAAGCTATATATATTATAGTATTTTATTAAATATTTATTTTCATTTTTCATTCATCTTAAAAAAAAATCACCAAAAAAAAAATATTTCCCACTAACCCAAATAAAAAGTTTGCATCACTGATTTGTATGTGATGCCACTGCCACATATGAAGATTCTAATATAATGGCTAATATAAAATTCTCTTGTATATTAGCCATCACTGTGCACGCAATGCATCGCATTTTTTCTCTTCTCTCATCTTGGATTTTTTCCTTCTTCTTCACCATAACTTAACAAATTGTAATTTTTTATGCAAATTATGTATGTACATAATATTTTTAATAATATTTTTATTTTTGTAATAATATTTTTAAGCATTTACTCAATGCGCAATTATAGAAACGTTTGATTTCTATCCAGAATTTAATCGAACTAGTGTCATAGCTTTTATGGCATTTCATTTCTCTTTCAAAGCGGTTGCTATATACCTACCAGAGGCGTGCTTTGCTTTTGAAGTGGGCTTTTTTAGGATGGGAGAGAGACAGTTATACAGAGGTCTTCATATTATACAAAAATATATATCACACAAAGTATAAAAATGTCAAAATCATTTTCCGTAATAATTGCTTAAAAGGAAATCATTAAAAGTTCTTTGGAAAACCTTCTAATATTTAACTGTGTATATTTTATGTTCTATAGTAATTATTTTTTATGTATGTTAATTAAATATTTGTTGATTATCATTAACCTTTTGCTGTTATTTTCCTTAAAAATAATTTTCCTTTTAAGGAAAAATATTTTCCTTAAAATTTATTATTTCATTTTTAATTTTTACTTGGATTCATTTTTAAAGTTTTATGTGGTAAAAGTTATATAACTTGACCCCTCCAGTAAAAACTATACATTTCACTTTTCAGGTATATATTATCAATAAGTTAAATGTGAGTATGTATTACATGTTACTAGTACAATTATGATTATCATGCGAATTAAATGAATACAATGCTTGAAAAAATATTTGCAATTACATGGTTGAGATGCACGTTATTCCAAAATGACACACTTAAAACTAAATAAAAACCATTAGTAATAGATAATCAATACAAAGTAGCTTTTCGAATCGCAGCCAGTAGGGCACGCTGCAAATCTCATATCAAATTTTGCTTGCAGTAAAACAATCTGCCGTTTTTTGTCCTACGGTCGAATTCAACGTGGCGGAATCACTTCAAACATTGCATATTTCCAAGTCCATGAACGAGCCAGGTTCTCAAAACGTGCACGATTGTGTTCGTACATATAGCCAAGTTCAGGTTCCATGCAAACCTCTGTATAGGGATCGGTAAGTAGACTTTGCAAGGAGAGTAAAACTTTGGACACGCTCAGGGCCAAAGACCAGTTGTGCTGAAATATGTCGATGCCCACATCACCATGTCGCGATACATTTGGATGCAAAATTTTCGTTAGAAAACGCACGGTAGGCGGCATCATTGGATAACTTAAAAAAAAAAAAAATGAAGTAACTATATTAAAATAATTCAGGAATAAATAATAAAGTACGCACCGGTCTGGGAAAAATATGCATAGGAAGAATTTACCACCTTCATATGGACTGCCTGCCGGACCTAGAATACTGGCCTGCCAGTAAGTATCATGCTTATCCAATTTGACCGCCTCAATGCCCTCCGAAGCATAAGTATTTAGAAGCCGTAGATCATTGTGCATGCAGGTAAGACGAATTGCATTAGCACAGGCTCGTGGTGGTATATGTGAAGCAATTTGCAACAGACAAGTACGACAAAAGCACGAAGACATTAATGCGCTATACATTTTCAACCAGCAGGGGACTTCGACGACACTTTTGAACAAAGGCCAACGCTCTTTCACGTACTTCCGCCACATTAACTGCGAAGTATTCTGTTCCAAAATATTACGCCATTGTCGACATACTTCGCTAGCTCTCCACATCGACATATCGTCGAGATAGGAGAATATTATGACCATGATTTCTACAGGCAGTGCGATTATATTGGGTGTTGTTGTTGTTGCTGTGCTGGTTGTCGCATTACCGCCTTGCATCTCAGCATTTGCTCTTGCCTCACTTAACAATTCCACATAGTACGGCAGAGCTGGTGGAGCCATTGGACGCGGACGCTTAATAGGTAATAAAAACACAAAGTCATGAGCATTGTCCTGTCCATTAGCTGAAGATGGATGAGGAGCTTCCTCCACAACAAGAGCGGGCGCCAAGTTATTTTGTACATTTTCAGCTTCTGCTGCGGCACCAGCATTTAGTTCATCACCAACAATATCATCGACAGAAACGTCATCATCCACCTCTTCAACTTCTCCATCATCTACATCATCTTCATCATGATCATCGTCGACGTCGTCATCGTCATCGACTTCCAGCTTATCCTTGAATGGTGGCTCATCGTTTCCCGAATCTTCATCATCGGATATAGCCGTCTGGGGCTCCTCCAAGGGGTGTGTAGTATAGAGAAAGGAATGACAAGTACCGCAAAGTGGTTCATCAAAATTCGGACCATAGTAACCGTTGCACACCCAACACGTTGCACTGTTCTGCAAAATATGCAAGCTAACTTTAGGAGTGCGAAGGAAATGGGTGGAGTTTCGTGTGGGTCACTTACCGGAAAAGTAAATTCTTCATCCTCGTTTGAGGTTGGTAGCTTTAGTTCTACATCTTCATCACCTGCTTCCATATCAGAACTACTATCATTTAATTGCTGCAACTTCGAATGGTCCGAATGCATTTCCGGCAAACAGCTCGCCATAGTTTAATTTCGGTTTTTGTCTTTATTTTCTTTTACAAATTTCGGCCTTTTATTCAGCAGTCGCCCTTTATTTCGCTTTAAAATCCAATAAGATTGGTTCGAAAGGGTAAATAAAAATATACGCTCCCAAATAGTATACAAAGAATAGTGCAAGTGAAGACAAAAAACGCAGTTAATGTACGTACATATTCTAGATTTTTTATATCACTTTGCACAAATGTTATAAAAATCTTTTGTGAACAATTCTCTTCGTAATAAAAAACATGTAGTTATTTTATTTTGTGGTCACAATAATATCCGGCATTCACAATCGTAACGTTCAGTTCTAGTCACAATTGCTTGCAATGGCCATATTTGTATAATGGCAATGGCAATATTTATATAGTATATAAATATCCATTTTTAAAAACAACTGAGTAGGTTCAGAATAGGTATCTTCTTTTAAGCTAGAAGAACGCGTTTTTCGCTACGCGCTGCAGGGCGATTTCGCCTTGGCGTTCACACAGAACAAGAATTAATCGCGAATTGATACAAAAGTGAACAAAATCAACTGGGTGTATGTAGAGATACGAAGATGCCATCTGCGAATTTGTCCTTTAAACTTTGAACTGTTTCACGATGACTGATAATATCTACCCGGCAACTAAAAAAATTGTAAAACTGAACTCACACACTCACAAAACACTAACTCCAGCAGGACGTTTTATACTATATTTTCACAACACACCGCGACGCGAAAATCTATACGCCGCGAAAGTAAGCAACGCTTTTTCTCTTTTTTAACAGCTTTTGAAAGTTACGCGAACTGCGTTCAATCTGAATGTAGCTTTATATGCACTCGTTACTTTTACTATGAATCTACAGATATGCCCCGAAAACTGTAAGCACTGTTTTGAAAATTACTTGTCTTTAATGTTTGACACATTGCGAAAGATTTGTAGTCCTCTGGGAGTCTTTACCAGAGATATTTCTAGTCTTTGCTTGTTACACGATTTTCGTACAAGGCTCTCTAAATTATAATGAAACCTAAAAAGAAACTTGGTAAATTCAGTTGCTACTCATAATACATCATTCTCATTAACAATATATACTCTTATTGGACTTTAGGTGTTGGCCTTAGCCACGAGGAACGCAAAGTAATTGTCATTGGAGAGATTATACAAGAGCTTCTGCAGGCTCAATCAGACAAAAAGGATGTTAATTTGAATCGATTGAAATCCCGAATATCCTCTAAATATGGTTTGGAGAATTCACCCCGTTTAGTAGACATCATTGCAGCTGTGCCTCAGGATGCAAAGAAAACTCTATTGCCCAAATTGCGAGCGAAGCCTATACGTACAGCAAGTGGGGTAAGTTTATCTGATGGTGTATCTTGTTGCTCTTAATGCACCATGGTTGTCCCCAGATTGCAGTTGTTGCTGTTATGTGCAAACCACATCGATGTCCGCACATCAATATGACGGGTAATATTTGTGTATACTGTCCCGGCGGTCCAGATAGCGACTTTGAGTATTCTACACAGAGCTATACCGGGTACGAACCGACTTCAATGCGAGCCATACGCGCTCGTTACAATCCATTTCTGCAGACTCGTCATCGCATTGAACAACTCAAACAGTTGGGTCACTCCGTGGACAAGGTGGAATTCATTGTAATGGGTGGAACTTTCATGTGCCTGCCAGAGGAATACCGAGATTATTTCATACGTAATCTACACGATGCACTCTCCGGACATACAAGCGCAAATGTAGCGGAAGCAGTACGTTACTCGGAAAAATCACGAACCAAATGTATTGGCATAACAATTGAAACACGGCCGGACTATTGCCTCAAACGCCATTTATCCGATATGTTGTCTTACGGTTGCACGCGGCTAGAGATTGGTGTACAATCGGTGTATGAAGATGTAGCTCGTGATACAAACCGGGGTCATACAGTGAAGGCGGTGTGTGAAAGCTTTCAGCTAGGTAAAGATGCAGGCTACAAAATCGTGGCACACATGATGCCTGATTTGCCAAATGTTGATTTTGAACGGGACCTCGAGCAGTTTATTGTAGGTTTTATTCAAAACATTTGAGGATGAATTATCTTTTTGCATGTGGTTGAGAATGGCACAACCAAATGCTGATAGATAACCATCAAGATCCAAATCAATAATGTAAAAACCCAAATTATAAAAAATAAGTTTAATTTTGTCGTTTTTATTTCAACAGGAGTACTTTGAGAATCCTGCTTTCCGATCAGATGGGTTGAAAATATATCCTACTCTGGTTATTCGCGGGACTGGTTTGTACGAACTTTGGAAAACCGGACGCTACAAATCGTATCCGCCGTCCATGCTGGTCGATTTGGTAGCAAAGATACTAGCTTTAGTACCGCCTTGGACTCGGGTGTATCGTGTCCAGCGCGATATACCCATGCCGCTCGTAAGGTATTTTCTTTAAATTATCAAATGTGCATTTAATTAAAAATTTTATAATGCCTCATTAGTTCCGGTGTAGAGCATGGAAACTTACGTGAGTTGGCACTGGCACGCATGAAGGATATCGGTACAGAATGTCGTGATGTTCGCACACGCGAAGTGGGCATACAAGAAATCCACAACAAAGTGCGCCCGTACGAAATCGAGCTGATTAGACGTGACTATGTCGCCAATGGCGGCTGGGAAACATTCCTTTCCTATGAAGATCCCCAGCAGGATATCCTTGTGGGATTGCTGCGCCTACGCAAGTGTTCACCGGAGACTTTCCGGCCAGAGCTGAAGGGTGGCAAGTCCTCAATTATACGCGAGCTGCATGTTTACGGTTCGGTTGTACCAGTAAATTCGCGAGATCCCACTAAATTTCAGCACCAGGTAAAGAATGTTATGAGTGTAATGTCAGTTGCAAGATTAAATACATTCATTCCGTATTTTTATAGCAGCAATTTCTTAAGCTTAGTCTAGCTTTACAAAGTTACAAAATTCTATTGTTATTGTTATAAATTATTTTACAGGGTTTCGGCATGCTTCTAATGGAAGAAGCTGAACGCATTGCACGTGAAGAACATGGTAGCACAAAGATGGCAGTTATATCAGGTGTGGGTACACGCAACTACTATCGAAAGATGGGCTATGAGCTGGATGGGCCTTACATGTCTAAAATAATAGCATAAACTAATTATACTCATTTAAATAAACTCGCTGTATGTATTCTATGTATAGTAATAAAACGCTCAAACGCAACTACTCACACGCACTTACTTACTTGTAATCATGAGATAAAAATTTAAAAATAACTGGAGTTATTCTTAACGTTACTACAAAATATTTACAAATCTACTTGGCTTAGCATCATACAATTGCTTCCGCAGATCCAAAGACCACAAAAATTATCCAACCAATTAAGTTAATACCGGCCGCCGCACTGAAGACCATAGGCCAACTCTGTGTAACTTCGAGTATATGACCGGCCAGATAAACGCCCAGGAAACCCGGCACTGCACCGACAGTATTCATCATGCCGAATACACTGCCCGAATGAGAAGGCGCTAAATCTTGTGGATTTACGGTGACGGCATTGTTGTGAAAACCAGTGCCACCTAAAAAGGATTGAACAAGTAATGGATAAACAATCGTGAGCAAAAATCAACTTAATGCTTACCAATAATTACAGTCATGCAAATCAGAGCCGTATGAAAGTCTGTTGTTCGACTCATGATGAACAAGGCCAAATTTTGGGCACCAAAACAGAAGCTTTGCATAATTTTTCGCACCGCCGTCGTTGACCATCCTCGCTCCAACAAAACGCTCGTTAGATGCTTCGCTAGAAACGTGCAAGGGGGCAGCGCCAGCCATGGTATCATATTAACAATCCAACCTTTAGCATGCGGGAAACCATCATGGAAATACGTGGGCAACCATGAGAGCAATACAAAGAAGCAATTCATCTCACAAGCGTGCGTTAATACGCAAGCCCAGAATGAAAGGCGACCAAAGTAACGCAGCCAAGGAACTGCTTCGGCCGGCTTACCAGCAGAAACACACAAAAGCAATGGCGCTGAGACGTTTATGATGCGGTTGCGTTCTCCAGCCATGGTATAATAGCGCAAGATCGACGCCCATGCAATGCCTATGAAGCCGATGACACGAAACACATATGACCAGCCCAGGTACTCCAATATAAAAGAACCCAAAATTCCAGTAAGCAACGTGCCCATGGCAGAGCCAGAAGTCAGCAAGCCGAAGAAGCTGGATCTTTCGTTGGAGCACAGGTTCTGCATGAAAAGCTGAAATAGAATCAAAATAGCCGGGCGCAGCAAACGGCAAACCTACGCACTTGACTAGTCAGACTGATCATGCTGGGAAAGTGTACACCCTGAAAGGCTCCGTTCAATATTCGAATAGTCACGATAAATGGAATGGAGTACGACTTTAATGTATGCGCCGACCAAATAATAGTCGGCATGAAGAATGTGAACAGCGACCAGCCAATAGCAGAAAACAGAATAACACGTTGTCCACCAAACCGATCGCTAAAGTAGCCACCAACGACCTAAAGTTTTTGTCGGTTTGAAGCTTAATAAAATTGTGTTATCGTTTATATGTCTACTAAAGGTTCTGACCTGAGTCAATGTGTATCCCCAGAAGAATGAACTGAGAACTGTGCCCGAATCAGTCTTGCTCCAATTTTGTTCTGATGCCACGGCGGGCACCAAAAGCGGCATTGTTGTGCGGGTCGAATACAGCATGCAGGTGCCCGTAAGAAGTGTGAGAAACCAAACACGTTTTTCATGGCTACATTTTAGTCAAATAAAATCTGATTAACTGCTAATTTATATTAGCTATACTATTTACCGTGTCCACACACTCTGGGTATCTATTAGATCTCCACGTAAAAGTGAATATTTTAATTTCTCATCCATTTTTATTGGTCCACCAATTTCTGGAGGAGTCTACAGAACAGATATTCCAAGAGTTCTGTTTGATATGATCGCACTAATCAAAACATTACGTACAATTACTTTAAAATGAATGAGAAGTTTTAGTCAATTAATTTTAGTTTTCATAATAGCTTATACTTCTATTAATCGTAAGAGCGTATTCAACATTAATACAAATATATAAACTTCGATTTTCAACAGTCCCAACGAAATGTGAAGCGCCTTGCTATTGCCACGAATATTTAAACGAAATAGGAGACAGCTGTTCTGCCAAACAGTCTGTATGTTTTTGTATTACAGACCAAACAAAACTGTTATATGATCATAGAGATGTCACATCGGTTAAAAAGTTTTAAAATTAGAGATCTTATAAGAAACTACCAACTCGTTAAAAAAGTCGATATTGTTGTGGCTAACAAATAATTTTCATTAAAATAAATTTCATCATATAATTTCGTACATAAATTTCAAACATATATTTGAGGACCTTTGGTAACTTTGTCAACTCTATTTAATAAGCAAATATTTGGTGGTCTGATCTGATATATTTCCTTGCTATGAAAACATTACAATATGTGTAAACAGTATGTTTAATTTTAATCGTACGTTTGTAAGCCGATTAGAGATAAATGAAAGCTATTTGGTTTTTGTTGACACTTTAATGCCTTAAACATAATACTCGTAAGAGCATATAACACTAAACACATTTTTGTTGGCTATCTTCCTCTTATTTTCCCACAGACTAAAAACAATTGCACCACACAAACAAAACACAATTGCTGTCAACTCTACAATTCTTGTGTGCAAACAATAAACGAAAGACAAAAAGGAAAGAAGAAAAGCACTTTGTGTGAGTCAAATTAGATATAGATCCAACACGAACACAATAGTGTTATTACCAAAGGACAATTGTTCGCTGATGATTGATTTTATCTTGATACCCATAAGAGCCTATTTTAGACTATTTTAATAATATTTTTAAAAGATAATTACAAAAAAATGTACGCAGAAAGGACCCACTACGTTTGATTTTGAGGCATGTTTTTTGAAAGAAATTACTACCTATGGTGTATGCTTAGTACCGCCAAATTTGTGGCTCCCATGTAGAAGTCAGTTGCCTAAAACTTTGACATACGAGAGCAAAATATCCCTTCTCCTTTTTCTAATTGGGTCTATTTTATTTGGGGCTTTATATATAATACGCCAATTAATTTCAAATACACTACAAAAAATATACCATTAATTAGTCTGGCTGGTTCAATTTTTCTGAAATAAAATTAAAGCATATTTGTAATTTTTATGTTAAATATAACTTTATGCCTTAAATAGGCATATGTTTGCTTTAATTAAAACCTTTAATTAGTTAAGTTTATTGATATACTACATTTTAGAAAATTCGTTCTTAACTGCTTTTGTAAAAAGATCTTTAGTCTTAGAAAATCTGTCATAAAGTTAGACGCCATAATGAAATTTAGTCGGGATAATCGAGACTTGCTTTCAAATAGAGTTAAAATATAATATTCTCAAATTAAATATATTATTACAAAACGATATGGCTCCGTTTAAGCGTATACGACAGCCAAAAATGTCTACTCAGGCATTGCTTGATTTCGACTTGGGTGAAAGCTCATCTGATAGTGACTTCCGCATTGAGGACCACAATGCTAGTGACGACGAATTCTCGGATGGTTCCAAGGGAGATGATGAGAGTGACAAGTCTGAGGATTCCGATGATGCCGATGAAGACGACGAAAGCAGTGAGACGGAATCTGATGCAAGTGCTAACTCAGACGATCACATAAAATACCAAGATGGAACGATATCAAAAAACAATGGAGAACCAGAAGGGAAGAACTTTGAAGGTATGCTGAAGAAGTTGGATACCGTCAAAAACAATACTCCTAAAGTACCCACAAAACCTATTTGCTGTGTCTGCTTGGGCGATCGTAGCGATGATTCCAACGAAATCATTGAATGCGATGGATGTGGCGTTTCGGTACATGAAGGATGTTATGGCGTAAGTGATAACGTTAGTATTTCCAGCACAAATTCGACCTGTTCAACAGAACCATGGTTTTGTGAGGCTTGTCGCGCTGGAGTGTCTAAGCCCGTATGTGAACTCTGCCCTAACAAAGGCGGCATTTATAAGGAAACCGATGTTGGGAAATGGGTACATCTAGTGTGTGCTCTCTATGTCCCAGGCGTAGCATTCGGTGAAGTCGATCAGCTGTCTTCGGTTACTCTTTTCGAAATGCAATATAGCAAATGGGGCGCTAAGGTATGTTCACTGTGTGAGCAAGCTAGATTTGCACGGACCGGTGTGTGCATTGGTTGTGATGCCGGAATGTGTAAAACTTATTTCCATGTAACATGTGCCCAAGCGGCAGGCTTTCTCACCGAAGCTCATCATGAGGAGGCCGAAGCGGCTGATCCGTTTTACGCACATTGTAGAGTCCATTCTGAGAAAGAGATGATAAAGAAACGCAAGCGTAATTTTCACACTTTTCACCTAAATATGCAGCAGAAAATAGAGGAGAAACGGGAACACCGTCTGGACGATTCGTGTCCAGCACAAATGCGTATTCAGCGAAAACTGTTAAAGTACCAGCGTAAGTACAGCAGTCACAAAGTCATGAAGAGTGAGCCTTGGGTGCCCACGCAAAAAATGTCTCGTCTGTTGACCACATCAGCCTCGGCTTGCAGGCGGTTGCTGGCCAAAGCTGAAATAATGTCAGTGGATGTCGAATCGCTAGAACGCCAAGAAGCACAAATCGCATCGCTTACGGACATACGAAAAAAGTGGCATATTGCTCCTGCTTTCAGCGTTGAGTTTATTGGTTACTACTTAGATCGGATCTCGCGCAGCAAAGAGTTGAAGGAACAGTTGGTAGATATGATGGAAAGTAATGCCGCACTCTCTGGTGAGCAGGATGTGTTGCGCAAAGACTATGATGCCCTCTTGGAAAAAAATAAAGAACTCAAAATTAAGCAGGTAAAAAATCGGACAAAAAAACAAAATATGTAATTTTAAAAAAATTCTTATGCATAAACTTCCTCCAACTGAGACGGTTTGATTTCATTTATTTGACAGGATACTCTTACGGTCAACGTTCAAGAGTTGCAGAAACAACTTGGCATACTTTGTCCGAATAAAAACCTAATCAATCCAGCAAATATTGGAAGACCTCATGTTGACACAGCGAAAGCTGCCACACCACCGACACGACCTATTTCCGTGCCCACAGCGGCCGCTTTAAAAATGGGCGTTGGATTTCCACTCGTCCATCTGGGACCACCGGGAAGCAAAGTTGATTCCACACGTTTGCTCAGCACACACGCAAAAAACTCTCCAACATCGTGCACTAATCCAACCTCGGCTCCTTCCACGCCTACACTGGGCGTGCAGACATACGAATGCGGCATCTGTAAACGTTGCAGCGATCAACATTTGTTGGCTAAGTGCGACACTTGCCAGATACACTATCATTTGGGTTGTTTAAATCCACCCCTCACACGTCATCCCAAAAAATCGAAACTTTACGGGTGGCAGTGTTCGGAATGTGACAAATCGGACGAGTCGGATGGCATTCCGGAGCTTCCAAAAGGGCCGCGTAAATCTCGCACTCGCTTCAACAAAGATGGGGCAATTGTGCCGGTGTTAAATTTTGAATGTGTCACAGACACGCAGCTAATTAAAGACTCAGTAAACCCACCGCAACCAACACCTCCACCACAACAATGTGGTGGTCCACTACAACCACCACCACTACTACCATCAAAACGTAAAAGTTTAGATACAAAGCCCTCATCCATCAGTCCGGGTGGTGGAAGTAAAAAATCATTGAATAAATCGTTACCTATTCCAAAGGAGGACAATTTAAACATCGTTAAGCCGCTCTCTGTAACTACTATTCCAGCCCTTGCTAAAAAATCAAAACTATCTTTGAGTTATGTTTCCCCAAAGAATGATAAGGATAACACGGACGCGGATGCTAAGACAGGGCCAACAGTTCCGAAGAAAATTAAACATTCATCACCGATAGGTATTCTCTTAAGGTTTATTTACATCAACAAGGCTATATAATATTTGTAAAAGTGTGTATTTAAGAGAAAACATATTATTATTATATAGGAGAAGATAATTATTTTATATAAGATATTATACCATATAAGATAATATTCTTCCAGATATTTATTTACTTCTACGTCTTCTACGTAGTTATAGAATATTTTCTTTTCTTATCTAACAAAATTTAAAAGTAAAATTAAGGGATTGATATTATATTATGTTATATTACGAGTATGAAATTAATTACATCTATTAACTTAATATCCAACTTTTTAGTTTTCATGTAGCTACGTTAAACATTTTTTATTATACGATTGTTTTATTATTTCCTAAATTTCATTATTATCAAAGGGACTTGTATGTTACAATATTTATAATCCTTTAGAGAATTCAGGATGCAAACCTATTTTCAAACTTTCTGATGAATATGTGCTCATGATGATTGCAGAAACCACGTCAACTAAACTACCGGATGTCGTGCAAGCTGTAGATGCAGATCCACTTGCTCTGCCGCCAGCAGGTACAAACAGCAATCCTATTGTTAGTGTGGATGAGGCGGTTGATGTTAGCAAACAAACACGAAAGCAGAAACGGAAGGAAAAACATCGCAATAAGCATTTCAATCTCTCTTCAGACACTGAGAAGTCACCCAACAAGGAACATAAGCGTAAACGCAAAAAGAAAATGCATGATCACGATGGAGAAAATCCCAATGCTTCCGCAGGGATTCCAAAAATAAAAATTAAATTCAAAACATTGCCCCTACCGGGAGAAGTGACACCGGAGGCACAATTTTTTTACGTTTCAGCTGATATGGTGCGTTCAGCTGAGGAAGCGTCACGACCAACATCAGTGGAAACAGTCGAAGAGGTGGCGACGAATGCAAGTACCGCGGATAATAATACACTCCCAAAAAATGCATTTCCATGTAAAAACAACACAGCTTCAGCATCCGAAGTTTCGGCAAAACTTATCAATGCTCCCATCGCTAAACGTAAAACGAGTCCACGTAAAACAATGCAGCGTAGTTCTCTTAGTGGACGGCCCAAAGCAATTGCCACAACATTAACGCCACAAAAGTTGAGCTGCTGCGTTTGTAATGCAGAGGGTGCAGTTGCGAATGTCGTCACTTGCGACGAATGTCACAAGAATTATCATTTCACTTGCTTGGAGCCGCCATTGAAAAAATCACCCAAAATACGCGGATATTCCTGGCATTGCGCCGACTGTGATCCAACCGAAGAAGAGCATTAAATAAACAAAAGGTGGGTAAAAGTTTTCAAAATACGTGCATGAAATTTGCATTATGCTTGTGTACTTCCTCGATTTTTAAATTATCATAAATAAATTTCAATTATCAACATCTATAAGCGAATTCAGCTATGTATATTTGGATTATTCGTATATAGTATTTCGTCGATATATGTATGTAAGCTAAAATGGACACATTTCAAAGTCAACCAATCGAAGCTAAAATTCATAATCATAACACAATGATAGCAGCAGCCAAAACGTAAGTGAAATACTGTTAAAAGTCCCCCTAAGTGGGTCACTGATTATAACTCGAGAAACCATTTTCTTCTCGCAAGCATATTAGAATTTTGAGAAAATTAAAATTAATTAAAGTCTCTAAAAATACGTTTCAGGAAAAACCGCATACTACAAAAACTAAAAAGTTGTGCATAAATAACGTGCACTTAACTAAGAGTTACGTATTTGCAATAAATAATGAACATGTGTGTTTATATTAAACCACAACATCATCTCTTTCATCCGTGAAAATAAGATCATCACCCACAAAAGTTTTCATATGGCTTCACTATACCATATATTTATAATAAATTAAAAGAAAATTGTATTGTCAATAAAGAATTATCATGCTTGTGATTTCCATGAACTTGAATCTTTCTTTGTATACCGAAGAAATTTTCCGAATTATGGTCACTTAAATTTGTTTTCCTTAAATACTTTGTTTTATATGAATATTTCATCTATTCTGCTATTTCCGGCTTTCGTCTTTGGCGGTGTTGTTACGGGAGGATGATGAACCAGCCACCGCGTGTACGTCATAAAAAACTTGGCACTAATGAATTTATTTGATAAATTGAGTCGCTTATTTTAAAATAGAAACACATACTAAAGAAATTGAAATGAAAAACAGTTTTATCATAATTTTTTGTTAAATTTCAAGCATCTCTTCTATATTGTGGTTTCAAAATAATTTTGTTCGCTTAATATTTACACTTTATACAACATGATGATTCTGTTAACAATTGATTATATACATTTGAAATATTTGTGTAAAAAATATAATGTGTACGGTACGTTGGTTGAGGAATATTTAAATAGTATAACAATAATATGATCGTTTGGGAAGACATCTATTCCATATAAACATACATATCTATATAATATTTTGCATACAATATTAAAGCAATAAAAACTAAATTTAAACCGAATGTATTACCGAGGTATTCAAAGTATGTATGTACTTATGTATGGAATATATTCAAATCGAATTCGAAATCGACTTTTTTTTTACTTCACTCTTCTTAAACGAGTATGTACCTACAAACCGGTACCAGTACTAGCTTTTCCTAGTATATGTGTTGAATATAAAATATTAAGTTGCTCCAAGAAAATGAATGTTAAAACTGTATGTGGTCCAAGGCGACAGTAGTATGGAGTAAAACCCTTCCATAAAGCAAATATACCCTCATTACGGGCCACTTTAGTCAGGACATCGAAGGTCCCTTTATATTCTGGTACGCCATTGATGGTTTTCATATTTTGAATGCGTGTCTTTGCTATATCGACTGGCATTGACGCAGCAGTGGTTATAAATCCGGAAACCATGCTAGCAGCAAAGTGGAGTTTAATTCCATCCTTCAATTCCCAATATTGAGTGAAATAACTCTTAGCCTGTGAATATGATGCTAATTGTGCCATGTTAACGACCATCGCACGTCCCACTGTCGGAATGCAGCCACGCCAGAGTGCAGCAACACCTTCCTCGCGAGAAATTCTCATCAGTGCATTGGCGACATTCGTATAATTGCGTCGTTCATTTAAAGGCAGCCTACCATCTGCTGTCATTCGAATCAAGGCTACTTCCGCTGGCGTTCCAACAAATGCTCCACAAGCTCCAGCCACCATACCCATTCCCATTCGGATAATCAGTGTTGGGTCACCGTCGTTTTTGTTTTTGTATGCTTCATTGAGATACGTATAAACACCTAAGCGAGTGGTAGTGTATGTCGCTTGCCGCAACAGCGCTGCCCCTATTCCTTTATACAGTGCCAAAGGTCCTTCCTTCGAGATAACCGTTTGTAAGCAGTGGAGAGAATTTTTATACTCCTTCGCTGCTTTGCCCATACCAGAAATCTGCATGCGAGTCTTCACCAAATCCAGTGGTTGCACCACGCAAGTGGCTCCGATTCCGGAAAGACCACCCAAAACAAATTTCATAGCACCGTCCATTATGACCTTATTGATGTTAAAATTTGCGAAACCAACTATAACTTCCCGTTCGAGAAGAGAAGGCAAACAGCAGAGATGATTATCTCTGGCGAACAGATACCCGCGATACACTGTGAGATTGCCGAACCTCTGCGCTAAGAGTTACCAACTAGTGAGAAGATTAATGCAGTCTAATTAATTGTACATCGTAGAATATTATTTAAATATTACAAAAAAATATATGAACCAAATATAAATAACTTAAAAACAGAGCTTTGTGTTGGAATGGAATGCAATTGGCAACGAAAAGCGTAGTTGCTTCCTGGTGAAATCTAAGTAATTTAATGGATAATATTACAAAATGGAAATATATTTAAAAAAGGAAATATGGAATTAAAATCAAAGTCTCGAAGCAAATATATATGTACTAGAGGGCTGCACAAAAGTCTTGAACGTTTCAGGGGTTGTTTGAAATGCTTCCAATACGTTCAAATCAAGCGGTGACTGTCGGAAGCGCTACTGAAAACATTACCACATAGGCATCCGATAGTTACGGCTTAATTTGAAATCAAATGGAAGAACTGCATTAATGCAAACATGTTGCTATTCAGTTTCAAGTATTTCAAGTTGTTTTGTGCAGCCCTCTAGTATGTACAATTCACTTCTGATTTAGGGAAAGTTGGTGTCTCTAAAAAAAGCAGCTATAGAAGTTAAAAAAAAAACCAAAATCAAAAGATATACATATTTACGAAGTTTTGCAATCTAATTCAAAGTAGAATTTAGGATACTAACATAAAATCCAACTTTTATAATGGTCAATGGATTATTATTTATATATAGTTAGCTATTTCTTATGGCTCTCAGTTGAGCCAAATTTTACTTTTGAAGGAGATTCTCATTCAAGAGCCAAGGAATTTAAAGAGAACAAATTATTAAAATTTTAGATTGATTTCATTTAATCCATAATAATATCACGAATATTATATAATCAATAATAATACGAATAACCTAGATGCGCATGGAAATATTTCTAAACGTGACATCAAAAGGTCACGTATATTTTTTTTTTTATCCGTCCGTTTATTTGCCAATACATATGCACAAAAAAGGAAAACAAACAAAAAATAAATTCTCTGGTCTGGATAACGGATTGTGCATGGAATTTGTTGCTGTAAATCAGTCATCTATTATTTCACCACGCAAAGGTGTGTAGTTTTTTTAAAGTTGGCTTCCAAAAGTTGTCAAAATCATGTGATTACTCCACAAGCTTCTGTGTTTTCTTTGTACAATGCCGTGCCTATTAATTTATTACTCGGCACCGTTTCAAAAAATATTCTTTTTATGGTGATATTTGCTTTATAATAGTAATGAGTGTTTCGAGAAATATTAAAAATGCTGATTCACTCTGCCATGATGGAAAGCTAAGTGTACTTTGTTTCTTGGGAACTGTGTGTTTGGTGCTGTTGCCGTCTGTGCCAGAAATATTCTTTGGTATAGTGCCGAATGTATGGGGAGCTGTAGTTTGGGGCCCATTCCTTTACTATGCTCTGATTAATATGATCATCCGTTTGTTGCTTCGAAATAATGACTACCAGGTGATTTCAATACATTTACAGAAGGTCAACCAATTCGACAATTCTCGTTCCTTTCAGATAGCTTTACGTGCCTCATTCCTTGGTTTCGGCGCCGCAGCTAGCATTTTAATAATACTATTCGGGTCTACGCATTGGAAGCAATTCGGAATGTATGGCTTTTTTATGGCACTATTCCATTTTTCAGAATTTTTAGCCATCGCCTGGTCGAATCCGGACAGCTTATCTGTGGACTCATTTATTTTGAATCATTCCGTGCAGTATGGTGTGGCGGCAGCAGCAAGTTGGTTGGAATTTGTTGTTGAGATTTATTTTTTACCTAGTTTCAAAACCAAATATGGAATTTGGATGATAGGCATAATGATGTGCCTATTCGGTGAAATAGTACGAAAAACAGCTATTATTACGGCAAAAAAGAGCTTCACACACTTGGTATAGTTAGAAATAACGATTATATCCTTTTTCCACGGTGAAGTCAGGAAATTAAATTTGTTTCAGGTGCAATATGAACAGTCAGACAGTCACAAATTAGTCACAACTGGAATTTATGCTTATGCACGACATCCATCATACGTGGGTTGGTTTTGGTGGTCTATTGGTACTCAAGTAATATTGTTTGTTTAAATGATTTATAATAAAAATTTTAAAATTGTATTCCATTTATGCAGATAATCCTTGTGAATCCATTATGTATTCTACTGTACACCATCATCAGCTGGAAATTCTTTCATGATCGTATATTTTTAGAAGAACTTACGTTATTGAATTTCTTTCGTTTAGATTATCACAATTATCAGAAGAAAGTGCCAACAGGTTTACCGTTTATTAAAGGGTATTTGCTAGAGGATTAGATTTTGGAATGTCTGTATAAGTTATCATATATGTATATTGTAATGTAAATTATTGTACTATAAAATACTCATGTATAATTCCAAACTTGATACATATAATTGAAAATTAGTAGTAGATTTATTTTATATACCGTTACATTTTTTAAACTAGTTTAAACACACAAAGTTTGAGAAAGGTGGTGAATTACTCTCATTTTGTATGAGACCCGATAGGATAGTAATTCTCTCTATCCACACCTTGGAGGGGGCTTACATTAATTCGTTAATACGCTCGCATCAAGCGATGCAGTTGTGTTTGTTTACCAAAAAGAGCAGATAAAACTTCGATCATGATGCAAACTGCTTCTAAAGCGCACTCTAGACGGTCTAGGGCAAATTTTGCTCAAAACTGAAGAATTTCACGTATTACGGAAGAAAGGCAAAATGATCAGCGCTAAATTTCTAGTCAGAATTTAAAAATTTATACAAAAATGAAACATGGTTTTTGGCCAGGGGACAGACAGCAATTCGCAGACATTTTGTGCAATGTTTTGTGTCGATTAGGGTCCCCTTAAATGACTTCAATCAATTTTGAACTTGTAACACACTAATGTGACTAGAACATAAATTACCGATATAAGCAGGTTTCCACAAGACCGATATGTGCCCTATTACATTGCAATCATTTGATTGATCAAACTGTCAAATTGTTTTTGTTTTTCTGTATAAAGCTGTCGGCTTCTCTCTTTCTCTGGGTAGAAAAACCATTTGACAGTTTTATCAATAAAATTATTGCAATGTAATAGGGCACTATTAAAAAATCATTCAATGGTAAACGTATAGACGTTTAAACGTTTTTTAGGAACGTTAAATTTTCGGAAAATGTCTTGCACATTAGAAAATGATTAATCTATATGGTTTTAGTTGTATACCATGTTTTTCAAAAAATTAGACTTGTTTCGAATTTTTTACTTTGAAACGTCCTTAATAAAAAAAAAAACTTTTAGACTGAATTATTAAGGCAACATAAAGACATATTTTACTCATTTGGTCATAAGAGAATAATGTTTCTAATTTAAAAAGAACCCATGAATTTTGCAGAGGTAGGCTATTATATTATATTTGTAGTGGTAAAAAGGAAAAAGTTGGAATTTAAAGCGATAATATTATTTTCAGCAATTGATCCTATTGATATTTTTCGAAAAGCAATTTTGTTGCTTCATTGTGAATATTTTTTGACAATAGCTCATCTTGACACTTTTGCTTTTTTTTTTTGTTCCGAAGTGATAAACAGCTGATAATATAGAGCTGTTTCCAATCTTTTCAAACACGCAGAACTAGGTGCCGGGTAAAAACGAAGATGAGATTAACAATAATACGACTTGGTAAAATAGCTTCCAATCTAAAAGAGCTTCGCATTCATTTGTGTCAAACCGGTGAAGCCTCGAAAGGAGCCAGGTAAGTATGCTAAATACCTAAAATTGCATAGGGTTAAATTACATAATTCCGACTAATTCTCAGGGAGTTTGTAGAGAAGCTCTATCCAAAGCTAAAAAAAGATAATCCCGATTTGCCGATACTGATCAGAGAATGTGAGGGTGTTCAGCCAAGACTATGGGCCCGTTACTGTAAGTAAAAATAATAAGGCTACTCTAATTTTTTTTTAAATGCACAAAGTAATTTAAGAAGCTCACAAAATAATTTCATTCTATTGTGCAGATCTATAGGTTTACTGCGTTTTAACTGCAACATTTGTACATACAAATATTTATTTTTAATATTTCAGCTCTGGGCAAAGAAACGTCGGTGTCTTTGAGTAATCAATCAGCGGAAGACGTCTCCCAGCAAGTGCAGGCCATGGGAAAATAAAGAAACACTACTATTAGCTGTGAATAATTTCGGACGCAAAATACAAATTCGGTCTATTGAATATGATCTATCTTTTATTCTTAATTTAAATTAGGTACAATTTGAACTATTGATTTGTAGTTTTGTAATTATTATCAACAATGATACTTTCTATTTTGTTATGATTTATCCTTGTGAACTTTAATCTCGCGCTTCCATATAATCGTAATTATACATAAAATGGTGGCAGACCGAAATCTTCTGGTTTAAAATCTATCAACGATTTTAGAACTTGTGTTGCTAAAGTGCACATTTCCGGAGGCACATGCTCATCGGGTACCATTACACACTGCATTCCAGCTGTGGTAGCGGCCTTGACACCATTCGGTGCGTCTTCAAAAACCAAGCAATTCTCTGGCGTAGGTTTGTCAGGAAAACGTGATGCTGCTACCAAAAAAATATCGGGTGCGGGTTTACCTTCCTTCACATCAGGATCTGAAGAGCCACAGACACGGTGATTAAACAATTTGAAGAGCTCGCGATGATGCGTTGTCTTTAATTCTACCATTTCTGCACCTGAGCTTGTAGCCAAAGCGAAGGGGATATTTTGAGTGTGCAGATGGCGTAAAAGACGTTCTGCACCTGTAAAAATTAAAAACATTAGTTTGTAATAAAAAATGGGGTATTTTTAAGAACATCTAAAACATCAGAAACCAAAGGCAAATAACAACACTAAAATACTTTCTCGTTGATAAGGGACATCAATATTAATTCCTTGACGCAAATTTTTTTTGTTTTTCACACAAAATGTTCACACATGACGCATACAAAATATAAATAGAATTAAAGTAATAAACCTTTGCCGTCAATAATATGCAAAAGATACAATTACAAGGCAGCGAACTCAATTTGAAATAATATTGTAACACAGCACCAAGAAGCCGTTATGTTATAGCCCGGTGCTGTTTTGACCGGGGAGGCAGGATTTCTTATTGACTTCCGAAGCTAACCTTTCAGCAACGGCGCATTGCCCAATAGTTCACCACATAATTTATAATAACGCTCCAAATATTCATCGACGCTTATGGGTAACTTCAAATCATTGACTGCAATTTGTGCCGATCTTTTTTCTGTGGTACCGAGTATTTTCATGCGCACATCGAAAGGATACGGTTTACCGAAAGCACGTGCTATTTGCCTTGTGATTTCTTCATATATTGGTTCAGTATCTGTGGATGATACAGAAAAAGACAATATTATTTTTAGCCTAGCAAAAATCGAACCTGGCATAAGTTCAGCATTAATCATTATAGTCTCGGCGGCTTGTTTTTGTAATGCCGAATATTCTTCCCATGTCATGGGCAAATTATAAGCATCTACAATCTTTTGTGATACCTCTCGATTTTGTAGGCCCATCAGGGTCAATTTTACATCCCAAGTATAGGTTTTCCCATATTTATCAAGAACAGTTTGTGCTGCTTTTGTATAAAGTTTTTCCGTGTCTAAATAAGTTCAGTAAAAGAAATTATGGTTATTTTTACAAATATATGTATTTATATAAGTAGGCAGCCAACCATATTAAATTATTGATTGATAGAGCTAAAAATAAAATACCATAGCTTGTGTTTTTAGACAAAAATATACATGTACGCTAGAAAGTTTAAAGAAGAATATTTAAAAAACTAAGCATAATTTAAATAAATATTTGAGTACTCGAATAGCGTTACTTACCTAACAATAATCCATCCATATCAAATATGCAGTGGGTAACTTTATGAAATTTGTTGACTAAATTCTTCATGATTCCTCTTTCATAAACCTTTTGTCTGCGGCACTCGAAAGTTACTAAAGGAACACAGTTTTTGTACTGACAACAATGATCACGCAACAGCAGATTAATATTTTTGGCCTTCTGAGGGTTGGTTTTTCATAAATGACTGCCGCGAAAAAGTTATGTGAGTATAACAACTTTGTTAGATGACGTTGTTCTTATAAAAATGAATCCACAGGCGGCCAACAGCTGACCGAAATAATACGATTAAAAATTGAAAAAAATCAGTTCTAGATTGTAAAACTAAGGAAAGAACTTCCGTATTTCTTTAGTATAAGAAAAAATCTAAACGTCATTAACCACTTGGCTGCAGCTTAATAAATTTTACTCACAAATTCTAGGTTTTAAGTTTTCAGATTCATTTGTTTAATCGATAGTTAATATTCGTTGTTGTTGGAAGAGGTGTTACACCCACATTAAATATGAGTGAGAAAGCCGAAATAACCAGGACTTCTTTTACCTTGACCTAGACTGTTTGAAGGCTGGTTCAACGAATTCAAGCAAAATACCTTTTTGCAAGGATTCGCCAATCACAATGAAAGAGAAATTCACAATGGCAAAAATATAATTCAATCAATAAAAAAGAATTTTACAGAAGAAAACAAATCCAAACTATATATAAATCTAAATTATAATTAGGACGATTTTATTTAATTCATTTGAATTCAATTTTTCAGTATGTAGTTAATTCATTATATAAAAGAAATGCATTCATTAGTTTGTTTTTGCTAAAGTTTTCCATCTGTGAAATCAAATTGTCTAAAATAATTATAATTGCGCATAATATATTTTGATAAATTCCAAAAAGGAACGGACGTTAGGTATTTAATCCATATTTAAATTAAGAAACTTAATTATCTGTAATTTTTCGATCGTAACACACCAAAGCTTAACGATCAAGAAATATTTAGCTAACTCCTCCTCACATTTATTGGAACCAGAAAAGTTTTTTGTCATATTTAACATCAAGCAGGTTTTTGTGTTCAAGTTCTTCATCGAATTTTTCAATTGTAGCAAATAGATTTTATACGATGCAATTTTGTGGTCTTATCCCATCTACATTACCTCTTTCCAATGGAAACAACCCACATGAAATAAGAGAAAAAAATTCCTCTAAATTTAATTTATTAAAAAATACATTTTCAAGTTCAAATGTCATCATAACACGGTCATTATTCATGCTCCACTGTAAAAAAAGAAAAGGAGAAATGTAAATGTTTACAATTCAAAACAGTTTTTAAACAAACATTGCTTTGTGGTGTACTCAGTTCAGTTATGGTAACTAGAATCATTCAGCAAATGTCTGACAAGCTAGATTCGAAAACATCATAGTACAAGCACAGAAACAAAAAGTTCGTGATTATTTACGAAAAATCAAAATAAAGATATACCTTAAATTAAGATCTTAACAAGCATGCACCTCCAGCTTTCTTTATTTTGTCTTCAGCCTTTTTCGAAAAGTATTTGGCCTTGACAATGATAGGTTGATTTGGTAAGTGACCGCTTCCCAGCAATTTATAGTAGCCCTGTTAAAGGATTAGTAAATTATCGTTACAACGTAATCAAAAGAAGTTTTTTTTAAATGTAAAAAAAATTAATCTGAAAGGCTGTTTTCTACACGAAAGCAACTGCCCAGTCGCATTCAGTCCGCCCGACGCCTTAAAATATATCTTCATGTTAAAATATCTTATTTCCATTTTTCAAAATACATATTTGTTAAACTTACAAATTGGACTAAATCTACGACGGGAACTTTTTTGCTTTTCTCCTTTTGTAATTCAACAAATTTTTCAGCTCCAACAAGCGACCATAACTTGCTCAAATTAATGGTGGGGCAAAATTTATGTTGACGCCTCAAGTGAAAATTCCTCATTCCAACTTTACCAAAGTAGCCGGGATGGTATTTATCGAAGTTAATTCGATGATGGTGCATACCACCAGCGTTACCGCGACCACCAGGATGCTTACGATGTTTGCCAATACGACCATGGCCATGACTGACATGACCGCGCAGCTTTCTCGTCTTCTTCCTCTTTATATTCGACTGTGATCAACATGAAAAGAAAATGTTGATTGTTTCATTACAAGTAATTATGTACTTCTAAAAACCATGTTGCTGAAATTATTTTTAAGGTTATGATCTGTTAGGGGCACACAAGGTATCCCGTTAACCACTTATCAAACAGATAACTAATTGACTGATCTCGAAATAGGTTGGAAATAATATTTATTATGACGAAATTTCATTTACTTCGATTTAATATTAACAATTTCGCGGAAATTCACGACCAGTAGAAATCCGACATCCACTCACCATCTTGAATATTGTAGAAAGAACGAAACAGGCGAACTTGGCTGCGATTCAAATTTATTGGCATTTGAAGTAGCATAAGCAGCAATTTCATCCCATTTTATTCCATTTTTTAAACGATGCGAGTAATAGTCTCTTGATAAATATTGGTTAATTTTTCGGAAATGAATATGTTTCTAATTTTTTAATAAAGTTTTCCTTTTAATAACCCTTTTCGAGAATTTGAACAAAAGACTCATCTATTTAATAATATTAAAATACTTAAATAAGTATATGTAATGTATCTATTAGCTTGCTAAACCAAATTAGTTATCTCCTTTTTTGTTAATCTTGGCATATTTTATTAAAATAAAAAGAAGCCTGTTCGTGCAGTGTTTGAAACATTCTCAAAAGGAAGAAAAAAGGCGATTCGTTTTTTTTATCTTTAAAAATAAAAATGTTAGTTTGTTCATAGTCATAAATCTCCGAAAGTTCTTCATATTCTTCTTCTTCATACATATATGAAAACTTCAAATTTTCAAAATCATTTCAAATTTTCTTTTTATATCAGACTAAGCAACAGCATCGCGTGGACGGTATAACTAGTATTAAAATAACACGATTTAAATCTGCCACTTCGGTTCATGTTTCGGATAGAAATAAAAATTCTGAGTTAAAACCCTTTCAAATCAATTAGCGGTTTTCTTTTAAAACCGCTAATGATTATTACGGTTAAGTTTAACTTTTAAAAACTTTTCGATCACGTTCGATGTATATAAGTATTTAAACTCTCCAAGCTATAAACAATATTTAAAAATGGTAGTTCCGGATAAGAGGTGAAGCCAGAAATCCGATCTACTATTTGGTTTACTCGTTATACTGTACCTTTGGGAAAGATTCCTGTGGATAGACTATCATAACTATTCAATATAGGTTGAGTTTCATTTTGTAACCTCTTTACAATATTTTATTAATAAACAAAATAAATGAGCCCACTCACTTGCCCAAGTGATTAACTCCATGAAACAAAAAGCGGAGAAAATTGGCAAAGTATGCCACTATGTACAATGTAAACAAATACGCCACCAGCCTGACAAATTCAGTAATTAAGTGGTGTTGAATCATTATAAATAGCGAAGTTTATTTAAAATATGAATAGTTAGCAATCCGCGAAATATTCCTAGATTTCGTCAATCAAACGAAATCGATTGTGCTGAGTTTCAGGCACCACATTGAAATATTTTTTATAGATTGGTTGTCCTTCTCGTCCGGCATAGTTTCGCTGTACCCAAGTATGATCCCAATTCAGATCAGTGCGTTCGCAAGTGATATAGACCTTGCCATGCTCCATAGCAAAAAGTGTTCCATTACGCCCAAATCCTACCTAAAATTACAAAGGAACAATAATTTTGAGAACGTCGACATGTTATATAGACATAATTACATTTAAGCCAGGATGAAAACGTGTGGTTAATTGTGTGGCCAGAATAGTACCTTGAGATACATAGTGACCATCTTGGACACGCCATCCACGATGTTTTGGCCGTGGATGACCTTTTTTATTGCGCGTGCTAGTGCCTGTCTTTTTGCTGGCATTTCGAAGTGTGGCTAAAGTTAAATGATTATGAGTTCAATTATCATTGTATTTAAATAATTAACAGCTTACTAAGTAATGATTGATCAGCTTTTAAAAAATGAAACGACCAATTTTGCAAAATTGTACAAGCCATAGTAGTTTATTTACTATTTTATAATCAGAAAAACCACAATAAAACCAATTGATGAGATTTAAAAAAACAGCTGTTCGGTTAGATATGCCGAGGACTCCTTCATTAGAATGTACACCGGGGAGTTGCCAGTCTCATCTATTATTATTTATTTGGAATTTCCTAAAATTAATGAAATTTCGCAATAACAAAGAATTTAGAATAGAATTTAACTATTCTATTTTGTTAAATGGGTCTCTGGAGTATGTATATATTGTATCAAATTTAAAATAAAAGACATAATGCGTATTAGGATTGAATTTAAAGAAACATAATTGGTATATTAAGTATTATTACATAATTACATACATAATTTAACATTTTAGCTATTTGTTAGTTTAGTGCTTCTCTGTTCAATTTTGATATACGAAGTAATACTAAGACATTTTGACAAACAATAAAAATACGTCTATCCTGCGGAACCAAATTTATTCAGGAATTTAAACAGCTAAAATGGAGTTTAAAGAAATACTGTCCGAGACACAATCTAATTATCATGTGCCCACGGATTTGCTACGAGACAAGATTCGGTCATATTCTAGACAGCAGCGGGAAAAATTGCGTGAAAATGAATCTGATTCTTTGCGTTTTGGTTTAGGAGAAATTCAGGCGAAGATCACAGAATTGGATAATTTAACCGAAAAGGATGTCACCGGTTTAGCTGCGCGCATTAAAAGACGAAAGCATGCTACTATGGAGGATATGTACAGGCTCTGCCATGCTTTCTTGCAAAGTATTGAGAATATTCGAGCTTTCGCGAAAATACCTGGCGCCATTCAAGTTTTGGTCAAAGAGATAACCAGTAAATGACACCTGTATAATATCATTGAAAACAAACGGAACTTGTACTTTTTCAGGTAGTGATTCTGAACGTCGTGTAGCTGCTGGTGAAAGCTTTTGTAATCTTTCTCTGGGCGAGTCTCCCGTTTGTGAAAAGATTGCTTCTTTGGCGGGCAGTTATTTGGTAACATACCTCGATGCTAATGAAGAGCGCTTAAAGCGAACCTCTCTTTGGACATTGGCTAATATATTGGCCTCTGGCGGCAAGCCAGCTCAAATAGTTATGCATATGGAACTTGTGCCAAAGTTGTGGTATCTTTATATTGCTCCCGACTTGGGCGCAGATGCAGACGCATGCGATGACTATCGCGTAGATGCTGCTACCTGTTTACAAATAATTTCTGCGCAATCAGAAAATCTTCTAAGAAGACAGGATTTCGATTACATAAAAGCGAACATGACCACTAAGAATCCTACTTGCGTGGGTGGTGAATATCATTTACAAATAATTTTTAATTGTGATATCATCAATCCTAAGCTCAATGCGCTCAAGGAGCAAGAGTTGACATATCTGATTAATTATAGTTTGAGTAACTTGATTCAATGCGCAGGAAGCTTGCAAGATGCTGCATATAGATTGCGATTAATATACGCTATCAGAGTGTTGGGCAATTTGGTTGCTACGCAGCAAACGGCTATAGATTTCTTGTTGTCTCAAATTTCAACAAGTTGGCAAACGAATCTAAGCAAAATATTAAACAAACTATTCGAATTTCAAAATGAAATAGTGACTAAAGAAAGTCTATGGTTTCTTAAAACGTTATTAAATACAGAGGGTTCAGTATTATCTACCGAGGCATTTTTGTGTAACCTTCGAATTCCAAAAATTAATGCGTCAATATCATAAAGTAACATTTCTTTCTTTGTAATCAATCAGGGATCTATTAATATTTGTAACAGTGGCCCTAACTAGGATCTCTTTCTGGGTGAATTTTTTTACCGAATTCCGAGTAACACGTATTGAGGTCTCGAAACATTTTTTGTTACGCGCTTTTAAGGCACTTTTACGCAGCTAAGAAAATTCAAGAATTTCTGAGAATTGGATCCTGTATCCAAATTAATTCATGTTTTGTTTTCATTAACCGAAGATATTAATCCAAATGGAGCTAAACTAAAAAGAATGTTTTTATTTGGGTTTTTGAAACATGTGAAATCTGGAGACCCAACTGAGGCCCTGAACCTTAATAGGGCCCTTAAATTAGGAGATTTTGATTCCGTAAGTAATGTAATAAAAATGGAAATATAAGATAAAAAGAATACTGAATACTAATGAGGTTAAATGTGCAAATATATTTTTTCGAAGTTTCCTAAGAATGGATAATAAATACACTTCTTTATACCACAAAATTTGGTAGTTTATTTAATGAACGATGGTTTACAAATTTTCTTAAAACATTCGGAAATCACTTTTTAATTCGTATTATTAGATTGCAAATATTTTACTAATTAAATCATACATTTCTCTCGCAATGTAACATTTAAAATAATAACTGCTATCAATAATGTGATTGATTGTATGATGGGTTTTTAGACGAGTTACTGAAATCAAGTTTAAAATTTTCAATAAAAATTTAACCCATCATAAAACGACGATATGATTAATTACGTATAAAAAATGCAAGTTAAAAAATTATAAGTTATTACTGGCGCGCTTTTAAATTTATAACAGATGCGAACATAATGTTAATAAATAATAAACAAACCAGGACATAGATTGTTTAAACATTTAAAAGCCAGAAAGACAATTTAATCCTAAGCAATTGTTTGTCATGTTTAGCTTAAAAACTACAAATATAAGTCTTGTAAACAATTCACATGACAATAATTCATAATCATCGCGCTTAATCGTCACTGCTCTCCTCAAAGAGTGCAATGATTCTCTCACGTTCGTCAAGTTCCGATTTCATTTTTTGCTCCTGCAGCTGTTGAGCATTATGATATGCAGCATTGTGTTCCTCTAGTTCGGCAACTGTTGCAAACACAGTGTTACACAAATTACAACGAGCACTAAATGCTAAATTCGATTTATTAGGAGTTGCGCCAGCAATTGTCGGCACTAAGTCTTTGCGCACTGAGATCATGGGACTTGCACTTGCCACGTCTGGAAATTTTTCCGGTTTTGAATTGGGAGTCGATATAGTTGTGCTGGCTGCGTTTTGCAACTTCTGCAAAAATGTGATGCGATCTTGTTCCTGCACGGGCGTTACTGCTCGCTTCTTTGTTGCAACTTCTGCCTTGCTACGACTTTGTGACCTTTCGATTTCGTAGAGCACATTATTTTCAACAGAAATAGGCGTAATAGTGCGACTAACCGGTTTTGGCGAGGCGAATACTGTCAGATCGTCAAGTAGATCGTTTTTTGTAATTGTAGTGTTAAAAGTAAAATCAGTCATCTTCGTTTTGCTTTTTATTTCACCCGTTTTGGCTAATCGGTCGCTGATGGCTACCTTCTGCGAATGAACTTCCTCGAATTTTAAACAACTACCGCCGCCACCAGATGAAGCATCGGCTGTCGAACTTTTACCTTCACTTTCAGTGCGGTTTTTCACTCCTCCCTCACCATTCTGTAACAAGTCAGGCAGTAACATTTCGCCGCAATTCGCTTTCAGCCATTCACACGTTTTGCGTAAACAGAAAATCATTCGGCGGATGAATTCATGCGGAGAAATTGCTTTTCCTCGACGTATATCAAGCAAACGATTAATTTCTTCTATAGTTATGAGAAATTTGTACTCAATACAAGATTCCAAATGTTCCTTGAATGACTCCTCGAACATGAAACGACGAAAGCATGCACGACATTTGCGTTCTTTACAGCTTTCGGGTATATTGACAGTAATAACATCCTTCAATTCGTCAAGATCCATGATATCATCTTCTTCAAAATTTTTTTCGCGATATGTAAAGTAGTTGAGCTTCTGCTCATTAGCTTCGTTATCGTCACTGGAAGCTGTTTGAAAATCCTCGCCGTAAGGATCACTACCGGTAACTGCTTTGAAAGCATCGCTTACACTTTTCTGACCTTTGTCATGCTTTGATGCTACATTGTTTTCTTTGTCGAAGAGTCGATTTAAATAGCGTATATGTTCCCTATCCACAATTGCTTCGCCAATTGCAGTTGCTGGTTGGCCGGCGGCGTTATTCAACAGTTGCTTGCGCACTTTGTCTCGACTCTCACTGCTGAATAACAGGTTTGCGTCAGTCTTGCGTTCTTCGCTGTATGTAAGGTCCTTGGCTGTGATAAGCAAGCTTTCTTTGTCACTTTGCTGTTGTTGTTTATTTTCATCCATAGACGCTGTACGCAGTGCCTGCACTGCTTTAAGCCCAAGTGCATTGTTGATCACTTGTTCGCGAAAGCAAACAGCATGCTTAAGGTAGGAAATGCAGAGAGCACAAATAAAACGGGGCAGGCCGTCATCGGTCGTAACCTAATACGGATCCCGTTGGCAATATTAAAAAAATCAACATTTAGATTGGTTTCCATTACCTTCAGTCCTGTGGTCTCTTCTAAAAGAACATTGATGGGCTTCTGCCAGTTTAGAAATTCATTGGTGGTCGCATGAAGATAGGTTGGTATCTTTGCAAATACTTCGTAGTCTGCGGGGCTGGAGCAAATGCGGCAAATGTTGCCCCACGTCGTCATGATCTCTTTTTTTCTCTTACCTTCAAGTGATCAAAATGATCTTTTCACTGCTTATATAAATTTCTTGTATTCCTTGAGATAATCTGTTTCTTTTTAAATGTATTTAAAAATCTGTGAAATATAGAATTTAACAGCTGCAATCAAAAACTTGTATATTGCCAAATTTTAATTTATAATAGAAATGTCAAACGCAAAACCTAGAAAGAGTTGTCAACGTCTTCAAATCACTGCGTGTATCGAGTATGTCTTCAATCACGATAAATGTATCGAGATGTATTTCCATTTTGGATATCGATTTCTGCGTGGGCCGAAGTCACACTATGGGGATTAATACAAAAATGAAAAACTACCCATTTTTCGATATCGATATGCGATATCGCGTTTGATTTTTTTGAGATTACAGATTACAGTTTACAGAAAATAAATAAATTTCCTGAACAGAAAAATAAATGCTGAAAAATGTTTGCAATTTTGTAACAAAAATATCTTGTATATTCATAAGAACAGGTTGGATGGTTTAAGGAAGATTGGAAAGAGAAGCTTAGCCCATTAACTGCCACGATCCCCATTTGGGGATTTGGGGATTATAATATATATTATAATATTATTATATATGATATGATATATATAGATTATAATATATATCAATATATTCAAAAATTTATAAAATACAAAAAATGGTTTCTTAAAAAAATTTTTCATACAGCTTGTCACGATTACCATTTGAGACTTACTTAGAAATGTAAAATGTTTTAACAACAAAGCATAATTTGGTAATAAATTTATTTTTGCACAATTATATTTGCATAAATATATGCTTTAGCGACAAGAATTTAAAAAAAAAATGTTGGCAATTAATGGGTTAAGTATATTTCTCTAAACTTAAATAGCGCACTTTAGAATGCAAGGAAATAAGTGCTCGAGTAAATTCAAAAGGTCAAAACCTGAAAAAATAGTAACCATTTGTTTTTGCCTAAAAGGTTTAGTGGTCGTGTAAAAAGGCACCTTTCTGCATTCGTTGTTATAGAATTATAGAAGGGTTTGAAAGGTTTAATTTACAAAACTTATTATTGTTATCTGTGCTGCGTTTCTGTAACTTTTCTCGAATGATTGTCTTGAACTGACGTCATTCTCGATTGTATCGCTTCTGTAAGTGTGGTGAATTCGAGAATCTGTCAATCGAGTTCAAAATTTATGTATATTTTAGAAAAAAGTATTAGCAGGCAAAATATCAAAAATAAAACAAGCGAACTGTTGAACCACATAAATTAGAGCTGAACACCAGCCGTTTTGAAACGACGTTTAAAATACAGAACGTTTTAGCAGTAAAGACTGTCAAAACTTTTCAGATTTGCACCAAAAAAAATAACAAAATTTATGTATATTTTAGAAAAAAGTATTAGCAGGCAGAATATCAAAAATTAAACAAGCGAACTGTTGAACCACATAAATTAGAGCTGAACACCAGCCGTTTTGAAACGACTTTTAAAATACAGAACGTTTTAGCAGTAAAGACTGTCAAAACTTTTCAGATTTGCACCAGCAGCCTTTATTGCTATTGCTCTGCTGAAAACAAAAAAAAAAAATTGTGAGTCGAAAAAGACTCAGCAGTTTTAATGACTTTAAAGACTTTACTTTAGAATTTAAAATTTACTTTAAAATTTTTAGAATTTAGAATTTACTTGAAGATTCGGCTTTTAAATCTTATTGTGGAATTTGCGAAACATATTGCGAAGTCTTAAAAGGTAAAAGAAAGAATTGAAAATTTTAATTATTTGCAAATTGTTCAATATTTTTTGTACACATTTTGCACCTTAGTGCAAACCTCAAAAGCGAAAAAATTTTTGCGCCCAATTCACATAAGTTTGTGTTCACCCCTCTTTCAGTGCATCCAACTTTTCCCCCAGCCCACGACAAAATTGGAAATTCTAATAGCTCTGCATTAGTGCGTTGCTTATTTCGGCCACTTCCATAAATCAACGTGTACCAATTTCATTTTGACAGCAACCATACAGCAACGCAACGCACAACGCGCTTCTTTAGTTTACAGAAACTTACAGGAACGCACTACTGATCCCAGAGATCCCAGAGAAAGAGTATTTGCCAAAATATTTTATTTCCGACTTTTTTTCACATATTTCATAAGTTTTTGGTATTTTTTTCTAATAAATTTTAAAGAAATACATTTTCATTACATTGAGTTAGAGTATTAAACTAAGTTTATAACAAAACAACACGTTCTTAGGATAGATATGTATATCTAATGTACAGGTTCATATTTCTTTATACTCTATTATAATTTAAATATAATCCTGAAATAAATCGAATATATATGTCTTTTCTTAAAACGATGCTAATTTCAACTCTGTGGACCTATTGTTTGTCGATTTTGATTGTCCGTTGATATAGTATCTTCTGGGCTAGTTGCGGTTTGTGGTTGCTGTTGCCGTTGCCGTTGATGCTCTTGATGTAAATGTGAAGGAGGTTGCAAATACATGGGATTATACCCTGTTTTGCTGCCACCCCCAGTGGGCATGACCGTGCTTAGTGGCATCGTTAATGGATGCTGAGATTCTACTATGGTGGGTTTATATATGTTTGCCATATCTTGTGCCAACATATATTGCTCTTGCTCTGGATAGTCATGTTCACAGTGATGTTCTCCACAGATTTTGCATTCATATATATTCGGTCGCAGAGTATTTTGTAGACGCTATAAATATTGTTTTTGATACTAATATAATGAAATAACGTGGCATTTACTAACCTCCCAGAATGTACGGCCTGAGGAACGCAGTATATTAATAAATGCATAGCCTGGTATACAAATCAAGGAAAACGAAGCAAACATCCAGCCAATACCATAAGCCCATTCGGGATATTTGTAACGACCATTGTGATACGTAGGTTCATGATAATTGATTAAACTTAAAATCCAAATAGACTAAAAACAACGAAGTCATGAAAGAGAAGTAATAAATCAATTATATTACTATGCATTATATATGCATTATATGCATTATAAATAATTTTTCTAGTTTGAAATTAACAATTCTTTTTTTCAAATTAAACTTACGAATAGAAGGCAGGGGCCAAAAAAAACCCAACATGATTTGAAATAAAACGAAGGCGCTTTTCCTGTCATCTGTTTAATATTCTTGGAAAGTCTACCAGTACCATAAAACCAGGCGATGGCGATCAATTGACAAAAGGCCAAGAAAACAATTGTTATGGAAGCAGCATAATGATCCATTAGTTGAAAGAAATAAATACCACCCTAAAAAATACGAGCATAAACAAATGTAAATACCAAACGGATGCGTTTCGAATTCAAAGCAAACGCGAGTTCTCGGTCTACCTATCCAAAGGCGGATATGTTTTCGTATTACTTTCGAATCCGGTTTCGAGAAGGTCCCGCTGTATTTTGGAGAAAGCGAGAATATTTAGTTTTTTAAGACTTTCTCGGATTCGAAAGAAAGACGTCCTAGACGAAACAGAGAAATTGATTCCGTTTCGAATTCGAAACCGTTCCGACTCCGTTTTTTGGTTTACTCGGCACATATTTGATTTAAGTAAACGCGAAAGAAGAGATAAACAGTTTCCTTCCTTTGAAAAACTTTTTTTGCCCGCACAAAAATGTCCCATGTCACACATCATTTTCATAGATGGTTTACAAGTCTTTTAAATTCAGAGATATCGATCAGTTTACACACATGGGCATTTTTTCATGAGCAGGAATTTTCTGTTGAAATTATACTGTTTCTTTACGTCACATTTCTTATGCTCACCTGAATTAAATTCGGTATACCGAATAGAAAGGAAACGAGACACACAATTAATACAACGACCTCGTGATAACCTAAATGACGTTTTATCCAGTTCGGATAACCGTCTTGTATAGATGTAACGACCACTTCAACAATGGCAAACTGAATAGAAGTAAATATAAAACATTAGAACACACATTTTCACCATAAAGACCAACTCAAAGGGTTCGTTCACCTGCGAATTTAGTCCTAGACAAAGTAACATAAAGAAGAACATGACAGCCCACAGTTGAGCGTACGGCATTTTTGCCATCGCTTGTGGATATACAACAAATATCAAACCAGGTCCATCGCCAATAACATCCTTCACGTTTGTATTCTGTTCTAGCGCTAAATTGCCCAACGTAGCAAAAGCGAAGACGCCAACCAGCATACTTGTGATCATATTCACCACACTTACTGATATTGTATCGCGTATTATGTTATTGTTATATTTATTGTAGCTAGCAAAAGAGATCATCGAACCGAAAGTGATACCCAACGAATTGAAGTTTTGTGAGGCCGCATTTATCCAGACATTGGCATGTTTTAATTCGGCCCAATTGGGTCGAAAGAAGAAACGTAAACCTTTGTCAGCGCCTTCCAAGGTAACAGCACGACCCATCAGAATTAGAATCAGAACGAATGGAAAGGTAGCAGTGAAGTAGCGCACCTACAGGATGTAAAAAAGGTTCAGCTAAAATGGTTTCCAATTACGCTATTTTCTTACTTTTGCTGATGATTTAATAGATTTCCAAGTAGCAAAATATACCATCAGCCAGGCACAAATTAAGCAAGCGAACAGTTCCCAACGCATTAATCCTGGATATTCTATGCCAGGACTTATTTGTAGCATTTTATTTCTGAAAAAAAAATGTCATAAATGTCACAGCAAAGTTCACATATTGGATTTGGTACGATTAGGTAATAATACAGAAAAACCCTCTATTTACACGGTACCGGATTTGCATGTTTTGGTTGAAGGTAATTGAAGAATTTCTATTAGCACGGTTTTGAATACTCGTATATAAACAAAAAAATTTTATTAATACATACTTTATAATAATATGCATTCGATTTACACGGTCTTAATTTACTCGGCACTTTCGCAGATGGCCCGATATTTTTCCTCATCGCATAAATCGAGGATTATCTGGACGTGGGCGCTACTTACTCAAAAAATTCTTCGGATGGTGTACGCGATGTTGCCGGTGCTGATATATTTCTCATTTTACGCTGAGGTACCCAACAATCTGGTGTATTCCATCTACGGAGAGATACGAATAGAACCTTTATTATTATTCTTTCTTTCTTATTTAATTGATTTATAATTAATTTAAAACAACCTGTTATTACAATCGATCCAAGGCATATCATTTTTAAATGCAGTAAAGAAGTAATAGATCGAATAGCCGATAATAACGCTGTAATAAGTTGACATTAGGAACGATACAACGACACTAGCCAGACCAGCGCCTAAAGAAAACGTATATAATTTAATGGATTATGGTAGTTTTGTATGTAAAATCAATTTGAAAAGGGTTTGTGCTTGAAATGAACCCTCATATAATTTTACAATACTTTTTTTACAACTTTCGACAAATCTTAAAACCTGACAAATCGTATTAAAAATCTGTTGAAACCTTGATTCCACTAAACCTTAGCAGACGTTCGTATTTTATTGTTGGCATCAAAAGTATTGAAAAGTAGAAAAATATTGAATTATTTAATTAACAATTGTTAAGTAATCGTTACTTAAGCAATTATGCAACAATTATGATTATGGTTAGTAAAAGGCTTTTCTTTTCTTATGCCTTTGGAAATTTTTGTAAAAAATATGAGCACTGAAAGATTGTGTAGATTCAGATTTCAGAATTTATATAAACAATGAGCTCGAAAAAGTGTTTATGAGTGTATTTGAAAAATATTATAAAATACTCTCATATACCGACAAATTGTTGGGCGCAAAATGGATGCTAATTGTCATAACGAATATGTAAATGCTTAAACCGAGCAAGGTTTTGGGCGGCACGACATGTTTATATTACAGGAAGTAAGTAACTGTTTCTATATAAAGAAAAATAAAATGTAATAACAATTTAGAATTAATAATATTCTTATGAATATTTTCAGTGGTAGAGGCATTATAATATGTATATTCGCCACCAAGGTTTCGCAAAACAGTCGCAAAAAATAAAACTTCTAATGTAACATTTTTGCTGTCTTCTCTTAAATGATTATATATTGATTCAGTTGGAAATATTTACGTATTTATATAAGAAAAATTGTCCGCTTACCTTTGAATAGCGGACATAGTTGTCCCAGAGCACCAATTGGTCCACGGCCGGTGTACTGACCAACAGAGAGCTCCATAAATAATAATGGAATACTACAAACTAGCATAATAATACAATAAGGCACCAAGAACACGCCTGCAAAAGAACGAGAGAGAAAAAGAATTTTAGTATGCGATTGAGTAAATCAATGAATTACGGTTTCTAGAATTGTTCATAACATGAAAAATTTAAATAAATTATTTTAAAACAAACCCACACCGGAGCTTTTGAATATTACTCAAGTTAAGTGAATGTGACACAGAGTGAGCCAGTCTGATGCATAAGATAAATATACAAACAAACAAAGAAGCAAGCAAACAGACAGATAAATAATGCTTAACTAGGAAAAAAAGAAGGCAGGAAGAAAGCAAAAAAAAAAGCAAAAAAGAAAGCTAGGAAAGAATGAATGAACAGACAAAAACACACAGATCTAAACTGGCAAACAGGTTAACAAACATTTACCAACAAACAGAAAGATGCAGTGACAAAAATAGGCCAGAAGCTCGACAAACATATACGAATCGCCAAATAGAAAGGTCAAGAAACATTAAGATTATCAACATACAAAAATCGCTCAATAGAAATAGAAAGAAAACACAACAAACAGTAATTTAATCAAACAAATAAACCGACAAACACGCTGGTCAAGAAATACACAGCCCAACAAACAGAAAGATCCAATAACAAGTAACCAAAGGAATACATAGACGCACTCAAAAAAGGTCTTACTAACTCACTAATGGAAAAATCGACAAACAGAAAGGTCAACAAACAACCAAACATATCGACAAATGGGCCGATCATCTAACCCATAGACGAACAAACAGACAGATCGATTATGAAAATTATCAACAAACAAAGAGATCAAGAAAAAGACGGATACAACAAACAGAGAGATTTTTGTTGGCGAATTAGTAGACCGACTAACAGACATATCAACCTGATCATCACAAATGAAGATCGACAGACATAGAAGAACAAGATTTACATGTCATACGCTCTACTTTTTTACATACTCGCACAAACATACACACTAACCGTAGTACCGTAGTATCATCACAACAATAAAAAACACAAAGTTTTTACTCTGTCAACGAGCTAATGAGAGAGATAAAGTGGACAAACCCACAGAACAACCAACAGACAGACTAACTGACACACTGTTTATCTTCTCATCTTAAGTGTAGATATACATATGTATACTGGTATGTTTGTATAGTCCAATGTTTTTTTTTCCTTTTTTTGCAGTAAAAATATTATTTGCTATGAGAATGAACGGAAATTCAATATACGCGGTTGTCGGTTTTTTCTATAATTTTTTTTGCTATTATTACGAGTACTATATAAACATGAAGTATTATAAAAAATTATTAGATTTCAGATTTAGAGTCACGTCATATCTCGAAAACTACGTAGTCGTAATTAAAAGTTATTTGAACTCAACTAAATACAAGGAAATTTAAATAATTAGCCTTGTTTCATTGATTGAATGACCTTTCTCAATTTTATAAATTGAGAAAATTAAAGAAAGTTTGAGATAAATCTTAACCAACTTCAGAATAATATATTATAATATTAAAGTGACAAACTAAGATATAAACGTATATTTTCGTAGTATTCTTATATTCTGCTATAACGAGTCTTTTTGCCAGCCAGATTTTTTTCTTCCTAAAGTCCTTTGGCGTGTTCAAACCTTACAAAAATCTTATACACGAGTATTGTATATAGAATTTTGAAACAAGCCCTTCATAGTGATAATTTCAGTTTTATACAAGGTTTACAATTAATATTAAAATACTATAATCACTTCATGTGGCACCAAGATAAATTTTGTATATTAAACTGATGAAACTATATATGTATGTACATACATATATTGAATACACGAAGATACTTACCGCCACCACTTTTATAGCACATATAAGGAAACCGCCAAACATTTCCCAAACCCACGGAATAACCAATACAAGCCAGAACAAACTGCATCTTATTGGCCCAATGTTGTTTACGTGGCTTTAAGTTAGCCGTCTCATCAGATATATCCATAAAACTATCCTCGTCATCATCATCGAAACCAGGCGGTCTGTAAATAGGTATACTTGTATAATTAAGGGTTTAACATTGTTTTAATATGGTATTTTATAAAAAACAATCAGTTGTTCTTTCAAAGCCAAATTTGTACGTATGCTACCAGAAAAATGGGGCCAAAGTAGTAGTCCCTTCGTTAACTTTTGGTACAATAAAGCCTCAATTTTAACAAAAATTCCGTGCACACCCAATAATTCATAAAATTATCTGACCGTGTTTTTTTTTGTATGTTACTAAATTGATAAATAATTGGAACAAATTTTCTTTCATGGTATTTAATTTTTTAAATCAAAATGAATAAAACATTTTAAAACTTGTTAATACAACAAATAAATACGCTACTCGTGCTTCTCTCACACAAATTCTAGCAAAGTGTTATATTTGCGGTCGTGGGTACGGCTACTCTTGGGTAACTCTCTGACAGTCATGGTAATGACTTGAATAAACAAAATGGTTAAGCGTAATACTTAAATATCCATTAATATTGCCAAAACAAATATTAAATTTAATAAGATTAACAATAGAATACAATGCAAAATAGTTAAAGACGATAATAAAAATAATAATGATAATAACGATGATGATGATAATCATAGTATTGCTAATAATGATAACGTTGCATCGTGAGCAGACCACGATGTTAGAAATAAAGGCAAATCGATGATGTTCTTTGACGACAATAAAGGACGATAATGCTGATGATGAAGAAAATAATGTTAATTATCAAAGAAGTTTTGCAAATGTAAAGACAAAACTTTAATATAAAACAAATTTATATTTCTCTCTTACACTTTTGCGATGCGATTGAAACGAAAATAAGATTGTTCCGAATGTTTTGAGGATGCACCATCCGCATTCACATCAATATTTGCATCCGTAAAATGAGAAGAAGTCATTATCAAACGATATACGATTTTAAGTATATAGTTACGCTTACGATCTTAAGCGTAAGTGCACTGTATTAGGATTCTTAAATAATGCGGTTAGTTCTCATGAGATGACACGAAATTCTTTTTCAAAACTTCAAGTTGAAATAATGATAATTATCTCATTATTAGCCATTGTTTTGCTCTTCGATAATTGTAATTGTGGTTACAGATGCAAATATATTTCTATCGTAGTGATGATTATATTATATGATGGATCATTTCGTTATGTCCGTTCGGTTCACTTAACTTTGTCGTACTGACTGTTCCAATTCATAATTTAAAAACCACCAAAAACTGTTAAATTGATTTTTTAAACAAATTGTTAACGAGTATTGGTGAATATGCGTTCATCAGTACTCATACATAATGGCCGTATTCGTGTACGTATTTGTTATTAAGTAATCAAAGTGTTAATTAACAATAAAAATCTTATTACTAAAGCAAGAATATGGAATATGGATTGGAAATTGGTGAAGGGATGACTGACGATGATAGGACGAACGATTTACTTTTATCGTTTTTTTTTTTTTACTTTTCTCTAAAGGTAAAGAGGAGGAGCTCCCCATACAGCTCTTATGTATTGTAATAAGACTATTATGTAATAGTTATTAGTTTCAGTAAAAAAACCATTGTGCTTAAAGCAAATTTAATTCTCATTTTATTACCTTGTTATTGGAAATTCCACCGCTTTAGTGGATTAATTACGAGTACGTTTAGTGTAACGAAAAAATACGTAATATGGAGATAATATTTCGATTTTTACCTATGTATATAAAAATTTATATTTTAACAACATTTTTTAGTAGTATTAGTGCCGTAGTTAAGAATATTTCTTAGTCTAAAAATAATGTAAAATCTGGCACATCAATAAAATCAGTTTGTCTTCAAAAAACCGACACCGGTCTGTTTTGAAATCATCGAAATCAGTTCGTCCCCCAAACAAATTTAAAGAGAAAATTATTGAAACTATTTCGAAAAAATATATTCACGTATTATGACACGTAATAAACGTATTTATCATTATCATATACGTACACTGTAATACTCGTATGTGAATTGAGTGTATTATTATGTATAACGTTTTTCGCATAATATAGTTTTTTCAGATTTTTTTTTTCATAATTTATTTTTTTAGGAATTTTTTATTTAGATCTTTGTAAAATTCTTCATCACAACATTTTGCAAATTTCCTGCTTTTAAATTCATCACCCTGAAATCATCCACAATCCAATGTTTGCCCTACTAAAATCGTTATTAATTCATTTTATGTATTTATGAAATTTATCAAGCAAATTTTTTAAAGTCCTAACTGCAATCTTCAGTTATTTTTTCTTCATAAAATTCATGGTCTTTCAAGCATTTTTTATCTATATTATCTACTACTGCTGTATTATATTTATTTGATATTTTTCGCAGTTTACTTTACCATCAATTGGTAAAAACTTCGCAATAATTATTTCGCGGTCTCTTTGTTGATTTTTTTTCATTTCAAATACTTGTAAATCTTCATCATCAATTTATGAAAATCATTATCTTATAGTACGTAGAAAGAATAAGTTATATGTATTTGTACTAAATGGCTTCAATCAGGCAGAATTAAGAAATTTAGCACAAAATTGAAATAAATATTCCGCCAACGGAAACTACTTTAGACTTAAAGAGCCCCATTTAGCCATACCGCCTTATTTGTCTCCTTCCTAATTAGCACAGAAGCAAACCAATTACATAAGTATTTTGCTAAATTGTTGTGACATTAGACTAAATATTTATTAGACAATCAAAGTGTAATGAATGACAGCAATTAAATTTATGAAAGATGTAAATGTCTTTATAGCTTCGTTTCGTTTCGTTTGGCTTTGCTTCGGCATAAAATACACCAATTATCAACGGCATCAAAAGCGCTTGTTACTAATTACCGAATCATTAACGTGGGTAGTCATATTTAAGGCCAACTTGTACATATATATATGTATATATATATATACGAGTATATATATCCGGAATTAAATCCGACAGTCCGGAATTGGTGACTCTGTCCGGGATTAGGTTTAGAATAGCTTTTTCCGAAATTTTTAAAATATAATAGAATATTCAAAGTAGAATAAACTATTTTTTTAGAATAGTTTTAGTATTCTCGAAAATCTTCCGGTATTATGAAGCATACGGAAAATTGAATTTATGGAGAAGTAACAGAAAATTTGTACTTATTGACGTGATTTCCTCTGAAGAAAGTCGATCGAACAACATCCATTTTTTATGTAAAGAAAAATTTGTATATAACAAAAAAAGTGTAAACTTACGATGTCGGTGAAGGCGGATGTACTAAATTAAAGAGTTCGTTTGGTGTGTGCGGCACACGTCGTATGACCAACTTGTGGCCATCCGTCGAACCAATACCAATCGCTGCTATCGAACGGACCGAAGTTACATCTGAATAGATTTGACTGAGCACGTGATCGCTTGGAATGAAAGAACCTGCTGCTGAATTCAGTTGGTCTGTGTTGTTGTTATTGTTGCTGTTGCTGCTTGTATCGATGATGACAGAATAGTTCGGTTGCCGGTGGTTGTTGGTGGACTCATTGCTTGTCGATGGAATAGGAACATGCTCTGTAAAAATGTTAAAAAATATACGCAAAAAAGTTAATTGTATTGTTCCACACTTACTGTCGTAAAAATAATTGAGGCAAAAATCGCGTTTTAATTTAATTGCCGAAAATGTTAAATTCAATCAATTCACATGGAGCTTGTTCATGTCAGAATGTAATAAAATATTACAAGCTTTTTAATCTTGATTTTTTTATACTATAGAGAAAATAATACTCATATTCACATACAAGGTTAAATGAAAAATTTTAACCCTAACAAGGCTTGAATAATTCGAGAAGGTAGAGAGAAATCTTTACTATTCCAATACGTGAACGCTTTGAACTTGTGAACACTCTTCATACAATACACATTTTCTCTCTATGAATGAAAGTGAGAGGCCAAACTAGTGACCGAGAGAGCGATAAGCAATAAAGATAAAATATGAGGAGTACGTTTTCCTCGGCTTGATCGAAATGTTAAGTACGCTACTACGCATTAATATCGTATCAGTTCTAAATAATTTTTTTTTTAATAATAAATTCTAGGGGAGAAAAATAATTTGTTTTTCTTTTTTATTCTCATTTATTTTGATCTTGAGTTCTTACAATATTTTAAAAATTTATTTCCCTTTATAAAGTAAAAATGGTAAAACTCAGAAATCATTTTAAAATACGTTAAATTAAGTTGAAAATTGTTTACATTAAATGCTCCGCTTATAAATCAATATTTTAAGAATTTAATAGCGAACAATGTTTTTTTGGTATAATTTGTTTGGTAAAAAAAAATACCTGCACATACAAGTTTTGTTTGGAAGTAAATATTTAAAAGCCTTCTCAAACGCTCGTATAATGTCAAAGTGGGCGTATAAAATCCATCCGAATCTAATAAGGTACAGATTGATAGGAGCAGAAGCGTACATATTTTGTGATTTTGGTATCTCAAAGTAAACAGAGTAAGCGAGTTCCTTCTTTTCAGTGGAGAATATTTAAGCAATCGAATTCAATATTTATACGAGTACATATTTTTTTAGAAGTTATTTTGGCAAATGTTTAGTAGATGTTAAACTAAATGTGAAAGGGTGATAGAAGAATACCCTACTTCAACACATTAAAAAAAGCAAATAAGAAAGAATACAATGAAGACTAATACTCGTATATAATAAAACCGCGTTACACTTAATTCTTTAGTAAAATAAAAATTTAGTAAAATAAAAAAAAACATTTTTTTGAACGTAAAAAAGGAAATTTTTTCGTTGCGAATTTTTTTTCTTTCGTGAAAGGTCTTTTAAAAATTCATCGTGTAAAATTTTTGTTCCACCAGAGACTGCTTAAAATGCTGCTATTATAAATATGTGTAGTATTCGTATTAAAAACTGGTCTCTTAGTATTCTATGCTGACTGTAGTGTGTTAAATTATATAATTTAGTTTATCTCTCCTTCCTGCCTGTTTTTACAGAAGTGGCAATAATAAATCTGCATTAATTCAATCTTTCAAATAAATATAATGTATATGTGTATATTCAAACATACACACCCACTACTACCGCTACGGGAACTCACCTGATGCCGTTGATCGCAAACAGCTGTTTGTTCGATCGTTGCTTGGTCTGAAAATATTGTGTAGGGTGGCGATACCCGACGTTGTTGTTGTTGTTGTTGTTATCACCGATCCTGCTTTTGTGGTTGGGTGAAGAGTATCATTTGTTGGGGTGTCGGTAATTGAAAGAGCGCCCGCGCCCGAAGTTTCGTAATCATATAGTGTGAATTTCACTGCCCCCGCGGCAGTAGCGCCGGCACCCGGACCGGCACTGGCACTAGTTGACGGCGCGACAGTCGTCGCCAGCGCCGATTGAGTACTTGAGCGTTGATGAATGACATCCGACTGCGATAATGGCTGAGATGTGGAACGCAAAAGAGCGGATGGGGCAGTACTAGACGCTGTACTTAATTTAGACTCACACCTTGATAATATTTGACGGCCCTGTTGATTTTGTTGTATTTGTTGCTGTAGTTGTCGGTGATGTTGGTGTTGGTCTTCAGCTTCAGTTGACGTTTGGAACAGAGTTGCACCAGTTCTGCTCGACGATGCCGCTGTTAATGAATGCATTGACGTGCTGCTGGCTGGTCGCGTGCGTAGTGGCATACCTTGCCCTCTGCCAGTACTCGCAACCACGCCGGGCGGTGGCGTTGCCGGGATGATAATGAATTTATGCGGACGAACGGATGGAGTTCGTATGAGACGTTGTTGGTCATCGGCATCACCACTCTCGCCGCCACTGTCATACAGCAAACTATGCCGAAAATTGAAGGAGCTGAGCGGTTGTTGAGCGAGTTGTGCGAGCGTAGGTGTAGATGATTTGGTGGTTAACATTGTGGTATTATGGCCACTACTACCGCTACTGCCGTGAATACCACTGTCACTCTCATTGTTACCGACGCTCAGGGCAGTTGGCGAGGAAGCGGTTTTTAAAAATTTCGTTCTAACAATGTCGGCAATATTGTTGGTGGTGGTGTTGTTATTGTTGTTGTTGCTGCTGCTGTTGCTGCTGCTGCTGGTGGTCTTTTCTTTTTTATTAATACTATTGTTGGTCTCCATTTTTTTCTATTGAAAGAATTTAGTATGTTTTTATGATTGTTGTTTAATACTGTTGTTCTTGTTGTTGTTGTTTCGACGCTGCACGATTTTTAATTTGTTACGCTTTGTTGAGATTATTTATAAATGACTTTTAGTTTGCATTGTTTTTGCTTAAAAATATGATTAATGAATGCTTCGCACCAAAAGCGTTGTTAATTTTCTATGAACAGGCTCGGCTTAAGCTATTAAAGTGGGAGAGTTAGAAGGAGGGGATAATATACATATGTATATACTCGTATAATTAAAAAAAGAATTTTTATGAAATGTATGAATGAAATGCAAGTAAAGTGAAAAACAAAACAAAAGTAAGCTAAATAAATTATCAAATAAATAAAATCGGAACAGTTTGAGTTCACTTCAAGTTTCTTATCAAAATTTTGATATAGTATTTATGTACCTTCAGATAAAATTTGTTTATATTTTGCAATAATATTTATACACTTCGAGAATTCATTTAATTTTACTGTAAAAAACAAAAATAGTCCATACTCTCTAAACATTTAAAATTTAATGGTAAATAAATGATGAATCTATTATTTTTCTTGCAGTGTAACAGCGAGTAATTTCTCTTAAACTACAGCGAGAGAGACTCACTTCGGAGCGAGAACTTCACTTGATATTTGTTCATCAACATTCGTTAGTTTTCTTTAATGATGATATCTCATAATATGATGATAACTGATAATGAAGTTTTGCTCTTTTCGATTTTTAAATAATTTCTTTAGTTTAGAATTTTAGAGTGTCATGGATTAATTTAAATAATAAACTATAGCTAGCAAAGTATTCATACGTTTGAAATGTATTGAAATGTACAATGAGGAGTTTGTTGATATTGCCGCAGAGGCCATGAAAAGAGGTCAAAGTTCAAGCATTTATTACTTAATTAAATAGAACGCAACAGAATAGATCAGATGAAAATAGATCAAATCGAATCAGCAGCAGTAATAATCAGTAGCAAATCAGTAGTAAAAAAAATTAGCATGCTTGCAAAATATGATAGATGAAAAAAGAAGAAGAAGCACAAGAAAAAGAAGAAGAAAATTAACAGTAGAAGAGCTAATATAAAGAAATATGTAGAAATTCAAAAAAATAATAATACTAAAAAGAAGCGATTAAAAGTATGAAAAACAGAAGAAGCAGATATTTATATATTTGTAAATATGTATTTAAAAAAAAAAAAATATTTTTCACTTGCTCCGTAATATCTATGTAGAATTTGTAAGAAGTTTGCTAATATCTCGTTACCTTAACTCTTCTATCGATTGTTCAATCGATAGAACAATAATTTCAAACATTTTTTTGTAAACCGCCAGAAGTTATTTCTGATATTTGAGATTTTTGCAATCTCATAAGATTTTTTAAATCAATTCAATAATTTTTTAGTAATAATTTTAATTAATTTCAGTGCAAATAGTGGAAAATTATTTGAATGCTAAGGAACTCGTCAAAAGCACAAGCCGAAAAATAATACGTAGCTGGAAACGATCGATTTCGGAAAAAATATAGTATATAAAAATGTATAAAAAATATATGTATGCGGAATGGTACTATTTCATAAAAACTATTTATATTTTTTATTTTTTATTTTATTTTTTTACAATAAAACCATTTCAATTCATCAAAAGAAGTAACAATGTGAATTTCAATTCATTTCATTTTCATCAATATTTATTCTTTAGCAAAATATTCTACTCTTTTACAACTACATACCTACTTACCTTCTTTAATTTTGAAAAAATTAATAAAATGTTTCAAATCAAAATTACTTTGTATAGTATTGCTATTTTTTAGATTACTATGCGAAATATCACCTCAAATTAATTACAAAGTCTTAACTAATATTTTAATATTTAAAAAATAATTGTATCCAGGGTGTAATCCAGGGTGTTATTGTAAGGGTGGGGTTATTATCATAGGTATTGTACCCTACCCTTGTATCTGCAAATATGTATGGAGGTGTGGCCAGACCTACATATAGCTACATTCGAAATGCTTTTTCACTTGGAAAAATTAATTGCATTCATTCATTCATTCATGCATTCGTCGTTAGAAATGCGAAATGGGTTGTTGCAAAAAAAAAGTGTGCATGTCTTTCCTTGCTAGTACAACCAATATTTTATAAACATAATTAAATAGTTTCCTTAATTTATTAAATTTATTCATTTCCATTTTAAAGTGTATCGTCTGGGTAGGCTAATTTTGGTGTTGTTGGTTGCTCTATTGTTGTTGTTGTAGCTTGTCAAGCTTGTCATGAGCGATCATATGAATTTAAAAAAAACTTGTCTTTACTGATTCCTAAGTAAAGACAATTTTTTTTACACTGAATAATTCTATTCACTTTGTGTACATATGTATATGTTGTACGATAATTCCGAAAATATATCTCAACCATAAATATATGGTTGAGGGCATATGTTAGTATGGAAGGATGGTTCATCATAAGCAGGCTTGACATTTGTCTGAATGACATTCGTTTATTTGTTTGTGTGTTTGTTTGTATGCTTGAAGGTGTGCAGGCACTCGCGAGTGCGTTGATTATTTTAATTTAATTATTATTGACTGCGCTGAGAGAGAGTGAGAGCGCTTTTATTGTCATTATTACGCTGATCACAGTAAATGAAGAACATATTCATTGACACATTGAGTTGCTGTGGCAACATTTTTTAATTAATAAATATTTATAAAAAAATGCATGTTTTTTATCTCATTTCGTGTTAACTATACGCTTTAAAAATAAAAACAAAAACAAGACACAAACAAACAAACAAACGCATATTTATAATTAGAATTTTTTAGGAAATTAAATAAAATTTTTTGCCTGTTTTCGATTCGAAAAGTTAAATTATTATAATTAGTGTTATTATTCTTTAATTATGTTAAATTTTTATTATTAAATATTAATTGTAATATATTTATTAACGTTATTATTATTTTCCTTGAAATTTTTCCTTAAAATTAAATTTAAGTTGATTGCACTAATTTAATTGCATAAATTTTTTTGCTGTTATTAAAATTTAATTAAAAATCAAAATCAATTATTTTAAAAAATGTTTAAAGAATCGATTTAGATTTAATTTAATTACAATTAAAACATTTTTTAAAATCTTTTTGTAAGAAATGTATACATTTTGAAGAAGAGTAAAGCGATAGATCGTTTTTCAATGTTTTAGCAGAAAACAAAAATTTGGCTAGTTAATTCAAATATATTTTTCCAAAAGAATTATTTTATTGATCTAAAAAAATTAATCACTTTTGTGCAAATTTCGTAAATTTTTGTCCAATTTTTTTAAACTATTTTATATTTATTTTTTTAAACGGTGTATTCAGAATATGTCTGTCACAATGATTAATATTTAAAAAAAATTTTAATCAAAAATATTAATCAGGTTTTTCTGCTTTATGGCAATATGATTTCAATTCAATTCAATTCAATTTATTACTTAATAATTTATTGACAAATTAGTAACAATAAGAATAAAATACATTTAAGTACAACGGTAGAAACAAGAAAAATATTAATTGTATAAAGATATAATTTATAAATTACTTGATTTATTAAATTTAAATTTGATATGATATGAATTTATTCAAACGTATTACCATGAAAGAATTTATTAACATTACAATAAATGCAATTTTTTTACGTTTTTGCTTTTAGCTGCGAAATTACGAACGAGCGATCATTTGAAGATTAGCTTCCGCTTGTTCGTCTATAAAAATTTGACTTGATTATTTTTTGTTTAAACACAGAAGCGTTTAACTCATTTTGGTTTAATTGTAAGAAATGTTTTTCAAAACTTTGGCTGATTTTATAACGCTCCGCGTTATCGTATTGAATTAAAAATTGTACAATTTTCAGAAACACTGCGTCCGTCTCACGTTCTTATTCGCGCTTTCTGCAACCGCTCGCTCACTCGCTGTAAAACACTCCTCGCGCTCGTTCGAGTAGATTCAAGCGCTTCAGATCGGTTCACTTCAGTTCGCGAAAGTCAACTGATCCCAGAAACAAGCGAAATTATTCATTTAGGCGAAACGAAGCTTCGAATGAGAAAAACGAAGCGGGCAGAACAACAAAAAAACAACACACAAACATGCGATATAGCCATCCATCTATTCGTTGTTTGATACTTGTAAGAGAGCTTACAATGATGATGATGATAATGATGATGCGTTTGTGTTATTAGTTTTTATTATTGTTTTTGTACTGAAAATTAGAAACAGCTGTTGAGCTGTCGTTTTCTAATAAAGTAGGCTTTTGTGTGTAGTTTATATCGTATATCGTAAATTTACGAGGTATTTGAGTTTGTTGATTTTAACGTCACCAGCGTTAAGTGATCAACATTATTTTTGTTTTCTGTTTTACAAAACTTTTACTTTTATATTCTTCTTATACTATTCTAGTGCTTTTGTTATTCTCTTTTTATTCTCTTCTTCTGTACTTTTATTTATTTTAGTAAATAGTCTTAGTAAATAATTCATTATCAATGATTATCTTAACTTATCGGTTAACGTAATCAGGCATTATAAATAGACGTTATCTTTACAGTTATTCGTATTTTTAAACTATTTTTTCATTGTTTTCTTTTCTTTCTCGCAGGGCACTCCTCAATCAGTCACGACACAATGATTTGATATAGTTTTAAAAAAATTATAACTGAAATGTTGAATGTTAAAATTTTCATAAAACTAATGTCCTTAAAACCGATCGAGAGTAAAAAAAAATTTAATTAAATCAGTTTAATTGATAGCAATATTATATTCTAATTATAATTAATTTTGTTTATTTTTTTTGAGAGCAAAAAAATCAATCTATGAGTAATTAATGGGATTTTTTTTTCTGGAAAAAGTTGCATAAACCCATTGATACATCGTTTTGTTAATAAAGAACAAGAAAAAATTAATGAGAATAAATTTGCGATAAGTTTAAAATCTTATCTAAATTTCTATTCTCTGTTGCTGATTTAATAAAGTTCGTTAAAAGTTAATTGAATTAAAAAAATTAAAGAGCATTTTTTAATTTTTTCAATCGTATTTTTTTCATTCATTCTTAAAGTACTAATAATGAGATAACAATTTCCAGGTAAAGCAATGAAAATTCATGAAAAAATATATATTCTATATCTATTTTTAAAAAATAGCTATAAAAATATATAGAAAACAAAGGCTTTTTTATGGGTACTTTTTATTTTTTATGGGTATTTATGGTACCATTGACGAAGACTAGAACTATGTAAGAAAGTCATGGTATAAAAATAGCAATGCCGTTCAACATGTTCTCATATAGCCCACAAATGCTTTTTTTAAAAGTTAAAGTTTTTCCAATTTATAATTCTTTACACTGTCTAAGATTCCCATTATTTAAGGTTTTTGGGAGAATTTTTTTAATCTAAATGATGACTTTAAGTTCTCTGCTCCCTCTCTCTTCCTCTTTTTTCGACCCTGTCGCTTACTCAGTAGTTCTCACTGTTCTAAAAGTATTAGAAAACTATTGCAGTTTTCTAAGAAAATACACTTGAGTTGAAATAAAAGTTTTTCCAACAAAACAAAAAACCAAAAATTAATAAAACAATAGATTTATTAAATATTTTTGTGTTTTTATTTATTATAATGTTATTAGTTTAAATCATAAGCTAGATTATTTCATTACATTTTTTTTATTAAAAGTTATTGAGCAATCCATGCTCGTCTTCTACGAATAGTTTTTCTTTTTCAAATTCATTTTAATACGTATTAATTTAACTACTGTTTTGGTTTTCTTTTAAAACTTACACAAAATTTTTTAACAAAGCAGTGTTATTTTTAATTACTTCATATAATTTCGTTGTTCTTTTTAATTTTAAATTTGAGGTGAAGCCAATGCAAAAAGGTTTTAGCATGTGTTTTTTAAAGATTTAATTTTAATAGATATTGATAGTTAAATAGCTATAAAAATGAACTTTTTTCTATATATTGTATGGACGCATTCTGTGTTCGTTCTTGCATTTATTTATTAAATTTAAATAAGTTTTTGTGAACATTTTGTAATAATAAAAAATATATAAAAAAAAAGTTTTAACAAAATAAGTACAAATATTTACTTATTGTTTCATTGCTTTCTAAGTATTTATTTATGGTTATGGTTAAATGTGTTTTAAATGGCAGAAAATGTTTGTCGTATTGTTGTAAACGTTTAGCGTTCAGTTTTCTTCAGTATCTAATTACATTTTTTTTTTAGGTTTTTAGTTCTTCGGATCGTAACGAAAAATCAAAATTCGCGAAATGTTTGGCAGTTTGAATTAAATGGAAGAAAAAAAAAATCGGGTTAATTTTAAGTGAGTAACGCATTTTGGTTAAAAAAAAATTATGCAAAGTTTACTTTACTATACAAACGATATAATATTTATTTAAACAAAAACTATATATGATTTTTTAATAATTTATAACTATTAAACTGTAGAATAAAATGCCTTAAAATAGTGACTATACATTCATTGTTTTTCATTTTATTACTTGCGATTTATTATAATCATCTTTATTTTCTGTATTTATTTTTAAAAATTTTATTTTAGTTTATTTTAGTATGTTATTTTAGTTGTACGCAAATTTATTTTAGTTTAATATTTTTTTTTGAGTAGTATTTATTAATTTTAAGATTCATTCAACGATTTTAAGGGTTAATTTTTACGTTTTTGCTTTATATTTTATATAGGTTTTTGTTATAGGAAGCTTTGCTTTAATAGAGTGGTTGTTATGTATTGCATTTTTTTGCTATAAAATTTGCTATAAATTAAAACACAAAAAATTTCGCTGCGTTTGTGTTATTTATAGCAAACTATTAGCAAAAAAAAAATACCGCAGTGTTAATAGTAAATGTTTTTAGAAAAATTTTTTTAAGTAAATTAAATACAATCACAACAATTTATTTTGCATTAAGAAAAATCACTCTCCAAAAATTTTTTGTGATATTTTCGTTTATAGCAAAAACAAAATGTATACTTTTTTGTTATTAAATTATTAATTAAAAAAATTGAAAAAAAAATAGAAAGACAAATTCTCCATTAGTCGTCGTCAATGTCGCCGTCAATCAGTATTATTATTTTCTTCATTACTGACATCGTAACGATTTTTTAAACTAATTAAAACTTAGATAAAAACTTTTTTACAGTGTAGAAAGGATGGAACAAAGGATTGATGATTTTTTAGAATTTATTTTTTCGAGTGAATTTATTTTTATGTTTTTCATTAAAATAAACAGTGCTTAGTTTGTTCGTTTCAGTTTCATTAAGTTTACAGCATCCGTAAGTGTTATACTTTTTAAGGTTATCAGCGTATAACAGTATGCTTTGAGCCCTAAATAGAAGCTTTTTAAGTATTCCATCTCTACACTTGATTAATTAAATTTTTTGTTATTTTTAGTTAATTTTTTTTTTGTTCGTATGATGAATGCATTACGAATGTAAGGCCTTTGCAAAGCTTTTACTTATTAAAATTATAGGAGAAGGATTTTAGGAAGTTAATTAGAAGTGTAACGTAAACGTAAATAGTTTATTTTTTCTTGAATAAAAATTAGTATATACACTTCCTTGCAACTAATTAATTAATAATATCGTAATCGTAGTAATCGTACAAAAAGTAATAGAGAGAGATATCTTTTAGAAAGTATCGACTAATGAAGAAGTTGTTGTTTAAACGACGAGAATTTTCACGGTAGCATCTCAGTAAAACCGGGCAGCGTATTTGGCAGTAAATGTACATAGTATATTTGTGCGTGTATACTATAAGTTACTAAAAGAAACTACTCATACCTTGTTTTTTTTTGGTTATGAGAACAGAACACCTTTGAGCTGTTTCTCTAAAGCCTTGAGCTACCTGAAATTCTCATGATTAGTTTGGATTTTTAAGAGTTATTTTTTCAATTCTCATTCCCGGGCTTCGCTTATTTTCTGTACCTTTTTCTGTTTTTGGCGTTATTTTTTCTCGACTCTGCCCCTCAAAAATAACAAAACTATTGTCATTCTAAGAAAATTGTGTAGTTTTAAATTTTTTCTAATCTTTATACAACTAACTAATTTTATTACTCATTTAGAAAGACTAATTTTATTCCTCGTTTCGTAAACTGTTACGCTCATACAATATCCATATAGCTTTTATTCTCAGTGTAATATTATTTTTCTGTTTAGTCTGCTTCTCGAGCGCTTTACGAGCTGTTCTAGTAAACAATATTCTTACTTTTGCTTTTGAGACCTTTTGCATGAGCTGCTCAAATATCAATTCAGAAAACTTATGCCACAAGTTTACTATATTCAATAATTTTTTTGTGTGTTTTTAGCATTTTTACTTAACTTAAATTGGAATTAAAAAAGTATTTACTATACATTTTTTCTTCGGGTAATTTTTACATTTTGGCTTTTGTATTTTTACTTTGCTTTGTTTGCAGTGTAGCGCTGCACCAAAATATCTTCTGCTAATTAGTTGCTCTTTTCTTCTTTTCTATCTCGTCTCGTCTCGTCTCATCTTTGCTTCTACGATAAATAGTCCGGTGTGGGTTCTGGCACTGCATCTGGGTTCGTGAAGAGAGGATTGGGAAATTCGGGTGGATGTGGCAGCGGTGCCAACGTCTTCGGTCGCCTCCTGTACGCCATAAGCCAACAGGACACGGCTACTGCCACGGCCACTAGCGCCAAAAGAGCCGTGATGACCAAGGCTATAATAAGACCGACCATGGATACGCATATATCCTCGACTCGTTGCGCCGCTGGTTTAACTGTAAAGAAAGAGGGTTTCAGTATAAAAACGGTAAAGGGCCGTCTTCCGATAAAGGAGTTTTCTCCCTATTACATGACCCTTTACTCATGACCTTTGTCTTTGCCTGACGGACGACTACCTTCCAGTAATCTCCAAAATAAATAAGCCTTTTCCCCTTTTTTCAGACCCTCTTTTGTTAAAGGCTATATACCGCCCTCTATCTCCTTACGAAAACCCTTTCCCGACGAAGGTATTTCTCTCCTAGGTCTTTCTCTTTTCCAAAACGTTCCTCACTTAACGAGAGAAAAACTTTTCCGAGATGGACCCTTCAACCCCTTCTTAAGATCCCATTCCCATTAAGCCTTCATCCCGGGGCTTTCCTTGCAGTGGGACTAGTCAATTTTGCATGAACGATAACCTCGAATTTGGAGGTTATAAAAACCGCAAAGCGTCAAGTTTTGAGAAAAACGAACAAACTTTACCGCCGCCCCGGCGATCTTTTCTTGCGTGAAAATAAAGTAAATTATTTGTGTGGTACATACGGTTTGCATCGTTGGTGCCAGGTCCGTTTCGCTTCTCGAACGTTAGTATGGCATTCGATGATATGGTTATCTCTTCGCGTAATTGACCTTCTATGCCGCCGGACATGGCTATTGCTGTACTGGACGTAGAGTTATCCGCTATGGCTCGACGTCTGCGACGTCCGTAGGCGTTATAGCCGCGACAATTTACAGGCTGGCATTTGCCAAAGCACACGCGTATGTTGCACTGGAAGCGGATGTTGTCGCTGGAGGGGAACTTGAAGGCGTTGAAACTGGCCAGTAGGCTGTTGGTATCCGGATTATAATCCCATTCGCCGAAGATGGAACTGTCGCTGGCGCAACCATTCTCATCGGTCACCACATACTCATTCTCTATATTGTCCTCCATGGTTTTGGCAATACAGGAGCGCGCGAAACCGCCGTATATAGCTGTATTGGAATAAAGTTGGGGATCAAAAACGAAAGAAATCCATATTATACTCGTAACCATTGTCGAAATGGAGAAGACGCCACCACCAATTGCGCTCTTTCTACGGTTTCTACAGAGACTACTTACTTGCTGGCTCCACATCAACTTGCAGCTTCAGATTGTCTCCGATTTCGGCGGAATTGATTTCCTCTCCTTCGTGCGTGATGATGCGCATTTGACAAATCGGGGGCGGTCCAGTGTTTGCAATGGTGCCAGCCGTCGTCAGCATTGACACATTGAAGCCCAGCGTCACGTTCTTCTCGCCCGTCTGGTAGACACATTTGATGTTGTAAGCTTGTGCTTTGTAGGTCACCAGCTTGGGATGTTTCTGTATGACCAGCACGAAGCTGGCGATGTCTTTGACCGCCTGCATGCCGCAGCTACCGAAATGCACGCGGAAGATTTCAGTGCGCGGCACCGTTTCGCCGGCTAGATTGACAACGCGACGGCACTCCTCGTCTTTGCTGTGGCCCTTCACATACAAGACGCCATTAAAGCCGGGCTCGGTGATGTGGATCTGCACCTGCACACCATCGGCCAGACAGCTGACGACCATATCAGGACGCGGGAAGTCGGTGCGGAAATTGGTGTGGTTGCAGATTACATCCGGGTTGCCGGTGTAGCCCGTGTTGCATTGGCATTGGGCGCGATGGTTGATGGCATTGCAGAAAGCATTGGCGCCGCAAGTCTTCAGCAGGCAGGGATCTTCGCAGGTTTTCGTTTCGGGCAAATTGCAATATTGATTGTCGGCGCAGTCATCGTTGCTGGTGCACTGGGGCGTTTCTTCGCGCACGCATTCACCCAATGGCGTAAGACGGTAGCCGTGTTTGATGGGACAGATGCAACGACCGCGCTCATCAACAACCAGGCCGCGTTCGAGAGCGCACACACAGTGGCCGCTGCCGTCGACTTTGAAGCCCTGCTGGACCAGGCATGGTACGCAGTATTCGTAAATATCGAGAGCAGTACCCGGCGGACATACGCATTGGCCGTCAATGTCGCGCACAAAACCTTTTTCGATGACGCAGAGCGAGCCTGCAGAGCATAGAAGAGATTGAAGGCAGGCTCTGGCTGGCAAATACATATGTAACATATACTTACGTTTGTCGCACTGGACGGCTGCATTGCCCGTGAAGCCCTCTAAGCATTCGCAAATCATCGTGCGCACCGGAATCGTGTCGAGCACGCGGCACATGGTATTGACGCCACAGGGCTGTGTGGCATTGCACGGGTTGACACATTCGCCGCGTATGCAGGCATTCCTGCTGGGACAGTCTCCGTCGGAACGGCAGATGGGAATTTCTCGCTGCGGTTCGCAGCCGCTCTGAAGCGCCACGGTGCCAGGCGGACAGGCGCATTGCGGACGATGTCGATACACTTTGCACTCCTCATCTATCGCGCAGACAGCGGTCTTTTCGCAAGGATTCTCGCACTTCGCATTGATGCAGGCCTTATCAGTCGGACAATCGGTGTCCGTGCGGCAACCGATTGGTGTGCATGAGATTCTGGGGTTGCCGCGGAAGCCGGAATTGCACTCGCAGACCGCACGATGCATTACTGCTATGCAGTCGGCATTGTGGCCGCATTGTTCCTGCTGGCAAGCTGGTATACACAATTGGTTGCGGCAGCTGTGCGTGTTGGGGCAGTCCGAGTTGATGGCGCACTCCACTTTGGAGCAGCCGAACTCGGGAACTCCCTCGAAGCCTTGGCGACACGTGCACACTGGCTTGTGGTCCTTGATGCGGCATTCGGCATTTATGCCGCAATTGCAGGGATTGCGACACACGCCGCGTACACAGGCCTTATCGGTGGCGCAATCGGTATCGCTGACACAGCCGCCTACGCTCACCACGGCATTGGTGGGCTTGCAGGTACCGCTGCCGCTGCTTATGTACCCTTCGGGGCAGATGCAAATCATGGTACGAACGGGCGTAGTGGGTGTGACCTCGCACAGAGCCGGCTGGTTGCAGGGCTCGAGTACTGTGCAGGGATTGACGCACTCATTGTTGATGCACGCTAAGCGAGCTGGACAATCGGGGTCCTGTCTGCAAATGGGTTGCGGCGCCCTGCGGCAGTCGATGTAAGGATTACCCAGGAATCCGGCGGGACAGCGACACACAGCCAGATGATTTTGTGGACGGCATTCGGCGCGTGCTGAACACTGACTACGATAGAGGCACGGGTTCACGCACTGTTCGTTTTGGCACATTTTGTCCGAGGGACAGTCATTGTTCGAAATGCAGCCTATGACGTGGCAGCGCTCGTAGGCGTTGCCGCGGTAGCCGCTCTTGCAGCGACACAGCGCTCTATTCGCTTGGGCGTAGCATTCGGCATTGCTGCCGCACGGATCGCCCGCCAGGCACGGACTGAGGCAGTTGCCGTTGATGCAGGCTTTGCTGCTCTCACACTCACCGTCGACGCGACAGCCAATGGAGCGACACGTCACGTAGGCGTTGCCCTCGAAGCCGGCTTGACACGAGCAAGTAGCGCGATGATTCTGGATCGTGCAAACGGCGTTTACGCCGCAGTTGCAGGGATTGCGGCACTGTCGGTTCACACACGCTTCCTGGTCAGAGCAATCGCTGTCCGTGCTGCAGCCCGGAGTCTGGCGCACAAGCGGCTTACATTCGCCCCTGGCGTCGGGCACAAACGAGGGCGGGCACTCACAAACCATCGTGCGCACGGGCACACTGTCGAGTACACTGCAGTGCGCCGAGGCAGCACACGGCGAGAGTTCGGTGCAAGGGTTCTGGCACTTGTTGTCAATGCAGGCGAGACGACTGGGACAGTCGCCGTCAGTTCGGCACACCGGCTCCACGGGCGGGGCCTCGCAGTACGAGTAAGGATTGCCGAAGGGCAGGTGCTGCGGACAGCGGCAGACGGCTCTGTGTTGCAACGGCTGACAGATGGCGTTCTGGGCACAGGGGTTTTCTTGGCAGGCATTAAGGCAGTGGTTCTTAACACACGCCTGCGTCGCAGCACACTCGAAGTCGGAGTGACATTCCAGGCGCACGCAGCGCTCGAAGGGATCACCTTCTAAGCCGGCCGGACAACGACAGGTGGCCCGGTGATTGCGTCCGTAGCATTCGGCACTCAGAGCACACGGGTCGTTATTTAAGCAGGGATTGACACATTCATTGTTAGCGCATTGCAAGTCCGCCGAACAGTCGTCATCCGCCTGGCAACCAGTCGGTGTGCAGCCGATTTGAGCGTTGCCCGAAAAGCCGGCTTTGCAGTAGCAGATTGGGCGGTGGTTGCTGACCAGACACTCGGCATTTGGGCCGCAATTGCAAGGACTGACACATTGTTGGTTGATGCACGACTCCGTGGCGGAGCAGTCCGAGTTAGACTTGCAGCCAATAGAAGCCGTACCAGAAGCTGTGCAGAAGGGTTGCAAAAAGGGTATCGAATTAAGAGTTTGTTGGTAACAAAGTACAACGAGGACTTACGCGGTGTGCAGCCGATGCGCGCGTCTCCAGTGTAGTTCGGCGGACAGCGACACACTGCCTGCCGGTTCTCCACATGACAGTATGCTCCGCGACCGCAGACTTCTTCGCTGCACGGATTGTGGCAAGCTTCGTTGCGGCAAACCTTGTCACGGGCGCAGTCGTCGTCGTTGGTGCACTCTTTTTCGGGTGTTAAGGGTTTTCCGTCGACTGTGCGAAAGGCAGTTGGTTGCAGTTGTTTTGCTCTTCAATTCGAAAATCGCTTACCTTTCTTGTTGCAGGCCACTTTCGGGTTGCCTTCGTATTCGCCGGGGCAGCTACACTCGGCATAATGGTCTCTGGCCCGGCATTGGGCATTGATGCCACAACGATCCAGCAGGCAAGCGTCCACGCAGGTGCCCCGTTGGCATAGCTCGCTGTTGGCGCACTCCTCGTTGTGCTGACAACCGCTGAGCACTTCGTGTTTGATCGGCACGCAGTTGCCGGAATGATCCGTGATGGTATCGCTGGGGCACTTGCAAATCATGGTGCGCAGTGGCAAGGTGTCGAGGGTGGTGCATGTTTGCTGCGGCGTGCAGACGTGTGCACTGGTCGTGCAAGGATCGGTGCAGTGCTGGTTGATGCAGGCCAGTCTCGAAGTACAGTCGCCGTCGTTTGTGCATTCCGGTTGCGGCGGTTGTGGCGTCAGTCTTTCGGTTACTGAGCATTCCACAAACGGATTGCCGCTGTAGCCCGTGCGACACACACACTGAGGCTGGTGACGGCGGCCTTCACAAATGGCGTTGACGGCGCAGGTGTCCTCATCACAGACCGGACGGCATACACGATTCAGACGATCGCAAGCCTCGTGTTCGGCACAGTCCTCGTTGTACTGGCAGTGACCGGCAATGCAGGACACAAATGGACTGCCTTGAGTGCCGATGGGGCACACGCACACGGCTTGATGCGTCTGCGGCTGGCATTGGGCCCCAACACCGCATCGAACGGTGCCGTAAATGCACGGATTCAGGCAGTGTCCGTTGATGCAAGCCTTGTCGTAGGGACATTCGGTGGTCAGTTTGCATTCAGCTGAAGGTTAAGTGAGGTTCAGTCGGAGGTGAAATTGAGAAATGGTGCATGGTCACTTACGTTTGAAGCACTCCAACTGAGGATCGCCGCCCCAGCCCGCAGGGCAATAACAGAGCGGGCGGTTGTTGATGACACGGCACTCGGCATTGCCCGCGCAGGGGTTGGCTTCGGCGCACGGGTCTTGGCAGAGTTGATTGATGCAGGCCATAGTGGCGGTGCACTCCGCGTCATGCCTGCAGCCGGAAGTGATTTGAGCTGTTTGGGAACGGTGGAAGCAACAACGCATCAGTTAAGTCCTCATTAATCATATTTTATTGCCCGAAAAATTCTCTTACGTGGTGGATAGCAGTTCACGAAGGGATTACCCTGGGTTCCTTGGGGACAGGAACAAACGGCTCGATGCTGTTGCGCCAGGCATTCGGCCGTGCGTGCACAAGGTGCTGCATCGGTGCACGGATTAATGCAGTTACCATTGCGGCAGGTTTCAGTGAAGGAACAGTCTTCATTCGTTTGGCAACCACGATCAGGTAACGGTTCTAAAATGAGGTTGTATAAATTCTGTCCTCTTCAACTCTGGGACGAGACTCTTACCTTTATGACATCCCACATCGGCATCACCTACGTACCCGATCTCGCACTGGCACATCATGGTGCGCAAAGGCAGGGTGTCCACCACCGTACAAACGGCATTAGTGCCGCACGGTTTCGTTACAGTGCAAGGATTTTTGCACTCACCCTCGAAGCAAGCCAGTTTGCTGGTACAGTCGGCATCCGCCGAGCATTGCGGCGCCAGCTTCACTTCTTCCATATAACAACGCTCCAGCGCATTGCCGCTGTAGCCGGGCGGGCAGCGGCATTGGGCGCGATGGTTATCGACACGGCACTGTGCTCCCACGCCGCAGTTGCAAGGATCTTCGCAATGTTCGTTGCGGCAGGCCAAATGGAAAGCGCACTCCTCGTCGCGCGTGCACTCTGGGCGCTCACAGCGCACCAGTGCATTGCCGCGGTAACCGTCGGGGCAGTGACAACGTGCCTTGTGATTATAGTCTGCCCGACAGACTGCATTGGTGCCGCATTGTGTGTACGGGCAGGGATCTGAGCATTGTCTATTAAGGCACGCCTCTGCGGCCGGGCACTCTTCGTCCGAGCGGCAACCGATTGGATGACAATACGAAAGCGCATTTCCGGTATAACCTGCGTAGTAGGTGCGTTTGTAATTATTATTAAAATGGTGGTTATTTTTGGGCTAATTTACCTTCGTTGCACACGCACAGCGGCCGGTGCAATTGCACGTGGCAGCGCGCATTCTGGCCGCAAGTGTTGCCCTCTTCGCATGGATTTCTACACACCGCATTCTGACAGGTCTTGTCATTGGCACAGTCGCCGTCGCTGGTGCACTCCGGACGAGGCACCAGAACTTCTGGCGTCTGTGGTCGGCACTGGCTGAAGGGCGAGCCGTAGAAGTTGGGCGGGCAGGTACAGACCGCCTTGTGATTGATAGTCGTGCAGATGGCGTTTAAGCCGCACGCGTTCACGCAAGGATCGCGGCATTTTTGATTGACGCACGCCCGCTGGCGTGAGCAATCCTCATTGGAAACGCATTCGGGGTAGGTGCAGGTGGCGGCGCCATTTACAACGCTGCAAATGCCATTGCTGCGACATGGTGTTGGATGGCACGGATCGAGCGGTAGTATTTCTTTGGGTGTGTGGCATTCCGTGAAGGGATTACCCACCATTTGACTGGGGCAGCTGCAGACCGGGTTGTGGTTTATGGTGCGGCATTGAGCCCCATAGCCGCAGACACCGGGGCAGGGATCCACGCATTTTGAATTGAGGCACATTTGGTCCTTCGTACAGTCGGAGCTGAGAGTGCACTCCGGACGACAGCCTTGGCCGGTTGGGTTGCCGAAGAAGCCCGGTAGGCATTCGCAAATGGCGGCGGCGCGACTCGTCTTGCACACGGTATTTGTGCCACACGGCGACGGATTGCAGGGATTCGGCTGCGTCGTGATGCGTCGTAAACATTGTTCAAAAGCATTACCTGTATATCCGGGAGGACATGAACAAATCGCTATATGATTAGTGACTGAGCAGATGGCGTCCAGTCCGCAAGTGCCGGGGCAAGGATCAGTACACTTAGAACGCAGGCAGGCGCGATTCGCTGGGCATTCCGAGTTGCCGACGCATTCCGGGCGGCAGCCTTCGTACGGGTTACCAATGTAGTCATTGATGCACTCGCAACTGTAGCCGTCGCCACGGACCCGGCATTCGCTGTTGGTGCCACACGGAGATGGGCGGCAGGGATTTGCTGGCTGTTCCGGCGCAGGCGGCAGAGCTATATAACATATTTAGAAGCAGAAAACAAGGATAATGACATGAAATAATGACAACTTATTCTGAGCCCAAGCCTAACTAAATGCAAACACAAATGGTCTTTACTTGTAGGTTTAGCGTAGCAAAGTTGGAACGGATCGCCCGTCATTCCGAAGGGGCACTGACAGTTCGGTATGTGCAGTGTTACTAGGCAGGTGGCCCGGTCACCGCAAGTTCCGGGACAAGGGTCGCGGCACTTTAGGTTAATACATGCTAAGTTGTTGGCACAATCGTCGTTGCTCGTGCACTCGGGGCGGCAGTTTGGAGGACTACCTGTGTAGTCAGCTAAACAAAGGCAGCGAGCAACGCCTTCCCGGTCAGTACATTGCGAGTTAGGCCCGCACTGGGCCATTTGACAGGGATCCACAATTTCTGGTGGGCTTATAGGGCGTATTTCTTGAATGAAATACCGAATAAATATTCAAACAAATAAATATATCGTATTTCGTTGTTGTACCTATTTTCGAACATAAGCTATAAGGATTTCCGCTGAATCCACGCAAGCACTCACAATGAGCCCGATGCTGAACCGTTTGGCATTCCGCATTCAGGCCACATTTTCCGGGGCAGGGGTCGAGGCACTTGTTATTGATACAATCGTGTATTTGCAGGCAATCCGAACTGGTGTAACATTCCAGGCGGCAGTTGGGTGGACTGGATATGTAGCCGGTGAGGCACGTACAAATCGCAATGCCATTCCTCACTACGCATTGCGCGTTCGGGCCGCAGGGCGATGGTTGGCAAGGATTCTGTGGGGCGACGGCTGGGACTGGTTCGCAGGTGACAAATGCGTTGCCAGACATTCGTTCCGGGCAACGGCAGGTGACCATATGATTCGCCACTTCGCAAAGAGCATTTCGGCCGCAGGGGCCAGGGCAGGGATCAACGCATTTGTGGCGAATACAGGCGCGATTCTGGGCACAGTCCGAATTAAGAAGACATTCCGGGCGACAGCCCACTGAAGGGTTTCCGTAATACTCTGGTATGCAACTGCATTGGCCCTTCTTGCACACGGTGTTGGGACCACACGATGTCAGGTCACAAGGATCAATGGAAGTTGTGGGCGCTGTAATCACAAGAAGCACCATAGGAAGGAAGGAAGAGACATACAGTTTTTCGTTACTTTATGCAATATTCGGGTTCATACTTGGCTGACGTATGCTGGGTGGTGATGGCGGTAACGCTCTGCAACTGGTAAACGGATCGCCGGTATAACCTATCGGACAGGAGCAGCTTGGTGTGTGCTGTACGACCTCACATTTGGCTGCATAGCCGCAGGAGCCGGGACATGGGTCGCGACACCTTTCGTTAATGCAAGCCTGCTTGCCGGGGCACTCGACATTAAGAGTGCACTCTGGTCGGCAATTGGGTGGTGCCCCCAAGTAGTTGGTTCGACAACTGCAGGCAGCAGCGCCATTGATTGCGCGACATATAGAATAAGCTCCACACGGAGAAGGAGTGCAAGGATCGATGAGCTTGGATGGAGGAACCGAATCTCTAGGCGCTAAAAGTTTTTTTTTTAATAATTTTACTGTCTGTTCGTACGAAAATAATAAACAGAGAATCTTACGCGGCGGCAGGGCATAGCAACGTGCAAAAGGTTCACCAGTAAAGCCGGTCTTACAAGAGCAAATCGGACTGTGATTGTGTACACGGCACTCAGTGTTGACGCCGCACGAACCGGGACAGGGATCGGCGCATTTCTGGTTAAGACACACTTTATCCGAAGGACACTCGGAACTAACAACACATTCGGGGCGGCAGGCAGGCGGACTTCCGACGTAGTTGGGCAGACAGGCGCATACAGCCTGCCCGACCTGCTGGCGGCACTGAGCATTGGGACCGCACGGTGAAGGTAGGCAGGGATTTACATACACCGGCGGCGATGCTAATTGATTTTGAGAAGATTTAATAAATATTACGGTACTATTCTACTACGGAGAAGTACGGTCTACGGACAGACCGGTCTATATACACAAAATATATACAAATCTGCAACTTGCTGGTATTTTTACGAATACACGAGTATATATATGTACATATATAGAGAGGCATGAAGCAATAGAGAGATTGTGGTAAGAGCGACGAAAGTTAAAAATCTGGAGCCTTCAACGTAGGCTGAGAGGGTTAAATTAGTTACTAAGTAAGTAAGACTAAATTTGTGTTAATAGATTCGAACAATTTGAGGTGTAAAATCTGAAATCAGATACCAAGAACAATATATAGATTCTAAAGATTCCAGTTTGAAGCTCGCTAAACAAAATTTGGGTCATAATTGCATTGATATTCCATCGATAGGTACATATTAAAGATTGATAACGTGTGGATCGTAGCCTCCTAAGATTTCTGATACATATATTGTACATATGTATCTGTATAATATGAATATATACGAATATTACAATTCCAGATTGCTTTTAATTTGCTTTTAATTGTTTCTTAATCAGAAAATGATTTTATAACCCAAATTTTGTATAAAAAAAATGGAAAATATTTGGTCATTAAATCAAGAAAATAAAGATGGACCAAGAAGAGCACGACTTTCATTACGGCTTGAAAGTCATGGAGTCATTGAAATACTTGAGGCCACTAAGCTCCATTCGATATAATAAATCGTTAAATATTTAAATAAATGGTTAAATAAATAAATAAATAAATGGTTAAAATTTCCCAAGCTTCTTTACTAAATAAATGTCAAAGGATGACAGCTCAATTCTTGACATTTCATTATTTGACAGCCAATTTACTTCCTAACCTCAAATTTGCCCACCCTTTATTACTTCCTAACCTCAAATTTGCCCACCCTTTATTACTTCCTAACCTTAAATTTGCCCACCCTTTATTACTTCCTAACCTCAAATTTGCCCACCCTTTATTACTTCCTAACCTCAAATTTGCCCACCCTTTATTACTTCCTAACCTCAAATTTGCCCACCCTTTATTACTTCCTAACCTCAAATTTGCCCACCCGATAGTACTCATAGTACCGGAAGAGGAATAAATATTATTTGATATGAAGGGCAGCTGGGATGAACTTGTCTCACTTTTACCGTGCAAACTAATATGTATATACTCGTACTTTTTGTAAAAAGTCAGCAGCGCAAAAGTATACATAATTAGACTTTTATGTTTGGTCTTACTTTCTTTTTCCGGGGTACAGTAGTTATATGGATCACCAGTGTAGCCGTCGTAACAATTGCAGATGGGCCGGTGGTTGACTACAACACATTTACTATTTTGGCCGCATACTCCAGCACAAGGATCTCGGCATTTCTGATTTTGGCATGCTCTATTTGAAAGACAATCCGAATCTGTCACACACTCGGGTCGGCAACCTTCGTAAGGATTGCCAAAATAGTTCGCAAGACACTGGCAAGAACCGACATTGTTTTGTTGGGTACAAATAGCGTTACTACCGCAAGGACTTGGATTGCAAGGATTAACTTTCTCGGGCTTTAACGGCGCTGCCGGAGTGCACTGTGTAAACGGATCACCGCTGAAGCCTGCTATGCAGACACACGATGTCGTGTGACTAACCACTTGACAAGAGGCTGACAGGCCGCAAACACCGGGGCAGGGATCACGACATTTCTGGCTGATGCAAGCCTGGTTGCTGGCGCATTCCGATGACGTTAAGCATTCCGGGCGACAATTTGGCGGCCGCCCTAAGTAAGCTGGCAAACATGAGCATGCAGAAGTGCCGTTAACATTCGTGCATAGAGAATAAGGTCCGCATGGATTGGGTAAGCATGGATTCGTGGGTACATCTTTGAGCACTGGAGATGGAAGCCACTGGCAGCGGACGAAGGAATTGCCAGTAAAGCCTTTTCTACAGGAACAGAAGGGTATATGATCGACCACACGGCATTCAGCATCAACGCCACAGGTCCCCGGACATGGATCTCGACATCTCTGATTGACACACGATAAATTCGGCGGACAGTCTGAGTTAATGTTGCATTCTGGTCGGCAGTTCGGTGGCGTACCGCGATACTGTGGCAGACATGAGCACACAGCTTGCTGATTCACCTCCCGGCACTGTGAGTTCGGGCCGCAAGGTGTCGGTTGGCAGGGATTTGCATTCACAGTGGGCGCTATTTGAAAAACGGTAGGCCTTAATAATTTCTAGGTATTTTCGAATACGGCACAAAATCATACTTTGTATAGGAGAGCACTGTATCAGCGCATTGCCTGTCATATTCTGAGGACACTGACACATGGGTATGTGGCTGTACACCTCACATAAGGCACCGACTCCACATGTTCCTGGACAGGGATCGGAGCACTTGTTGCGTATGCAAGCCCTTTGACGAGGACAATCCGTGTTCAGAACACATTCCGGTCGGCAACCGATCTGAGGATCACCTTCATATTCGGGCAGACATTGGCACTGATCATTGCGACAGATTGCATTTGCTCCGCAGGGAGCCGCAACGCATGTATCAGTGAAGTTGGGAGCTAGAAGATGTGATCGTTAAAAGTTGTTAGCGCTTCGAAGCAAAGCAAAACATACTCTCTTTTTGGGCAGGCTTTATGACGCAGTTGGTGAAAGGGTCGCCGGTGTATTCTGGGGGACAGGTACACATGGGTATATGACTCCGCACGTAGCAGACAGCAGAGAGACCGCAAGCACCGGGACAGGGATCCAGGCATTTTTCATTGATGCACGCTAAATTCGCCGAACAATCCGAGTTGACAGAACATTCTGGCCGGCAGTTCGGCGGAGTACCCCGATACGTGGGCAAACACGAGCACGAAGCCTGGCCCCTTGTGGACTGGCATTGAGAGTTTGCGCCGCAAGGCGAGGGAAGGCAAGGATCTCGTTTTATATCTACCTTCGACGACGGTTCAGGTGCAGCAGCTAAAGTAGATGTGAGCATGATTATCCGGGAAAGGGACTTTGAGGGTGATTATAGGGCGCAGATCTTACGTGGAGTCGGGTAACATCTTGTAAATGGATCGCCGGTAAAGCCTGCTTGGCATGAACACAATGGGCTGTGGTTGTGTACGCGACATTTGGCATTGAGGCCACATACACCGGCACAGGGATCCGCACATTTCATCCGCACACATGCTCGATTGAGAGGGCATTCCGATGAGGTGGTACATTCAGGCCGGCAAGAGGGCGGACTACCTGAGTATCCCGGTAAGCAAGAGCATACCGCTTGGTTTTGTAATTCTCTGCATTGTGAGTTGGGGCCACACGGAGAGGGTTGGCAGTTGTTTTTGCTCTCCTCAACGATGTGCGTGTCTGTTGAATGAATGCGTCTTACTTGCCGAAGGGAATGACGTAACTAACGACTTACTTTGTGGTATAGGGTTGCAATAGCTGTAGGGGTCGCCGGTATAACTCGAAAAGCATGCACATAACGGTCGGTGGTTCAGTACATGGCATTCGGCGTACTGACCACATATTCCGGGACAAGGATCTTTACACTTGCTTTGAATGCAGGCCAGGTTGGCTGAGCAGTCCGAGTTAATGACGCATTCGGGGCGACATCCTTCGTATGGGTTACCTATGAACTCAGCCAGACACTGGCATGATCCTGCTCCATTGCGTTCAGAGCACCGAGCATTGCTGCCGCAGGGACTGGGTTGGCAGGGAGTTAAGAGCTCCTCGCTAGTAACCTCAATCTCCACACAAGAGGTGAAGGGATCGCCACTGAATCCACCGGGGCAGACGCACATCGGTGTATGATTTACGACATGACATTGGGCATTATTACCGCAAACGTTTGCACATGGGTTCACACATTTCTGGTTGATGCAAGCCTTGTGGGCGGCACATTCGGAGTTCGAGGCGCATTCGGGTCGACACGTTGGCGGCGAGCCAATAAAATCCTTAAGGCACCTGCAAACTGGATCTTTTCCACTAGGCTGACACTCGGAGTTAGGCCCACATGGTGAGGGGATGCAAGGGTTTATGGGTTCATCTTGCTTTATTGGCTCAACTAAGTGTAAATAAATATTTGAGGTATTGAAAAACGTTCGAAATTTAATAGCGTTAAGCAAGCGGTTACTTGTTATGCGTTGACAAGCAACAAATGGATTGCCCGTGTGCTGCCGGAAGCAGTGACAAATCGGGTTGTGAGACACCACAGCGCATTCGGCATTGAGGCCACAAGTACCGGGGCAGGGATCGCGGCATTTACTCTGCAGACAAGCAGTATTCAGAGGGCAGTCAGCATTGGATGTGCACTCTGGACGACATGAGGGCGGCACACCCAGAAATTCTGGCAAGCAGGAACAGACGGCTTGAGAGCCGGCCATAATACGGCAGTGTGAGTTGGGTCCGCACGGTGAGGGTTGGCACGGATTTGTCTTAACCGGTGTCAGCGGGGTGCAGAGTGCAAAAGCGTTTCCAGTCATGCCCTGCGGGCAATAGCACATGGGTACATGATTGTGGACTTCACACAATGCATTTGCAGCACATGTGCCCACACAAGGGTCGACGCACTTCTTGTGAATGCAAGTCTTATCTCTGGGACAATCCGAACTGAGTACACATTCGGGACGACAACCAACAAAGGGATTGCCCTGATAATCCGGGAGACATTCGCAGTCACCATTATCTCGACAAATCGCATTCGAGCCGCATGGCGAGGGCGTACAGGGATTGCTGATGAGTTTGGTTGGAGCCACTGCTTGCGGCAGAGGCTGGCAAGATGTAAACGGGTCCCCAGTGAAACCCTTTTGGCACTGGCAGATCGGTGTGTGGGAGATGACTCTGCAATCAGCATTATAGCCACAGGCTCCCGGACAAGGGTCTTTGCATTTTTGTGCCATGCAAGCAGTCAGGCTGCCACAATCGCTATTCAGAGTGCATTCCGGACGACAATTGGGAGGTGTGCCTAGGAAGGTCGGTAGACATGCACATGAGGGCAATCCGTTACTATTATGGCATTCTGCGTATTGTCCACAGGGCGATGGGTTGCATGGATTTGTAGCAAGGTGGACTTCTGGTAATTTTGCTGGCAGACGAACAGGTAAAAAACGTAATAGGTTTATTCCTCTTTCAACGGTATTGAATTGTTCGAGGCTGTAACTTACAAGGCTCTGGGAGACATCTAGTGAAAGGGTCCCCAATGAAACCTGCATTGCAACTACAAAGTGGTGAGTGGTTATGCACCCGGCATTTGGCGTTAATCCCACACACATCGACACAGGGATCTTGGCATTTCTGATTAAGGCACGCCTTGTCGAGCGAACATTCGGAGCTAGTTGTGCACTCCGGACGACAGGCCGGTGGACTTCCGATATACTCAGGCTGACATGAACAGACAGCTTGTCCCTTTCTTTCACGGCATTGGGAGTTGGGTCCACACGGTGAAGGTTGACACGGATTTGTATTCTCTTTTAAAATGACAGCTGTCGGTGTAAAGGATAGTCGGTAAAATTTGCCGCTTCTCTGTTTCAGAATAGAACTTACGTTTTTCGGAAAGCTGGCAGTATTTGTAGGGATCACCTGTGTACTGGTCAAGGCAATAGCAAGTCGGTAAGTGATTGAGAACGTCACATAGCGCATTGAGGCCGCAGAGCCCGGGACAGGGATCCACACACTTTTGATTTTGACAGATCTTATTGGCAGCGCAATCGGAATTAATCACACATTCGGGTCGGCATCCTTCGTACGGATTGCCAAAGTATTGGGGCAAGCATTGACAAGAACCAGCATTGTCCACTTGACGGCATACGGCATTAGCTCCGCAAGGGCTGGGCATGCAAGGATTTAGTATCTCAGTTTGTAGGATACGCACAGCAGTACAAGTTGTGAAGGGATCTCCAGTATAACCTGGCGCGCAGGTGCACATGGCCGTATGGCTGACCACGTTACACTGCGAATTGGGACCACATAAACCTACACAGGGATCAAGGCATTTTTGGTTTAGGCACGCCTTGTTTGTGGGGCACTCGGACGATGTTAAACATTCGGGTCGACAGCTGGGCGGTGCACCGCTAAACTCCGGCAGGCACGAGCAAGATGGTGTGTCATCCTTCCGGACACGGCAGACTGAGTTCGGACCGCAGGGAGATGGTTGGCACGGATTTTGGGATTTTATGCTTTGAGACAGCTCAACTACAAACAGCGAGAATTTGATTTACCCGGGAAATTATCAGGTTATCAGGCTACAGTAAGAATAGTTACCTATAGGTCGGCACATTACGAAGGGATCGCCTGTAAGTTGACTGGGACAAGAACAGAAGGGCGAATGCTTGACAACTGAACAAACAGAATTTAAGCCACAAGCACCGGCGCAGGGATCGATGCATTTTTGGTTTTGACAAGCTAGCTTAGGGGCACAGTCTGAGTTACTAGAGCATTCAGGACGGCAAAATGGCGGATTTCCTTGGTAACCCTCGATACAAGAGCAAACAGCATTTTGGTTATATTCTCGGCATCTGCTGTTCGGGCCACACGGCGATGGTTGGCAGGGATTTTCTATAAAGGAACCTAATATATGGAAGATGGTTCATGTTAAGGCTGGTTTTAGAGACATCATGTGGTCATAGTCGTATACTTTGTATGGGATTGCACTGTACGAAGGCGTTTCCAGACATGCCATCGGGACATCGGCACATGGCAATATGTTGCACTACATCGCAAATGGCGCTATGACCACACGTACCCGGACAAGGATCGACACACTTATTTCCTCGGCATGCTTTCTGCGGTGCGCATTCGGAATTCAAAATACACTCTGGGCGACAACCACTATATGGATCTCCCGAGTATTCCGAAATACACTGACACTGGCCATCGCTACAGACTGCATTTGCACCACATGGGGACGGGTTACAGGGATCTTTCTTTTCCGGCACTTTAGCTGTTTAAATAGACATCGATTTATATAACGGGGAGGAAAAACAGATATCGCGTAAATGAGAGTATGTATACTAGGCATATTCTTACATGGCGGAGCAGGTTGGCAATTAGTGAAAGGATCACCCACAAAACCTTCGGGACAAACGCAAGCGGGAATATGGTTTCTGACGCTGCACAGAGCGTTGTAGGCGCAGGAGCCAGGACATGGATCGATGCACCGATTGTTTATACAAGCCATGTTCAAGGAGCATTCCATGCTCTTTGTACATTCCGGTCGGCAATTAGGCGGAATTCCCAAGAACGTTTCTCTACATGAGCATGAGGCGTGTTCGTTAATATTGCGACATACTGCGTTGGGTCCGCATGGTGATGGAAGGCATGGATTCCGTTTGGAGGGGAGTGAAACAGTCGCTGTCGGAGCTACGAAAATGTCGGAGTATTGTTATGGATTCAAAATGGTTTCCTGACTCTTAGAGCTTACTAGGTATTGGGTAACAACGAGTGAAGGGGTCGCCTGTAAAACGGGTGTCACAAGAGCAAAGTGGTGCATGATTCCTAACCACACATTTGGCTCTCTCGCCACACGCTCCGGGACAGGGATCGACACACTTCTGGTTAAGACACGCTTTATCAAAGTCGCATTCTGAACTTATTGTGCATTCGGGTCTGCAGGTCGGCGGGGTTCCTCTGTACGTCGGAAGACAAGAGCAAACAGCTTGTTCCTGGAGTTCTTTGCATTGGCTATTGGGGCCACAGGGTGAGGGCTGGCAAGGGTTTATGTACTCGCGTATTTTATCTGTAAAATTTTGAATGTTTGGAATTCGATCGGTATTTTTTGCTACCAAAATATATGCTTCGCTTAACGAAAAACTACGTTAATTTTAGGCTCACATTTTTCTTTTTCTATGGTACAGAATTGATATGGATCTCCGGTGTAGCCACTTCTACACTGGCAAGTTTGTATATGGTTACGCACGAAACATTCAGCATTTCTTCCGCATGTACCCGGACAAGGATCACGACACCTCTGATTTATACAGCCTTTGTTTGCGGGGCAATCGGTACTAATTAAGCACTCCGGTCGGCAGCCTTCATACGGATTGCCGAAGTAATTCCGCTGGCATTGACATGAACCGACACCGTTCCGTTGAGAGCATTCAGCAAATGCCCCACATGGACTGGGATTGCAAGGATCGATGACTGCAGTTGTAACCGGTTTTTGAACGGGTGAGCATATCACAAATGGGTCGCCAGTAAAATCCAGTTCACAGTTGCAAAATGGTGTATGACTAACCACGCCACATATCGCATTGGTACCACACAATCCGGGGCAAGGATCCACGCAGCGATTGTTTAGGCAAACCAGTTTCGTGGAGCATTCTGAGTTGCTGGCACATTCGGGACGACAATTTGGGGGCTGTCCGAAGAAGTTTTCCAGGCAGGTACATGAAGGGGTCTCGCCTATATTTTTACATTGACTGTTTGGTCCGCACGGCGAGGGTTGACAGGGATCATTTTTGGGAATCAGTTTCGGGGAAGTTTGAACTAAACAAAGTGGTTTGTTAAGAAACCAAACATGAACAGATTTTCAAAAAATAGGAGTATAAAATTCTCTACAACTTACTCATAAGCTGACATTCTACAAATGGGTTTCCCGTATAGCGCTCCGGGCAGGTACAAAATGAGAGGTGATTAACAACTCTGCACTTGGCATACAAGCCACAAGTACCCGGGCAAGGGTCCTGACATTTCTGATTCTGGCAAGCACGATCTGTGGTGCAGTCAGAGTTGGAAATACATTCGGGGCGGCAAAATGGTGGACTTCCAATATATGTCGGCAAGCAAGAGCAAACGGCCTGCGAATTCACTTCTCGGCATTGCGAATTAGGTCCACAGGGTGAGGGCTGACAGGGATTCCTATAAACCTCATCTAGAAGAGCAGAAGACTTGTAGTACGGAACAAAAACGATTCTTCCCTATTTTCCTACGTGGTAAAGAAAGGCACTGGAGGAAAGCATTTCCGGTCATATGTTCTGGACAGTGACACATGGGTACATGGTTGTGCACTTCACAAATGGCGTTTGCGGCACAGGTGCCGGGGCAAGGATCAATACATTTTTTATGTATGCAAGCGCGCTGGCGTGGGCAATCCGTATTGATAATACATTCCGGTCTGCAAGCTATGTATGGATCTCCCTGGTAGTCCGTTGGACAGGTACACTGGCCTGCTCCAGAACAAATAGCATTCGCTCCACACGGATTCGGGTAGCAGGGATCTTCGTTGGCAGGTTTCGCTGCTGATAAAGTTATTTTCAAATATTTCTCCTTTCGTGTCTATTTTACGCGACTTACGCCGAGTTACTGGTGCCAGATAACAGCTAGTAAACGCATCGCCTGTGTATCCGGGCGCACAAGAGCAACTGGGTGTGTGATTCAAGACTATGCAAGTGGCACTTATTCCACATGCCCCCGGACAAGGATCCCCACACTTCTGGTTTATGCACACTTGATTGCTAGAACAATCGGAGTTGAGGACACATTCTGGGCGACAGTTTGGTGGACTACCCCTATATTCGGGTAGACAAGAGCACGTGGGGGCATTATTGGTATTCCGGCATATAGAATTGGCACCGCAAGGAGACGGCACACATGGATTGGCTATTCTAAGCACCGTTGAGGGTGGAGGCGCTATTGTAAATGACAGTCTATTATTAGTAGGCGTTCTTCTCGGGTATGCAAAATTCTCACATGTTAACTTGAAACAACGTACGAAAGCGTCACCCGTGAAGCCGTTCTCACACGAACATAGTGGTCTGTGATTCCTTACATTGCAGACCGCGTTTTGACCGCACGTTCCCTGACACGGATCGGCGCACTTACGATTAATACATGCCTTATCGGCGGCACATTCAGAGCTGGAGACACATTCAGGGCGACAAGCAGGAGGTATGCCGACAAATTCTGCTAGACATGAGCATACTGCCTGCGAATTAATTTCGCGGCACTGAGAATTCGCACCACATGGTGAGGGTTGACACGGATTCAGGTATTCAAGAACAATGGCTAAGTGTTATTAAGAAGAATTGAATAATTACAAGAAATAGAAATTCTTCCTTTCCGTTATTAAAAGCCTTACGTTGTTGTTGTTGTATACTGCAATGGACATACGGATCTCCCGTGAAGGCGGTCATGCAATTACACGTGGCCACGTGGTTAATAACAATGCATTCAGCATTTTGACCACAGGAGCCCGGACATGGATCTATACATTTTTGGTTCTGACAAGACTGGCTGGCTGCACAATCGGAATTGAGCAAACATTCGGGGCGACATCCTTCATAAGGATTTCCCATGAACTCCGGCAAGCATTGACAGGCTCCAGCTCCCTTGCGTTCCACACAGTTCGCGTTCGCTCCACAAGGTGACGGATTGCAGGGGCTGATAACTTCCGGGCTCATTTGACGAATCGGTTCGCACAGAGTAAATGGATCCCCGGTAAGTCCGGCCGTACAGGTACACATAGGTGTGTGGCTAACAACGCGGCATTCAGCATTTGAGCCGCAGATTCCCGGGCAGGGATTTTGACATTTTTGCTTAATACATACCAAATCTGCGCGGCACTCAGAATTCGCAATACACTCGGGCTTGCAGTAAGGCGGCGTTCCAATGAACTGTTCCAAGCAAGAACACGAGGGTGTGTCGCCGCTAACGCGACACTCAGAATTGGGTCCGCAAGGTGAGGGCTGACAAGGATTTTGGGGAATACTTTCGGGGAATGGTTCGATATATGGTTGACAGGCGACGAAAGGATTTCCCGTGTAGCGCTGAGGGCACGTGCAGTACGGATTATGATTAACAACTGTACAGCGAGCGAGGTGACCACACGCTCCCGGGCATGGATCAACGCATTTCTGATTTATGCAGGCGGAGTTCGCGGCACATTCTTGGTTTGCGGTGCATTCAGGTCGGCATGTCGGGGGACTGCTTATGAATCCAGGACGACAAGAGCATACTGCCTGCTGATTGACTTCGCGGCATTGTGAATTGGGTCCGCACGGAGTTGGTTGGCAAGGGTTGATAATAACAGATTCTGGAAGTTTATGGCGGTAAATACTACAAACATGAAAAGAGCAAACTTTGTGGCAGCATTTACTTGGTGCAGCGAAACATTGAACAAATGCATTTCCAGACATTTCATTGGGGCAGGAACACATCGGAATATGATTGATGACCTGGCATATGGCATTGCTAGCGCATGTGCCCGGGCAGGGGTCCCTGCATTTCTGTTCTATACAAGCGCGATCACGTGAGCAATCTGTACTGGCTGTACATTCCGGATGACAACCGGTGTACGGATCACCTTGGTACTCCGCAATGCAAGTGCAAATGCCGGTTTCACACTGAGCATTCGCGCCGCAGGGAGAAGGATGACAGGGATCTTCTTCTTCAACCACTTTTACTATTAAAGGCATACGCAATTACAACATAGTATATATACATCACAAATATATAGTACGACGACTCTTACTCTTCGTGGGCAATTCTGGCTGGCAGTAAGTGAAGGGATCTCCTGTATTTCCGGCGGGGCAAGCACAGTTCGGAGTGTGGTTTATGACATTACAAACTGCGCCTAAGCCGCATGAGCCTGGACATGGATCTTTACATCTGTCGTTAATACAAGCCTGATTGCTGGGACAATCGGAATTTATAGTGCACTCGGGACGGCAAGTTGGCGGAGTTCCGACGTAATTCGGTAGACAGGAACATAAATGGGTGTCGCCTAAGCGGCGACATTCTGCATTCTGTCCGCAAGGAGAAGGCACGCACGGATCTAGATCTAGCAGGGGCTGCTTGTGTTTCACAAACGGGGTAGCTAAAAATCAACTTCGGTAAGAACGGAGCCTCAGTTTAAAGGTCTTAATACACTTCTTACGCTGAATTGGAAAGCATCTGAAGAAGGCATCACCCGTATAGCCGGCACGGCAAGAGCACAGCGGACTGTGGTTATGTACGCGGCACACAGCGTCTGTACCGCATGTACCGTCTGCGCAAGGGTCACTACATTTTCTGTGGATACATGCCTTATTCGAGGGACATTCCGAGGAGAGGGTGCATTTCGGGCGGCAAAGGGGTGGCGTTCCTACGAAGGTAGGAAGGCAGGAGCAAACAGCTTGTTTATTCAATTCGCGGCATTGTGAGTTTGGTCCACAGGGCGATGGTTTGCAGGGCTCGATATTATCTAACTCAGGTGCGGCTAAAGAAAAATGTTCGGGCGTTACGAATTTAAAGAAACCGGAGTTAAAAAATTCTTACGTTCACGCTTCTGTATGCAACTATTGTATGGATTGCCATCGTATCCAACTGGACAAGTGCACGTGGGAATATGATTCAGTACATTGCAGATAGCGTTTTGACCACACGTACCGGGGCAGGGATCACGGCATTTTATATTGATGCATGCTCTGTTGGACGGACAATCGGAGTTGATGTTACACTCCGGACGACAGCCTTCGTAGGGATTGCCCAAGTAATCTGGTAAGCATTGGCAGGAAGCCGCCTTTTGGCTCTGTGTACAGCGGGCGTTAGTGCCACATGGGTTTGGATTACAAGGATCTAAGTATTCGACTTGCTCTCTCTTTGCTTGAAGGCACTGCATCAACGGGTCGCCCTCAAACCCGGTGGGACAATAACAACTGGGCGTGTGTGAGAGAACACGACATTCGGCATTATTGCCACACAATCCCGGACAAGGATCGGTGCACTTTTGGTTTATGCACGCCAATTCAGTTGGACATTCCGAACTGGTCACACACTCTGGGCGACAATTTGGTGGTCTACCTAAATAGTTGGGTAAGCATGTACACGAAGGAATTTCGTCCACTTCACGGCATTCCGCAAAGGGGCCACAGGGCGAAGGTTGGCAGGGATTAGTCGGTTTAGCCACAGTTAGCCGCGTTACTACCGCCTGGCAACTAATAAACGGGTTGCCCGAATACTGCGCGGGACAATGACAGAACGGACTGTGATTGGCGACATGACAACGAGCATTTAGGCCGCACACGCCCGGACATGGGTCAGAACACTTTTGGTTACGGCACGCCTGATTGAGCGGACACTCGTAGTTGGTGGTGCATTCTGGTCGACAAAATGGTGGATTACCCACAAATGATTCAATGCACGAACATACGGCTTGTTGATTAACCTCACGACATTTACTATTCGGACCACAGGGAGAAGGGTTACACGGATTTGTTGCAACTTCTGTGTCTGAAAGGGTTTATGGAAATGGTTATATTCTCGTCTTCAATCCTTTTGAAACTATGTACGTGCTTACTTTGTATTGTTACACATGATATGAAGGCGTTACCTTCCATACCGTCGGGGCAGCGACAAATTGGGATATAATTCATGACCTCGCAATTGGCATTGGCAGCACAAGTACCGGGGCAAGGATCAATACATTTATGCTGAATACACAATCGATCTCTGGGGCAGTCTGTGTGCAGCACACATTCGGGACGACAGCCCGTATACGGATCACCATGATAATCTGCGACGCATTTGCATTGACCAGCACTGCAGAGAGCATTCGGTCCACAAGGTGACGGATTGCAGGTGTCTTCAGGAACAGTAGATTTAACTAAACCAATTTATGTTGTTAATATTTTTGATTTTTCTGCAATTTTCGAAATTTTGCTTACTTTTGGGCGGAAGCTGTGGATTACAGACACTGAATGGATCGCCAGTGTAACCTTGTTGGCAGGTGCAAATGGGCATATGAGACACGACCTGGCATTGGGAGTTGATACCGCACGCGCCGGCACAAGGGTCCTGACACCTTTGATTAATGCAGGCCTGATGACTGAGACACTCCGAGTTAATTGTACATTCGGGACGACATTGTGGTGGAGTGCCCAAGTAGTTCGGTAAGCAGGCGCACGAAGGCTTTCCATAATGCTGCTGGCATTGCGAATTAGGTCCACATGGTGAAGGCACACAAGGATTAGTCGCTTCTGAAGCTATAGATTTCGGGGGAGGTGAAACTGAATAGAAAGACCTTTTTAAAAAACTGCTCTGTGTTGTTTTTACGATATCTCTTACGCGGAATACGGAAGCATCGAATAAAGGGGTCACCGGTAAACCCATTCTGGCAGCTGCAAATTGGACTATGATTTCGGACACTACATTCCGATGTCTTACCGCATGGTCCGGGGCAAGGATCTGCACATTTGCGATTTATACAAGCCTTATCTGCCGAGCACTCTGAGCTCGAAGTACATTCGGGTCGACAGGCGGGCGGATTTCCAACATACTCGGGCAGGCAGGAACAAATGGCCACCTCAGATTTGGTGTGACATTTGGAATTGGGGCCGCAAGGCGAGGGTTCACAAGGATTGACATACTTCATTGAGGCTAAAAAGTAGAGGGAACGAAGAGGGTAGAGAGGGTGGCTTAATACACAGAACTCAACGAGCTACTGCTGCTTCCTTACTTTCTTTGAGAACAACCTGACACAGTTGGTATGGATCACCATCGTAGCCAAAGAGGCATTCGCAGGAAGGAATATGATTTATCACCTGACACACAGCATTCTGGCCGCAAGTACCCGGACAAGGGTCTTGACACTTTTGGTTTTGGCACAGCTTGTTGGAAGGACAATCAGAATTTAGAATGCATTCCGGACGACAGCCTTCATAAGGATTTCCAAAATAATCCGGTAAACATTGGCACGAGCCAGCCGAGCCCTTTTCTTCGCACCTAGCATTAGCGCCACAAGGGCTGGGAATACAGGGTGTCAGTTTCTCGGGAGCAATTTCTTTGATCGGCGAACATTGCGCAAAGGGATCTCCAGTGGTGCCTTCATCACAAATACACATTGGTGTGTGACTGAAGACGCGGCAAATGGCATTAAATCCACACAGGCCGGTACAAGGGTCAGCACATTTCTGGTTGATGCACACTTTTTGGGAAGCGCATTCGGAATTGGAGATGCATTCAGGGCGGCAAGTGGGCGGTGATCCTAAAAAGTCGGGCAAGCAGGAACATGAAGGTGAATCTCCAGTAATGCGGCACTCGGAATTCGGTCCACAGGGAGACGGTAGGCAGGGGTTCGTTGGTGCTCTCTCAGGATCTGGGGAAGCTAATAATTGTCTGTTAGTAGACTGACTACAAAATACTAGTCGTTCCAACATACTTTCGGTTTGGCAGCGCGCAAAAGGGTTTCCGGTCATGCCGGCAGGGCAGGAGCAGAATGGATAGTGATTGACGACATTGCACAATGCATTGAAGCCGCAAACACCGGCGCAAGGATCTTGACATTTCATATTTTGACAGGCCAGGTTTTGCTGGCAATCGCTGTTTATCATACACTCTGGCCGACACTGAGGTGGACTGCCCACAAACCCTTCGATGCAGGAGCACACGGCCGTTTTTTGCACCACACGACATATGCTATTCGGTCCACACGTAGCAGGTTGGCACAAATCGCTCTGGACAATGCGCTCTGTGCGAGTTAGAACCAAATGAATCTTTGAAATTTCATTAAGAGTAAATTATCTATACTTGGGATGGCTCGACATTCGAAAAATGCACTTCCGGTCATATTTTCGGGGCAGCTGCACATTGGGATGTGGTTGTTGACTTCGCAAATGGCATTGGGAGCGCATGTTCCGGGACACGGATCAATGCACTTGTTGCGAACACACGTGCGCTCACGGGGACAGTCCGTGTGCAAAATACACTCAGGACGACATTCAACGTAAGGGTCTCCGTTGTATTCTGGCAAACAGGAACACTGCCCATTTTTACACTGTGCATTTTGACCACAAGGCGAAGGGTTACATGGATCATTGAATACTGGCGAAGTTGTGGCTGTGTGGAAGGTACAAGATGATATTCGGCATGCATTTGCTGATGGCATATCTTACATATAGCTGGCCTCGGTTGACAGTTGCTCAGTGGATTTCCTATAAATCCTTCAAGGCAGCTGCACGAAGGGATATGGTTAGTGATGTGACAAACGGCGTTCAGGCCACAAACTCCTAGACAAGGATCTCGGCACTTGTTGGTTATACAAGCCAACTTGCTGGCGCATTCAGAATTGATAGTACACTCTGGACGGCAATTAGGTGGTTGTCCTATAAAACCTGCTAAACACGAACACGAAGGACTGCCGTTCGCCGTGCGGCATTCCGAGTTGGGCCCACATGGCGTTGGTGTGCAAGGATCCGCTCGCTCTTCAATTTGTTGGGCTAAAGGTTCGAAATGTAGCCAAGACTGTAACATTTAGAGGCTTAGATGGGTAGCTTACGTGGCAGCGGGTAGCATTGGATCAATGCGTCACCGGTATACTCATTGAAGCATGTACATATGGGGCTGTGGTTCCGTACACGACACACTGCGTTTCGGCCACATGGACTCGAAGTGCAAGGATCAGTGCATTTATGGCTTAGGCAGGCCTTATCGGACGGGCATTCGGCTGATAATGTGCATTCTGGGCGGCAAGCCGGAGGTGTACCGATGAACTCCGGCAAACATGAACAGACGGCTTGAGCGTTCGCTACGCGACATTGTGAATTCGGTCCACAAGGTGACGGTTGGCACGGGTTGACATATTCCTTACGAATAGCTAGAAACGTGGTCTCAGTTAAATACAACGAAACAATTTTGAAGAAAGGAAAAATCTCACGTTCTGGCCGAACTGTGCACGAACGATATGGATCTCCGGTAAAGCCTTCGACACAGTTGCACAATGGTACATGGTTAACAACTTGGCATTGCGCGTTTTGACTGCACGTCCCTGGACAAGGGTCTTGGCATTTATTCTGCTGGCAAGCCATGTCTGAAGGACAATCCGAATTGGCCAGACATTCTGGGCGGCAACCTTCGTAGGGATTGCCATAGTAATCGGAAATGCATTGGCAAGCGCCAGCCCCGTTGCGTTCGCGGCATTTCGCATTCGGTCCACATGGACTGGGATTGCAAGGTGTGGCAGCCGATTCTTTAACTATACGCTCAGGGGCTAGCAGACATTGTGTGAAAGGATCACCCGTGAAGCCTGCCAAGCAAATACAGTGTACTGCATGGCTAACCACGCGACATTCAGAATTCAGGCCACACAGTTCGGGACAAGGATCCACGCATTTCTGCTTTACACACGTTAAATGCGGTGAGCAGTCAGAGCTCGAGACGCATTCCGGGCGGCAATTTGGTGGTTGTCCTGTATATGATTCGAGGCAAGAACACGACGGCAGTTCGCCGATTCCTTTGCATTGCGAGTACGGACCGCAAGGCGATGGATTGCAGGGGTCCGTTGGACGCACTTCCGCGGATATTTTGGTTGCTGCATTAATAACCTTTTTTAATAACATTCTTGATTAATAAAACTTCAGAGGCTTACGGATGGCTCGGCAGCTGATAAATGGATTGCCCGTAGAAGATGCGGGACAGGTGCAGAACGGACTGTGATTAACAACGGTGCAGAGAGCGCCTATGCCACAGGTTCCCGGGCAAGGATCTCGACACTTCTGATTGAGGCACTCTTGTGCTGGTGGGCATTCAGAGTTCGAGGAGCATTCCGGACGACATGTTGGTGGAGTTCCGATAAATCCTTGGATGCAAGAGCAAACCGCTTGCTGATTAACTGCACGGCATTGGGAGTTCGGACCACAGGGGGAGGGTTGGCAAGGAGTGGTCAGTGTCGGTGCTATCAAAATGGAATGGTACCTTAATGACCTTTATTTTCACAGAAGTAAGGACATATTTTACTTTTTATTGCACTGCAACGCATGAAGGCACTGCCTGCGGTACCGTCGGGGCAGCGGCACATTGCTACATGATTGACAACATCGCATATGGCATTTTCGCCACATGTTCCCGCACAAGGATTGGCACATTTGCTGTTCAAACAAGCCCTATCTCGGGGACAGTCCGAATTCAGTACACATTCGGGTCGACAACCGAAGTACGGGTCGCCATGGTAATCCTCAATGCAGCTGCATACTCCGTTGTTGCAGACAGTGTTGGAACCACAGGGCGATGGGTTGCAAGGGTCAGTTGGTCCGGCTATAGGCCCGGTGTGAATAACATTCTTAGAAATTGGGGAAAAAAGGAAAGTTTTTAAATTTAACTTACTTAACTCAGGCAACTTGGGTTCAGGCCTACAACTGGTAAAGGGGTCGCCCGTATAGCCTAGCGGGCAGTTACAGAGGGGCATATGATTATTAACTTGGCACTCTGCGCTAAAACCACATGATCCGGGGCAAGGATCAAGGCATTTTTCACGAATGCAAGCCTTATCAGAGGGACACTCGGCACTGATCGTACATTCGGGATGGCAGTTAGGAGGCATACCCATGTAGTTTTCAAGACAGGAACAAGAAGCAACACCGTTGACGTTGCGGCACACGCTGTACGAGCCACATGGTGAAGGTACACAGGGATCCGAAATGATACGCTCTACTGGAGCAGGGGCTAGAGAGGGAAAAAAGCTAGCTAGAAAACAACGTTCGGGTAATTTTCACTGCTTCGGGATGCTTACGTGGGATGGCATAACAGCGGGTTAGGGCATCGCCAGTGAAACCTCGTCGACATTTACACAGTGGACTGTGGTTTCTAACACTGCACTCGGTATATGTACCGCAATTGCCTATACAAGGATCTTGACAGCGCTGATTAATGCAAGCCTTATCGGCATCGCACTCAGTGCTCAGAAGACACTCGGGGCGGCAGTTCGGTGGGAGACCTATAAAATTTTCAATGCAAGAACACACAGGCTGTCCGCTGAGGTCATGGCATTGCGAATTTGGCCCACAAGGGGAAGGATTACAGGGGTTGGTAGTTCCTTTGGGAAGAGCAGCTGAACGAAAGGGATGAAAATATTATGCTTTAATATATCGTACGAAAGCAATAACTGGATGACTGAGGGCTTACGTTGTAGCGTTTCGAGCTGGCAGTGTCGGTAAGGGTCTCCGGTGTAAGCCGAGCGACAGCTACAAATTGGCATATGGTTTCTGACCGAACAGACGGCATTAGTGCCACAATTACCGCGGCAAGGGTCAATGCATTTATTCTGAGAGCAAGATTTTGTCGAGGGGCAATCAGAGTTCATAATACATTCGGGCCTACACGATTGGTAGGGATCGCCATAATGATCGGGAAGACACTGACATGATCCCACACCGTTGCGGTCGCGACAAATGGCATTCGAACCGCACGGATTAGGTACACAGGGCGTTATCTGTTCACTGATAATTCGTTCTGTTGAGGAGAGAATAGAGAGAAGGTAAGAGAAATGGTTGTAACAAAGCAATTAAAAAAGTAGGGCTTTTAGTAGCCAAGCCTTGAAGCATTCATGGCGGTTAAAAGGTTATTGAGGCGCTACTTGGGCATTTGGGTGTTCGATAACACATGTTCGATTACGTGTATGCGTTACAAACGCCTCTTAGTGGATATATGTATATTTAGTGTGCTGCGGGTAAGTGATAAGTAAGCATAAGGTAGCCGCTTTTGTGCGAGATATCGTAATGTATGTATAACGGCAGATATCGAGGCTGCCAGTGGCGTTTTCAAAATGTGCTGCATGTGAGTATATTCGGTGAGTATAATGCAATTGTAATTAGCAGGTAATGTACGTAATTAATTGCAATTTTTGCGAGGTTTTAATTTAGCTAAATTTGTTTTCGAATTTGTATGAGTTTGGTGTGTAGTTTGTAAGTATGTAGCGTTATTAATGAATTAATGCGATGTTCGTTTGTGGATTTTGATAACTTTTCCTGGTGCTGAATGAGTTACGAGCTTTTAGCAAAACTACAGAGATTAATGAAGGCATAAATTTTGGATTAATGGGCAATCTGGCAAGAGTATCCAACGATGTTAAATCTGCAGTTTTGGCGCATTGAGACTGTTAGCGGATTGATTTGAGCGGAGAGTTCAACAGCGGTTTTTTTTTTTACTATAAACTACGCAATGTGTGTGGCCAAGGAAGCAATTTCAATAATACGAAAAAAATTTTCTCAGTTGTGAATAGCTAGCTAGATGGTATAGCCAGTAAAGGCGGCGTATCGATGATTAGGGTCTTCAGTGAGGTGTATATTATCTTAAGAAATACTGTATTTTATCAGGAACCATACATGGTTTCAGGAACCTACGATTATAATCTATTGCATGTGTTATTCCGAAGGAGTTTTATCCTTAATACCAGGAATTTGTACTTAAGCGAGTTGAGTTGGGGGGTATATAACCTTGAAAGCGCAAAGGGTATTCGAAAGGCATTTAATCTACGAAAAGGCATATAAAGGCTGGACAGTGTTTGCATTTAGTTTATTGGCTGGGCTTTATGCAGATGGGGTTAATATTCTAATAATATACATAAATAACGTAAATATACGCACCGCTTAAACGTATCTATCACTTCCAAATGACAAAACAAACTCAGACAGTTCGTACAGAGCTTGTGCCAAATTGAAATTAGCATTTCTCACTTATGTATAATTACAATACATTTTGAAAAATTACATAAAAATACTATACGATGTTAAGTGAAATGCTGTGTGATAAACCGCTTAACGGGTGGAATGTAAGCATTACATTTGGATAAAAAAGAAAACAGCGCTCACATCATATTTTACAGTTTATTTTTTCAATTCTCTCAAGAGGAGAGCATTATTCAAAATTGAAAAGAAAAGCTTTTACAGTTGTTATTTAATTTCAAAATAAAACTGCAACGTATATGTATACTCCTATATATCGCTTTAAAGCAGTACCAATTTTACTATTTTATTTAATTGTTGTAATATTAATTTATTAATGTCATGAAAAATTAGTAATCGTAATTTTAATTAACTTCAGAATATAAAGAAAAGATATAGAGAGAGTTAAAATCTTAAAAAAAAAAAAGACGTTTCGTGAAATCGTAATAAAGGGTGTTTTTTAGCAGGCTTGGGCTGCAGATCGTTTGTAAATTGTATTTTATATCAGAATACATAATAATATTTTATATCAGATATGATATACGTATTACATAAATACATAATATCTTATATCAGAATATTGTATTATATCAGAAATAATACAGAATTTTGATTTCTGAAATCAGTCTTCAGTGAGAAATATTTCCAGTTTCCAGTTTTATCAATATTTCTGTCCATTTACTGACTGATTACGTGAGAAGATCAAACGCAAAATCATGAACAAATTTTGGTCTATATTTATTTTTTTTTTAATTCAAATCTAGTGCAAAACGTAAAGAATATTGCTATTTTTGAGGCAAGGCAAGGCCTTTCGAATTATTTTTATGACACCTTTTCGTTCGTAATGTACGCCCATGGTAAAAAAAGTGCTTGAAAATAGGACTTTTAGTATTTAGTTCTCGAAAACCTTTCATCTTAGGCTTATACCCACCCTTTTTCATCATTAATGGTAAAAATTACGATTTTGTTTTGTAATCTTTTTCGTTTTATTGCAATTTGAAATCGGCAAGCTCCAAAAAACAACCTTTAAAACACTAAAGGATACTAATAGCAAACCGTTAATACATTCTTAGCAATGCTTTTTGTCGACGGTATACGTAGAATGTAATAAAAAGTGCACCGATTATGTGCTTTTTCTCAAGTGCTTTCCAAAATAAGTGAGATTTCTCATTAAATCGCTGTGTTCTAATTTTTTTGTGTGATTAAAGCATACTATTTATTATTGCAATATGTACGTAGAATCATATTTGAGCCAGTAGGTAGGTACTACTGTATGCTAAGTGGTTTCGTATAAAGAAATATGCATGAGCACTTACCCTTAACTGGATCGCAGCCTGTGAAAGGATCTCCGGTGAATCCCAGGTCACAACTACAAAGGGGCATGTGGTTGGCCACGGTGCAACGTGCATTGTAACCACAAGAGCCCACACACGGATCGGTGCATTTTTGGCGCATGCATGCTTTACTGGGTTCGCACTCAGGATTGATGGTACATTCGGGTCGGCAATTCGGTGGTGTACCAATGAATGACGATGCACAGGAGCACGCTGGCGTCTCACCGACCACCTTACACTCAGAGTTGGGGCCGCAAGGTGTTGGCACACAAGGATTTTCTGGTCTCGCCTTCGGTTTGTCATCGCTGTAGCAACGGTCGAATGGATCGCCGGTGTAGCCAGCACTGCAGGAGCAGATGGGATCGTGATTGATGACTTGGCATTTGGCGAACTGGCCACAAGTGCCCGGACACGGATCAACGCATTTTTTGCGTATGCACGCGTTTTGCAAAGAACATTCCGAACTGACAATACATTCGGGTCGGCAAGCCGGCGGTGAGCCCAACATTCCTGGTTGGCAGGCGCAGACAGCGCCTGAGGCTGTGGCGTGACAAATACTGTATAATCCGCAGGGATTCGGCTGACAGGGATCGAGCTGTGGCACCTTGGGTGGTTCGGGACGGCAAGAAGTGAACGGATCACCGGTGTAACCTCTAGGGCAGCTGCATGTTGGAATATGATTCAGGGTGTTGCATTGAGCATTTTCCCCGCATGTTCCCGGACAGGGATCCACGCACTTTTTATTACGACACGCCTTGTTGGGAGAGCAATCGGTACTGATCGTGCATTCGGGACGACAACCGACATATGGGTCACCCTGGTAATCGCGTACACACGTACAGATGCCATTATTACATTCCGCATTGGCGCCACACGGTCTTTGATCGCAAGGATCCTTGGACGGTGTCGGTCGTGGCGGACGTTCAATAATTTCAACGCACTGTGAGAAGGGATCTCCAGTGAATCCACGTACGCAGGTACATATGGCGATGTGATTTTGTGTGCGGCATTCCGTATTAAGTCCACAGGAACCTACGCAGGGATCACGGCATTTCTCAGCGATGCAGGACTTATCAGAAGGGCAGTCAGTCTTGACCAGACATTCGGGGCGGCAGTTGGGCGGAGCTCCTATATAGTTGGGTAAGCAAGAGCACGTGGGCTGGTCGCCATTCGGTCGGCACTCAGAGTAAAGACCACATGGCGATGGCACGCACGGATTAACTGGCTTACGAGAGTCTATTCCTTTGGGCTGAGATGGCGGGTAACATCTGGCCAGAGGATCTCCAGTCATGCCAAGTGGGCAACTGCAAATCGGGTTGTGATTAATAACCTCGCATTTGGCATCAAGTCCGCAAGTGCCGGCACATGGATTGGCGCATTTGAATTTGTGGCAAGCCTTATTTTGGGGGCATTCAGCATTGACGGTACATTCAGGTTTGCACTGGGGCGGTGATCCAATAAAGGAGTCCAAACATGAGCAAACTGCCAGCCCATTCGCCTCGCGACATTTGCTATTCGGTCCGCATGGCGAAGGTTGGCAGGGGTTGCTAGGCTCTGGCGGTGGGGGTACTTTTTGCTCGCGGCAATGCAAGAACGGGTCCCCGGTGAAGCCGTCATTGCACACGCAGTTGGGAATATGGTTTACTGCATAGCACTGCGCATTCGAGCCGCAGACTCCGGGGCACGGATCTTGGCATTTGTTGCGTATACAAGTCTTGTCGGTGGGGCAGTCTGAACTCAATATACATTCCGGACGACACTCTTCGTAGGGATTGCCTTGGTAGTCATCAATACATTTGCAGGACGCAGCTCCGTTGCGTTCCAAGCATTCGGCATTTTGACCGCATGGAGAAGGTTCGCAAGGCTTGACTGCTTCTTCGACCTGCTGGACGCACTGAACGAAAGCGTTGCCTCCGAAACCTTTCGGGCAGAAACAAGATACCACGTGGCCAATGACTCGACACTCTGCATTGACTCCACAAGAACCGGGGCAAGGATCACGGCAGTTTTTGTTCAAACAAGCCTCTGTTGAGGCGCAGTCGGAATTGATGATGCATTCCGGTCGACAATTGGGAGGCGATCCGAAGTACTCCGGCAGGCATTGACAGGATGGTCCGTTTGAAGTTGACTTGCACACTGAATTGGGTCCACATGGTGAAGGAAGGCATGGATCGGCTGATATAACTTTTACATCAGGTGGTATGTCCAAACAACGCTGGAATGGGTCTCCCGTTTTTCCAGGTGGGCAACCACAAATGGGGCTGTGATTGATAACTTCACAACGCGCCTCTATGCCACATGCCCCGGCACATGGGTCTGCACACTTTTTATTAATGCAAGCCTGAAGTGCCGGGCATTCAGTAGAGACCACGCATTCTGGGCGGCATTGAGGAGGAGCGCCAACGTATCCATCTATGCAAGAGCATATGGCGTAACCGTTGACATCTCGGCAGTTGCTATTTGCTCCACATGGTGATGGAGAACAAACTTCTAGCGGTTTTTCAGGCTCCACTGGTTTGAGGCGACAACTACTAAATGGATCACCATCGTAACCCAGAGCGCACGAACAAACTGGGATGTGGTTAAAAACTTCACAGTTAGCGTTCAGTCCACAGGTTCCTGGACACGGATCAGTGCACTTGTTGCGCATACATGTTTTGTCGCGCGGACAATCGGCCGCGAGGGTACATTCGGGACGGCAACCATCGTAGGGGTTGCCCTGATAGTTGTCCTGGCAGCGACATTCACCATCAAAGCAATCAGCATTAGGTCCACAAGGATTGGGGTTGCAAGGATTATAGGCTGCCTTAGGCCCTTCAATAGGCGGAAGTATGGGAGTGCAGTGAAGGAACGGATCGCCGGTATAACCTTCAATGCAGTTACAAATTGCAACATGATTAAGTACATGGCACTTGGCCTCAAATCCGCAAGAGCCAGGGCAGGGGTCACGGCACTTTTGGTTAGTGCAAGCTTCAGTGGGCCCGCATTCGGAATTAATAACACATTCGGGTCGACAGTTTGGCGGAGAACCGATATAGTTTTCGAGACACGAGCAGGCAGGACTGTTACCAATTATCTTGCATTTTGAATTTGGTCCACAAGGCGACGGCACACAGGATGGTGGGCGTTCCGTGGGCTCCGGCTCAGCAATGAGAGCTAAGAATAAATGTAGTTCAGAGATTTTTTATGATAAAGAAATAAAAGTTCTCATCAAATTAATTGTGATTTTACGGTCTTAACTTACGTATCATTGAACATTGCAAAAATGGATCTCCGGTCATGCCACGTGGACATGTACAAATCGGTCTGTGGTTCTTCGTAGTGCATATGGCACGAACGCCGCAGCTGTGAGGACATGGATCAACGCATTTATTGCCAATGCAAGCACGCTCCGAGGCACATTCCGAACTGACGACACATTCAGGTCTACAATTGGGCGGTTGTTCTATAAAGCCAGATTGGCACGAGCATACCGCTTGATCGTTTATATTGCGACATACGCTGTTAGGACCGCAGGGCGACGGAATACATGGGTCTTGGACTGGTCGCGGAGGGATGGTGATTTGCTTGCACTGGAAGAATGGATCGCCAGTATATGCTGGGGGACAGGTACACGTCGGTATATGCGCTTCCACGGAGCACATGGCAAATTCGCCGCATATGTTGATGCAAGGGTCAACGCATTTAAAGCGGACACATGATTGCAGAGGCGAGCAGTCATCGTTGCTTTCGCACTCCCGACGGCAACCGCGTTCACTGTCATATGGATTGCCCTCAAAGCCTTCGTGACAATAGCATGCTCCAGCACCGTTACTCGCTCGGCACTCCGCATGAGGGCCACACGGAGAGGGTTCGCAAGGCGAAGTGGGTGATTGCGTTGGCAGTACGGCCGGTATGAGCTCACATCCCAGTACTGGGTCGCCTTCGTAACCGTCTGAGCACAAGCACACTGCACTGTGCTGCACCACTTTGCAAATGGCGTTAAGACCACAAGACCCCGGACATGGATCGATGCAGCGTTCATTTTGACAGGACAGATTATTGGGACATTCGCTGTTATTCGTGCATTCTGGACGGCAGTTCGGTGGACGTCCCACGTAGTTCGGTTGACAGGAACAAGCGGCCTGATCACCAATCTCACGGCACAGCGCATTCGGGCCACACGGTGAAGGCACACATGGATTGTCGGGGTTTGTGGGTGTTTTCGATTCCTTGATGCAGGACACCAATGGATCTCCACTCATGCCGAGCGGACAAGTGCAGATGGGATTATGATTGACTACTTGGCATCGAGCGTTGGTGCCGCAGGCGCCACGGCAGGGATCGGTGCACTTCTGGTTGACGCAGGCACGATTTTGCACACATTCTGAACTGACGACGCATTCAGGCTTACAGGCGGGTGGAGCTCCCACATAGCCGTCGATGCAGGAGCATATAGCATGCCCATCAGCTTCTCGGCACTGGCTGTAAGGGCCACAGGGAGAGGGCTGGCACTGATTGAGCGGTGCAAGTGTTGTTCTCTCAACCAGAACACATGATTCGTGCGGATTTCCGGTGTAGCCTTCGAAACATAGGCAGTTGGGAGCATGACTGAGTACATGGCAATCGGCATTGATGCCACACACGCCCGGGCAAGGATCCTGGCACTTGTTATTGATGCAAGCCCTGGAGCGATCGCAGTCAGAATTTTGAACACATTCGGGGCGACAACCGCTATACGGATCACCGAAATACTCCGGTAAACAAGAACAGGAACCGACACCGTTGCGCTCGCGACAAACTGCATTGGCTCCACATGGGCTGGGGTTGCAAGGATTCTGGGGTGTTTCTGTGGGAGCGACTGTAAGTGTAAAGCATTTTGTTCAGAAGGATTTGTGTAATATAAATAAAGCCAGATCAACAACAAAAAAGGACATTTGTTTTCAAAATCGCTTTCGTTAAGGCAGAAAACGTAACATTGAAGTGCATAGCAAGGACTATGACTATGACGCGGAAACTATAGTTTATGATGTCCTTCCTTGTTGGCAATTATTGTTTAATACTCTAGTTTACTTTTTGGTATCAAAGCGCAACTGGAGAATGGGTCTCCAGTGTAGCCGGCATCGCATTGGCAATTTGGATTGTGGTTAATGACTGTGCAGTACGTATGTGCACCGCAAGTGCCCACACATGGATCGGAGCACTTTTGATTTACACAAGCCAAATTAGCCGAACATTCAGAGCTACTCATGCACTCCGGACGGCAATTAGGCGGCCGTCCCAGATAGTTGGGCAAACAGGAACATGCAGGTGAGCCACTAACTTCGAGACACTTGGAATTGGGTCCACAGGGATTGGGAATGCAGGGTTTTACAGGAAGTACTGTCGCTACGCAGTTGACAGGCAGGTAGCACAAACATAGGTACATACATATGTATATAGATAGAGTGGTAGAGTAGTAGTCGTAGAGATGGTAGAGATACAGGAAAACATACAAAAGAAAATAAGTTCTTTTTATACAAACAATTATACAATATAAGTACTATATATATGATCGTTGGAATGAACATGCAAAACATACGCGGGCTGACGTTATAACGGGCTGTACAGATGCCGTTTCAACGCTGTCCACAATGGTTTTAGCGCTTTTAGTATGGTATTATTTAGACATGCTTACGTTTATTTTTAATACATCTACTGAAAGGATCGCCTGTATAGCCGGCTGGGCAGGAGCATGCAGCATAATGGTTTACAACTTGGCAGCGCGCCTCAGATCCGCACTTGCCCGGACAAGGATCTACGCATTTGTCGTTTTCACAAGCCAAATTCTGGGCACAGTCAGAGCTGACGATGCATTCGGGACGACAGTTGGGCGGAGATCCGATGAAATTGACTTGGCAAGAACAAACGGCATGATTGTTGACCTCTCGACATTGACTATACGGTCCACAAGGAGAGGGAACGCAGGGGTTAACATCTACTGGAGCTAATGAGGGATGATGAGGTTGTTCATTAGAGCTTATTCTCATAATGGATGGTTTCGAAAAAAGAAAAAAAAAACCGAGGCTGCCAGGGAGTTGCTCTTAACATGTGTTTGCGTCATCAACATACTCCCGAACAGCCTGTTTGGTTGTTTGTTGTTGCGAAGGCGACCTACGTAGTATTATTTCACGACAGGCACTAAGCGCATTTCCGGTGTAACCTTCGAGACAGTGGCACGTCGGCGCATGGTTGGCAACGCGGCACTCGGCATTCAGACCGCAAGCGCCCGGACACGGATCCGAGCATTTATTGTTTACACAAGACTTCTGGCGCGAGCAGTCTGAATTGGCCACGCATTCTGGTCTGCAGCCACTTTCGGGATCGCCAAAGTAGTCCGGTAGACAGGTGCAGGAACCAGCACCATTCTGTTCTTTGCACTCAGCATTAGGCCCGCAGGGTGAGGGGTTACAAGGGTTGAGCGGAACCTCACGTACCGTAGTGACTAAATTGTTGATGGGACAAATGATAGTACGAGTATGTTATTGCCAAACTGATTTGCCAGAGAGAAGCGTATATTTGCAGCTTACTTATGGGATTGCAACCGGAGAACGGATCACCGGTATAGCCAGAGTCGCAAATACAAATCGGCGAGTGGTGGACCACATTACAGAAGGCATTGAAGCCACAAGAGCCCGGGCAAGGATCTTGGCAGCGTTCGTTGTTGCAGGCCAAATTGGCGGGACATTCTGAATTGAGAGTACATTCCGGTCGACAGTTGGGAGCACGTCCAATGTAGCCCGGTAGGCAAGAACAGACTGGAGTTTCTCCTACTTCGCGACACTCTGAATTGGGTCCGCAAGGGCTGGGTGTGCACGGGTTTGTTATTGATGGTCTGGATTTGGGATCCAACTCTTTTTTGGAGAGAGAGAGCAAGTAGAAATATGGTCATTTAGTTTTAGTTCGAAGGCTAAAAATTCGAGCATTCCAGATGCTTACTTTCACGGGTGCAGCGTACAAACGGATCACCTGAATAGCCTTCAGGGCAAGAACAGATTGCATTATGGTTGGTGACTTTGCATAGAGCATCATTCCCGCATTTGCCTGAACATGGATTTACACAGCGCAAATTCAGGCAGGCTTTGTCCTGAGGACATTCAGAGTTCACTGAGCATTCGGGACGGCATGCCGGCGGTGTGCCTATGTAATTTTTCATACAGGAGCACACTGCATGCCCGTTAATTTCGCGACATTGACTGTACGGACCGCAGGGCGAAGGACGACACGGTTGATTCGCTTCAGGCTCTGCAATCACTATGCGACAATGTTCCGAGGGATTGCCCGTGTATCCGGAGGGGCAACTGCAACTTGGTGCATGGTTTACGACATGGCATTCTGCCGACACGCCACAAACTCCGGGACAGGGGTCGCGGCATTTGTTTTTGATGCAGGCGAGATTTTTGGCACAGTCTGTATTAAGTATGCATTCCGGACGGCATTCGGTGTATGGATCACCGGTGTATTCGGCTAAGCAAGTACACGAACCAACGCCATTGCGCTCTTTGCAAATAGCATTCGAGCCGCAGGGGCTGGGATTACACGGTTGGGGAATTTCTGGTGGAGGAAGAGCTGCAAAATGGGTAACAAATGAATAAAGTACAAAATGGAATGGAACGTAGTCCACAAACTGGTTTGTGTACTGAAATATTTCATCTTTAGAGGGTATACATAGTTCAGCTTACTTTGAGGACTACATTCTGAGAATGGATCTCCCGTATAACCATCATAGCAACGACATACAGGCCGATGATTATTTACAGTGCAAGTCGTAAATGAACCACACGACCCTCTACATGGATCCTGACACCGTTGATTAATGCACGCCATATGGCCCCGGCATTCTGAATTTGATGTACATTCAGGGCGGCAATTTGGCGCCCTGCCTACGTAATTGGGCAGGCACAAGCAGACGGCTTGTTCGTTGGCATTTGAAACGCGACATTGTGAATTCGGACCGCAGGGTGAGGGAACACATGGATTGGACGGTTTTGCAATGGGTCGTTCTTTACATTTATATGGATACATACATACAGCATATCACAAAAATATATATACATATATATTTACAGTACAGTAGCGTGCAAAGCATGCAACACAGCATTACATACAACAGCAATACCACAGGAAGAAAGATGAAATAGAGAAGAGAAAAGAGATACATAAATTATAAGTGATGTAAACGATAATTGAAATGGGAAAAAGTAGCGTTCGTCAAACTTTGGGACGTTTTACGGTGTAAATAAATGAAGGTAAATGAAAATTTAATAGTACAATTTAGGAAAATACATATTTAATTTTAATGAGCGGAGAATTCTTCAAATAGCGATCAAGTCTATTACAAAACGGTGTACCCGGCTGTAGTTTGACGAACGCTCGTTTAGTTTAGAGAAAAACTGAAATTATTTCGAAATACTGAAATGGTTCGAAACCATTAAAGGGTATATAGTAGGTATATAGTTGTTTTCAATTTGTCTCTAAACCATGACATAACTAACGGTGGCGGCGAATGATCTTACTCTCTTCGTATATACAGCGCAGGAATGGATCACCCGTAAAACTAGGCATGCAGGTACATATTGGGTTGTGATTGACGACGCGACAAAGAGCATTTATTCCGCATGTGCCGGGGCAGGGGTCTTTACAGCGTTCGTTGAGGCATAGTTTGTCTTGTGGACATTCGGAACTGCCCATGCATTCGGGACGACAGTTCGGTGGTGATCCAATGTAATTGGAAATGCAGGCGCAAACCGCATGGCCATTGATGGGACGGCAATTGCTATAAGGACCACAAGGTGATGGTTGGCACGGATTATTGCGTGGTGCCGGTGGATTCGCTATACGACAGTACAATCAAATGAAAATGTGGTCAAAAGTTGGTTCAAAAAGTTGGTGCAGTATTTTGCTTGAGAATACTGCAAGAACAAATCTCAGAAGTCAAGGAGAGAAAACACACCGGGGGGGGGTCAGACCTAATTTTTAATTAGGATACAGTTGAGTTTGTATCATCTCCTTCACTTCCAAAAGGTTACAGATCGTTTGCTTACTCTTCAGGTCAACTGGTATCAAATGACAACCGTCTCTGGGATTTCCGGTATAGCCTGCGTAACAGTGACAGTTCGGAGCATGATTACGTACATCGCATTCCGCATTAGATCCACAGACGCCGGGGCATGGATCGAGGCATTTGTTATTAACGCAAGCTTGCGTCGTCCGGCAATCGGAATTGATCACACATTCGGGCCGGCACTCAACATAAGGATCACCAAAGTATTCAGCGATGCATTTGCAAGCTGCAGCGCGACTTCGCTCTTCACAGATGGCATTGAGACCACAAGGACTGGGACTACATGGCCGCATGGTTTCATTGGCAACTGCAATGGTGCAAAAAAAGGGGTCTCCTAATAAAGTGCCTCTATGTAGTGGGAAGAGGTTAAAATTGGCGACCTACTTGGCGGGGTTCTGTAACAGCCGGTGAAGGGGTCTCCGGTATAGCCGTGCTGACAAATGCAAATCGGCACATGTGAACTGGTGTGGCACAGTGCATTATTGCCACATGCAGCCACGCACGGATCCGAACATTTCGAATTCTGGCAAGCCATGTTGGAGTCACATTCGGAGTTGATGGTACATTCGGGGCGACAGTTAGGCGGGCGACCAATGTAGTTGGGGATGCAAGAACAAACTGCACTACCACTGTTAGCACGACATTTTGAATTCGGACCACAGGGTGAGGGAGCACAGGGGTTCGCCGTTATGGGGGGCTCGGGGGTGGGAATGGCTACAAATTGTAAGTAAATGTAAGTAAATTTTCTGAGCGCTCGTAGGTACTCGTAAGTATACCTCTTTCTGGTAAACATCCACGGAAAGGATCACCGCTGAAACCTTGAGAGCAACTGCAAATGGGCGAATGATTTGTGACACGGCAGCGGGCGTTATTGCCGCAGTTGCCAGGGCAAGGATCAACACAGCGTTGATTCATGCAGGCCAGATTCGAGGGGCATTCAGAGCTCATAATGCATTCGGGCCTACAATTGGGTGCATTGCCCAAATAACCGGGTAAACAAGAGCAAACAGGGTGCTGCTTGGCGACCTTACAAGTGCTGTATTGGCCGCAGGGCGATGGCCGACATGGGTCTTTCGGTACCGTTGGATACTTAACTGTTTAATAATGCATAAAAAAATGGCAGTTATATAACGATAATTTGACGAATTTTGGGATTTTGCATACTTGTTGGTTTTTCATGGCAGATTCGAAGAGGATTGCCTGTAAATCCAGGCTTACAATTACAGACCGGCAGATGATTGATGGCTTGGCAGTCAGCATTTATGCCGCACCTATTTAGGCAAGGATCTGAACATCTCATATTGATACAACTCTTTGACCGCGGGCAATCGCTATTTTGAACACATTCAGGACGACAATTAATGTATGCATTGCCGAAATAATTTTGCATGCATGTGCAGGAGCCAGCACCGTTGCGTTCCTGGCAAATCGCATTAGAACCGCACGGTGAAGGACTGCACGGACTGGATGGCGGGACAGGTAGCAAAACTACAGTTGAAAGAAGTTAAAATTAACAGTCTTTTTTTACAATTGATAGTTAAAAAAAAGGGTGATTTAGGAGCTACAGAAATTATATATGTACAGGGTGGGGTAAAAGTAATCACCTTTGAAAACCCCATAACTTTTGCAAATGGCGCCAAATGTCAATGCGGTTTTGACATTTGTGAAGTAAGCAAACGCAGAATACAAATGGACAAGGCATGAATCGGTCTGCTCCGCAAGAACGCGGAATAATCTGAAGGAAGCATTTCCGGGTCGCTTTATCTCTCGTTTTGGTGATTTGAAACATTACATTACAGAAAAAGAAAATTGGGTGATCACTTTTGCCCCACCCTGTATAACAAATTTAAGCATTCGATAAATCCCAGAAAATGTTGATACTATTTATACGATATTAATTTTAAGCATTTCTAGAAATATGATACTGATTTTTTAAAGATTTTGATGTCAAAACTCTAACTTAACATTTATCTGTTTAACAAATATTTCTGGGATTTATCGAATACTTTTTTTTAACTGTACAAATTTAAAAACACAAATGTATAATAGCACTAAATTGTAAATAACTACAATATTTTCAAAATGAGATTCCATACAAATGATACAAATTTGTCCAAATGAAAGATAGAAAATGCATGCATTTGAAATAAATGATAAAATAACACACTGGAAAAAGGAGGATTTTATTAGAGAAGAAATATGTACATATATGCATTCTCCAGTGATATTTGAATGACTGCTGAAGTCATGAGAAATCATAGAGAGGTACTCACTTTGTCGCATATTGCAAACAGCATACGGATCACCTTCGTAGCCTTCCAAACAAGAGCATATCGCTTGGTGTTTTTTCGCACTGCAAACGGCATTGAAGCCGCAAGCGCCCACGCATGGATCTTCGCAGCGCTGACGTATGCAAGCCCGATTTGAAGGACAATCCTGATGAATAACACATTCGGGGCGGCAATTTGGTGGAGCGCCGAACATGCCCGGGGAGCAGGAACAAGCCGCCCGCCCTTCGGTTTCGCGGCATTCAGAGTGCGGTCCACAGGGATTAGGAAGGCAGGGATTCACTGGCAGTGATGGTTCAGCGGCTGCAAACACATTCGGTTATCATTTGTGGAAAATTACTTAAAGCTTCATTCATTCATTCATTCATTACGTGCTGGCAAACACTGCTCCAATGGCTCGCCTACATATCCTTTGGGACAGGTACAAATGGGATTGTGATTTATCACTTGGCATTTTGCTTGGAAACCACAGCGCCTGCAAGGATCCGAGCACTTCTGATCGATGCAGGCCAGATGTTGGCTGCACTCAGAGCTGACTACACATTCGGGACGACAAACTGGCGGTGCTCCAGTATAGCCTTCCAGGCAGGAACAGGCAGGACGGCCGTCGACAACACGACACACACTGTTCGCACCACAAGGACTCGGTTCACAAGGACTAATGGGTCCAATCGCTATAGCAAAAAAAATCCAGATGATAAATCCAGATGATAAAAGCAGAAATAACGCTAATCCGAATACATACGAGCCACTTCTTTCTTGCAACCGGTAAAAGCGTCTCCCTCGAAGCCTCGAGCGCAACTGCAGGTTAGCACATGGTTGACTACCGCACACTCCGAATTGACGCCACACGCACCAATGCAGGGATCGCGACAGTGCTGCTTAATGCACGCTAAAGCCGGTGGACACTCGGCGTTGTAGACACATTCGGGGCGACAGCCGGTTGTGTAAGGATCGCCAATGTAGGGCTCTATGCAGCTGCAACGGGCCACCCCATTTCGTTCGGAGCAAACGGCATTTTCTGCACACGGATTGGGAAAGCACAAATCGACCGGACCTTTGGGTTCTAAAAGGAGACAGACAGACGACGATGAAAGTAACAATTTTAGGCGCATATTTTCGTGGGCAATACTCACGTTCTGGTATCTTGGAGCAGCTGAAGAAGGCGTCTCCTTCGTAACCCTGTTCACAGCTGCAGTAGGCTGAATGGGCAATGACGGTGCACTGCGCATTCTGTCCACAGGTATCCACGCATGGATTCTGACATTTTTCCTGGATGCACGCTTTGTCCAAGGGACACTCCGTGTTCAGAGTGCACTCCGGGCGACAATATGGCGGAACACCAATGTAGTTAGCCGTACAAGAACATATCGGGCGACCTTGCTTAACTTGACACACGGAGTTCGGTCCGCACGGTGAAGGAACGCAAGGATTTTCTGGTGTGGGCTTCTGCGATGGTGGCAATATCGCGCGGGGAGTGCAAGCAAGGAACGGATCGCCTTCGAAGTCTTCTTCGCAAGAACAGATTGGATTGTGATTGAGTACCTCGCAACGCGATGCAATGCCGCAAGTTCCTGGGCACGGGTCTGCGCAACGTTGGTTGAGGCAAGCTCTGTTCAAGGGACATTCCGAGTTGACCATACATTCTGGCTGACAAACGGGCGGAGATCCCTTAAAGTTGGGCAAGCATGAGCAGGCCGCATAACCGTTCGGCGAAATAAGACAGCGCGCATACGGACCACAGGGAGACGGCTCGCAGGGGTTTCTGGGTGGACCTGGACCAGGCTTGGGGGGCAGATAGTATGGATTGCACGAAACAGCGGCATCTCCTGTATAACCCTCCGCGCATATGCACACCGGGGCGTGGTTGACTACTCGGCAAAGCGCATTGAGGCCGCACACACCGCTGCATGTGTCCTGGCAGCGGAAATTAACGCAGGACATGCTGCTAGGGCAGTCGGTATTGAGCACACATTCGGGCCGACAACCCAACTGTGGGTCTCCGATGTAGTCCTTCTTGCAAACACATGCCAAAGCGCCACCGCGCTTTTTGCATTCGGCATTTGGTCCACATTTCAGTTTCTCACAGCTGGGCGAGGGCGTGGGCACAAGTACCGAGGGCGTCAAGCAGTGTTCGTATGGATTTCCAACAAAGCCCTGGGGACAACTGCAATATGGATTATGAGCGACAGTTCGGCACAAGGAATTGTGTCCACAAGAGCCTGGACACGGATCCAAGCACCGTTGCCCCAGACAGGCTTTGTCGAAGGGACAATCCGAGTTCGACAGACATTCGGGCCGGCAACGTGGATTCTGTTGTGCACCCGGTCCAATACAGGGATCGCATAAGGCCACCCCATCTTTATATACAGAGCAAACGTCTTGAGGACCACACGGCGAGGGCGTGCAGGGATCGAGTGTGGTATTTTTGAGCACACCCACGGCCACGCATTGCAAAAAGGCATCACCCGCAAATCCCTCAAGGCACCTACAGACAGGAGTGTGCTTGTGAACGCTGCATAAAGCATTGATGCCGCAAACAGTGCCAGCACATGGGTCGACACATTTATGATTGATGCATGACAGCGCCGTGCTACAGTCGGAATTGATGTCACATTCGGGACGGCATCCGGTCTGTGGATCGCCCAGATAACCGAGAATGCACGAACACACCGCACGGTTATTCAGTAGTTTACATTCGCTATTGATTCCGCATGGACTTGGCACACATGGATTCCGCGTCGGCTTTCGCGGGGTCTCGAGAGCGTAGCACAGAGTCCCCGGATTACCAGTCAAGCCGGGGTTGCAAGAGCATATCGGATGATGTTTGTCGACGCGACAGCTGGCCCCTGCACCACACGCACCTGGACATGGGTCGTAACATTTGAAGCCTATACAAGCCTTTGCATTGGAACAATCGTCGTCCACTTGACATTCGAAACTGTGACAGCCGGTCAGTGATGTTGGATCGCCCGACAATCCATTCGGGCATATGCAAATACTCTGGCCGTCATCGGAAATAATGCAATCGGCATTCGGGCCGCACGGATTAGGATCGCAGACGGTACGCGGTGGCTCGTGGCACCCTTGATAAGGATCGCCCGTATATCCGGGGTAGCAGTAGCACTCTTCTCTGTTCCCGCTGACGTAGCAGTCGGCGTTTCGTCCACACGGTCCCGGTTTGCACAGATCAAAGGAAACGGAGGGTTTTTCGCAGGAACGGAATGGGTTGCCAAATTTATCGTCGGGGCAGAAACAGACCGGGTTTCGCGAGGAGTCACAAATGGCACCAATACCGCATGGATTGGGATCGCAAGGGTTAACTGGCTCGATGCAGCCACGAATCGTGTTGGGACTCTCCACATAACCGGGCAGGCAAGTACATTTGGAGAAGCCGTTGCTCAAGACGGTGCATTGGGTGTTGGGGCCGCATGGTGAAGGATCGCATGGATTCGTTGGTAATTCACAAGGAAGCTCTGGCGGCTGGCCTTCGTACTCGGGCAGGCAGAAACAATTTGGTTTATTGTTCACAATGCGACAGCCTGAATTTGGTCCGCAAGGATTCGGCGAGCATTCGTCACCTTCAGGAACTTTAAAAAAGAGAACAACAATATTTGACCATTATTGTAATGTAACCACAACAACTTACTGCAATTTTTGAAGGGATTTCCTGTTAGTCCTTTGGGACAGAAGCAGATCGGATTGCCATTGTCCACTTCGCAAAGAGCATTCAGGCCGCAGATATTAGCCTCGCATGGATTTGTGGGTGGATTGCAGGACAATTGAGGATTTCCGCTGTAGCCAGGTGGACATTTGCAAATACTGCGATGGTTAATGACGTCACAGAGAGCATTAGAACCACATTGGCAGGGGGAGGCGCAGGTGCCCTTCAGGCAGGCCTCACTAGTTTCGCATTCGCTATCGGAGCGGCAACCCTGAATGGGCAAGCATGTTATGTAAGCATTTCCCACGAAGCCGTTCAGACATCGGCACTCGCTGCCATGATTGGCCGGAATGCATTCAGCATTGTCGCCGCACGAATCCTCCTGGCACGGATTGATGCAGCGCCGGTTCAAACGATCGCAGAGTTTGTTAGGCGGACAGTCCTCATTATATTGACAGACGGGTATGTGTTCAGACACTGATGTTGGATGGAGACAAATGTGGGTTCGGCACAACCGATTTTGTGGGAGGTAGCATTAGAAATTGATAAATCAGGCAAATATTAGAAGATGTATGTACATATATTGATACGAGGAATGCAGTCGTTCGAGGCGAACTCAAGGTACAAACCTGTTTGACAACCGACCAGAGCATTGCCCTGGTAACCCTCAATACAACTGCAATCGGCTACATGATTGGTGTTAACACAAACGGCATTTTGTCCGCAAGGATTTCGAACATCACACGGATGCTGGCAACGAGCATCAACGCAGGCCTCTGTAATTCCGCAATCGTTATCGAAGGTACATTCAGCTGCTTTTAACGTCCCAAATGAACACAGAAGTAAACGACAAAACAAGCCAAACTCATTTAGAAACATATTATACTAAATTATACAACAAAATTAAAAATTTACGCGACTCGAAAGTAGTGCCGTCTTTAATTCTTAGTAAGTATTTAGTACGAGTATTTATTTTAGTTATTATATAAATGAATGAATAGTTATTGTGAGCCTTACTTGCGGTTCCTGCTGGCGTACATTTGATCGTGGGATTACCTTCATGTCCCTTCGGACATGAACAGATCGGACGATGCATCTTTGCCACGCACTTGGCTGTGGCAGCGCATATATTAGCGAATTCGCAAGGATCGTGACATAGACCCATGTAGCAGGCTTCGATTTCAATGCAGTCGTTATTGGACTGGCATGGTTCGGGTGTTTTTGGTGTGCCGGGTGATACTACTCGATGTTAGAGAGACGTTAGGTAAAGAATTAATGTACTAGTACTGATTTAAGTTATTTAAAAAAAACAAATTAGTTACTTCAATTAATTGTGATGTGAAGAAAACGGTAAAAGTATTTACAAAAGCTCTTATAACTCTCAGGATCTATACAGATTTAAATTCTGGGGAAATGCTCTTGACGGAAGTGATTTTTAAAATAATGTATATGTACAACATAATGTAATACCAGTAGCCCTCAGAAATCTTGTTCAATCTTGTAAGTAAAAATACACCATTATACCATTGCCATTACCACTTTATCATCCTACCTAAGTAAGAATCATCTTCGATATTAAGAGCCATAGGCTATACTGCCCATAAATATAAGATCTTAAATAAGAGATCTTAAAAACTTAAGATCTTAAGAGATCTTAAATAAGAGATCTTAAATAAGAGATCTTATATCGGTATGAGCTCTTTGTAATCTCGAGTTCTGTCAACTCAATGAACAACAACAGTCGAGTAGACTCTATTAGAAGAGTATACTACGAGTATTATGATATTAAGTGAAGATTATTATATTTTAACGTTTCCGTTAGATCATACGTATTTTGAAATGTCGTATGGAAAAACCGTAACTTTTAGGAGCTAATATTTTTACGGCTTCTTTATTGATTGCGTTCCAGATATTTTAAGGATAACGCAAAGTAAGCTCAATTAACCTGGTTTCGTGAGGCGTGATAGTATAGAAGTTTTGTCTTAGAATTTCTTAAAATTTGAGTTTAGAAATTGAAATATTGAAATGAATCCAGGCTTTAAGTACGATTTATTGTGAAAGTTGTACGACTTTACAACGCCTTTTATGAGCATGCACAAATGGAATTTTGGATTTATTTAGGCCTATAAAAAGTATACATACATATATAAGTACATATAGTATATCGCCATACCTTTGACGCAATCATCACTGTCGCCGGCGACAGTTCTGGTCCCGCATTTGGCGCGGCAACGACCCTCAACGCACACATAATTAGTAGCACAATTAGTATTATTTGTACAAAGGTTAGGCGTGGTTTTTGTGGTTTCACTAATGAGGGATGGTGTCGTAGTTGTTGTTGTTGTTAGGGGCTCCATTATGGCGAATGTACTCATTGTACCGCCGGGTAGTGTGGTCATTTCTCTTTGTTCAATGGTAAAAATCGGCGTAATGACGGGAAACATGGTAGTGGTGGTGGTGGTATCTTTCGTCATTAAATCGGTACCATTACCCATCGGTGGTATGTTGGTGGTGGTGTCGTTCAAACGTTTGCCAGTACCACCACTCTCTGTGGGAGCCATTATTACGGGGAATGTCGTCGAATCATAGCGTTGTGTCGTCAACATGGTAGTCATATTATAGTCCAACTCATTCGAGGTGTCAATGCGGGTTGTTTTCATTTTTGGTGTTGTCGATCTGGCATCAAATGGCCCCTTGACACCTTCTCCACGAATTTGGACGGTGGTTGTGTTTGTTGTTGCTACAGAGGTGGCCGTTACGTTGGAAGTGCCCGTTGGTGTTGTTAAACTGATTGTGGGCGTTGTTAAACTGGCCGCACTTGTTGTACCTGTTGGCGGTATTGTTGTAGAGTCTTCTGGGGCTGCAGTTGATTGTGCTGTTGTGCCTATTGTTTTTCCTGTAGTGTCAATTGTAGAACCTACGGTTGGTATTGACGTTGTTGGCGCCGCCGAAGCGGTCGTCATTAATGTTAAATTACTTGTGGGTGTATCTGTAATTGTTGTTGTTGTTATGGTTGTTAAATCTAGTGTGGATGTTGGTGTTGTTGTTCCTGCTGTTACTGGCAACTCAGTTGTTGGCACCATTGTTTCCGCTATTTTGACGGTTGACATGGGCGTCGTAACGTTGGTCTTACTTGCTGCAGTTACTATCGATATGTTTGCTCTCGGTGCGGTTGTTGTTATTGCTGTCAAAACTGTAGTCTCATTTAGTGCAGATGTTTGTGTTGTTGTTAGTGACGGTGGTGGTGGTGATGATGGCGCTGTAGTAACATCTGTTGTAGTCGGTTGAGTTGTTATTGTTGTGGTTGGTGGTACGGTTTGGTCTGCAGCTGTTGTTGCTATTGGAGTTTGTGTTGCAGGAATAGGAAAAATTGTTTGAGTTGTTGTTGTTGTTGTTGTGGTTGGCTCTGTTGTGCTGGTTAAATCACCGCTCGTACTATCAGTTATGTTATTTTCACCGTCGCGGTAACCCTTGGGCGGACCAGTTTTCGTACTTGTATCCATGTCGGCGAGTGTAGTTGTTGTCACGGCGCTGAACGTTGGGACGGCGCTGATCGGTGTGCTTGTGTTAGTAGCTTTTGTGGTTGCGGTTGTTGGAATTTCGGAGACGGTCTCAGTGATAAGTGTGGTTCCACTGCCGCTTGTAACAGGAGCTGCGGCCGTTGTTGCTATTGTTGCTGTTGTTGTTGGTGATGGTGGTGTTGGTGATGGTGCAAATGTTGTTACATCAGTGAAGGGATTAGATGTGGTGGTTATATTGGTAGTGGTGGTAGTGGTAGAAGTAGTTGATAGTGTTACGTTATCTAGAGATGTATGTATGTATATTTACACGGTGGGTTTAGAACATAAACATAGTATATACAATAAATACAATACATATGTAAATACATATGTACGCTATATATCTTCTAAGTTACTCATTAATTAATGGTATGTGTATGTTTGAAATTATTAGAGAGTTTAAAAACATGAAATTAATTTCGTAATTTATATATACAAAAAGTTAAATAAGTGTTATTGCTTTAAAAGCAACGTTAATCCTAATCCAGAATGATGACTGTACAAATTATTTTTCATCAGATCAAAGAAAAACGTCTGAATGTTATAGTGTAGGTCTTGAGGTCTGTATTTAGCTAACATACCTTTGATGCAAGCACCCGTTGTTGGGTCGCAATTTGAACCTGGTGGACAATGCTCGCAACCTGGAGTACGTGGCGTGACTAAAAATAGTAAAAGATTGGGATGAAAGCATAAATAAACTAAGTATTTCGCAACGTTCACTAGTTCAAGAAGATCTTACTCTGTTGACAATTGCAACCATCGCACTCGAAACCTTTCTGGCAGTCCGATTTTCGCTGGCATTGACAAACTGAAAAAATTGTTAATTTGTCACCAAATCACGAATTGTTAATGCTAAATGCTATGAAAGTTTTTGTTTTGCTTGGCATTTACCTTTTGAGCACACTGGCTGATGATCGAGAACATGGCATTCCTGACCATGGCCGCATGGGTTCGCATACGAGCAAGGATCAACGCATAATGAGTTGACACAAGCCCTCTGAGAGGCACACTCATCGCTTGAGGCACAACCAATTTCTGTAAAATTGTTTATACAGAAAACGAACGGATTAGCAGACGGTACATCATAATTGGTTTGCTATATAGACATAAACTAGTGATATCAGCAAGTATATAGTACTCAAATAATACTTGGAAATTATTTGTTGTTAAGTTTTCGCTTAATTCTCTCTTGTAAGTAGTTGGATATTTTTTAGCAATTTAAATTAAATTTTCGTTTAATGTTTCAAGTAGTTAGTTTAAACATCATTCTGATTATGTTGCATATATAGTGGCATTCATGTTAAAGCTTAAGCAAATAATTGGCTAATTACAACGTATACACATGCAAGCTAGTGCTAGGAGCCAAATTTTGTACATAACGTTGTATATTTTGTTATAGTCAACCCTCTGCTAATGCACATTTTCTTCACATGCATGCATGCATTTCTATGAAAAGAGCTTTCAGGGTTGGCTGACTGTAGATTTTAAATCGCTAAATATACATAATAATTTATACAACATGCAGTCTCCTACACCCGTGCTTTATGCTAACTCTAAAACTATAACGTAGTAATATTTTGTTCTATACTTTACAATACCATCATACCAGCTAATACGATATTTACACAAAAGTTATATAGATACATATAGGCAGATATAGAATTGCTTGTAATACGAGTATCCTCAGAACCAGTATGCAGCAGCTCCTGCAGCAAAAACTACAAACAAAGAATTGATAATATATAAATATAATAACATCTTATACAATGTGTATGCTTTGGGGTAAAAAATAAAATGCAAAATAGCAAAACGGCATTAGGAGCAGCAAAGTTAAAGATCGCATGCTTCGATTTTGGTGGCCTCAAAAGAGTAGATTCATTCTGTCTAATTCCTTTGCGACACTCTTTGCGTTCGCTTACTCATTTCGAAGTTGTTCTCAAACTTCATGCGGCAATACAGAAACAACATGCAGCTACAGAATGGCGTCACTGTAGTGTGGGCACAATGAATGAATTGTTTGTGATGACAGTAAAAGCTTTCATGGCGGCAAAGCTTTTCACCGGTCGGGTGCTTATGGGAGTGCAAGGCAACAATTTCGGAAGATTTAAAATGAAAAAAAACACATATAACAATATATGTATGCAGCAAAATCATCATCATTTAACTCGTATACATGCTTTAATAGTCGGCTTTATCACTTGGAAAAAGCTTTAATGACTTTATTTTAGCCTTCCACAAAAGATAGGCAGGTATTTCTAAGAAATATAAAATTATTGTATATTTTAGAAGTTTTATTGGAATGACTCCTCAACTGCAGATACAATCACCATGCTTTTTTTTTGCACTGAACAACAATTGGCCTTATCGCTTGGCAGTTATTGTTGCCAGCACCGAGCTTTATAGCACCCAAATACCTTACTTCCATTCATCATTCACGTCAAGACAAGTAGATACATCTAATGGCGTATATATACATTTTCAGTTACCTGCGACAACGTGACAATCTGGAGTGTTTATGTCTGCATCTCTGTCGCAAAAACACATAGCTGTATGATTCAGTGTACGACAGACCGTAAACTGGGGCTTATAGGTCTCACATAGATTAATATAGACTTTACACGGGTTATAACATTCTCGTCGAATGCATACTTCATAGTCAGCGCATTTATAGTCAGTCAGGCAGTAATTAGTAGTCTCATTGACAGGCGTAGCAAGAGATGGTGTCAAAGTACTGGTTGCATTGGATATGTTAAATAATGTAGTTGGTGTCGTGTCCATGGTCAAAAGGGATTCAGTGTTTCTCGTCATAGGCAGGTAGGTTGTTTTATCATAGGGAATAGTCGAAGCTGTAGCTTCAGTTGTAGCATTGGTTTCAATTCTTTGCTTTGTGATAGTTGTGAACGATTCAGTTGTTAATGCGTCCAAGGAACTACTTGGAACAGTACTTTCTGGAACGAAAGTTGTAGAATACGACTCTGCTGATACTGCTTGAGGACTGCTCTGTAATGGCCCTGATCCTACTATAGCCATCATTGTGGTACCTCCAAGATGAGTTGTCAATCCAGCGGTTACTTCAGTAGCGGTATCGATTTCAAGACCATGTGTCGTTGTATTTGTGGGAAACACTGTCTTCAATAATAATGGTGAGGTAGTCTGCTCTGCTAAGGTCACTGTACCTGGAGTACTTTTCTGTGTGGTCGTTGTAGGAAGTGGAGTTACCTGCGGTGGCTTAGTAGTTTGTGATGATGTTGCTGATATTACTGTAGTCGAAGTTTCAGCAACAGTGGGTGTTGTGGGACCTCGAGGATAAGTAGTTATCCCAGAACCACTTTGAGAAGTGCTACCAATTTTAATTTCCTCAGTCGTTGTACTTGTTGGAAACTCTGTTCCCAATGAGTGTTGAGAAGTGGTCTGTTCTGGCAGGGTCATTGTTCCAGAGGTACCTATTGTTTTAGTAGTTGTTGGTAACGAAGTAGGACTTGTGCCAATTTGTTCAGTTGGTGACGGTGACTTAGTAATTTGTAATGGCATTGGTGACATTTCTGGAGTCGATTCCACAATAATAGTAATTATTGTTGGAGCTTCCGGATAGATAGTTGTCCCAGAGGTCACTTGAGAAGTGTTACCGATTTCAATTCCCTGTATTGTTGTACTTGTGGGGAGCTCTGTTCCCAATGAGCCTTCGGAAGTGGACTGCTCTGGCAGGGCCATTGGTCCAGGGGTACTTTCTTTTAAAATTGTTGTAGGCAACAAAGTTGTTGTAGCAGGACTTATGCCAATTTGTTCAGTTGGTGACGGTGACTTAGTAATTTGTGATGGCATTGCTGGCATTCCTGGAGTCGATTCCGCAGTAATAGAGGTTATTATGGAAGTCCCAGGATAGGTAGTTGTCCCAGAGGTCACTTGAGAAGTGCCTCCGAGTTCAATTCCCTGTATCGTTGTACTTGTGGGGAGCTCTGTTCCCAATGAGCCTTGGGAAGTGGACTGCTCTGGCAGGGCCATTGGTCCAGGGGAACTTTCTTTTAAAATAGTTGTAGGCAATGAAGTTGTTGTAGCAGGGCTTGTGCCAATTTGTTCAGTTAGTGACGGTGACTTAGTAATTTGTGATGGCATTGGTGACATTCCTGCAGTCGATTCCGCCGTAATAGTGGTTGTTGTGGGAGCTCCCGGATAAATAGTTGTCTCAGATGTCACTTGAGAAGTGTTACCGATTTCAATTCCCTGTATCGTTGGACTTGTGGGGAGCTCTGTCAACAATGAGCTTTGGGAAGTGGTCTGCTCTGGCAGGGCCATTGGTCCAGGGGTACTTTCTTTTAAAATAGTTGTAGGCAATGAAGTTGTTGTAGCAGGGCTTGTGCCAATTTGTTCAGTTGGTGACGGTGACTTAGTAATTTGTGATGGCATTGGTGACATTCCTGCAGTCGATTCCGCAGTAATAGTGGTTGTTGTGGGAGCTCCCGGATAGATAGTTGTCTCAGATGTCACTTGAGAAGTGTTACCGATTACAATTCCCTGTATCGTTGTACTTGTGGGGAGCTCTGTCACCAATGAGCTTTGGGAAGTGGTCTGCTCTGGCAGGGCCATTGGTCTAGGGGTACTTTCTGTTAAAATCGTTGTAGGCATCAAAGTTGTTGTAGCAGGACTTGTGCCAATTTGTTCAGTTGCTGACGGTGACTTAGTAATTTGTGATGGCATTGGTGACATTCCTGCAGTCGATTCCGCAGTAATAGTGGTTGTTGTGGGAGCTCCCGGATAGATAGTTGTCTCAGATGTCACTTGAGAAGTGTTACCGATTTCAATTCCCTGTATCGTTGGACTTGTGAGGAGCTCTGTCACCAATGAGCTTTGGAAAGTGGTCTGCTCTGGCAGGGCCATTGGTCTAGGGGTACTTTCTGTTAAAATCGTTGTAGGCATCAAAGTTGTTGTAGCAGGACTTGTGCCAATTTGTTCAGTTGCTGACGGTGACTTAGTAATTTGTGATGGCATTGCTGGCATTCCTGGAGTCGATTCCGCAGTAATAGTGGTTATTATGGAAGCTCCAGGATAGGTAGTTGTCCCAGAGGTCACTTGAGAAGTGTCACCGAGTTCAATTCCCTGTATCGTTGTACTTGTGGGGAGCTCTGTCCCCAATGAGGCTTGGGAAGTGGACTGCTCTGGTAGGGACATTGGTCCAGGGGTACTTTCTTTTAAAATAGTTGTAGGCAATGAAGTTGTTGTAGCAGGGCTTGTGCCAATTTGTTCAGTTAGTGACGGTGACTTAGTAATTTGTGATGGCATTGGTGACATTCCTGCAGTCGATTCCGCAGTAATAGTGGTTGTTGTGGGAGCTCCCGGATAAATAGTTGTCTCAGATGTCACTTGAGAAGTGTTACCGATTTCAATTCCCTGTATCGTTGGACTTGTGGGGAGCTCTGTCACCAATGAGCTTTGGGAAGTGGTCTGCTCTGGCAGGGCCATTGGTCTAGGGGTACTTTTTGTTAAAATCGTTGTAGGCATCAAAGTTGTTCTAGCAGGACTTGTGCCAATTTGTTCAGTTGCTGACGGTGACTTAGTAATTTGTGATGGCATTGCTGGCATTCCTGGAGTCGATTCTGCAGTAATAGTCGTTATTATGGAAGCTCCAGGATAGGTACTTTTCCCCGAGGTCACTTGAGAAGTACTACCGATTTCAATTCCCTGTATCGTTGTACTTGTGGGGAGCTCTGTCCCCAATGAACCTTGGAAAGTGGACTGCTCTGGCAGGGCCATTGGTCCAGGGGTACTTTCTTTTAAAATAGTTGTAGGCAACGAAGATGTTGTAGCAGGACTTGTGCCAATTTGTTCAGTTGCTGACGGTGACTTAGTAATTTGTGATGGCATTGCTGGCATTCCTGGAGTCGATTCTGCAGTAATAGTGGTTATTATGGAAGCTCCAGGATAGGTACTTTTCCCCGAGGTCACTTGAGAAGTGTCACCGAGTTCAATTCCCTGTATCGTTGTACTTGTGGGGAGCTCTGTCCCCAATGAGGCTTGGGAAGTGGACTGCTCTGGTAGGGACATGGGTCCAGGGGTACTTTCTTTTAAAATAGTTGTAGGCAATGAAGTTGTTGTAGCAGGGCTTGTGCCAATTTGTTCAGTTAGTGACGGTGGCTTAGTAATTTGTGATGGCATTGCTGGCATTCCTGGAGTCGATTCTGCAGTAATAGTGGTTATTATGGAAGCTCCAGGATAGGTACTTTTCCCCGAGGTCACTTGAGAAGTACTACCGATTTCAATTCCCTGTATCGTTGTACTTGTGGGGAGCTCTGTCCCCAATGAACCTTGGAAAGTGGACTGCTCTGGCAGGGCCATTGGTCCAGGGGTACTTTCTTTTAAAATAGTTGTAGGCAACGAAGATTTTGTAGTGGTTACTGTGGGAGCTCCCGGATAGATAGTTGTCCCAGAGGTAACTTGAGAAGTGTTACCGATTTCAATTCCCTGTATCGTTGTACTTGCGGGGAGCTTTGTCCCGAATGAACCTTGGGAAGTGGTCTGCTCTGGCAAAGCCATTGGTGCAGGGGTACTTTCTTTTAAAATAGATGTAGGCAACGAAGTTGTTGTACCAGGACTTGTGCCAATTTGTTCAGTTGCTGACGGTGACTTAGTATTTTGTGATGGCATTGCTGGCATTCGTGGAGTCGATTCCGCAGTAACAGTGGTTATTATGGAAGCTCCCGGATAGGTAGTTTTCCCAGAGGTCACTTGAGAAGTGCTACCGATTTCAATTTCCTGTATCGTTGTACTTGTGGGGAGCTCTGTCCCCAATGAACTTTGGAAAGTGGACTGCACTGGCAGGGCCATTGGTCCAGGGGTACTTTCTTTTAAAATAGTTGTAGGCAACGAAGATTTTGTAGCAGGACTTGTGCCAATTTGTTCAGTTGGTGACGGTGACTTAGTAATTTGTGATGGCATTGGTGACATTCCTGTAGTCGATTCCGCAATAATAGTGGTTACTGTGGGAGCTCCCGGATAGATAGTTGTCCCAGAGGTAACTTGAGAAGTGTTACCGATTTCAATTCCCTGTATCGTTGTACTTGCGGGGAGCTTTGTCCCGAATGAACCTTGGGAAGTGGTCTGCTCTGGCAAAGCCATTGGTACAGGGGTACTTTCTTTTAAAATAGATGTAGGCAACGAAGTTGTTGTACCAGGACTTGTGCCAATTTGTTCAGTTGCTGACGGTGACTTAGTATTTTGTGATGGCATTGCTGGCATTCTTGGAGTCGATTCCGCAGTAACAGTGGTTATTATGGAAGCTCCCGGATAGGTAGTTTTCCCAGAGGTCACTTGAGAAGTGCTACCGATTTCAATTCCCTGTATCGTTGTACTTGTGGGGAGCTCTGTCCCCAATGAACCTTGGAAAGTGGACTGCTCTGGCAGGGCCATTGGTCCAGGGGTACTTTCTTTTAAAATAGTTGTAGGCAACGAAGATGTTGTAGCAGGACTTGTGCCAATTTGTTCAGTTGCTGACGGTGACTTAGTATTTTGTGATGGCATTGCTGGCATTCCTGGAGTCGATTCCGCAGTAACAGTGGTTATTATGGAAGCTCCCGGATAGGTAATTTTCCCAGAGGTCACTTGAGAAGTGCTACCGATTTCAATTCCCTGTGTCGTTGTACTTGTGGGGAGCTCTGTCCCCAATGAACCTTGGAAAGTGGACTGCTCTGGCAGGGCCATTGGTCCAGGGGTACTTTCTTTTAAAATAGTTGTAGGCAACGAAGATTTTGTAGCAGGAATTGTGCCAATTTGTTCAGTTGGTGACGGTGACTTAGTAATTTGTGATGGCATTGGTGACATTCCTGGAGTCGATTCCGCAGTAATAGTGGTTATTGTGGGAGCTCCAGGATAGGTAGTTGTCCCAGAGGTCACTTGAGAAGTGCTACCAATTTCAATTCCCTGTATCGTTGTACTTGTGGGGAGCTCTGTCCTCAAAGAGCCTTGGGAAGTGATCTGCTCTGGCAGGGCCATTGATCCAGGGGTGATATCTGTTAAAATATTTGTAGGCAACGAAGTTGTTGGAGCAGGACTGGTGCCAATTTTTTCAGTTGCTGACGGTGACTTAGTAATTTGTGATGGCATTGCTGACATTCCTGGAGTCGATTCTGCAGTAATAGTGGTTATTGTGGGAGCTCCAGGATAGGTAGTTGTCCCAGAGGTCACTTGAAAAGTTCTACCGATTTCAATTCCTTGTATCATTGTACTTGTAGGGAGCTTTGTCCCCAATGTGCCTTGAGAAGTGGTCTGCTCTGGCAAGGCCATTGGTCCAGGCGTACTTTCTTTTAAAATAGTTGTAGGCAAAGAAGTTGATGTAGCAGGACTTGTGCCAATTTGTTCAGTTGCTGACGGTGACGTAGTAATTTGTGATGGCATTGCTGACATTCCTGGAGTCGATTTCGCAGTCGTAGTGTTTACTGTGGGAGCTCCAGGATAGGTAGTTGTCTCAGATGTCACTTGAGAAGTGCCTCCGATTTCAATTTCCTGTATCGTTGTACTTGTGGGGAGCTTTGTCCCCAATGTCGATTTCGCAGTCGTAGTGGTTACTGTGGGAGCTCCAGGATAGGTAGTTGTCTCAGATGTCACTTGAGAAGTGCTACCGAATTCAATTCCTTGTATCATTGTACTTGTGGGGAGGTTTGTCCCCAATGTGCCTTGAGAAGTGGTCTGCTCTGGCAAGGCCATTGGTCCAGGCGTACTTTCTTTTAAAATATTTGTAGGCAACGAAGTTGTTGTAGCAGGACTTGTGCCAATTTGTTCAGTTGCTGACGGTGACTTAGTAATTTGTGATGGCATTGCTGACATTCCTGGAGTCGATTCCGCAGTAATAGGTGTTATTGTGGGAGCTCCAGGATAGGTAGTTGTCCCAGAGGCAACTTGAGAAGTGCTACCGATTTTAATTCCCTGTATCGTTGTACTTGTGGGGAGCTCTGTCCCCAAAGAGTGTGGGGAAGTGGTATTTTCTAGCGTTTTCATTGTTTCAGGGGTACCTACTGTTCGAAGAGTTGTAGGTAACGAATGTGTTGTAGCAGGATTTGTACCAATATTTTTAGTCACTGACGGTGACTTAGTAAATTGTGATGGCATTGCTGACATTCCTGGAGTCGATTCCGCGGTACTAGTGGTTATTGTGGGTGCTCCAGGATAGATAGTTGTCACAGATGTCACTTGGGAAGTGCTTCCGATTTCAGTTCCCTGTATCGTTGAACTTGTGGGGAGCTCTGTCCCCAATGAGCCTTGAGAAGTGGTCTGCTCTGGCAAGGCCATTGGTCCAGGGGTACTTTCTTTTAAAATAGTTGTAGGCAACGAAGTTGTTGTACCAGGACTTGTGCCAATTTGTTCAGTTGCTGACGGTGACGTAGTAATTTGTGATGGCATTGCTGACATTCCTGGAGTCGATTTCGCAGTCGTAGTGGTTATTGTGGGTACTCCAGGATAGGTAGTTGTCCCAGACGTCACTTGAGAATTGCTACCGATTTCAATTCCCTGTATCGTTGTTCTTGTGGGGAGCTCTGTCCCCAAAGAGTGTGGGGAAGTGGTCTGTTCTCGCGGGATCATTGCTTTAGGGGTACCTACTGTTTCAATAGTTGTAGGCAACGAAGTTGTTGTACCAGGACTTGTGCCAATTTGTTCAGTTGCTGACGGTGACGTAGTAATTTGTGACGGCATTGCTGAAATTCCTGGAGTCGATTCCGCAGTAATAGGTGTTATTGTGGGAGCTCCAGGATAGGTAGTTGTCCCAGAGGTCACTTGAGAAGTGCTACCGATTTTAATTCCCTGTATCGTTGTACTTGTGGGGAGCTCTGTCCCCAATGAGCCTTGAGAAGTGGTCTGCTCTGGCAAGGCCATTGGTCCAGGGGTACTTTCTTTTAAAATAGTTGTAGGCAACGAAGTTGTTGTACCAGGACTTGTGCCAATTTGTTCAGTTGCTGACGGTGACGTAGTAATTTGTGATGGCATTGCTGACATTCCTGGAGTCGATTTCGCAGTCGTAGTGGTTATTGTGGGTACTCCAGGATAGGTAGTTGTCCCAGACGTCACTTGAGAAGTGCTACCGATTTCAATTCCCTGTATCGTTGTTCTTGTGGGGAGCTCTGTCCCCAAAGAGTGTGGGGAAGTGGACTGTTCTCGCGGGATCATTGCTTTAGGGGTACCTACAGTTTCAATAGTTGTAGGCAACGAAGTTGTTGTACCAGGACTTGTGCCAATTTGTTCAGTTGCTGACGGTGACGTAGTAATTTGTGACGGCATTGCTGAAATTCCTGGAGTCGATTTCGCAGTCGTAGTGGTTATTGTGGGAGCTCCAGGATAGGTAGCCTTCCCAGAAGTCACTTGAGAAGTGCCTCCGACTTCAATTCCCTGTATCGTTGTACTTATGGGGAGCTTTGTCCCCAATGAACCTTGGGAAGTGGTCTGCTCTGGCAAGGCCATTGGTCCAGGCGTACTTTCTTTTAAAATAGTTGTAGGCAACGAAGTTGTTGTAGCAGGACTTGTGCCAATTTGTTCAGTTGCTGACGGTGACTTAGTAATTTGTGATGGCATTGCTGACATTCCTGAAGTCGATTCCACAGTAATAGGTGTTATTGTGGGAGCTCCAGGATAGGTAGTTGTCCCAGAGGTCACTTGAGAAGTGCTACCGATTTTAATTTCCTGTATCGTTGTACTTGTGGGGAGCTCTGTCCCCAAAGAGTGTGGGGAAGTGGTCTGTTCTAGCGTTTTCATTGTTTCAGGGGTACCTACTGTTCGAATAGTTGTAGGTAACGAAGTTGTTGTAGCAGGGTTTGTACCAATATTTTCAGTCACTGACGGTGACTTAGTAAATTGTGATGGCATAGGGGTACCTACTGTTTGAATAGTTGTAGGCAACGAAGTTGTTGTAGCAGGACTTGTGCCAATTTGTTCAGTTGCTGACGGTGACTTAGTAATTTGTGATGGCATTGCTGACATTCCAGGAGTCGATTCTGCAGTACTAGTGATTATTGTGGGAGCTCCAGGATAGGTAGTTGTCCCAGAGGTCACTTGAGAAGTGCTACCGATTTTAATTCCCTGTATCGTTGTACTTGTGGGGAGCTCTGTCTCCAATGAGCCTTGAGAAGTGGTCTTCTCTGGCAAGGCCATTGGTCCAGGGGTACTTTCTTTTAAAATAGTTGTAGGCAACGAAGTTGTAGTAGCAGGATTTGTGCCAATTTGTTCAGGTGCTGACGGTGACTTAGTAATTTGTGATGGCGTTGCTGACATTCCTGAAATCGATTCCGCAGTAATAGTGGGTATTGTGGAAGCTTCAGGATAGGTAGTTGTCCCAGAGGTCACTCGAGAAGGGCTATAAATTTTAATTTCCTCTATCGTTGTAGTTGTGTGGAGCTCTGTCCCCAATGTGCCTTGAGAAGTGGTCTGCTCTGGCAAGGCCATTGGTCCAGGGGTACTTTCTTTTAAAATAATTGTAGGCAACGAAGTTGTTGTAGCAGGACTTGTGCCAATTTGTTCAGTTGCTGACGGTGACATAGTAATTTGTGATGGCATTGCTGACAATCCTGGAGTCGATTTCGCAGTAATAGTGGTTATTGTGGGAGGTCCAGGATAGGTAGTTGTCCCAGAGGTCACTTGAGAAGTTCTACCGATTTCAATTCTTTGTATCATTGTACTTGTAGGGAGCTTTGTCCCCAATGTGCCTTGAGAAGTGCTCTGCTCTGGCAAGGCCATTGGTCCAGGCGTACTTTCTTTTAAAATAGTTGTAGGCAACGAAGTTGTTGTAGCAGGACTTGTGCCAATTTGTTCAGTTGTTGACGGTGACATAGTAATTTGTGATGGCATTGTTGACATTCCTGAAGTCGATTCCGCAATAATAGTGGTTAGTATGGAAGCTCCGGGATAGGTAGTTTTCCCCGAGGTCACTTGAGAAGTACTACCGATTTCAATTCCCTGTATCGTTGTACTTGTGGGGAGCTCTGTCCCCAATGAACCTTGGAAAGTGGACTGCTCTGGCAGGGCCATTGGTCCAGGGGTACTTTCTGTTAAAATAGTTGAAGGCAACGAAGTTGTTGCAGCAGGACTTGTGCCAATTTGTGCAGTTGTTGACGGTGACATAGTAATTTGTGATGGCATTGTTGACATTCCTGAAGTCGATTCCGCAATAATAGTGGTTATTGTGGGTGCTCCAGGATAGGTAGTTGTCCCAGATGTCACTTGGGAAGTGCCTCCGATTTCAATTCCCTGTATCGTTGAACTTGTGGGGAGCTTTGTCCCCAATGTCGATTTCGCAGTCGTAGTTGTTATTGTGGGAGCTCCACGATAGGTAGTTACACCATAGGTCACTTGAGAAGTGCTGCCTATTTCAATTCCTTGTATCGTTGTACTTATGGGGAGCTCTGTCCGCAATGAACCTTGAGAAGTGGTCTGCTCTGGCAAGGCCATTGGTCCAGGGGTACTTTCTTTTAAAATAGTTGTAGGCAACGAAGTTGTTGTAGCAGGACTTGTGCCAATTTGTGCAGTTGTTGACGGTGACATAGTAATTTGTGATGGCATTGTTGACATTCCTGAAGTCGATTCCGCAATAATAGTGGTTATTGTGGGTGCTCCAGGATACGTAGTTGTCCCAGAGGTCACTTGAGAAGTGCTACCGATTTCAATTCCTTGTATCGTTGTACTTGTGGGGAGCTTTGTCCCCAAAGTGCTTTGAGAAGTGGTCTGCTCTGGCAAGGCCATTGGTCCACGCGTACTTTCTTTTAAAATAGTTGTAGGCAACAAAGTTGTTGTAGCAGGATTTGTACCAATATTTTCAGTCACTGATGGTGACTTAGTAAATTGTGATGGCATTGCTGACATTCCTGGAGTCGATTCCGTAGTACTAGTGGTTATTGTGGGTGCTCCAGGATAGATAGTTGTCCCCAACGAGCCTTGGGAAGTGGTCTGCTCTGGCAGGGCCATTGGTCCAGGGGTACTTTCTGTTAAAATAGTTGAAGGCAACGAAGTTGTTGCAGCAGGACTTGTACCAATTTGCTCAGTTGCTGACGGTGACTTAGTAATTTGTGATGACATTGCTGGCATTCCTGGAGTCGATTCCGCAGGAATAGTGGTTATTGTGAGAGCTCCAGGATAGGTAGTTGTCCCAGAGGTCACTTGAGAAGTGCTGCCTATTTCAATTCCTTGTATCGTTGTACTTATGGGGAGCTCTGTCCGCAATGAACCTTGAGAAGTGGTCTGCTCTGGCAAGGCCATTGGTCCAGGGGTACTTTCTGTTAAAATAGTTGAAGGCAACGAAGTTGTTGCAGCAGGACTTGTACCAATTTGCTCAGTTGCTGACGGTGACTTAGTAATTTGTGATGACATTGCTGGCATTCCTGGAGTCGATTCCGCAGGAATAGTGGTTATTGTGAGAGCTCCAGGATAGGTAGTTGTCCCAGAGGTCACTTGAGAAGTGCTACCGATTTCAAATCCTTGTATCGTTGTACTTGTGGGGAGCTTTGTCCCCAATGAACCTTGGGAAGTGGTCTGCTCTGGCAAGGCCATTTTTATAGGGGTACTTTCTGTTGGAATAGTTGTAGGCAACGAAATTTTTGTGGCAGGACTTGTACTAATGTATTCAGTTCTTGACGGTAATTTTGTAATTTGAGATGACATTGCTGAGATCACAGGAGTCGATGTTTCACTAATAGTAGTTATGGTAAGACCTCCAGATGTTATTATTCCAGAAGTTTCCTGTTTCGTTTGCCTTGTTGGGGTTTCTGTTGTCAATAATTGCGGAGACGTTGTTTGATTTGTTAGAGGCATTATTTCAGCTGTACTTCCTGGTGTGATCGTTAAGGGAAGTAAAGTTGTCGCTGGTGTTGTTGAAGAACTATTAGCCTGTTCAGCTTGTGTATGCTGTTCAGGAGTACTTTCTGGTGTGGTCGTTGTAGAAATTGTAGTTGTCGCTGTTATTTTTTGTGAAGTATCCACCTGTTCAATTCCCTGCGCTGATTGAGGGGTTTGTGTCGACATTGGTGATATCATTAAAGTCGATGTTTCGGCAATAGCACTTATTGCTTGGGTTCCAGGAGAGTTTGTTGTTGTTTCAGAGGTTTGATTAAAAGTGGTACCAACTTCTATTTCTTGCTTTGTTGTAGTTGCGAAAAATTCTGTCGCTAGTGATTGTGGTGAGGTTGTTTGTTCTGGTAGGGTTACTGCGCCACTAGTACTTTCGGGTGTGGTAGTTCCGGAAAGCATTATTGTCGTAAGTGTTTCAGTACCCTGCGATAATGTCATACTTTCAGTCGATGTTGTCGATACTATTGGCGTATTTGTTTCGTTAATATTTGATCCTGGATGTGTTGGTAATTCAGATTGTACTTGAAAAATGGTGGAAATTTCCATTCCTTGCATTGTTGTAGTTGTGGAAAAGTTTTCTAATACCTTTAAGGTGGTACCCTGAACAGGTGTTGTTGCCACAATAGTACTTTCGTTTTGTATCATAATTGTAACAGATTTTGTTATAGGGCCAATAGTAGAGTTATTTAAATCTGTCGTGGTCTGGTTCTCTGAGAATCCAGCCGGTGTTGTCACCACCGTTGGTGGTAAGTCAGTTATGCTCGCAGTGGTTGTATCGGATGCATTTGTGGTATAGTTTGTTAGAGGTTTTATGGCTGTACTTGATAGACTTGTGCATCTAACTTTAGGATTTCCAGTATAACCGACAGGACATTCACATAAAGACAACCTATGTGTTTTTACTTCACAGAGTGCAGATAGTCCACACCCAGTGATGCATGGGTCAATACAGATGTTGCCCATGCTACATTGGAGCGAATCACTGCAGTCTTCATCTTTTGCACAAGGTACACCTGGTGTAGGTGTTTCGGCTTGAGCTGCTCGGATTAACAGGTTAGGGTCGAAGTAGAATGCAGAGTATACATTTTTACATGTTAGGTAAAAACAATAAATAAAATAAGAAATGTGTTAATTTTTATAATACATACATTTTATAGTGTTTTAGATAATACTAAGTATACTTCTAGTATATAGGCATATGTATTTACAAGACTATAATACAATATTATATTCTAAAGTTTCTGAAAAATAGTTTGGAATAGGTGGTTTTGAAGTTTTTACAGCGAGTAATTAAATTGGAAATTAGAACTAGGAGTTACGGTTTTACTTTGTAGTATTTACATCTGTTTACTAGAACCATGAACTACTCAATAGAGCTCTGTTTAGTAAAGGTAACCTGCTTTTATTAGTAGAACTAGATATCCATCAACAGCTAGTATTATTACAGGTAGATTATTAGAGTTCGTAGTTAGAAACAATAGTTTTACAATTAGTAATTGCAAATGGCTTCTCGTTGTTACCTCCGTTGGTTACGGGCACGTATTTTTCATTAATTTTGATCGAATTAGAATCTTGTGAGCATGAGCGTGTGTGAATGTTTAATATTGTAATTGTTTGTTTTAGACGAGGTTTTGAAGTGGAAATGCCGCATATTCACGGAGCGGAAAAAGGTGAAAATTCCATCGGATTTAGTAAGAGAACTTTTTTAAATAGTGCTTGAAAGCAAAGGCGGCAGTGAGAATATTAATGTATTGTAATTCTTTATAAAAGGGCTTTATTGCATTATACTCGAAGCTGCTTAACAGATAGAAGAGTCTGTACAAACAAGTTAAAAATTTTTACAGATTAACGGTTTAAGTAATTATTGAAATATTAAAAACTCAAGATAATTGTACGAGTATATCTCGTAATCTAACGTTTAAGAGGTTATATTTCACAGGTCTTTATTTCTCTATAGTGTGGAGACAGAGCTTTCTTAAATGTTTGCGAAAAAAAAAGAGACACAGTGAGAGAAGTGAGAGACAGAGACAGATCTTTTATTTTTACCTTTTTGACATCCATTTACTGCATCGGCGATAAATCCAGGCGGGCAGAATTTGCAAATCGGCTTATGATCCTCGACAATGCAAGGTGAGTTAGGAGCGCACGTTGCAAAATCACACGGATTCACGCACTGATAACTGCGGCATGCCAGACCAGCTGGACATCCGGCATCTCGCAAACAAATCGATATCGACGGCTGGCAATCTTTCATGCAAATGCACACCGGCCGATGGTCCTGCACTTCGCACGACTTATTCTCTGCGCAAATGGGCGTACGACCCAAGGGCACTATACACGGACTGCGACATTTGCCATCCGTGCAGGCCATGTTCGAGGCGCAATCATCATCGCGATAGCATTCTCGCTTTTCGGGCGCACAAGTCAGTTCTCCATATTCATTGACAATAAAGCCGGACTTACACACGCAGACCGGCTGATGGCGGCGAGTCTCACATTTTTTATTGCCGTTGCATATAAATAACGGGTCTTGACAGGGGTCTATGCACTGACCGTATTGGCTACATTGCATGGTGTCCGGGCATTCGTTATCGCCGACGCAAGGTATCTGTATAGCCGGCTCTGGTGTGGTGCCATCCGTGCATTTCGGATCTGGCTTACATTCTACTTCAGGTCGCCCTATGAAACAACTGGGACATGAGCAGCGTAGACGATGGAGGACGGTTTTGCAAAGTGCGTTTGCTCCACATGCACCGCGCATTGCACAAGGATCAGCGCAATGTCCTTGCAGGCATGCCTTCTCGCTGGGGCAGTCCATATCATCGGAGCATTTCTCAGTGTCTATAATGATGGAGCGGCGGATAGTTTTTTGGTTCGTGGGTATAAAATCATAAAATAGTGTATGGTATTGTAGCGAAGGGAGCGAGCGAGAAAAAGAGAGAGAGAGAGAGAGAGTGGGTAACAATGAAATATGGAACTGGTTAAGTCATAACCTTGCAAGCGACTTATAATTTTGTAATGTTTTACTTTATGTATTTTCGTTTATTTCTTAGTTTTAATCTGTAGCGGTAATAATAGGCTGGTGTTTAAAAAAAGACGAGAGAGATGGTGAAAAAATGTGGGTAAGAGATTCGTTAGAGGGGGAGAATAGGCTTTTATTGGGATGGGATAGAATGGGTCTAATAAGGAACTCGATTAGGTCAGCCGAAAGTGTAACTGAATTGTTGCAAGATAGGGATACGTGTTGGGCTGGGAATATTTTTGGTGTGTGTTTGTGTAGGTACAAGGATTGGTTAAATACAAGGGAGGTGCGGGTTGTGGGCACTGGTCAAGGATATATAGATGAAAGGAGCTTAATTTTTAGTGGACTAATTCAAATCTAGGATGGGTTTGGGGAGTGAGAAATAAGTATATTAGACGCAATTTAATTTAGATATAATTAATTTTCTGATTTCATTGGTCCGTTAATATGTGGAGCTCTGTTACGCGTGTGCTATTTGGTTACTTTTTCATTTATTTGTGTTATAAAATTAATGAATATTATTAAGTTAAGTATGCAGAACTGTGAAAGGGAAAATTCTCACATTTGTCTTTCTTAATTTTTCTACTTGAAAAAGAAATTGCTTCGCTCAAAAGGAATTTGGGTTAAAATGAGTTAAAAGCTTTATAGTGTCTTTTTTCGGACTACAAGTTGGTTGTTTTTCGCCCAGTTCTTATTGAAAGACTTTCTAAAGGAGTTGAATGGCTTTAGAATTAAAAAATAATTACACGACATCCAACACATGCGCTCTGCCCTGACGAGAGACACGATATTGGAGTATAATCGGAAATTATACGTATACTGAGCCGAGAGAAAAAAATAGCGCAATACGAGTATTGACAGAAATAGCGAAACGGACAGACAGAGACAGAGAGAGAGAGAGAGAGAGAGAGAGAAGTAGAGAGAGAGAAGAAAGAAGAAAGAAGAAAACAGCAAGATAACGTGAACTAGTTATATTAAAAATGAATAGTTTTCTGATAAAATTTTAAAATACAATAATTTTAGAGAATTTGGAGAATTTAGTGTTAACTATAGAGAAAAAGTTTTTACACTTGAGAAGTATACTTTAAAATTTGCAATGCGTTATTGTTTCAATTTCTATATACAGTATGTACAGCGTTTAGTAAAATAATTAGGTTAATGTAATATTTACAACTTATTAGCTAAATTAATGCATTATAGTTACATACCAAATTGTTGTTGTTATTCAAGTGTTAGGTTAAAATTTAGTAACAAGACGAAGTAAGTAGTAATTTATGGTTGTTTTTTTTTTTGCAAAACTCATAATTAGCGTATGAAACTCTCCTCTACACCGATAGCAAAAGTGATCAATAAAGGGCAATAAGATAGAAGAGCAGCATACTTTGCACAGCGTTCTGTTAAATTAAGAAAACACAAAACAACTGAATTATAGTTTAAAAAAAGGTGTTGAATCGAGGGTTCTTCTTTCTGTTAATTCTGTTTATTCCTATTATTTGGCGTTTTGGTAAATCGAGTATAAGCATGTTTTCTTCAAACGCACGTTGTCATTTTAACGATGCTAACGTGCTAAAGCATATGTGAAAAATGTGTGAGAAATGTCCCGTCCACAGTTCCCAATCTGAGACTTAATTCTGAATTAATTTGATTAATTTAACTTAAGTTCATTTTTTATTTCATAAAGATTGTAAACAATTTTCGATAGATAGTGTTGAAAGCAGATGACAGAAAGGTATTGATTGATGGATGAAGGATTAAAGGATGATTGGTTTGATACGATCGATGTCTGAGGAGCTAAGAAAAAGAGAAAAGTAAAAAGACCAAGACATTGGAAAAATTTACACGGATGTGTTTGATACTGGTGTGCTACAGTATTACCCCTCTGCCCTGCTGTGACCATATTAAATCTATCGCTATCGCGGTTTTTAGCATTTTAGAGTTAAACGAATGTTACGAATATTGTTTAATAATGAGATCTTTAATTTACATTGTGTTCCAATTTCGAAAAAATCTAACATACATATGTATTATAAGAATTGTCACAGATGTCATTTGATAGCTTTCAGCCAATAGTAACTATTCGTACCTTACCATGTCTTACCATAACACTTCGAATTTTTTTAGAGCTCTTGAAAAGTTTTGACATTTTCGTAGTCTCTTTATTAACAGACTTTATAATAATAGACTTCCTAATCAGTTTTCATTAAAAGCTAAAACGTGCACTATAAATTTTGACATAACGTATGGATTGGGATTATTCAAAAAGTGTTACATCCAAATTTTAGCTCTAACAGGATAAGAAGATTATAAACCGCGTGGAAGTACCAAACGGTTATGACCGTATAAGTAAGGTTAGAAACGAATATTGCAAAGTCCAGCTTTTCAAGAATTGTAAACAGAAATTCCAAGTGATGTATAAATATACGATAAGCGAGAATAGCTGCTATTGACGACAGGCTATCAACTTCCGTTAAGCCCTGTATTATTACCCAGAAAACAGAATCATTCGTATATTAGTCTTTTGTTCCAATCACATTCCAATCGAGTCTATTTGAATCGATTCAACTATTTTAATTAGAGACTAAACGATTATATAATTTTGAAAGTAATCGATTTTAAAGGTATTTACCAGTGCCCAGTGTTGTGGAACCAGTCAGACTTTTCCAAGTTTTCTGACAGAGTTGAATGATGATGATGGATTTTGGAACGTATTTTCGTAATGTCTTGTCAAGTATGGTTTAAACATTAAAGATTAACCGGTTTCGGCGATGTAGTATTTTTTTTTTACTAAAATAAATAGAAAAATACACAGAACATGGCACATCGCCGAAACCGGTTTGTCTACATACCAAAAGAGCTGAAAAGGCATGCCGCAATTTTTTTCTGTCAATTCATCATCATCAGCTGGAAACTCTTTATTAGATACTAAAAATATCGCTTGACAAAGTCAAGCAATTTTCATGGATATTAAACTTCAAAATGGAAATATGTATGTATGTATGTTGTATTTAATATGCAAGATATTCAAAAACATTCTTTAAGAAGGTTGGTTTTTTGAAATGGCAACACTTTTCCCCAGTGACAGCCAATTTGAGAGCTTAAGAGACCTTTCCTTGCTTATACCAGAAAGAGTTACAACGGACTAACGTTTACGAAGTATGGATTACGAGAAAATGTAAAAACGAAACGCAAGCGAAATTGCGTTTCTCTTTTGTGCTTTTCGTAGTTTACCGTGGATTTGACAGCAAATCCATTGCGAATACCAACACAACTACGAAAAGCACAAAACAAAACGCGATTTCGTTTTCGTTTCGTTTTTACATTATCTAGTAAGGAAATTCGTTTAAAAAATCAGCAGTTGTTTAGACGCGCTCTTGGTAATCGTATACTCGAAAACATTTCATAACAATAATGACGGACAAAATTATCTAACAACAAAAAATTTGGCTCATTCGGATAAATTTGGTAGTTATTTTGCAATTTTATATAGTAAACCTTCTGAAATAAAGTGCGCTATAGTGAGTGTGGAGAAAACGAAAGATGAGAGAGTTCAAAAAAAAGTTCTACACTGAAAAAGGCACAGATTGGGAAACCGCGATAGCGACAGCGACATTCCACGTGAAATTTTCCATATGCGTGTAGTATAAAATCGGTGTGAAAACCCAGTCCCTGCAAACAAATTAAACGCTGAATTCGGGGCACAGGCCGGGTATGGTAACAGAATGAATAATTAATAATCGTACACAGGTAAAACTGATTTTCCTTATAACGTTTTAATCTTCACTCTGTATATTGTTGTTCTTTGCAGAGATCTGTAGGGAAATTACAGTACATGTGTGTGTGTGTGTGTTCAGTGTAAAAATTAGGACTATGTGAAGGTATTCAATTCAATAAAATTGTATTTAAATAAAATGATAATGCATGTATATATGTATATATAAATTGACAGAAAAGCCTATACTAATTCTGTAAAATCGGTGCAAATATTTGAAAAAAACATTGACCTGGGAAATTTGGATTAACTGTAAAGGTAAGGTGTACGTGTGTGGTGGCGGGGTGTGTGTGTGTGCATGTGTGGGTGTGTTTTGGGGAGGTATAATTAGAGGAAAACCTTTAGTAGTACCTCTAAAAATTTTAGTGAACTTCATAAACATGTGTATAAGTTGTTTAAAATTTGGAGGACGATATTTTCGGTAATGACAAATTGAAGGCTACGACGGTCTATAGCAAATAAGTATTTGTATCGAATGGTTATATGTATCTTGGTTATAACTTTTAGTAAAATTACAAACAATTAGAGAAATTTTTTATTTTTCTAGAGTAACAAACAAAGTGCGATTAGTTTGCTATTTTATAAAAAAATTTCATTATCGCCATCTATTATTTTTACTTTACTTTTTTCGGGGATTATGATTAACTATTTAATAATTTTTTAAATTTTAATTGTTTGAACTTATACCAAGTTAGCAAACTAAAAAACAAAGAGATACTGACAACAATGTCATGTAATTTGTAAATCTTTAAGACTAAACCAGCTGTGAATTACATCCTTTGCTCTCTATTAAAAATTATTGTACTAAATATTAGTCAATATTTCTTCTTCAATTTCGGGAAAAGTTTTATGAAATTTAAAACTGTTTAGTATTGTTCCGCCTACTCGTACGCTTATGTCAACTTCAGAACAATTCCACTTACCTTGTTTGCACACGTAATCATAACCTTCGCGAACGCATTCACCAGCCTGGCAACCATTGGTGCGACAATCTTCCGGTGGAGCAGTCAAGAAACCTGAAAGGCATATAACGCAAGCTTATACCGATTCTGTTCTTCGTACTCGTAGTCGTGCAGTTGGTTGGTCAGTTGGTCAGTTGGTTTGTCCTTTTACTTACATTGCACGTAGGCATCTCCGAAGGGATACTGTTCCGGGCAGTAGCACTGAGCTTCATTTTGATTTAATACTCTGCAAGCCGCATTCAAGCCGCACGGCTGCTCATGACATGCATTCACCAATTGATCCTCACAGACGCAGCCCTTGCGGGCATCTCCTATGCAACCGTCCATGCAGGAGCACTCATAGCCACCGGGTACTTCGGTGCACTTTGAATTAGCTCCGCAGGGATTAGCGGCACAGCCTCCTTCGAGTGGCAGGCATTCAGTTGTAGGATTACCAAAGAAATCTGGTGGGCACGAACACTGTGGCTCGCGGTTAACTACCCGACACTGTGCATTCACGCCACAGGCCCCAAACTCTTGGCAAGGATTTCGACATTTACTATCAATGCAGCGTTTGCTGGTTTCGCAATCCTCATTCTGATGACATTCAAATTGTACGCATTCCTTGGTGGGCTCACCTTCGTAGCCGTCGGCGCAATAGCAGAGCATCCGGTGATCAGAGACAGTGCAGAGGGCATTGCGTCCACATGCTTGTTTATTGGCGCAAGGGTCGTTACATTGGCCGTTGGCGCCGCACACTTGGTCAGTGGTACAGTCGCTGTTCGTTTTACAGCCCACCATGCAGGCGCCTCGTTCGCACAGTTGACCGGGCGGACATGGGCGGTTGAGGGAGCACTTGGAGCGGCATTTTTTGCGTATGCAGCTTTGGCCACAGGCACAATCTTCGGTGCGTGTGCACGTGGCGGCACAGTAAGTGTTTGTTTCGTCACACTCACATGCAGCACTGCAACGCTGCGCTGGGCTCTGGCAGCCGCTGAGACCATCTCCAATGAATCCGGTGGGGCAACTGCACTGAACGCCATGATTCACTACCAAACAGTTGGCACAGGGTCCACACTGTCCGCTGTTTTCGCAAGGATTTTTGCATTTCCGATTAATGCAGGACTGCTCGCTGGGGCAGTTAAGGTCGTTGCGACATCCAATCTGGCAAACGCGGTTCTCGCAAATCTGTCCCTTGGCACAGGCTGCGTCTGTGTTGCAAACGGTGCGGCACGTTCCACGCATACATCGTTCATCAGCCAAACAATTCTGATCGTTACGACATTTGCTTTGACAGTTGCCACCGTAGCAGACTTGGTTGCCGCTGCAATCTTCATTGCGCTCGCAGAGCGTTTGAGGAGGTTTGCAGGAAATTTCAGGATTTCCCGCAAGTCCTTCAGGGCAGGAACATGTCTTCTGATGGTTCTGTACTAAGCAGACCGCATTCGTGCCACAGGCTGTGGGTTCGGCGCAAAGATCGAGGCATTGTTGTGATACACACGCTAAGTTGGCAGCACATCCCTGATCCGTACGACAGCCAAGGGTGCAGCTAAGTTCCAGACAAATCTCGTTGTTGCGGCAATCATCATCGCGTCGGCACACTGCCTTACAAACTCCGTTTTGGCAACGTTCGTTGGCCACACAACCACTGTCGTCGGCGCAGAGAGGCCGGCAGCCACCCTCGAAGCAAGCCAGTTCATTGGGGCAGTCTCGGTTCTCGGTACACGTTAACGGAGGCGAACGCACGCAACCAAATTGTGGCGTAGGATTTGGAACCATACCGTCCAGGCAGTTGCAGGCGGCGCGATGATTTGATACTGTACAAACTGAATTGGGACCGCAAGGACTCTCGGAACAAGGATTAATACATTTGTCAGTGCGGCACGATTCCGACGCACTGCAGTCGTCGTCAGAATGACAGCCGAAAACGCATCTATTGTGCAAACAAATATGGCCCAGGAAACAATCGTGGTCTACACGGCAAGTAACTGTGAAGAGGAATATATTTGGGATGGCTTCTAACTACTTTCGATATGTACAAAACTTACGCATGCAGTTTCCTTGCAAGCACTTCTCATTTAGGGCACAATCTTGATCTGCATTGCAGGCTGGAAGACACATCGAATCGCGGCAAGTGTGGTTGGGAGCACAGTCTGGATCGCCGTTGCACGTCAGCGGAATGCGCACACATTCTTTGTCGGCTGTGCCAGTAAATCCTGGTGGACAACTACACTGTTTGAGGTGCAAGGCGGTGCGGCATTCAGCGTTCATGCCACACGACTGGGTCTGTAGACATGGATCCAAGCACTGACCACCTTGGCAAACCTCAGAGTCTCCACATTCCGTGTCCAGGACACAAGCAGCTGCAAATGTTTAAAATCAAAAATCAATGATTGCTTTCAAAATAGATACTTGATTGATAGGCCCTAAAGCCCTTGTTAAAATGTCAGGCCCCAGGTACTTTGGTCAACATTTTTTATTTTGGGATTTTGTTTCAGTGTCATGAGGGCCATTCGGTTTAGTGCGATGTACTATCTCCCAGAGTTTGAGGGGAGTGGACCAGGACAGCATGTGTCGAGTATGTTGTGGGTTGAATACATGGCAAAAACAAGTTAGCTGTGAGCACTCTGCTCCCAGTGGAATAATGAAAACGTATATGTATTTAGTATAATAAGGGTTTACTTTAAGGTAACTATGTCTTAAATAGTTTTGTGTGTTTTGGTGCTGTTTGTCCCTGTAAATGGAGATTGAATACTTTGTTAGTACTTACGTTTACAGACGTTGTCCGAACAGTATGTGTTTATTGGACAATCGGCAGTCAGGTGGCATGGGACTGGAAGTGGTTTACATCCAGTAAAGCGATCAGAGGGATCGCCGTCGTAACCGTTGTGACATGCACAATGCGCTACATGACCTTTCGGAATACATTCCGCGTTGAGGCCACATTTCACATTAGCACAGACATCATGACACTTCGGCACTCCGTTCAGGGTGGTGCATTCGGCGTGGGGGGGACAGTCTTCGTTTGTTTCGCACTCAACTGAAGTGCGACAACCTTCGTTGTACGGATCTCCGACGAGTCCGGCTGGGCATGTACATTTGAAAGAGCCGCGCGAGTTTCGACAACGAGCTCCCGGACCGCAAGGAGCGTCCTTGCAAAAATCTATAACGTGACATTGCAGACGTGGATCTCCCGTGAAACCGGGCTGACAATGGCACACCTGTTTGTGGTTTTCCGTCGTGCAGAGAGCATTCTCCCCGCAAGGATGGCCGATCAGGCAGGCAATTTTGCACATATGGTTATCGCACGTTTTATCATTGGAGCATTCGTCGTCAGAGTAGCATTCGATTTTGCGACAGCCACTTTTTGGGTCGCCAAAGAAACCCTGCTTGCATTCGCAGTCTGGGGCGTGACTGCGCGCCACGCATTCGGCATTTCGTCCACATACAGACCGTCGTAGACACACGTTTTCACAGCTAGCACGTCCGTACGAATCGATGACGCAGCTCTCGTGCGTTCCACAGTCACTGTCAACATGACAAAGAACCTCCTTTGTGCAGATATTGTTTAGGCAAAATTGGAACTCCGGGCAGGTTGAGTTGGTTTTACAGGTGGGCTGGCAGACGCCTTGTATGCAAAGTTGAACAGAGAGGCAGTCTCGAGCCGAGGCACAAAGCGAAGAACAGATGCCATTTGAACAAATTGAGCCTGCGGCACATTGAGTATCGCTGTTGCAATACTGTAAAGAAATGCAGCCTAGTTCCGGGTCTCCGGTGGTTCCCGTCTCACAAGTGCAAATGCCGATGTGGTTTTGAACGTTGCAGCGTGTTTGGGAGCCGCATGCATTGGGCAGTGAACAGGGATCAGTACATTGGTCATCGAAGCAAGCCTTATCGTTGGGACAGTCTTCGTTTGCTGTGCATTCAATTTGTACACAGTTTAGGTACGGATCGCCACGAGTATTTGGTGGGCAGGTACAGACGGCGTTGTGCGATTGCGCCACACAGTTGGCATTGGAGCCACAGACTTTCTCAGCTTCGCAGGGACTGCGACAACGGGCATTTTGACAACTGGCTGTAGGCGGGCAGTCATTATCAGTGAGACATTCATTAGGATCTCGGCAACCCGAATTCATAGGATCACCGATAAGTCCTTCAGGGCAACGGCAGTTAAAGCTACCGGGCAGGTTTTGGCAAAACGCCGTATTATGGCAAGGCTGTGTTAAACATTCGTCGATGTCTTCACAAACAGATTTTTGTAGAGTGTAACCTTCATAGCATGAACACACCGCTCGATGGTCACTTACGCTACAAATGCCCTTTCCACAATTAATTAAATCGCATGGCTTGATACAACGATTTGTGGCCGTGTCACATGCTTTTTCAATACCACAATCGTCATCGATAATGCACTCAACTTTAAAGCAGCCCACGTCCGTATCATGCGGATCACCCAAGTGCCCGGCAGGACACGAACAAGAAGACTGATGATAGCTCGAGTGGCATAGCGCATTTCGACCGCAAGTTGTGCGCAGACATGGATCCGTACATTTGTCTTTGATACATGCCAGATTACTTGCACAGTCCTCGTGTTTGTCGCATTCTTTGGGCGGGGAACAACCTAGTTTTGAATAGCCATCTCCAACAGTACCCTCGGAGCAGATGCAACGATAGGATCCAGGCAGATTTTCGCAATGAGCCGTTTCGTGACACGGTTTCTCCGAACATTCATCAATATCGGAACAGCCGAAAGGAGTTCCAATAAAACCGGTGGCACATTTGCACTTTCTGTTGAGACAGAGTTCCGTGGGAGGACAGTCGGCGTCCGAGTCACAGCCGGGATGGCAGGTGCCGTCATTATTACATACTTCTCCGGGCAAACAATTGTTGCTGGTGTAACAAACTTTTCTGCAGACATTCTGATAGCAGCGTTCTCCAATGGCACAAGCTGAGTTCTTTTGGCAGGGCAAATTACATTGGTTGCCAATGCACATATGGCCAGATGGACATTGATTTGAAGCCACACAAGATGCTGGTACGCGCACGCATCCCTGATCTGGTGTAGGATTGCCTTCAAATCCGTCGGGACACTTGCAAGTGCTGCGATGATGTTCCATATTACATAAAGCATTCGGACCGCAAACGTTGCCAGCTCGACATGGATTTATGCATTTGTTGTTAATACATGATAGCATAGCGTCGCAGTCTTTATTGCTGCGGCATCCTAAAACACACATTCCTTCCAAACAAGCCAAACCGGTTCCACACTGACTGTGGTCCAGACACGGTATTACACACACATTTTGCAAACATTTCTCACCGTTTGAACAGTCATCGGAGTTCCGGCAAGCAACTCGGCATTGGCCGTTAAAGCAAACTGCTCCACCACAATCGATGTCGGTGGTACATTTTGATGCCGAACGAGTACAGCCGTCCTTTGCTGTCTCTCTTATAGGTTGAAATTTCAGCGGACAGCTACAGACAGGTTTTCTGTTGACAACTCTACATTCTGCGTTTGGTCCGCAAGCATTTTCGCAAGGACTTACACATTGACCTCTGAGACATATTGTGTTGACGGGGCAATCGGTATCTCCATTAACACAAAGACCTTCCGGATGGCAGCCGCCAGTAATAGGTTCCCCAATGAAATTCTCAGGACATTTACAAACCGGGCCCTGTGGTGTCACTTCACAAACGGCAGACGGATGACAACTCCCAGACAGACAGGTGGAAATTTTCGTACACTCCACTTCAGGGATCGGATTTCCTTTGTAACCCGGTGGACATTGACATACAGCACGATGATCTTCAGCTAAGCAAACAGCATTCTCACCACATGATTGATCGTCACAGACATCGTAGCACGTGTGCGTCAGGCGATTGCAGAGTTTGGTAGCTGGACAGTCGTTGTTGTACACACAGGGTACATTTTGGCAACCGTTGAACGGATCATACGGATCTCCGGTGAATGGTCCCGGAGGACACTGGCATTGGGCCAAGTGATTATTCGTAATGCAAACAGCGCGTGGTCCACACTTTACATTCTTGCAGGCGGGACGGCAAGTAAGGAACTGGGTTGGCCCGTATTTAACACAGGCTTCTGATTCGGGACATTCGGCGTTAGTATGACAGACGTCATTTTGTGTTGGCTGACAGCCGTTACGATCGTTGGGATTACCAATAAATCCCTCCAAACAGTCGCACCGACCTTTATGATTCTGGGCTACGCAAACAGAGTTGGCCGGGCAAGTATACTGATCGCAAACCGCTGTACATTTTAGTACGCCCACGACATCTGGACGACATGCTGAGGCTGCGGGGCACTCATGATCGGCAGTGCAATCGGGTAAAGAGGGTTTCTCGCATGTGGAAATGACGGGATTCCACACGTAACTGGCAGCACAATTGCAAATGGCGTGGCCTTTTTTGTCCAGCTCACACTCCTCATTCGGTCCACAGACTACATTCGCACACAAGTGTACACACTCTTTAAACCCAGTGGGATCAGCAGAGCAGACAAAGCCAATTTCACAGTCACGACTGGATTTGCATTTATCCTGTATTTCGGGAATCTTACGTTGAGGTTGGCAGCCAGTCTGTAGATTGCTGGGATTTCCAAAGAATCCGTCGGCGCAGATGCAGGACGAACGATGATCGTCAGATACACAGAGAGCATTGGGACCACACTGAATTTTTGAGCAAGCATCTACACATTTGCGCAGACCTTTTCCGAGTTGGAAACAAATCTCCGATTGCTTGCAATCGGCATCATTGTTGCACTGCCCGCGGATGGTACATCCGCCACTAATGTCGTATGGGTCTCCGTTATATCCCAATGGGCAATGGCATTTACCCGCATCGCAGATAGCTCTAGGACCGCACGTTGTTTTCGAGCAGAGATTTTTGCATTTACCCGACTCACAAGCGTAGCCGTCGGGGCACTCAACGCGTTTGCTGCACTCGCACTTAGCTGGATCTTGACAGAAAACGGTGTCTACCGATTGACAACTGGTGAATGGATCACCAGCAAAGCCGGAAAGACAGAGACATTCAAATCCTCCGTGGGTATTAAAACATACCGCGTTGAGACCGCAGGGTTTCCTTGAGCATTCATCTTCATCTTGACAGTTAACGTACGGATTTCCCGAAAATCCTTGTGGACAAATGCAGGTTAGCTGGCTGCCATCAGAACGGCACTCGGCATTTAAGCCACAACTATTCGGGGCGCAGGTATTTTTACTTTGAGCTCCACAGCCTTCATAAGGATTGCCAGAGGTTCCTGGGTTACAAACGCACACACTATTACTGTAACCGTATTCACAATGAGAGTTAAGTCCACACGGCGGGACACATTCGGGGTTTTTGATTGGCGGCATGCAAAGCAAATTTGGATTTCCTATAAAATTGGCCTCGCATACACATTTTCCAGTTGTGTCGTCGCACGTGGCGCCAACACCGCAGATTATTCCTTCACAGCGCTCCTTGCAACGCCCGTTTATACAAGTCTGACGATTGCTACATGGCCGAGAGGCGCTGCACTGATCAGCCCAACAATTACCGCCAGGGAAAGGGTTGCCCATGTAACCATGTGGACACTTGCAGGTGGGTCCTTCTGAGGTGGGAATGCATAGGGCACCATCACCACACAAGATATTCGTACATTGAGACACGCAATCGCCATTAGGATCTTTGCTGTAGCCAACGCGGCAACGACACCATCCAGCATGGTTTTCGGCTTCGCAGAACGCATTAGAACCGCACAGCAAGTTGGAACAGGGACTAACACAAGTACCTTCCACACAGGCCAAATTACTAGCACAGTCCTCATTATCCACACATTGGCTCTTCGGCTCACCAGATTCTATTATGCATCCGCTCTTATAGGGATCACCAGTTAGCCCTTTCGGGCACACACATTGATAGCCGCCTTTTTTGTTTACACAGTATGCTCCATAGCCACAGGGCAAATGAGCGCATGCATCTTCATCGGTGCAACCCATTAGTGGGTCGCCCTTAAAACCGGCTTCACACATGCATTGCGGCGGATCAGTGGGCGTACATTTGGCGTTAATGCCACAAGGGAAGCGTTCACAGGGACTTTTACATTTATCGTTGTCATAAGGGTCTAAGAAAAATGGCGGAGGGCAGACGCATTCGCCAGGTTGGACGCATTTTTCGTTAGTGCCGCATTCTTTATCCGTAGCACATTTCTTCTGGGCGGGGGCGCAGAGACCGTTGTACGGGTCACCATTATAACCATCTGGGCATACACAGGTAAAACCGCCTTCTTGGTTAATGCAATCTGCACCGTAGGCACATGCAGAAGTTCCTCGTTCTACGCATTCATCAATATCCACACATGAACCGTCGGCGTGAGTTTTAAAGCCCTTCGGGCAAGCACAGTAACTCACTCCTCCAGCAATAGAGATGCATTCAGCGCCGGCCGGACAGGGCTCACCATTGGAGCAACCCCCCAGAAAACAGCTATTGCCAATCAGTTTGTATGGAGCCTGGCATTGACATTCCGGCGTATTACATTGCTCGCACATGATAAAAGGGTTGCCGTTAAATCCTTGCGGGCAGCGGCACTCGTAACTACCAGGAAGGTTCTTACAAAGGGCATTAAGCCCGCAGGCAGGTTTCTTACGCTGGGATGAGCATTCGTCAACGTCTTCGCAGACACCAGATTCCGAATTGCGCACGTAGCCTTGGCGGCAAATGCACACACCGTTTCCGGTATATGAATCCAGTATGCAGCTTTCGCCTCCGGCGCACGGATTAGAATCTGAACAGCTAAAGGCCACTTTGGTGGTAGTACAGCCTTCGCTATACGGGTCACCCGAAGAACCAGTAGGACACTGGCAACGATAACTACCGGGTGTATTTGTGCATATAGCATTCAGCTGACACGGATTCGCCTTACATTCGTCGATGTCGTTGCAGCCCCCGGGGATGCTGGGGTTGCCGGTAAAACCCTCATTACATAAGCACTGAGCCATGCCATTTGCCAGCATGCACTGAGCATGCGCACTGCAATTCTTCGTTTCACAAGGGTGCCGGCAATCGTTGCCCACATTCGGTTCCGGGCAAAGACAACGTTTAGCAGCGTCGCATACGGCATTGCCGGGACAATCGTGATCCTCTGCGCAAGTAACAATTGGGACACAGCGCACTGTCGCATCTGGATCCGGTATGGAATCCTTAGGGCAGCGGCAAGTATAGCCGCCTCGTGTATTGACGCATTCGGCACCTGCTCCACACTTGTTGTGCGTGCGACATTCGTCAACGTCCACACACTTCGTCTGCGGATCCCCGGAATAGCCTTCGGGGCAAGCACAACTAAAAGCACCGGGGCTATTGGTGCAAGTGGCATTGATACCGCAACTACCAAATGGACCGTGCATCACATCGCACTCGTCAATATCAATGCAACCGGCTGAGATGTCCCTGGGATTGTAGGTCCAGCCCTCCTCGCACATGCAGTATGCTTCGTTGGCATCTGGCTTGCAAAAAGCGTGCTCTCCACAGCGCACATCCTCGCAGGGCTCCTTGCAGGCCACTCGTGGTGGCGTTCCCACGTAGCCGGCTTCACACTCGCAACGATGTGAACCGGGCGTGTTTATGCAGTGAGCATGCACTCCACAGACATCCGTGTGCGTGCGACACTCGTCGATATCCACACAGCTGGACCCGATGGGCTCGAAGCCGTCCAGGCAGAAGCATTGGTTCTCGATGCATTCGGCGTTGTTGGTGCAATCGAAGTTGGTGCGACACAAAATGTTGACATCTACCTGCTCACACGCCACCTTCGGGTCTGGTTTGCCTTCGAAGCCCTGAGGACACTTGCAATTGTAGCCAGGGTCGGTGTTTTCGCAGATGGCGTGCGGTCCGCAGGGTTTTTCCAAAGCTGAACACTCGTCCAGATCCGTACAGCCTCTGATGGGATCGCCGGTGTACTCGGGCTTGCAGGTGCACATGAAACTGCCAATAGTGTCTGTACAAATGGCGTTCTCGCCGCAAGGATTATCCTGACATTCGTCAATATCTAAACAGTTGCCAGAAGAAGAGTTCGTTTCGGAAAGGAGTGGAAATATGGAAGAGTTGAACCGAAAAATTATAAAAACATTAGTAAAAATGAGATGAGGTCAGATGATTGTATTGTATGTATATATTTTATATGTACGTGGACAGAGGAACACGTGGAGGAAAGCGTGAAGAGAGGCAAGAAAGCTTCGCAAAATAGCCATGACGCATCATAGCGTAGATGACTGTAGTGGAAAGAGTGAGAGAGTACAGACGAATTGAATTGAAGTTTTGTAAAAATTTGAAGGAATGAAAGCGTGTTCGAGGCTGGAAATGGTCATAATTTGAGCGTAACCAATAATACTAACTCTCGCAGTACAGGTAGCCCTGTCCTTGGAATCCGCTGGGGCAAAGGCACCGATATGAGCCGGGAAAGTTTATGCACTTGGCGTTGGTGCCGCACGTGGTCGCTCCGGCTGTGTTGCATTCATCTACATCGACACAGGCGAGTCCGGCTCCTGTGGCATTTCGACCTGCGGCATCGCGGGCTCTCTCAAATTCGAAACCAATCGGACAACGACATTGGAAGCTGCCGCCCATATTCACGCATTCAGCACCGGAACCGCAAGGGTGGTTAGTGGCGCACTCATCGACGTCTTTTAAGTCGACATATGTATGTGTGTAGAGTTGCCAGGCGTTGCGTTTTAGTACGAGTATGACACAAACAACAAAGTGTGAGTGAGCATGCGCGTGTTATATGCATATGCGATATGCGTGGGCGTGTGCATGTGCGTGTGTAGGTGCGTGCAAATGCATATACCATTATATATATGTGTGTGTGTGTGTATAAATGCCACGATAATGAAGTGATGCAATTTCATATTTATTACGTGAAATTAATTCAGAAAGAAAACAAGAGAAGAACTTTTGAATAAACGTTGCTGCTTCGTAAGTTCGGGGCTAAGTGGGACACTTACCTTCGCAGCCTTGGCTGGGATTGCCGGAGTAACCCTCCGGGCATTGACACTTGAAGCTTCCGTCTGTGTTCAAGCAGTCGGCATTACGCCCACATGGCGAACGCGCACATTCGTCCTGATCGGCACAGCCTTGCTCGGAACGGCCGTCACCGTCGTATCCCGGCGGGCAGTCGCAGCGATAACTGCCCTCGGAATTCGTGCAAATCGCACCAGGACCACACACATTCGGCGCCGAGCATTCATCAATATCCTGACAGGCATCGAATGGATTACCAAAGAAGCCTTCAGGACAGGCACAAGTATAATTCCCGGGATTGTTAATGCAATGGGCATTAATGCCACATGCATTCGGATTTCGACATTCGTCAATATCTATTGAGGGCGAGGGGGGCGAAAACGAACCGATTAGTCGTCTCATATTAATAATCTCAAACAATTAGTTTGTTAATTGCTTGCGAGAATGTTTTCATTCTGACTCGTACCTGTACAAAGAACTTCACCGTCGCCTTCGTAGCCGTCTCTGCATTTACACAGAAAGTGCGCTGGAAGATTACAGCATTCAGCATTTTCTACACAGCGTGCAGCTATCGCTGTATCCTGACATTCATCGATATCTATAAAGAAATGAGAATAATCTATATAGTACGAATGTTTGTGAATGTTTGTGAATGTTTGTATCGTATGTTCTGAGATACCAAACGTTACTACTATGCTTTTTCAACTTTTCTGTTCAAAATAGACTATTAAAAGTAAATATAAATCATGGTAACTCCATCACGCGTAAGTTTAGAATTTCTTAGATATTGTATTTGCTTAAGAAATTCATTTCATGCACCTCGACTAACTTTGCGTTAGTCGTCAGTCGTCAGTCATTCTTTCTCACAATGCAAAATTCCGAATGTTAAAAAATTCCTAATTCTTTCTATTTCTCTTCTTGTTCACCTTTCTCTTTTTCCCAAATCCAACTCGTTACCTTTTTCCCACCCAATCATATTCTTTCTTTCTTTCTCACCCACTCACTCACTCACCGGCAGGCAAAGACGTGAGCATCTTCACCTTTTCGTTCTGCACTCATAATTCGTGCAACGACCTTTTTGTTCAATGGACGTCTGTCCATGAGCATTGAATAAAGCTTAGAAATGGTTACATTCTATATAACTATACTAACACACACAAACACACATACCTATCTACATATACGATATACAAAGAATATACACTTATAGTTGTTTTGTTTTTCAAAAGAAGCATCATTAGAGCATGTACCATCAGGCTCGTTACACACAATCACCACAAGCCCAAGAAGTTCTCGCAGAGAATAAACCATTAAAACAACAACAACAACAACAATCAGTAACAAAAAATCTCTGCACTTCACTTCACTTTTACTTTGTTGAGGCAGGTGGTTTGAGTTAGTGGAGAGGTGGAAGGTGGGGGAGGGGGAGGGGGGCGGAGAGGCTCGCTGGTTACCTTGGATTAACCGATTCACATGAAGAGAAAGCCTCTTTTACCGTGTAGAGTAATCAAACTCAAGAGAAACAATAAAAAATCAACAACAACAACAACAACAACAACAACGAAGAAGAATAAAACCAAGTAATGTATGAAAAAGCAGCAAAAACGAACCGCTTAAAAGACCTCTACAACGACCTTTGTGGCCGTTGTTCATGCGCCGATACTAGATAAAAATCACGGAAGAGCAATGATTTCTGCTCCAATAGATTCCAGGGTTGCACAAAAGAACTGAAAAAAAAACAACATACTTAAGAAAAGAGAGAGAAAAAAAACAGAAAACAAAATACAATTTAGCCAAAGTGTTGGTAGCTCGAAGAAGGCAGGAAGGAAGGAAGGAAGGAAGGAAGGAAGGAAGGAAGAAAGGAAGGAAGAAAGAAAGGCAGGAAGAAGCAGACTATAAAGTGGAAGCAAGTTGTAAGAGTTTGTTGTTGTTGTTGTTGGGTAGTAGTAGTAGTACTAAAAGTACAAAGGAATAAATAGAAATAATAGTACTCGTAGTTGCAGAACAAGCTGAAACGAATAAATAGTATGTATCTCTAATGCTGTTGGCAAAGATTTATAGCAGCGCTTCTGGTTCTCTGCGAAACTATTTCTGATTTTATTGACGTGTATCGCGTAGTGCACGTAGTGCAAGGAGATCATGAAATAATTGTGGTAGTAGACAGGACGGGGAAGAAGGAGAGGAGAGGAGAGGAGAGGAGAGTCCTCTTCCAATGCTTACTAGTGTGAATACTATTCGAATGTTATATAAAACCTTTTCTTGTTAGTGCTATAGAAGCATTCAACAAGAGGTGCTATTTTAAATCAGCAAAAAAACGGAACATTTTTACAGAAAAGTAAAGATATTTTTATTTTAATCCAAAGTAAAAACTGCGGGATTATTAATGAATTACAATATCTCCCAAATTGTTGGCTTTCTTTAAGAAATTTCATTATTCTTCTAAAGAAATTTTTCAGCACGCTTTCGCATAAACGTTTTGCGGCTATATTTCGCGCCAGCCCAAAAACCGTACCGCAAACTGTGAGCCACTGTGGATGGAAGAAGAGGCTGTTCGACTGTTTCTTTTGGATTTTTGGAATCTTCAAAGCGACAGTTTTTGTACTCTTTTTTGGGTTTTTGTAACCGTTTTATGTACGCAGACAAAAGAAATTGAGCCTCAGCGTTTAGAATAATTCTGTTTAAAAAATCATTATATTCTTTATAAATATTTGGGTAATTTTAGTTTTGTTATAGTAATGGAAAAACTTTGAATACGGCCCATCTCACTGCCTTAATTGAAATTCCTTTCTTATGTTTAATTTTATGAAAATTCGATTTTTTACAAATCTTTATAAATTGTGGGGAAAAAATATAGAAAAATTCTCAATTTAATTAGAATTTTGTTAGTACTTTGTTCATTTTCATTAATTATCGTATTTATTTCATTTTTTTTAAAACTTTAACTTCAAATTTTAGTAACTACAGCCTTCTTTACTCAATTGAATATCTTAATATCTTCTAAGAACGACTAATACTAATGGAAAAAAAAGGAAAATAAAGAAAAAGAAAAAAATTCATTTGAAACACGGCAGGGCAGGACCATAAGGTTTAATAAACTACTAACTATTATCATTAAAGACTTTTAGTATGTCATAAAAGGATAATAAAACCTTGAAGACTTTTCAACAAAACGAAGAAAAAGAAGAAGAAGAAGAAAAAGAAGTAGAAGTAGAAGAGGTTACAATACGACGAAGCAATAGCTACTGGCAACGGGCTACTAAAAAAGACCAACATACTCGTATCTTTGTTACTTTTCTGAACTCAACCGTTTTTAGAGATGATTAGTAGACTCGCATTGACTCGTAACAGACAGATTGACAAGTACCTACAGGCGAACATATCAGGTGGAAGTTTATGGAAGTTTTTATCTATATATATGTATATGTATATGTATATGTATATATATATATACTATAAGTATACATATTTTAAGGAAATGCATCTAAATAAATAAAAAACTAATCCTTAAAAACTTTATCATCTTTAAAAACATGAAGAAAAATCCTGGTTGATGAATTGTTAAAAAAAGCTATAAAAGCATAAACTGGGTTTTTGTTAATTATAGGAATTAATTAAATTTAAATTGAAGTTGATAGAACAATAGGTTTTTCGAAAATGTTGTTGTCAAACCATTTTTGTATTTAAATATGATTGTAATGATTCTTAAAATAAACAAATAAATATTTTTTCCAGATTTTTTTCCCAGAATTTTATACAAACTTTAACAAGCTTCAATTCATTTTTAAATTTAAATTCATACAAAAATTAAAAGTAATGCTTTCTTTCATTGGAAGTGGCGCCAAATAGCAAAGATTTTCATTAAAATAGTTTTAATGAAGTTTCTATTTTCTGCAATTTCAATGACTTTGTAAGTTTTACTTTGTTTTATTATGGCTTAAAGCATTCCATTTGAGAGTTAATTTGTTCTTACATTTGAAATAATTAAAATCGAGTGAGTTAAGGACAGACGGAAGGGTTGGTGGCATTAACTTTGATTTTTTTAAGCCATTTTAAAACCGTTCCTTACACCGACAACTCTTTAGCGTTAATAAACTTAACTAATTTATGAAGTGCTATAAAAGTTCCACAATATATTAATTGTTTATAACAGTAAATGCATTGAGCACTGTCAACACTTAAACGAGTTAAGCTCTATTAACACTTTGTTTCGGACAAAAAAGTTGATTTAACACGAATTGAGTTAAGTAATGTGCGATATTTTTGGTTTCTGTGGTTGTTACACATTAAGAAAAATTTGGTAACTAATTAAATGCATAAAATATACGACTAATCGTCTAAACAAAAAAAAAACACAAAAAAGAAATAAAAACGCAACTTATTTATTTGCGAAAATGGGTGAAATTTTAGCGCAGCATCATTTTAGGGTTAAGGTTGAAATTAATTAAGTATTTAGTTGTTTCGTTTTGTTGTTGTTGTTGTTTTTTTTTTTTACTGCTACTAGTTTTTGAAGCGTTTTCTGCTAAAGAGTCACTATAAGTTATTGTCGCTTGTGGCCTATTTATCATAAATATCATCATTATCATCATCATCATTATCACCATCAAGCAAAACAGCAACGCGTGTCATCCGCTAGCAGAATTTTTTATATAAATCCAATTTGAGATATATGTACATATTTTTTACTGTTTTTGTCTTATTTTCTACACTTTTTGCGCTGCATTGTTTTTGTGTCTTTTTGGTCTGTTAATGACATGCAAAGTATGGTATTGCTATGTGACTTTAGCTACTGCATTAACGCTGCTAGTAACAACAACAACAACAACAACAACAGCAAACAACAACAACAACAACAGCAAACAACAACAACCGCAACATCAGCAGTAGCGATAGCGACAGCAATCAGTTTATCTTCTTATGACTGTTTTTTTTTTAAATTCATAGACTTCTTATTTGTAAATACTTAATGCGATTGTTCGTTGTTGTTGTTGTTGTTGTTGTTTTTGTCTTACAATGTCTTTGTAAGTTGTTATTCTTATTCAGTTTTTAGTTTACTCGAGCACGTACAGCATGAATATTGATGGCTGTTGTTGTTGTTGTTACTTTTGCTTTAAATGTATTAAACGTTTACTACTGGCGTCGCGTCGTACCGATACCACGGCGCTTAAGGTTTTTACGTTAATGCTTGCATTTTGTTGTTGTTACTATTTAACATTAAACAACAATAACTGCTTAAAATACGCACTCAGTGCCGTACGTGATAATAATAATTTTTTTTTTTGTATTTTTTTCTTCAACTCTTTTAGAACCATTCATAATGATTTGACTCTGATTCTGACTCTGACTCTGAGTTGAGCTGAACAATTATAATATAATATTTAATTAAGCAGCTTTAAAGTTATTTTTAGAATGGTTAATTCATAGTCACCGTCATCGGTGTTTCTTTTTGCCGATGGTTGGATAAAGGGGGGGGGGGGGGGGGAGGAGGAGGTGGTGGAGGAGAGGATGGGGGGTCGACTAGTGTGTAGAAATGGGGGGGGAGCATCCTCCGAGACTCCTTCTTATGATTAGCGGTGAGCTCATTTCTAATATCATGTCATTTCTTGGTATCAAGTCATTAACCATTCTTTTTGCGTCTTTCTTAATCTGCTCAAAGGTGAACTTAAAGCAAAGTATGTAAATACGTAGAAAAATAATGATCTTGGCGCCAGAGAAGTTTATTGTTTTCTTAAGAATATTAAAATATTAATTAAAGTCCAGAAGAAAAACGACGCAAGTACACCAATAGGGATTATTTTAATTAGTTTTTTAATAATTTTTTGAAAAGTTTATGGAAATAAGCTCATTTGCGCATACTTCAATAAATCTTCTTTGTACACATTGTACTAATCTTGTTGTTCTTCTGGCTCTTGTTCTCCGTTTTCTTCGTCGTTTCTTAGTTATTCTCTCTTGCAGGACTTTCAAAATCAAAGGCTCATTTTATAAAAATAACGCTTAATCGGAAATTTACTAAGAAAATATTCAGAAAAAATTAATTATTGTCAAGATTTTGAAAGGAGATTTCTATTTATATATTCGTTAAAAATTGTTACAAGGTAATAAAAGAGATCCAAGTCATTATTTCCTATTTTTCATGAATTGAAGTTGGTCAACTTTCAAAATCAAAGGCTTCTTTAATGAAAATAACTTTTGTTGGGAAAGTTGTCAAGAAAACATTCGAAAACATTTCATTATTCTCAAGTTTTTTAATAGATTTCTATTTATATTCAATAACAAATTAGAAGATTGTACCAAAAAAAATTAATTATAATTTCACTAATTATATTTTTTCAATAACTATCTGACTTATTCAAGTTTTAAAATCAAAGGTTTAATTTATAAAAAAAACGCTACATCGAAAATCGGTAAACGGAAGACTCGAAAATGTTTCATTATTAAATTTTGAGAAATCTTAAGATTTTGAGAAGATTAATCTCTAAATTCTATACATTTATTAAGATTTTGAGAAGATTAAACTCGAAATTGGTTAAAAATACGAAGACCGTACCATAATAAAAGAGGTTTCAAACTCATTAGTTTTTATTTTTTAGGTCTTGGAGTTGGCCAACTTTCAAAATCAAAGACTAAGACTATAAGATTAGGCCGAGAATTGGCTTAGCAAATTTTCGTTATACGAAAAATTTACGATTATAATTTTTAAATATTCCAGAAAAGAATGAGAGAAGGGTAAAGCTTCAGAAAAATAGAAAAAAACAAACAAGAGAATAGAGAAAATATAACCATTTTTTAAAAAACTTTTATCAGAAGATGAGCATAAAATATTTGTTTTATTGTATAATAACAAATCAATTAAAATAGAAGAGAATGAATCAAATTAAACAAACAAAAGCGTAAACAACTAAACAATTAATCAACTAAAACAATCAAAAAATCATGAATTGTTAATTATTTCGTGAAGAGCGTTCTTCAAAATAACAAACATTGTGAAGAGTAATAATAGAAGAAGAAGAACAACAACAACGGACGACTCATAGACCCATCATAATGCATTTCATCTGTTCATTCTCCAGCTGTGAAGAATTAATCAACGGTTAATCAAAAAACTTCAGCATCTTCACAAGGATAATTATCAATAAAAGCTAGTTTCTTTCAGTCTTTCTTTTTAATGCTCGTCCCAAACAAAGAATGTTTAAAGTATTCATTAATTTTCAATCAATCAACAAAGAAGTTGATTTCAAAGAATTTCAAATGAGTTTAAATTAATCTTAATTTCTTCTAGATTCTAGATTCTAGATTCTTGTTGCTTTATTCTGTTTTTTAATTTAATTTAAACGAGGCAAGACGAGCCAAGGAGGCGCTACATAAAGAACAAAGTTAAAGGAAGAAATAGACACTGACCACAAGAGCAAATAGAGAGTAAGGAATGCCGAGCTAGCGCCATTTCAACTGTTTCTATTTATCAATTTTCCTTCTTTTCCATTCTATCAACGCTCAACGTTAGTGAACGGTTGTTCCCAGTCAGCGAATCAGATTCATCACATTCATTGATGTCACCACGCCTTAGTGCGTGGTCAGAGCGTGAAAGTTTAACATTGCGTTGCTTGCATTGCATTGCATTACGTCTGTCTGTTTATTTTAAGTTTCTTCAATCATTTCGTCAATCGAAGTCGGAGACAAGTTGATAACAATAGCAGCAACAACAACAACTACAACAACAGTAATAACAATGGGTCTTACCAATGCATTTAAGCCTTCATATATAAATACTTTACATTAAAAAGTCTTTTCTATCAATGCCAGTTTTTGAGATATCCGCAAGAAGTGTCGTTATTTCTTTGGCTTTTCCGGACTTGTTCTGTGTTCTTTAGTTATTAACAAGAACATTAATAGAAGAGTTTACAGAAACCGTTATAAGATCAATTTTTACCTGAAACTATAATAGCATAAAACAATTGAATTAATTTTTTACTATTCTCAACAGATTTTTCAAACTTCATCAATTAAGAAATGGCCTTACGATTTCTATGTGAAAAAACCCTTTGAAGGTATCGCGATTATAGGTCTGGCCAGACCTATAAATAGTATTGTATATCTACAGCCATAAGGGTTAAGTAGGTTTTCTCTTCAAGTGTTAATGAAGGTTGGTGGCTTCTTAGAGTGTAGATATAAAGACGAATACATATATTGAATATTAAAAAAAAATAACTTTTGAAGAGTTAATGATCACAGAAAACGATTTTAGGTTTAATACTTTTCCAGAATCATTTCTTTCTTTTCTTCTCTTTTGCTCTGGCAAGAGGCTGCTGTGTCGCGACGTGTCGGAAGGGTTAATAATATCTTTGGATTCTGTGTATGAATATGTACTCGTACATCACGCTTGCGGTATCTTGTACTCATAACAATCCTTTCCCGTGGGAACCTTCGAGCATGGGTCGAACTTTTCGCACAACAACGTCTTACAACAAATAATCATTGTGTAATCATAACACTCATAATAATTGCGTTCTTTGGGTGTTTTTTCTTTTTTTTTTTTTGCATTCTTTTGCCAGGTTCTGTAACAAAGTAAATGGTTTTACTGCCGCTCTATGGATCGTAACTAATTTTAATTTTTTTTATATTGCTTTTAGAACTTCTTTTGCGTTTTTATGAGATCTGAATGAATTTAATTTCAATTCAAATTCTACAATGTTTTTCTCTGTTGTGCTGTCTTTACCGCGTGTTACGTGTTTCTTTTTTATTTTGGGATTTAGAGGGGTCCAATCCAGTGCTCGCCTGTGGACAATCAAAATACACCTGCTGGGATGGAATGGGCCGCGATGGGATAAATTCGCATACACGCAACGTCTAGCAGACTAAGAATGAGTAGAGCGAAAAGGAGGCGCAGAAAAGCATGCTAGCGCAATAATAAGAACTACCGAGATCAGTGTACACCATCATTAATCCTATCATCCTCATGATCATCAGCAAGCAACCATCTTCTGCAGCCATTTTCATCATCAACAACATAATCATCTTTAATGATCTAAACCGAATGAATGAGATTATATAATAAAATACAGCTCAAGTCTAAATAATTCTTCCTGTTTTTTATGCTTCTTCCTCTCGATCTACAACGTCTTTCTCACGATATGATTACACTCGTTACTCGTGTTTCTAACAAGTTTTTCTTCTCTTGAAACATCATCTGCCATCACTTCTCGCTCACTGACAAACTTCCTGCGTGACCGGTTGAATGGTTGGTGGCTTGATTAGTTGGTGGATTATTTCGTTTGTTTGCTTTGTGTGGTTCGTTGGTTCATTGCCAGTTTGAGTGGTAGAGTGGTGCGCAATCAATTAACTCATTCCAGTTCTATCGCGTGTTTGGCATAAAGTCTAAAAACTTCTGGGAATAAGTCGTTACTACCTTCAGAACTTTACTGGCTTCAATTGACCACTCATGAAATGGTTAATTCGTTGCAACAACAAGTGTCGAATCTCGGTGTTAGCTTCTATGAATTTCGAAAAGTGGATTTTATCATTAAGGATAGAAAGCTTTTCGCACATACTTGTAGGATATATCAGATCTGAATAATATTAGACTATATTGTCGAATACGAGCCGAGTATTGTCGAATATGAGTCCAGTGTTCTTGAATATAGTAAGTCGAATATGAGTCGAGTATTATTGAATACGAGCCGAGTTTTGTTAAATACGAGTCCAGTGTTCCCGAATATAAGTCGAATATTGTCGAATATGAATCGAGTATTGTCGAATACGAGCCGAGTATTGTCGAATTTGAGTCCAGTATTTTCAAATATGAGTCGAATATTGTTGAATATGAGCCGAGTACTGTCGAATACAAGATGCATGTTGTCCAATATAGCTGAGTACACTTGAATACGATTCGGGTATTGTCGAATATGGGTCCGGTACAATACTGTCGAATACGATTCGAATATTGCCGAATATGAGCCGGATATTGTCGAATATAAGTCCAGTATTCTTGAGTATGAGTCGAGTACAATACTGTCGAATACGATTTTGAGTATTGTCGAATATGCGTCGAGTACTGTCGAATACAAGCCGAATATTGTTGAATACAAGACGAATGTTGTCCAATACTGTTGAGTACATTCGAATACAAGTCGAGTATTGTCGAATATGAGTTCAGTACAATACTGTCGAATACGATTTGAGTATTGTAGAATACGAGCTGAGTATTGTCGAATATATGTAAGTCCAGTATTCTCAAACACTGTCGAATACGAATCGAATATTGTCGAAAATGAGTTGAGTATTGTCGAATACAAGACCAATGTTGTCCAATACTTTTGACTACATTGGAATACGAGTCGAGAATGGTAGAAAATGGGACCAGTATTGTCAAAAGCAAGTAAAATATTGTCGATTGTGACTAGAGTATCCTTGAATGAATATTCTTGGTGCTATAGCTAGTATTTTCAATACGAGTCGAGTGCTTTTGAAAACGAGTCGTGTTTTATTGAGTACGAGTCAAGCATTATCGAGTATTATCGAATACGTTTTGAGAATTTGCCGATTTAGGCAAACGTTAGGAACGTTAGGAATGTGAGGAACATTCAATTTCTGCCTGAATGCATTCTTGTCAGGTAGAACATTTGGCTTGTTTGAAGAGCTTTATTACTTTCATTATTATCATTTTATAATGTTGATCTTATTTGAAATGAAGCCTATTGTGAGGAATCCGCAAAGTGTTAGAAATATTCAGGTCATGCTGAATGCATTGCATTATAATAAATTCTTGATATTAGCACGTTAAAGTTAGAGAAAGAGAGTGAAAAGGAGAGAGAACGGTGAGGGGCTTTTTAGATTCGCAGTAAGTTAAAAATGTATTCTGATGTTTGCATTCAACTAGAATGGCAAAATAGAAAAAAAAAAAAGCTGGAAAACCTGGCAGCTGTGAATGTTTGTCATTCCTCTCATGCTGAGAAATAATTCGCACCATCACTTTTTTCATACTTTGTAAGCTTAACATTACTAGATCTGGGTTTTCTACGTCGCTATGTGGTGCGAGTGCGTGTGTATGATATTCTTTCTGCTCTCTTAATTCCACTTTTGCACTTGCACTCTGTATTTAGTTCAATGGGCCTTCATCTTGCCTTTCTTCCATATTTCCATACTTCCTTTTCAAACTCGATGGATGCTCATTCTTTGTGCCCCCATCGCCCATCCCTCTCCCTGCGAAACTTCTTTTGCTTACGTAACGCGTCACTGAAGCGACCAAGCGCGAAGATTGCGGTAGTCAAATGCTACCGCTTCTAGAGGCAGCTGTTGATGTTGATGTTGCTGTTGTTTTGATATTATTCTCAACCTGTAGGGTATCGTTTACTTCTTCTTCTTCCGTTTCTTTTTTTTTGTGTTACTTTTGTTAGTTTTTTTTAGTAGAAGTTAGTAGAAGTGCAGTGTGTGTGTGTGTGTGTGTGTGTGTGCGAATTTTGTGCTTGTGTGGTATTTTTCATTAAAACTTGTTGCTTACTTTGTAATCGTCCGCTTCTTTCTAGGAAATCATTGCTGTTTTAAGCCCAGTAGGAAAAAGTGATTGACAGTGACAAGTGATTCCTCAAACATTCTTTGCAAACACATTGAGAAGGAGGAGAAAGGAGCTAATCGGATGGTGGGTTGTTTACTTGCAAAAACGGTTAGTTTCGCTTTTTTGAAGTTTTGCAATAATGAGTATCAGAGCACTTTAAATATTCCGAACTATTTTTAATTGAAAAAAAAAAACTCTCGAAATGTCCTAATATTACATTTAGCTAACATATGGTGCATTATTTTATTACTTTTCTTTATTTTGCGTTTATTTAGTTAATAGATTTGGCAAATTAACCATAATAATTGAATAAGCCATAGTTTTTAATCCAAAATACAAGACATCCATTACGTATGTATGTATATGTTGAAGAAGTTTTTGTGAAATCATTTCCAGTAATTTTTTGTTGAGAACTTGATAATGAAGAATTTATAACTTCTGCTTGATTTGAACAACGCTCATGTGTTCCGAATGAGAAAAAATTCTAATTGTTAATTATTTATTTTACTTTTGTTTTGAAATTAGGCAGATTATTATCGATTTTCGAAATTATTTTACATTTTAAGTTATTACATATTTTAAATTTTCCATACAAGAGCCATTCCGCATTCTTTCTGCTATTTTAAAGTTTTAATTTTATATTCTATATTATATATTCTACCTTTCTATATTTTATACTTTTTACCTTTCTATATTCCACCTATATTATGCCTTTGTTTGCTGATTAAGATGTTTTCGTCATCTTACTTTTGCTTTTAGGCTTTTATTTGTTAGGTTTTTGGTTTTTTTAAATTTTCATTCCTTCAAATCGAGTGAGAGCAATTTCTTTTAGACGCGTTTTTGCATTTCTTTTAAAATATTACCTAAGAGTTTCTGATTACGTATAGCTATAGATTACTATCGAAGAGCGTCAATAAGAGATTATTTTATTATTACCGTTAACAGTGTGTGTGAGAGAGAGAAAGAGGTAAAAAGAGACCAAGAAATGCTTCTATTTTTTTTGCTACTAATGAGTTGTTTCCTTCCATTTCCTAAGGGGTGTTCTGCCTTTTACTGTTTGAATAATTTATGTGTGCGTATGTATTTGTATTTGTCAAACAAACAGGTGACCTCGGTGGCTTTTGTTGACTTCTTCCTCTAGTATTTTTTCTACTACTGCCTCTTCTTCTCCTTTTCCTTCTTCTTCTTAACACTTTCTGAAGGTAATTTTAAGAAAAAACCGTTAAGAGAAAAAGGAAATGTCACAAAAGAAACAACAATGAAGAACAATTTTAGATTAAAAAAAATTTAATTTTAATTTTAAAATTAAAAAAGCACAAACGCGCCACAGAAGCTTTGAAATGAGATGCGTTAATGAGAAAAAGAAAAGGAAGAATGAAAAGAAGAACAATAACAAAACACTTTTATAATATAATTCTCTTAATTTTTTTCCTCTTTTACCCTTTCTTCTGTATTTATTTATTTATCTTCAGCAAAATTGTTAAAGGAAAATTCAAAAATTATAGTAAATAACATAAACTTACCTTCACAATGAAGACCATCGCCTCGATAACCGGGAAAACAGGTACACGTATAACTGCCGAGTGTATTCGTGCAATGAGCGAAAACATCACACGGCCGATACTTGCATTCGTTCTCGTCTAAATTTTTCGGGGGGAAAAGAAAGAAATAAATGGAATTTCAAAAAGCATTTTTTGTAATAATAATAGACATAATAATACGTAGAAATTCCATCAATCATGATCTATCTTTAGACTAAACAAAAAAAACAAGAGGACTGAACAAAATATCACACTCTATTGATTCTGTCCCTTGATTCAGAAATCCAGAAAACTCTCTAGTGATTCAGAAATATTCTACAGCGTTCGCGCTTGGAAATTATTTCAAGGAATTTACCTTGAACATTGCAGTTGCAACCGCCGTATCCGTCATTGCAGTGGCAGACGCCATTCAAGCATGCGCCATTTATGCATTGCGTGCCGTCTTCTTTATCACAGTCATCTATGATGTTGATGATGATGCATCAACATCACATAGCAAGCAGCAAAGTCATCGGAACAATCGATCGAGCGTTCGAACGAAAAGAAAAGAAGAGAAAAATGCAAAAGTTAATTAACAATTGTTACCTCAGAACAACAATAACAAAAATCATTTCTTTATTATTGCTATTGCGATTTTTGTTGTTGTTCTTTTTGTTGCTATACTTACTTGTGCATTTAAGCTCTTTATTCAGCTCATCGGAGCCAAGAAAGCAATCTTGACGACCATCGCATAATTTCGATAATTCGTATAATTGTAGATAATCTGTGGACTCATTAACTTGACAACCAAAATAGCCATCTTCGAGATTTAGAAAAAACACTTCGCCACGAAATCGACTATTTTTAAAATTTGTTTTGCTAAATGGTAAATGTTTCGATTGTGCTTGTAGTTGTTGTTGTTGTGAATGTACCTAAAAAAGAAAGGTAAAAGAAAGAAAAGGTTTATAATGCAGAGTCAATTAAATTCAATTCCATAAAATCCATTATTCCAGAAATATATTTCTAATAAAAAGCCTACAAGACGTAAAACTTTTTGAAATTAACTCAAAATGAATACTTTTGATTCCGTGGAAAACTCCGTAATTTTGGTTTTTATTTCAATTTTAAATTTTTTAAAAGTGTGCAAAAAACCTAAAGACTTACGATACTTAAGATTTGAAGAATACATTTTATTTTGAAAAACCTCGTAAGAAAAGCTGTCAGTCCACTGCGTTACCGCAATAATAACAGCATGATAATTAATAAAAAATGCCGATTTCAAGAAAAGTCGTTATAATTTGTACAAAAAATTTACTGATTTACAAAAGACTTAAGACAAAAACCGTAAAATACTTCTTTTTTCCTTGAAAAAATTGTGGAATAACATAAAAGCAGTCAGTCGGTCTCAAAATTTATATTACAAAGAAGCAAAATGAATAATAATAATAAAAATCAAGAGTTTAAGGACACATTTTTTACGCAGTATTTGATTTTTTATGAAATTTAGGAAAACTATAGTTATTTTCGACTCTTTAGCAGTTGTTGGCTTGCTATTTCGGCTAAATTTGTTGCCTGTTCGGGATTTTTTTAATTAAAAAACCCCTTTAAAATCTTCTACCATCAGAGTATAAGACAAATTTGCTACAAAATTATTGATGCCAACCTAAAATATTGCTTAATTCTATTCAGTTTCTGTTTATTTCTAAAGAGTTTGTCTTTCTGCTTGACAAAAGCTTCATTTAGCTTTTGCTTAGAAGCAATGGAAGCAAACCTAAGGCTACTTAGTGATGATTACATAAATTTAAATTATTTCTACAAAAAATATGATTGGAACAAAAAGGAAAAAAAAAAAGAACAACAGCAATTCTTCAAGGTTTGTTAGTAGCACAATTGTTGCTTTAGTCGCGGCTCTATATCGATGCACCGGTTGGAATCCCTTACTTTAATTGGCATTAGTTGAAAAAAAAGAAAAAAAATTAATAAAAAGAAAAGCTAAAGTGTTGCACCGTTTGTCGGAAGAAATTTGATTATATGTACGCAGGTACCACTACGATAAATATAATACTATGTATGTAGTATTGTTGCCAGTTAAAGTGCAACCAAGTATAACAAACGCCGCAGCAGCAGCAACATCAATATGGTGCCTCCCCAGGCGTAAACATTATGGAATATTAAAGTGTGCAACAGAGGAGGCCAATTGTTGGTGGTGGTGGTGGCAGAGGCTGTAATGGTCTTGGACGACGGGATGCTTATAGTGAAGCTGGTGTTGGTGTCGTCGTTATTGTTAAAGAAAACGGTACTTTTAGAGCTAAAAATAGGGTTGGTTGTTTGCTGGAACGTAGCAAACCGACCACCAAATGGATTAAGAAACCGACCACCACAACTAATAACAGATTTATTAACAGATTGGTTAACAGAGTGATTAATAAATTGACTTACAGATTGTTAAACAGACCAAATAACAGATCTCTTAACAGCCTGTCAAGAAGTGGATTAATAGAACAACTAACAGATTGTCAGATCCACTAGAAGATCAAATAAAGGATAAACTAACAGATTAATTAACAGGTTGATAACCACACTGACTAACAGATCGATTAACAGACCAACAACAGACCAAACAACAGGCTGACAACAAATTGATTAATAAGTCAGCGAAAAGATCAACTAACAGACTATACCACATAACAGAACGAATATCTGATCGATTAACAGATCAAATAACAGACCGATAACAGAAGGACTAATACACTGACTAATAGACTGCCTAACAGATTGGTTAATGGACCAACAGATTAGTTAATAGATGAACCAAAAGATTGACTAACATATCGATTAGCAGACCGTTAACAGACCGACCAAAAGATCAATTAATTGACTGACAAGAAATCAAATAACAGAGTGATTAACAGACTGACTAACAGATCGACTAACAGACTGATTAACACACTAACTAACAGATGGATTAAAAAACTGATTAACAGGTCAATTAACAGATCGATTAACAGACTAATTAATAGACTGACAGACGAAAGACTAACAGACCGATTAACAAACAGACGAACAAATCGACGAAAAGATCGATTGCTCGATCGCTCGACTTTGCCAAGGTTAAGATGATCAACGATGCGACACGGTAAAATACGTTGTAATCGTTTAAAAACAAAACAAGCTTCATTTACGAGAATTAGAAATCTTTCAAGCTTTTCTTACGACTTGTTGTATACACGAGTACGATACATATTGTACTTCATTTAATTTCATAGTAATCGAAATGAGAAACCATTCCATTATAATTTAGGTATAAATCTATACAAAAATTTAATTATTTAAAAAGATCACTTTAATCGGTTTGGTTTAAATACTTCTACGCATTTAATTTTTTTTAAAATTTCACATATATTTGTTTTTGTTTTGTGGTTATTACTTTAAATTAACAATTTTTTGTCCATGATTTGGTTTTTAGTCTGTTTTTTTATTTGGGTTATCAAGTTCAGGTACACTTTACCGGCAGCTACAGCCGCGGCAACATCGATTATATTTTTTGTTGTGCTTGGTAGACGCTACCAAATTATTTGCTTTAAAAAAGTCAGCAATTATAATTATATTGTTTCTAATTTTATAATTTTTTCTTCAAATAATTATGGTATACTTGTACTTTAGCTGTTGACCTTGTCGCCCGCCCGGCTTCAGCAAACAATCAAACAATATAAACAATGTTTTTTATGGTTTTCTTTCGTATTTCTTAGCCAGCTTCTTCTCAGAAATCTTCTCAGCCAGCTTAGATTTCTAACATCATTGTTATAGCTGTTGTTGTCGTCTCTAATTATTTTTATTATTATTATCGCTGTTGTTGTTGTTCTCGTTTCTTTGCAGTATCAACAACCAACAGCTCTGGCAAGTGCAAGTTTCATATGATTTTTATTTCTGAGTGCAGGCAGAGGCAATGAAGGTAACAGCAGCAGCAGTAGCAGAAATTTAGCTCATCAGTAATGGTGTGTTCTGTGATTGTCTGTATAGTTCCAGTCGGTTATGTCATTAGATGCATCCGTTATAACTGTTGACTTGTAGGACACAGAAATCAAGGGAGATGTAAAGATCATCTCGTGACGTCATTGAGACGCATCTGATTAAGAAAATTTTAGATGAAGGGGAAGAGGATAGGTAAATGGCAATCGCGTTTGAAGGGTTATTAATTTAGAGAAACAATCAGCAATTAGGCAATCAGAAGATTGTTCAGTTCCTTAAAGATATAGTCAATTATGTAAAGACACAGCCTGTGAAAGAACTGGTAAATAATGTTGTCACTAAACCAAACTAAATCAAACTTTGACTAAAACAAGTGAATCAATCTAAAAATTGTTAATGAGTTAATCAATTTGTGACTATATCAAATTGGCGATGAATAAATCCATTTGTGTTTAAGTCAAAATGTCAAAGATATAACTTATTTGTGACGAAATCAAAATGACAAGGAATAATTCAATTCGCGACTAAGTCAAAATGTCAATAAGTAATTCAATTAGTCACGAATTAACATAAATAGACAATGAACAAATTAATTTTATACTATGATTTTAATAAAACTTCTTTAAAAGTTGGTAAGTTATATCGTTACTAAGTTATTAAGTCACTTGAGTTTGATTTTAATTCAACTTTTTCTCGAGAGAAAACATCAATTCTCTAGAAGAAGCTGTTATTGATTTACGTTTTGATTCCTTTTGATTCAATCAATGCTGCTTTTTTTTTCCATTCAATGATTGCTTTATATTTTCTACATAATAAAAAGGAAAGATATAATATTCTTTGAACATAATCTAATGAAAGTATCGTTCTCTGAAGCTTTTAGCTTCATTATAACTCATCATCAATTTTATTGTGCTCAAGATTTTCTTGAGATTTTCTACAAGAATATATTGATTTATTTTGTCACGTTTAATTCATTTAAAAATCTTACCAGATTTTGTCCAACGACATCAATTCTTCTGTTTGATAGACCCTAATGCATGATGTATATTTCAATTCTTCACTGTTAACGTTCTAATCCAAAAAAAATTTATTTAATTTAATTTCTATAAATAATTTTAAAAGTACGATAGTTTATTTGGTTTTATATTTATTGCAGAAAAAAGCCAACTTCTAGCTTCGTTAGAAGTTTCGATTAATCTTCTGAAAAACACAAAATTCTAGAATTTTTTTGTGTTATAAAATTTGCATTTTTTGAAAAGAAATTTAATACTCTTTTATCAAGAAAATGAATTTTAAATTAAATTTAAAGAGAAATAAGTTTTAAAGTAATTTATTTAATGATTTCTCATAAAATCTCTCATTCTCGTTTTGAATTAATTTAAATTATTCTATTTTTTTGGAGCTTTGGATGAGCGGAATTATCTCCGCTTGTTTTTTCTTTCTTTCTTAGAGCTCATTAAAACTTTTGGCAAGATTATGCTGGTTGCTGCTGTTTTTTTTGTCAAAACAACCTTTCAATGATTAGAAAATTAATGAATTGATTTGCATTTCTTTGAAATTTGTTATAGTTTTTGTTATTTGCTTTCTTTTGTTCTTACTCGTTTGCATGAAACAAAATTCATAATTAGTTTTTTGCCAAACTTTTTCGCTCTGTTTATGCTTTGCTTTTAATGATTGATTATTTTGTGGTTTTCGATTTTTAAATTCATTTTTATTCGCTGCTTTTTTCAATTTTATGTTTTTGTTCTTACACTTAATATAGTTTATTGATCTAAAGATGTTTTGTTGCTGTTTTTTGTTGTTTTTCTATTTAATTATTTAAAGCTTTGATATCGAAAAAAAAGTACAGTACTCTGTTACAAAAGGGCTTCATAAATTCTATACGATCACACACACACACACACACACACACACACACACACATTCCAAAGTGAGTATTTGTGTGGATTTTTTTTCTAACGGTAAATGTTTGTACAACATTGATTATATCAATTTTAAAAGCTTAATTCAAAGATAAAAATTTTTATTCTTTTATATTGTTCGTCTACAACGTTTTTTCCTTATGAAAGAGCTATTCTTTACTTCGAATTAATTTCGACTTTTAATTATAAATTTTTTCTTAGACGAAGAACAAGCAACAGCAGCAGCACTAATAGAAATTTAATAACAGGAAAGAATTATGCTGAGCACAATAAAATTGATGATGAGTTATAATGAAGCGAAAAGCTTCAAAGAACGGATCTTTCATTAGATTATGATCAAAGAATGTTATGCCTTTCCTTCTGACGTCTAATAACTGACTTTGATCTGAACCTCGGTACATCTAAAAAAATTTACCGTAGAACTCTTTCGAAATATTTATTGACGAAATTAAGAACTACGAGTATTATGTGTCGTATATTATTTTACGATTATTATTTAATTTTTAACATCTTATGGACGCTTTCAAGAGAATTAATTTGGCTTGAAAAAGTGTAAAAAGTTTACTGTTTGCTTTTATATAATTTTCTGCTTTCAACTGGTTCTCAATAGAACTGAGCTAGGTCATCACCTTCTTCTTCTTCTTCTTCATCTTAACAGATCACAAGAGAACTTCAAGAGTACGCATTCTTAATAGACTTAACGTTAAAAGAGGTCTGCATGAATTTATAAATTCTGACAGAAGACATTATTTTTTTTTTTAATTTTAATTGACGTAGTTAAATATTAGTAATTTTTAAAATATATGACATTTTCAAAAAAGTTCATTTAATTTGAAGGCGAGTACGCTATAATTTATATTGCTAAGAAAAAATCTTCAATCTTCTTCTCAAGATATTTTGTTTTTCTAGTTCTTCTATTTTCTTTTTAGTTCTTTAGAATTCATATTAATATCTTACGGCCTTCTCTCAATTCTTCGTTTTACTATATTTCCTTTCTCTTCTATTCTTAATAGAATGTTTTTTAATTCTGAATAATTTATGTAAATGATGATGATGATGACGATGGTGAAATTGATAACTGTGCTGACTGACGATAGCAACGATGATGATCTCATTTTCAAGCTTTATTTAGACGATTATTCATACCAGTTTCTTTGTCTTCATGCTTACAAAATTCTTTCATCATTTCATCTTATCCTTTCTACTGATTTCCATTTTCCTACCTTTTATTTAGTTATTCCCGTCCGTCCTTTTCTTCGTTTCTCTTCTCTACTCTAAATTTGCTTTTGTAAATTTTTCCAATAATTTATTGTGATATTTTATTATCGTGAGTCGAGAAGAGTTAATTCTCTGAAATAAAAAACCAGCTGAATTCTGTTAGTTCTCTTTTAATTCTTTTTCACATTAATATCGTAGTTAAGTTATTTTCCTTTAAAATTTACAGTTAATTCTTTTGATATACAGTTAGTTTTGTTTTTGTTTGTTTTTTTTTTTTCCTTTTCTATTCTATTGGTTTTAAGTTTGTTCGTTTGTTGATTTTTATGTGGGTCGTTAGGAATATAAACTTCGATATTTTATGACTTTTTAGCATGAATACGAAATTGCAAATTGATGCTGATGTTGATGATAATGATGATGCCAATTAAAATCCCATCATTGAAGTCAATGAACTACAGACTACAGTCATCTTCAGACTGAGTGTACTCTAAGATGAAGACGCTTTAAAATTTTTCTAAATATTTAATTTTCGAAATTTCAGAATAATTGTGACTAACGGAAGATTTCTTTTTAGGCCATATCTATAGGTTCCTTGCTTCCGTTGTTTTTTTAAATATTTTCTAGATTTTTTACTAACATCTTCAATATGATTAATGGATATGGTTACATTTTGGAAAGACCATCCATCACTCATTAAAGTCTTTTCAATCGTAATGATTTTAAATTTAAAGAAGAAAGCCATCAAAAAATGGCAATTTTTGAGGTCAAATGACTGTTCAAAAAAAAAACCCTCTCTCTTTACGCTTTCTAAGACTTTGTTTAGCTTTTATCACTTGATGCCAAATATTCGCATTAGTAAGAAATATCAATTTGTCATGCCTCTCGCAATCGTATCGTTACTAAGAGAACACTTCAAGAGGTTCCTTAATCTGAGAATAACGCTACCGAAGTTTGTAGTCCCTTAAAAGAATCTTGAAAGAAAAATCTGTGCGAAAGGCCCAAAAGCGATTCGTAACCTTAAAAACCGATCTGCTTTAAGATAATTCTAAGAATAACCTTAAGAGTCTCCTAAAGGTATTCCGTAGAGTTCAAAAGGAGTCCTTAGAGAACCGATCAGCTGTTAATAAATTGGTGTCTGGTGGAAAATAATTGGTATCTCGTGAAAAAACTTCGCCAATAATATTTTTTATTTCTATATAATTTTTTAAACAAAAAATGGATTATTCATCAACTTACCGTACTCGTGAGTAGCACTATCCACGTGACTAGTGGCAAAAATATTTTCATTTTTGCTGTAAAGAAAAGAAGAAGAAAGAATTAGAAAATGACATTTTTCTAATGACAATTGACATTAAATACTAAAATGTTAAGAATATGCTAAATTAATAATATTGACTGTCACAGAAATATCACAGTACATTTAAAAAAATTATTAAAATATCGTGTCAAGTAGTCTTAGTTGCAATGAAATTCAACTAGAAGCAGAGAAAAAAGGAATTAAAAAAAAAAAAAATTAGAGAAATCTAATAAACTTGAGAGGAAACGTTCTTTTAGTAAAGTAAGAAAGTCCATCAGGATTGTTTTTGGGGTATTCTTGAGTAAAGTGTTAAATGTAATAATAAAACGGTTTTATTGAGATCATGAAAATATTTCTTACGATAAAATATAAAATGTAAACGTTATTACCGGATTAAAATGCCACAATTTGTGGTGCTTAATTTGTGGCACTTTTTAAAAACAAAAAGCAAAAGACAAGAAATAAATGATCGAAGAAATTTACAGTCTTTAGACATTAACAACTTTTTAAATTTTACGCTACAGAACTTTCCGTTATTAAAGTCACAGAAATTACTTTTCTTCTCTTATAATTGCATTCCAGCTTTTAATTATTTTTTTAAATTTAAAAAAAAATTATAAATATTTTTGTTTTAGTATTGTTTATTAATTTTTAAATTATTTTATAATTTACATATTTTTTATACTTTTTAATTTAGCATTCTTTTGTAATTTATTAATAATTTCATAATTCAAATTCTTTTTATAATTTAACTTTTTTATTTCAAATTTTTTTAATTAGTTTATTTTTAAAATTTTATATTTTCTTAATGTTAATTCTAATCTTTTTTAACGTTTTTGAAGTTTCGCTTGTTTTTAAAATAATAAAAAAGCTCAATAACATTAGTAATAAATTTTTTTTGCATTTGTCACTTTCTTGTATTTATTTGCAGCTCACGAGCTCTGTTAAAGAATTAATGATATAAAATATAATATAAAATATTCCCCGCAAAAATTTATGCCAATCTGTACGGCACAAGTAAGTTTTGAGTCTTTAAACATTCTCAGCAGAGCAGAGACAATTTTGTCTGTTTTAATTTTTTTGCACTTAATTTTATTATTTGCGCAGAATTACTTACTTTAATCCTTGATTTTATTTAAATTATTGTACTTTAAAAAATGCAATGCTTCAATTTTTAAATATTTTTTGTTGTTGTTGCTTTTTGTTTGCTCGTTTCTTTTTTTTTCTTAATTTATAGCTTTTTTTTTGGCATGAATCTTTAAAAGGTCTCTCAAAAAATCTTGAAAATCTGGCAATCACTTCAAGGCAAACGTGAAATTTTGAAAATCGCATGAGAGAGACTGCGAGCGATAAGCTACTGAGCTACTGAGCGAGTGTGAGAGTTTCAAGTTGTGAAGCATGACCCGGTAGGAAAGTGTGGTGTATGGTTAAGCAATTTTGTCAGCGATGTTAAGGCCAACAACATGAACCTTAGTTATTATTTGAACTGTTTATTTTGGAAAAGCATATAAGCCATTTTTTGCTAAAATCGAGACGTTTATAGGCTTGCGTTTTAAACGCTATGAAATTCTATTAATATGCCAATTTTGTTTCAAAAATATTATAAAGATTTTTAAGAAATCCACAACATTGCTATGGTAGTTTCGGTTAAATTAGATAACGTTTTAAATTTCTTTGGAACGCAAATATAGAAGCAAAACAAGCATTCTCATAGACTCAGATTTTATTGCTCGTTTCTTGAAGCAAAAGTAAACAAGCACGATGCAGTTTCGTACGGGGTAAGGACGAGAGACTTTGCGAGGCTCTTCGCGAGAGAATACAAGCTTGAAATTAATGAGAGAGAACAATTAGCGCGACTTGTAAGCGCATGAGAGTCTTGAGTATAAAGATCATGAAAGTTTGGATTGTGTCAGAGAGCATCAGCATAAAAGTTTCAAAGAAGAGTGTTCGCTTGAGAACAATTCAAACCTGAAAACGTTTGACAGATTTTTTTGGCTTTGAATTTGGCAACCTTTTAATTTGACAAATATTTATTCTGATGATATCATTATACTCTTTTTACTTTATAAACAATTTTATTGATTTGTTTATAAGATTTAAAAAATTATTCACAAAACTTCTTCATTAATATTCTTGCAGAGTGTAGCGTTTTTTAAAAAAAACTGATTTTTGCAATAAAAAAAAGAAAATAAAAATATAAAAATAAAGAGATTAATTTTGTTGGAGATTATTTTTCCATTATTTTTGGGGAAGAAATATGTGACACCGAAAAGATTGTAAATGAAAATAAAGTCATCTTTAGAGGATTCTTAAAAAACATACAGTTTTTAATCGTTGTTAATTATTAAAAAAATGTAGACTACATTTTGATAACATTCTCGAAGATTTTCTAAACCAAAAAATCAAGTATCTTCAAAAGTAATTAAAATGTATGCACTTAAATAAATTAATAAACCTTAAGAACAATACATACAACACCGATAGTAGCAAAAAATTGGCGGGAAATGTAGAAAGAATAATAATAATAATAATAATAATAATAATAATAATAATAATAATAATAATAATAATAATAATAATAATAATAATAATAATAATAATAATAATAATAATAATAATAATAATAATAATAATAACAATAATAATAATAATAGTAATAATAATAATAATAATAATAATAATAATAATAATAATAATAATAATAATAATAATAATAATAATAATAATAATAATAATAATAATAATAATAATAATAATAATAATAATAATAATAATAATAATAATAATAATAATAATAATAATAATAATAATAATAATAATAATAATAATAATAATAATAATAATAATAATAATAATAATAATAATAATAATAATAATAATAATAATAATAATAATAATAATAATAATAATAATAATAATAATAATAATAATAATAATAATAATAATAATAATAATAATAATAATAATAATAATAATAATAATAATAATAATAATAATAATAATAATAATAATAATAATAATAATAATAATAATAATAATAATAATAATAATAATAATAATAATAATAATAATAATAATAATAATAATAATAATAATAATAATAATAATAATAATAATAATAATAATAATAATAATAATAATAATAATAATAATAATAATAATAATAATAATAATAATAATAATAATAATAATAATAATAATAATAATAATAATAATAATAATAATAATAATAATAATAATAATAATAATAATAATAATAATAATAATAATAATAATAATAATAATAATAATAATAATAATAATAATAATAATAATAAGAAGAAGAAGAAGAAGAAGAAAATCGCATATCAATGACTTTCTAGACAGAGCCGCACTTTTTTACTATTCAAGATTTTTAACCTTCTAACTATGGCTTATGTAATATATGTTTGTTGTTGTTGTTGTACAGTATAAAAAGCTTCCAACAAGCAACAAACGATGAAATCAGCCAGCCCATAAAGCAGCCACCACCAAAAACCCACGAAAAGTAATTAAAAAGCCTTAAGCCCTCAAACGAACGAAGAATGGGACCAACGGAGCAAAATTATTAGAAAAATTTTTATCAGCGATCATTAAATCGCCCACTAATCAGTTCATCAGTAGTGATTTGCGATTGACTTAATAAAGGGTCGACTGGTTAACACACAATAATGATCATTGCAACTCTTACCAAAATCGTGATTGTGCGACTGTGAGCCGTGTACTCGTACTCGCAGCCGAACAACAAAAGGAAAATTATTTGCACAAATTTAAGGCATGCATGACATGCATGCTTGAAGAAATGTTTCCAAAGGAAGCTGTTAATAGTTGTCGTGGGAAATACAAAATTGCTTAATTAACGCTCTGAACGCTGCAGCGTTCAGAACAATAACAATGAAGATGAAGTTGAAGACGACGGCGATGACGCTGACGCTGACGGCGCTGACGACGCTGATGATGACGACGACGGAGGTAAGAGCATTGTTTTAGGGCGCAAGCCAGAAAAACCTACAACAGCAGCAGCGACCAAAGCAGCAACAGGTAGCTTCAGCAAAATGGTTAATGTTTTTGATTTTCTGATAAAAATTCTTGTGAAAGCAAGAATGAAGGCGCATGTAAGGCGCATGCATTTGGTATGATTTTAAGGGAGTGGCTTCCGTCCTCCGCTGCCCCCGCTCTACCTTCTCAAGCATGTTCCAGCGAGAAGATTTGTTATTCATGATAAAGGCCAGAGAGCAAAGGATCCAAAGGTGCAGCCAAAGGAAATACATTTCGGCTTTAATTCTGTAAATGTGTTGGTGTGTTTGCACGGTGTATGTATGTGTGTGTGTGTTTATTAAAATGAAAAAAAATTAAAGAAAAAAATGAAATATACTATTGCGAAAATATGTTAAAAGAAGGAAGAAAGTAAAGCATATTTGTTTTAAGAAATTCTGAATTTTTCCTTTTAGTGTCGCTTTCGAAATCTTTGTAACATCATTTGAAAAACTTTTTTGGTGTTATTTTGTGTTTTTATTTTTTTTTTATTTTTTGAGAATAACTCGCTCCACAGCTAAAAAATAACAGGTTGTTAAACAACCTTGTAGTGCCAAGATTTGGTAGAGTATTGTTGTTGTTGTTGTTAGAGATTCAAACTCTGTGACATCAGCTTGTATGAATTTTATAAAAAGTATTTTTTTATTATTTTTTTGTTTGTTATATCGTGCCATTTAAACCGGATGCTGTTTGGCTGCTTTTCTTCGGGCACTTGATTTTGCTTTTATTTCATTTTTTTTTCTTTTTATAATTTTTTGATTGAAACGTTTTTTAGTCTGATTCGTTGCTATTGGTAAAATTTCTATTTTATCCCATCATCGTTTTTTTCGGTTCAAATTTTCAAATTAAAAGACGTATTATTTTTTTATTTTTAAATTAAAAGACGCTGAAGTTGATTATAATTCAGTGTTTATGAGAGCTTAATTAATTTATTACTAAGATCAAAAATGTATTACTAAAAAGATGATAAATTATTTTTAACATTTAAATTAAGTCATTAATTCTTTGTTCTTTAAATTAATTCATACGAATTGAGAAGATAAAGACACTTTTTTCAGCTTAAAAAAATTATTTCTTATTTTGAAAAATGTCAAAAGTTCAAGCAATTTCGCTGAAGATACAATCAAATGTTAACGCATTAATTCGCGCATTTACACACGCTTTCTCACACTTTTATCCATACTCTTTCTCAGTAGATTTTTCACCACGTTTCTCACACTAAAAAAGACAACAGGTATTAACTTGGTAGATGGGAGATGGGAGAGGGGTGGGGGGGGGGGTCTTGGTGGGTTTTAGAGCTCAAAATTTCGTGGTTCCTCAAGGCTTGTCGATCTTGTGTTTTTCCTTGTTTTCTTCTAATTTTTTACATTCTTGTTCATTGCATTTTTTTTCTAAATCTTCATTCATAATATGAACGTGTCTGTCTGTCTTTCTTTTCTTTCTTCACAAATAATTGCATAAAATTGAATTTAAAAAGAGTGTATAGTCGTTTATAAATAAAAAAAAAAAATTAAAATTAAAATGAAATTAAAAAACATTAAAAAGTCTTTAACAGTATTTAACCGTCTTTAACAGAAATTCGCAATTGTGTCTCATTCATACAATTTTTATTCAAAAAACTCGAGAATTTACTACAAAAATGACACTGTTATTGGTGTTGTTGTTGTTGTTGTTGTTATTGTTGTATTTCCTGCTGCCAAATGTGAAGTTATTTCAATGCATTATAACCGCATTAATTACACTCCAAAAACGTTGTTGCAGCAAACCGTCGTTAACAGAGATTTTTAACAAATATTTTGTCTTGCTCGGTTTTGGGCTGATTTTAAAGGATCATCGAAACCTAAATTATTATTATATACCAAAAATATTGATTTTACAGCTCACTTCAATCATTTAAATTCGAAGCATTGTCGGCAATAGCAGTTGGCAACACTAAAAAAAAACATAACATTCCTCTCTTGAACTTGAACTCTGTAAATGCTGCAAAGTGTTTCTTAATCAAAAATGTTTGCCATTGCGATTGTTGTTGCTGTCGCTGTTGCTGCTGCTCCTATTTCTACTGCTCCTCTGGTTGCTGCAATTATTTTTAACTGAAGCAAAGCAATTCTCAAGAAAATCTAAAAAAAAACAACTCCAAAACAGCGAGTTTAACCGGAAAATTCACCCATTTTTTTACTATTACGCACGTAAAACAAGTTGCTTATGATGTTGTTGTAGTAGTAATTGTTGTTTTTACTGTTGTTTTTGTTACTGAATGGCGTAAGGAAGTTGCTTAGAAACAACTCTTTCAACTAAAATTCTACATAGTATTTTCTTTACTAAATATAAAATGGATTCAGCATTAACTTGGCAAAACTTTCGAGTAAGAATTCTTAATGATTGTTTTTCCTGCTGATTTTATTTTCAATTTTATCATTGTCTCTGCAGGCGCTTAAAAAAAGCAAAGCCAGAAAATTTTTTTTAAAATGCTGTGAAAATAAAAGAAAAGAAAAAAACGAAAGACAAAAATAACCTAAAAGTTTATTATTAAAGCAAGAAAAAAAAGGAAGAAAGAAAGAAAGAGAACAAAGGGAAGAAAGAAAAGAATGGGAAGAACGAGAAGAAGAAGGAGATAAAAGCGAACTACAAGGACAATAACCATCATAACAGAAACAAAAAATTTCAATCTAACGAGTTTTGATCGTAAACTTGATGTAAGAAAGTAACGTTGTTGCTCGTAAAAGTTCTAACTGTTAATTACATAGCACGTGAATAGCGATGTTTTTTTGTTGAAGTTGTTGAAGAAAGGTTTAAAGCTAAAAAAAGCGATCATAACAAGGCTTATGATCGGAGCAGTAAAAAAAAGTAAGAATTACTATAGCAACAAAGCAACAACAACAGCAATCAGCAGCATGAAGAAGGGGATTAACAGGAATAGATATCAAAAACCACAACAGCAGAAGTAACATCAGCAACATATTACGATTAGTACTTAAAGTACAAAAAACAGCAGCAGAGCCACTAACAGCGGCAGGGTCAATAACAGCAGTGTGACTAACGGCGGCAGAGTCACTAACAATAGCGTCACTAACAGTGGTGTCACTAACAGTAGTGGCACTAACAGCAGCAGGGTCACTGTCAGCGGAAGAATCACTAACAGCAGTGCCACTAACAGATGTTTCACTAATATTAGCATCACTAACTAAAAGCGTAACTAACAGTGGTGTCACTAACAGTAGTGTCATTAACAGCAGCAGGATCACTGTCAGCGGCAGAAACACTAACAGCAGTTTCACTAACAGAAGTGTCACTATTAGTAGCATCAACAACAGTAGTGTCACTAACAATAGCGTAACTAACAGTGATCTCAATAACAGCAATCTCACAAACAGCGCTGTCACTAACAGTCGTATCACTAACAGCACCAGAATCACTAACTGCGGCTGATTTACTAACAGCAGTTCCACTAACAGAAGTGTCACTAATAGTAGCATCAACAACAGTAGTGTCACTAACAATAGCGTAACTAAGTATTACGTTGTGTGAGTGTAAGTTAGTGTCACTAACAGTAACGTCGCTGACAGCAGTGCCACTAACAATAGCGTAGCTAACAGTGGTGTTACTAATAGTAGTGTCACTAACAGCAATGCCATTAACAGCAGTGACACTGGCTACAGTGCCACTGACAGCAGTATCACTAATAACGGTCTTACAGTTACTGTCTTACTATATCATGTGTTATTATATCATTCTTCATCGTGCCGGCGTCTTCGTTCTTTCTCCGCCTTTCGCGTCCTCTCTATCCCACTGCACTTCAATAACTCAAGAAATGCTCAATGAACAGTGAGTGAGCTTGAGGAATGATGATAAAATTCAGTGCTGACTGATGACTACTGCGTCCACAACATCTGCGTTTACGGAAGTAATTCTTGTCGGTAAAAGCATGCGAAACACGAACAGAAAATTTCAATTAATACTAGATGATGAATGAGTAATCAATCCACACGTGGCCCATCATCATCATCATCGTCGGCGGAGTCTCGGTTGATGCATGTTAACCGAGATGACCGTAACCACCTGCGCAGTATATGTACTCGTAACCGCAAAAAACCGTAGCAATCACGACGAAGACGTTCGCAGAGAGACTTCGGGCACGCATTCGACCCGCAAACGCAGGCGGGCATACGAAGTTTCCTACCATTCATCTGCCGCAGGAGCTGTCAACAGTCTGGACAGTTAATCAAAGATTACATCGACTATCGACACCACCAACAGCTCAGCTGACGCCAACGTCGACGCCATTACCAACATCACTACCTTCGCTACCTTCGCTGGCAATCAACAACAATCAAGCCTTGTCAACAATTCTCTAGCTCTGACTTGTTTACTCAAGTTCTTTGTATGCGGAATATTAAAAATGATACGATATTTTGATGTTGTTGTTGTTGCTGTTATTTACCGTGATGTGCTCATAGTTTCAATTTCTTGCTGTTTTTCATCCTTATTTTAATACAATATAATTCTTAACCACGAAAAGCGTGTAGAATAAAAACGGAGGATAAAAAACAATGAATGAGGCATAAAAAAATACATTGACAAAAGGATTCAGAATGAAGAAGAATTAAAAGAAAACGAAAAGAAGAGGATTAATAAAACGGAAATCATTTAATTTCTAGACACATCGACGCGATACTGATTTTTAAAAAATTTGCAGATAAACTGAAAAACTCTAAGGCTAAAATTGATGAAGGAAAGATTTTCATTAATCTTTTTGAAAAACATGAAAAAAACGGGGATAAATAATCACAATTTGTTAGAATTTCAACTGAAAAGAAAGAGAAACTTAATTCTTCTGCGAATGAAAACGAATCTATTGCATGCAAGAAGCGTACCGAGCGAGACAGCATTCTCCATGAACTCGAAAATTGTATGAAATTTCATAATAGGTCACGAGGGTGTTACCTTTTGACGTTTATGTACAATATTTATCGTTTTTGGTGACATCGAAGATCTATAACTGAGAATTATTCAACCTTAGACGGTAAGTTTTTGAAAATATTTACTCCACAATCTTCTGTTTTACTTCATTCTTCTTAATCTTCTTCTTTTTCAAAGTTACTAAAAAGCAACAACAAAACTCAACAATACAATACTAAAGAAATTCTTGTAGAACAAAAGATTTCACAATCAAAAAGATCGACTACGGACCGAGGCCGATAAGCGAGACACAAAAGAAAAAAGACAGACAGACACACTCTCACTATTTCACCGTTTCACCGAATCGACACTCAGCCGAGTCCTTGTCGCTGTGCCGCAGGTCAACACTTCGCCTGCACTGGCTCATGATCGATCCGTCGTCTTGATTAATAATGTACCGTCTGCACTTGTCGCAGACGAAGTCACCGACGCAGTTGCCGACAGAGTCACAAACGCAGTCACACACGCTCAGTCTATTGGACAATGACAATGACACTGGCTTGAACTGACTTGAATAGCTTTATTTACTTTACTTTTCAGAGCTTCGTGGGAGAAGATGATCCACTCTTGGAGGAGGGTTAAGGGTTCTGGAGAGTGGGAGAAGGGAGAGGGATGGTGTGGGGGCATGTTTGTAAAAAATGCAAAATTAAGCGATTTCAATGTCATCGCCAACTATAGACTAACCATCCGTAACAATGACAAAAATGCATGCAAAAAGAAAAAAAACGAATTAAGTTTTTTAAATAAAAAAAAACATCGCTTTGTTGGGCTGGACCTATAATACATTTAAAGGTAGAAGAAAAGTGAGGGTAGGCGTGATATGTTCGCGGAAAAGATGGAGCCAGAAAAAGTATGAGGAGCCAACACTTGCCGATGCCGCTGATGCTGCGTAAAGTGCAGAAAAGTGAAAATAAGAACTGAACAAAAACTCGACGAAGCAATTGTTTGCCTTCGATTTCGTTTTGACTGAGTAAACGCGAGAGATTTGCTGGTCTTTTGATCCTTCCTTTTAAGAATTTTGTTTTAATTTTGTCATTGCTTTTGCATTGCTTTTGTTTTCTTTTCATGCTACTTCTGTGTACACAATGTCACAGATGTCACTAAAGAAACTAAAACGAAAACAAAGAAGAAAACAATTTGAAAACATCAAAAGAACTGTCAGGGTTAAGAAGAGTAACAAAAAATACACTAAAAGTTAAGGAAATTGTGATCTGTTGTTAGGTAGGCAAAGGGTGACTGAGTGAAAGGAGAAAAAAAAATAAAGGCCAAGAATAATACAATAAAAAGTTATCCGGCAACGGCCGTAATCGAAGGTGATGATTGACGATGGGTGATGAGGATTGTGCTGCGGACAATAATGACTGAGATGGCAAAAGATGAGAACAGTGTTGATTTAAGTGATGATAGTAATCAATATGAATACGAATGATGCTTATGAATAATGAATATGAGTGATGAATAAAAATGATGTATTAGAATGATGAATATAAATGCTGAATATGAATTATGAATACGATAGATGAATATGAATATGAATGGTAATAATGAATGGTGAATACGAGTGATGAATGAAAATTATGAATGAGAAGGATGGATGTGAAAGTAAATGATGAATATAATTGATAAATATGAATGACGAATAAGAATTCTGTATACGAATTATGAATATGATTGATGAATCTGAATATGAATGGTAAGTATGAATGATGAATATGAGTGATGAATAAAAATGATGAATGTGAGTGATGAATAAAAATGATGAATTAGAATAATGAATATAAATGCATCAATGAATATGATGAATATGAATTATGAATATGATTGATGAATATGAATATGGATGGTAAGTATGAATGATGAATATGAGTGGTGAATGAAAATTATGAATAAGAAGGATAATTATGAATATAAATGATGAATATAATTGATAAATATGAATGACGAATATGAATTCTGAATACGAATTATGAATATGATTGATAAATATTAATATGAATGGTAAGTATGGTAAGTAAGACTAATGAATATAATTCATGAATATAAATGGTAAGTATGAATGATGAATATGAGTGATAAATAAGAATGATGAATTAGAATGATGAATATGAATGATTAATATGAATGATGAATAAATATGAATGATGATTATGAACGATGAATAAGAATGATGAATATGAATAATGAATATGAATGCTGAATATGAATGATGAATATGAGTAATGAATATGACTGCTGAATATGAATGATGAATATAGAAGAAAAAAAATTTCAGTAGATAAAAAAATTCTTGGAAAGATGGTTTTTATTTTTTTTTTTTATTTTTCTCTTGTTGCTAAAGAAAACATTTTTTTGGGAAAGAAAACGAAGGATGGAAGGAAGAAAGGAAGAAACGAGGTAAGTGGGAGGGATACTCTTTGCCCCCACACAAAAAATGTCAAGGTTAAGTTACTAAAAATTCTGTTAAATAATTTCTACACAGTTTTTTGTTGGTTTGTTTGTTTGTTTGTGTGGTCGCTAGCTTTGTCACTACTTCACCAGCTCTTCAGAAGAAAGCAGCTGTTGTTGTTCATGATGGTGGTTGTTGTATGATTTCAAGGAATACAAAAACAATGGCAGCCATGCGAAGAAATGAAAGGAAATGAAAGAGATGAAAAAATAAATATTTATTAGTTTAACACTGTAAGAATCGGTGATGCCTGGCTTCGACTCGACATATGTACATACGACTATATCGAGAGAAGCCTAAGGCATTTCGACTAAGTCGGAAAAAACCTGAGCAGTCAACCAACAGCAGCACAAGAATTGATTTGAAATGCCATAACGCCATTTTTTCCTTTTTAAAATCTGTTAAGCATCGAAGAGCAGAGACTTGGGAAGGCTTTGATCTTGTGCCGATGACGATAACATTTAAAAATCTTCCAATTTTTTTTTTTTTGGTTATTTTATTTTAATCTTTTTTTCGATCTTTGAAGCTTTTAAAATTGAAAGTGTTTGCTGTTCCTTCTTGTTTTTTCTCTTTTTCTTTTGCTTCGTTCGCTTCATTTTGTTGGTTTCTTTGCGAAGACTGCAAATTGTTTTCAGGAGAATTATTTTTACTCGCATTTCCCTTTCATCGGCTCCACCAAAGTCGAGGGACCGACTGGCCGACCCTTAACAAATCATCGTCTTTAGCCAGGTAAACATTTTAGCCAAGTTTACGCATATTTTGTGGGTTTTTGGTCGACTATAGCGATCTCTTTTGATTTATTTCGACTGAATGGAGGCATTTTCGTTGGAAATTTGAAAATGGGCAAAGAAATGGATCCATCTCATGACCATGATCTCAGGAATAAATTCAATAAATTGCCTTCAAACAAAACAACATCTTCCTAAAATATCAATTTGGGTTTTCTTGATCATGGATCAAGGTTAACAGGGTTCCTTAACATGAGCCTTCAGTATACTTGATAACATGATCTTGATGGAGGTTCGTGTGAGTAAAGTTTATCATGTTGAAAGAAACTTTTATGGGAAGGTGATCTTGTTAAAAGAGAACTTTTACAAGAGTAAAGGTAAGAGAAGATCACTTCTGGTGGGAGATCATGTTGGAAAGAACGTTTGATAGAAGATTGAGAGGAGGAAGATCATTTTGAAAACAAACTCTAAGGAGAAGGTATGGAAGATCGTATGATCGGAAGACCATTTTGAGAAGAAACTTTTTTATCATTCCAGGGAGGTACTTTTAAGGCGAAAAAATTTGGCAAAATAAATACTTACTCAACAGAATATCAAGAATTTTCTTCTTGGCAAAGGCTTACCCAATAAATATTGTTGCATTATTTTTCGAAAAACTATCCAAGAACGTTTGGAATTTTGAAAAAATCAATTGCTTACCTGCAAAAAGAAAAGAAAAAAATAAAATTAATTGACATTGCAAGGATAATTTTTATTTCAAACATACTTATACGTAGTTTAACGTTATAATTTATAATAAAATATTATATTATATATATAAAAATGTAAAATTATAAACGCAAACACACATAGAACAACAATTTACCTTCAAAAATACCTTCAAGATTGAAAGAGAGAAATTCAAAAAAGTCATAGAATGAATCCTTTTGTACTTTATGCAAATCATAAAAGTCAAGGTTTGACAAAATTACTGCATTATTTTTATTGGAATGATGGCATAGGAGAACAATAACAAACAAAAAAACACATTTCATTGCTTTGGCAGTCAATAGTAACAGCAAGCTCCATACAGTCAAGATATAATGCCAAAGAGAGCGTAAAAGAAACCTTTGGCTTGGAATAGGCCAATTTTAATGTCTGGCTGTGAGAGCGAGGTAGTCAAGAGGGCAAAGAAGGCAACAATAACAACAGCAACAAAAACATACAAGCAGTAATAATAAAAAAGAGAAATATGTAACAACAACAATACGTAGCAAGAGGCATAGGCGTATAAGCTTAGCCGTAGAAGGAGGCATTAAGCAACAATGTTAGTCACATCACACACACCATAGAAACGACAACAACAACAACAACAACAACAACAACAGTGGCGCTGATACCTCAGCCGGTATTGGCAACATCATCATCATCACCACTATCATCACCTCCATCATTTCCAGCAGCTGCCAATTTGAAATAAAAGGGATTTTTGTTTTTTACCCGAAGGTCTTTTAGTCTCTTCTTTGACAATCTATGTTGTGTGGGCTCATCGGCTACTGAGCCGCCACCGGATGGTGTTCTTGGTGGTGTTGGTGGTATGAATATGGTGGTATGGAAATTTTACTTACGGTAATAAAGATGAAGATTGTGTGTGCCTTTTTTTTTTGGTTTTTACATTAATAATGATAATAATGAAAATGAAAATAAATTTTAGAAAAGTAAAGAGTGTGAAATTATTTAAATATTTCAAGGTGGAATTTGAACTTTTAGAATTTGGTTTTTTGTTTTCTCCGAAAAAGTTCCTAAATTTGGCCAAACTTTTTATTTATTTAATTTCTTATACTTGTATTTAGTTAATGCGGGCGTAGTGCGAACTCAGAATATGATTAAGGGTTGGCGGGAGAATAAAGCTATTTATTTATACATAGAAGTCTTTATGATGGTTCTGGTTATGATGGATTTCTATACCGATTTCTATACGGTTTTCTCTGTGGCAAGTTCATTCCTTGAGTCTTTGCTATGACTCCAGAGTAAGTAAAAGTCTTAAGGCCAGGACAAGGTCGTTTCTTGAGTCTATTTTCATCTTCTTTTAGATCTTTGTTACGTGTCTATGGCAAGTTCGTTTCTTGAGGCTATGGCACGCCCCTCTGGCAAGTTTGTTCTTAAGTCAAGTCTCTCTGGTGAATTTCATTTCTATTTCAAGTTCTCTAGTACGACTTGATGGCGAGTTCATTTCTTAAATCTATGAGAAGCTTATCTGGCAGGTTCGTTTCTTTAGTCTTCAGTTAATAGAAATTACATCCATTTTGAAAGAAATCTTATAGAATTTCAACAACTTTAAAGTAGGTTGGTTCACTTATTATGTCTTTTTCATTTCGTTTTCTCTTATTCATCTTCTTCTTCTTCTTCTTCCGCTTCTCCGTAGCATCTTTTATTATTACACGAACGCTCAAATCGACTTGTTACTTTTTAATAGCTAATCAAAGATGACCGACCTCTTTCAATAAAATACAGACACACATAACTATACACGTATTGGCTGAAGTCATGTCTGTGTCTTTTTTTTGTGACCGTGTCTTTGAAGGAATCTAGGAAAAATTGCACAAAAATTCACCTGCACGTTATAAAAACTTCAGTTTAATCTTCTTTCCTTCATTCTAGAGTTTTCTACTGCTTCATTTGTTGCAATAACAGAAATATACCATCGTCCACCAACACCATTACGCATCACCAACCATTAAAAAAAAATTTCTGGAAGGCTGTAATAAAGCAATCGTGCGTGTGTAACAGCGGGAGCTCTTTTCTGCATTTGCTCGATTGACAATTAAACGAATTGGTATTCTTTTCCGCCTCTTACTCTTACTCTTACTCTTTCTTTTACTTCTTTTTTTACTTGTGTTTATTCTTCTTCTTTAGGGAAATTTTATTTATCGCATTTATATGCCATGCGTTTGTGCAGTTTGTCTTCTATTTTTGGTACAAACCATTAAAAAGCAGTTGTTTTTTTTTACAAATTCTTATTCTTTCTTCTTATTCTTTTTGTCTGCATTTATCAGTATAGATTTTTTTTTTTTAATAGGAATTAAATGAGCACGGCACCAGGAGTAAGCATAGCCAGATAGTATATAAATAAAAAGTCATGAATCAAGTCATGAAGAAAAATTCTTTTCCAAATTTTTAATATTAGCAAAAAGGGTGAACGGTGGGTACTTTGAAAAGAAAAATAGTGCATTATAAATTGACAATATATATACTTAGTAAGATAAATACTCCTACATAGATAAGCCTCAAGACCTCAAACAGACACAGCCCCAAAAGACAGAAAAGGAGACGGACGTAATATGAATTCATCAACACCTGCGTACAATTTATTTGTACAACACCTTCTTTTCCTTTCGGTAAAACTATTCTTTTTTGTTGTTTCTTTTTCACTAAAATTTTCTTTAAATTGTTTAGGCATGACCGACTGACTAATGGCGATGCATATAAAATGTATATACATACATACTAAATTCATTTTATTTCCGCCGGATAAAACCAAAACCCATAAAATAACTAAAAATAGATGGCTGTCAGAGTGTTGAGAGAGGTTGAGTGTGTCAAGAGGAAGAAAAATGAAAGGAAACTGCAAAAAAAATGCTCGAAGGAAAAGAGAAAAACCAAAACGATTACCGTCCATTAGAATAGTAATTTTTTGTAATTGTTTTTGTTGTTTTTTTTTCTTTTAAAGTACGAGTACGAATGTAATGTCTCATGCTCTTCGAAGACACCTTTAAGACACCCCGTCCTTTGTCGTCTTAACCCTCTTTTTATGCCATCTACGATGCCTTTACCGTGACAATCTTTTGCCCTTTCTTTTGCTTCCTCTTCCACCGCCGCCAACATTGCCATGAAAGAGTTCTTTCTTCCTCTTGTTTCGCCACTAAAGTATGTTTTTCTGCTTATTCTTTGGAAAGTCTTGCCTGTTTTCTTAGTATGGTCGGCCTTTCAAGCCAAGTCCATAGTAACATTTCTTGGTTGCTGTTGTCGTTGTTGTTGTTGTTGTTGTGGTATAGTGTGGGGTGACTGACTGTCGCACTATGGTGACTGACTGTTGTTCGGACAAATCCATTGCACCGCATCGCATCATGCATTTTAATGAATACTTATTGCATTTGATTTTAGTGAATACAATGAAAGAATATTCTGAAAATTTAAATACATTTCCGTTATAAAGCGTGCAAGAAGTTTTATTTCGATTCTTGACAGTAACACAGTCATCGTTACCGGCAACGTCAGCGTCATCGTTGAGGTAAACGTCATAGTAACCGTCACAGTAACAGTCACCACCATTACCGTCAGCACCAGAAATAGTTGATGATGATAACAACGATGATGACTCTTGAAGAAACCATTACACAAATAATATGTACTTTGATAAGTTTGGTAACTACTAACAGTCTTGAGGACTTCCTTCTTCGTATCTACAAGAACGTACAGGAATGAACGCATGGATGAATGAATAATTGAATAATTGAAGAAGATGGTCATCATATAAACGAATAACTGCAAAGTATGAAAAGACATATCTACGGACCACAAACAGTCCATTCATGTTGTTGTTTTAAAAAAAGGAACTAAAGCTTGTGACCGTGGCATTTGAAGTGACTAAAGTGGTCCTAAAATGGTTCTTAAGTGGTTTAAATATGGCTAGAATTGTGCAATGAAGCAATTTCGGACAAAAAATTCTACTGAATATTCTCCATTTAGCATATATTTGTGCAGTGATCGTTTCGATTTTTTTCATTTAAAATGAACGTATCGTATAGTCTTTCATGAATAATAACTTATAACTAATTTTCTGTATTAGTATTAGCTTTGAAGCTTAGGCCGAAGACCTTTAGTTAGTGCCTATATTTAAGTTTATTTTATAATTGATTAAAAGTAAACTTTATAAATAAATAAATAAATATTTTTAGAGCTGAAATTCTTGTTTTTAGATAAGAAGTAAGACTAAAAGTCTATTGCTAAGACTAGGTATTTTTAAATCGCTAAAAAATATTACAAAATACTTTCTGGTTTCTCAAGCTAAGGCCGGTAACTCCTAAACTTTTGTAGGAATTTTCATTATGTAAAAAGTTTTATTTAGCTTCAAGTTAAGGCTTTACAAGGTAAAAAAATTTGAAAAATCCATTGAAAGCAAAACAAAGTTATAATCGCCGGAATAGCGAAAGCTACGAAAATTTTATTATTTTCATTAATTACAACTTTTTAAAGTTTTTATCTTTTTCTTCTTCTTCTTCTTCTTCTTCTTTTCCCTTCTTCATCTTCTTTCTTCTGCTTTCGGCGGCATCCTATAATTTTAAAATACCCCAAAAAATTTTTTCAACAAGAACTAATATTAACAAGTAAGAGCGTTATCTTCGGCCTGGCCGAAGCTCATATACCCTACACCCGCATCTGTCGAGGTGATAAAAAGTGGGCGGGTGACACCTACTTTTTTTAATTTACAGTGAGAAAATTTTGATCTATTAACTCGTCTACAACACCGCTTTTCCTACCAAACATCTCATTATATGGTATAGTATATAAGTGGGCGTGTCACGCCTATTTTTCAGAATATATTTTAGTCTAAGAAGGTGGACTCGGGGAACAAATTTTAGCTTTATATTTGCTCTACAAGCTGAGAAATTGAGCTATAAGCATGGGAAAATTCACATTTGCTATTAAAAGTAGGCGTGGCACTAATCCGATTTTCCTCATTTTCAATACCAAACAGCCTATGATGACAAAGTATATTCGTGCCAAATTTCATGGCGATAGCTTTATTCGTTCTCCCGTAATCGTGATTTCTACAGACAGACAGACAGACAGACAGACAGACAGACGGACGGACATGGCTAAATCGAATCAGGAGGTGATTCTGAGCCAGAATATATATACTTTTCTATACCTGCCACGCCTCCTTTAATGCGTTACAAACGGAAGAACAAAGTGAATATACCCTCAACCCTTCGGGTGTAGGGTATAAAAATAATTAAAAAACCAGAAAACATTTGCTAAAAATGTTAATATTTTTATACTAAACGTAAGAACAAATTCCAGCAGTGGAACCATCTATTTTACACATTTTCCTTTTTTATATTATGCCTTATTTTTTCTTTGCTTCGAGAAACAAATTCTTATTACTTAAAATTCTGAGAAAAATCTTCTAAAGAAGATTATACAAAGCTTATAACAAAAAAAAAAACAAACAAAAAAATTTTAAAAACAAAGGAAATAATGAAATGGACGAACGCTTTAACTACGAGTCGCAGTAATCATTGCTGCTGCTTAGGTTGTTGTTGTTGTTGTTGTTGTTTGTTTTTTCTTGTTTGCCCAATCTTTGTGCAGAGAATGCAAATTAATATCTTTACTATTGTTGCGCATCTCAAGTCAACTGAGAATAAAGAAGAACATACAATCAAGCGTTCCTGGAAAGAGATGGTGATATTTAAGTTTCTTGTTGTTGGCGGTTTCTGTAACAAAAGGGTGTTAATTTGTGTTGGAGTGTATGACAGCAAATTAAATTTGCAAGCCTCATAATTGTCAAGATTCAAACCAAGAACGGCAGCAGCAGCAGTAGCAAGATTACAACAGAAGGAGCACTAGAAGCTGGATGATCAGTAGTTTGGTACAGTCGGTCGTCAATAGATGACTTCATTGATTGTTGGGTCCAGCTCTAGGAAAAGAGCTGATTGGTCAAAGTCTTGTCGATCAATTGAAGTGTTCACGATCAATGATTTGATCAGTCAATGAATCATAGATCCATTTAAAGGTTAATTTATCGAAGGGTTGATCGATCAATCGAGTCGATCGAGTGAAGCGTTGATCATCGAAGGTTTGATCGGTCGATAAGTCGATGTAAAAGTTGATCGAAGGAAGGGTTTTAGTTATTTATTAATTGATCGCTATGTTGATCGAATGAAGTGCAGATCAATCAATGACTTGATCGATCGATGGCTCTATCCGAAGGTTCATCAAGAGAAGGGTGGGTTTATCGAGTGAAGTGTAGATTAATCGATCACTTGATCGAGCGATCGATCGGTTAAATTTTGACTGAGCGCAGTATTGATCAATCGTTAGGTTGATTGATCATGGATTGATCAAAAAGTTTGCTTGATCATTGGTTCAATAAAAGACTTAGATCAAAGACTTTTAGATCAAAGTTAAACGTTGATCGATCCATGAATTCATTGAGTTTGTGTCGATTGAAAGGTTTATTCAGCGAAAGGCAGATCGATTGATAGACCGATCGAGAGTAGTGTTGAACGATCACTAGATCAAAAGTTGAAATAATCGAAGTGTTTATTATGCGGACATGGATCCTCTTCTACTTTCTATTTCCAGTCAACTGTGAGATTGTTAACAGTTTATAGCTTGTAAATGTTAAATATTGATTTGTTGCTGGATTTTTTCTGCTGAAAAGTATTATAGTCGTATCTTTTGCTGCTTTTTTGGTTTTGGGTTTTTTGGTTGCTGTTGCCATTACCATTCCTGAAGCTGCGTGTGCGGTTCGAAATGTCGTTGAGGACCGAGAGTTGCCCGCTTTAAGCTCATACCATTATTACCTTTACCATCGTCATCTTCAACCATTACTAAAACCACCTCGACCACCTCAATGTTTTTTGCTTTTGCTTTTAGTTTTGCTTTTAGTTTGTTTTTGTAAACATTATTCGTATCGACTTATTTCGTTTCAGCTGCGAATTGATCGCCTTCGTCATCAATCCGTTTGGGTTTGCTGTTGTTGTTGTTTTTGTTGTCGGTGTCGTCAGTGTCATTATTGTCACTGGCTATGCCTTAATGTGTTTGTGTGTCTATTTCGTTACTTTTTCTTGTTTTTTACTTTACACGAAAACAGAGCTGATGTCATTCAGGCCTTTTTTCTCGTTTTTACAAACGTTATTGGTTTTTTGTTGTTGTAGTTGTTGTTGTACTAAAACAAAACTGACGTGGTTGTTCTTCATTTCAATTGTTGTTAAAAAAGAAATAATATCGATGATGGTTTTTATTATTTATGTTCATGTCTCTCATGGTTATTCTTGTAATGTTGCTGTCTGTTGTTGTTACGGTTATGGTTTTTGTGGTCGTTATTTTTGAAATCAATTAGTTTGACTTTTAACTTTTCTGTTTTGTTTTGTTTTGTTTTTGTACACAAATCGTGTAAATCGAAAAGTTATGCGATTGTCATTTCGCGAAAAATCTTTGATTGCTCTTCTTCTCTTCTTGTAAATATGTAAATAAATATATGTGAGACTTTTAGAGCTTTGCTGGTAATCATTTGTGTTGAAATCATAGCAGTTTTCTTTTAAAAAAAGCGGCAGAAGAAGTTGTTGATACGTTATGTATTAAATAAACATTTCGGAAGTTTTTCTGATTTTCTTTGGTTTTGTTAAAATTTAAATGTATTTTCATTTTCTTTAAAGTAAACATTAAAAAAGTTAAGTTAAATCGTAGCAAAATTATATCGTTAGATATAATTTAAGACTCAGAAAGTCTTAAAGAAAATTAAAGACTTAAGACACGAACTTGTTTCTTTTTTGAAACATTTGAGCAGGAATAAATTAAGCGCAATTTGCGTTTAATTCAATGGAATTTTAATGCAATTTTAAAGTAAATATTATAGAATATTAAGCAATAATTCAGAGCAGAGCAATTGCTGCTACTTAGCTTAAGTTCTTTGTCAGAATTGTTGGCATTAGAGCTCTTCAGTGTTTGAAGGTACACGATTTTACGATTTATATTTCAAAGAACTCACTTATTTTTTTCGATTATAAGAAAAGTGCATAAAACTTTTCTTATTAAATACTTTTTTCTTTCTTTTTTCTTATTTTTTCCTTGGCTTCCAAAATCTGTTAATGCTATTTTATAGGTTTAAAAATTTTTTTATATTTAAGAATCAGTTGAAGATCAAGAATTATGTTCGTATGTAAGTAGAGGAGCCTTATAGCATTTTTTGTAATGTTTTTAGGTAACAAAATCCAAACTAAATTAAAAAACCTTAGGATTGGCTTAAATAATAATAACAAAAAATTTGCGAAAAACAACAACAACCACAAATGACACAACAATTATTGTTTTTTTTTTTTTGATCTTTCAAGTGTTCCTTTTATCCATTTTTGTTTGTTGCGCACATTCTTGCTGCTAAGAGTAAAAATTACAAAGTGTCTGCGCTGCCAGAGAGCAATAAATAATTTCTAGGAAGAGAATTTTTCGCGCAACAACTTCGACAACAACTTCGACAACAACAACAACAACAATCGCAGTGACCACGAGTGCAATGATAACGACAAAAAATATAGCAGGTTGTGCACAATGGAGAACAAGAACAAGAAAAAGAAGAAGAAGAGAACGAAGAAGGAGAAGCAGTAAATAGAAGAATAAGAAGAAGCAAAGGAAATAGCAGTAGTAACAGGCTCTCCAATGAAGGACAAAGAAAAAGCAAAAGCAGCAGCAGCGGTCGAAAGCGGACGAAGACGAAAAGTAGAAGAAGAAGCACCAGAAGCTGTAGAGCTTGTAAAAAAAAGAAGCATCAATCCAAAAGGAAGGAAAAGCGTTAGTAGGAGAAGAAGAAGAAGCAGAAGAAGAAGAAGAAACAGAAGGCGCATGGACAGAAGTACATACAAGCAAAACTCGAAATTCAAAGAGTGAAGGCTTTCGGTAGATTCAAATCGAACGCTAAAGAATGTAGAATGCTGCATGCAGCATGCAGCATGGTTGCATCAGCAGCAAAAAGAAGAAGAAAAAGAAGAAGAAAAAGCATCATAGAAAAAAGATAAAAAATTAAGAGAAAAAAAAGACTCGCAAAGGAAAAGGCTCGTACTTCTAATAATGATAAGAAGCAGAAGAAGAAGAAGAAGAAGAAGAAGAAGAAGAAAAAGAAGAAGAAGAAGAAGAAGAAGAAGAAGAAGAAGAAGAAGAAGTGAAATAAAGAAGAAAACAACAAACAAAAATAATGATAGTAAAAATAAATAAAAAGACGAACAGCAACAACACTAGCAGCAACATTTTAACAGCAATCTTTACACAAACAAGAAATTAAAGCAATGAAAGAAGTGAAAAAGAAAGAGAAAGACGACGCGTCTTGAAGTCAAAGAACTTCAGCAAATCGGTGCAGCAGCAGCAATGATGGCAAGATTGTTTATGCTGCTGCGGCTGCTGCTGCGGCTGCAGTTAGTGATGTTGTTGTTATTTTTGTTGTTGTTATTGTTGATGTTTCTGTAGCTGTTTAGAAGAGTGATGCCACCACCCTGATGAGCATCACCATCATCATCATGATCACCATCATCCTCCTCACTTTTAGCGAGTAATATCAACGAGTTACTTCGATTTTTATGCTGTTCATGAAAATGTTGCTGCTCGATGATAATTATCTATCCTGATAATGAAAATAATACATAATAATGACAATTATAATGAAAATAATAACAATGATGACACAACGTTGATGCTAATTACGATTCTAATATGTACGATATAAAATATATTAAATGTTAAAAGCGATAGTATTTGGTTACTAAAGAATTTGTTGTTGTTGATGATGATGAAGTTAGGAAAGTAATTATATCTAGCAGAAGTAATAATGATTATGATAGGCATGATAATAACTAAGTCTGAAAGAGGTAGAAATTCTGATAATGAGAATAAAATACGAAAAGTGATGGCAGCGTTGGCGGTAATTGCCTTCAATAGAGGTGGTATTAGTGGTATTGAAGACGAAATACTGATAGAAATATTACTAATGGGGTAGTTATGGTCATTACGAACATAAAATACTAACAGTGATGGTGGTATAAGTGTTTAGAGAGGGTGGTAAGGATGATAAATGAGATGTAAGGTCGAAACCGATGGTGGTAACTGCTTTTAATGAAAGTGGTGATGATCATAGGCAATCATGATCATAGAAAATGCTAATAAAGGTGTTGTTAATTGCTTTTAATGGAGGTGGTAGTGGTGGTATTGAAGACAAAATACTGATATAGATTGTATGGACTGCATTAATTGGCTGGTTGCCAAATTAAGTCATTATGAAGATAAAATACTTAGAGTGATGGTGGTATTGAGTGTTTGGAGAGGGTGGTAAGGATGATAAAGGAGATGTAAGGTCGAAACCGATGGTGGTAACTACTTTTAATTTAGGTGGTAATTATCATATGCAAGAAAGTACTAATAAAAATGGTGATAATTGCTTCAAAGGTGGAGGTGGTACTGGCGGTATTGAAGACGAAATACTGATATTACTTTTATTAAAATCATTAAACGGATTTGTCGTTAAATTGGTTAATTGACGAAAATGAAATACTGATAGGGATGGTAGTAACTCTGTTTAGTAAGGGTGGTATTGGCAATACTAAAGAGAAAATACTGATATTGTCGGTTGCAATTGCTTTTGAGAGGGATGCTATTTGCGATAAAAGCTATAATAGTGATAGCTAGGGTGGTAACTGAGTTCAATAAGGATGCTAATGGTTATAATGAAGGTGAAATCTTGACGGTAACAATGGTAACAATGTTCAACACGATAACGATAACTCGGTGGCGCGAGAAACACATTTTGAAAGAGCCAAAGATAAAAGGAAGGAAAAAAAGGAAAGAACGACCAAGGAACTAAGAAACAAATGAAATGAAACAGCAACGAAGGCAACGAAGAAGCGGGACAATGTTTTTGTGGAATTTTAAACGTGGTTGTTTTGGTTTTTTTTTTTTTTGCTTGCCCACGAAATCCATATTTTAGTTTAATGCTATCATAAACTTGTCGACTTTCAATTAAAATTTCAATTACAAACATGCGCGCGTCTGTTGCCGAGTCTGTGCAGCTACGGCAGCAGTAATGTGTGTGTGTGTTTGTGTGGTTGTGGTACTTTTGTGTGTGCGTGTGTGTGTGTTTGTATCGCATATGTACGTGCTTCTTGGACCACTTCCTTTATGTTGGTCTGTCTATGGTTGATCATGTCCTGACCATTCTTGCATGAAGACAGACTTAAATTGGAAAAACCGCATGACAATCAATGAGTGACGATGATGGTGATGGTGATGATGATGATGATAATGTCGGTGTTGTTGGTGTTGTTGGTGGTGTCGGTGGTGGTGTTGGTGTCACTTAAACGACATAACCACAATTATTAAGTTACAAGCGAGCCATTGTCTCGGCACTTGACATTAACAACAACAAACTAATAACAATTTTCTTCTCGATTCTTTCCTTTTCGTAACTTCTTTTACACCATCCCGCCATCCCCCCCGCTCTTCCTACCACCATTCCTTTCAATCAGCAGCAACAACAACAACAACAACAAACAGAACGTAGAAAGAAGTATTCGCCAGAAGTTGTCGCATTCTCGCATGGCGTCAAAGGCACGCCCGCACGCAGGCACGCACGCATGCATGCATTGGCATACTTGTGGTTCCTGCAACATCATCATCATCATCATCATTATCATGATCATTAATAATATTGCCTCATTATACTTCGCAAAGCGATGGCATAGACGAAAAAAATGTAATGAATTGCGGTCTGTTTTTGGTATCATTTTGGTATCAATTTTGTTGTTGTTATTGTTGTTGTTGTTGTTGGTGTTCATTAGTTGATGTTGCTGTTGTTGCTGGTTATTTATGCTATGATCATTATGGAATCATGTTAATTCTTATTATGCGTCTGTTGTTGGTGTTTTTTTTTTGTTACCGCGCGCTGATATAACTTCACTTAAAATGTCTTTTTTTTTGCGCTATGTGTTTTTATTTTGCGCTGTCTTTTTATCCTGCATCGACAACCATAAATTTTTATGTTATAAATTATTTTAAAAGTTGGTGACTCACAAACAACCAACCGACCAAGCGACCAACGCCAACGCCAACATCTCAGTGGTTTTTGAAGGTTAACCACTTCTTGTATTGTTGTTGTTTTTTGTGGCTGTTGTTTTTTGCTTTTAGATAGCATTTGGCGACCATCGCCAGCGGCCAACGCCAGTCGATTTTGTGTAGGTTACGCCTATGACGACCACACAATAAAAGCAATAAAAAAGACAACGACAGCAACAGCAACAACAACAACAACTAAAACCACAATTAATACAAAATAAATACTTATTATTATTATTGCCATGAAAAAGTAATTTTCTTCAGGCGTGGGTAAAACGTAGGGTGAAAACAAGAAAGAGCAGAGACAAAGACATAAAAAAGGCAAAATTGTCTTTATAAAAGACATATCAACAAAAAATCGGCGAGACATCAAATAGATCACATTAAGAGAGACCAACTGATCGATAAACTAATTCAGAGCTCAACGAAAAACAACAACAGCGGAGACACAAATATGTACCTACACGCGACTCGATGGTAGTAAAAGTCGACTTGACTTGTCTCGTCGCTTAAATCATTTTCTTTCCTATAAAATAATGTCATAACAACAACAACAACTATGTCTTTTTTCCATACAAATTTCTAGAAAATTAATTACCAGAAAGACGGAAAAATCGACAGAAAAAAAGGTGGTCTCGCCCAGAGTTTGTTCAACAAACGTGTCGAAACACTTAACAACGGTTTTGTGTTTTTTTCTTAAGCATTTTTTTTGCCTGTTTGGGCTTTGACAAGTCTGGTTTTTTCGGTTTTGTTTTCTTTTTATTATTTCTTTACTAAGATTTGCATAAACGACCATGAATTGAAGTGTTTTTTTTTCAGAAGTGTTTAAAGTTGAATTAATTAAGAAGTACATAAAAAGTCGAAAGAAAAATATGTGGGCTTCAAAATACCAAAAAAACAAAAAACGACAACAACAAAACGCACTCGTATGTACTCGAACCACTCAAGCATGACGCATAACAGCGTAATAACGCAAATGACAAAATGGCTTGACAAAATGCTTGAAGCCGTTTGAAACAGAGACATTGTGAAGGCGGTGGTAACCGGAACTCTTAAGAAATTATAGAGTAAACAGCAAAAGACTTTGGCGTAAATCCGTTTGATTCAAGTGCGTAGTATTTTTATAAAAAAAGACACCATTAAAACCTATTTAAAGACCTCTAAAAGTATGAGCTTTTTTTTTGCAAACGAATACACAAGTTCTTTAGATTTGGAAACCTTTAAAAATTTAAATTAGTTGAAATGTAACATAGTTTTTATTTAAGGATTTCTGCTATAAATTTAAAATTATTTTTAATTTAAAAATTTAAGATGAAGTTTTAACGAATTAAAAAAGAGGAACATTTTCGTGCGATAAAAAGTAAATATCTTAAGAATTTAATGCTAAAATTTTAAAAAAATCCATACTCGTTTCTTCATACGATCACCTTGAAATTAATATCAATTAAAATTTAAAAAAAAAAAAACGAAATCATTTTTGAGATTAAAAAACCAAATACTAAAGAAAAAAATTAAATCCATTAAAATAAAATCAATTAAAATATAATAATAAAATCAAAAGATTTTTTGAATGAATTAAATTTGATTTTATCAATTTTTTGTTTTTGTTTTCGCAGTGAAAATTTTTGCAATAACATGGAAAATTTTTTATTGTTTTTAGCACATAAAAATTTTTTCATTGATTAATCCAATAAACTCGATATAAAGCATGATATAATCTAATAATAGTTACTTAAGTAGGTGGAGACCATGATGATGATGATGGTGCAGACTGTGGCAGCAGCAGTGAGAATTGAACAAGTTTCAATATATTTTTAAAAATTGTTTTTTAATTTCAAAAACTTCTTTTTTTTTGCAAATCAAAAAGTGAAGCTGTCGAGCTAAGAAACAAAATATAAAACCGCCTCTAGTAAATAAAATTCAAGTGACATTTAAAATTAATGCACAAGCAAGAATCCATAAAAGAAGTCAAAATAATGAAACGGCGCAACGAACAAGGAGAAGGCAAAAATATAAACTTCACCATAAAAAAATATTTTAACAAACCGGGCCTTGATACGAGTCATCGCTACTGCTGCTGCTGGTGCGTCGGTTGCACTCATTCTCTCCCACTCTTGCAGCCACCATTTGGCAATATAAAAGACCGGCGACAGACCATTTATTATTAAGAGTGACGAACGTGCCAGTACTTTGCCTGACCGTTCGTTCACTGGCTCGTTCGTTTTCCTTCCTACCTTCCTTTCTTTCTTCATTCGTTACCACTTCAAGTCAAGTCAATTCAATTCAATTCAACTCAAAACAAAACAAGTCTTATTCAATATGGTTTTTATGATCTATAAACTTTTGGCCACAGTCGCTCCGTTGCAGCGCAGCGAATTTGAAAAATCTTTCGCCTTAGACAATCACGATGCGGTCATCCATTGAACCATAAACGGCACCATGGTATGAGTACCTCAGAAACGGGTTCACAGCTGAGTCACCAGAAAGTACTCGTTTCAACAGATCTCACATAAAACTTGTTACATACTAATTTTTGAGCAGGAAAATTGTAAAAGCTTTTATCATTAACTCTTTTCCTTTTTAACTAAACAGAAAACAGCAAAAAAGTCTTACAGCTAAGATTTGCACGGTTCAGGGCCGATGCCGCGTGGCTAGCATTCGTACTCATACCCACAACGACAGTAGTTTTTCTACTTTTTAAAATGTCGCCACAGGTTTTTTTGTTGGCTCTTATGTTTTGCACTTTTTTACTTTTTATGCAATAAAATTGTTAAAATTTAAAATTTTTGCAAGCGTATGTAGAAATAACTTGATGTGAGTGCTGTTGATTTGAGTTGACTCAAAGTGAGTTGAGTTGAGTAGAATTTACTTCAGCTGAGTAGACGCAATTTGAGCAAGATGGTATCAACTTCAGGTTAAATTGAGCCAAATAATTGTAGCCTTGAGTAGAAATAGAAATAAATTAAAACGTCCTAAGTACTCAAATAAAATCAGAACAAATTGAGAACAATCACATCGACATCAACTAAATTGAATTGAGTCCAAATAACTAATGCTGAGAGGAAACAGCTTAAGAAATGCATGAGATTCATTTACACTTTAATTAAGACTATTTGAGTTCAAGCAAAGACGATTCTCTCAATTAGATACAATAAAAGCAATAATATTTAACTCAATAAATGAATTAACTCAATGAATTAACTGAATTGGTTTGAGTCAAAATAGTTAATTCTGAGAGAAATCAGCTTAAGAAAAATTTCATGCATTTACGCTTTAATTAAGACCATTTAAGTTCAAGCAATGACGATTCTCTCAATTAGATGCAATAAAAGCAATAATATTTAACTCAATAAATTAACTCAATTTAACTGAGGTAAAATTTCGAAAACTCAGATCAGGATTAAATGAGTGCGAATCTATACACATTTGCGAGTTGTGCAGCATTCGCATTCTTTTATTTTAATGTCTGCAAAAGGTTTTCGTTTAAGTCTCCCGTTTTTTTTTGCTTGTTTTCCATATAAATGATGACATCATCAGGACTGTTATGACACTTTTTTGCTCTTCTCTCGATTTCCCTTTCGTTGGAGGACCGGCGAAGAGGCCAAAAAGCCAAAAACACAAAAATAAAAAAACCAAAATACATGAGAGTGGACCGAAAACCTGAAACTGGTTGGTTTTACTTTCGTTTTAAATCCGTACAGATGGATATTTTGGCAATGTTTCGTTGTCTTGTGGTCGTCGTTGTCGTCGTCGTCGTCGTCGTCGCCGCTGCCATCGTCTTCATCTTTATTTTCATCATCCTCATCGTCTTTGTGGTGCCACAAAACCACATGGCAACATGTATTTATTTTTATTAAAGAATCGCAGCGATAAGTGCTCAGTGAGCATTTTCGAGCGTTTCCTCACTTTTATTTCTCATTTTATTCTTTTTATTATTTTCTTTTTCTTGTGGTTGGTTGTCAATGTCAGTTGTTTACGGATGCAACCGTTTTAAGATGTGTTTTTTAATTTTTTTGAATTTTTGATTTTGAGGTCAGCAACGAAAACGAAAGCAATGAAACCGCTGAAGAGTTTTTCCGTTGCGCAAAAACAGCAACATCTTTTTATTAGTTTTGAATTTTTGTGATTTTTTACAAACATAACCATCTTTTTAATACTTTTAATTCTTTTGTGGCACTTTTAAATTCATCAACGTCTTTTTATTACTCTTAATTTTTTTGGTGTTTATTTTTTCAAGAAAATTTTTTTCAAAATGTGGTGAAACCTGTTGACGATTTTATGCTCAGCGTGTGTGTACACATTCGCAATGCTTTATTCGTGGTTAACAAGTTGGCGAATGAGTTTTACGCTGATTTTCAATGTCAAACATTCTGGATTTTTCTTTTTTGGTGATTTGTTTTTATTCTGTGTGTTGACACAAACACAAAAGATGTGGTACATATTTTTTATTCTCCATCTTCTTTTTTCTTTTCTTCTTCTTCTGCTTGCCTTATTCGATTTAATTCATTTAATGTGCATTTAAATTATCGTAAATGGTATTTAGTCCACTGGACGAAAGAAGATGTAGAAGAAGAAGAAGAAAAAGACCTTGTCATGATTCATGAACTGAATATTCCAAGGTCGGTTAATTCTCGGACGGATTTCTGTTTATGGAAAATTAAAGCTTTTTGCGTAAGCGTTCAGTCTGCTTTTACACAAGTTGTCACTTGAAAAAAAAACTAAAAATCTTAAAAGGTTTTCAGCAGGTTTCTTTCTTAAGTCTTTTATTTTGGCATATTTTTCTTTTCTTTTTTGTGTTAGGCCAAAAGTTTAGAATAATAAATAAATTGTAAAATTCATTTACATTTTTACATTAAGAGTTAATAAGTTTATATTAACTCAAAAAGACTTTTCCGATATTTATGAGATCATTTACTGCATCAGCATCAACGCTCTTGGGCACGTCTACAGCAGACACCAAATAATCCACGTTAAAATAAGATGATAGTTAGTCGCCAAACTATTAAGAAGACTGGCATTGAAGACGTCGGAATAAAAGAAACGCAAACAATCAAGTGAAAGTTTTTCATTTTCGTTTTAGTGGTTTGAGAAACGCAATGTAGCACAAAAAACACAAACAAGCCACAACATCTTTTAAACATGACAATAATAAAGAAAATAAAAAGTTTAAAAAAGGCAACACAGAAAAACAACAGATACAAAGCAAAAATGATAAAAAGTATATGGAGAAAAAAGAGATAGATAGAGAGAGGCAGAGAAATGCTTTATTGCAGCAATTGGTGAAGGTGATCGACACCCACGCTACGTTACAATATCGACGAAGACAGAATCAGCCTTCAAAATCGTCTAACAATTGTTTGTCAGTCAGTTGGTCCATCTGCCAGTCTGTTAGTCAGTTTATTAGTAAGTGTGTGTGTGTGTGTGTGTGTGTCTGTGTGTTAATAAATCCGTTATTAGTTATATTAGTGTGCCACCTTATGGGTCTGTTAGTGGATATATTAGTAAATCTGTTAGTGCTCTGTTAATCAGTGTTTTAGTGGGGCCTGTTAGTCCTCTGTTAATGGATGTTTTAGTGGGTCTGTTAGTGCTCTGTTAATTAGTGTTTTAGTGGGACGTGTTAGTACTCTGTTAACGGATCTTTTAGTGCATCTATTAGTGCTCTGTTAATGGTTATTTTAGTGGGTCTGTAAGTACACCGTTGCTGTTAATAAGTTAACACAGCTGTGTTAATAAGTTTGTTATTGGCTCTTTTATTCAGGGACATTTTCAGCCTTTTAATAAGTGACCTGTAATCTGTTAGTCACTCTGTTAATTAAGTTTCAATTTAGTGAAGCTCTAGTATAGTTTCATCAGTTTGCTAACGAGTTTGTTAATCGCCCTGTTAGTTAATTTTCATTCTGGTACTCAACCTGTTAGTCAATGTCTGTGTCAGTACGATAATATGTCTGTTAGGCAATCTGTTAAAGACTCCTCTTACTCACTTCTTTACTCAGTGTCATTTTTAGTTGCGTTATCAGTCTGATAGTCTATTAGTATACACTCTTTTAGTTAGATTGGGAATGGGTTTGTTAGTTTCTCGCCTAAAACTAACTCTGTTAATAACTCTGTTAGTTAACGCTTACTCTTGTATGCTCACTTGTTTAATTTAGTCTGTTAGTGAATCTGTTACTCACTCTGTATATTTACATCCTAGTACTCAGTCTGTTAGTTGGTTCTGTTAGCCAATCGGTTAAGTAGTCTTCTAGTGAATCTTTTAGTTACTCTGTTAGACTGTTTTTTAGACGAACTGTTAACAGATTTTTCTGTCATTGTCTGGTTAAAATGAATTTTTTTCCTCTTCTTCGTCTCCTGACAAAGCTGTTATTAACATATTTCTATCGTACTTTTCGTTGTAACCCTTTTTTTGGTACTTATCTTTGCACTATTTTTAGTATTTTTTTATTTTAAATGTGTCATGAACATAAATATATACTCGTACAGAATCTATCTATAATTTTTTTGCTCCTTCGATGTAAAATTTTTTATTTTTAATTGTATTTGTGTATATTTTGTTTTATGTTTTTCAATTTCTTTCTTTACGTATTAAATATTTCTTTTGTGTGCTCTGTTGGAGTTTGTCGCATGTTTGTGTGTTTGTTAGTTTGCTTGATTTTTCAGGAATGAAAGTGAGTAAATTCGATTTCGTTGCGTTGCGTTACGTTGTAAATATTGTATTTTCTGTCTCAATGCAACACACTTTAAAAAAACGAAGATAATGAAAAAATTCAATTTGAGAAAATTTTATATTTGCTATATTTTTCAATGTCTGCGCAGATTACAAGAAAATTCAAATTCTAGAAGTTTTTCAAAATAGAAAAATTTTATTCGGCATCTATTTTTTTTCGATAGAAGAAATAAGTTTTTCGTTAAATTTTAACATTAGCAAGATTCTTTGCCGCATCCTTTGCTTAGACAAAAAGCTTACCATAATATTTTTGCGCAAATAATCCACAAATTAATACATTCTCTGAACAGCTGTTGCAGTACGAAATAAAACCGAGCACTACGTCAGCAACAGCAGCGACAGCAAGTGACTTTTTTTCTCTCTCTCTGAACTATTCCGACGTTTTCAGTGGTTTTTATTTTGAAGAAAATTTTCTTGGCACTAATATATTTTATTTTATTAATAAAGAAATCAACAACAAAAGAAAATTTCTTGCAGTGAGGATTTTTGATAATTTTAAATTTTAACAAAATTCACAAACACAAGCCACAAATTTTCGCTAGTTTTTTAAAAAATTTATTTTTTCGGTTGAGCTCTTAACCGCTCGCGAGCTCGGAGCACACTGACTGCACAGTCCAGAGTCAGTTTGTTCGGTAGTCGTTGGTGACTCGTACGCAAAGCGTCAAAGTGAATTAAGCTCATTCGTTCGTTCGTACGTACGTCCGTTCGTTCGTTCAGTCGCTCGAAATACGTTTCAAGCGTTACTAAAAGATACTAACCGTGGCATTTGTAGACGCAAATGGTTAAAAGAGATACACACGCGCACACACATTGATAAATATCTGAAGGTGTTAATATAGTACATAATATTTGTACAGTAGAGCAAAAGTCAAAGCAACCCACATCCGTTTCGGTCCATTTTTGGTCCATTTTTTTTTGCTCGTAACATATTTTGTGCAAGAGAGACTATGGGATGAATTTAAGCTATGAAAAGAAGAAGAACAAGCTACTGTAGACCTCATATAATTTAATAGAAGAGAGCAGCAGCAAAATCGTAAAAGAAGATCGATCGCCTTCGCAAAGTTTTCAAAGTGAGAAAAGAGCACGCACGCTTTTTTTCTTTTTTCTTAAAAATATAAAAAAACTAGTTTGTAACGATAAGTTTTCTTTGCTTTGAGCAACCAGCAACCAGTCTCTGCGAGCGCCCACTTTCAACCATATGCACGCCCACTTTGCGGTTAAGTACGGTTAATGATTAATAAACCTGTGAAAGCTGTTGCTTGAGCAAAAGCTAGCAAACAGTAACAACAACAACAACAACAACGACAACCATGGTACACCCATACATACCAACAAATGCTTTACCGTCCATGCGCAATGTTTTCTGCTTCTGGACAAATCTGGTTGCGGTGGCCGACGATGAGTGTGGTTCTTTTGTTGTTGTTATTGTTGTTGTTGTTGCGGTGAGCATTATGCAGTCGTGTCATGTATGTATGCATGTGTGTGCGGTTTTGTGTGTGTGCTGTTAAGTGCTTTTGCGTGGGTGTCTTTACTTATTCATTGATAATAACGTTTCTTTTCTTGTGTGATGGTTTTTCTGCGTTCGAAAAAGTGCGAGCTTAAGCTTAAATGCAAATTATTATTAAAAACAACAACAACAACAACAATATAAACCCAGCACCTTTTCTTGCATAATATTTTTCAATTTATTTGTAACTGTTTCGAAGGCGCATACGATACTTTAAACCTTATAAAATCATTCCGCAGTCCGTCGTTTGCATTTTAATAAAGTTTTTGTTTGTGTTTTTAGCACATTTTTTTTTTACTTTTTTCTTTTTTTCTTTTTTAAGTCTTCTATGACATTTTGTTCTTAGCTTTTATATAAAAGAAAATCATTAACCATGATAATGAAAAACTACCGAATATTGTCTCGCTTTTATTTCATACTTTTTTCAATCAAACAATCAAAAGACTTAAGAAAGCAACTTGCTCGAAAATGTTGCTCATAATTTTTTAAAAAATGTTGTTGTTCTTTCCTCATTTTATCTGGATCGATGGATCATGCTCCTTCATCCAGACATAACTTCATGCTCATCATTAATGCAGTGAAAATGTAAGACAGCTCATTAACACGCATTGGTGGGCGAGTTCGGATGCGCGCCCGCATTCCACGCCCTCCAGCATTAATTTTGAACTCATAAGTTTTACAATTAAATCATAGGCCGACTGCGGCTGGCCTGTGATCGACCGACAGAGTCCATCCGAAAAAAAATAAACAAAAAATCTCAGGCGTAGAAAAGAAGCAAATCCTGTCTGGTAGATTTTTTATTTTTTAAATTTCGTGTTAAGCATACCTGAGTGGACTAAATGTTGTACGTAAGCAAGTGTATACCGATAAAATTCGCTGTCGTAGCTTAACCCGTGCACGACGCTAAGCAACATTATGCGTTATTTGTTTATTAAGATCAATTTTTTTTAGATTCATGTTTAGATTCATTATTTAAGAAAAATTAAATTTTTGTTAGATTTATTATTAACGTTTAGTCTTATTTTCTAACACAGATTGTTCAATAAGAATTTCAGTGGAAATTCAAGCCTAGATTCATTGCTCAAGAATGACCTAAGATTCATGCCTCTCAAAATTGATTCATTAATCAACCAAGACTTATGTTGAGATTCATTTCAAGAATCATAATTCAAAAAACATTCTTGTGAGACCTCGATGCCTCGATTCAAAGTTCAAGAGAGAGTTTTGTTGAGATTCAATGTTCTCAAACGATTTTTGCTGAGGCAACCCAGATTAGATTCCTGTACTCATTTTGCTTTTTGATTGTGAACACGTTTTGGTTGTGAACGTGTTAAGCCGGGATTTGACTTTAGCTGAAGTGTTTAAACTATGCTTGAAAAGCTTTATGGAAAGGTTAACGCGTACAAATTGTTTATTTTAAAGAAGATAATGATGATAAGACTGTTGCTGAAGAGTAGCTACACAGCAGTAGCATCAGAGTAACAACAAAAAGCACAATATGCAAGCGCAAAATTAACGAGTGCAATTAAAATGTACGCAAAATGATCGAAATTGAGGTGATGCAGCAGATGCTGTACAACAACTACGACTAAATACTCGTAACCATAAGGAATAAGTGACGAAAAGGCCAAAAAAGGGCCGCATCGCGAAATGGATTGATTGACTGCCAGAAGGTTGGATTGATCTTTGCCATGCATCAACGCATTGAAAGTGAAGGTTCAGCATTTAGGCAACGGAGCAACGGATGGAATTGGTCCTTATGGTTTTATGACTTTGGTGGTTACATTAAATTTCAATAAAAAACCCATCAAAATATTCTTTCGACCCTTCTACTTATTCTCACCCTCGTTTCTGGCCCTTTTAACCTTTTTGAAACCAACTTTTGTGGTCTACAGACTTCCTTAAAAAGTAAAGAGTGAAGAAAAGAACAAAGTTAAGAATGAAGAGCAACAGGAATACAACATATTGATACAACCAGAAAAAGGAAGGAAGGAAGGAAGGAAGGAAGGGAGGAATATACTAATAACCGAACGACTAAGGTAAATAATGAGTTTTCGTTAATTTACGGGGCATTTTATAATTTCAATATTTTTTATTTTTTTTTTTTGCAATTTTTGTAAGCCAATTTTTGTAGGCTATGAAGTGTTATGTAAGATATGAAAAAATACAAAACTAGTATTTCGATACACTAAACTTTTTTTTTTGCTTTTTGGTTTTTGGAATGATTGATATCAAGGGCAACTTCTGCACCCACAATCACTAGGAATCATTAATAAATTAAACTGCACTGAGTCTGAGTCGAGTTGTTGTTTTTGTTGTTGTCGTTGAGTTCGTTTTTCCTCTACACGTAATCTAAAAGACACGGTTAAAAATATAAATCCATATAAAAATATGGATTTTCTTACTATAAAAGTTGAAATTTTCAATCGTATGTTTGTCAAATTGAAAACGTAATGATTAAATTTTTAACTCTAATATGAAAAAACGCTAAGTTTTTATTTTCTTAATAATTACTTACACTTTTTTAAGTTGAAAATTGCAAATTGAGAGGAAGTTATTTTAATGCAGTTGAATGCAGTTGACTTTGCAATCAATATGTCTTAAATATTACTAATATTGTTCATCATTTCGAGCCTGATAAGTTAAGAATTTCATTCCTTTTTTAAAAATTTTTAAGAATTTATTTTTAGTTGCAAGTTTATATTGACATTTTGTGAAGTGTACCTACTACTAGAGTCATTCACAAGTTATAAATATTCAGTTTCAGGCAACCTAGTTTTACATTTTTGTTTTTGTTTTAGTTTTCATTTTTGTTATCTCTTTTATTTCGCTACTAAGCTTTTGTTTTTATTGTATCTCGGTTTCTTTTTGTGTTTTTCTTTATTTTATTTGGAATTTTTGATGTTCTTTTGTATTTACTTTTTCGAATTTTTGTATTATATTTTGAAAATAAAACAAAATTGCAACGTAAGCCCTTCCAATGTTAGAAAAGTTACGGTACAAAAAACCCTTTTAAATAAAATTTGTGTGAGAAACACTAAAATAATAATTAACAAATTAACGAAACAAATTAAAAGAAACAGAGAAAATTATAAGCGTGCAAAAAAAATCGTCAGATCAAAACTTTCACTCAGAGCATGAGCTGCTACAGCTTATTAAATAAAATTAACAAAAGCCTCACACAAAAAGAAAAACAATAACAATCACAATAACAACAACGACAATGCATTTGCATTATTGCAAAAAACAAATAAAAATTCATTTGCAAAAATACCTTGAGTTTGCGCTGAATGGATTTCGATAAAACTAGATAAAAGTTTGCAAATAAAACTAACCATTACGTAATCATTGATCTATTCACAAGCAGCAATTGCTTCGTGGCAGCAGCAGCAGCAGAAGCGACTTTTTTTCGATAGATATAAGCGTTATTGATAATTTCACAATGAATAAATTTTACAAAACACACAATTTTTGTGGAATACTTTTTGATTTTCTCTGAGATTCTCTTGAAAATTTTTTCTTTTAAGGAGAAAAAAATATTTTTTTCATTTTCTTTGCTACAAATATAGAGCTTTATTGATTTCTTTCTTCAACACTTCAATTTCAACACTTTTTGCACTAATGAATTTTTAAGCAAAAATACTTTTTAATACTTTTTGAAGAGAAGCTCAACACTTTTTAAAACAAATTCAATATGAATAAATTCATAGTTTCGAGGATTAAATTGTTGTGAAGAGAATCGACGGACGATTTTTAACAATAGCGCAAAGAAACAACAAAACGTAATATGAACAAATAAAACCGGATGATTACAAATACAAAATCGAAAAACCAACTATATTCCAAGCAATCTCGGCAAAAATGCACAAAAACCACGAACGCATGAAGTCAACACGACAAGCCCACGAATCAAACTGAATTCGAACAATTGAACGAGTACATTCTATGGTGCAGAGATCTGTTCAGCGAGAGAAACAACAGCAACACCAACCACACCAGTCTAGAGAGGATTGGAGTGGAGAGAGAGGAGAGTAACGAATAAAGTGTTTAGTAGTGTGTCATTGTTGTTGTTGTTTTACGGATTGCAACGATCGAAGAAATAATATTATAAGAGCACTTGAGAGTGTATCACATTGTTACTGGAATGACGCGACGCTGCGCTCAGCGGAGGCGACTGCAATCAGCTGAGCGAGCGATCATAGAAACAGGTTTGAAAATTGCTTTAGAAAATTACTAATAACTAGATGTGGATGATGATGGTGGCAGTGGCGGCAATAGGAAAAGAGGAATAAGAAGAAGCATACGAAGGGTTAGAAAACTATGTAAGAAGAGGAAGAAAAAGAAGAAGAAGAGGCAGAAAAACTGTATTAAGTGGTGGGGAGAGAGAGAATCAGACGCCTCAAAATGATGTGAAAATAGTTAAAAACATTCGCTCCGGCTTACTATACGCTTAGGCACGTCGCGACGTCTTTGAAAGGCAAGTGTGAATATACGAGTATACGATATACGGGTGCGCCATCTTTTATGTCGGTATGTGAATATTGAATAACTTTTTAAAAAACAACACCGATTTCTATATATAAGGTATTTTTATTTAAATTGGTCCTATGTAATTTATTTGGACTAACTTGGCCTCTGGAATACAAGATCGATCAAGTGGCTGCCTGTATTGGCCAAAGCAAAATGTGCTTTTTTTTGCTGCGTTTTCCATCACTTTTTCGAGCATCTTTATTTTGGCGCATTGTTTCGGTGGGAAGCGATTCATGGTTGCTACAATTCAAATTGTACTGAACTGAGGTTTCGAAAACATGCTGACATAAAAGATGGCGCACTCGTTATATATAATACAATATATAGTACGTCTTGGTTATACTTTGTGATACTAATTGTTGGACGCCAAATCATCAATCGCCAAAACAAAACGATCACCTTAGCCATTAAAAAACTTCTTTTATCCTCTCTCTTTCACTCACGATTTAAAGGCTGTCGAAAATTGTTATCTTTCTCGTTTTCTCCCTCTCTTTGGGCACCTGTATATTTCTCCCTCTCTGTCTCTCTCTCTCTCTCTCTCTCTCTCTCTCTCTCTCTCTCTCTTCTTCTATGGTTTAGATTTTTATTTATATTTTATTTATAACAGTTTTTAAATGCGTTTAGTTTTCCTCAGTTTTCTTTTAGTTATCTTTTCTTCTGCTTCTTTTTCCTCTTGCTCTGCCCTCCCTTTCTTTTTATCTATCTTTCCTTCTGTTCTACGTCTTCTTCTGTTTCTATTCTGGTCTAGTGAAGATAATTTTTTCAAATGTTATTGCTGTTCTTGTTGTTGTTGTTATATTTTAATACTATCCATTCGAGAATTGTGTTTCAAATCGTCTTGTGGCGTCTTATGTGCTTTTTTCACTACTATTTATTACAATAATTTCAAATATTTATTGTATTTCTTCTCTCTCTCTCTCTCTCTCTCTCTCTCTCTCTTTTGGTTTGAAATGAATTTATCATATACCTTTTCTGTTTCGTTTATTTCTTCTCTCGCCGTGCATTGCAACGTCGTCGTTTGCGTACGGATTCATTGAAAATTGAAGCAGCAACAACAACAAAAACAACAATAACACTACCACCATCACCACCAACAACAATAACAACAGCAGCGTTACACAGATCGTTTACTTGACACTGTTATATGAACGTAAGTACGTCAAAACACGTTTTTCTATGCGCTGTATTACGTTATAAGCTCGTTAGAGAGTCGCTACGGCATTCACTGGAGGCGCCTGACGACGCTTTACATGAATGAAAAAAAAAAAATGAGTCAGAACAATGTTAGAAGAAAATTTGCTTTAGGATATTTTCTTTCTTTGTTTCATAAATTAAAAATTATGTTTGTCTTTTTATTTCGTTTAATTTTTTTACTATTCTAATGCTCCTTTTGTTTTGAAGCGAGAGGCAAAATGCAGTTGTTGTTGTTGTTTGAGTGAAATTAAGTGTCACTAGCGTTATAAGTGTCACTATCGTGATCACTATAGTGACTATATGAAGACTCTTTCCATAAGAGGTGTCATTTTGCGACTCTGTATATCGATTTATGTCTTGAAATTTATTCAAAATAATACCTCTTGTTGAAAGTCTTACTCTAATAACAGTACAGTGGCTCTGAGTATCCCTTCCGCCCTCACTTTCGTCTAATTTTCTGTTCATTCTTTCCATCCATTTAGTATTCAGTGTTGTCTACATTCTCACTGATGTACTGACATCATTTCTACGCGATTGCATTTTTTTTTTGTTTAAATTTTTATCATTCAAGCATTTTATTTGATTTTTACAAGTTGTCATTCTTTAAACATTATTCAAACGATTACAATATTTGACTTTTCTACTTAAAGCAGATTAAGTTACGCCGATGTGGCATGAAAGAATTTAGCATTTTTAAACTCAATTCAATAACAAATAGGTACTTTTTTTTGCATAGCAAATAAGACGTTAAAATATTACGAATAATAAAAATAGAAAATGACAATTAATGTCTAGAAGAATCACCTTAAAAAATCTCAGCAGTAAATACAGCAGTATCGTATATTTATGTACGATACTATGAAAAAAATTCCACATAAAAAAAAAATTAATTCTTAATAGAAATTACTAGAAATTCATGATAAAATAATAATGGAAAAATATAAAACACAGAAAATATTTGCATTCTTGTGGTTTTTCTTAGTAACTAAAGGTTGTTGCTATTGTTGTTGCTGTTATTTTATGAATTTAAAATTGAAGAATCTCATTTTGTGATTTTGTCTGATGGAGATAAAGAATAATTTTTCACTTTTCACTTGCATTTTTTTTAAGAATTATTAAAATTTCTTGAAAAATTTCATTAAAAATAGAAAACTTCTTAAAATTAAACAATTTTGTTGAAGTGACATCAATTCCTTTCAAAATGTGATTTTTGTAATAATTTTTATAAATTTTAAATATTTTACGACTAACGTTTTCGAATAACTAAAAATTGGAAAAAAACCAATCATTTTCAGAAGAAAAATTCCTAAATAAAAAACAACTAAATGTATTTCTTAAAAGTGAAACTACGATATAACAAGCTCTGCATAAATAATGTCTAGCACAAAGTTATTTGGCACAAATGAATGCACAATTTGCTGCCTCTTCGCTAGTCCTTAAAATCTTCCTTTCTGACGTAAATCTTTCGAGAAAACTATAAATCACGAAAGATTCTCGTTAAACTTAGAAGCATTGAAGAAGTTTGAATTTGATAAGAAAAATATCAAAGAGACGATTTTGGTCGATGTGGACATTTTATATGCTTTTTTATTACTCATTAAGTGTAATAAAAGCTCTTAATGTGGTTAAAAAAGGAAAAGGTCGCTTTCAGTGTAGTTCTGTTCAGTTAAGTCAGCTTGATTGAATTGTAAGATCATCAGCGCAGGACAATGACGTAATTACGAATGCATTTCATTCGTTGCTGCTGTTGTTACGGGCAGCTGCTACTGCTGCTGTTAGTGCTACCGCGCTCTAGTGCTTTACAACCTTTTTATTGACAATAAAAATAAATAAAATAAAATTGCTGTAACTCAAGAAGATTATTTTATGGATTTGTTTCTTTCCGTTCAAATGAGTTTTTATGGCATGAAGTGCATTTTTTATCATATTGATCGAAAGCATTAATGTTTTGTTTTTCAGTTTTTCTTTTTCTAATTTAAAAGAAAACACGTGATAATGATAAAAGTACTTTTTTAATCTTTTCGTAGTTTTCTTTTTTATTATTTAAGCTTTTTTCGGCATATAATGAATGATGTGGATGATGTTAATTAAAATAATAGTGTTAGACAATTAAATAAAATAATAGTGTTCATTAGCTTCAAATTAGCTTAAAAATGTCAATATAATTTTATTACTTATACGAGTTTGCGGCTTAAGTCTTTTATATTGTATTTGACCACTTCCTGAACTGTCAAAACTTGAAAATATTAAGAGAAATTTTTTTTTTCGCTGACCGCTTTTTTGCTAAGAAAAAAAAACCGAGATTTTCATGTTTTTTCCAACAACTTCAGACAAAAATTATTAAAAATCAATACGAAAAAACCAGTTTGCATGACATTAATTCTATCAGAGACGAAACAAAAAAAAACTTGGCGATGCTTGATTTATAAAACGATTTTAACGGATTATTTCAATGGTTAAATAGTTAACCAATTAGTTGGTTGGTAGGTTGGTTGCTTGAGCAGTCGGTTGTTTGGTTTGTTGCAAGTTCTGCATTAGGTTTGGGGCTAACTCTTCTTCTCTTCATAACGCGCTTACCATGTTTTCGTTCAACAAGATTTTAGCTGAGTTACACTAGATCAACCTAACGACCGGTGGACCGACCGGCTACACTGAAACTGGATTTTTCTAGCGGTTATGTTAATTTTTTTCACTCTACAGCTCAAAAAAGTTAAAAAGTAATAAATTGAGGTGCAAACGATGGGAAAGAAGAAGAATAAGAGGAAGAAGAAGATAATGAAGAATTCTTCTTAACATGAAGAAGAACACAAGACATAGATAACGATGCTGATGATGATGGAAAAGTTAAAGAACTCGTTTGACTGCTGCCTCGGCCTCTGCTGCCTCTGCCTCTGCTGTTGGCGCTGCCTCTCCTGCTGCTGTGGCTGCTTGCGCTGCTGCTGTCGCTGCTTACGCTGCTGCTACTGCTGCTTCGACTACCCAGTTGAACGATAATGCATTGCAAGAATCATTGCTGCACAAGAATTTACTATGATTTTCTTTTGGAGTTTTGTTCTTTTAATAATTTTACCCTTCAGCCTCTATCAAAACACCTCCATTTTTGCTTAAAATTTTTTATAACCTTTAGCACTTATTTCGATATTTTTTCAATTTCTACCAATATTATTGTCGTTATCATCAGAGTCCATTATTTTTATGATGACCATTATGAAAATAGGCCGTTAATGTTGGTGGCGTTGCTGCTGCTGCTGCTGTTGACTGTTGCTCTTGCTTTTCTAACAACGTTGCTGGCCGCCGTCACCGTAACCGTCACCGTCACGGTCGGAAAATGGGTCAGCAGTGGCGTTTTTTGTTTCTTCTTTTTTTTTATGTTTTTGGGTAAGCTCCTGTCATAGAAAAAAAAACGGGTAGTTGTTGTTTGTTGATTTGGTAAGTTTTACATTTTCCAGTTTTGTCTTCTGCCTTCGCCACCGCCACTTTTCGCCGTCTTAGATCTTCCTTCCTGTTCCTCTTCCTCTTTATTTCTTCTTTCTTTATTTCTTTCTTTCTGTCGTGTTGTTAAGGTTTTTTCTATCTCTCGCTACCGCTAACTGATTAACGGTTTTTTGTTGTCATGTTTTTATCGTGTTTTTTTCTCTTTTGCTGTAGTAATACTCGTTGTTGTTGTTGTTGTTTTTGGGACAAAATACTCATTCTCGTTCCAGTCTCGATATTGTTACGATATTGTTTCAAATTGTAAAAAATAATTAAAAACAGTTTTTTCAAAACAAAAAGTTTTATTTAAAATTTATTATATTTTTTTCCTATAATATTTACGGGCATTATATTTTAGTTTATATTTTATTTATTATATTTTGTTTGTATTTATTTCTGTATAAAACCTGAACTAGTTCAAAATGAATAAGTAAAGCAGTCGGTTGGATATTTTCTGGACAATTCTATTCTAACGTTTATGTAAACGCCAAAAGCCAAATAAATAATTTCTAAAAAAATCAATCGTAAAAAAATATCGAAAATCAATAAGGATTATTTAATTTTTTTCAACTCTTGAGTAGAGTCTTCACAAAAGTGAAGAGGCGAAGCAAGCAAAAGGTCGTTCAAAATGTGAGCGTCAGTCAATCAATGCCAAATTGACATAAAATTGTAAGTATTACTGCGTGCAGTAAATGAGTCCAATGAACATGTCAGAAAGAGGACACGTTACAACCACAACCACAACAACAACAAAAGATCAAAAGCAGCACATGTGCCAAATCGTATATACAAAAAAGGAACAACATTAATAGATTTCTTTTTGATTTTTTTTTTGTTTTTTTAAAAATATTATTGTGTAATAAAGTTATTTTAGTATGATATTTTTAAAGGAATAATAAAGTAGTAAGAAGAAGAGGATGAAAAAAATTAAGAAGAAAAACAAGAACAAAAACAACTTTTACTGCGGAACTTCTACTGAAGAAAGCAGGACAGAACACTTGAATTTTGTGAGTTCGGTTAAGTCGTGACGCACGGGGTGGATGCTGATGCTATGGACAAAATAAAGGCATTGATTGAGTCAAGCATGCATTACATGAGACGAGAGATAAGAGATGAAGTTTACTAAAACATTGAATACCTCCAGAAGATGCTGTGAGTCATGAACAAGAGCGATAAATGCATTCTTCTTGAAATAATTGCATTTTTTGACGTTTAAGTAAATTTATTTGAATTCAAACAAAAGCGCGTGAGAAAAACGATGCTGCGATTGTGGCCTTAAATGACGGGTAACGGAAATATAGTGACCCAATAGTTTTGACTTCAACGACCCCGAAAGTAGCAGATCGTCGATTAATCTTTGTTTATTCTATAAATAAAAAAAGGTTTTCAAAACATGCGTCACGACTTTTCCGACAAATCACTAGATTAAATCCATATCAAAACCAACCAATAACCATCATCGACACCACAACAACAACAACAACAATATCTTGCCTGCCCGAACGGTCACGAACTAGCCTTAATTTGACATAAAATAGACAAGTTTATTTCATGCGATACCAACGTAATCATAGCATGATTTTTATGACACAAAAAAAATGGGTATATTCGACCCGTTTGCAAAAAACACAACAACAAAAATCATCACAGTCTCATGACGGGATGGATCGAACGAACGGAGGGACGAACGAACGAACGAACGAACGAATGATTTCTGTCGATCGAAGTGATGGCCCTTGTGAGTATGTGTGTGTGTGTTGAAAAACTGATGATAATGATAACGATGCTTAAGGTGAAGTCATTGGAATTTGTTATTGTTGTTGTTTTTGGGGACGTTTTGGTCTGCTTGAGTATAAAATTTAAATGTCAACGAATGTCAGCGAATGTATTCGTGCTGAATGTGCTTCGAATACACGCAAACCAGAATGGCCGAGAAGACGACAACAACAACAAAAACAACAACAACAACAACAGCAACAGGAAAACGACACCTGCGTTACGGCAATTGGTTTAGTCTTAAGTATTTCTTCAAATTTGTTCCTTTTTTCTTTTTTAAAGGTTTTGGGAGCAAAATTCTGATGAGTTTTTCTTATAAAAAACCGGCGGGGCTTTAGGGGGCTTTTTAGAAGAAGTCAAGAGAACAAATTCCAATTTTCCTCAGAAATTCTTCTTGTTTGGAATTAATGCAGACTCCCCTGAAGAACGGCTTCTCACTGTCTTCATCAGTTTAATCTCTAAAGTAATTTTGTTATGCTCAATATACATAATTTTATGATTTTAGCCGGATACCAAACGATTCGGTAGACAAGTTCTCGACTGATCTCAACTGACTCGTCCTTTCAGTCAAGCCGTCCTACGATGAGAAAAATATCGATCACAATCATTTTTTCTATTCGTTTCTTCGGCTTCGCATTCTTCGTATTCAGGCTCTTTAACATTTAACATTTATTTATACGTTATCAGTGAATATTTTTATGGAATTGTTATGGTTATGAGGACCATATTATTATTATACAACACTAAAATACAGAACAGAGAGGAAGTTTTATAGAAAACTATAAGATTATTACGAGCATGAGTAAAAAGTTTTATGATATCAAAATTAATTTAAGATCGTGCTGGAAACGCTCAGACCTTTTGTCCTTCTTCTGTTTTAGTCTTTATAAGAAGTACATAATGTGTACCTACTTGTAGATATTTATATAATGACTATACACATACATACATACATATATACATACCATATAGTTCATATTCGCCCTTAAAAAAGTGCCAATTGTTAAAAACTGAAAAATTCGTCACGAAATTAGTGAAACGACCCTAAAAAAAGGGGTGAGAGTGACACCATGGATAACCTGATAACACATATTATGTTGGGCGAAGGATGGCAATATCAGTGTTTGGTCAAAGTGGTCACCACTTTGGTTTGGGACAAAGTGGTCTTCCCAAAGCGTGAAACGATCTGGAAACTAAGCTTTTAATAAAACCAAAGGGTATACTTGACCCAAATTACTGAATCATTACTGAATTTCATCATGAAACGGTTTTTAGATATAACCGTAGGGCATTGGGGTACCCACAAAGGGCGAAATGGGCTACTTTATCAAAAAAAATGAAAGAATGAAGGTTTATTGAAATGACTTAGTCCAATTTCGCCAGAAAACGGATTTCGGATATAGTCGGCAGGCGTTGGGGTATGCACAAAGGGCGAAATGGGCTAATTTTTTTCAGAAAATGTGGTGCTTTAACTAACAATCGATATGAAATGACAAGCAACAGATTTCGGGAGGGGGTGGGGTACCCCAAAAACGGGTGAATTGAGTCATATGGACTAAAAAATAAGGTACTTAAATACGCAATCGGTAAAAAACGGATTTTGAGATGAAATGGGTTCATTTGGCCAAAAGATTGGGGGCTTTGGCAAGAAAGCGATAGAAAACGAAATGAAATGGATTTCGCGTATGGTCGGAGGATGGTGGGCTACTCCCAAAAGGGGTAAAATATAGTGGGCTGGGGGTGCGGTCTCCTCCAAAGTGGTAAAAAGGAGTAATTTGAGAGCGCAATTTCTGTTCTCGATAAAAACGAATATATTTACAAACAAATTGTTTAGTAAAATGACCCCAATTTACAACAATGATGGGGTCAACCTCTCCCCCTCCGAATCTACTCGGAATTCGTTTGCAAAAAAGGGCCGTGAGGAAGGACCTCTTCTCTCTTTCAACTCTTGGATTATATTCAAAACATTAAATACTTTCATAATTGATTTTTTGTTGTAATTTTTGGTGATTAAATATTTTGCCCCTTTGTGTCAACCAGCGGCGGGCATTATGGCTGAACCTTCCCTGAATTATGCCTGCTTCGCTCTCTGAGCTCTCGTTATCGACAAAGAGCTGTCGGTGCGGAAGATTTTTTAACGTGTTTCCTTTTAAACGCCGCAGGAATAATTGTTCATATAATGATTATTACTATTATTATTTCACATCGTCGTCGTCGTCGTCGTCGTTAATGCTGCATTCAGAATGAGAATTTATCCTGCATTCGCTGCCGAATGAAATACGTATATCATTGTTATTGAATGCGGCTGCAGCGCGACAGCTACGTATCGATGCCGTTTTCTGTGACTGCGCATTGAATAAATAACTTGAAGTGCTACAAAAATCTATCTGGAGCAAAATAAAATCTGCAATAAAAGAACGAGAGAACGAACAAAAAAATAAAACAAAACAAAACAAAGGAAAATAAATACTACAACAAAAATACGTTACAACAAAAAAAGAACAGAGCAGATTCAAGAACTAAGTAGATTCAAAAACAGCAACAAAAACGAAAAAAAGCAACTAGAATGGTAGAGCTTTTGCAGAACAGAAATAAATTGTTGCTGTATCTTGTGGACATGCCACACCCCTTGAGCAGCATTATTGCGCCTCAGCCATCGTCCAAAAAACCTGCAGCAGCAGCAGCAGCAGACGCGACGGCAGAAGCAGCGCGTCACATTCAACCATTTTTTTGCTATTGTTGGCTTAAAAGTGTTTAGTGTTGTTGTTGTTGTTATTGGTTGTTGTCGGTTGTTATTGTTGTTGTTCTTGTCGGTTGTTGTTGTTGTTCTTGTCGGTTGTTGTTGTTGTTGTTGCTGCTGCTGCTGTTATTGTTACCTTGATGGTCATTCACTTCTCATGTTGGCGGCCGGGCCTGCTTTGGCTTTGGCTGCGGCTATTTTCTGTCGTTTTTCCACCATATTGTTGTTGTTGTTGTTGTTGTTGTTGCATGTTTCATGAATTACTTGAGAGCGACTAGAATCTTATCCACTCGCTGTGGGCTCAGCGACCGGAATACCCACCCAATCAATGCAGGGTAAGCGTGCATGGGTGTGTGTGTGCGCGTGCGCGTGCGCGTTCGCGGTGTAATCGTATATAATAAGAGTTAGTGTCTTAGTCCTTCAGGTCCCTTCTCTCTTGTTGCTGCCGCTGATGCTGTTGTTGCTGCTGCTCCTTTTAAAATCGCTCAATAACTCCGTTTGCGTTGCGGTCTTGTGTTCAAATCAGATAAATAGAGTGGTTCAAAGCAAAGCAAGGCAAAGCAGACAGACAGACAGACGCACAGACGGACAAGCAGACGCACATGTTCGAATGGACACAGCGACATTTACCTATTCAGAGTCGCATAACTCTTGTTATACTATGAGCGAAGTGGCTTTTTGTTGTCGTCGTGTTTGTGTTTCTTTTTTGGCGCAGCAGCTGCCTTTTGGTGGCAACGTAGGTATCTTATAAAAGCCACTACAGCAACGAACAACCAACAACCAACGACTAACTATAGTTGTTGGCAATTGCTTCTTTTTTGTTTTTGCTTTTTCAACGCGGTTAATTTTGATTGTTGTAAGTATTTTGTACAATATTTTTAACATTATTTGGAAATTCGTTATCACGACTTTTTGCACTTATTTTTGGTGTTGTTGTTGTTGTTGTTGTTGGTGTTGTTGTTGTTGTTGTTGTTGTTACTAGCCTTGTTTAGAGGGCGGCAGTAAGAAATTTGTTTAGTTTTTATTTATGTACAAATGAATTTTTGTTCCTTTTTTAGTTTCTTAAGTCTTTGTTTGAATGGAACGCAAAGGGTTTGTGTCTTAAGTCTTTGTTTGTTTCGTATGAGAACAGTTTGTGTCTTAAGTCTTCGTTCGTTTCAAAGAGTTCGAAGAGTTTGTTGTGTGCAGCCTTTTTGTGGTGACGACAAAGAAAAGTTTGTGTCTTAAGTCTTTATTTGTGTCATTATCGCTTTGAAGAAAGCGATGTTTTCTTAAGTTTTTCATTCTGTCTCGTTTTTCGTTTTGAAGACGCGTTGGTTTCTTAAGTCTTTTATATGTCAAAGACAAAAGATTTTGTTGCTGAAGTATTTTTTCGTTTCATTGTTCGCGTACTTTTCGTTACGAAGACGAGAAATTGTTGCCAAAGTCTGTTTTTGATTCCAAAAGAAGTTCGTTTGAAAGAAGCGTTTCGTTCTTAAGTCTTTTTATATCGAACGTCGAAATTGTTGTGTTTTGCTGTCTTTGTCTTTATGTTTTTAAATATTATTTCCCTAATTTTTATTTTTAATTTAATTTTTTTTTTATTGGTTTTTAAGTAAATAAACTTTTATTTTATTACTTGGCGTATTTTTAATGCTTGCTTTTCTTCTCCTTCTACATTGTCTTTTTGTTCTTCTTCTTCTTCTTCTTCTTCGACTTCTTCTTAAGTATTTAAAGATTTATAAATATCTCTTCATTAAAATTTTGCAAATATTTTGGGATTTATATAAAATGAAAACTTAAAAACAAAAATATATGACTTAAAAGAGCCATAAAGAGATATAAAGAGAGTTGTGTTTTTTTTTTGATTTAATTTTTTCTTGTTATTATTTTTTATTAGGGTTAATAAAGCGTTTTTATTCGTATGCATTTCATTGAGTTGCATTTAGTGCATTACTGCCGTGCATTTACCTTTTTTCAGGGTATTCTTTGGTGTTTTTTACTGTGTGTGTGTGTGAAGCACACGAAAAAAATATTATCTTCAGCGCTACCGTAATCTGTTCCTTTAGCGTTTATTCTAAATGCCGCTGCCGTTGCTGCTGCTGCTACCTCATATTCCTTTTATTGTTGTATTTTTTAAGGTTATTTTCTTGTTGTTTCTGCTGTTGTTGTTCTTCTTATCTTAACGCTTGGCTGCCGCAAGACGGTATTTCAGGCGTTCGGGGCATTACGTAATTTCAGCACCATCGAAAAGACTTTAAGGAAAACGAAAAAAGCGGAACTTATGTAATACTTAAATTTTATGTTAACAATAAATACGCATACATCACCGGTACCATCTTTAGTGCTTGCCAGCGGTGCCACCGTTACCGCGACAGCTACAGCCACCACGCACCGTTAATGCTATAAATTTCGAGGCAACGACATTTTTATGCGCTCGCGTTTAAAATGGTTTGTTTTGATTGAAAAGTTGAAAAGCGCCAGGTAGTAAAATGAAATTAAAAACAGAAACGACAACAACAACAACAACAACAACAAAAACAATAACATCATACAACAACAAAGTTGAATTATTGTTGTTAAAAGTCGTTGGCGTGCGTCCGTTAAAAAACAAAAAAAAAGTGTTTGTAACTTCTTCAGTCAATGAATTTCATAAGAATCAAACGGAACGATGGTATAAGAAGAAGAAGAAACGGGAGGAGAAAAGGAAGAAAAATAAGAAATAAAAGGAAAGGAAAGGAAAGGAAAGGACAATGAAGCGCAGCAACAGGTGTCGTTTCTCTCTTAAAGAGTCGAAGCGAAGGAAGATGAATTTTTTGTTACAAAAATATTTTTTTTTTATTTTTATAAGATTTTTATAGGTTTTTTCTTGTTTAGTTTTTCATAGTTTTTTGACTGCTGCCTCTCCATTGAGCATCTTCTTCTTCTTCTTCATTAATTAAGGCTAAATCTACTAAACGAGATTTTCTTACATTTGAACAAACTACGTGGAAAAAAAAACAACAATCTTCAATTAAAAAACATGATAATTTGTGTATGTTTTTATTTTTGTTTGCTTTGTTTTTTCTCAAACAATTTAACATCAGAAGCAGCATCAGCATCGAGTCTATTAAAAAATAAACAGAGAACATGTAATGGCAGTGGACAGAGTGGTGGGTAAAAATAATAAGGACAACAACAACAACCATAAATAACAATAACAACAGCAGCAACAAATTATAGCAAAAGCATTAAGCGTAGAAACAACAAAAGCCTTTTTTAATATTTAAATGCATTTGTTTAAAGACAAAAAAACAACAAACAAAAGCACGATTAGACGTTTATAGTTGTTGTTGTTGTTGTTGTTGTTGTTATTGAGATTATTATTACTACATCAATGGAAAATAAAAACCAGCGGGTGCATCAGTAGCAGCAGCAGCATTAGCAATTTCAGTAGAGCACGTACTAACATCATTAAATTAATTAATCATTTGCTTAATGGTATTTTACATAATTTTTTTTTACTAATTAATTACTCAGGTTGTTATTGTTGCTGTTGTTGTTGTTGTTATTATTGTTGTTTTTGTTGTAATCCTCTTCATAAAGTTTTCCATTGCTTCAGAGTCTTCAAGAAAGAACATTGTATGAAATTGTATGAAACGAAAGGTTTGTTTCTTAAGTTTTTGCCAGTAGGAGCACACTGGTTAGCACACTTTGTTGTTGTTGTTGTCGTTGTTGTTGTTGTAAGTCTCCTCACCATTCCTGAAACTTTCGAGAAAACATTTATCATTGAAACGTTCTTTGAAACAAGGTTTGTTTCTTCAGTCTTCTGTTTTAGGAGGCAACGATTCGTGGTTGTTGTTGTTCTTGAATGGTTTTTCATAGAATCTGCCATCGCTTGGTAGACTTTCAAAAATAATATAAAACGTGCTTTTTAGACAAACTTTCGTTTCTTTAAAATCCTTGACTCCGGAGATGCTTCCGTTGTTTCTTTTTTCTTTACGGAGGTTTCATAAGTTTCATAAAATTTAAAACTGAATTAGAGTATTTGAAGAAATGAAACATTGTATGTAACATAGTTGGTTTTTCAAGATTTTTGGAACTTCTTTCGCGAAAGATTTAATAATTTTCAGCAGTTTTTGGCCTTTTTGGTTACAAAAAATGTAATTTAAATTAACTTTATACTTTTGAAAAAGCAATTCTACAAAATAACCTCAAGGAATTCACAAAAAAAAAAAAATTATAACAAAATACTCTTAAAAAATAGACCAAAATAGTAAAATTCTTCATGATTAAGATTTTCGAAGTATAGTACGTTAATGCAGCTCAACAATTTCAATTAAAAGCTAATTAAAACTAATTAAAAAATACTTAAAACGATAATGAAATTTACAAACCGATTTCTTTCATTAATTAAGTGCGCCAATGCTGCCGGCGGTAAATAAAATTGATGTAATTAAAAATTTACGATGCCTCTTTTTTGGGTTAGAAGAGAATTTCAGTGGATTTTCATTAGCATTTAATAGAATTTTAATAGAATTCATTCACAATAATGAAGTTCTTTGTTTAAAGCAATAAAGAAAATTGCTGCAACCAAAATAAAAGAATTAAGCAACATTAAAAATAAATTAAAGAAAAGAAATAATCGAAAAAAAATAGTGGAAAAGAAAAAAATTCTTGCGAAAATATTTGCGGTACTTTTGTTTAACCCTTTTCTGCTGTTAATTAAACAGTTTTTAGCCATGTTCCGAGGCGGCGATGTCTTTTACTGGAGCTTGGTTTTAAAACTCACACAAACTGAAACGAACCGAATCGTTAAATAACGCTCGCGGTTGATACCGTTGATCAATCAACCAGAAATTGGTTCCCAGCGAATGAAGTGCTTCAGTAAAGTTAGGTTGATTGTTGTCGGTGTATCGTTGAACTAAAATAGTTGCCAAAAATAGCATGCTTTTAAACAAAGAACAAAAACATTCATTCCGGAGATTCGATCGAAAACCTTTGAAAAATCCAATTAAAACGTGACTAACACGAGGCAAAAAATGAATTGGGACACGAACACCTACGAAGCGAACGAACAAATGAACGGTTTCGCACGAAAAAGCGACACAAGAAAAAAAACAAAAACTACACAAAAAGTATTGTACAATATTTGTCGACAAAAAATAGTTTTTTGAACAAACTTTAACAAACAAAAAAAAAAATGACATGCGATAAAAGTAAATAAATCGAGAAGTTATTTTAACGCAAAAAAGTAACAATATAAAAACAAAAAAAGTGCAAAAGAAATTGAATCGAAGAAAATTAAGTAAAGCAAAAAAAAAATATATAAATTTTTATTAAAACTACAAAGAATATCACTTTTGTTAACATGATTAACACTTTTTATTGACTTTTTCTTAATAGCAAAGCAAAAAAAAACGCTCATTAAACCATTAAAAATTAATTAATAAAATTAATAATAATAATTAATAATAATTAATAAAAGGAATAGAGAGTGGCAGGCGGTAGATGGAAAGTTTGGAATTGAAGAATCTATTAAAAATCTCAAACACGCGGTCCGAAAAAATATTTATTTTGGTCAAATTGACCCCAATCGGACAACTTTGGGGCACCCTGCTAGCATCAAAGTCGACTAGAAGACGGACAGCAACAAGTTCAGTAAAACAGAAAATCATGTAACAAAAACTAACTGAGAGCAACAAAGAACACTAAGAAAAAAAAACCAGAATGGATGAAGTAACATAAGAAAGAATACCGCCCAACAAATTAGAGATGTTTTTAAAAAAAATTTAAAAAAAATTTAAAAAAAGAGTATAAGTAAGAGGAGAAGAAGGAGGAGGAGAAGAAAAAGTAGGAAGGGCAGACGTTTAAGAAATAAATTATGAAGCTTCAAAAGGGCCGGAAGAAAGAAAACCGCTCAAAAGTTCTTTGAAGTTTTTTTTACTAACGTTACGTAATTACCGATGATCATGATGATAAGGATGATGATGCTGTTAATGCTTTTAACGCGTATGTTATTGATGATGTTGTTGCCACTGATAAACGATTCTACTCTGTGTGCTTTGAGCTTCGGCTGGTGGTGTCGATTTTGTTGCTCTCGTAAAGTTTTTCTTTGAAGAAATTGAATTGTTACACTGCTGTGAAAAGGTAGGCGGGAAGGTTGGGATTTTTTGTATTTTTTCTCCGCTTTTGTTCTGTTCGTCAATTTTTTTTTTTCATTTTAACAGCAAAATAAAATTTTGTTTTTTTTGATAGTTTGACATAAAAAAAAGAAAACTAAATTTTCCAATAAAACGATCTTTCATCAAGCATACAATCAATTAGTTAATCAATCAATCAAGCGATCAATGAAATGAGAAAATAAGAAAATAAAATGTCTTACCGTAAACTATATAAACATAATAAAGTTTATTCATGAATTTTAAGTTTAGTTTAAGTTTAAATTAAAATTAAATTGTATATTTTAGATTACATCCTAAAAAAATAAAATTAAAACTAACTAAAAAATCAGAAAAATTGTTAAGCTGAATAAATAATAAGGTAATAAATGAATAAAAAATAATTCATTTAAAAATGTAACATTTTTTAAAAAAATATGAAATCTATTAAAATTTATTATTTATAATTATAAATTGACTACACATGAAAAATAATTGAATTTCAAGAAAAATAAAAAATAAACTAAAATGAAAGCTTTGAAATTATTATATTTTGTTTTAAACAAAACCAAACCAAATCGTTTCTATTCCAAAGAGATTTATATAAAATCTAAATGTTTCAGTTTTTTAATGCATTATTATAATTTTTACTCTGATGAATTAAATTAAATTTAAAAAATTTCAATTTTAGAATAAATTTTTGTATAATAAAAATGAGTGAAATAAAAATTTTAAAAATTTATGAAAATAAAAACTTATATGAAAACTTTTCTAATACCAATTACTGTAATAACCAGTAACGAAATATATATTAAAAAAAATTTTTTTTAAATAATATGTAATTATACATATTTTTATACCAATGACGGTAAAAAAATTAATAATTTAAAAATTAAAGATAGAATTGAATGAATTAAATAGTTATTAAATAAAAAACAATAACAAAAATTAACATAATTAACATAATAGAAATACATAATTAATAATAAATAATAATTAAAATTACTTTAAAAAAGACTCACCAAAATTTTATTGCTGATCATTTCTTCGTAAAAAAATCTCAAAATATTACGAAAACGTTTTTTCGGACTCCTGCTGCTGCTGCTGGTAGAAGTGGTTATTGTTGTTGATGTTGTTGTAAAGATGGCAATGCTTTTCGTTTTTTTATAACACTTGAAATAATTCACACTCGTCAAATGCTCTAGAATTGATTTTTATAATTTTTTATTTGTTTTTTCTTCTTTTTCTAATCAATCACTGCGAACACTCCTTTTGTGAGTAAGTAATGACTTAGTAGTTGTTGTTATTGACATTAGTACGTATTATTGTTGTTTTTCGAGATTGTTATTTAGAACACTTATGAGATTTTTTCAATAACAGCACAAAAGAAACGGCTGAAAGAAACAAAGAAAAAAAATATGTAAACATTAATTTTCTGTTGATGAGATTTTTCTCCTCAATAATTGAATATTTTTTTTATAATTGATGAGTATCTTCTTCCTCCTGCTGGCACTAAAACGAATTCTCGATAATGACATAATTCAACATAGTAACAAAAGACCTAAGCAACGAACTCGCTGCTGGTGACTGAATCGTATCACGAGCATGATTTTGTTCTGTTTGAGTTTTAATTTATGTTCTTTTTTCTAAAAGTTTTTTATTTTTTTTATTTTTTTATAAATTTTACTAAAGCTGGAAAATCATGTTTTTTTTAAATATGAACTCACACTCGGTTCAAAAAAGGTTTCACTCCACAAAAATGTGTTTACATTGAAAATGTTAGTTGCATAATATTAGCAGTCTTTTGTGCAAAAAAAATATTGTTTATGAGATATGTATTATAATTTCTCAGAATACTTGTGAAAATTTTGCTAATAAATATTTGTTACGAAAATTCTTAAATAAAGTTTTTGGCGGTTTAACTGAAAAATATTGAAAATGTTAGCCAGAAAAGAGATAAAACGTTTATTATCAACTCGCTTAAAATAAAATTTTTTTCAAACATTTACTACTTCTTTTAGTAAAATATTTTATTCTTTGCATTTTCTTTTCATTCAAGTTTTTTTCTCGTCTTTTTCTCTATGAGAACGTTTCGAGATTTCTTGTAAGAACATTTCTTATATTTGTTTGTTTTTTTTTTTTGCTCTTTTTTTCGTTTCACACAAATGCTTAAGCAAATTAAATTCCATTAAAAATCAGTCCATGACAACGACAATAAACGCTAAGCAACATCGTTGATTTTAAGAAGGCACATTAATACGAATCGTTCGTGAGTTTGGGGCGAACGTAGAACTACATGCGCGTCCGTCGAGAACGCATTCACCAAAAGAATTTGTACAATAAGCAGCATAACAACAAAAGATTAACAAAAACCACAACAACAAGAATAGCAGCAGAAGCTCGAGCAGCACTTTTATCCTACTTATTGTTGTTGTTGTTGTTGTTGTAGTCCTTACTGTAGCCTGTACGTTAAGTTACAAGTGTCGCTTCTCTGTCGCTTGCACCTACCGATGGCTCATTCTAGAGATTTTGCTGCTGCTGGCTCTTGATACTTTAGTATCTAAAAATAGATCGATTTTCACAAACAACACGACGCTGACGACGACGACGACAAGTTCATTCGGCCAATTGCCGGCAACCGGATATGGTTAATATGATGCTATGGTTTTTCTGTTGCTGAACAAAAGCACAACAAAAAGGATTCTGGAGTGGCTGATCGTGTGTTTTTGTAAGCTGCTACTGTTTATGTTGTTGTTGTTCTTGTTGTTGTTGTTGTCGCCGTGTCGTGTCGTGCTCTCGCAAAATTAAAACTTATGCTGTTTCCTTTTGAAAGCAGTTCAAGCAGTTCAAGGAGTACGAACGAGTACAAAAAACAGTTTTTTCAAAATGTATAAAACTTAAGCAACAACAACAGCAAAAACAACTACAACAACTCGAACTAGTGTTGTGCAATCTGTATAATTTTTTATTGGTCGGGCTTATTTTATTTATTTATTTTTTGTACTTTTTTTAGGTTTCTTCAGTTACAAGCATTTTCGCGACTTCGCACGCGTTTCTCCAATTTCATCCTCGAAGTCGTTCACGCGTTGTTCGAAATCGTCCGTTACTGTGTTGCTGAGATGGTTATGGTGACTCTGGCAGGCATTTAATTTGCATGCTCAATAACAATAACAACAAAACAACAACAACCACAGCCACTACAACGACTACAAACGAGAACATGCATGTTTTTTTTCTCTTAAAAAAACATCAAGTTTGCAACTTAATTTTTTATGCTGTTTAAGGATTGCAGAATTGTTGTTTTGTTGTTGTTATTGTTATTGTTATTGATCACTTTGTTCTTCTGTTATTGATCATATTGTTCTTAATTGTTAGAACTGATTTACAACGGATTTTTCTTCAACTTAATTCTCTTTAATTTTGAAGGAAAATTTTGTTCTTAATTTTTAATTTTTATTTATTGCAATTTTTTTATATAAGTTTGTAACTTTATGCTGCTGTCAGTTATTCGTTATACTATTTTGAATGTAATTCACTTCCCCTCATCTGGTTTAGAAGTTATAGTCACTGAAATTTTGAAAACTGCGTGTGGTTTATATCTTTCGAGCCTGTAGACATATTTTCATAATATGAATATTACTTCAATGTATATTTCATTATCTTTCTTTTATATAATGAAGTATTTTTTTCTTCAGTAAAAGTAAAAGTATTTAGTTTTCTAGATATCACGGCTTTTCATTTTTTTGCAAAAATGTTGTTAAAAATTAATTTTATATAAAAAAAAAATGCACAGCAAAATCAACACGTCTTTCAGAACACCATTTCAGAAAGCCAAGGCTACTTGGCTGCCATTTTGGTATATAATATTAGGATTTTTCGTAAAGAATTCGAACAAAAAAAAAATTCCTTAGAATTGTTGTCCGAGGAAGCCACTCATTCCTATAAAAGTAATATTTCTCCTAAAAAATTTTCTTAGGAAAAACTTTTAAATTTTTCTGATACTTTAATAACTCAAAACTTTTAAAATTTTAAGAATTTTAAATTTTAAAGGAATCTCTTTAAATGAAAAATTTGTTCAATAACTTTTTTTAAGAAATTTATTTTGTAAATTTTGCGAAAGATTTTTTACGGTATTAATTTTTAAAATTTTATAAATTCCTAACTTTAGTTTTTATGAAAATCTACTTTTCCATTTATTTTCGTTTTCAAATTTTATACAATTTTATTTTTTTTTTTTAATAGTTTTATAATTTTTTAAATATTTTAAAATACATTTTATATATTTTCTTCTTTTCTTTTTTGTAAAATTTAAACAATTCCTAAACTGATTATGGCTTTTTTAATGGAACAAAAAATAATTTATATATCGTAATTTGTTATTTAAAATTGTATTTAAATATTTATTATTTAAATCCAAAAGTTTTAGCATTCTCACAGTTCGTTCTTAATTTCTTAAAAGATTAAAAATGTGCAAATAAATTTTTTTACACAAAATATTTTGGTGATATTTATATTTATTACTTTTTTTTCACAGTCTGAAACAGTCACGAAAGTTTCACAGTCTTACAATCCACAAAATCAGTTTTTAATTTATTTAAAATTTAAACAAAATTTTGCTTATTTAAAAGAACGTAAAATTTTGTGAAAAAACTCATAAATTATTCTCTTTAATTAATGCAATATTTAAAGTAAAAGAAATTAAAACAAAAACAAAAAATTTTCTGTTAAATAAAATAAGATCTAATAAATTTTTTTTCCCTTTATTCCTTCTAATTCTTGACACTCATTTATTTATCAACGACTCGACAGTTACGAAACTGATCGATCAGAGCTCGATTGACAAGAAAAACATTATTATTAAAATTTTTTAGTATTAAAAAAAAATTATTTTAATAAAATGTTTGTGAAATTTATAAGGTTTTTGAAAATTTTGTATGAAATTTTTATGAATATTTTTTGAATTTTCACGGTCTCTCAATCATTTTATACAAAAACACTTTATTGATGCGCGAATCTTTAATCCTTCGACACTTCGCTTTAATCCTTGACAGTTACAAGCAACAGCTTGGATACATGGCCATTTTCCATTTTATGTTTCCTTATTTAAAAATTTTTGTGTTCTTAGGTTTTTTTAGAATATCACTTCGTCAAAGAAAGCTTAATCCTTTTTTTGTTTTTTTTTTAGAGCGTTTAAGCGCGGAGCTTTGGCAAAGTTTTGTTTTTTGCATACACAAATTCTTATAATTTTCCCACAAATTTTTTCAAAATTTTTTTATTAATTTTTTTTGCAGTATTTCTATTTCTGATATTTTATTAATCACAAGAGCGTACGATTTAATCCTTTTTTAAAGAAAGTTTTCATTCTTTTTTCATTTTTCCACGCGTTAATACTTTGCCAGCAAAAAATTGATTAATTTGGAAGAAGGAAGAAGATCTCTTTAAGAAATCACTAGAATCCACAAGAAACGATCCACTCACCATCGACCACCGACTTCAAATGCCACACGATATCTTCGCGCTCGTTGAGCGAACCTTAACCAACGGTTGCGTTTGCGGTTACGGTTACCAAGCGACGATTCGCGAACATTGTCGATAGCGTTGACGCCTAAGATTCAAAGCGAGACGCTGACGCCAGCGTCGTCGTCGTCGTCGTTGTCGTCGCTATGCCTTGAAGAGAGCTTCAAAAACAGGCGAGAGAGTAACTAATGAATGGAGCGACGCGACGCAGCAAACTTCTATAACCGCGTTAACTGCGCGACGTGTCGCGTCGTCAAAGAACTTTCTTAAGCCGACCAACGAAGGCCCAGGCGGGCGGGCGCGCGCGCACGAGCTCTTGTGACTCTAACGGAGGCGAGACCACAAAAAACTGCTACTTGTGATGATGACGGCGGCGGCGCTCGACGACAGGCGACGACGATCAGCATGCGATGTGGCAGAGGGCACGGGCGAGCGGTTTACAATAATCCACAATTACGATCCACTCTTAGGCGGCAGGAATCTGTCTCTAGCTGTTCACAGAGTCCACAGAGAACGACAACGCAGCTGAAAACTAAGCACTTGTTCTTCACTCGAAGACTGGAGAAAGACTGAAGCGAGCACCGCATTTGAACGAATAAATATTTATAAAATCGTGGCCATGGTCGTGATCGTGGTCGCAGTCACAGTCACAGTCACAGTCGCTGCCATTGTCGCGGCAGCAAACGAAGAGAGCGCCTTTAATAACGACAGTGACAGATGCTGCGACGTCGTTAACGCTAATCGACTGCGCAGCAACAGAAATTGCACAATATTAGAAAATGTGACGTCAAAGAAATTCAACCGCTTTCAGCACTCTTAGCATTTTCTTGACTGAGGTGAGTTTTGAGTGAGAAGACAGAGAGAATCATGAATGAAAGAGCAGCACAGGATTCAGAGCATCAATGAGTACTCATAATTTTTCTGCGTTACTCTGAGAGCGTCTGATTGCGCTTGAATTTGTGCATTTTTGTTGTCATTTTGTTTAACGCTGAAAAGTCACGTGGCGCACCGGTCGTTTTTTGTGTTCTTACTTTGTTTGTGCTGTTGCTGGTCGCTGTTGCTGGCCGCTCTGGCTGTTGCTATTGCTGCTGCTGTACTGTAAAATCAGCCGGTTGTTGGTTGCTGCCACTGTTGGTTATTGTTTACAGCAGTGACGTCATCATTTGCCATGAAAACTGGCAGAGCAAGAAACCGATCGAGTCGAGTCAGCTCTCTTTAGTTGAGTTGAGTTCATTTATACTCACCACCATCAGCAAGCAACATTCATCACCATCACCATAACTATTCACCGTTGTATGACGTGGTGAAATTTGATATGAGGAGAAGAAGAAGAAGCAACTTCCAAATGGCACTGCTGTATGCAGAAATTGTGAGTCGTTTTTTTTATTTTCTTTCAATTTTAAAATTATTGTATACATTTTCAAAAATTCATTTGTTATGTAACCAAAATACGAATTCATTATTTTAAGAAAATTTTTAGAATGACAAAATTTTTATATTTCTTTATTTTTATTTGAAAAAATATGCAAAATATTTGTTATCGCAGTCTGTTAAAACCATCAGTAAAGTCTCTACATGCATAATTTTTTCCTCATTATTTCTTTGGTTTTTCCTTTTTTTATTTTTTTCTTAAATAAAATGTGCCACGAAACATGTTGGAATGTTGTCAAAATCTTAAAATTCGTCAGTAAATTTTTTTTGATTAATGTTTTTATTACAGAATTTTTATACAAACAAAAAAACCTTGATTGACTGTAAAAGGGTGGAGAAAATTCTTCAATATATGCAAGAAATATACATAAATATGGTATTTTTGGGTATTTTTTGGTAATAAAATACCTTCGCAAATACGTCGAAGCTTTCATAAAATAGATTTCTTTCTTCTCCTTAAACATTTTTTGAAGAAAACAGATTCTAGAGACAAACAGAAATTTCCGCCTTTTTTATGTTTAATTTTTTTATTTAACACTTATTTTATTTTGTTTATATTTAAAGTGTTTATATTTCAATAAAAATTATTAAATTTTATAAAAACGATGAAATTTTTCAAGAAATTTCTTTTATTTACTCTACAAACAGATTATGATGAAATACGCGAAAAAAATGGTTACTTCGATTGTAGCGATTGACGTGCATTTAAAGAACTTCAGTTCGGAGTTTATACAGCGAAGAACAAGAAAAAGATATAGAAACAGAAGGTAACTGGGTAAGCTTAAAAAAGTCAAATTATGTCAACAAGTTCGTGGGTGGTCGCTCGATGGATTCGATTGCATCGTTATCGACACTGTAGCACTGTTTTCCTTTTCAAGCGCTTTGCCATTTTGAAGGCACTTCGATATCTTGAAGGAGCCTTGAACTCTTGAGCAAACCTTTTGTGGCATGATAAATGATTTTCGGTTGAAAGAATTTTTGTCGAATTAATTTTAGTTTGCAAATTTTAGGAGGATTCTTTCAAACTTTACGATATTTTTTTTTTTGCCTTCAACTTTCAAACAAAATTGAGAAAAACACTGATTAAGATGATGATGATGATGATGATGTTGTTTTTGATTAGAGCCTTTTAAGGCTTTAAAAGTGTTAAGCTAAGCTTTTTATGGAATGCCTTCAAACTTCTTTGAAAGGCTTGTCTCCTCTTAACCTTCTTGGCCGTTTCAGCCTTCGTTGTAGTATTTTCTTTTTGTTCTTTTACGGTTTCGTTAGTTCTTCTTGTTCTTCCTCTGTTTACTTAGTAGTCACTTTTTGTTTGTTTAAACCCAACACTTTTTGTACTTTATTTTAGCGAAGAATGCGTCTTTGTATCAAAAGAAAAAATTTTTACAGTTCATTGACTCAAGTGTTGTTACTTGTCACGTTGTTTAGCGAGTGTTGTCGGTTGCTGTTATTTTCTTTTTTGGTCTTTCTCGGCATTTATTTTGAACTTATGTCATGCAAACTGATTGAATAAAATGACTATATAGTGCGTGTCACACGGTTCTGTCAGTATGAATTTTCATCTAAAAAAACGTATAAATTCATAAATTGTCAAGTAGTTGTTAATTTTTTTAAACTCATCTTTTATCATAAAATTTTATGATATAAAGAGTCAAAATTTTGTATATATTGTTTTTTCATTTAAGCTTGGTATTAAATTTGAATTTAAATTATTTGAAAAACACTCCCGAAGGTCGTAAAATTCAACCAGAATTATTCAATCATACATTTTGTGCTAAGGTGGAACACAATGTATCTCTATAGTTGAATTTTTTTTTGCTTTAGTTAGATAATTTCCTTTTTTTTTTTGTTTTTTTCTTTCACGCTTTTATTTCAATCCATAAAATCACTGAAAAATGTCTTAAATCTAGTAATAAGTTTCACAATCTTAATGCTTTCGTTAGTTTCGAAGTGATGCTCATTTTTAATAATTTTTATTATTTTATTTGCTTTAGAAAGAGCGTACAGCATTAGTCCTGATACACACACACAAACACTTATGCTTTCATACACACGCATGCTCTCTTTCCATTAGCTCTACTGAGACGGCTTTAGTACGACCATCACAATCACCGCAACCGACACGGACGACACGACGACAACAACGAAAATCCATTAAATCCAAAAAGAAGAAAAGGAATCATTTGTTTCAATTGCCCGATAATATTTGAATGATATATTGTCAAAATCTATCTGAAGAAAATCATCGGTCGTAGCAGGTAAAGAGAAAAAGGAAAGCTTTTCATAAGAATTTATTAATTGATCGACGTCTGGTTTAATAAGATACGAAAGCTTGTTGTTGTTGTTGTTGTTGTTGTTGGATAAAGACAGAAAATTGGGTTAATAACTTCAATTAAATGAGAAAATTTCTGGTCATTTCGAAAGTTGAAAGCTTAAGAAGTTCAAGGAAAAAGATTTATTATTTGATTAAAAACGAAATTTTGAACTTACCATTACTGTTACCATTACCATTACCATTACCATTACCATTACCATTACCATTACCATTACCATTACCATTACCATTACCATTACCATTACCATTACCATTACCATTACCATTACCATTACCATTACCATTACCATTACCATTACCATTACCATTACCATTACCATTACCATTACCATTACCATTACCATTACCATTACCATTACCATTACCATTACCATTACCATTACCATTACCATTACCATTACCATTACCATTACCATTACCATTACCATTACCATTACCATTACCATTACCATTACCATTACCATTACCATTACCATTACCATTACCATTACCATTACCATTACCATTACCATTACCATTACCATTACCATTACCATTACCATTACCATTACCATTACCATTACCATCGCCATTACCATTACCATTACCACTACCAATACCATTACCATTACCATTACCATTACCATTACCATTACCATTACCATTACCATTACCATTACCATTACCATTACCATTACCATTACCATTACCATTACCATTACCATTACCATTACCATTACCATTACCATTACCATTACCATTACCATTACCATTACCATTACCATTACCATTACCATTACCATTACCATTACTATGTGCATTTATGTCATTCGTATCATTCATTCGCGCATATGCCAACTTCTTACGGCAACTCCTTCGACCAATTTCTGCCTGTTGGCCCAGATGACATGCCATCACGTCATGAATACGTACTACAATAAATACAACGCTGCAAACGAGCCTACGCACGCACGTACCGAATACATGAAAAGGGAGCAACCAACACCAACAACAACGACCTTAACCCAACAACACTTAATTTGTGTATATCTGATGAGATCTAAAGTAAGCCAAAATTATCTGATCTGATCTCATTTCTGTACAAAAATGCTTGATGATTGCTTGACTCGCATGCGTATTTAAGAAGAGCTAAGAAGGTCATGATATTATTTCGAAAAGTGATGATACTCGTAAGTGAAGCTGTAAAAAACTGTGTACAATTCATTACACACTCAAGAAATATCAGAGTTAAAAAATCAGTTGAACGAAAATAACCAAAAGAAAAACCAAAATTCAATTACGAAAAATTCTTTCTTGCTTAATTCATTTGTGGTCGTTACGGTGCGGGACCACGCCTATGGACTATAACGTACACCCAGACTGCTTACCTTTTGTTTTCAGAATCAAAGTTTCAATCTACGCCGCGTACTGCCGACGTGGTTTTTTCTTAAACGCAAAAAATCGCAGGCAGCACGCATTCACGCATCTCACACGCATTTTAAACATTTTGCAGACCATAAAAATGCCGCCTTTGGTGTGGTTTTTTAGTAATTACGGGGATGGTCGCAGCGGCAACACTTCCTCGCAGCCTTGTGCAACGAGTGTGTGCGGGTGTGTTTTCCATTTTATAGAAATTTCATATGCTTTTAGTTTCAGAGAAGACTTGATTAAAATACATTCATAATATACAAAGATTTTTAAAAATCGCTTATTATTACTACTACATATTAGTCTTCCTCTTCTTCTTCTTCATCCTTATCTTCTTCTTCTTTATATTCTCCCCTACTACTTCTTTCCTCTTATTACTTTTGGTCGAGTAAACCGAGAAACTCGCATCCTTTACCTCAACTCTTTACTTCTTTAAATTGTTTTTTTTTAGTTCTTTTGATTTCGTTTCCGTCTTGTTTTTGTTGTTGTTTTTATTTTTGTATTATCTTACTGATAATATTAATATTAAAATTAGTTCCGCGATTATCGTGGCATCGGCTGTGGATGGTGTCAATACCACACACGAAGCATTATAGCAAGCAGTCCATCGTTGTGCCTTTTTCTTGTTCTTCTTCTCGTCTATAGAGTAGAAAAACTGTTGAGAATAATTCTATAACTATCACGTAAGTGGTTTTTTGTGCGCACCAGCGTAGAAAATTTTGTGAAAATATCAAAATGTGTCGAAAAAAGGAAAAAAAAATTAAACAACCACAAATTCATGGAAAAATACAAAAAAGTCACCAGAAAAATTGACTTAAATTTAAAATAAATATATTTATTTAGGCACTTCAAAAAAAACCTAAAAGTTTAACCATAAAAAAACTTTAAAATAATAGCTCAAATTAAAGAAAAAAAGGGATTATTCAAAAAGAATTTGAAATAAAATCAGCAGAAAATAAATAAAAATTGGAGAAAAAAAAAATAAATAAATAATTAGGATAAAATACAACAAAGAAATAAAATCGGAAAAAATATTTAAATTTATAGAAGAAAAAATGTTTAAAGAAAATGTGACTAAAATAAAAAAGTTTATACTTTAAGATCCTATACAGAAGACACAAATTCTTAAGAAAAACTCAAGCAAAAATATGCGTACATATATACGAAAATATAAATGTCAATAATATAATTTACCATATAATATAAAATTATCGGAAAATATTATCGAAAAAATTTAAATGGATTTTTTTTACAGAAAAAAATTCTTTCTTCGGAAAAATTAGACCCAGACATTTTTGGAGAAATATCAGAAAAATACCCACCAAAAAAAAGAAAAAACGAAAATATGTCGAGCGACATAAAACATATATACAGAAAAATTTCATATAAAAAATAATAGCTAAAATCTTGTATAAAATCATCAGAAGATCATCATATTTAAGTATAATATATTCAAAGATATTTTTAAGCAAATATTAATGTATAAAAAAGAAAGCGAGCGATTGCCAGCGATCACTTTTTTCCATGATCTATATCATGATTCATGATTAGTATCATGATCGCTATTAAATCTTTCGCAACAACAACACTCATAACGATAAAAATGGCATTAGCATTGACGATAATGTTCACAACAACAACAACATCAACAACAATAGCTACAACAAAAACAACTGAAATAATGACAATTGACGCTTTTCGCTTTTTTCATTCATGAAAAATATTTATATCAATCTAAATTCTTTCATAACAAAACCCAATAACATATACCAATAATAATACAAATGATATACCGACACCAACATTTCCAAAAACCAACAACAAAAATGCGAACGTTTAAAATGAACAACGATTTTTTCTAGTTTATGTGTACATAACGATCATTAAGAAAATCAATAAAAATTAATAAAAAGTAAAGCAACAACAACAACAATAACAACAACAACAACAACAATCAATACAACAATAGTCGCATTGCGGCGCCTATTAAGATAACACCAACACCAACAACAACACAACAATAATAATTTTTAAAATAATAATGACAACGATCGCTGTTTTACTCATGATCAATGACAAGATCAATATTAATTATTTCACGACATTATAGTGATAAAACCAACAACAACAACAACAACAACAGCAACGAGAAGAAGAAGAAGAAGGAAAAAAACGAAGAACAGTAACAAAAACACCAACAACCGTAAACACTTGCCGCGAACACTAAATAATTAATGAACTAAACTTTTATTCTACACAACAACAACAACAACAACAACGACGACACAGCACAATTACCACACTTTGACGCGCGCGTTTCTAATGACGTTGCGTTGCTTTGCTTTCTTTATACTCGTCGAAAAATATGTCGTCCGTCACTTGAATTTGGCCGTAATGAGCGCGTGTCTATTTTATGGTCAAATGCAGTTAAGTTTCAATTGAATTTTATTAACAAGCAGCTGATGAGGAAACGACAACAACAACAACAGCAACAATCCCAAATGATAACGCAACACTTGCGGCTCAATCGCCAGCGAATGATGAAATCGCAAGCGATCACGATAACAATCGCGATGGCATTTCGTAATACCAAACTTGATGGCGGTGGCGATGATGATGATGATGATTATGACGATGACAAACATAGGATCGGTAGGCTTTTACCACGATGATGAAGATGATGATGATGATCATGATGGTAATGTCAATAATGCTAACAAACGAACACGGTGCGCTTGTGAACGATCACGTTTGCGGTTGTGTTCGCGGTTGCGCCCGTTCGTGGTTGTGGCCACGATTGTAATCATAGTTTGTGGTAGCTTCTGTTTGACCAACAGCGCTAGTAGCGACAGCAGTAGCAGCAGTTGTCGCGGTATTCAATTCAATTATAATTTATAAAAAAAGGCGGCAAAGAATTTTATTAAAAGCTAAGAATAGAAAAATCAATAGCAACAACAACAACAACAATAACAATATTCAATGTCAACCATATGGCGATGACAAAAAAGGCACTATTTAACAATTATTGATATCACATTGTTGTTGTTGTTGTAGCTTTTTTATTATCGTATAAAAGATAATATATATAAACGATTAATATAGATAATAGTAATAAAAAAAGTAATAAAAAATAATAAAAACCTCTTTATATAGTAATTTCATTGATATAATAAAAACTAATAAAAATTAGTTTAAATAATAGAAAATATGAAGATGCTAAAAAGCCTGTGTCAAGGGACCGTATCATTATAACGAATCGCAAAATGATTTGAATTGCCCTGATTTTTGGTCTAGCGTGGCTCTTGTTCTTATTTCTGACACCATTTTTAATACAACGAAGAAAGATAGGTTAGTCTCATTTGATATTCTCAGGCTTATATCTTCTAAACCATTATTAATATAACAATAATATGTACGGTTGCGCCATATTTCATGTCGGTATGTAAATATAGAATAACTTTAAAATAAAAAAAACACCGAAAATAGATTTTAATTTATGAGGTATATTTATTAATTTGATCCTTCAAAATTTATTTGGACTATATTTTGAATACAACATCGATCAAGTGGCCGCCTCGATTGGCCAAAGCAAAATGTGCTCCTTTTGCGGCGTTTTCCATCACTTTTTCGTGTCTTCATGATGAAATTGTAATTGTAAAATTAAATTCTATACGATATTATGTAAAATTAATTGTAAAATTACAATTGCAACTGAATTGACGTTTCAAAAACATGTTTACTCAAGTCAATCGGTTGATAAATGTTCAAGTTATTCAATGTTTACATACTGACATAAAAGATGGCGCAGCCGTTACATACGAGTTTATCGTTTAAATGGATTTTGATTATCTTTATTTTGTATAATTAAGTATTTCACTCTTATTTATTATTTATTTATTATGTATTTCTTTAATAAAATTAATGTAAACAATTTTATTTAAAAAAAAAAACTAGAAAACTGTTCAGCGGCGACACAGTTATGTTTACTAAAGGATCCATTAACGTTATTGAAAGTGCCTTTTAATAATTGCATTAAAGACATAATACTCGTAATATTGTAACCATATAAAAGACTAAATTATAAGTTAAGCTTTTGTTTGTACTTTTGAGGATTCAAATTTGTCAACCATTGAGTTGAATTTTTATACCATCATAAGTTAATATATCGTACGATATACTTTTTTCCACAAAATTATTGAGTTTTGTTGAAAGTCGGTGTATTGCATATACTTTTTTGGAACTAAAAAAACCATTTAATAACAAAAACTCCGAGTGTATTATACTCATGGTAACTAAAAGTAAGAAATAATACGAGTACTTACCCGAAAATATCACATTCGTTTTCAAAATAATAATAAAAGACTGTCTAAAGCGTGAATATTATTTGTTCCTCCAAATGGCATCGGATCTTTGGTCTTCAGGAACCACCCTTTCATCAATTTGTTGATTTTTTTCATGACTTTGGATTTGTTGTGTGCTCGCAGTTGCCTTTTTCCCTCTAAAATCATTAGTTTTTTAGCTTTTCGTTTTTCCTTTGATCCATCCATTGCACTCTACTACAGATCCATTCCTCTCTCACTCTCCGTGTGTACCTCTGAGCATCTAACTGTCTAAATACTGATCTGTCCATCCATTTCTTCATCCACTTTTTCATCTCGTTGTCGTCTGTCCATGTACTTCTCAGTCCAACCTGTCGACGCTGTCTATCTATCCATCCGTCCGTCCATCCGTCCGTCTCTTCATCTCTCAGTGCTTCATCTTCTGATTTCTATACATTTCTATACAAGAAAGCAAAGAAGAAAAAAGCTTGAGCAGGAAAAATCTATTAAACTCAAAACAAGTTCAAGCGTTTAAAACAGAAAAATCCGATTCACGAATGAATGACGGAATGATGGAATGTTAGAATGAAATACAGCAAAAACAGCGTTAGAAAAACGAAAAGAATTTATGCAATATTTTTTCCCATTCTTTTCCCGTCGTCAAGTGCCACTCACTCACACGCTGGCGTTTCGGTCTTGTAATGAGTTTGATGACTTCGCGAATGCCATCATGCATTCTTTTACACTTGTTGTTGTTGCTGTTGGTGATTTAAATGTTAACTAAGTCAGTTAATGACTGACTCACTGACAGAATGGTTGACGGACTAAGTGTAGAACCAAGCAACAGATTTTAAGCCAAGATGAAAATGATGTAAGCCAAGTTGTTTACAATTGATCGAGAGTGATCTTACTTAAAGAGTTTACTAAAGTGAAGATGAAGTGAGGATGTTAAAAACATTCCTGAATAATCGAGAGTAGTATTATTTCAATATCTTGCTTAAAACAAGATGATAAAAATATTTATTATTAATCGAAAATTATCTTATTGTAAAATTTTATAGGGCTTAGCGTTGAAAATAGTCATCGCGATCGAGAAAAGAAGGTTCTTGAACTTTTACGAATATATACATATTTATTTAATATTTTATTTAATTTTTTATATTTATTTTTTTAATTATTTTTTTTTTTAATTAATTATTTTTTTATTTTTTTTTTATATTTATTTTAATTTTTTTATATTTATTTTTGTTTTTTTATTTATTTAAAAAAAATTTATTTATTTTTTTTTATATATCTGATATATTTTTTTTTTTAATATCTATATTATTTACGCTCATTCCTACGATCTTATAAAAACTTCTTTAACTCGTCATTGATTAATTGTGATCTTACTAATTTTCTTAAAATTTCTGAGCAGAACAGAGCGATTACTAAAATGATAGAAATTTCATAGTAATTTATTTTTTTTAATAATAACACAAAATAATATTTTATTGAGGAAATGTTCTTAGATATCGATTTGAAATAAAGCTGATGTCAATCGACTTACATGCGATGATGAAATTCATCACAGTGACAGCAGCACCAACAACAACAACAACAATAACAACAGCAACACATTTGATTATACGTTTTTTATTATGGCAACTTTAAAATTTATAAAAAAAAAAAATAAAAAAAAAATATATACATATAATGAATAAATTTAGTCATTTGAGTTAACATTAAGCAGAACCTTATCGTTAGTTGAGAAAATTAATTAAAATTTATGGATGATTATTAGCAATTAAATTAACTAAGCTCAAGTTCGCCAGCTTTCAGTCTTTCGTCTGAAGAATTGAAGTCTTTCGTCAAGAAATTGAAATAAAAGAAAAATATAAGAAGAACAAAACACGTACAAATTTCTTGAAAGTGGTATGAAAGATTGTATGGTAGAGAGAGAGAGAGAGTGGGAGGGAGAGGAGAGACCTGACCATTTGAAATCATTTTGAAGCCTGTTCGCCCACCGACAGGCATCGCTGCTGCTGCTGCTGAGCGTTGATAGTCAAAGCGTTGCAAACCACATGCAGCATAGGTGCCGCGGCGGAGGTGAGGCGATGATGGTGCATCTGTAAATGGCACATTTGTTGTGCTTTTTTTTTTCTACATCAAAAGTGGTTGCTTGTTTTTTTTGTTTGTTTGAAAAAGAGAGAACACTTTCGCCAACTTTTAAAATATTTCTTACTTCTTTCTAAGGCCCGCTACTGTATTGAATTTAATAATTTTGAAAAATTTTTTTTTTTAATTTTTTTAAATAAAAATTTTTTTTTTTAAAATTGGTTTTTTGATTTAAAAATTATTAAATAAAAAATAAAAACAATTTTTTGAAAAAAAAAAGTTTCGAAAAAATTGGTTCAGAAAATTAGAAAAAAAAAAATTATTTGGTTTTTTGATTTTGAAGATTAAAATTCTTTAAATTTTGCTTGCAGAGCATTAAAAAAAACCGTACTACTAAAACATTTCAAATATCTTAATGGAGTTGATGATGAAGACGAAGGGGAAGGGGAAGGGGAAGGGGAAGAGTAAGATGAAGCTACGTAGAAGCTGCAATACAATGCTATCGAGCAATTACAACAGCAACCAATGAAACAACAATAACAACAACAACAACAACGATAACAACAGCAGAAAATTTTCAAAGAAGAACGCCTTGAACTTGACCCCAACGAGAAGCGGTTGAATGAAACGGGCCTGCCCAACTGCCATTCAAACAACGTCTAACCGACGGACTGCCGTCTGCGGACGTCTGTGTGCCCGCCTGCCCACCTGTCTGTCTGCTTGTTTCCTCCGTCAAGCCAATAACCACGCATTTCAACACATGCTTTCATGAAAAGTTCAAGTTCGTAATGATGCCTCAGACCATGACAAACGGATTAACTTTGGTCTGCAGCGAAGCTGTGTGTTTGTACGATAATAGCAACAGTACAAAACAACAACAACAACATCAACAATACCACCACCAGCACCATCAGCATCGGCATCGGCATCGCCATCAACAACGGAATTCCGGCTTAGAGAAATAATTTTCATTACCAATGTTTTTCCTTGCATTAAACAACGTCGACGACTATAATGACGGCGACGGTGACGAGGACGATGGCAACGATGATGACGGTTAACGTTCATTTTCGACAACAATAAAACAAAAGAAAAACAAGTACAAAATTAAGCAAAGATTTTAGAAAAAATAAAGCTTTAAAGCTTTTGACACACGCTAAACGCCTTTCGTTTGTACACATGGTGGTAGCCGATGATGATGGTGATGGTGATGATGATGATGATGATGATGATGACAACGATGATGATGCTGCTGCGGACGACAACGATGTATTAATTGCTCTTGCTCGATGGCGGTGGCTTCTTGGCGGTGACGCATTGATTGTTGTGCCGACACTCATTGTTGATCAACGAGTCACATGATTCGCGTCTTCACTTCTTCTTCTTCTTTCTACCTTCCCCTTTCTATACCTCCTTCCGTTCTTTTTGCATCGTATTCGGCCTTTGCCGCTAGTTACTGCTTTTGCTTCTGCTTTAAAACTCATTGATTTTTAACTCAACCGAAGTCTTCAAAGAAGCTGCCGAAGCCTGAAGTCGAAACTGCAGTTAACGTCGATGAGTCGTAGAGTCGTTGCCACCGCCGTCACCTTTTTGTAACTACTAATCAACAGTTTTCTTGTTCTTCTGCTCTGAACGATTGCATTAAAAATTGTATGCAGGCGGTATGCCGCTTGCCGCTTGCCGCATGCCGCCGTAGTAGCATTCTTCGTTTTCGTTTTTCTTTTTATCGTATTTTTAATCTCCTGTAAATTATTAGTACTTTTTTGTGAGAGTTTTTTGTTCTTATTTCGTTTTCTTTTTGTGAGCTATTGACGACGACCACCACAACGACCAGCTGCTTCTTATTGAAAGTTCAATAGTTTTTAAAAATAATTTCATACTGAGACTAATGTGAATGACCAGCGTGGCGGCGGCGGCGTAGTTTTGTGGTTAATTATTTTTCGATTTTTCATGTTTTGCAGCCTACGAATCAGGTACAGCCAAGTTCTTTTCTTTTGTTGTTTTTTTTGGGGGGAGACGTCTTCAAATCAATCGGTTCTTCTTTATTTTGAAAAGAAGTCAGTTCAACTAAGTCATTTATAATACAATTGCATTAAATTAATTACGTATGTTGGTAAAAAAAGGAGAATAGTTTTAATGGTAGTTGTTGTTGTTCTTGCTTCGAAATGAATGGTTTTTTTCTTTCATTTTAGTTTTATAATTATTTACAACATAATGTTAATAATTGTCCCGATATGGTTTTTTATATATTTTTCTACTAAGCTTGAAAAATTTAATGATTTAAAAAATTAAGAAACTTAAAAATTTAAAATTTAACAAATTTTAGTTTTATTTTTTAGCGTTAAACAACTCCTTAAATGACTTTAATAAATAACTCGTGCGAATAATTAAAATTTTCTTTTGAACTTCTTGCCCGCAAAAGTTTGTGTCTTAAGTCTTTTTACTTTTAATTTATTTTCGCTCTACCAACAAGAAGTTTGTTTCTTAAGTCTTTACGGTTCATTTATTTTCGCAACGAGCATGAAATACGAGTTTGTGTCTTAAGTCTTTTACTTTAAAGCCTTCAATTTTTTTTCAAAATTTAATAAATAATAGAAAAAACTAGAAAACAGAAAATTAATGAAAATCAGAAATAAATAAACACAATAAAATTTCAATTTAACACAATTCGCTGGAATAATCTATTTAGTTTCTTTAGAGAATATTCTGTTTTAAAAGGTGTTGTTTTCTTGTTCGTCTTTTGACACATAAAAAGCATTAATTTATTTTTCTATTGCTCTACTTTTGTTTAATTGAAAGTCACGAATATGCTGCCATTTGTGACCATTTGAAAGACGCTTCAACGGTTGATCTTCTGGGGCTCGGTGTGCCGTTTTTCCTACCATTCAAATGACGAATGAAATACCAAAAAAAAAATATATATATATAAAATTACGAATAAGTAATAAATTGACACTGTTTTAGTTTGCGCTCTGTACGTTGTTCCACTTGCTAAGCATTACAAACGCACACACTCGTACAGCAGAACAACAAGAATAAGGACAAAGAATGATGACAAATCACAACAACAATAACAACAACAGGGACAATAATAGCAAAGCAAATGAAAGCTACAATAATTTATGGCAAAATCAAATGATTATGAAAAGTTGCTGCTGCGCAAAAACTTGAAGGAGTATGGGCAGAGGAAGAACAAGAAGAAGAAGAATCAAAAAGAAAATATTGATTGCATTGGCTGAATAGAAAAGCAACAACAATAACAATATCAGCAAGAAAAGTTTTTCTTGTTTAATAACGCAGCGTGGTTTCTGAATGTGAGTCTATAAGTATTAATTAAACTACGAATAAATGCCACAGGAACAGCTGCTGAAGGCCGAAGCAGGCAGCCGCTCGCTGGAAGAAAAAGAATGTCTTCGATAGTCGAAGAAAAGAGCAACAGCCGCAACAAAAGATGCAGATGCAAATGTTCGCCAACAAACTTCTTTGCATGCAATCAAAATAAAATAAATTATCGCATGGATAAAGACCGCAAGAAAGAAATAGACGCGCACAACGTTCAAGAAAGTTGTGCATAATAGACTTAAGTAAAAGTAGTCTTTTTAATCTGACTTAACTGAGGTTGGTTGGTTGTTGTTGTCGACGATGGCGTTCATGATGCTGAAGCAAGGAAGAAAGTAGCGCAACAGCATCAAAGCTCAATCAAAGGAAGCGAACAACTTCAATGATATTCAAATATAAATAGCAAATGTATTTGCAACAATTAACAGCTGCAATTATCATCATCATTATCAGCATCATTATCATTATGAACAACAACAACAACAACAACAACAACAAACGGCTTCAGCGGATGTATGCATATCAAATCATCGCGGGCTAATCTTTTCGCTGAATGATTTTTTCTTTTGCAAAAACGGACAATGTTGCCACCTTGCTGAATGTAAATGGTGGTTCGTTGTTTCGTACTCTGTCCATTTTGCGCTCGCTCTGAAGTTTAGCTCAATTAAGATACGATTGTAGAAAATATTCTTCAGCGGAAACGCCGCAAAATGGCTCGTTCGAAATGTATCCGCTGCGATCAACTTTACGTTGAGTGGACGTTCAGTCAGTCGGTCATTTGTTTGCTCGGTCGTCTGATCGGTCATTTGGTCGGTCGTTTGGTCGACCAACCGATCGATCGGTCAACTTTTTCTCATTGTCGTCGTATTCTTTCTTTCTTATTATTTTATTAAATATTGTCATTTAGCGGTGCTTCTTCTTCTTCCTCTAACAATCTAACATCGTTTAAGATTATGCGCAACATAAAAAAGGTAAAGAAAAATCGTTTAAGCAAATTGAAAGTAAAGCCAGCCAGCCGGCCAACAGATCTAACGACAACAACAAAACCACACTCGATAACATGACCGTAGAGGAGAAAAGACCTCCTTAACAAGTGCTATATCTTAATTATTATTTTTCTTGATAAAGTTGTTTTTTTGATAAACCAGTTTTTTATTATGTTTGAAAGCTAAAACTAAACTCTTGCATTGATTTGTGTTTATAATCATTACAGTCTGATAAATTATTCAAATTATACACAATTTTTCAAGAGATATAGAAAAGATTAATACAACAAAGACGTCTGTTTTCTTTCTCTTCTTTTTTTGAAAGCAAAAAAAAGTTGCGTGTTGTTTTTGTTGCGATCTAAGAATTATAAATGACCAATTTTTGGCACTGATTCTTTGTTAGTTCGTAGATTTGTTTTTGTATTGGTCTTTTATAGAAAGCAATGAATAAATAATGAATAAATGAATAATAATTAATGACTTTCTCCATAAAGTCTAAGCGAGAGATGATGATTTATTGCGCTCATTTATGAGATTTGCTTTATAAAATTTATAAAATTCCTAAAAGATCAACTTCCAAAAGATCAACTGTTCGCGATCAAACGTCACTAACGACTAACGAGCAACGACCAACCGATGAACCATTAAGCGATCACACAATCAAGGATCAACCGATGAACCGAATAGATATCAACCGATCAACAACCCAAAACTATTGACGATCAACCGATCAATGATCAACGATCAACCCATCAATGATCAAGACATTAATGATGAACTTATCAACGACCAATTCCTCAACAACGAGCAATGAGAAAAACATCAACAAACAACCGATCGATGATCAACGATCATTATTGCGTTCTTCAGTGTATTTTATATAATCTGCTAAATGTACAAACTGTAGAAAGTAATTATCGATAGAATGATAATTTCAAAAAAACGAATTGAGAGTAAAAAATTGTATTACAGAAACGTAATAAAAACTTACAAAGTTGTTTTCAATGTAATAAAAATTCAGCATAAGATGAAGAGTGGCCGAAGGAAGGACTTTCAATCAATCGAAAGCAATTATAACAATTGCAAATTCTTATAACGACAATCACAAACAACCCTTCAATGCCGCAATAAAAGAAGTAAAAAACCCAAAGAATAATCAACATCAACAACAACACCAACAACAACAACAGGAACGACAAGAAAAAGAAAACAATTCATTCGCAGAAGCAATGATTTTGTTTGTGACACAGTTATTGTTGTTTTTGTTAAAGCTTGTCGTTGTTGTTAATGCGGATAATGTTTCTGATATTATTGTTGTTGTTGTTTTTTCAAGTACCAACTTCACCGTACTTCAAGCTTTTCTCAACTTTTTTCATCAATGATTCGATGATGTTCGTGAGGATTTTGGCGGTGACCATTTTAGGTCGATCGCTGATCTGTTGATCATTGATGTGTTGATCATTCATCGCTCGTTTTTCGTCGTTTCGCTTCGTCGTGATCAGACGTTTTCGGTCGCTCTATTGATCGGCCGATTTGATGGAATTTCTGATCGTTGGTTACTTATTGATCGTTCTATCGTTGGTCGGTAGATCGTTGGTTAATGTGTTCTTGATCGGTAGATCGTTGATCGGTTGATCGTTGTTTATTGATCTGTTGATCGCTAAAGGGTTTATCGTTGATCATTTATCGGTTGGTGCGTCGATATTTAATATTTTGATCGTGAATCATTGCGCGGTTGTTCATTTGATTTGATCGTTGATTATTGATTATTGACCGACTGATCGTTGATGAATTAATTGTTAATGATTGGTCGCATTTTATTGTTTCTGGATTGATTTGTCATTAGACAATCATCTCGAGATATTATTATGGTATGATAAGAGCTCAGCGGGACTATGAATGGGCTATAGGTTCTCGACGTGGCGAAAAGTTACACACAATCGTCCTAAAGCAAGAGCAACCAACAACACTAGTAACAATTTAACAAGCAATAATTTGTTAAAACACTTTAAAAGTAGAACAAAAGCTCAAAAGCATCAACACAACAATTGTTGCAAAGAACCCAAAAGCAAAAATAAACATGTATAAAAAGATTATACCATAACACTACAATAAAATAAAGCAACAACAACAACAACAGACAACAATCACAAGCCATTGAAAAGCACGGACAAACCAACTGAAAATGGAACAACAATAATTTGCATTTCTTCATGCTCATTGCGATTGACGTTGATTGCGTTGAGCCGACGCCGGTCAGGCCGAGAGCCTGCCGTGTGAATGCGCGTGCGCCTCGTAACAAGAGGCGTGCTGGGGCGATTCGGTGCAGCAGTGCAGCAATTTTGTACAGTTACTAAGGGTCAAAATTCGAAGTGGAGCAGCAGCGGCAGCAGCAGCAACTGCGACAGATAAAGCAAGAGGAAGAGAGAGGAGTTAAAGAGAACACCTCGACTAGAATAACAACAACAACGACGGGCAGTAGTCACACGCTTCGGGTAAAGTCGCACGTTTTTTTTTTGGTACTCTTTCTGCAACCGGATTTTGATGCCGAGCGACCAACGAAGCCACAAATCGCGATTGCTGCTTGGTACCGTTTGCCAACAATGCAAAGCACATGCTGCTGTTGTTGTTGGTGCTGCTGGAATTTTCTATGAAACAAATGATCGATTGTTCATGCGAGGATTCCAGAAATGCAGCAGCGGCAGCAATCAAATTTGTTACTGCTTCGGTCTCTCTTGATCTAATCTTCGGTGACCCTGATAATTGCACCTTGAAATTGTTCACAAATCGTTGACAATCATTGCAATGAAAAATAAAACTCTGAGATTTAAAGAAAAGGTTTAGCATACAAAAGACTTAAGAAGCGAACTCGTTGAATTAACTCGTGCAAAATTAAATAAAAATAAGTTGAAAAAAATATCACAATAAAACGTAACAAAATAACACGATTATGGTGCATATAGCGTGTAAAAAAATAAAACGCAAAGCAGTGAAGTCCAAGCAGAAGAAGAAGAAGAAGAAGAAGAAGAAGAAGAAGAAGAAAATCAAAACTAGGAAGGAAGTTGGGAACAAAAAGGAGGAAGGAAAAAGAAACGGTGACAGCGCTTCAGGTGGTACATGGATGGCATGATAGCGCATTGCTACGCTTTTGTTGGTGTTGTTGTTGTTGTTGTTGTTGTTGTTGTTGTTGTTGGTTTTGCTTGCGAGTGACATGCAAACGCAAATGAAATAACAGTTAATGATTTATTGCTATAAAGAAAGGTACAAGATAACAAGAAATTAAAGGCAGGGTGGGGAAGGGGGAAGCGGACAAACAGGCGGAAAAACAGACAGACAGACAGACAGAGAGACAGACAGAGAGACAGACCGCTTGAGAGGAACTTACATAAACACTCAAACAGAGAACATAGATTTAAAACTCCCGAAAATAGACCACAAATGAAAGCTTAAAGGGAGACTCAAAGGGACCCCCAAAAAAAGGACGTCAAGCAGCAGCAAAACAAAACCGCGCCCAGAAAAAAGGATTTAGAAGAAAGAGGGTTACACTAGGCTCGAAAGTGAAGAAACCCCAAAACTAAAGATCCAGTCCAAGAAGAGGAAGAGGGAGACCTAAGCAAAGACCTAACCTGACAAAAAAAATTAACACAAAAACCAAGTCAAAAACACCCCGAAAAGGCAGGAATGATTCCTCAAATGGTCCCTCAAAGGGTCCCCCGAAATAAAAAAAAAATACTGAAAAGACCCAAACAAAGACTCACAAGAATTTGCAGAAAGAGGCTCAGACAAACCAAAAAAGAAAGGAAGAGGATAAAAAGAAGAAGAGAAAGAGAGAGAAAGAGAGAGAGAGAGAGAGAGCAATAAAGCCAATCGGATATAAAATTTAAACATACTCGTATATACACGCTGTCATGCACGATTGGCACTTTCGAGTTCAGAGTTATCAACAAAAACCTTCATGCATTTTTGGTTGCTGTTGTTGTTGCTGTTGTGGTTGTTGTTTTTGTTATTGTTATTATTATTTTTGCAACAAAACCAAACAAAAAGCATTTTTATCATGCGCATTATCATAACGCTTGCATTGAATTGAGTTGAATCGAATCGAATCGAATTGAATTATTTTCAGGGCAAATCGTGTGCAGCCAAAACGAAGCCACAGTCGCGCTCGAATCGCTCGAACTACAACAATTCATTCAGTCAATAAATGTAAATATTTAAGGAAAAATTGAAAAAAAAAAAAAAAAAAAAAAACTAAACGATTATGAAGTCAAATCAGGTGAAGTTTGTGCAACGAAAAAAAAAGAGGAAGACAAGAAAAGAAAAAAAAGGCAAAAAAAAACAACGAAACATCAAAATTCATCCTCGTAAAGTAAAGAAAAATAATGTCAAGTGTGGCAAATAATTTTCCCCTTTTCTGGCCTTTTCTTTGTAGCTTTAACCTTCTACTGAAATCTATAACAACAAAAACTGATTTTTTGAAAAGAGTGACCGACTTGCTGTCTTTCTTCGATTCGAAAATCGATTCGAAATCGTTGATTGAATTTTTTACGGATTAGAATTAATTAATGTTTACATCTAATTTAAAAAAAACTGTAATGTACTTTTACATTCGTTTTAAACTAAAGAAATAATAAAAAATCCACAAACAAAAATTGTGAAAAATCAGTGAAGAAATGTTTCAAAGTTTCATGATGAAGATGATATAGTGCAATATTGCCATTTGGTTGCAATATTTGGTTGTAATTTAGGTCAGTATTTAATAATTGTTATAACATAGTATTTGACTTCACAATTATTTAATTGTGGCATTTTCTGTTTGGATTTAAAATCAAAAAATCATATCATATTTCGAATAATTTGAGGGCATTTTTAATAAATACAAATATCAGGTCTTGTTGGATATACCCAATAAACGTCTAAATCATCACGTTCAATCATCACAAGTACTATAGCATTTTTTTAAAAATTTTTTTTACAAGATTTTATTACAAAAATCTAAATACTTATTGTTTAGATTCTTGGCAAAATGGTTAGTGCTTAGTGTTTATATTTTTGGTTATAAAAGAAGGACCCATATGGGATTTTTTATGTGTATTAATTTTCCCCAAATATATTTTATTTTATTTATTTATTTTATATTTTGCTAATTATTTTATATTTATATTTATATTGCTTTTCGTTTAGCATTTTCGTGATTAACGTGATTGACCACAAGAAAATACTCAAGAACCATCAGCATCGATTTTCATATTAAATAAGCCTGAAAATTCTCAGAAAATTAGCTTTGCATTCACCCGACATTTTTAAGAAATTGCAGACAGTTTTTAGAATCTTGTTTAAAATTCTCACAAGATGTTAACAAATCATGGTCATTGTCGGTTAATCGTTAAAAGAGTTTATGGCAGTACTATGTAGAGTGGGCGAAGAGTGAGAGGGGAAGGTTAGGTGAAAGTGGTGGAGGGGGGAGGGAGATGAAGAGGTTCGCAGCAATCTATTTGATGGCCAATCATTCTGTTATTCAATAATTTTGTAATTTTTATGGTAATTTTTAAAACTACGAGTACAAACGAAATGTTGTTGTTGTTGTTGTTGTTTCTCTTTCTCTTCATCCCATACGATACGTTACGATATGCGACGTTTCGTATGTCTTTGTAATGCTTAATCATTGAATCATTAAAGCCTTCAAAGACTTTTAATACTCTTAACTATTTCCTCTTTAGCCATTAACATGACGGTTGGAAGGCAAATTCCTGTTGACCTAGTGGTACGCTGTGCTGTACCGTTTCGAGTCTCACGATGTCCGCATTGCTTGCCGTTCATAGAACGTTCTTTATAACGATCCGGCTTCGAAGGAAGTGCTTTCTCGTATCAAGAAAAATACAATAATAAAAATCGAAGAAGCAAGATTTAGCATACGATAGGAATAGAAAGAGCGTGGCCAGAGGAGAGAGGAGAAGGGTAAGTGAGGGTAACATTACAACCATCTCGTAATACTCGATGGTAAAAAATTTCCCTCGAGTACCGTTCTTTTAACCGTTTAATGATACTCTTACGATTATCGTAAAAGTTTTGCCCTAAAACGTTTTATTATCTTCGCTATGATAAGTATTATTGTTGCTGCTGCTGCCGTTGTTGTTGTTGTTGTTGTTGCTGTTCATTTACTATGCAGATAAATTTTTATTGCCGCCGATGCTGCTTCTAGTGCTTCCTGCTTCTTCTATCGTTCTTGTCATTTAAGCATTCACTAACTTTTCAGTATGTTCAGCCTCTTGTTGGTGGCCGCAAGTATGATAGATAACAGCAACAACAACAACAACAGTAACAACACTGCAATTGTGACCGAAACAACCAAAAGAACCATTCTCATAAGCCTCACCATAGAAGATACAGATAAGAGGCGGAGATCATCAACATAATGCTATATCATTAGTATTTTTCTTTTTGTTTTTGATCTTACTTTATTATTATTTATGATCTTTATTGAAAATTGTACTCTACTACGCTTTCTACTACTTTTTTTTTTGGACTTACTATTTTTTTTGACAGGAAAAAAGTGGTTCTTCTTGCGCTGCATTTCGTTTGTTGTTATAAAATACATAAAAATCATTTACAAAAAAAGTTACTCTTTTATTCAAGAACTTCTTCTTCTTCTTCTTCTTCTTCAGTGGTCTCTACTTCGTCTTGTTCTGTTTATTCTTCTGCTAATGCTTTTTTCTTCTTCATCCTTCCTCATAAGCTTTTCATTTTCATTTTCAGCTTCAACTTATTCTTCTTCATCCTAGTCTTCTTCTTCTTCCTATTTTGCGTCTTACTATTATTCTTCTTCTTCCTATTTTGTGCCTTATTATTCCTTTTCTGGCAGAAAAGAGAAAAATAGCGTCTACGCATGTTACTTAAAACATCATTAATTAAGCGTAAAAGCCTAATTTAACGCATTAACGATTACGTTGACGACGTTGACGACGTTGACGACCACAACGACAGTGACGTAACATTTCACACGTAGACCACGAATGAGACGAAGAAGATGCAGTTGTTTTATATTACCTCGATTATTTAAAATGAATGCATAGCGCCTCTCTCTCTCTCTTCACCGCATAGGCAACATTGACCGACTGACTGACAGATGCTGACACGCATACCGCAGCATCCTCCGCTATTGCGAGCGGTAACCATTTTAAGGCGACACTGACTGATGGTCTTTGCAAGAAACGACTCTACACATTCCATATTGACAGTAGCACCCACTAAAAGACAACAAGGTATGATTAACATGATCATTATCATAACCATCATCATCATCATCATCATCATCATCATCATCATGAGCATTATTGAAAGCAATAACCATCGACTAACGCTATAAACAGTAACAAACTAAACAAACCATAAAAATCCATTATGATTACACAAAAGAGAAGCAACCGGCATCAAGAGCATCATCATCATCATTGTCATCGTCATCGCCATCGTCGTCGCCGTCATCTGTAGCAGCTACATCGTGTATAATCAAGGAATCACGACCATCGTCCGCGGTACGGCTGCCTTGACAGCTTTGCGTACGTCATGAACCATTTAAGTCGCGCAACATCGAACCTACATCGCTACGCCGCGTTGCTTTTCTATACGAGATACCGTCAAAACATATTTATTCCTTCTCGATCGTTAATGAAGAATGTTGTCGCATTGTTCTCATCATAGATGATTGTGATGATGATCATCCTCTTAAGTCATTATTACCGGCACGACAAAATGCAGTCAGTCAATCTTCGTGCAAGTCATTTTCATGCGTGCGTGATTTCCATCATCATCATCATCGTCATCATCATCCTTGTCATATATCAGTTCTTTTTTGCTATTGAGCAGTAGCTACCGCTCTCTGCTTTGCCATTTGTACTGCTTCTTTTTCTTCTTCTTCTTCTTCTTCTTCTTCTTCTTCTTCCCCCCCGCCCCCCTCACTCCCACAATCATCCGTTCGCCTCATGACGCACGTAAATAAATAAAAGCCACTGCCATTTTTTTAACCCATTAATTTGAAATTCCATAAATGGCCAGACCTCAAATATAACCCTGCCTCTGCACACACACACTAACACACGCCCATTCACACACACCCGTAAGCTGCACACTCCAACCCACTCTGAGTGATTTCATGGCGTGTACATTTTGTCCTTCTGCGATCAATTTCTATAGCCTTCAAAATGTCTCGACGCTACCGGCTGCATTGCTCACTGTTGCTGCCGGCTGCCTTGTGCACTGCTGTACTGCTGCCCGCTGCACTGCTGCCTGCTCCTACCTCAAATAGTCTGGCAGTCTTTGATTTGATTTATTTGGAAATGGAACACAGAATGCCATAATTTCTCTTCGCTTACGCTGGAGCGTCTATGATGTTGCTAGAAATGGCTCCAGCTGCGCCTTAGTATAAATATTTTATGTGAATTCTGCTTCCGTGTGATGTAATCGCTGTCTCTCTCATTTCGTTTCCTTTCGTTCGTTCAAACTTTATTCGAAGAATGTTGAAGAACGTCATGAAATTGACTTTGATTTTGTCACATTTGTCATTAATCATATAATTTGAAATTACAGAAAATCAAAATTAGCGTTATAAAAAAACTCTTAATTTGCAGCATCTGCTACATTTAGCGTCAATGAACTTCCCTTCAGCGTCATCCGGATCACTCAGATGATCATTATCTTCAATCCTATCATATATATATTTTAATCAAGATCATTATCATCATCCGGATCACTCAGATGATCATTTTCTTCAATCCTATCATGATCACTATTTTAATCATATTCACGATCATCATCCGACTCACTCAGATGATCATTATCTCCAATCCTATCATGATCATTATCTCGATAGCTATTTCTATATCGACCATATCGACCACTATTATAAACACAAAAGTGAACGCTATCGTGATTACTATCTCGATCACTATCGTGATCAAAATCTCCATTATTATAATGATCACTCTTTCTTTCGCTACCTGATCATCATCTTCGTTACTAATCTATGATAATAATATCAATTTTTATCCTGATCACCATCTCAATCACCATTGTGATCACCATATCGACCACTATCGTAATTACTATATCAAACATGATCACTATCTCGATCACTAACGCAATCACCATCTCCATTATCATCAATATCTTCATCACGATTTCCATTTTCATCAAAATTTTCATTTCCATCTTGGTGACCCATCGTGATCAGTCTCTGTTCCATGATCACTATTTCGATTACTAACAAAGTCACCATCTCTATCATCATCACGATCTTTATCTCGATCTCCATTTTCATAAAAATTTTCATTTCCACCCACCCTTCCTCACCCTCGGTGACAATGGCGATCACTGTCTCGATTAATTTTTCCTTAGTTTTATCTCACTATTAGCATTTAGATCGCTATCTCCAGCACTATCGTGATCACTCTCTAGCCCATGATCACCATTTCAATCACCAACGAAGTCACCATCTCTAACATCAATACGATCTTCATTGGACGATCCCCATTTTCATAAAAAATTTCATTTCCATTTTCGTTTCTCATCTCGATCACTGTCTGGAGATGGTTCGTTCGATGATCGCTACCATTCGCTTTGTTAATCGTTTATGTTGCGGCCATTGCGCGGCGGCGACCACCACCACCGCCTAACATATACCGTCCAAGCAACATATCAGCACCATCGACGGTGCAACCAGCTGGTGGCCAGTGACCATCCGAGCAGACCATGGATCGAGGCATTTGTCGTCATCTATTCATGCTGCCATCATTTACTTGCGTTGCGTTGCGTTGCGTTGCATGGCGTCACATTGCGTTGCAGTCATGCTCTGGCATTGCTTTGCGTTCGGCCTGTTTGTTTTAATTAATTAATTAAATCGCCAAGTAAGTATTTTTCAATTAATTTTGCATTAGTTTTAAGTTTCTTTTGCATTTTGAAAATGCCGAAGAAGTGACAACGTGCAGAAAACCATTGACTTGAAGTGACCAGCAACGACAGAATGAAATGAGGCCGAAATGGTAACAACAATTATAGCAACAACAACAGCAACAACAATAACAACCAGGTTGTTATTTAATTCTACTCAAGTTTGGTTTTAAATATTATTCGATTTTTATTCGACAATTTTATGAATCATTTCATAAATAATTGGACATAAATTTTCAATTTGGTTTGCTTTTTTCCATCAGATTAATTAATTAATTTTAACAAATTAAGGCAAAATGTGAAATAAAAACTGTTGATTGATGGCTTGTGATTTTGTTGGTGCGATTTTGTTTTCAAAATTTAGAAAGAGTTGAGATTTTTTTTAAACACCTTCGCGTAAAATTGTTAAGACCGTTAGTGTAAATTATTTGGCGTATAAATCAAACGATGATTAAACAATACACCTTCGCTCTGCACATTAATAAACTTTAATAAATTAAAGACAAAAACAAGAAAAAAGAACCCAAACAACTTTAATATTTTTAAAAGCTTTTATTCTTGTCTTCGCCAAAAATGGCTAAACATGATACCGTTAGTGGAATTTTTTAATTGAATTCTATTAACTCAATTCGTTTTAGTGATTTAATGAAATCAAGTAAGAGAAAAAGCGTAGAGAAAAAAAAATATAAAATAATAATAATACATACAAGAAATAATTCTGTCCTACGCATTTCGCATGTGAAAGGAAAAAAACCGTGCTACTACCATGAATCACGATGATGATGATGATGTAATTTTTCACATTTTTTTGCTGCTAAATGCGCCACTTCTTTGACTCAGGGACAGACGGAGTTCAGTGGCGGGGTTTTTAGCCAAGTGCCGAAGTCACACAAGCAGAAATCCTCTTTTGCGTAAAGTCTTATAAACTTTAAAATAAAAAAAATGAACTAGTGCTTTCTCTTGGTTGAATGATTTTAATGTCTGCCAAGAAATAATCCATTTTGAAATTCTTGGAGTCAGTCTCGAAGTCATTTCATAATTAGAAACCATCGTAATGAGAATGAGAACCACCGTAGAGAGAGATGGTCACCGTCAGACCGAGAATGAGAGTCGAAGTTAATTCAGAAACACAGCTAGTAAGGATCAGAACCAGGGTCATAGTAGAAGACACAACCTCAGCAAAAATCGGAGTAACAAAATCAAAGTCTAAAAGACAATCGAATTTCAATCAGGCGTAGATGATAATTAAAGTCAAATTTCAAATCAAAGTCAAAGCCATTCTCATATCTCAGTCTTAGAAACACAGTTAGGGAGGATCAGAACCACGATCATAGTCCAAAACAGAACCAAAGTCAAAACCAAAAACCAATTACAGACCATCTTACATTTAGAGTCAATGACATTTCCATAGCATTGCAGCTAAAGCTCACAATGGTGATGACAAGAATTAGAACCGAAGTCATTGTTAAAGTGTACATTCTTAGAATTAGTCATAGTGAGGACCACAACCAGAATAAAATTGAAAATCAAAAACACCAAAATTAGACTGGTTAGTGCCTAATTTTGATGTCTTTTTGTTAGATTGTATAAAATCTGATTACATCATCATACATACTGTAAATCAGGAGAAAAATTAGAGTCAAGATTTAGAATCGGATCAAATTAGTGCCCGAAAAGGGTTCAGGGCCGGATTTAACTCGAAATTTAAATGGTTAAGTCCGATTAAGAAAAAACCAAATCAAAATAAAAAAGTAAAGATAAGAAAAGAAGTAAGCCATTTATTTATATTTTCTTTAAAAGGTCAAGTTTTTTAAGAACGAAAGATCAAGTTTTTTAGAAGATCAAATCTTTTAAGAACGAAAATCAACGGTAAACTTAAGCAGCAGCAAACTTGTTTGCTTTTTCTTCACATCCTTTTCGGATTAGTTTTCGTCGGAAGCCTTTTTTATAAACGATAAATTCTTATGAGTTCTTGAATTTCTATAAACGATTGAAGATCGAGGTCGCTACTTCTTGGCTTTCTCGTAATTAAAAAAAATCTCATTTTTGTTTTATCGTAATATTTTAATTAATTAATAATATAAATATATAGTTATGGAATCTTTGTTTTGTTCATCATATCACACTCAGGATGTGAGTAGGTCTTTTAAAGAAAACCATTTTTTTTTCTTAACAGCTTTTTTAGCCTTTGGTTCTGAGAGAAGTACGAAAGAAAGAAACATATGAAAAAGAAGTTAAGAAAACTTTCAATTAATCAATGTCGTTCAGGGTGAAGGAGTTTTTTTTCTAAAAATAATAGTTATAAAAGATAAAATTAATTATATTGTGTGAAATAAGGCGAGAATGACGTAATGGCATTACACATAATTTTATTGAAGTAATTTTCATTGTATTTCTTTAGCCTTTTTTGGAATTTTTTTTAATTGTATTTTTTTTTTTTTTTTTGTTAAATGTTTTGTTGAGTAAGTGCACGAGAGTATATTCTCTTTAAAAAGACTTAAGATAAAGTAATTTTTGTTGTCTTAGAATTAATTAAGCCTTTTCAACAAATTGTCTTTTTTTGTTCGGTCCACCACGCCCACGACTAACGATTTTTGTGCCCACCACGAGATTTAACATTTTCTTGTTAAAAATTTTGATGAGCGTTGATAAAAAAGAAAAAATATTTCAAAAAGTCTTGACGTTAGAACAAATTTTTTTAGTACAAATGATTACTAGTAGCACACAATTATCACTTACGTTGTACTCCCAGCCCCCTCCCTCCTCTCCCTTCCAACTGTCTCTTTTTCAGAATATCTCGCTTTCGATCCTCTTTTCGCCTTCTTTTTACTTTTCTTTTTATCGTTTTCGCAAACAAATCGAAAGCAGCTCCTAACCGTCCCCTTCGTCCCTTCCGTTGATAATGTCCTCAATACGTTACATTACGCTTCGAAATAATGAAGTCATTTCGAATTCATTTCAGGTTTTTCGTTGATTGAAGTCGAAGTGGATGATAATGATCATAATAATGATTTCATGCAGGCAGAGAAAACCGTTGCTTTCATACGAATTTGCTTAAATACAATTGATCCGTAATGTCGTCGTTGTTGGTGTTGTCATCGTTGTTGTTATTGTTGTTGTTGTTGTTATCTGTACTATTCTTATCTGATTGCTATTACTTTTCTTTTTTTGTCGTCGTTGGCGTTACTGCTGCTTTTTTTTAAAATCGTAGTAAAATCAGAGAATTAATCTTGGTTTTTATTTTTGTTGTTGTCTTGTCGTTGATGTCATTTTCTTCTTCTTTTTTCCTCTTGTATTGTGTTCCTGTCTTGTTCTTTTTCTCCTTTTCGTTGTTGTTGTTGTTGTTGTTGTTTCTCTTTCTTAGTTTGATCATTTTGCATGCAGTAACACAATTCCATCAATCATAACAAATGACTTCAATGAAACTTGACAATTTGCTGAACGTCATTATTATTATTTTTTTCGCCCTCTCTCTTTTTACGTAACGTAACGTAACTTGTGTAAAATGTGCTACGTGACGTAATGTATTAATACAGCGCGTAACTGTTTTACATTTTTAACATTTTTTATATTATTTTTTTTTATATCATTTATTTACACTGAGGGCAAAAAGACATACATATAAATACATACTTAGAAACGGTTCTGGAACGGTTATCATTTTAAAACCATTAATATTTTAAAAACCATTAATATTTAAAAACCATTATTATATAAAAACCTTAAAGCTTAAATACAGAAAAAAAACCGTTTAAATTGAAGCATTGACCAAGTCTAACTTCTGAATGGCATGACGAATACATTGCAAAAAAAAAAAAAAATCCGACATGTTGTAAATAATGCCACGATCATTAAATGAAGGCTGCCACTTAAGTGTGCATGTGATGATGCCACCTGTAATAAAATTTATTTATTACCATGAGATATTGTTCATTTTTAAACCGGCTACTGGCTCTTAAAAATCCATTAAAAGGCGATAACATTGTTCTTTTAATGCATTGAATGATATAATTTGTAAAGTAAAACATTTAAAATGCAAAAGAAAAGCAAATTAAAATTTACTACAGTTAAAAAAAATCGGTGAAAAAAAAATTAGGCAGTTCCTTTTCGAGCCAACAAACAAAGGAAATTCGTTGCAACACGAAAATCTCGCTTAAGAAAAGATTTCTCATTGAGAAATCAGTATAATTTGAAGAACGTTTTTCGCAACGCATTTTCTTCAATTTGTTGAGGCACGAGAATTTTTGCAATTTTTTAGAGATTATTCATTTATTCTTGGTCCAATTTAAAAGGCGGACAATTAGTCTTAATTATATATTTTAAGGGTTTGTTACTATAGCTATAAAAATTCTTGAAAATTTAATAGCTCTTAAAAATCGTTAAAAAATGAATGAATTATGAGCGAAAAAACGAAAACTCATTAGCGCAAGGACTAATTCAAATTGCAAAAAAAGCTATAATTTCTGTTTATAAAAACATTTTATTATGTAGAATATATCATCAGTAGAATATAGCAGTTAAACATTAATCATTATTATCGTAGTTTCAGATCAATGATCATTATGCATACAGACGCGTACTTAACACTTTTAATTTATAGTTAAAGGAACTTTTTTTTAAAATTGATTACTAGTTACGTTAGTTTATGTCTGAAAAATTATGATAGCTTGATTAGTTAATTATCATTGAAATCCTACATAGTTAAGAATTATTTTTTTAAACAATTTATTTTTTTTTAATTATAAAGGTTATATTTTTTTTGTAGTAGTTTTGTATGATTGCGGTGAACGTTTTGTTGTGGTTTCTTCTTCTTTGTAAATTTTTAATAGTTTTCACAATATTTCAAAACTTCAACAAGTCGCGCCATAAATCAAATGAATCATTATTTTCAAAAACATGCAAGACATCACATCGCTCGCTGATGGAGAGATGATGAAGCAAATGATGTTATTTTAAAAGAATTTCAATTTTTTTTTCCCAAATCATGTACAATATACTTTCATGCTTTACGCAGTAAAGATCAAGGCGGATCAATTTTGTTAGAGCGACTGCAAAAACAAAAGCTTTTTTCATTGCTGAAACGTACAACGTACGAGAAAATACAATAATATTGAACAAAAAATGGCTCGCTCAAAAAAAAAAACTCCTAATAAATATAAAAGCAGTGCAGAGATATTGTTCGAAAGAAAGCAGACAACAGAAAAACAAAAACTCTTAATTTTTGATTTATGGACAAATAACAATAAACTGAAGAACAATGACAAAATATTAACAATTGACAAAGAAGAAACTTAAAAATCTTGGACAAGGAAGAAACTGTGAAAACTTTAAGGAATTAAAAAATTTTAGCCGCGGAAAAAACACTGGCAGAAAATGTATCTTCAAAAAACGAAAAATTAAGAAAATAAAAAAATTAAATTGACAAAGAAGAAACAATCAACAAGAAGTCTCTACAATTAGAAGGAAAAACATAACAAAAAGTCCTTAAAATTATACGATAGTAAAAAAATTATTTCACAGAAAGAAAAAAAAGATATTAACAGAGAATAAAACTGGCAAAAACAAAACTTAACAAAGTCTTAACAAATAAAGAAATTATATTCATAAATAAGAAACTATTACGGAAGGATAATAGAATATTTAAATGTTACGAAGGCAGAGCAGAAAACTGTGGCAGAAAACTGAAGAATTTTTTTTCAAAAAAAGACTTTTTCCAAAGAAAATTGTTTTTAAGAAAAATTTTGTGTTAAAGAAGAGTTAGAAATTAAAAAAAAAACGTTTAAAATGTCCTCGTTCTCTAAAATTTAACGATAAGTCAAGAGTTCAATTTTTTTTCCAAAATTACAAAAATTTATTCTCATTAGCGCGAAATTATACTGAACTAATGCCAAAAACAAAAATGTACATAATTAATTTTTTTACAAAAATATTATTGTTTATACGCTCACAATAGATTTTATACTACTATTCTTCTTCTTCTTCTTCTTCTTCTTCTATACATACATGCTTTTTCATGAGACCATGTACGCCCGTGTGACCGACCTTGAGAAGGTAAACCAGCAGAGCATGCATAGAACCATAAGACGGTTCTTTACAAGAAATTTTTTTTCGCGCTCTTGCTTGCTTTTCTTATTCTTCTGCTAGTTTTTGATCAATTTTTTTGTTTGTTTCTTTTAAACAACTTAGCGTCTTCGTCAGCTGCTCTCTTTCTCTCTTTTCCTATTCTTCTTCTGCTTCTCATCTTCTTCTAGTTATTTTACATTATTATTGTGAGAATTTACCTTCATTGAAAATGCTCAACACTAAAATTAAATAATTTTTTTTTATAGAATCAGAGCAGGCTCTTCCGTTGGTGAGAGCAACAACAACATAAACAACAACAATAACAAAAACAACAGTAAATACGTTTGTGATACAATATTTTAAACGTTACTCATTTAAAAAAAAAAAAAAAAGTAAAAAAAATACTATATCGACGATGAAGGCTTGAAATTGTTGAGCTAAAGAAACAAATAGACAGACTGAAGCGTGGAGAGACACCGCTAACTAACTCTTACCAACACACTAACAGAGATCACTTATACCTTGACAAATACACTGAAATACCAAGAGACACAGCATCAGAAACATAAAAAACAAATATTTTAACAAGCAACCAGATCGTTCAACACCAACAAACGAATACATAGACAGCAGCATATACAACACCAGCAAGGTCAGCAAGGGAGGGACGAATCAATGGATGCATAGTTGGATGGACCGACAGACGACCGCTGGACGTACACATGGACCAAGATTGCAATATACTGAGGCCTAAAGAGAAGCTCGTTTCAGACATTTTCAAGATTATCACACTTTAATCGTAGCACAATAAAAACATAAATAAAGCAATGAATCAATCGAAGAGGAAGAGGCAGATGAAAGAGGCGGAAGGGGAAGGGGAAGGGCAGGCCGACAGGACTGGTTGAAAATGGAACAGAACGTCCTTCGCTGGAATGCAGCATAACTTGCAATAAAACTGACAGTAAAAGACGGCAATATTATCAGCATGTTTGCAAAAAAAACAAAAATGGGCGAGAAAGATTTTAAGAAGAAGAAGAAGACAGATATAATAATATCTCCTAGTGCCTACAAGTTATAAAATGTAATAAAAAACAACGCTCAACGAATGAACAACAACAAGAAGTACGCTCAATCAGTAGAATATTAAAAAGATACGCAAAAATATAAGGAATAAGAACAAGAAGAAACCTCAAAGAACAATAAGAAGAAGAGAAAGAAGAAAATAGGAAGAATAATCATACAGAAAAAACGAAACAAAGATTATAAAACGCACGTGATTAGTTAGTGTAGGATTTTATAAGCACTGAACTTCTGTGATCGAAACAAGAAAAATAATAATAATAAAAGCAACAACAACAACAACACCACCAAGACCGAGAAATAACCAGATCACCAAGCGGGTTATGTCACTAATTTTCATATTTTTTTTTTCTGATCATCAACGAAGCATTCTCTCTTCTCATTCTCTCTGTGTAGTTGCTAAGATGAGGGCTAGAAATTGTCTTATTTGTTTTTTCCTCGATCTTTCTGCACTTTAAACCGATTAATTATTGCATTTAGTTGGACATTTTTATGTCTTTCATCTCTTGCAATTCTTGGGCTGCACAATCTGCACAATTCATGCGAGAATAATCCACGTTAGCTGACAGGATGTTAAAGAACTTCAGGCTTCACTTGTTTACTACGTACTAAAATAAAATGAAAACATAAAAAAAAATTATAACATTTTGTTGATTGTTGGTTGGTTGACTAATTGGACATGAACCCATTCGTATCGCGTGAATATCAGGCGCTAATATCATAAACTTGATATATGTAAGTTTAAGATCAGGAACGTTTAACCCTGTGCGTGATTAAGAAAATTAATTACAATTTAAAATCAATACAAAAAATATATAAAAAATATGTACCACAAATTAAGTCCGTGGAAGAAGAAATAGAAAGGAAATACTTCAAAATTTCCAAAAAAAATGTCAGTTTTAGTTTTTTTAAAGTTATATTTTTCATATACAATATATTCATTAATTTTTGCTTTTTTTTCTTTTTATTTTAGAAACAACAATCTTATTTTATCAATCTAAATGACTTTGGAGAAAATTCTTTAAATCGAAAAGCTTCTTTTTAAATAAAAAAAATTAAATTAAAAAATTAAATAATCATTTATATTTACCACTAATTAATCATTAATTTTAACATTTTAACATTGGAAAATTTTAACATTTTTAATTAATTTTGATTCATTTTAAATATAAATTTTTTAAAATTAATTTTTTTTCCTTTCCTTTCCTTTCCTTTCCTTTCCTTTCCTTTTCTTTCCTTTTCTATGAAAAATTTTGAACTAAAAATTTAACGGTATGACATTTGACCTCTCCTAAAAATATGCAACATTTCTCATCACGATTTTTTAGCAGCTTCATGCTCTCTGCGATTATGATAAATGACAATTTTTTTATAAAAGATTTTGTAATTTATATATGTATTTTTTTTCTGGAAATATTTAAAATACCAACACGTTCACTTCACCTCACTTCACTCCTCCCTACGAAAAAGAAGAAGAAAACCATAAACCATCTGAAATGTAAAGCAACAACACCAACAACCGGCACTGGACTGGCCGGCCACCAGTCCAGATTGGATCGAATCAAAATCATGTACAACGCATTTATTTTAATTTGCTCATCTTCTTTTACAAACAAGAGGCGAACATTATTCTACTCTTACTCACTGCAAAAACTACATTCATAATGATCATGAGGTAAAGGCACCGACTCTCTAGCGGACCGACCGACCGGAGCGACCAGAGCGACCGTGCCTATCCCTTCGGAAAAGAGAGATTTACTGATAATCTTTAGCGGCGAGACCTAGGCGTCGATCAAGCGTACGTTTTGCGCATATTAAAAGCATTGCGACTAAGAAGAGACTTACTCCGCTCTGAAAAAGCACTCGCAGAAAAAAAATAAAACCCAAAGGAAGGACTTAACAGAATAATGCATCCTCGACGGACGGACATATACGAGTATTATAAGGAGTGAAATGATCGAATCGTCGTCGTCGTCGTAGGATAAACTCTTTCATAGACTTTGGCACAAGTCCCTGGACCTGTCTCCTCGCGAGATCCGAACTCGATTAATGCGTCGTAGTGTGAAGCTATACGTTAGTCGTTAGTATCATAGAGTCTAAGAGGGAGGGAGGGAGGTAGGGATCGGAGGGTATGAATTGTTGACGTCGAGTACATTGCAGGCATGTTAAGTACAGTGCATTCATTAATTTATTAATTAAGCAGTGCCTAAGCCTTGTCTATATACATATAAGCCTTGTCTATGTACATATATGTATATAGATGCGATGCGATTTAATCTAGGACTGAGAAGCTGAATGTTAAGTGCCTCTTTAATTCATTTTTGTCACTAGAATGAATACAGGCGCAAAGAAAGAGGCTTTAGCACCCAAAGTTTTAACCAAAGTCTAAACCCAAAACGTCTACTTGGCGTGGCCTGTACCAAGAATTTTTATCTTTAATCTTGTATTGAAGACTGTTATCTAACGTTTACCTTATGGTCTGTACTTAAAGTTTTCTCGCACTATAATCTATCTTGATCCACAATGATCTGTCTATCAATGGTTATCTAAAGAATGACTTCGATTATTTAGTACTTTGTACTAAAAGTTTCCTCAAACTTTAAGTAGTATGTAGTAGTATAGTATGTAAGATTTGTGCTATTCTTTGTATATTCTCTACCGAGAATCTATCTCCGGAGTCTTTAGTTAGAGTCTTTAGTCTTTACCTAAAGTCCGTTTCTTCAGTTTATTCTTGTTTATGCTACGATTGCTGACATTTCAAGTCTCCAAATAAATCCTTTCAGGTTTTTTTCTTCTTCATCTTCTTTCATTACAAAATAAATGGCAATTTTATTGGTGTTATTAATGCCAACATTGTTGTAGGTTTCTATCTCAGCCCAAAGGCGGTAAAAAATAATTTGTAGCCTTTTCTTCTAACTTCTTGTAAGTACAGAGATTAATTTGTCGTATATATTAATGATCATGTCGCTCAAACGACAAATGATGTACTTCGTCAGCTCTAGATGTAATGACTTCTGTTCCTTGATGTTGGTTAAGTTTTCCGACAGGGTTTGATGATGATGGGTTTTGGAAAGAATTTCCGACATCCTTTTTAACCCAAACTTGACAAGCGATGAAGGAAATTCATTCCAAGAGTCATTAATGACTTCTCACACAATCTTGTTAGTTTCTGACAGATAAAGAAGTTACTGAGAGGTTTGATTCTGATTATGTTTTTTTAAAAAGGGCAAAAGAGCAATCACTTCTTTTAACGCTCTTCGTTTTTGGAGAACTTCAGGTCCTCACTTCAAAACCATACTCGATTTCTTCTATAATTGCGTATGAGCTCATCTCTTCGTTTCTTTAAAGAAATATACTTTGTAGTATGTATGTTAACCTTTTAAAAAAATACATATCTGAGCGGCAAAATATAAAAATATTTTACGAAATAAGATGGGTTTTCCGTGTTTTTTCTATTAAGAAGTGTGACGGCGTTCACAAGTGCGCATATTTTTTTTTTGTTTTGTTTTTGAGTCTCAGAAATCAGAAGACAGTCAGCAGAAGCCTTCAGACACCATTCAAGCAGACAGTCGCTCGGTCACACCTTCATCTTTCATTCAACTCATAATTCATCTGCTAATGATCGCGAGAAAACTTTATGCAGGCGGGTAAAATATTAACTCTCTGTACATGATATGCCATCAAACTGAGAGAGTTACCAGATGTAACTTTTTTCAAAGAGTTCCTCACTAAAGTTAACAATATTTAAAGCTAACAATATTTCTGTAGAATTAAAAAGGGTTAAAGGAGCGGGGTTTGCGGGCTTAGATCATATAAATAATGGCCAAAATAGTCTTTCATTTATCTACAATTTTTTTTTCTTTATGGAAAAGGCGACAAAGTTTTTTATTGTTTTATTTCTAAAAACGTCGTCTCTAATTTATGGCATTTTTACTCGATTATCTCAAAATTCTACCGTAATGCAAAAAAAAAAAACGGTTTCCAGATTCGTGATCAGCAGGTTTAAGCTACTTAATAATAGTTAGCAGAATTTAAATTTCTCTGACCGAAATTCTTATGAAAAGTTCATCTGGCAACTTCTTCACTTCAGTTCTTTTTTTCTGATGTTAATAGAATTTTGAGCTCAAAAAATGCGTAGGTTTTAGGCAAAGAGTAAGCAAATGCCTAAGCGACGCCCCTCCTTGCTTTTTTCTTGACACCGCCCCTTTTAACCCTCGCCCTCCCCACCCACCTTTCGGTCTGTATTCTAAGAATTTTTAGATGTTCTGCCAAAATAAGTCATCATCATCAACAAGTGCAAAATTTTTTGGGCATAAAAAAGCTTCTTAGCTGGAAAATAGAAACTTTAAGAGATGCAAAACACAAACACTTATACATACATATATACTCGTACATACACCCACGCAGGTACCAGCAGCCTTCAAACTTTTCGTACATTCGCTGAACTAAAGCAAAGACATTTCACGTCGGCGGTTAAGATTAATTTGGCTTCATTCTGACTTCATTGACCCAAACAAGTTTTTAATTTTTTGTCTTTGCGATTATGGACGGACTATAATGTCCGTTCGATGATGTTTTTGACATGGACCATTAATGCATTTAACTAATGATTAATATTAATGTTGTGTCATGTTGTAATTTTTTATATCAGAATTTAACTAACAATTTTAAATGAAGTGAAGGTCATTCATCCATTCGTACAAACAAAAAGCTTTTAAAAACTGTTCAAAAACTCTCTCTGAACCCGACCGAAATGTAAATACATAGCGTGTGAAGAGTATAGGAAGATATTGTTGATGATGATAGTAATGGTAATGATGCCTGATCAGGTACATTTTTTGTAAAATAGTAGCGACACTATGGAAACGACTAAATGAAACCGACACCATGGAAACAACACCATGAAAACGACACCATGGAAACGACACCATGGAAACGACACTTTGGAAACGACACTATGAAAACGACACCTTGAAACCTTCACTATGAAAACGACACCTTGAAAAAGACACTTTGGAAACGCCACCATGGCAACGACACCATGGAAACGACACTATGGAAACAATCATCTGGTTCTATTCCACCAAGCAAGAAGAGTATGAGACAACGCGCATTTTGATTGGCCTTCTTAATGGAGGATATATAAAAATGTAGTTGTTGCAATCCTATTTATTCAAAATTTTGGTTTTATGACTCCTCCGTTGGACTCCTTATAACTTATTTTATTAATTGAAAATTTTTTTTTGATTTGTTTTCTATTTATTTATTTTTACATTATATTTATTAGAAAAATTGTCATACATTTTTTTAAATTATTCTCATTTTTTTCGCATAATTTTGAAACAATTTTTAAATATAATGGGAATAATTTTCTAAGAAATTCTAAAAAATGAGAATCAAATTTTATTTTCCAACAAATTGCAAGAGCTTCAGTGAAAACTCTTATAATAAATAATGAAATTGAAAGGGTTAATTTTTGCATTAAATCGACCAACAATCATACTAGAAAATGAGCACCGAAGATGGCCAACGTGGGGCAAGATGAGGCAAAAAAGTATTAAAATGAAATAATTTCAAATTTAGTAACTCTTCGTTGGTTAACAACACAATCAAGAAATTTATGTTGCTGGTTCTTGCATAAACGAAAGATTTATGAACCGTACCCACAGCCAACATAAAAACATTTCTGCACAAACTCATAGTTGAGCACACGCACACACACAGACACACAAACACCAACATCCCGACGTTGCTAGTGCAAAAAATAAAAAACAAAAAAAAAAGGTTGTTGGGCATTTCGTCTTAATTCAATTTAACAACTTAAGCGTCCATAAAGTGTTTCACATTGTAAATCATGTCAGAGAATAAGTTATGGACGATGTATGGAAGGATGGAAGGAAGGATGAAAGGATGGAAGGTTAGATGGTTGGAGGCGAAGGGTTGTCCAAGGAGAAAAAACGCACATTTGCGGTTGTAAAGGACAAAGGAACAAATTGACAGGACAAACGAAAGAACGAACGAACGAATGCAGGAATGACGGACAACGAATGGCACGAAGAAGACGAATGGACTGGACCGGTTGCTGGGATGGACGGATGGATGGATGGTTAGATGAATGGTTGTATGCAGAAATTATGATCTTAGCAACTGTCTATGAGGCTCAATTATACCCAGAGTATGCTCAGATGTTGATGAAGAAACGACTCTAATCAGAAGCAGAAGCAACATCGATAAAAGAAGAAAAGAGAACAGTTGAGCTGAAGGAATAAAAAGATCGCAGAACAACATCCAACGAAATTTTTTATAAATTTAAAAAAAAAAATTAAAAAATTTAAAAATGTCTTTTATAACCATAAAAGTAATAAAGAGGAGACACCTTTCAACAAGAGGTGTCATTTTAAATCAATAGACAAACGCAATATTTTTCCTCAAAGTTTATTTTTGTTTTAATTAAAAAACAAACAAATCTAATAAATCGAATATTCTTCTTTTTTTCTTCTCTTTGGAAACTTTGAAAGTGCTACAAGGCTTCTTCAAGGCTTGTCATGAATTTTTTTTTGGAATTCATTGGAATAAAATGTTTGAATTTTCTTAAGGCCTATCTCCTGAGGCCTTAAGGCGAAGATCGGTATATGAACTCTTTATAACTCTTTTTTTTTATTATAATAAAAACCAAGAACTTTTCAAACTCACTCCGACAGAAGCCAAGGTCGAGTGCTCTTCACTTAATCATCTCATCACAATTCATCTAAAAGACAACAAAAAAATACCTCGATCTTCGGTAACCATTAATAATATTATACGAAATAAGAGGAAGACTTAATCAAAAGAGTAAAGTACTTCAAAAAAAAAAAGAAAAACAACAACCAACTTAATACAAATCGCCGCACTTGCAACCGTGAACCTTTCCGGTGGAACCATTTATTTTCAGTGTATTCGTATGTTTTATTTGAAAAAAAAAAAACAAAAACGCATAATATATTTCCATTAATTTCTGTAAATATATGTACAACAAATAAAATGTTATTAATAATAAGAATTAATTTATGCGGTCTTTCTTTATTTAGTTTTTGGGTAAGCGCAAGCTACGAGTAATTTTGAAAGAAGCCAAGAAGAAGAAGCCTTCCAAATTTTGGGTAAAACTATAGCAACAACAACTACAAAAGGCAAATAAAGAAGAACAAGAGGAAGAAATAGAATAAGAAGAATTATGGTAATAGCAATGGTAAGTACGAGTAAAAAGCACAAACAAATTAAAAAATCTATTAAAACAATGATAAAATCAGAAAAATAAGAAGAAGAAGAAGAAGAAGGAAAGAAGAAGAAGAAAAGAAGAACAGAAAGAAAAAAATTACCAAAAAAAAAAAATTTTTGATAAATAATTTTTCATTTCATGAAAAATTAAATACATTTTTTTTAATGAATTTTTTGAAAATGACTACAAAAAATTTAATTGAAATTAGTTTTTATTATGCATGATCTAAAACGTCCACATTAACTTGCCTAATATTAACGTTATATTAATATTAATTAACGTTAATATTAATGACACGCATAAAACAGAAAAACTGTAACAAACCGCGTTAAATCACGCACAACCGACGAAAATAACTCTCATTGAATTTGGTATTTTTTTTGGTATTTGAGGGTTTGCCGGCAAATTGACGAAATGGCTAAATAATACTGACTGACTAACTGACAGAGCTAGTTGGTAACTGACAAACCTGACAACTCAGAGATCTGGTAACTGACAGGCTGAATCAGCGAATGAATGATGGTTGGAATGATTAAATGTTGAGATGATCAACAATGATAGAAGTAACCTAAACTAAACCGTCTACTAAAAATCTTAAGAATTTCAGAAAAGTCTAAAAGAAAAGTTTAAAGAAACTTTATAAAGAAATGACTGACAAAAAAAATCAAAAAACCAAAAAAAAATTTATATATAACGAATAGTCATGGTTACTTCTCATGATAATACGGACACTTAGAATGCTACCGGCTTTCAAAGCGGTCTGTCTTTCGAGCTGTCTGTCTGTCTGTTTGACTTTCCACTGATTTGTTTGTTGTTACTGCGTAATGCGTTGATTTTGAATAATTGGGAACCTTCAGCCATGTTTCCGCTGAAAAAAAAAAAAAAACCAAAAAAAATGTAGGTTGCAAGGCATGGTCTCTGTCGATGTAGGCCAGTCGCGTTGTTACGCCGATGACCGTGATGATGTTACGATAGTTGAAGTTCATGTTAATGTTTTTCTTTTCCACTTTTCATTTCTATTTAATCGGTATGTGTTATAAAAGTAAATGCGAATAAAAATAAATACGAATAAAAATAAATTCAAATAAAAATAAATGCGAATAAAAATAAAAGCAAATAGAAATAAATACGAATAAAAATAAATGCAAATAAAAATAAATACGAATAAAAATAAATTCAAATAAAAATAAATGCGAATAAAAAATAAATGCGAATAAAAAAGAAATACGAACAAAAATAAATACTATAAAGACTGATCGTAAAGATTGATCGTTCTGTGGATGAGGTTTGTCTGGGGCACGATAGGTCTGTGGGACAGTTGATCTGTGCATCCTTCTTAGTCCGTTGGTTCTTTAGTCTTTTTTTTGGTTTAGTCTGGTTTAGTTTGGTTTAGTTTGGGTTGATCTCTCCGTGCATATGAAAATAGTGATGAAGATGATGATGATGACGATGAAGATGATGATGAGGATGTTGCTGATGATGAATAAGATAAAGGTACCTGGTTCATGTTGTATTTTCCATACGAACATCGTTCGTAGGTTTCAAACGAAAGAATGATGATGGACTGTAATTGTTGCTACTTTTGAGGTCGTTGTAGATGTTGTTGTTGTTCGCCATTCGCCATTCTTGTTCGCTAGAACATTTTTTTTTGTTGTTTCGATAACGCTGTTGCTGTTACTGCTGCTGTTGTTGTTGTTTTTGTTGTTGTTGTTTTTGTTGTTGTTGTTGTTGTTTTTTATCTGACTGATCCAGAGCAATCCGGGATCCTGTGTTTCCGTCGACGCCTTTTAGTGTGTTTCTAAGCGATCACCGTCATCAATTTCAGCTTCACCATCTCTACGTGATCATCATATTCATTATCATCATCATCATCATCATTATCATCATCATCATCATCATCATCATCATCGTCACTGACTCAACATAGTATTTATGATTCTTGAGATTTGTTGGAGATCTGTTGGCGTTACGCCCATCAATAATTTTAATAATAATGTATGTATGTACAAGTATTCATAGTTAACATACTATTGTTGTTGTTGTTGTTATTGCCAATAAATCTAGCGTCTTCTTTTGCCCACTATTTTCAAAAATTATTTTTTTATAATTTCTAAGTTTATAACGAGTGCGCCATCTTTTATGTCAGTATGTAAACATTAAATAACCTTAACATTCATCAACCGATTGACTTGAGTAAACAAGTTTTTAAAACATGTCAATTCAGTACAATTTTGAATTGAATTCAATTGAATAAATCACGCTTTACAACGAAACAACGCGCCGAAATTGTGATACTCGAAAAAGTGATAGAAAACGCAGCAAAATGGGTCTATTTTGCTTTGGCCAATAGAGGCGGCCACGTGATTGATGTTGTTGATTGTAAAGACCAGTGCAAATAAATTATAAAGAACTAAATTTAATAAAAATACCTCATACATGAAAATCGTTTATTTTATTTTTAAAGTTATTCTATATTCACATACATAATCTATATTCACGACATAAAAGATGGCGCACTCTTGTAAGTATATGTAAGTATAATAATAGATACTTATATTCAGTATATACTGACAGTCATTATTAACGCGTCACTCAAAGCGTGAAGTATCAGGTATTTTTATCAAAGTCCAGCCGGAGCAGCATCAACGCCATTGATCTGATTCTCTGAAAGAATTTACCCTTTTTTTACCCTTTTGTTTAAACAAAAGCTTCAAGCAACTAAAATTCCAAAAAATAAAAAACAAATATAATAAATAATTCATGTGATGTGAATACGCAGAATCCATTTGGTGGAATAAAATGAAAACAGTAATAATAATAATAATAATAAGAATAAAAAAAAGATGATGATGATGAAAATAATAGCAAGAAAATCAAGAAATGAAATGAAAAAGAGAGAAAAAAGCTGTACAAAAACATCAATAAAAATGGCAAAAAAAAAACAACAACAATAACAACAACAACATTGAAGAGCAATAACAGGAACAACAACAACAACAACAACAACAATTTCAGGAAAAAGGAGGAACATTTTGAAGGCGTTAAAAATCCCCAAAGGGCTCTCACCTGAAAACAATAAAAACAACAACAACACAATTGTTTAGAAAAATATGGGCAAGAAGAAGAAGAAGAAGAAGAAGATGTAGATGGAAAAGTATTGCAGAAGAAGAAGCTTTGCCGTTCAGACCCAAAAAAGAAAAAATTAAGGAATAACTTCATAAAAAAGAAAAAATTAAGGAATAACTCTTTGATACTGTTGTAAACGGTTTTAATGTTGTTGTAAATCGACGAAGATGAAGAAGAAAAATAAAAAGAAGAAGAAGAAAAACGATTGAAAAAAATTTGTTGTTGTTGTTGTTATGTTTTTGCCCTCATGCGGAAAATGAATGGCGAGTGAATTTTTCACACAAACTGACACACTTTGCCGTAATTGTTGTTGTTGTTGTTGTTGTTGTTTTTTTTTTGTTGTAATTGTTGCTGTTTGCCTGCTACGGCATTGTTTGCATTTGTAATTTTCACACCTTTCGGTTACGGTCAGCAACAAAGCACTCACTCGCTCACTCTCAATCGATGTTCCTCGATCCCGATTATTGAGCCGACGCCTGTGCCTCTTCTTCTTGCTATGATACTAAAATTTTCCATCTTCAAACTAAAAGTCGCGCGCGACTATTATACGTCTGTCGCCTCTCGACAGTCTGTTACCGTGTCTGTCCATTCGTAGAAGCGCATTTGTCGTGACTTTTGCAATGAAATGTTGATGATAGAAACGGTTGAAACGGCGGCAATGGCGGCAACGGTGATGGCAATGGCGATGGCGTGGCGGCTTCGGCGGCTTCGGCGGCTTCTGCTGATTGAAACTGCGGTTGCGACTGCGGTTGCGGCTACGATTGCGGTCGGTCTTTAGATTCCTGTTTAGTGTTGATGGTACCTGATGGCAGTGGCGTAGTCTCATGATCATGGCCAGACTGTTGTTGTTGTTGTTGTTGCTGCCTCAGCTTCGATAGCGTACCTGCATTTCTATGACTCTTTGCCGAAGTTGTCTTTGGCGCGTGAATTATTCACGTACAAAAGATTAGCTGAAGTTTTACGTTAATGTTAATAATTCGTACTTTTTGCTTCAACTTCCTTTTCGAATATATCCCGAGGGTGTCATGACGAATGGAATGGATTTCTCACCTTCTGCATCCTCTGCGCGGCAGATCTCACCATTCCTTTCCTTGTTCTTCTACTTCTATCTCAAGAATATTCCGAATTCCGGAGTAATGGTAAGTAATTCAGAAGCATTTAAAATGAGCCCTTGATATTATTCTTTTATATTTTTATAAAAAAGCTCAAGAAAATTTCATATTAGCAATATTTGCGCTGCTCTTATTTTTATAATTTTTATATAAAACCAGAAATTAAAAAAAGATGGCTTTTATTTCCGCAAACGTTAAAATTTTTAAGCTTTTGAATCTTGTCTTCAAATCTTAGGACTTTAGATCTTTAAATCTCAAATCTTTAGATCTTAAAGCGTTTATCTCTTCATTTTAAAGTCTCTAAGCCTAAATTTTAATTCTTAAATCTTTTATATCTTGCATCTTTTAAAATCTTCAATTCTTAAGTTTTAAATTTCTTAAGTTTTAAAATCGCAAGTTTTCAAATCTGGATCTTTTAAGTCTTAAGCTTTTAAACCTTAAAGTCTTCACAATTTAAGTCTGTAAATCTTATGTCTTTAAAGATTAAATTTTTAAAGTAATGACTCTTTAAATCTAAAGTCTTTAAAGAACTTAGATATCTTAAAATTTGAAATAATTAAATCTTTATAAGATTTTATAAGACTTTTAAACTGAAAGTTTGACCTCTTAATTCTGTAAATCTGTTGCCCCTAAATCTAAAGTTTTAAAAATCATCAGTCTTTTAATCTTGAGTCTTTATATATTGCGTCTGTAAAAAGCTGAACTCCTTAAGTCTTCAAATTTTAAATACGATATGTCAATCTTAAGTTCAAAAAGTCTTAAGCCTTCTAAACCTTAAACCTTAACATCTTAAGTCTTTAAATCTGAAGTCGTTTTGAGACTAAAACGGTATCAAAACTGGAGAACACAGAACGGTACTCTATGAATTACCAAAAAAGAAAAAAAATTATGCCTAATCCTGATTATTCCGAAAGATCTTCCTTAGAAATTAACCGAAACTGTATTCCTTACGTTTACAAAAATTTTTGCAATTCTGCAGTCATTAAATCATTGAAGCGATAACGATACAGTTTTACGAGATCGTTAACACCTTTTAAAACAAATCCAATAAAAGTCTCTAAAAAGGGTGCAAAAAATAAAATGAATTATAAGAATACGTTGGAGTTTTTGGTTTCCGGTTATCGGTGTTTTGTTTGTTGGCCGTGTTGGTCCCAAACGAACCTTTTGTTGGTAGCAGAACTCATTAAAAAAGAAGTTGACTCGCGGATATTTAAAATTATTGCTGCTGAAAAAGAATTCACTAAAAAAAAGGGTTAAACTGAACGCGAGTAAATTCATTCGACTGCGTTGGAAAATACAATACAAGTCTAAAGTAATAAAGTTTATAGAGATCATTGGCATCAGAAAAGTAGAAGAAGAAGACGAAGAAGAAGAAGAAGAAGGACTTGGTTCGACAGAAGAGCGCTTGCGAAGAAGGTATGTATAAAACAAAAACGAAACAAGAAAATTATAGTATTCCTTTAATAATGAAAAGGTTGGTAAAGGCAACTTCAGCTGGAAACGTAAATCGGAAAGCCATTAGTCAGAAGTGGTAGAGAGAAAGGTACAGTTAGCACCTGATCGCAGGGACATCAAGGACAGAGAGGTTATAGATCTCACTTCTAGCTAGATATACAGATATAGCCGGAGACAGTCATAATTAGCCGGAAATCATAATTCTAGCCGTAGGACCATAGAATAAGCCATGAATCATAGGGCTAGGAGAAGATCGAGCCTTAGAAATAGCCATAGACCATTGAGATGACCATAGTTAGCTCTTCAATTTTATGGTTATAGAAACCTGCCGCACTTTTCGAAGAGCTTTGAATTTACACCAATAACTTTTTGCCCGCAGATGAGTTTTATTACTGTAAAGTTTTAATTTTTCGTAAGCTCGAAGCTTTCATGCGTTACACTTTATCTTCGTCTTCGTTACGCCGCATGATCATTAAACATTTAACGTTCGCTAAAAAGCGAAAATTGTTGTGTAGCAAGAAAAAAAATTCAATTTTATTGTTAATACTTTCTATTATCATTATCATTAACAACTGTAACGATTATGATTAAAATGAGAATGATGATGATTTAATACTTTCTGCAATACTTCGTTTTGTCTCAATTATGGCTTGCGCCGTTTAAATTAATTACGCGTATAATAAAATTATTGGTCCGAAGAATGATTTTTAATTGAGAAAGTTGTTGCTAAAAAACCAAATACCAACCAAGCAACCAATGAAATAGTTGCTGTTGTTGTTGTTGTTGTTGTTTTAAAGTGAGTTTTTTAAAATCATCAAATCGTGGAATGTTCTTTAAAAAATTAACCCCAAAAAAAGCAGGAGATGTAAACATTGTTCTTTTCTATGTTTTGACAAACTTTTATTATGACCCTCGGGCAATACATAAGACCGTTTCCAATGTCAGACATTGTGACGTTTCGCGAGCTTATTCCAGCCGTGTGCAAGGGTCGCACAGCACGTCACAACGTCACGCAACAACGAAACGACACTTAAAACTTTAACGGCTCTTCCTTTTACTAAAAAAATGCACACAAAAATGAAACATTTAAAGTATGCGATTGGCGGCGAACTGATCCACAATAGTATAGTATAGACACAATAAAAAAAGCCTGCTCAACCTCTCTTCCGCCCCGTTGCCACCTTCTCAGGCAAGCGTGTCTCTGGCAAGCGTGACGGTCTGGCCCTACAGCGTTCGTTGTTCCTGTAGTGCGTCTCGTCTCAGGTGACTCGACAGCCGACCGACCCTGGGGTCTCTCCATCAAAGTCTAGGATTATTTATGCTTCTCGCACAGCGCCTGGCAATAGAAATTTATTATCCTTGTAAATTCTATAGAGGATTCCCATAAAGTGTTGTTTCATGTTGTTGCCTTTTTGGTGTTTTTCTGTCGTATTTGTTGCGACGTTAGTTATTTTGGTCATGTTCGTGACGTAGTTACGATGATGATGATGATGATGGTGACAATGACGGTGTTGGTGACGGTGTTGGTGACGGTGTTGGTGACGGTGTTGATGACGGTATAGGTAACAGTGACGGTCGCAGTGACAGTGACGTTAAAGATGAAATACAATAACAGTAACAAAAACAACATTAAAAGAAATGACAACAACAGACAAAGAAAAAATAATGACTATACAAGATTTAGAAGAAGAAGAAGAACAGGAAGCAGCAGAAAGAAGTCATCCTCACAACGCAACACAAAATTAGAAGGGTTAAGAAAGTCGAACTGTTCTCCTAGTATTATTATCATCATGATTATCAATACCATGATTACCAACTTCATGATTACCAACATCATAAATACCATTATCGCAATCACCATAATCATAATAATCATATTCTTTCTCATTATCTCCGTCGAATTAATCACCATTACGCTCTCATCAGCATGATTTTCTTTACAATTAATAATTAACATCATCATGTTGGTCATCAATACCATTGTAGCCGTCATTAATATTCATGTTTATAATGACCATTGCCATTATTCCATCTTTTCCTGCTTTTTCAGCCTCATTTAATCTTCAAAACAATTTAATTAATATGACTATTTATCCTTATTATGACGATAATACATTTCGTTTCATTTCAGTTCAATGAAAACTAACAAATGTTAGTTTGATGATCATTATATTGATCATTTTATTGACAACTAGTGACCAAAATATCGAAAAATTTAACTCGTACGCTTTTAGTACTAGCATTGCTTTTATCATGATCATTATCATTATCGAAATCAAGATGAACTTATTGTCCATTTTCGTTATACATAATTATGACCATGATCATAACCAGGTTTACCTCAGACATCATTAACAACATTAACAACATCATTAATAACTGAAAATAATACCACATAAAAAATCATTAACATATGATCATCCTCGTTGCCGTCAACTAATAACTAACACAATCATCATCATCCTCAACATCGTTGCCTTCACTACCATCAACGATACCATCTTCATCATCATTATTATTGATTTTGTAGCATTTTTTTATGATCTTTATGATCTCTTTGTCTCTTAGTTTGTTTTAGGTTTGATTCTGCGTCTGTTCTTCATAAATATGAATCTCCGATTATCTGTCCTTCTCTCTCTTTTTCTCTCTTCTCTTGCTCTCTCTTTCTCTCTTTCTGTTCAGCCTTAACTAAATTCAGTTTTTTAAGAATTTTTCTTAGGCCAAGACACAAAATATTTGAATTGTTGACGGTTTCAAATTACACAAATGCTTCTTGCGCTCCGCTCCTCTTTCATTGCATATTCCTCCTTCTCTTCTTCTTCTTTTTTTTCGTCATATTCATGTCCATTTGCTTTGGTATACTCAGCATTTGTCGTCTACTTGTAGCAACCAACGTCATTAGAGTTGACTTTACTCTGATGTCATTCGCTTTAATGGTCTTAATGTTAAATTGGCAACACTTAAATTGGCCGACTGACCGAAGGAACGGGGCGCTTACACTGAGCAAGTTAGTATCTAGTGTGGTTGTTGTTGTTATTATGTTAGCATCCATAGATGGAAGCAAAAATCTGGTAAATTTTATTAACCCTTTTTTTTATACAAAGACGATGTTTTCAGTTTTTTTTTTGTTAGATTATATTGTTGTTGTTGTTGTTGTTGTTGTTGTTGTCTGTTTGGTCATTTGGCCGTTTGTTTGGACTCTCGCTGGGTTAATGTTTTAGTTTGTTTATTGTACGCAGTTTGACTCTCTTGTAAGCCGATTTCACGCTTAAATAAATACTTATTAAAGCAGAAAAACTACAAATTACAAACAACAACAACAACACTGACAACAATATCGCCAATGACAACAACAACGACGACGATAATATTTTATTTCTGTTTTCTGTTAACGTGCTTCACAAACATTTCCATTGAACTTATTTTCATGACTTTTGTAGTTCAAAGCAACAAATATTAAATTAACTTCACACCAAAAAAGCATGCTCTTAAAAAAATATAAAAATTACAAAATTAATCTTCAGGTCTCAAGCAAAAAGGAAAGAGAAAAAGATGGTGTAAAATATGAAATTGAGCCGTTTTCTTTGAAAATGTGGTAAGTCCATTTTGGGAAAAAATTTAGTTATTGATAAGAAAACTTTTATTTTGGTATAATTTATTATTTTTACATTCAATTCAGAGAACAATCTTTTCAAAATTTAAACAATTTTTATAAAATATTGATCTGAAAAAATTAATCTCAAAATAAAAAAGAATGGACTTGCGACACTTTCAAAGAAAACGGCTTAATTAACCAGATTTGTCTAATGACCTGATGGCAGCGGCATCGCGGCCTTCGTTTGAAGGGTAGCATTTTTGTACGAAGGAGAGAACAACGACCCTAAACGTTTAAGGTTGCGAAGGTCCCCTTCCTCTCCTCAACCTTTAGTGGACAACACTTTTGGAAAGCTGATTAATTTTTTTCATAATTGTTACAATTTAGTATCATAAAAAGCACTGTACTTGGACAATATCGCCAATTCCTATCTATGACCTATCCTAACAGGGAGCCCCTTTCCCCATTAATCTTTACCTGTGGTTACGGCCTTCGATTTGCCACCTGCGTTTTAGCGTATTTTTAATTAAAAACAAAATTAATCCATAACAAATTTAATAAAGTTACGATAATCTAAAACTATTCTAATTTTAGATAGACTTTGTTATCGTGCGTTATTTATCAAATTTGTAATGATTTAATATTTAAAACGCAAAGCAATAAAGATTACGTTGCCTTTTAAGCCTTTTGTTTAATTGCGTTATTAAATCATGCGCATTATCTTAAAAATTGTTTTACAATAATCATTTTAACGTAGCCGAAGTTCAAGATAAAACTTTTAGTGGCTTACATTTGAACTAACTAAAATATTAATTAATTAGTTTAAAATTAAAAAAAAAATAATGAGGGAAAAATTAGCAAATGTAGTGGATAAAAAGGCAGGGGAGGAAAAGGGAGAGCGAGCAGCATTTAAGAGAACATTAGTTGCAACAACAAAGATCAAATGTGGTTTTCAGATTTCGACAAAAAGCGTCGCAAAAGCTGTGTAAACTCTCCAAAGAGATTTTTTAATTTTTTTTTAATTTCTTAATTTTGTTTTTAAGTGAATCGTCTTTAGTGGAACATAATTTCGTAGAAAACCCGTTACGACGAATTGTGTAACGACACTTTTCGTTTAAATAAAAAAGGCTCCAAATTTTCATTCATCGTCGTGCGTCAGCTTATTTTCAAATTTAAATTCACCAAAATTCAATTCAAATTTTAATTTTTTACAAAAAATACAAATAAAATCTTAAGCAATCGTACAGTAACAAGCATCGCGTGTATTCTGCTGTATCCAACTGAGAAATTTACTGACACGCGCATACACTCCGGGTGCGTTCGGTTGCGCACAACCGTAACCGAAAGAAACAACCCCGGCCAGCTTAAAACGACCTTCATTGACAATTAGCGGACCGCCGCTGTCCCCTTGACAAGCATCTTTGCCACCGGTCTTCACCAGCCCCGCACAAAGCATCACTTCTTGAATTTTCTCTTTGTAACGCGTAGAGCGACACTGTTGATTGGTGATGATGGGTACAATAGCTTCTTGCAGGTGATTCGAGGTGGAACCGCCCTCCTTAATCAAGCCCCAACCAGCAACAATCGCCTGCAAAAAGTGAGAGAATTTATTTTAAATGAATCGTGAACGAATAAATGAATGAAGGAAGAAAAGTCAATGAAATCGTCAATGAAATTAATTTAAACTAATGATGTCAAAAGAAATGGATAAAATTAATATAGATTAATGGAATGAATGAAGATGAATAAAATGAGCGACGGGTTGGATGAAAGCCAATGTAATGAATTGAATTCAAATAAACATCATGAAATGAATAAACGCCAAAGAAATTAATAAGAGGCTTTCAAATAAAATTAATGGAATGAATCAAGTTCAGAGAAATGAATTATAATCAATAAAATTAATGATAGTCAATGAAGTGAATGAAGGCTGATGAAATGAATGGAATTCAAATGAACTTAATGAAATGAATCAAGTTCAATGAAATGAATGATGATCAATATAATGAATTAAGGCTAATAAAAAGAATGAAGGCAAATGAATGATGACCAATAAAATGACTGAAAGGCAGTCAAGTTAATGAAAGTCAATGAAATCAATAAAGGTCAATGAAATTAATGAAAGAAATTCAAATCATATTAATGAAATGAATGATGAGCAATAAAATGAATGAGGGCTGATGAAATGAATGAATGAACGGCGTTCAAATGAAATGTAAGAAATGAGTCAAGTTTAATAAAATGAATGATGATCAATGAAATTAATAAAGGCCAATGAAATTAATGAAAGGAATTTAAATAAAATTAATAGAATGAATCAAGTTTAAAAGTATGAATTAAAATCCATAAAATGAAGGCTGATGAAATGAATAAGCGCCAATGAAATTAATGAAAGGCATTCAAATAAAATTAATGGAATAAAATTAAGTTCACAGAAATGAATTATATTTAAAAAATAAATGAAAGTCAATGAAATGAATAAACGCCAATGAAATTAAGTAAAAACTTACATTTTTACCATCAAAATTGTGATCATTGTTTGGCAAACAAATGGGTCGAACATTGCTGACGATGGGTATTGGTGAGTCCAATTTTAATAATGCTACATCATTTACGATTCGGCTGCGATCGTAATTGGGATGCACAAGCGTCGAAATTACCTGCAAAGTGTCGTCAAAACATTAAAAAAAAACGATCAAGGATTGTATAGAAAACCGAAAACCCGATTCTCTTAATTTCAAAAATACACGAGGTCATGTCTCAACTCAACTGCGCCTAAACTGATGAAGATCCTCCGGTATTCGGACTACTTGCGATTGATTGATTGACTGATCTTACCTTTCTAGTTATGCCAGGATCACCGGATGAACGATCCAGTTGCAATAATCTGATGGTAACCTGATCGCGGTTATTGTGCACGCAATGTGCCGCTGTCAGCACATAACGATCATTAATCAATGAACCGCCGCAAAAGAGTCTCTGATGATAACGACCCTTCACCAGCTGTGCCGTCCATGGATATTTATTCTGGCGGACTTGTATACCGCCCACAATACGATTAATATTCGGTGCACCACAAGCTGTGAGTTAAAAAACCATTTAGCAAAAAATTCATAATTAATTAATAAATAAGAGAAAAAACTCGCGGAAAAGAGGAAGAAACTGACGGACCTTCTGTAGGCCGTCTGTAGGTTAAAAATATCTCAATTAAGTCGTTAAGAAAAGGCTTAACGATGGGTTCGAAAACATTTTAAAAATTTGATTTCCTCTGATCTTAAAATTGATTCTTTTTAACACTTAAGCTTCCTTTTCTTCCTTCTTCAGTTCCTTTAACAATAACTTACAGCATCTGGTGGCACCACAGGCGCCATTCCTTGGCTCTGCCGTTGTTACATTATCCTTTGCCAAAGTAGATAAAAGCAGCTCTGATTCATCTAAAGATTCCTGCATTTCTGGGGTCTTCTTCACATTTTGTAAGCCAGAGATCAATTTCACGCGAGTCAACCAATAACAGATTAATCCTAACAACAACAGCAACAACTTCATCGGTTTTGCGTTTGGGCAATGAAAGAACCGAATCCTTTCTTGAATTAAACAAAAATGATTTCAAAATTTCATCGTCGTCAGTTCTTATAGTTTTTCAATGACTAAAAGGTAGCTTCTCCAAAAAATGAGAAGAGAAAAATAAGAAGAAGAAGAAGAAGAAAAAGAAGAGGAGAAAGAAACTGCAATATATGCATATCTCTTTTACAGGTCAAAGAAGGAGAAGAAGCAGCCTACGACAATACCAAGTAATAATTAAAATAATAAGATTGTCTGTAAAAAAGGAAGAAAAGAGAAAGAAGCGGCTGCATCAGAATGAACAAAAAGATGGAGAGAAAAAAAAAGAAGAATAAGCACCTAAAGAGGACCACATCTACCAAAAAAATAAAAAATTTTCTATAAAAATTTCTTTAATTCTGTAGACATCGATGTCAAGACATTTCGCCTGCTTTTTTCTTAATGTGTTTCCGTATATCCCGTAAGATTTTTAATGACCCACGTACCGCTATTCCATTAAGTGAAATTTAAAAAAAATTTTTTTAATAATAATCATGCTTAACACTCGTATAAATTTTATGGCATACTCAAGAAGTGATATACTCATTCCTTTCTCCGAAATGTTTTTTTTTCTGCTTCATAAAATTAACTTCTCCTTTTTTCGGCTGTTTTTTGAGGTCACTAAAATTGTATGATCGCTCTTTGAGATATTCTTAATTTTTATGATAATCATAAAAATAATACTCGTAATAATAAAAGATCACATTTGGTTCTTTTGCTTGGTGTTCTTGTATTATTGTTGTTGTTGTTGTTGTCTATAAAAATTTTTGGGTACTCTTCGTCAAAGGAATGGATGGAATGGATAATATTCATTTCAGTCTTTGACCTTTTAAATATTCAAACCAAAGCTCTTAAAAAGCTTTCATCGCAAAAATGCATCGAAATGACCATGTTTTATCATTTGCAAAATTCATTACCTTTATCGAGTATTTTACTGGAAAAGAAATTTATAATTGTTCATCATCGTGTAAAGTATTCATTCCATTAAAATGAACTTATTATGATTCATCTTTATCGAGTACTTTGTTGAATGAAATTATAATTCATCATGTTCGATCGAGTACTTAATTAAAATTAACTTATTATGATTCATTCATTCGTTCTTCATCATCGAAGTGAACTTATTATGGTTCATCATCTTATAATTCGTTATCTTGATGCAGTACTTTATTAAACTGACTTATTATGACTCATCTTCTTTGATTGAGTACTTCAGCAAAATGAATTTACGAGTATAATAATTCATTTTGACATGCCAAAGGTCAAGTACTCGTACTTCATTAAAATGAATCTATTATTATTCATCATGTTCATCGAGTGCTTCATTAAAATGAACTTATTATGAATCATATTGATCGATTACGTTATCGTCAAGTGAACTGTTTATGATTCATCATGTTGATGGAGTTGATGGACTTCATTCAACTTATTATGATAATGTAATGAATAATATTGCTTCCTGATCAAATTCAAAATGGATTCATCATCTCGATGGTGAAGGACTACAACATATCGATTGTACGAGAAAATGATATCGAATATAATCAGCTCTGTCTAACCAGACCCAGTCGTGGGTCTCTCCACTCTAAATACAAAGATAGATACGGACATATACACGCATTGGCACACACACACACACACACACACAGACGCCATCATATAGAATTTTAAGCTATAAAATATTGGCACGCTTCTTAAGTTGCGAGCACAATTAACAAAAATGGTGCAAATTAATAACTTTTATGGCCGCCTTAAATTTAAATTGACCATTGTGGCACAGGTACCACCGTCACAGGTACCACCATCCAGCCCAAACAGGGGCGTCAGTGGCCGGCAAGCAGCTCCAGCGCCCTGCAGCGCAACCTCTCCCACCACTTCGTTGATGCTCTACAGCTAGCAGAGCGTTTGCGGCTACCTCCGCCACGACCCGAGGATGCGCCATGCACCGCACCATGCAGCATGCAACATGCACAACGCAACGCGACGCGACAAGAATTTATCATTTCAGTAAGCAATTTATTTGCGAACTACTGCCGGAGACGATGTTTTATTGCACGCATGTGCCGCACGAAGGAATGGAAGGGTCAAGGAAGGAGCAGAGAAAGGAAAGAGGGCGCAACAACAAGAAAAGCATACAACAAGAAACAATGCGTTACGTTGCCATTGCGTGTGTACGTCGCAACGTTGACGAAAAATAACCCAAAAACAACAGGACATATTTACATGAACGAGTAAAGAGATCGCAAAGAATGATCATAAAGAAGAAGAAGAAGAAATTTTAATTAAAATTACTGAAAAATTATGGTAACATTAAGAAATTAAATGGGCCTGAAAAAACACTACAAAAGATGATCAAATTTTTTCGACAAACTGTTTTTGAATGATCGTTTTTTAGTTGTTTTGATTTCGAAAAAGGTTCCTTTTTTTGCTCAATTCAATAATATGATGGTGGTGATAATGACAATAACGACAATGAGCACGAGGTTAACGAGCATGATACGGAATGATGGTAATATGCAAGATGATGATTCTACTCGTATACAAGGTGCGCCATCTTTTTTGTCGGTATGTAAAGATTAAATAACTTTAACATTTATCAACCGATTGATTTGAGCAAACATGTTAAACACGTCACACAGTACAATTTAAACCATAGATCGCTTCACACCGAAACAACACGTCGAAATAGTTATGCTCGAAAAAGTAATGCAAAACGCAGCAAAATGAGGGCACATTTTGCTTTGGCCAATAGAGGCGGCCACTTAATTGATGCTGTATTAAAAAAGTAGTCCAAATAAAGGACCATATTAAATAAAAATACCTTATACATATGTATATGGAAATCGGTTGTTTTTTTCTTAAAGTTATTTAAAATTCACATACCGACATAAAAGATGGCGCACCCTGTATATACCTATAGTAAATGTTAAATTGAGCATAATGATGACGTTACGATGACCGCGACAATGAAACGAATTCAATGATACGAATAATAATAATAATGATAATAATAACAAGAAAAATTATAGCTGTAATAATAAAAATAATAATGATAACGATGATAATGGTAATGAGAAAATAGCACTAGAAACAAATACAATTTCGAGATATTGTTGATCTCGTTGTTATTATTGTTATTTTTTGTCGACGGGGTTTTGGTTGTACCAGAAGATTATGGTACATTCTTCACGACCAAAAAAACAACAACAGCAACAACAACAACAACAACAACAGTCAGTCCTTACCACAAAACCTCAGCACACAAAATTTTGATTAATTACCCGCTGTTTTTTCCCTTTCGATTATTTTCGCACTGTTTTGTTGTTGCTGTTGTTGTTGTTGTTGGTGTTGTTTTCGGGGTGATAATATTAACACCGCTTGTTGTTGTTGTTGTTGTTGCATTTTAATTTTGATTTTGAAATTAGGTGGACCGCAGCAGCAGAGGCCAAAGCAACAAAGAATAGCATCCTTAAGCGGGAGCAACAACAATAATAATCACTTTAATTTATTCATTTTAATAAAAGTTAAAGAAGGAAACAGAAGAAGAAGAAGAAAATTGCCAAAAAATTGAAAAGCGCGTGAGTTGCGTAAAAATTTTATGAAGCGAAGGAAAGAATAACGAACGAACAAACGAACGAACGAAATGGACCATAAAAACGTCGTTTAGCAACATCGTGCTCTGCATGCATTTTGTCCCTTACATTTTAATGTTGTTGTAGCGGTTGCGGCTGAGAAAGTATACTCCCTCTTTATCTTCCTCTTTAAATATATAGAAATCCGAAATCCTTAAAAAAAGCTAATAAAAATTGATTTTTTGGGAACGCGCAAAATGGTTTTTTTTTTGTGATTCTTTCATCAATTTATTCCAATTCAATGAACAAAGAACATCGCTAAAGAGACAGAAAACTAAAGAGTATTAAGCTCGGTCAACGATTTTTGTCATAATATCATAATATCATCTTCATTGTAATAATCATTCTTTCGATAAAATCAAAAATTTGCATAAATTTCTCAGCAAAATCATTTACAATCTTTTCACTTTTTTACTGAAATCATGATCACATTGATCCTCAATAGAAACAGACTATCGTCGTTGTCATTATCATTGCTTTCATATTATCAATAACATCATTATCAACATCATCATCTACCATCAACATATCAACACCATTATTATTATTATTATTAGTATTATTATATCATCATCGTTGCTATCAGCCTCACCATCTTTTTACCCTCATCGGCTTTCTCATTATTACCGTAACCATTAGTTATTTAATCATCATAATGAACCAAAAGCACTTAAATCAATCAAATTCAACGATTTATCTCATATTCATTAAGTTGTTTTTGTTTTTGGTATTAATTGCTTCTTATTCTTTTTTTTTTCTTCTTCTTCTAAGTAATGTATTGTATTTCCTTAAATAAATGTAGTCATTTCTATACAAACTCTTAAAAGATGCCACGCTTTAAATAAATCTATAAGTTGAAAAAAAATATATATTTTTTTTTATTTATTGTCTTTGTGTTATTTACGCCGTAATTAGTTAATGATAATTTGATAAAAAATTCAAAGCTCCTTCTCTTGAATTAATTTTAATTAACATATATTACGTAGCATTGGTTTTTAATTATCGTAATATAACGTATTAAAAAATGGTCCTACTGATTTCAATATCGTCGAAATCATTTAAAAATTCCCGTGAGAATCGCGCACAATTTTTATAAGTAAAAATTTCCACATGAAAAAAAGCAATTCATTTTGACGAAGTTGTCATTTAAAGTGTTAGCGAAGACTAAAGATATTTTCAATAATTTTATGAGTACTTTTTTGGAAGAAAACCAAACAAAATGAATATAAAAAACTAGAATAAAAAACCACAATTTACTTTTCGAATACTTTAAGAAAACTTATCGTAATCTCTATCTCTTCAGGTTTTCGAGATATAACAAGCTCAATAAAAAATTTAAATTAATTTCTCACATTATTTTGAGTTTTTTAAATCACCGAAATTGCCGAATTGAAAATTAAAACAACAACTTCTTTATTTAAATAGAACAAACTTTTCTCAGTAAAGTGCAAAAGTACTTATTTCAAGCAATTCAACGAAATTCAAATCAAATTTAAACAAAATAAACAAAAGCAAGAAAAACGTAAATACAAAAATACATAAAAAATATTTATACATAAACTATAGCTAAATTATGTACATCCATGACATCATTTTTGCATCAAATCATCTTCAAATAAATACACAAAGTTAAAGCAATGGAGCAGCAGCAGCAGTAGCAGCATCTAATGGTTCAACCGGTTGCGCTGTTCTTGTTGTTGTACGATAGTTTTTATGAAAAGCATTGATTGTTATTGATGTTTTTGTATTTGCTTTTATCATGCAATAGTTTTTGTTGTTGTTATTATTGCTGCTGCGTTTGTACTGCGGCACGTTCAGTAACATTGAGCAGCTTTTAAAGGTTTTTTAAACCCTTTCTTCTCAACACGCTGACCTTTTTTTGTGTCCATTAACATTTTGTTATAATGCTAAGCAGTTGTTTTGATTGTCATATTTTTGAATTTTTTTATAGCATCTAATTTAACTTTAGTGTTATTAAAAAAGTCGCCAGTCGCGTTCTGTAACTCGTTGTTTGTCGCGCGACTTTTCATTATTTGAAGAATGCTTTACAAACATTATTTACGATACTCGTGGGCGTGTGTTCATATGTATGCACTGATCCAGGCGGTCCGAACTTATGACTTTATGTAAATTTAGCAAATCGGCGAATTGCATAAATATGTACATCATTCGGCAGACTGGCGGCCATCATTATTTTCTTGCATGAAACTTTGTGTATAATTTCATACTATTGCAGTATGTTTACTGCGATCGCCAAGGGGTGAGTGAGGATCGAAAAGATCATTCATCTAAACCATTAATTGCTAAACTTGTTGGCTTAAATGTCATCTATAGCCGTCCAATAGTTGGAGCTTTAGATGTTCAAGGAACGGCCATAATCGTCTTACATTCTTACATTCCGTACATTCTGGAATGTACAATAGATCAGTGTTCAATTCATTCTATTCCATTCCATTCTTTCTTCGAAGAATGTTTGATAAAATATTGGTTCTGCGAAAAAGTCATGACGGTTTTGTATACGAAACAAAATATTTCGTTGAACAGAACAGAAAAGAAATAAAAATACCAAAATTTTTCCAAAAATATTCCGCATTTTTTATAATTCAAAATTTTATTCGTTTGTGATAAAATTTACTTTCTTAAACTATGAATAGTCTTCTTAAAGTTTTTAAGTCTTCATTTTTTTTAGAATTTATGTGGATGATTTTTTTTCATATATTTTCTTTCGTAAATATTTGTCTTTCGTTTATGCGTGTTTACGAGATATGTATTATAATAAATCATTTTAAATAAAGAATTTAAAGCTGGTGAATTACTGTCAATGAAATTTAATAGCACATAATTATATGGTTTCCCTCCGAATGGTGCATATACTCAATTTTTAAAGGATTTTTAATGTTAAACTCTTTAAGGATACCAATTAAATCATTCTCACAAAACGATTTTTAAAAATAATTACACTTTTTATACGATTCCAAAGGAAAAAATTCTTTTTAATAAACAAAAAAGAACTGAGAAAAAATAAAAGTATTTCAAATAATCCAGAGCCGGGTTAATCATATTTTAATCACTTTACTATTAATTCATATTTATTACAAATAACATAAAAAAGCTTGCTTATTTTACCTCGATGGTAAATTAGTCTCGTCTCGATGCAGCTGAAAGTCTGTGTCGTGTGTCCGTTCATCTCTCCGTCCATGGATGTGTCATCATCCAACTGTCTGGCCTTTGTCTATCTGTCCTTTATTCTTCTGAATGTTTCTTTAATTGTACTCGACAGAGCCGAACGCGTGCAGCCTCAACCAGAGAAAATTCGCAAGAGATAATAAGAAAAAATAAAAACAAAATAGTTCATATTTCTTTTGTCTGCGATGATGAGAAAATAAGACTTTATAAAATCATCATGCACCATTGAAGGATAAAAAGAAGGATTGATTTTAATGACAATATATTAATACTGCTGACGTTTATGAAAATTTTCTTATACATATATTCATTTCAATTTTTTCCAATATTTAAAAAAACGAAAGAATATACCGAAAAGTTGATAGCATGTATTTATTTTTAAATTTTTTATATGCAAATAAATTTTTTAAATTTAAAAAAAAATCATTAAAACATGTTTAACACAAAAATAAATAAACGTAATTACTATAAAAAAATATTAACTTAATTTGTATATGCAAATAAATATGTAAATTGATTAAAACAAATTATTAAAAAAGTTATACATAACTATAACTAATTAATTTTTTTTTAATTTTATATTTTTTCTTGTTTTATTTTTTTTCATTTTTAATGCAAATAAATACAGTTATTTCATTAATATAAATTTATTAATTATTTGTAAACTGCTTTTTGTTTTTTTTTTTTTGAGAAATTTCATCAATTTTTATTGTTTTTTAATTTTTTTTTCTCAGTTTCTCATTAATTTTTTACAAAAACGTAGTTTACAAATTATTTTTAATTCGCTGTTTTTTTTTAATTATTTAAAACATCAATCCAAGCAAACTTACACGCCCACACATACACAAAAAACAAGTATACCGTTAGATGGACACACGCTTTAGTTACGATCCGTTGATACAAAAACTGATACGTGGCTTTTTTTTCTCAAAGCACTGAAGCGTACAAAGAAACCGTTTGTTGCGTCTGAAGAGAAGACACCGCCGTCGATGACAATCTTATGTAACAAAAATAAAAAACCAAGGAAAAAAACACCATGAAAATTAATACGAGTATGTCAAGCGCGTGAAGTCATTGGAAATAATTATAACAACAGAAAAAAGGGAAGGAACAAAAAAAGAAAGAAGAAAAAAGAAAAACGTGACAAGAGGAACAAGAGGAGGAACATTTTATAGTTGTAATTAAAACACATGAACTGTTAATCTGCCAACTCAGTCGGACGATCAAACAAAAATAATTACAACGATATTAAAAATATTAACAAGCACGGTTTAAAGAAAAAACTGACGTAGTGAAAAATAAAGTAAAATAATAATTATATTTATTTTAGAAATTTTGAAAAATATCCAACAAGATTATCTCTCGAAATTTCTAATTCTTATCTAATTATGATTCCTTATTCGCGATTTAACTTCCTCTCAAGCAAATCCTTTCTTCAAAACTTCCTTTTTCTTAAACCTTCTCTATCAACCACCTGTCAATCCTCTTTTCTCTAGAAGCTTCCTTTAATCTTCCTCCCTTCTCCAAAACCTTCCTTTAACCTCCACTAAGCCTTCTTTTCCCAAACCATCTACTCCGACCACCCCTTTTAAGGCTTGTGCTCAAACCACTTTTCCCAAAACCTTTATTCAACCATTCCCAAGCTTTGTTCTGAACCCGCCTGCTTCGATCTTGCCCTACAAACGCCAATTCAAATCTGAATCTAATTAAAGATTTATATACTCAAATCCTACCAGTTTCTCAAACCTCTTTAGCGAGCTTCAAACCTCTTAATCCAACAAAACTTCCTCGATATTCCTTCTTCTCAAACCTATTTTACAAACCTCCTTCTTAAACCTCCAGAGCTCACATCTTCTTTCCCAACCTTTTTCGCAAACGTTTGACAAAAAAACTCCTTCTTCACCAACCACTTTTAACAACCTTCCAAACTTGTTTGAAATCTACAGTGATAAACGAGTAAACTAAAGTCATCAAAAAACCAAAAAAAAAAAAATTGAAAATAAAAATGAAAATTCTGACGAAAGGAGAAATACATAAAGTCGTTTATTTTTTCTCTTTTTCTTTTTTCTTTATTTTTCTAAATTTTTCTAGTAGACTTTCTTCATCCTTGAACTCAGGAAACGATTTCCGCATTCACTCTTCAGTCGAATTAAGACCCACTAATGGTCACTCTGGTGTTTTTTTTTTGTTTATGTACGTCTAACGACTTTTAACACCAACGACAACAACAACAACGACATCATCAGCAGCAGTAGTTTTAGAGTTGAAAATAATTACAGTAAAAATCAAGGAATTCATTTTAAGCGAGCGATTAAAGCATAGAAAAAGAAAAACCTCGCCGACGAAACCATTAACGTTAATTATTTATCTAATGAAGAATTTTAAGCGGGTAATTTTATTAGAAAAAGTTCTAGTCCAGCTGGTGATGATGATGTTGGTGATGGTGATGGTGATGGTGATAGCCTGACTGTTGTCTGACGATTTTAGACGAACTGACTAATGGGACGAGGTTAAGGATGCGTCTGAAATTGAGGATTGATTAGGCGAGTTGATGGTTAGTGAGATATTGCTGATTTTGGCCGAGCCAAAAGAAAACAACGAGCGATGATGATGACGATGATTGAGTAGCGCAGTAGTAAAGTGATAAAGATTAACCGAACTGAACTAATAATGCTTAACAAATGACTATAGCTTTCTCTTCCTGAAAATGCGCTTGTCGTTTAAACTGATGTTGAAAATCTTTTAGAAATCGCTCACTTAATCTTGTGGCTAATTATAATTTCTTTTTATTACGTCATTGTGTCGGACTGAAAAATATTTCTGAATATACATTCTGATTCTTCTCTCTCTCCCTCTGTCTTTCTCTGTCTCTCTCTCTCGTGCACCAGACATATGTATTGAGCCAAACCATTAAGAATCTCTTTGGTATTTTCCATTTTTTGTAGCGCTCGAAAATGTTTGCAAAGAGGTGGCAACGTATGGTGTTAACTTTACAACAGACCTCTACAGCTGTTTATCTGTCAGCAACATGACACTCATGATGAGCAGCAGCAGCAGCAGCAGCAGCAGCAGCAGCAGCAACAGCCTCGGTCTGATCGCACTTCGAAGTATTAAAGCTTTGCTTACGATTTGTTTACCAAAACTGGTCGTTATTGCTTTTAAGCCTATTGCTGGACAGCATGATGATGTTGTTGTGATTGTTGTGATTGTTGTTGTTGTTGTTGCTGTTGTTTCTATTGTTGCTGGCTCCATTGCTGCTGGCTACCGCTGGCTTTTACTGCACTTAAACAAGTTTATGAGTTATGAGAGGCTTCATGAACTTGAAGATGTCGTTGTTGTTGTTGTTTCTAATGGAATTGTTGTTGTTGTTGTTGTTTTTAGTCGTGTTGTTTTCGCTGTTGCTAATGGAATTGCAGTTGTTGTTGTTGCTGTATTTGCTGTTGCTTTTCTATGTTATCTATTTTCTAAGAAAAATCAACCTCGATGCTAAAAATAATCTTTTATAAAAAACAAACAAACAAAATTGAAAAATCATGCTCATCACTTTTTCTTACCGTCAGACAAGAGTGCAGCAGCAGCAAATAGCAATCGCAGAGTATGCAACAACAACAACAACAATAAATGACTGCTGTAATGAAACCAACAGCAATCATAATATTTTAAGAAAAAAAATATGAAGAAATCAACGCAATAATAAAAGCAAACGTCAAAACAAAAAGAATAACAACAATAACAACAAAGCACAACAGAAAAACAACAACACCAAACAACAACAACTAATAACAAACAACAAACAATAGCTAATAAAAAGGACAACAAAAAAAAAAACATTGCCATAGCAGCAAATAAAAATTGCAGCAGCGTGAAGCCAAAATGCAGCAAAGGCCATCAGCGTAACTGATCAGCGGTTCTCAAAGTGGGAGCGTAACCCACCGGGAGGCCTTAACGATGCACAGAACGAAGGAAGAAAGGAAGGAAGGACAAGGGCGGAATGGTGCATAAATTAATAATTTAGAATTAATTTTTTACATTTTCATATCAAATTATTGCGATTATTGCGATAATTGCGATCGGTTACGACGAAAAACGCCACGAATTAAAGCCGCAACAATCATTAACTTTATAATTAAAGTTTTATATACTCAAAACTGTTTTTTTTTTCTTGGCGGACAACTGAGAACGCCTAAACCTAAAAGCGCACAAAAAATGCATTCTAACTGACTTCAGATGCTAAATGTTATGCTGCTTTTTGTGTACAAAAATGTCATTTTCAAATGATATTTGAATAAATGTTTTTGTAAGATATATTTTGAAAAATGTCATGTAAAAGCTGTCACAAATAATACAGAAATCATTATACTCGTAATTAATTGAATTATCGAAATTTATTCGAAATTGACACTTCGAGACTTATTCGAATTCGAATAAACTGAAATTTCTTCACACAAAATTAGTTCCGTTTTGATGCGAAAAAAACGCGGCGCGTCATTTTGATAAGAAAGTTTGTGAGTCGCTGGCGTAACGTGAGAATATAACGTTGGTTGGTGAGTTGGTTAATGTCAATGTTGTTGTTGTTGTTTTGATTATGTTACTTCTGTGCTGTATGTATAGTTACCGTTTGTTGTTGTTGTGGTTCTTGCTATTATGTTGTTGTTGTTGTTGTTGTTGTTGTTGTTGTTGTTGTCGTTGCTATTGTGCATGTGCGGTGTTAACGGTAAAGAAATGTTTACGCATTGAAACAAGTTTGCCGACACGCTTTTTTTCTCTCCTTCGATTTTTTTTCTTTGTTTGTTGTTAATGTCGTCGTCGTTGTTGTTGTTGTTGTTTTTGGTGTTGCTAATGTTGCTTTTGTTGTTGTTTTTTGTGTTGTCGTTGTTGTTGTTGTTGTTGCTGTTATCTCCAGCAAACAGTAACTGCTTTTAATCTATTCGGTCTGTCGATTGTTTCTAACTTAATTTTTTTCCTCTGTCAGTCTTTCTTTTTTTTGTTTTTGCAAACGACTTTGACTTTGACAAAAAGCGTGAAGATCAAATCGAGGCTTCTTTATGATATCAACAATGACAATGACAATTAAAGCAACAAAAATAACAACAACAGAACAGCAACAAGCTACCATAAAATCAATACCAACAAGAAATCATAGAAACTAGTGCGAAAAATACTTTAAAAGTAACAAAATATAAGAGACTACGACGCGTCCATCTTTTTTTTAATTCAAAAGGCTGAGTTAATTGAAAGAAAAAACCATCCTTATATGGTTACCATATGCATACATACCTACGGATAATGTGTCCATCATTTATGGATAATATTCCAAAATAAAAAACTAACATTTTAAATTACTAAAAAAATGTCCGAATAATTTTTTCGTTTTCAAAATGTTCATAATTTCATTTTGATGCATGTTGAAATTTTCATGTTTTTATTTAGAAAATATTTTTCTCTACAAATTGTTAATTTTTTTTAAATTATGTTGTAAGATTTTAAATATAATGATTCCTTTTGTCATTATTATTTCCTGGTCATTCCGATTTCTTTTGTATATACATATTTATTTGAACAAAAACTATACATATTTTATGTTTCTATAAAACTTAATAGAAAACGTGCTTATACACACATTAAACGCACAAAAAATAGAGGGGAAAAAAAGGCCTTTTTTTATATTATTTTTATTAAAATTTTCTTTTTAACTTTTTGCCATTTTCATTATAATTATAAGAAAACGCTAGCAGACTTTAATAATTTAAGCTTTTTGCAAATTGTAGTCATGTTTTTTAAAATCTAAAAAATTTTATTCATTTGCCAACGATTTGAACGCTCAACGTTGCGCAACGCAACGCAACGTAACGCAACGCAACGCAACGCATCATCGAGGCAACACAAAAACAATACAAATTCGAAAATAAAAAACCCAAAAGCCAAACAACCAAAAAAACAACCAAAAACAAACAAAAAATTAAACAAATATTAGCGATTTTCTCATAAAAAACTCTTTTTATTATTAAAATTGTTTTTGCCGATTTTTTGTGCCTTCAAAGAAAATCATCAAATCACAAAGCAGTGGCAATGTCCGTAACGAAGGCACCTAATAAATGAGGCTTTATATATTTCTGTGTGTGTGTGTTTGTTTGTTTGTTCGTGTCATATCAATGCTTGTAAAAATGTTTATTAGTTTAGTGCAGTTTTTTAACAACTTCAGTATCCTGCTCATAAACTAATTAATGAATACAACCAACCAACCAACCAACCTACGCATCGGCAGCGTCCACAGTGGCAGGCGGCAGCGTTGCGATGATTGTTAGCCGCATGATATGACAAAACAGTCCGACAGCTGTCGCTTTGTACGTTTTTTACGTTTTGTTTGAGAGCATTCGATTTCGATTTTAGGGATGCGCACGAGACTAGAGAAGAGAATTCTATACGTACATATTTCTCGGCGGCCTGTCTCCTTTTTTAGACCAGACGAGCGTCGATCTCTATGTGTTGTGATCATCCAAATCTCGTAGAATCTCGTTCATGAGCATCACCTTTCTTCCTTCCTTCTTTCATCCTAGAGATTTCTTACCACGCCAATGAATATGAAAATAATTCTCTATTTAAGCGCAATCTGAAGCTCTTTTTTGCAGACAGACAAACAGACAAACTGGCGTCGTGTTGCGCACCAATGTGCGTCGCGGTTGTCATCGCCGCCAGCTCGTCGCATTTGACGTGCAGCTCGCGTACTCATAATAACGAAGAGGCTCACTTCAAGGCTCAAAATCGGTGGCTTGCAGGCATAGAAAATTGAACGCTCTAAAAACGCAATAAATGCAGACTTTGCACATGATTCCAGAAGTGCTTGCTCACCTCCTCCCTCCCTTCTTTGCGTCACTTGAGAGCGGTGGTAACGTGCCGTCTCGTCTCCTTTCGTCTGATCCTCTCGTTTCTGAGGAGTTTGCTGAGCTAAAATTGATTTTTATGTCTTATTCCCTTCGAAGTGTGTGGAAAAAATGTGAAAAAAGTCCGGCAAACACACACAAACACACACACACAAACACACACACGCAAGCATACGATTTTGTTTGCTACACGTGTAGCATAAGCTTTCTTGGAAAAGTAAAAATAAACTTTTCAAAATCTTTGAACAAATGAAAAAATAACCGCTGGCAAAAAACATAACCGCAGTCAACCGCCGCTGTTCTGTTCGAGACAAACGAGGTTCAAGGCCACTTACCATGGAATTGGAATTACTGCGGTCGCGCCGAGGTAATGTCGTGATGTCGGTCTGGCACCGAAAGAGACTTGAGAAGACTTGAGCAAAGAAGAAAAATTTTAAAAATTTACTTAAAACAAATCTATGAACATACATAGGAGTACACGTATAATATAATAGATAAAAGAGAAAAGTTAAAATCAAAAATTAAAATCAAAAATTAAAATCAAAATCTTATCAGATTCAAATTAAAAAGAAAAGCCAAACAAAACACTAAAAAAACACAAACAAAAATTCACTTGAATTAAAACAAAACAAAAACTTAAAATTTTATAAATTAAAACAAATAAAATTAATTATTAAAAATCATAATTTTTCCCAAATTTGTTCAGTAAAAATACTTCAGAGTATTTACCAGCCAAAAAAAAAAAAAAAAAACAAAAACACAAACGAACAAAAAGGCAACGAAATAAATGTACAGGATTTTCCATTAAAAATCTGCACTAAAATAAATTGAAAATGCATTACAACAACTATCAATTCCATCAGAAAGAAAACATTGTGATGAAATGTTACCGTTGAATAGTGTAAAAAAACAATCACCACAACAACAACAACAACAACAGCAATAAAATTCTTTACTCATACGAGTACAAACAAGGAAGTCATAAAAGTTATGAAGATATCGATTTGTTTGTTTGTTTTAGTATAAAAACAGCAGTCAGCGATCAATCAGAAAGAAGTTGGCAACGATGTGATTGAAAGCACAACACAACAGGAAAGAAAAAAGAAGCAGAAGAAAGAAAGAACAGACAGTAGCTAAAGACAATTCCCGAAAAGAAGCTAAATGTTACAATGATGAAGTTTATGTATAAACGGATACCGAGTACAATAACACAATGGCAATAACAACAGCAACAACAACAGCAATAACAACAGCAACAACAACAACAACAACAACAACATATCCATATAAATATGAACAACAACTGATGAAGAAGAAATAAAGTATAGCGTTCTTCAGTAAGCGTTAATATCTTTTACCATAAATTGTTTAACAATTAGACCGACCAGTTTATCAATTAATCATGCAACTAATCAAGGATTAAGGGACAATTAATCCTTTCGTTTAATTAACTAATCAATTGATCAGCATCAATGATCAGCCGATCATTCGATTAATTATTATTAGTCTCATTAGAACTTTTAATTGACCAAGAGTTCAATGATGTTTAAGAGATTATGATCAACGATCAATAGAATCGTTGCTTAGTGATCAATTGATCTACGATCAGTCACAGAATTGATCAAGGCAGTGATCAATTGATAGTTAAACATTGATCATTAATACTGATAAATTGCGTTGTTAGACTATTGATCTACTAATCAGTCAAAAATCCTTCCGCTCCATCAATTTGTCAAATTAAACAATGTTAATTCGACGATTAATAGAATAGTTGATAAAAAAACGGAATTTATCTACGCGATCAGTTAAAGAATTGATCAATGATCAACTAAGTCAACGGCCAATTAATCAACGATCAATGGAATCAAATCTAACAATTCATTAACGATCCAACCAACAAAACGACCCAACCAACAAATCGATTCAACCAACAAATCGATCAATTAAGACACAATCAATTGGGCGGATTGCCGACCAACAAACCGACCAAACAACCCGACCGGTTCGTTCAACCCACCACCAACTAACCACCAACCGATTTTCGAATAAATCAAATAAAATCCAAAGAATTAAAGAAAGAAAAATTTCTTTCATTACAGTTTGCTTTTCCGTGATCTTTTCTAAGGTTTTATCCCATTTGCTTGGTATGCCGTGCATAATAAGAGTAACAAAAACAACAACAACAAGCAACAACAACAACAGCAGCAATAGCAGTACATACAAACAACGCTTGATTACTAACAAGTTGAGTGAAAACTAACGAGGAATAAAGCAAAAACAAAGCTAAGTAACGAAAAAAAGAAGCCATAACATCTCAAAGTCATTTGCATTGCACGATTTACCATCTTCAACAACAACGACAACAACAACAACAACAACAACAGCAACAACAAGACCAAAAAGACCGACAACAGCACCAGCATGGCGCACGTTTTCATAGAATCAACAAAGTTAAATGGTTTTTTTTTTGTAGAATTCTGGTGAACGCCACGCCAAAAGAAAAAGATCTTCAATATCAAGAAAAGCATCTTTTCTTAGTTGCGCCGTTCGGTACGCTTTTTTCCGAAGTAATCATAAGAATGATAACAAACCTTAGAATTAGTTCACAATTGAAGAGCTAGAGCGGTCTTTTCCAGCAGACCAGAGAAGAATCCTTATGAAAAATCATTGATTTTTCAGCAATTTGTAAAGAGCTATAGCAGATAATCATTACTGAATTTATTTTCCTCCAAAGCTGTCAAAGATTTCAATTTTTTTATAAAATTGTGCTCTCCTTAACTCAAACGGCAAAGGATTAGTTGTCTAAACTTTATTCAATGAAAACTGATGTCAACAATTTTGAAATAATTAACAAAATGTTTGGAAAAATGCAAAGATTTTTCATTGAAATTAAAGCAAGAGCTTCGCAATTAATAGAGGAAGACAGCAGACATTTTTTCTATTTCAATTTTTATGAAAATTAATAATTAATTCACGACAGTTTCTTTCTTAAGTCTTTTGTCCTTTTGTCTTCAGTCAGTCGTAAATCTAACTAGAAAACTATTGAAGTAAAAACAACAACAACAACCATAATAAAAATAATAATAACAAGAACAACAACAACAACAAGTTGACTTCATTGACTTCACTTTACTTCGTCCGTCTCATTAAAATTGCTTGAAGGCAAAGCATTAAAAAGCAACAGAAAGAAAAACTAAAATTTAATCTATTGTAGCAACCTAAGAAAAAAGAAATAAGAAGGATGAAAAAAACAAATAGTTTGAGATATCACTGTCCACTAAATGGAAAATTCCTTAACACACACACACAAACACACACACACGCATACACAAATCACTTCCTTGAGACCCTTTCTACAGCTTTTTTAAACGAAAAAAGCGAAAAAAAAGTAAAGCATTCGAGAACAAATTCATTGCTAACAGCTTCTCTGTTAGGATTTATTAAGCCGCGTTAGCATTGGCAAAGAGGGCGCACAAGCGGGCGATAAGTCTTGAAGGAAAAGCAGAAGAGTAGCGTTGTTTTTGTTTTTTGTTGTTGTTGTTGTTAAAAAGCAATTCCACGGTTATCAACATAAAGCGAAAAGAAATCAAAGCACTTGCAACGAAGGCAAATAAAATTTTATCAGCATTTAGAAAATACAACAACAACAACAACAACAGCGGAAAAAGGAATATACTATAAGCACTTCGTCATTATGCGAGTACTCGTATAATGAAGGCAGCAAATTGAACTGAAAGAGATTACAAACTTCTTCTAGAACGTTCGTCTGTCTGTTCGTCTGTCTCTATGTCTTTCTGTTTTCCAGCCTGTTTGTTTGTTTGCCAGTCTTTTAACTTCCTGGAGCGTTTGTCTAGTATCCAATGGCTTACCCCGTTTGTCCATTGTCTGTCCATCTGTCCATCTCTCTTTGTGCATCTTTGGTTTTTATTTTCATTTTTTCTCACAGCTAATCATGCATTCTTCATACGATGTGTCCCCACGGATGGATGATGCTTCTCCAGATCTCTTCAACCATTCGTTGCTCTTTTAAATCCATCCTTATAATCCATCGTCCCTCAACCCATCTAACCATTCCCTCCGCGTTTCTATAACATCATCCATCTGTTGGCAATAAACATGCGTCTGCAAATAAACATCCTGCAACTGTCTTTCTATTCATCTGTCCATCTGCACATACCGCGCGTATACCTCTTCGGTCTTCGGTCATCCGTAGATCTAAACTAATTGCCATTAGATATGCACACGCATGATGTACAAGTATGAGAACTACAAGGTCTGCAAGGGCCAACTGTCAACTGTCAACTGTCTGTCTGAAATGTGCCCGGCGGGAGACGTTAAAGAGGCAGGAAAATGTAAGTTTGTGTACTTTAAAGAAAAAAATTAGAATGTTGTTGTTGCTCTTAGATGATGTTAGATTGTACGTGAGATACTCGTAGATGCTCTCTCTCCTCCAAAGATCACAAACGGCTTCTCTTATTTTAGGTAATTTTGTATTGCTTTTTACTACTTCTATTTTAATATTATGGATTATTTCGTTTTATTAACAGTGTCCTCGCTCATTAACTAACAGTCGCCGTAAATATTTGGTTCAAGAGTCGGTTAAACGTCTCTTTAAATCTGATCTCTCTAACTTCTTTCTCAATCTCTGTTAATGACATTTTTGCCAAAGAATCCCAAAAAAGTACTTTTTCTATGTTAAAAATTTTAATTTTCAGATCTGTTATTGATTTTTTCTATCTCTGTTGTTAATAATTATCTATCCCTGTTATTGATATTTCAACCATTTGTCAAGTCATTTGTCATTATTCTCTGCTATTGATTTTTACAATTACAGATTGATTTTCCATCTCTGTTATTCGTTTTCCATCTCTGTTATTGACTATTCATCTCTGTTATTTATTTGCCATTTATGTTATTGTTATGTTATTGATATTTCACATATGTTATTCATTTTTAATCTCTGATATTTATATTTTAACCTTGTCATTATTTTTTTTTTTTTGTGTCCTCTGCTATTGATTTTTTTTGCTTTTCAATTGATTTTTTATATCTGTTATCGATCTTCTATCTCTTATCTCTGCGGATCTCTTATTGATTCTCCATCTCTCTTTTTGATTTTTTTTTCTCTGTTTATTCATTGTTCTTTATCCTCTACTACTGATATTTATTAACATCTTTTATTAATTTTGCATCGTTGTTATTGATTTATATAATCTGTGTTAGCGATTTTCCGCCTCTGTTATTGTTTTTTTGTCTCTGTTATGAATTTTCGACCTGTAACATGCTTTTCACTCGATACTCTGTTGTTGATTTTCCATCTCTGTTGTAACAATTTTTTCTATTCAGTTTTCTTTAGCAGCATCTTTTTTAAATTATTCTAAATTATTCCGTACTCTATTATTCTACGACATTATTCTGACTTGTCGTATTGCCTGACTTGTGTCGTGTAATAGTGATGTTTGCTGAATTTTAATAAAGCTATCAAAAAATTACTGATGCAACATCAAAAAGCATGATTTGAACTATGGCAACCTCCAGCGGACAGCTACTTTTTTCTTTTTACTTTGCTTCTTTGAAAATTATCACTTTTAGTTTGTTTTTCATAGTTTTGAAATGTAAATTTAACCATTATTCGTGATCATGATCATGATCGTCCTCAGCTTTGTAATTGTCATCGTTCATCGAAGAAGCGAAACAAGAAATGCTGGGAAAGGCACAAAAATCATAAAAAAGATGTTATTTAAAAGAACTGCAACAACAACAACAACAACAACATTTGCGGTCGCCAAATTGCTATAAAAGAAATTTTGTTGGTGTTGTTTTTTTTGGTCTCTGCTCTGTTCTGTTCCTTTTGGCGGCCGCTACTGCTTCTGCTTTCGTTGTTGCTTTTGTTGTTACTTCATAGATAAAGATAAGAAGTACACGACAACTCAAATCGTAACAACAACAACAACTCTGTCGTCTGAAGAGTGTATGGATACACACCAAAATCATTAGAAATTCTAAACGAGATTCATTACCGCTGTCACCGACGCGACGCGACGCGACGCGACTTTAAACAGAACAAAAATAACAACAACAACAACACCACCACCAACACCAACACCAACAACCAGAAAAAACAACTAGAAAAAAAAGGTTTTTTGGCTGACTTTGGCTCGATGAAGCTCGATAAGAAACCAACAAAAAAAAATGGAATAATGAAGCGTGCGAATTTCTCACGAAACCCAAAGGAGTTGAAATCATTGGTGGCGGCGGTTGATTGTTGATACTTCGCTTTTACACTCAAAGAAATTTGTGCATTCAATTGTGGGTGATTTTTGTGGGTTGCGTTGGGTAGAAAGTAACCGAATTTTTTATGAAAAAACTCTTGCTTTTAAAAGCGATTAAGTTAAGACGCTTAAGTGTACTCCGCTAAAAGTAATAAATTAGGTTACTTAATCGATAATCAACAATTTGTTCTCATTTTAACTTTTTCGTTATAATTCGGAATATCTTTTTCCAACTTAAAAAAATAATTTTAACAACGATTTTCGCTATTAATGGCATTGTTTTGGACATCCGGTGAGTATTCTTTGGGATTTAATTCGGAAAAAATAGAGACATCAAAAAGAAGAATAAGAACAAGAAGCAGTAATGCAGGAAGGAGTTGAATGAAATGACGAACAACAACGACAACAACGACAATAATGATAGCAACTGAGAACCATTAGAAAGAACTTACTTTAATGCCGTTGCAGCGGCAGGAACAACAACAATGCCAACAACAACAACAAAAGCGCAAACGATAAAGGCATATATTATTGTACAAGTGTGTGTGTGTATGTATGTATATATTTCCGCAATACTATTGACTGATTGAAGGTAAAAAGCGGCAATCAAGCGTTTGATTGTCCATGATTTTCTTGCATGGATTGACACCTTGCTATTGCCGCTACTGCTGTTCTTGGTGTTGTTGTTATTGTTGTTTTTTGTTGTTGTTGCTGTTGCTGCTGCTGTACTTGTTATTGACCATATAATTTTCAATACAAGTTCCTTCTTTTTTCCCATCTTTCTTCTAACTCATGGACGATGTTACGATGATGCTTGCGTGTGAAGATTCTTTTGCTCTGTGAAAGAGCTTAGGATTTATTTTTTTTTTTGTCAAAAGCAAGAGAAAATAAAATGAAACACAAAAACAGGTCTCACGACAAACTTATCGTTTGTCATGATTTAAATTTTGCTGTTTTTTTTATTTTTAACGAAGCGAAAGGAAATATTTCTAATAAAAATAATTAACCTACAACAACAGCGACGATGATGATGATGACGGCAACAACGACTACGGCGACGATAATGAGTACTTATTTCTTAACTTATGAGAAATTTTTAAAATTGAAAATAAATTGTAAAATTATTTATCTTTCTAAAATTATTTAATACTAAAAAATAACTTATTACTAATTAAATTTTTTAATAATATCATTATTTAATTTGATGAAAATTATTTTTATTTTATTTTTTATTTTATTTTTTTTATTATATTTTTAAAATTATTTATCTTTCTAAAATTATTTAATACTAAATAGTAACTTATCACTAATTAAATTTTTTTAATCATTATTTAAATTAATGAAAATTATTTTTATTTTATTCATTTCAGCATTAAAGAAATCATCATTTTGTTGTGAGGACAATTTAAATGTTAATTTTTTTTGCATAATTGCACAATTATAATTAAAAATTTCAATATTTGATTGCAATTATTTGAGGGACGGATATTGATTATTTATAATTAATTGAAAAAAGCGCTAAGTTTGTTTTAAAGTTATTTAATGACTCTTTTACTCTCAGACCTTGTCTCCTCTTTCTCCCCCCCCCCCGCTCATCTTTTTTAATTTATTTTACAATTTTTCATTGTATGTTAATCACTATAAATCATTAAAACCTTTTAAAGGAAAATATTTTTTTGAATTTTAATTGCTCGTAGTTGAAAAAAACAAAACTACAATAAATACAAAAATTCCTCCACAAAAATCACAAAAATTCGAAAAAAAACCCATACACGTTTAACATTTGGTCCATAAAAATCCATAAAATGTCACTAAAGGAAGGAAGGAATGACGATGATGATGACACGATAGCAAAAACCAAAAGTGGTTAACACTTGAATTCATTTGAAATTCAAATCATCATCAGCATCATTAAGATCATTGTTGTTCATGTTGTTGTTGTTGTTGTTGTTGTTGTTGTTGTTGTCGTATTCATCGTCACCTGGTGACACCTGGCATTAATCATAGATCTTAAAATAGGCATGTCAACAGATTAGACCTTCAGTATCAGAGACAGCAAGCAGTGCGCTGTGTCCGTAGATTGAGTTCAGCATGTTGACCCTCTAGAGAGGCATAGAGGTCATGGATCTGTTTAATACCCATAAAAGTGGCGCGAAAGGATATAAATACATAAATAATCACCCAAAAATGTGTCACTCTTTTTTTCGTTTAGTTTTCTTGTCATCACGATTTCGTTTTGTATTCTTAATCGATATTGCGCTGATCTTCTGAAAGACAAATTTAAATTATTCTCATTATTCCGAAGTCTTTTGATGGGTTAAAACTGAAACCGAATTCTTCGAATTTCTCGATCCGTTTAGGTTTTCGAGATATCATGCCATGAATGTGCAAAAAACATAGTTTTATTGCTTTGTTCTATGGTTCTTTGCTCACTCGCAATAACCAACAAAAAAATGATGAACATTTTCCGGAAGCGATCGATCAGCGATGAGTAAAAAAAAAAACAATCCATCAAACAAGAATTGATGCGGTCTATCAACATTAGTTGATATCATGAATGTTGTTTTTGTTCGTTGCTGTTGTAGTTGTTATTGTTGTTGTTCTCAATAGCTTAGCAAATAATTTTTTTTTTTTGCGCTTTTTCAAGTTTTCTTAAAATCAATGAGCTGGAAACGAACATGAATAAGTTTGAAAAAAAAAGCAAAAAATATGTAAAACAAATACAGGCAAACAAAGAAACACGTACACACACACACACACACATAACAAGCGGTTCAAACAAGACAGAATCAAATATTATTAGAAGATGTTGATTTTCTTTTTCATTTGTCTTGCTTTTCTTGTATTCATTGTCAACATGGTTTAAGTTGTTTGCAAAACCCATTGGCAACCAACAACAACAACCAATACCGGCAACCGGCCTGTGCCTCAGCGAACCGTGAAGGTTGGTTGGTTGATCGCTCGGCCGATCGATAACGATTTATTGTGAAGTCACGAGATTTATGGCGATTTTCAAGATTTAAAGCATTAGCAGCAAATAACCGAAAATGGCTGGCGCATCAATTCAATAAATATCGACAATTGGAAATTGTCAATTGGCAAATTTATTATTTGGAATTTTTTGTCTTTTTGGGAATAAAAGGAAAAAGCTCTTCTTTTTTTAGATTGTTTGAAAAGACAATCCGGTACTAACCAAGGTACTAAAGGTACATTCTTCCTTCCTTCATTCTTTCATACTATTTTTCCTTCCTTTTTCAAAAGCTTGTTACAAACATTGTGCTGCTGATGCTGACGCTGATGCTGCCGTCAGCAAATGATTGCACGCAGATTAATTGAACAACTTACTCGCAATACGTACAATATTTATACAAATGTCTGTCTATACACGTTGCCCTTTGGCTACGTTTTATCAAGATGCCGAGTCATAAAGGATCGCATTAAAAGAGGTTAAGGTTATGATGCCAGTATCGCGGCAGCAGAAAACGCAGTAGCTTCAGCGAAAAAATTCTTTATTGACAAAATTTGTTGATTGTATCGATCGAAAAGTCTTTGTTGAGCGCTTGAAGGGAAACGATGCGAGAACGCGAGAAGAAAGGAAGGAAGGAAGGAAGGAAAACGCAACGCGGAATGGATCAACTGAGCCATAGAAATGCTGGCGCAACGAGACAAAGACGAGGAAGAGGCGAAAAGAGGGACCGTGTAAAGGAGTCAACCTTTGTCTTTTGAATCTCAAAAACGAGACCACAACAAATTTTTTACGGATAATAATTTTGTCTGCACGGATGATGATGATGATGATGATGCCGGACCAAATTACGCCCATTTTTATGTAACAACAAACACGTAGAAGCAAGTTGTTGCTCTTCCTCTTCTTCTTCTTCTTCTTCTTCGCGTATACGAGTGTTCTAAGAGGACTTTGTCTAAAATTTTAATTTTTATGCATCTTAAAAATGATTCGGGGCAACATTATTATATTAATAACAACAACGACCACAAGAACAACAACAACAATAACAACAACAACAGCAACAACAACCAAACAACAACACTATGCAGCAACATTAACATGCAGAAATAACATTTAAATACAACAATAACAAAAGGACAACAACGATAAGCAAAAAAGTGATGATGAGGCAGAAAAATCACCGCCATCATCATCATAATCATCATCATCATCATCATCATCATCATTACTAACTCTTAACTCGTTCTATACGACACGGCACGCACGGCGCACGCATGGCCACGGACTGCCGCGACGACGCATCATGTTACGCGGCATGTCTATGCCGCCCCTTTTACCGCAACGCAACAGAACGCCACGCATTGAGCCGCCGCCGCCGCCGCCGCCGCCGTCGCTGCGACCACGATACCGCTCACAAATTATTTTGCCGACAAAAACATGCAAATGGGTTTGCAACAAAAAACCAGGGCCGATGATAGCCAGCAGACAACCTGTACGTACGTACATGCCGGTGCGCTGTTGAATATGGATAATCAAATGCAACAAAATACAACAACAACAACAGCAGCAAACCGGCGAAGAAAAAGCTCTGCAAAGTCTGCATCAGGAATGGCATGGTGGATGCTCTTACGAGGATGCGTACCAAGTTATTATTACGTGAACAACATTAATTGCAAACCACAAAACAAAAAACAATAATAGTAATAATAGCAACAGCAACAACAACAACAACACCAACACCAACAAAATCAAATGCAAAATAAATTTCAAAGGCCCTTTTCCTCTTTGTCAGCATCACCAGCACCATTAATGGCTACACTTCTTCTTCTTGGTCTTCTTCTTCTTCTTTTTTTTTCGCTTTTTTCTTCTTCTTCTTCTTCTTCGGCCTTCCTCTTCTTCTTTTACTTGCCCAAGCCTTTAGGAATGTCTTTTTCGTAGGCGTCGTCAATCCATCGCAGCAAATTCATTAATGACAAATCGTTCATGAATCAGTAACGAACACTCATGCATACTCTTCTTGTCTTACGAAAGACTATGATTATTTAACTTTGTTTTCAATCTCATTCTCTTAGTTGCTGTCTGGTAAATAGGTTTTTTTTATATTTTTATTATTACTATTTTTAGTATTAAAAAAATATTTTACTATTATTATTACTATTTTTAGTATTAAAAAAACATTTTACTATTATTATTACTATTTTTTTATGTTTATTATTTTTTTGTTTACTTTGTAAAACTTAAAAGTTAAGTGGTTACAACGATAATTCTCTCACAACAATCAGCTAATAATCGTCCAAAAAAAACTGCCTGTCGCGCTGTCTTTTACTCATTGACGATCCTCTCCTGCATAAAACTCTCTCAAAAAATTTTTCTCATAAAACTCTGATAAAAATTATCATAAAACTCTCTCTAATTTTTGGGTCATCGACGACAATTTCTTTTCATCGTTACGTTATCTTTGTCTCATCGAAAACAGTATAAAAGAAAATAGTATATATCTTATATAAATATAAAGGATCATATAAATTATTAGTATATATATGTATATATATATTATTTGTTTGAAATGGTCCTCAACGCTTTCTAAACGCAAGTCGACACGTTTCCGGCACGTGTAGTGAAATGTCATGCATGATTCGTGTATGTTGTCTTAAGACACAAACTGCAGGGATTTTAGGTATGCTCCCGCTCTCCTGTGTCCACACATTTCTCTTCCTGCGCCTGCTTACGCCTGTCATTGACACTATAAATTCAAAACTTTTCTAATTGTTGACTACGATGCGGTCCAATAAAAATCCTGAGGCCATAAAACGTTAAGAAGGTGCAAATTTTTGCACCCATTATTGTCAGAAACCTCATTGCTGTGGCTGTGTATGTTTGTGCGAGTGTCTATTTAAGTGTCATAATAAAAAACAGTGCGTAAGAGAGAGTCTATGTTATAATTAAATTTAAGTTCCAATTTTTTTGAATTTTTATCGTAAAATACGAGTGCAATTTTATCGCACAAGACTAACCGCTGTTTATCGAATTAACTCAACCGTAACAGGTCTACCAACAACATGACCACCACGATCATCATCGTTATCATCACCAACATCATCATTAGCAGCTTTACTATTGAAATTAAATGGATAAGAAGTACTTTTCCTGTCCAGGAAGGACGCTTAAAACTGGTACACTCTAAACAAACCATGGTGTTCTTCGTTGGCTTGCGAATTTTTTTTGAAAAGATCATAAACTGCTTCCCATTTTTTGCTCTTTATTGCCTAGAATCGCTTTTGGAGGTACTTAAAATTATTGGTTTTGAAAAATTGTGAAAGTTAAAGCTAAACAGTTTCTTCATTTGAGTCTAGAAACATTTCAATTCATGATATCTATAAAAAAGTTGCTTCCTCTTCCTCTCATATTACCAAGAAGTGAACATGGAAGCACTTACCGTTAAAATGGGTTAAATCATCTTATCGTAATGTCTTTCTTTCCTTCATCTTTTTAAAGAAAAACTATACACTTTCGATGATTACGGAGTCACTTTAGAGCCACGTATGAAAACTCAGAATTGGCTGCTTACTTTCTGCATTACTCAGAAGGAACACTGGAAGTGCTTACGAATAAAATGCACGTACGATATTTGCATCATCAGAAACTGCATCAGACGAAAAACACACACTTTTCTTTAGCAATAAAAACAAAGGGAATGGCTTCATTCAGTCTCTGACTCTTATGGATTTTTTCTAACTCCATTTCCAACTCTCAACACTTTCGATTTTTAAACAAACATTGCAACATTTTCATTTATCTTTCTTTTATTTTTCAAAGATGTCTAATATTTCATAATACTTTGCGGATGTCTTTGTTTTTTTAACCCATTTTCGGTGCACACTTTCTTATGCTCACGGCTAAAGTGAGACGACAAATGCTTCGGTTTGAACAGCTGCAGCTAGCTGTCAACGGGTTGCTGTGGGTTAAAGCGTTAAAACCGCTTGAAATGCTGGGAAACTTCGAATGATCGATGGTGGTTGAGAGAGCAGCGCAAAATAGTCGTAGTTGGCTTCTTATTGAAAGCCAACAACTTAAACGGTATATATTGTACTGTACCTAAGTCTTATACGTCCAGGGGCATATTTTTAAAGTGAGTTGCTTTCTGTTTATGGCTAAAATATATTCTTGCAAAATTAATTGAAATTTATTATAAACGACTAACGAACAGTCCACAAAAACACCAACCATTTGAAGGACAGAAACACAAAAAAAAACAACAACAAAAAAACGCTTAATAATTCGCCGCATCGTCGCCGACGCGCTCGAAGACGCGTATTTTGTGGCATGCATTCGTTGAGAGACTTGATCGTGGCTTGACCAGCCGCCACCACACCCATCAGTTGCAGCAAGAACTGCAGCAGCTTCAGCAGCAGCAGGTTGTTTGCTGCATGTTGTTCTGGGGATGCCATGCGAACACGATCATCGCCGTCGTCATCGTGTTGAACGCGTGCTGTGTTTTACTACAACGTTTTCATGTCATAGCGTTCAATCGCTAAATGGAAGATCGTTAAGGTATCGAACGATCGCACGAATCGATGTCACAATAAATACATAAAATTTTCGTAAAACTTTTTAGTTTACTCTTTTTAATGTTTTCTGTAATTAAAAGGATCGTAACAGATTAAAGACGACAAAATAAGACGATTAAAGACGTTGATGGGATTAGATGACAAATTTTTTCTTTCCAAAAATCCTTCCTTCCTTCTTTCTTTCAAAATTGTGAGTAAGCTTTTCCGAGATTCTGAAGATCTCAGATCGACTGGAAAACACTGTTTTCTTCTCTAATCTCGTCTCGGTTAAGAGATCTCACCTCAGTGGTAAAAAACACCGTCTACATTTTTGATCTCGTCTTTATTGAGGAAGTCTTTTCTTGGTATCTCGTTTCCAGACAAAAATCTCGTGGATCTAGTCTCCACTAAACAGACAGTCTCTTTCGGATTGAAGAAGTCTATCTACAGTCTCGTGGATCTCGTCTCCACTAAACAGACAGAGCCTTCCCGCTCTTCCCGAGCGCGAATTTAGCCGCTCGTGGACTTTTGAAGATATGATCTTAACCTTTTTGGAAGGAATAAAAAAATCAGTAAGTAAAAATCCAACAAAATGTTCAATCAATATGTTTATGCAATCAAAAACGTTTTGAAGTATTATTGTTATTATTATTGTTATTGTACAATGCTAAATTTTGCCCACAATATATTTTCCTATTTATAGAAATTAATAATTAATGATGCATGTTATAAAAACAGCAATAACAACAACGCAACGCAAACCGCCAACGACACTACAACAACAAGCAACAAGCAACAGCATCTTCAATTTATGTAGCTTTTATTTTTTATTTATTATATTTTCCCTTCATTACATTTCATCATTGTTGTTCTTACCTCGTTTGATTGTTATTGTTGGTGTTGTTATTGTTATTTTACGTGTTGTTGTTGTTGTTGCTGTTGTTGTTGTTACTGCTGCTGCTGCTGCTACTACTAATCTTTAGTTATTGTTTGTTGTGCAATGATTTACAATGAGCTCATCAACATCGATTTTCGATTGACGATTTGTTGGCAATTAAGCGGCCAACCGACGCTCGAGCAGACGACCTTGTCAGAGGTGAAGCGACGTGCGGCGAACGAGTAGAGTGCGGCAGACTCAAACTCATTTTGCGGCCAAATGATGACGAAGCGAGTAAACAAATGACTTGTAAATTTATTGCAAGATTTTGCCTGCGATTGTTAAGATTACTGTATGTTTGTACATAGTTTCATATTAAATACTTAAATATAGTTATTAACATGGAATAAATGAATTTGTTAATTGCAGCAGCTCGAAAATAATTTCGTTAGCAAGCAATCATTACGTTCATAGACATATGTATGTTGTATTTGTACGAGACTTGACAAAAGCAAACTTACAAAACTTGTAGAAACTCATTGCAAAAAATTTTAAAAAATTATTTTTAGCTTAATGACGAAGAAAAACAAACAACCTGCATACGTTATACATACACAAACACACTTGAAGAGAAAATTTTAATTAATAAAATTATTAGAAATTTGATAAATTGAGAATTCTTTTCAAAAACGCCGACTGTACTTTCGTTAATAGAGTAGCTGTCAGTTTGGACAGAAACCATTTCATATTTTTTGCAATAACTGTTATTTTAACTGTTATTTATAAACAATTTTTTTTGGTAACTTTGACATAAAACTTTTTGTTATGATCAAAAAACAATTGCATTTACACTAAGCCACATATAAAGACACATTTAGACACATTTAGACACATACATTAGACACATATAAATATTGTACCATATATTAAATAACCAGTTGATGATAACATATAACCGTTACTATCGAAATAACATCGCTTAAAAAGATGCTAAAACTTTTGATCACTTTGAACCGAACGAACCAAAAACTCGTAGTAGAGTAATATGGTGTAATGATGATGAAGATGATGAAGTTTAAAATTGTTAATGCGCAATAAAATGATGACATTTCAGGGAAACAATGGCATTAAAGATGATTATGATAATGATGACGATGCAGCCAGCAATTACAGTGAAGGTTATACTATAATAATGAGTAATGAAAATATGGTAGTACCTCCATAACCTTCTAAACCTGACCCTAAAAAAATGAAAAATGCATTCCCGCAAGTATGTTTACAGCTTGAAATTTCCTAAACAACTTAGGTTTTCGAGATATCCATTTTTGAATACTCACAAAATACGTCATCTTTGGCACAAAAAATCATCTTTCTCGCACATTAAAACCATGATATCTCTCGAAAATCGAATGTGTGGGAGAAATTCTGAACTCTAAAGCATTCGGTAACGGACCCAAAATTAGTGCATGCACGCAAACACTTCAAGAAAGTATATTTGGGTTTGTGGTTTAGAAGATATAACCAATTTGATCGTACTATATAACATTAGTGCTAAAGATATGGTAGTACAGGCCGACCGATAATTTGGCTGACCTTCTAAACCTGACCTAAAAAAACGAAAAATACTTTCTCAAAAATATGTTTACGACTTGATATTTCCATTAACATCTTAAGTTTTCGAGATCTATCCATCTTCAAATGCTCACAAAATACGCCGTTTTTCGCAAAAAATGTGTTATTTTTTACAAAAAAAATCCTTTTTCTCGCACATTAAGACCATGATACCTCTCGAAAATCGAATGTGTTGGAGAAATCTATCTATCTAACGTTTACCGTAAAAGTGTATTTCGGTTTTTGGTTTAGAAGATATAACCAATTTTATGGTACTGTATAGCATTAGTGCTCAAGATCATAGCGAGGATGATAATAATTAAATGAATATTATGATGCTATTGAGAGAAATGATGATGATCACAACAATGACAATGACGTTGAGGATTTCACTATTATTATATTACTAAAGTACAAGATGATATTGATAGTCCTGCCGTAGACAATGGCCGTTGAGTAGACGATGACCATTAACACATTTAAAGAGAAGACCATGAAAATAAACATTACGTATTTATAATAATTATTATAATGATAATGGCTTCGTTGATGATGAGGATTTTCATTGCGCCCACCACGCTTCTCAAAACGTAACACATTTTCACGTACATATTTCAACACAACAACAACAAGCAAAAAACAACAAAAATAAGTGCAGCTGTTGAATGTTGCTATCTCGATAGTGTTACCATTGTTGTTGTTGTTGTTGTTGTTGTTATTTGTGTGTTTTTTTTTTTGTTTGTTTTGCTGTACAAGGTTATTGAGACTGACTTTTGGCTTATTTGTTGGTGTTGTTGTTGCTGTTGATGACCATCTACAGTGAGAGAAAGAAAGAGAGAGCTTATTTTTTTTATTCTTTTGTTTTGTCACTCTTCGATAAAGCAGCAGCAGCAGCACACGATGTCGATGATTGAGCATGAATTTTTCAAAACAAGGAAGAGGAAGGATTTACTTACGATATAAAATTCTTGCTTTATTTGTTTTTTTAGCTTTTTCCTATTTTTTTTTTTTTTATTTTTGTTACCATTCTTTACCCAAAAACAACGCTCAAAATGCAATTTAATCCGTAGCATTCTTCATAGAGCATGCCGTAACAATTGTTGGCCACGAATGGAAATAATGAAGCTGACGCCAAAAGAGTGCGCGCGCGCAGTTGAATGATTTTCGTAAATTGGACACAAAAATGATGAAGTTTTTTTTTTTTTTGCATTTTTTCAGTAGCGTCCAGTTCAGTCTGACAGAGGCAGAGACAGAGATGCACGAATTAAACGCTCTTTGGATTTTGAAATGGTTTAGTTCTATTTCTTAAGCAAAAACTTACTTTTTTGCAATGTAAAGCACTAGAAGTGTTGATTTTTTTGCAGCTATTTGAAGGCATTTGAAAATATTGGGTACTTTTTTCATTACCTTTTTTCAACTTTCATCTTTTGTTTTTTTTTTGTTTTTTTAACAATACAATTGTAGCATACTTTTCAAAATCTATACGTTGCACGTATCACGTTCTTGTGCTTGTCTGTCTGTCTGTTTGCCTTCGGTTCAACAAGTGCCTTGTTACCAACAAACCGAAATTGTGCTTAAACAGCACAAACCAACAACAACAGCAACTACAAAAAAAAGGCGAAGCATTCAATTTCTTTCTAACATCAAACGGTTTTTTTATGCAATACTCTTTTTTTTTTGCTTCTACTCGAAAAGGTCTTTGCATTTCATACTAAACGGTCCATCGGTGGTAACTCTGTTGCTTGGTCTTCGTCTGACTTTGAATCCGACTCTGACTGTGACTTTGGCCGAGCTGCAGCCTTACTGATGATGTCGATGATTGCAAGGCTTCAAAACCATGCTTGTTTTTTCTTTTGTAGGTATATACTCGTACGTATGTATGTATGTATGCATAGCGGCTTCATACTAAACCTTTTCCGTACTCGGCCAGTCCGGTCCAGTTTGTTCTGCTGTTGGTTCTGCTTGGCCCTGGCTTGAATTGTTGCAAGAACAACTCAAATGATGAAGCCCAAACATTGCTTGTTATCTAAAGCTCTGCGAATAAGTGGATGTGAGTGAGTGTGTGTGTGTGTGTGGGTGTGTGTATGCGTGTTGCAAGAAAAGCATCTGCCTCATTTTCATAATGATGGGCTGGCTTTGATGATGTTGCTTTGTGGAAAAAGAAGAAAAACTTTTGGAGAAAAATTATTGTCGAATTGCGCGAAAGCAACACGTAATATAATACTGTATACCGATGTTGTTGTTGTTGTTGTTGTTGTTGTTATTATTTACAGTGTTATGGTTGAGGTTGTTCTTTGAAGAAATGCATCTAACGCTGCACTAACGCAAAACGACAACAACAACGACGACAACTAAACCAGCTCCAAAGCTTTTAGAAGGTACTGATAGCAGAATTGGCGCTGTTGTTGTTGTTGTTATTGTTGCTTTAGCTGTTACTATTACTGCTACCGATGAAGCCTTCGCCAACGTCGCTGCTGTCGATAGTAGTGTTGTATCGGTGTGTTATCGGTGGAGCTCTTGGTGTTGACTTTGTTTGTGTACTATTTTGGCTACTTCTTATAATAATGATGATGATGCTGATGATGATGAGTACCTAGCTCATTCTTTCCATGCCCTGCAACAACAACAACAACACGGTGTTGGTAATTTTTTGGATTTGTCTTGATTCTTACGTACGTTTTTACTCGTACTTTATTGCTTTTGGTTGGAATTTCTTTACTTCTTTCTTTGGTTTATTTTGCCCTCTTGCTTCCTTACTTTTAAAGGGTCAGTCAACTTTAAACAACCTGACAATAAACTGTACCGTCGATTTTGATGCAAATATTTACTTAAGCTTGCAATAAAATGTTTTTAGTTTAGGTTTAGTTATATTGTTTATTGTTATATATGCATATGTACATACTCACTACAAGTAACAAATAGTCTCCAAACATTGTAGATTACCGTTGTAATATTTATATTTTTTATTTTAATATTTTGTAATTTTTAATTTTTAATTTTTACTTTTTAATATCTGATTTTCTATGTTTTTCAAATTTGTATTTGTAATTTCTAATTTTTATATTTAAATATTTTATTTTTAATTCTTAGCTTAATTTTTTGATTTATTTAATTTTATTTAATTTTTAGCTTTTATTTTTAATTTAAATTTAAAAAAAATTTTTTTTATTATTTTTATTTTTTTATATTTTTATTTTCTAACTTTGAATTTTCAATCTTTTAATTGCATTTTTTCATTTTTATTCTTAACTTCTAACTTTTAATTTTTAAATTATTATTGCTTTTTAAATTTTATCTTATAATCTTTAGTTCTTAGATTACATTTTTTAATATCTAATTTTTTTTTTTTGGATTTTTTTATTTAAAATTTTAAACAAGTTTTTTTTTTTTTAATTTTTTAAATTTCAATTTTTATCTTTTACCTTTTAATTTTTAATTTTTAATTTTTTAAATTAACTTTATTTAATTTTAAAGTTTAATTTTTAATTTAATTTTTTTTATTTTAAATCTTTAAAAAATGCTTAAATTTTTATTTTTTTTAATAACATGATTTTTAAATTTTAACTTTTAATTTTTATTTTTTAATTTTTAACTTTTAAATATTAATTTAAAATTTTAATTTCAATTTTTTACATTTAATCTTTAATTTTAAGTTTTTCAATTTAAATTTTCAGTTTTTTATTTGCTTTTATATTATTATTATAATACTGTTAATTTTCGATTTTCAATTTGTTATTAAAATTAAAAATTTTTGCAACAAAATTTCTTCATTCATAACGAAAGACTTAAGAAAGGAACAGGCTCGAACTGATCGGTCTTCAATTGCTTTTCTTCGAGCGTCGTAACGAAAATCAACTTCACTGCGATGTAACTATCTTCAGTGTTTTTGTGCAATGTTTTAACTAAAGTTGTTGTTGTTGTTGTTGTTATTCTTGCTCGAATTCTTGCTCGAACCGTAGAACGTGAAAGATGGCTGATGGCCACAGTGGCCGCCATGCCCACCATGCCCACCATGCCCACTATGCCCATGCCTGGCCTGTGCCCGTGCTCGTGCCTGTATTACTCAGTTTAAGGCCGAAAGCAACTGCAGTATTTTCTATGGATATTCCTTTTTTGTTTGTTTTGTTTGCTTTTTCTTCTTTCTTTGTTTGTTTGTTTAATTCTATACCATCGTTTTTGTTGTTGCTGCTGCTATACTACATTTTTGCTTGTACTTCCGTGATTGTATCATCATTCGATTCGGATGCTGTTGTTTACGTTGTTTGTGCTGCTTTTAAGTGCCATTTAATGCAACTTTGAACTCTTCTGCTGCTGCAGCTGCTTCTGCTGCACAACCTAAAGCCATTAGTTGTTACTGTTGGGTGTTTGTTTTTGATGTTGTTGTTGTTATTGCTGTTGTTGTTGCTGCTGCATTGCAGTGCATATGCTGTTCTTGTTGTCTCCTGCTGATTGTGACTGCGCAGAGTGCTGTTAATGTTGTTGTTGCTGCAATGAGTTTTTTAATAGTTGTTCTGGTTTTTGCCTGGATTTGCGTTTTCGATTGAATTTGAGTGTTGCTTCTGCTGCTGTTGTCTAACGTAAAAGCTGTTGCGTTTGTGTGTCTGTGTGTGTGTGTGTGTGTGTTCGCGGGCTGATTTTTGCATTTACAAACTATCACCACATTTACAACAACAACAACAACAACAAACAACTGATAACCGAACAGAGCCGAGCTGATGCTGGACATCTTTGACCACCAGAGACGCGTTTGTTGTTAGTTGGTAATGCTGTTGTTGTTGTTGTTGTTGTTGTTGTTGTTGTTGTTATTTTTGTTGTTAGTTGTTGTTGTTGTTGTTATTATTACTACTGTTATTAGCTTTGGTTTGGTCAAGATCAAGAGCAGCATCATTTGTTTTCTTTCCTCGAGGCCAACTTCTTTTGCCTTCTTCTCTTTTTTAAATTTTTCTATTTTTCATTTGATTATATTTTTTTTCTGTGCGGTATTAATTTCTCTCTCTGGTCTTGAATTTGAATGTTGTAAGATGATAATGGTAATGGTGATGACGATGATAATGATGATGGTGATGATCGTTGAAAAAAGCGATTATTATACCCTGTTTTTTCTTCTGCTGTTTGCGGCAATAAACTGAATAAATTTCTGTACCGTCGCGACGCTCATAACACGTTACACATAACGTGAAAGTAGTTGTAATCGCCAGAGCTGCCAACAACATCAACAACGAGTTGCCAACAGCGTGAGTATCATTGCTTTGAGTCTTTTTAATGATTACTTTAGACGCTTTTGGTATGTGATCTCTTGCCAGTGACCTTGTTGGCAATTAGCAAGGAATGAGGAATATCCAGATGATGACGATGATGGTGATGATTACTTTCGTCAGCTCTAGTACTTCGAATGGTTACTGAAAGAAAGAATAAGAGGACGACGGCTATACTCAGCAATAGATCAGTAGGCCCATTATCTATCACAGACAGTGGCGTATATCAGTCGAAGACCAAATTTATTGCCGTTAAGAAATTTTAGAATGTTTTTATTACCTCCAAATAATATTCAGAGAAATTTTTCTTATCAAAAAAAAATTTGTTCGTATAGAAATTGCTGTCTCTAAAAAAAGAGTTTCTTAAAACCTTTAAAAAACTTAAAACCTTTTAAGTTATAATCGCTTTGTTTTATATTCACAAAAAAAAACAACATTTTGAGTCCGAAAATAAAGAAGAAGAAGAAGAAGACAAGGAACCATGTTTGTAAATAAACACGTAATGAAGCAAATTTAATAAGATTTAGAAAACCTTAAAAACAGACAAACCGATCAACGTTTGTTAAAAGTTCATCGCTTTATTGACCCAAACAATATCTGGTTTCTTAGCTTTTCTCCTCGGTCTTCGCTTTGTTTTTCTCTGTGTATTTTTTGGTTTTTTTTTTTTTTTGACAAAAACCAACCAACAAAAGAGCATGAAATTTTCGTGTTCTTCTTAAAAAATTCCGTTAAAATGCTCCCAACTCAAGACAAGAATAAAAGCATAAGACAACACAGCTTGCGAAAAACATACTCCAACATCAACTCCCACTACCCACCCTTCCCACCCTCCTCCCGCATACACATACGTAGTATGTATAAAGATTTTCAGGTAAGCACTCGTAATAAAACCATCACCAAGCATCGGCCATGCGCGAACCTCGCGTTAAGCAAACTAAAACATTGCAAAAGAAGAATAAGTAGAAGAAGAAGACGAGGAGGAGGAGAAGGAGCAGTAGAAGCAGGAAGAAGACTAATAATAAGAAGTAGAACACTACCATTGTTTATCATGCGAGCTAGTAGAGAATCTAAGGCACCTAAAAAAACTATAACAAAAAAAACACCAAACAATTTCAGCATTAAATTAGGAATTTTTTTTTCAAAAATAACAAAAATAAATGTACATATAGTATAAGAAAAGCCTCGCTTACACTAACCCAACCGACCATCGACCAAAAATCAGACCAAGCGAGCGACCAAATGGTCTGAATTTTTTTCTCCGTAAATAATTTTCATGAGTTCTGAAAAACCACAAAAACAAACAGTTACACAAAAAAAATTATTTAAGGCCACAAAAAACCGTCACACAGCCATACATACACACATGCCCATATATATAATACATACATACATATACGTAAAGCTTACCACTAGTACAAACCTAACGCAGCAGTGCCCAAAATTCATTTTTGGCCGTTCATTCAGGACACCATCAATGATAAAAACTCAGACTTTTGGCTTGCGAAAGGTTAAGATTTTATTTTATTTTGTTTTTTTCTGTTTTTTTTTTTTTGTTTTGACCTAAGCAATAATATCCCTTTTTTTATAGAGATTTCTTAAGTCTATTTAGTGATAATAGTGATTTTTACAGACTAAAAATATATTGATTCTTATATAAAGTCAAGAAAAATAAAAAGGGTTAGACTGTAAAATAAAAGTGTTAGAAAATTATACAAATTGTTTTATAAACTTATAAACTTAAAAAATTATAGATTTATTTATTCATCTCATTTGAGAAATTTTAGTTTTAATGCGGCTTTTTATGGCATGTATAATCTTAATAAATTTGTTAAGATTATTTGTTGATATTAAAATAGGTTTTTTTTAATTTTCCTATTTTTAACAATTTTTTTTTATGAAAAGTTTTTATTAATTTTTTTTATGTTCTTTCGAGAGGTCGAAATAATTTTTAAAGTTTAATAATGCTTCATTTGGGCACTGTTTTTTCTTAGGTCTTGTTATTCTTTTTATTATTCCCCGAAGTAGTTATGATCATGATGGTGATAATGATAATGCTAATGACGATAATGATTCATTTAGATGATGTTGAATTAAATTATTTATTAAATTGCTAAATTTGTTGGAAGAATCGAAGGATATCCGGAGTCGAATTATTTAAAGTTATTTAATTTTGATTGAACATTTTTCAATTGACTTAACTTTATTTGATTTATTGCTGCTGCTGATTCTGCTGCTGTTGTTGTTGCTGCTAGCATTTTTTTTTATTTTTCTTTTGGTTTTTTTTTTATTTTTCTTTTTTTTTTTTTGCTTTTCAGTAATTTTTATTGAGTTAAATTTTTAGTTTTTAAATTTGATGAATGCTTCTATAAACGTTTGTCTTGCATTTTTTTCTAATAAAAAAGCAAAAAGCCAAAAAAGCAACCACAATTTGCCGATAAACACTAAAAAAAATATTTGATTTATGTTAATTGCAAAGATTTATTTTGCAAGTGAAACAACATTCGCAAAAACATAAGCGAAATTATGCATTCGCAAAAACAACAACAACAATACCAACAACAATCATAATAATAATAATATCCATTGTCACGCTTCTACGCAAAAAGTTCGCGTATAAACATAAAAATATTTAAATCAAAAATAATATTCCATAATATTCAGCATTGACGTACCACCAAACGATCTGACTGATGGTGGTATGACATCTTACGTTACGTGACGATATTAACGCAGTACAAAAACAACGTCGTGACACCTGCTGCCGTTTTTTACATTCGTTTTTTGTTATAAACTGCGTTGAGTGGAGAAACGTTTGTAAATGAACGTTTATTTATTTAAAAACAAATAGAAAACGCAAAAGAGGAATAGAATTATAAAAAAGCATAAAAATTAAATGAACAAAAACAAAGAAACATTGTTAAAAAGAAATAAAAAGAAACATTGATATTATAAAAACAACAGCCGCAGCACATTTTATTCAATTTTGTAAGAACTTATATAAAAATCAAGATTTTCCACAATTCTATTATTCATATTTTCATTACTTAAAAACATAATAAACTTTTAAAATTTTTTTTTAACTTAAAAAATATTATACATAATCATCAAATATTATAATAATCATAATAAAACACTTTCAAAATTTCGTAAATGTAATGCATTTTTCACAATAAATTATTTTATCTTTAATAAATTTTTTATAATTCTTAATTATTCAATATTTTTATTATACAGTATTCATTTGATTAATTTACATAATCATAATGAACTTTAATAATTTTTTAAATGAATTAAAATTGAATTCAAAGATTAAAAAAAAAATTTAATTAAAATGAATTTAAAATATATTTAATAAATTCAATAAAATAATGTAATATAAATTTACAAAAAATTTGTTTTCTAATATAAAAGAAAATTTTCCTGATCGCCAAAAGCAAGTTAGTAAAAATTATTTTTAATTCTATTTTATATTTTATAATTTACATTTTTAAATTTGTTTTTTTTTAGTCTTTAGAAAGCTTATTAAAAAATTATAAAATTTAAAATCAATTTTTTAAAGTTAAAAATTTAAATGCTTAAATATTAAACCGTGTCATCTTCTTTTTCCTCCTCTTCTTCTCCTTTTTTCTATGTATTTGCAAAATCACAAACCAAATTGATCGCTTGTAGTAAGACTTAAGTCATTGTTGAAACTTTTCCATTCAATTTCGTTTTATAATTCTTTTGTAAATTTATTTAAAAAATTAACATTTATTAAGAATGTGATGAGTTTGAGAAGCAAAACAATTGAGAAGGTGCATAGGTATGTATTTGTTGTTGCTGTTGTTTTAATTCTTAACAGTAAAAAGCAACGGAAGAAGCCCGTTTCTTGGTTCTTTGGAAAGAATAAACGATGATCGCATCAAATCAACAAAATTATTTTCTGATTGTGATTCATGATATTTACATCATCATCTGCATTATCATTGATTTCCTTTTATTTCCTAAGCACAAAACCGTTAACCATCTCTATATTTAGCTTATATTTATTTGAATCTTTTAACTTAATGTGTTTGTTCTTAACCTTTTAGAACAAAAACAACAGCAAGAACAATAAGAACGAATGAATGCTTTATTTAACTGCAGCCAACATCAAATCTATCTGCTCATTCTTCATTCATAACGTCTTCAAGCAAAATTCAGATTTATAAGTCTTTATCATGATAATCATGAGCATTCACCATTACCATTTAGAATAAAGCAACCACAAAAAATCTTCTCATCATTTAATCTTTTAGAGCTGCTAATTTTCATACTAAATTAATTGTAGGTTTATTAAATATTTTTCTCATTCTCTTTGCTCTTGTTATCAAGTGAAATTGTTTTATATTCACGTACTTGTTATACTATTTAATAATTATGTTAAATATGTCTTCAAACTTTCTTTAACAACTAATTGCGACTGTCATGATAATTAACTAATAATAAGTTGAAAGTATTCTTGGTATTTTCTTACATTCTTAGAAAATTAATATATGAGCACATTATCATAATTTTGAGAATATGTGCTGATATTTTCTTTTTCTCAACCGTCTCGTTTTTTTCAACAATTTTTAAAACAAATTAAAAATAAGATAAATAGTTAGTATTATCATCACGATGATAAAGATTATCCTGTCTCAGTCGTTGGTACTTTGCTGCTTTGCTGGTTACTATAGTATTTTTCTTAGCATTGAATTTTATACAACAAATAATTTTCAAAATAATCTGATTCTTCTAATTTTGATCTAATTTCGCTACAGCAAAAACATCAACGATTATATTTAAGAGAATTTGGCAGCACAGCTTATTATTTATATATGTTCAATCAATCATTCAACAGAGTGGCTCAGAGGACAACAAAATGTTTTCTTAAACTGACAGTATTTTCGGATCAAAAGGAGAAAAAACGAGTCTTTTGTTGTTATTGGTTTGTTGTGAAGCGAGTCGCATTTTCTGGAAATTCTTAATTAATTATTAATTGCTGCGCATTCTTTGATATTTTCCTTATTGAATCTTTTTTGTTCAGTAAGAAATAATTTTAATTCGGTCTAATTCAATACAATCCAATAAGATATATATTCCGTTGCTGCTCTTTTGTTTAGAAGCGTTCAAATCGAATTTTCGCAGTAATGTAAATAAAAAGTATAAACTCGAGATGAAGGCTCACCCGATAAGAAATAAACGAAGTTCCTTGAAATCTATTTGGACACCAAGCACTATAAGTGCATTAATAAAAGCGCTTACAGAATCGTAAATATCTCGATATTATCTTTGAACACTTCGTACCCTTTGAACAGAAACTAACCGCCAACCGATGGCGGAACGGAAAGCGACGAAGACTAAGAGAAAGAAAGAATGAGTGTGTTAATAGAACCACCCGTTATATAGTGATGAAGATAAAATTTGCAGTAGCAACGGCTACATCGAATATTCCTTACCAATTCATTCCTTACCAATTCCTGTTCGTCCGCTTCTCATTCGTCTCTCTATATCCGCTCAAAGTTACAAATACCGCCGCCTCTCTAAAAATTCTCGCCCTCTTTGTTGCATTAAAATGGCGCGTACATGCCACCGCATTTAATCCGTTGAGACGGAATTTAAACCAGCGCTTTCGATCGCAGTGTCGGTACGAACGATGTTGATCGTTCGATCGAAAATCAATTGCCTGATCAACAAACCCTTGAAGAATCCAACAACGAATTCATCGTTAAATGCAATCTTATTTCTTGTCAAACATCAAACGCAATTTAAAAACAATATTATAGATATAAAATAAATGAAGTGTGTGGCCACGGCAACAAAGGCAGAATCTGCCGCCGCCAACAATCCCCGCCAACCCCACCAACAATCAAACCAAACACAATTGACCGACCACAAGTATTCTCAATTAAGACAACCGACTAGCACCACATGAAGGGCATAAAACAATTCTTTAATTTGATGCATTATTATTGTTGTTGCTCTTATTACTCTCTCTCTCTCTCTCTCTCTCTCTCTCTCTCTCTCTCGCTCTCGCTCTCTTATTGCTCTAAAACTGTTACTGGTTTTAATTTTGATTTACTAGTGGCCATAAACATTCAGCTCGACCAAGTCCTAAACCAAGTCCCATGCAGTCAAGAACTCAACCAAAGGCTAACAAAAATGTGAACATATCAACGAATTCATCACAAGGTGATTAAAAAATATACTATTTTTACAACTGCTAAAAAAGTCGCAACATATGCAAATATTTTTAAATGGTTTTTAAATCATCCCACACACTCTGTCCTCAAATTCGTTGGGTTCGTTAAACTAAACGAATTTTGTTGTTTATTTTTTAAATGTCAAAACAACTTGCCACCTGTGAAGACTATTCGTAGAGGCCTGAAATCAGTCAGTCGGCTTTAAATAGTTTATTACATTTGATATTTTAATGAATTTATGAAAAAGTGTGATTATCCAGTCAATTGATTAATGAAGAAACCCGAGCAAGACATTTTCCAGATCAGAATTAGGCATGAGAAGAAAAAAAAATAGTTGATAAAAAGTTGTGAAATAAAGCAAATAATTTAAGGAATATATAAAGTGATTTACTATTTATTATATACATATTTTGAAAGATCCCACAAATCAGAGAAATAACAGTTTAAAATGGTCCGAGTACTTGAACAATATGGCAAAAGTGGAAAGAAAACGCTTTACATTACCGTAGGTAAGTGATGGATGGATTGATTCCTTTCAATGCTTGCCCTTCCAAAAAAAACACTCCTTCGCCCGTAGGTGAAAACAGCATATTGCGTGTTCCCCTCGGTGACATGGTGCTGGATCCTAGAGTTTACATATTTCGTTGGCTTGGAAAGATCTTCCTACCGAAAGGCTATCCAGACAGTGTCAGCGAAGACTATGCTGCTTATCAGAAATGGGACACTATACAGGCTTTCTGCAGCACCATTTCTGGTGGGTTAGATAATGGGTAGTAAAATTGATAGATAAAACATTTCTGGCATTCTACCTCATTTAGGAACACTCTGTACACATGCCGTGCTTCAAGGCATTGGTGTTGGTAATGAAAGTGCCACCGCTTATTCGGCGACCATATCGTGGACTTTCAAGGAAGCTTGCGGACATCTAGGTAGAATTGTATTTTCTTGCAGAAAAGGTTCTCAGCTGGATGTGGATTCGAAAAAGTGGCGTTTGCGAGCGGATTTTTTCAACGATCTCGCCATGGGCATCGAAATTTATATGCTTCCTAAAGATCCATTTATAGCTATGTTTGTTTTAAGTTTTTCGACGGTCTTGAGAGCGATTGTTGGTGTTGCTGGTATGACGTTGCTATAATGATTTATGTGGTGTTATGTAAGTTACGGCAAAAGCAATTTTTTCCCCTTTAAGGCGGTGCAACACGCTCAGCGCTAACGCAACACCATGCCGTACGAGGCAATCTAGCTGATGTTACCTCCAAAGACAGTGCCCAGGAAACTTGTGTCAATCTTATTGCTTCCTTTCTTGGTCTTGGCTTGTTAAAACTAATAGAAAGAAATCCAATGTAGGTCATAATTTCCGAATTAATATCCTTCTGAAAGACGCTTTCTTATTTCACCAGACTGCTGCATTCCATTTTTATTCTTGTTACTTTATTACATTTGTATGCCAATTTGAGAGCCGTGAAAGCTATATGTTTGCGCACCTTCAATGAGTCGCGTTATTTAATTTCGTTAGAAGAATTCTTTCGTTCTGGACATATGCTAACACCACAAGAGGTGTGTATATTTTTAGTCATTAATTTCAAAAATTGAGGCAATTTTCGTCATTTTTTGTCTCCTCATTAAGGCCAATAAACTGGAGCGGGTTACGATCGGACAAACAGTATCTGTATCGCTTAAAGTTCGACTCGGCCTCTCCTTCAAGCACTTCATCAATGAGTATCGACAGCAAAGTGATGCCGTAGAAAATATACTGTCATCTTTCGATCCGAATGAACATTTCATTATAGTAAAGGGCAAAAAATATTTGGATGTTTATTTGCATTTCGATACACGCCCACAAGATGTGCTAAAAGCGTACTTCTTTGCAGTTTCTTATTTGCAGGATAGTAATCAAGTTAAGGAAAAGTTCTGGGAAGTAAAAACTAAATGGCAAAAATTTGTGAATGTAGCTCAACAAGAAGGTGATAAACTGTTGCAACATGAACCCTATGAGATAATTTATTTTAATTGTTATTCTTGTAGGTTGGATCACGGATCAACATCTTTTAATGGTCGATGAATATCGTATAGATTGGTCACAGACAGAACATTATCAAGGCTTCTGAAACTCTGCAGACTCAAAAGGAACAGTACACTTTGGATAAGTACACATTGCATAGCATATCGTTTGACCTATTAATTTATTTATGTGTAGTTAGTTTTACTTACGAGTATTTAGAGCTGAACTTGTTTTTTTTTTATTATTTAAATTTAAGACTTAATTCTTTTTATAACTCATTAGAAAATAATTAAAAATCATCAGAAATTGACCAAAAATTCATGCCTCAAAATTGCTCTGCCAAGAGTTTAATGGAAAAGTTGTGTTTTGTCAAATCGCATTTTGATTATCGTTTTGCATCGATTTCTTAAGGCACAGGAAATCGTTAACCAAATTCAAAATGGACAAAATACAGCTAATATTTTCTCTTAAAAGTGTAGGAAGGAGTAATTATGCCGCCAAATCTTTATGAAATAGAAAAAACTCATAAATTATTATTTTTAAAACTTTTAGTTTCTACAGATCTACAAAAGGTTTGATAAATGCTTTTTTTATTTCTTCAATATTCGAAAACTTGAAAATAAAACTTTTTCAGTTGGTGATAAATAGAAAATTACATTGTTAACATATCTTTAAACGTAGCAATAGCAATTAAGTAGAAAAATTATTAAACTGTAAAAGTAGTTTAAACATTCGTTTTTATAAATTTGCTTCTAAACATAATACTTTTAAGTACATAGAAACGACTCGATTTTTGAAAATTTCTTTAAAATAATTGCAATTTGAAAATTCTTTCGCACTAACTGTGAAAAACCAAATTTAAAGATCATCGATTCTTCTATCTTATCATAATTTATAATTTTGTTTATTACATACTGCTAATTTTTTACATATCTTACTACATTTAGCAGCAGATTCGTGTTGTGTTTAGCCTTTATAACCTTAAAATTGAGTAAAATTATAACCTTTGGCCAATTTTATTAACTTTTACGTAACTACATAAATATAAAACTTAAAGATAAGCAATAGAGAGCTTAATAAGTAAAAAACAAAATAGTATGTAAATGCAAAAAAGAAATGAAAACAAGGCAAAATGCTAAGATAGTTGTTGCAGTCGAAGAAACATTCTTATTTTAATTCAATGGAAAACGAAAGCGACCTCTCCTCTTGCTTTTAATGAGTGTGTGCAGTTTTTAATCTATACAAAATATCATAGTTGATAGATAGTCGAACCCTATTTTAATATTAACTTTATGAAACACGTTTAGATTAACTACAACTACAAACATACTATACAATACCATACCATACATAATTCTATAAAAAGTTGGTCAAATATTAGCCAAAAATTTATACAAACCTGTAGTATTTAGATAAAACATAAAATAAAAAAAAGAATTCGTAGTCTTAAAATGTTAAAAATGCTTTTACGTTAGTTATTGGAGCTGTTTAAGATAATCTCGTGCTACTATAATTAGTTAAAAATTATTCCATTCCAATAAATGCAACGAATTTTTCAGTTATCACTTTTAAAAAGCTGTAAAACAAATTAAGTAAAAATAATTAAAAGCCTTAATACGTATTTTGAAAACAATAAAAATTACTTTTATGTACTGTGTTAAAATGTGTCCGAATATATTTCGGAGTATGTAAACGTTTTTGTTTTAAATTTAGTAATAGAAATATATTAGCAAGAATTTTTAGAAACAAAATGTTGTGTACAATTTTTAGATGTATTTAAACATTTTTTTATATTTGTTGTTTATTATACTCGTATTAATAATATGTTATTTGGTATACTCGTTTTATTGTAAAAACAGGAATGGCATACTCATTTTATTGTACATACTTCCCTTAGTACTCTTCTTTTCTACTATTATAACTCACAACAAGAACAATTTTTTTTTAATTTCTCTAGAACCTTGACAAATTTAAAACCAAAGAAATTGTAAAAAACTTCTAAATTGGTAATTTTCTAAAATCTGTTCACCCAAACGTAATTTAGCGTAGCACAAGTAACTCAATTTACACGGCATTCGATTTGCACAATCTCGGTTTCAACACCGTTTGAAGAATAGTGAATTGAAATATTTTTCCATTTACATTTTTCTTGTATTTCATTTTAATACAATCAGTTTATACAAGTGCCAAAAATTTTCTCCATATTTTTTGGTAAATAAACCAAAAGGATTTCAATTTACACGGTACTCTTTAAACAATTCCAAAGTTCACCGTGTCAATTGAGGGTTGCGTGTTAATCGTAACGTAGCCTAATTTTCCAAAACTAACCAACCTCTTATTAAAATAGAAAATATTTTCCGCTTCAGCATACTGTAAATCATCCTAAAAGCACTAAAATCAGTCCCACCGTGTAATATCGATGGTATGGTGTGTGTAATGTAATATGTCTTTACAGTAATATGTCAACGGCCGGCGCACCGCACAATGTAAAAGATTCGTAATGTAATTGGACCTTGATATATTCTTACGATATTACATTACGTCACGTTAATTACTTTCGGCCGACAGACTGAAACAGACCACATATAGAAGATATGTTTTATAACTTTTTAATAAATCCGTAGAGGGTGTGTTAATTATTTTCATAAATGCCCATTATACATATTTCTATATGCTGAAATATCTATAGCTATGTTCTGTAAATTTTCGTATAGATATGTGAATGCGTTTAATATTCCTTCAATGTTTAATATTCCCTCTATTTTCTTGGTAATATACGTTCTTCCTTCATCCTTTAATAATGCTGCCTAATGTAATTTTGTAATTTCATTTAAATAAGTCAGATAAGTCTTTCAGCAAATATTTTTTATGTTATATTTTTATATGTTTACAAAACAAAAATTTATGGCATATGTAAATAAATATCAATACTTTTTATTTAATTTATTATTGTGTTTTAATGAAACCTATGGCAGGTCAATTACGTAAAATTAAAAAATTCACAACAAAAAGATTACATTCTTATCACGCGTTCTTAAGAAACAGGTTTGACTCCAAACCAGATTTGACAAGGGCTAACGGAAATTATTTTTAAAACTCATGACAGATTGGTCTTTTACATGCTTGTATGTATAGGAACTCTTATGCTGAAAAAGTCTGAACAATGATTCCTAAGAATACTGTTTGCTGGGTTACTAATTACTCAAATAACAGCTGATAGGCTGACGCATACTCATGACTTCTCTTCCGCATTCCATAACAAAATTTTCCATAAACGTATATTTTTTCAAAGAATCTGAGAAGGAAAACAAACAGTTTCAAAAGGAAAACAAACTCGGAGAAGGAGAACAAAATTGAAAAAAATGGTAGTATCATATTAAATTGGTAATAAATAACAAATGCGGGAAAATATCGCAAAGAATATAAGAAACTAAAGAGAGAAAACAAAAACATTGCAAAAAAGCCCGGTATGACTTCTAGTCCAACCACCGACGGCTGGGAGTGCCGTGAACTGCACGAATTCAATGAATTCGTGCACCAATTTATCGCTGACGGGAGCGCAACTGAGCCACGCACTTGCATGACGCGTGGAAACAGCGAAACGTATCCAGTGACGAGTCAGGAAATGCGAGCGGAAGTCTTGGCGATCATTTGGAACCACTTAAACACAAAACGCTGCCCGCCGAATTTCCAGCTGATGCTGCTCCGTCTAGCAATTGAGGAAGTAGAAGGGGAACTTATAAACATGAAGGCCTCTGACATTGCAAGCGCAAATACGAGTAGTGAAGACAACGAGGAGCCACAGTTCGATTTAATGAAACTGCAAAAATTTGCTTTGAATAATTTAGAAAAGTTGATCACTCGCTTCACAGACAATGCCGAGGTCACAAATTTGCGACGTTTCTTCAAAGATTCTAAGCAATGCACGGACAATAGCACAAAATTATCGGTCTGCTCTGTTACGAAGGCGCCAATGCATTTAGCAGCAGCTGTTAAAAATAAACCACGTAAAATGGAAGATCGTAGCTGTTGTTGGCCAGTCTTCAACGAAGTCTTTCAAGTTAAGTCTGACGACAGTCAATATGGATTTTATGGGGTTTTTGATGGTCATGGCGGATCGCTGGCTGCCGCTTTTGCCGCTGCCCAATTACCGCAATTATGCGCCCAGCGTCTGCACCAAACGCACAGCACCACCACCAGTCTAACTGCACAACAACACGTGGAGGCCCTCAAAGAGGCATTCATTCAAACAGACAAACAGTTCGCAAAGAAACACATTTCCAGTGGTACGACCGCTGTGTGCGCACTCCACCGTCGGTACGCCTATATTGGAGACAATATTGTTACCGGCGCATCCGCGGTTAGTGCCCAACAGTTGTATGTTGCATGGGTTGGAGACTCAAAAGCTATGCTTGTAAATAGCTCCCAGTGTCGACAGCTTGTTCGGCCGCACAAACCTGATTGCGCGGAGGAGCGCAAACGTATAGAATCAAATGATTCAGGGTCAGTCATGTTTGTGCAAGGACAGTGGCGTGTTAATGGCATACTGAATGTATCACGCTCGATTGGCGACTTTTCAGTTAGCTCGGTTATTGCGGAACCGGATGTGGTTTGCGTAGATTTGAAAGGGGATGATGATTTCCTGATTCTGGGTTCTGATGGTCTCTGGGATTATGCAAGTGAGAAAGATATTGCCACTACGATCTATGATGGTCTGAGGAAAAAAGACACAAACCTTGCTGAGTTACCCAAATTGCTAATAAATTTGGCTAAGCGGGGTGATTCGCAGGATAACATAACAGTAGTTATTGTTTTACTACGAGATGTTGCAAAAATTAACACCAGTCGAATTAGTGAGAAATCACTTAGCGATTAAAAAGAGAAGAGAGGAGTAGGAAAATGTTCACCGGAGGTTACAACAAAAATCCAATGCGGTTTCGATAATTCAAATAGAGATTTCGATTTAAATGCGAAACAGATCCTTTGATACTGCTCATTATTATGACAGCATTTTTTAAAAAGCAATAGCAATAAAGTGGCTTCTAGCGTAGACAGATTTAAAACTAAAACTATGTTTATGGAGATCAAGATAAATGGTACATTTGTGAATATATTTATGTATGTACATCTGTGCCTACAAAACAAATTGTTTGCTCACATATTTTAGTTCAAATTTACTTTATGTAGTTTTAGAAAACGCTTTTAATTTGTACAATATCAATTATAAATATATATAGAATATAGTATTTTGTGTAGTATTGTAAAATAAACTGGGCTATAGTTGTTACATATATTTTGCCGCCATACTGAATCCATACATATATTATATACATATATATATTATTACTAAACACACAAATTTTTTAACCTGGTTTTAATAAGAAACTATTTACAAATTCGAATATTGAATAAAACATTTTAATAGTATAAATAGTTAATATGGTGTTTTACTGAAGAAATTGAAACAGTCATTGGATTCCAGGATTCCACCCACACAATTTAACCGGAGATAAAAAAATGCTTTCTGTGAGTTGATGCCTCCTTCAATTTCATTGTCTTCTTTGGTTTCCAAGCTCCCATGAGCTCCTAGCTCTACCCTCTCAGAGGCTAGAAATGATTACTGATGAAATAATGAAAATCCATAAAAAACAGCCCGAATCTTTAGCATTAGGAAACAGTAAACGTTTTCACCAATTCTTAATTTCGAGTTTTTATTAAAGAATATATTAGCAAAATGCCAATATAAATACAATTAGGGGAAAACTTTTTCGCTCAAAACTATTATAATTTGGGAAATATGCGACACTAGCCTAAAATTATTGAGCTCCTGGTGGTGGCGGTGGAGGTGCAAACATCGCAGGTTCATGATTAGAAGAATCCAAGGCTGGATTTCGCGCTTCATACAAATTCGGACGATAGCTGCCTAGTGGTGGTGGAGGTTGCTGCAGAATTTGTGGCGGTGGTGGCTGTGTTCGCACTGCGTAAGGCTGTCCTCCATGCATAGCATGAGGTGGAAAATTAGGTGGCTGTGGGTACATAACATGTTGTGGGCCTCCATAATGATGTCGAGGAACTGCATAATGTTGGGGATAATGTGAATGCCAACTTCCAGAATTATAATTTGGGCTATGATAATTTTGGGAGTTATGTGAATATCGAGGAGGCCTATAGTCGCCACCTCTTCGACCTCTACCACCACCTCTGCCTCCGCCGCCACCAGCACGTGGTTGATGTTGTTGATTGAAAGGTTGTCGATGATACGGTGAAGGTAATAATTCAACAGGCATAGGTGACGGTGATGGTGATGGAGGAGATGAAATATCCTCTATTATTTCCGAGCGTAAGCGTTTTGTGGTATCATTGTTATTGCTATTACGATTTCTATTCCGCAGTTTAGCGCGCGCTGCTTTCTCTTGTTCATCATCAGAATAGGCCAAGAATTGAGGTGGTGGTTCAATATCATTTTCCCATGAAGCATCAGACCCACGCATTTTCATTAAATTTGAAAGAATTATGAATTGTGTGTGTTCTGTTTTAGGCGCCACAAATACCACGTCACCCACTTGTATGTGTTTCTCTTTTATTTGTTCATTGGAATTAAATCGAACGCAATACAACGGATCAGCAACCTGGCCAAGTACATCGAACACTTCACCCAAAACACGTTTACCCTTGTCCAAAAATAACACAGTATCCAGATCGAGCAGAATGGAATCCGGTAGGGCACTAACCAAAACCAATTGTTCCACAATTGAATGGACTTTTCCTAGTTCTATGCACTCCTTTTCGGGTACAGTTATGTGAAGATCTTGAATGGGCGGCAAATCGTCTATCAGAAATTCTCCTTTAACACGTAAAGGCTGGCGCTTAGTTTTTCCGCTACATTCATCCTCCATCTCATCGTCCTCCGCATCGACATCATCAATGGACTTGTCTATAGCTAGACGAATTTCATTTAAGTATTCCACATCTGAAGCACCGTCTGATTTGGAATCAGAATCAGAGTCAGAGTCGATTTCAACTACACGATTGCGGTACTCGGCGCTGGCGAGAGGAACTTCAATAATTGATTCGGAATCAGTATCGCACGCAATACTTTCTTCATCACTGTCCTCCTCATCATCATCCTCCGAATTGTATTGGGCGAGTAGGGAAAGACCTGAAGAAACAACTATTAAGAAAATGTTTAATTTAAGTGCGATAAAATTTCTTAAGTATGTATTTTATTCTTAAGTAAGTATTTACCATTTGCATCAGGGGCTTGAATTTCCACACTGGTCTCCGCTTGGGATTTCACTACAGTATCTGCTTGGGTTTCTTGGCGGGGACAGTTTTCGTCAGCTACTTCCATCTCGATGCTTTCGAGATTATTGGAAACTTGCATTGTGTCCACTTCAGGACATTTTGGAATCGAATCAGTTACAGTGTTAGATAGTATTCCAGTCGTGTGGTGTATTTTAGGCAACAAATTTTCTTCGGGCACCGGATCTATTTTAATAACTTCAATTATTTGCACCGAGGAAGACGGTTTTTTAGGCAAGACTTCATGACTGTGTAACACTGAATCGTCCTGTTGTTCCAGGACGTCAGACTCTTGTTGTTCTTTTGACTCCTGGTGTTTTCGTGTAGACTGATAATGATCAAAAGACTCCTTAGGTTCTTCCGTTGGTCTTTGTTTTTCTTGTGGCTTGTCATGCTCTATTGATCCCTCTTGGTATTTTTCTCTTGATTCGTGATTAGTTTTTACTACCTCGTTTAGTGTATCTACCGCTTCCTGGTGTTCCTTCATTGTCTCGTCGAATTCAATAACTGGATTTATTAGGCGGTGGTGCCGTTGTTCTACTCGTGACTGCTGGTGTTCTTTTACAGAATTTTGTATTTGTCCCAAAGGCTTTAGTTGCTCTCTCGGTTTCTGACTGTGATCAACGAAAAACTCCCTGCGCTCTTCCAATGACTTTTTAATGGCTTCCTGCGTCATTCTTACTGACTCATTTTGTGTTTCTGATAGTTCCTTCATTAATTTATTCGTCTGGTCCAACTGCCGAACATTTTCCACTCGCTCCGAATAAGTCTCTTCCGGTGGTAATATATTTTCGAATGGTTTAGTTAAATCAGCAGAATCCTTCGACGCGTTTTCCATTTTTTCGCAAAGCAACAAATTGTTGAAAAAATCTATAGAAATCAAAACACGTGCATACTATATACTCTGTTATTTACTTACTTTACGTCACTGTCAAACTGTTTGCCGGAGAGATATCAATTTCACATATTTTCTTTTTAATTTCCATAAAAAATGTAAATGAAATTATTTAAATGAAAATAATGTTTAATGTGGCTCTTTTCTTTACAGAACAATCATTTACTAATTGTAACTAACTAAACAATTTAAATAATTATTACTACATATTCAAAGGTTGCAATATCGGCGAGGGTGCCATCGCTGAAGCTTGATCGTCCTTACTTCCCGTCTGTGATAAATGTTTAACAATATCCACCCAATCGAAACCACGAGGACGATCTCCCTTATGATCAGTGCGTTCCCATTGACGACGCTTTTGAGCTTTCGTCAGCTGTTCTTTCTTCGCTTCTTTCAGTTTGACATTATTGTTGTCGGAAATTTTAATTGCACTAATGCCGACAGTGTCCAGGTCAATTCCACGTTGTCCCACTACCGTTTCCGGCTGTTCAGCAACCAACTCATCTATGCGATCTTTAAGGCACTCAAAAAGGGTATATGTCATGCCGCAACCGATCCATTGTTCAGCTTCCTCTTGAAGAGCATCATGAATTTTTTGTTTAACTGAAGGGATTCTTAAAAATGATGGACTTTGGTAAAATGTTTGTTTGGGGGGAAAACGGCAACAACTTACAAGTTTCTATTGTAAAACGTATCCATATTGATAGTTGGTACTTCTAATGGATAATTTTCACCCCATTTTATTTCCACCAGAAACGATTTCAAATCATCTTCCTCTCCGTACTGCAACAAAATTAGGTTAATAATATAATTTTTTGAATTTGACAACGTTGAGAATCAATCATGCTTACTTTGTATTGAAATGTTGTTGGATTCACTTCCTTGAACGCTGTCTCACCTTCATAAATGGATTGTAATGCTTCACGTTCTTCATTCTGCTGCTCCAGTTGTTCTGACATTTTGTAATATTTGTAAACTACTTACTTCATTTACTATTTGCTAAATTGCTCTTAATTTATTTAGATGTGGTTATGATTAAAAAAACTAAAAATTTGGTGATGTGATTTGATGATTTAATAAATAAGAGCAGCTGATATCTGTCATTAAAATTTTTAAGATTAGTGAACAACGCCAGAAAGGACAGGCTGATTGCGAAGTGGTTAATTAAGGAATATGATTAATTGTAATACGAGGTAGGTATTCAATTACGATATCGAAGATTTAATGAATTATAAAAAGATACTTAAAAATTGGTATTTCTTTTTTATAGTTTTAATAACATTTCACTTTTATATTTTAGTAATCAAAATAGTAAAGGATAGTTTTCCAATTATGTATATCTCTCAATTTACATAGGCCGACTGAATTTTAAACCCAATACAAAATAATACTTTTTTACGAAGGAAAACCTTAATGAACTTTCAGATTATTTTCTGACCGACCGATTATCTGGTCGTATTTGTATTAGTATCCGTTCATAAAAAACGGAAAAGTATTTGCTTGGTATTTGACTTAGATGATCCGTAAATTTTTTTCTCGATAAATGGAAAATTTTTGCTTAATAAAATACATAAAAATTAAAATAATAAAATGCGATATACTATTGAAAATTATTATTAAATAATAATATTATTATTATTATATAAACTTTAAAGAGGAGGAAGCAACACAACGTTATTTTCTTTAAATTTATTTGAATAAGTATTAAACGACTTGATGACCTCTTACATTGTGTTTTTTCAATCATTTGTTGACACAAAGTGAAAAAACTGGTTTTTATCGTAGACAAAAATAAAAAAAACTATTAACAATGCAAAATTTAAGGAAGATATGCATAAAGTCATTAGCGTCTGCGTATTATTATAATGTACAAATATTTCTAAAACAAATAAACAAGTTTTATGAATTTGCGAATACTTGAATGACTGACTGATCCACTGACTGGCTGACTTGCAGCAGATTCGCTTAAATTTGTTTCGTTAAAAACAAAATAAAGAAAAAAATTCACTGACGTCTTAATACGTAGTACGAATATTACAAAAACTGCAGCATGAAAAACGATGACGTCCTTATTATTTTTTTTTGTTGAACAAGTTTAGCATTTAAAAAAAAAAACACATTATTGAAATATTGATCGATATATTTTTAAGGCATTTTTGAATAAAACCTGTTGATTAATTAATGATGAAAAGCTAAAAGCAATAACGATTTTTCTTACGTGATACGAGATTACGATTCTGTACAGTAGACACAAATTTTTTAAATCTTTTTGTGTTTTAAGTTCGAGAATAAAAATTTAGTTATGCTTTAGATTATGTAGTTAATTGTTTGTAGTGTTATTTTGAAGAATTGTTTAAACAAGTGGAAACTTTAAATATTTTTAAGACTTCTTTGGAATGTTAATTTTATTGTGGAACGACAAAACAGTTGTTAAATGGAACTATTCAAGAGCTATCGCCTAGAGTTATTTTTAAATAATATTAAAAAGATTGTCGTGGTTGTGGGTTTTTGAAGAATTTTTAAAAAATTTACGTATATTTTAAAAATATTTAAAAAGAATAAAATTGTATAAAAACTTACATTCAGTTTTTGGTCTTTGTGTACGTCTACACTTTCGAGAAAAAAAAACATAATTATCGCTTTCGATTGTTTTGCTTTTCTTTATTTTAAGTGAAAAAAGAAATAAAAATTGAAGGCGCAAAAAATATCTGTTCAAATTTAAAAAAAAAACACTTCACAACATATAAATTCTACAACAAATTAATTTTTGTTTAGAAAAGAAAATCTTATTTAAATAAAATTCAATAATGGGCAATCAAATTACAAGGTGTGCTCAAGGCCACTGTTCGCCATGTGGCAAAAAGCCACATCGCAAAGAATCCAGTCGTTTTTCAGCAATCAATTTAAATAGCGCTGGATTATTTAATAGAACTAATCGCGATGAAAAAGGTACGAATTGAAATGTTACATTTTTAAACTAATTGTGAAATATATGCTCGTAATATAATTTTAATATTGGTCTATTAAAATATATTTCATACAGAACTCTTTTCATTATGATGCTTCTTTGATGATTTCATTCTGCATTCCTTCAATCTTGATTAAAATTCTATAAATAATATGTACTCCTCTAATATTTTGATGTAAGTTTTTTTAATAAGATTGCACAAAGATATCTATATTTTATTAAAATGAAACGTGAGTTTTTTATTAAAGTTTTTGCTCGCCATCAAGTGTTTAGCAAACGGCAAGATATTCAATGACATTTGTATGAATCTTTAACAGTTTCGTTATTTTTTTCGATTTAAAAAATTGATTAACTTCAGAGAATTATAAATACTTATACATAATTGACTGATGTAATCGCTGGCGGCGCTGAGGTAGAGAGATCCTCTGACAGTGTCATCATGTGATGTACAGTATCCTCTGACAGTTTCACTTTGTTAATAAAAAATTTGTAAATTTCTATTTGTAATATAGAAATGTCTCTGGAAATGTCACCTTAAGAGGATCCATCACAAATAAAAGAGCATCATACTCATCACATGGTTGCATAATTTTTCATAACGAAGTTAGGTGTCAATTTTCTTTATGCATCGTATGAGGGTTAATTGATCATAAAGGAATAATTAATAAATGAGTAAATCGTTCAATTGACCACCTACAATAGATCAATCAAACAAACTTGTACCACCAAATAAGTGCATAAGTACGAAATCGTTTGGAGAGAAAATTAAATGGGACGAAAGAAATAAATATTAACAAAGAAACCGAAATGGAAAAATCTGCAACCTGCGAACAGGCTGAGATTGGAATTTTATGCATAACAAAATAGTATAAATTATTCGAAAATAGTAAAAGTGCTTGTACTCGTATATAATAAATGCCTTTTGTTTTGTTGTGTTCTTTTCTTTTTGCCCCTTTTGTTCAAGGTTTTAAAGTAATTTGCACATATTGCAATTATTATTCACTTTTCAGTATGTATTGATCATATTTTATTTTTAGTACACACTTTATAAATAAATGCAATAAATTTCAATTATTTGTTATAAGAAGAAATTCTATGACTAAAACAAAACTACCAAAAATGTTGTTGGAATTTTATAAATCGTTGTTGTCTTTGGAAATTCCAGACAAAAAAATTTAAAACATGTCTGAAATATTATATTTATCTTGTATTTTTAACTATTCCAGAAATTAACACAATAACTTAATACCATGAATAATAAAATATTTCGAGTCTGAATAAGCTTTTTTTCATTCAAAAAGTCAAGGATGACAAAAACGCTAAATACAAACATTTATACGTATGTATGTGCATATATACATTATTTGTAATACGCTTTGCGATTATGATTAAAACAAAATTCCTAGAAAATTTTAACTAATTTTTAAAATATTACAAGTTATACGTGAAAATTTCTTTTGATTGCTGTCTTGGCATATTTGCTTTGGCAAATGTTTGTTTTTCATTTATTTTTATTATTATTAATTTTGTTTAATGAAATGTCATAATAATAAAATGATTAATGCCGCAAAAGCGTTTTTCTCTTCGTGCCAATATGCTCGATCATGTCATAATTTGCTTTCTGAACCAATTGTTTATAATAAACAATAAAATATGGTTTTCATCAAATAATAAATAAAGTAATTTTTGCTTTTAAATTATTGAAAAGTGCCGTAGGAAATGTTTGAAAAATGTTTGTAAATTTTAGCTACTTTTCGCAAAACATATCGCCGCAGACATTATTTATTATTTATATTATTCAAAAAAATACTTTTATCTCCGTTTTATACTTTACTTCAATAATATTTAAAGGTATACGGTATTTTTTCTACCATTATTTTTTTTTAATATTATATTTCCTTTTAATAAAATCAATAAGAAAAAGCGCCATAAATGTAAGTAATAAAATCGTTCATAAAAATAACGATTTTAGTTTTAGTAATTAATAATTATTTCTCTCTTAAAAATTTTAAATGCGCAAAAATTCATCAAAAAAGTTGTTAAAGGTTTATAAGTTATTGAATATAAAAAAGTATTGAGAATAAAAAAGTCTTTAACTAGTTAAGTCTTAGGAGATTAAATTAATTATCATTATGGTAGCATTGATGATGATTTCAATGATTGATAGCATTTTGCAGTATTTTTATGCGCCATGAATCAGCACCAAACCGAAACGGTTTGTCTACGAACACTTAAAACCTGCAAAATTTACGGATTAGTAGAAACTTATTAATCTCGGATTAATAGAAACCATAACTAATACTTTTCTGTTGATGTTTAACCAACTGAATCCATTTGCAAACGTTTATAATTTCGGTAACTCATCGGTTTTAATTCATCAAAATCCTGCAGTAAATCAAAAAAAAAAGTTTAAATTTTTAGTCAGGATAGATTTAGCATTTTTAGAAGGTCATCGATTTTAACTTTTCTTTAAGTATTTACTTTAACTATTCCTTTAACACTATAAAATAAAAGAAAAAAAGAAGAAAAATTCTTGAAAGGTCATTTGTTTACAATTACAAGCAATTAAGAGAACAACAACAACGCTCAACATGACTAAACCGGTACTCATTAATTACTCATTTTAATATTAAAGAGTATGAATCAGGAAATAGAAAGAAATAATCATGAGCCTCTACAATAACCATCATCATCATCAACAGCATTATCATTATCTATTGTATGTAACTCTTAATATTCACAAAATCTTATTTACACTCATACTCATTACGTCATACTCATTCTCGAAAGCGAATTGAAGCTTGAATATCAAAAAGAAAATACTCTCACTTTCATCGAAGCGCCATCAAATCGTACACTCAAAAAAACGTTAATTGTGGCTGTAAACCAGAATAACAACAACAACAACAATATACAGCTTAAAAGGCTTTAAAAAAACGTTGGCGTCAGAACGTGAGGTCATAAAAATCCACAATATTTGTGAAGAAAGAGAACTTTGTCCGGTTTGTCCCAAAAACGATGACGACATGCATACATACGCGTCAAGCGTCTGCTTGTCATTCTTCGGCGATCAAGTGATAGACGTAAAGCAACAACAACAGCAACAACAACAATAGCTACAATGAATAGCAATCGATTGGATAGCTTTGTGTCGAAGCTGAGTGAACCAATTTACCAGGCCGCCTCTCCCACTATCTTTTTTACGATACTGTTGTATAGAATCGACTTGTTGAACAATACAATACCGATCAATTAATCGTTAGTGGCGCAGAGAGAGCAGATAGTCTTGCGATAGTCAATCGCCATTCATGCCATTCATTCATTCAGTCGTCGATGATAATAGCTCGTGTAAAGAAGTACTGAATAATTCGTACGAACATTTAAAATTCATGCTGTAATAAAATAAAGTTGTGGAAGCGTGTGATTATCACAACTATTTTGTGACATAAAGAGAGAGATAGAGGGAGGAGAGACAGTGGAAGGGTTAAATCAAAATAACGTAAACTCGCTTTCAACTTCATCGAATAAAGTTACGTTTAAAAATAAATAATAATTGCAGTGTATCGCAATCAATTTTTGGGATATTTTCGTGCGGTAAAAAAAAAACAAGATCCTTTGAAAAGGATTAATCTTTTGAAATCATTTGGTCATGGGTTCCTGGTATACTTCGTATGTGCCGAGTTGGGTGAATCGTTGGTGGGCACCACCACCAACAAGTCCATACAACAATATTCGTCCTCCAAAATCATGTAAATTTTTTGAAATTCTATTGTGTTTTTGCCGGAACCTTTTGTTCATTTTTAATTAAATTTTTTTCAATATTTTATGTATAATTTTTAGTGTTTTCAAATTACTTTATGATCTCATATTTTTATTACCAGGAAATGATGCTTTTGCCTTTTGTGTTTTTATTTGATTTTTGTGTTTTACAAATTATAGTATTTCGTTTTCTTTATTTTTGAAGAGATTCTAACAAAATTTGGATTATATTTTTTTACGATATTAAGACAAAATTGTGTAAATCGAACGCTATTCAAATCGAGGGTTATCTGTATGTATGATCTGTATTTAAAAAGTATGTGTATATTATTACTATATCTCTCTACTTTCATAAGTAACATATACGGCCGGAAATATTATCTCATATTTCACTTCTGTTAATACTCGTGTTTATTAATTTTATTTGGAGTATCCAAAAAAAACTCTTTTAGACGTATCTTAACTAACCATAAGTCAATAAAGTCAACGCCAAAGCTTGTTATCACTTTAAAACAAGAAAAGTCACAAAAATTTTTAGATTTACATAGATAGTACTCGTACGTAACTTAACTGCTAGTGATAAAAATTATCCTTCTCTCTTATTGGAAACAACATTTTTTATTATTTTTTGATAACCCAAAATTTTATTTGTGTGTCTCTTGTGACCTTTATTCAACCCTTCGGCAATTAAATCCAAGCTAACCTCTTAATATATCAGTTCGTTTCCATTCCGAATATAAAAATACTAAAAACTAAAAATAAGAAATACTGAAAACTGAAAATAAAAAATACTGAAAAACATAAAACTTTACAATTTTTCTATTAACTTACTTGGTTTTTCTATTTTTTGTTTTTTTTTTTTTAATTTAAGATTTTTTAAATATAAAATCAAAAAGCAAAAGTAATTTTTTTTTTCTATTTATTTACATAGAAACATTTCACACAAATTTTACAACTCTTTATATAAATATTATAAAAATTTTGTACAAGATTTCAATAAAAAATAGTTAAACATAAAACTTCTTACTTCTTACTAAAATTGCAAAATATTTTTATAATTTTAATTGAATTCAATCGTTCGAGTTATCAAAAAATATTGTAAGAAATATTTTAGAAATCTTATCTTGCGTTATGACAAATTCTCAAACATAGCGAAAAATATATGCGCATATCAAAAACCTTCGAAATAGTATAACATGATTTTTGGTTTAGAAGATCAATTAAAATTTGTAGGAAGGTCAATAAGTAACGATTTATAATATTGTAAAAATATTATATTGCGTTGTGACATAAACTCAATCATAGCTAAAAAGATATGCGCATATCAAAAACCTTAAAAATCGTATAATTTGATTTTTGGTTTAGATCAGTCAAAATTTGTCGGCCGAGTTTTTTTTTATGATTTAGGAACTACTTTTAAATTCAAAATAAAAACGATTAATATTGAATTTTAAATTACAAAAATTTGTATTAAATTCGTAGCTCTTCAATTGAATACATTTGAGAAAACAACAATTTTTATGATATTAACTTCTTTTATATGCTTTAAATGGAAAATGTTGTTTCTGTAATATTTTAATTATAATTGATTTTTAAAGATATCGTATAATAATATTTTCAATATAAGTATAATATTAATTATTTTGTGTGCTACTTTTCAAACGAAGACTAAACTAAAAACGTTATCCATAATAATTACTTAGATTTATTAAATTGCGCTAAGAACACTTCAGTGTTACCGAATCTTATTCATAATAATGAAATCACAAACTATCGCTTATCAAACAAATGTTAATTTCGTACCTAATTATAATTAAATAATTTACACCTACGAACGTTACTTCCGTTTTTAGTATGAAAACGTGTGTGCAGCTTTATTTGATTTTAAATTAACTAAATTAAATCGATTTATTTTAACTATCGAGAAATAATAATGGAATGAAGTGGAGGTTTAGTAAAACACATTTTCTCCACACAACTGATGAGATCATCAGTTGGGCACAGTCCACAGATTGTTCTTGTGCGCCAACAACAAAACTAACGTATATAAATTAAAAAAAACTCTATTGCTTTTATGCAAATATTGAAATGGAGGCCTCTGAAGTAGGCCTCAATGAATCTCACTCTCTCTAGTGCGACATACAGACACAACTAATCAAAAGTCGTTTGTCGATCGTTGCTCCGCTGATCGATATTCTCTGCTGCGATATCAAGCAATTAATCTATTTGTATTTTTATTTGCATTTAATTAAAAAATTCTATGAAGTTTTCAGTGTTATTCACTCTTCACTTACGAGTACCCATCTTCCTCTTCTTCTTCTTCTGCTTCCCTTCTCTGTAGATTCTCCCACCTCAAATGATGCCATTCTCGGAGTGCGTAAAGTCGATTTGTGCCTTAAAGAGAATCACGCTGACCATCACACTGCTTACTTCAAAGCCTCTTTGGAGGCTCTAATCGTGCGTCGTGGTGAGCCGTTCCGTTTGCGCATTTACTTCAATCGTCCCTACTCGCCCACCAAGGATGCCATCAGCTTCATTTTCAGTGTTGCCGACGAGAAGAAGCCCACTCCCGGACACGGCACTCTCATCGCTATTGTTCCGCATGATGGCGTCGATTATTTGGGCGACACTTCCGAATGGGGCGCCGGCATAGAGAGCCAGGATGACGATACCTTGACCGTGCTGATTAAACCGGCTGCCACTAGTCCCGTCACCGAATGGAAGTTCGACATTGACACCAAACTTTACGGCGACGGATCACAATCTTATGCCATTCCATTCCCGATTTATATACTCTTCAATCCGTGGTGCCGCGGTGATCAGGTCTACTTGGAGAACTACGACCAGCGCAAGGAATATGTTATGAATGATACTACCATTATTTGGCGCGGTTGTTATAAAGAACCGTTGGCAACCGCTTGGCAGCTCGGGCAATTCGAGCGCCATATACTCGAGTGCTCCGTGAAGCTGCTCGGCACCGTGGGTCGTTTGCCGGCCGCCTATCGCGGCGATCCGGTCAGGGTCGCACGCGCCCTAAGTGCTGCCGTCAATTCGGTGAACGATGATGGTGTTTTATTCGGCCAATGGTCGGACGATTTTTCGGGTGGCGTGGCGCCCACCAAATGGTTGGGTTCCACTGAAATACTGCAGCAATTCTACAAGACACAGAAACCGGTCAAGTACGGCCAGTGCTGGAATTTCTCCGGTGTCATAACGACCATAGCGCGCTGTTTGGGCATACCGTCACGTGTTGTGACCTGTTACTTGGCGGCGCATGATACTCAAGGCTCACTCACCATCGACATTTTCATCGATCCCAACAACCGGAGGGTTCATGTCGGAGACGAGGATTCGATTTGGAATTTTCATGTGTGGAATGAGCTGTGGATGGAACGACCGGACTTGGGGGAGCGACCGCAGGGTGGCACCTACGGCGGCTGGCAGGTGGTAGACGCAACGCCGCAAGAGCCTTCTGACGAGATCTATCGCTGCGGGCCGACATCTGTGATTGCTGTTAAGAACGGTGAAATTCTACGGCCCTTCGACACGGCGTTCGTCTTCTCGGAAGTGAATGCCGATAAGGTACATTGGCGCTATTACGGAGTCAGTCAACCGCTGAAACTGATACGCATAGACACTCTGAGCATCGGTCATTTCATTAGCACGAAGGCGTTAAAGGGAAATGATCGGGAAGATATCACCGACACGTACAAATATGCCGAAAAAACCTCAGAGGAACGCAACGTCATGTTGAAAGCGCTCAAACAGTCACGACAGACGTTCAGTCGTTATTACCTAAACGACAGCTTCAATGAAGTCCAATTCGACATGCAGCTCCTCGATGACATGACGATCGGTGAGGAGTTCGGTGTCGTGCTCGCAGTGACCAACAGATCCAGCGAACGTGTTCACACTGCGAGCGGCCAATTGAATTGCCATGCGGTACTTCATACGGGCGTCATTTCGGGGTCGGTGAAGTCGTTAGATTTCGAAATTGAGCTGCAACCAGAATCGACGGAATACGTACGCATGCAAGTTCTTTACGAAGAATACTTTGGCAAACTAACATCTCAGGTTAATTACTGCAAATGACTATGCATATAATCTATGATTTTGCTAATGTATTGCCAATGTATGTCAATTCTAGGGTGCCTTTAATATTTCGTGTTCCGGTTTTGTGCAGGGCACCGATTATGAATACTATGCTGAGGATGATTTTAGTATACGCAAACCGGAAATTAAAATCTCGTTTCAAGGCCACATTGTCAAAGGTCAAAGGGTCGATGTTATTGTACGTCTCACGAATCCCTTGCCAATTCCCCTGCGAAGGGGTTTATTCTATATCGCCGGACCCGGTATTGAGAAATCTCTAAAATTTAAGGTTTTTACTTTAAATTGTGTTGATTTTGCAGGAGTAAAATTTATTCTTTTGCGCTGCTTTTTTATAGATTGCTGAAATTCCTGTTGGCGGTACTGGTGCTTCCACTTTCAAGTATGTGCCTCCATACGCCGGCGATAATATGGTGATGGTAGCGAAGTTCATTTCAAAGGAATTAAATGATATTAATGGTCATCTGAAGTACGATGTCGAACCACATCCCGAAGACGTGATAAGTAATGGACATAGTAATGGTGGTCCGATTTATCGTCGTAATGACATTATTCCTTAAAATTTTCGCATATTTCGTAATAATAATAATAATAATAATAATAAAGAAAGCGGTGTTTCCGTATTCATTCTTGAGCTTAATCTTGAGATCCGCTTTAAATATTAACTGGTGAAAAACAAATACGGTTCACATTAATTTTTTTCTTGAAAACCCAGCTGATATTTTATATGTATATATATTTTAAGATCTTTATGTTGACTTAAATTTTTTAATTACTATTTATTTGAATTTAAAAAAATGTTTTTTGCAAAAGCATCCAATTTAAAGTCCAGTCCAGTCCATCCAGTTTTAAGTTTTATTGAAATTGTTGAATTAATTAAATAAAATCTTATATATTTATAAATACACTGATCTATGCCTATACGATGCCATAATTAATACGAATTTATTAGAAGCTTTATTGTTATTATTCTATCTGCATTATAGTGCAAATATTAATAGAAAAAATCATTAAAATACTTACGTCCGTGAAACTAACTTTAGATTTTCAATTTAAAATATTTAAAAATTTAATTTTAGTGTTTATCGGATAAACTATATTTCTTTATTTAATGAGCAAAGCTTAATAAATGATATATTGGCCATTTTGTTCATCAACCTCTCGCCAGATTTCAACCACATTAATTGCGGTTTTTATATATTTAAAATATTTTAAAAGGTTTTTTACAAAGTTTTTTAAAAATACTTATTAATTAATGCGAAATAATGTTACACGAAACTTATGCTTAAAATGTAGTAAAAATGTGCCACAAAAACTAATTTTTATCGTACTAATAAAACACATATTTTTATAGTTTAGTTATTAAGCCGTTATTTGCTATTATAAGAAAATTTATTTACATATAAATTAACAACAAACATAAATTAACAACAAAATAAAATCTTGTTTAACTGCTCTTCTTTGTTTTTTGAAAAGCTAAAATTGAAAGAATTAAATTGAAATAATTAAAAGAATAAATTGTTTAAAAAAATTAATTTTTTAATTTGGTAACAAATCTTAAAGTTGTATATATTTTATCCTTTTGGAGCTCTCTTCTTATAAAAGTAATAAAAATATTTTGTTAGAAAACTAAAAGAAAATGTGAGTGTTTTATTTATTATTCTAAAGAAATACTTAATTTTAATATTTACTTTTAATTTCATACTTACTTTTATTATTTAATTTATTGCTATTACCTATTGCTATTATCTTAATATTATTTATTATTATTTTTAACATCTCTACTTTTTTATGGTTTATTTGTATATTAATTTAAAAATTATAGCTCTTGTTTTCGTTTTATTAATTAAAAACATTAATTAAAACATTCAAGACACATTTTTTTTAAAAACGGTTTTCTGTTTTTCAAACTGAATTTGTTTGGTTGTTTTAATGTCGATGAAGAGGTGCTGAGTAGTAGAACTTTTAATTCACCCTGCTTCTCTGCACCACACTTCTTCCAACTTCAACTCACTGATATTCACCTCAGCTCTCAGTGTTTAAAATTCACCTTTTGAATTTCGTAGCCAAAAGCTCTTCAAAAGCTTATCACAATTATTTTCTCTTTGCCATCTTAACCCTGACCATTCTTTTAAACTCATTTAGCTTTTGTTTTTTCCATACTTTTTGAACTAAAAAATCGATTAAATATTATTATTATTATTTTATTAAAAAAAAAAAAAAAAATTTCGTACAATACACTAAGAGCACAGCTCTTTTATAGTACATAAAACAGTGAACGGTATTATAGTAAAATTAAAATAAAATTAAGTTAATTTAAGAATAAATATATTATATTTTTCAAAATAATTTTTCTTTTTGAACTTCTAGAAATTGTAATTTTTTTAAATAATTTTAAATGGATCGATTATAGTAGATAATAATTGACCAATTTTAATGTAAAATTTAAGATAAAATCTATCCTAATATATTTGTATTGAACTGATAGATAGATGCCTTTAATACAATATTTCGACATTTCCAAATAAATAATTATAAGACTTCATTATCGTCTGCTTTAATAGGTTTTTGCTGAAATGCAGGAGTTGATAAAATTTACAACCAAAATAGTCACAGTCATGTGTATAGACGAACGTGTTCTTAAGAATTTTTTAATGTTTTTAAAGATTGAAAATTTTTAATTTCGGTTTCTTGGATTTATGTAGGTATGTACATATACATATATGTATGTGCATATGAAACATATTATTAGTAAATAAAAATTGGTGGTTACCTTTAAGATCAAACTAATTATAAGAGAAAACAATCTTCAATAATTTCGATAGGCCTTTAGATTTAAACACCCTGTAATTAGTTAATCTACGTGCTGTAATCGGATACTGAATTAATAACAAATTAAAAATTTGTCTGACAGAATCGCACAGAATAAGACCCTTTCAATCTTTTCAAGCTTCCAGGGTCTTATCCTTCCTATTTCACAAACTATTGCGCATGATTCAGTCAAAGAAGACATAAAGAAGAAGCTTTGAATAACTAAACATGAAAATGGGGAGAAAATAACAAAAATACAAAAGAACCGTAAAAAAGTACATCATAGATAACAGTAAATATGATGTTTTTCAAGAAACGTGTTCAAAATATTTAAACTAAACAATCACGAAGAAGAACATGAAAGAGACCTACGAGTACAGTAAATATTAAACATCCGCAGGTATCCTTAGTCTTTACTACATACTACTTTGTCCACTCCTACCCGTCTCTACAACACTTGAAAACGTGACTTTAGCAGGGTCATAAACTCTATCCCCCTCTTTTCATCTGCTCTTTTTCTTCTCTTCACCGGGAGGTTGAATAAAGCCATTTTAAAGGAACACAATTTTCACCGTCGATTTCAACCCTTTCAATTTCCGTAGAATTTCTTAAGGGTAGCAAATAAACCATGAAAGGGTTGGTCAGGGTTTATCCGGGAGAGGCGGTTAATGCACTGTGCTTTTTTTGGAAAACATTAAAAATGCAAATTATTACAAGCAAATACTCACTTGTACATACAACAAATTGGAATTTGAACTCAGAGCGCGGGATAGGGTTAGAGAAAAGTGAAGAGAGGAATGAAAGGACTGTATAAGAAGTGGTCGAAGGGAACATGAAGTGTAGAGGTTTACGGGTATATGCATTATTGGGGGGGCTATTAATAATATATAATGTTCTTTTCTCTTTAAACTTTTGAGTTTTGCTCTTTCTACTTTCTCTTCCCACCCTCTCTCTCTATCTTTATCACAGTCTCTCTTTCTCTTTAGTCCTCTGCCTAAATATTCTTCTGTTGCTCTCTTGTGTTTATCAAAATGAGCTTTTCCGTGACTGTATTTTAGCTACGAGACTAAGCTCGATGGACCCATCATCCGACCCGACCAACTAACCATGTCTCGACATCCACCTTCCCAGACTCAGAACACGCTCTTTCCTTTGCAGACAGGACAGAAACAGAAAATGCATCCATCCAACCATCCCAGGATTTTTGCAGGATTCGGCGCGTAAAGAAATTTCGGTTTCTGCATTCGGTCAGTGTCAGTGAATTCAGTGACTATAAACGTTAATACAATAAGTGTAGGTCGGTCACGTGCAGTAGTCTAACTGGCATTGATAGAAGGATAAGATAAGACAGAAGCCTGAAGCAACTCTCTAAAAAAATTTAGAAAGTCTCTAGTGCAATTAATTTCTTCGTTCTTCTACTCAATCTTAATAATCACTGAAAACTTTCAAGGCAGGGTTAATAACAAAAAAGCAAAAACATTGATTTTTCTCATTGCTCTCACTATCGTTGTGTTGCGCTTGAAGCTATTCTATCAAAACCGAAAGCGGATGGTCTCTTTCACTCCAAAGTAAGAGACAAAAACATAACACAACTCATCGTATCTCATCTCATCGTATCTCATCGACTGTACGAGTATATCCTGAAATTGTTTTTGTGTGAATTTTTCAATGTTGCATTGTCTGGCATTAATTGTTGTTGTTGTTGTGGGTGCTATTGTTGGGATTGTTGGCGTTACCGTGCATCAAGTAAGTATGTATGTATGTGTGTATATAAGAATCATTATTCTTATTTAAAAGCTTCGAACTTGATAATGAAACAGGCTTAAAGGAATATGAAGAAAAGAGAAAGAAAATATGAGATGAGGAAGTGAATATACACCCATTTTATATCATAATTTTTTCTTCACCTTCGTCTTCTTCTTTCTTATAACTCGTACTTTTAATTTGTTTCTGGTAGTACCGCCATCTACCAGCGTTCATTTCCAGCATTCTTCCTCCAGCTCATTCCCGTAACGGATAGAGGCAACGGCATTTCCTCCTGCCCACATCCTCCCCTTACCACCCACACACCTACTCACTGGCTGGCAATGTTTCACATAGCAACCGTAACCATGTTTTTACGAGTTACGGTACTAACAATAACAACAAAAGCAACTACGATAATACCGAACGTATGAGACTGAAATGGGTTTGTTGACTTATATTCAGTTGAGGTTATGTTTGCTGTAAGAGAGAACCTTAACCTCGTTCGGCAGTTATGAATTAAAAAAGTTTTTCGGTTCATATGACGACGGTGTCCATTAGTGTGTAGTGTACCGTTCCAGTGGTATTTTCGCTCACGCCAACCTCTAACGATAATCATTAAATATGGATTTTTTTGTGAAAGAAAATCTGCACTTATGGTATATTCTCAGAGTATTTATAACTTAATCCCAAATAAAAATTGAAATCATAAAGTATATCTCAATCTATGAACAATACTAGATTAAAATTAAACAATTAATATTATTTCCTTCGTTGCTAGAGTGGTAGAGATATTGTGCTATATCAAACAATCAAAGAGCGCCGATTATCGGAATAATAATTTTTTTGCTATGAGTACACCATATACTCTCTTTCTCCCTGAGTCATTCCTACCATTTATATAGACACATGTCGAAAGTTACAAATTAAACGATTAGACACGCAAACTTAATGCCATTGCATTCAGTATATTAAAAAAAACGAATGCATGATTTTAATTCTTTTTTTCATGTAAATTGATATTCAGTCATGAATTAAAGGGAGAAGGGCATGTACCTCAACGCGGTATTATGAAGTCCAACCGATTCCGATTTTAATGAAAAATTATAACACTCCAAGTATTTTTAATAATTAAATACAAACGAATGACTTTGTTATGCAGTGAATTTTAAAGCATGAAGAAATATGTATGAATACTTATTTACATTAAAGTATTATACTCGTATCATAATTAAATGGGCAGTATAGTGTAGCCAGAAGAGCTACTTTAGAGCTACGGAGCACTCTAATTTTATAAAGTTTTGTTTTAACTTCAACCTTTTAACGTTTAAAATCAATAAATTTAAAAGAACTTAATAATTTTACGATTATCCAGTCATTAAGCAAAACAATATTTTCCTCATTTAATAAAAAGATTAACAAATTTTTGAGTTTGATGATAATTTTCAAAATAGTGTAGGAGTAAAAACCAAAAGTTATTAAGTATTAAATTCTTTTCTAATTCTATTCTAAGTATTAAATTTAAGTATTAAATGCATTAAATTCTTCAATTTTCTCGTACATAAAGTCAACAAATGCTAAAATTAAACATCGATACCACTCGGATTCCTTACCATGTTACCATTCCTTACAAAATCTTACCATGATAGACATGACGAATAGACAACAAAATTATACTTAAGCTGATGAAAGCTATGGAAGAAACAAAAAATTAAACACATTTCATTCAATTTAGATTCTACTACTGTATAACGTCCCATTTGGTCCGTTTTAGTTAAGATTGGGCGGTTGGATCTCATGCCCTCTCTATTCCTCCCTTCCTTCATTCCTATTTTCTTGCTTATTGTCTACAGATTATTGACGTGATAGTAGAAGACGTGCGAGTGTTTGAATGTCTTCAATTCTTTCGTTTTTACCATTCGAGATTAGTTTTCAATGTTAATACCAGACCGTTCTGTCTTATCAACTAAAGAATTTATTGCAAGCGCCAAACAAAAACAAACAAAAAAACACAAAAAACCCAAATATTGAAGAAATGTCACAACAACAACACCAACATTTCTAAAAACCTCGAACAAGGAGAGCAACGACAGTCTTCGATTTGATTTTTCATCCTTGGCTTCACGAGATTAAGGCTGTCTGACTGGATACGTAAAGCCATTAAGTCATTGAGCTCCGATTCTAGGGGCCATTAACTTGTATTCTATAGTACAATATACTATCAGCGGCGGCTTGGGGACAATAAGCGGTGTCGGCTTAGTCTACCAGGCCTAAAATTGTAAGCACCAAAAACTAATGAGTTCAATGTATGTACATACATATTTCAATAATTGAAAGAGGAAATTTCTAAATGATAACCGCACTCAAAAAGAATTCCAATGATATCATACAGAATAAAGTTTTTCTTTGTCTAAAATCTTTATTATAAAAGAATTCTAAAAGGCGTGGGAGTGTCATAAATAACTAAATTTGCGTCGTAAATCACTCTTTTAACTAATTTAATTAATGAAATATTCGTTCTAAACTCGTTTGAATTTAAAAAAAAATTTAAACAAAAAAGAGCGTTTTCACGAAATCATTAGAATTTAAGCAGACAAATTTTTGCATTTATTAAAAAAAATTTTCAATTTGTTCGTAAAGCTCTTGAGCTTTTTTTTTATTATAAAAAGCATAACATTAAAGAATTAATTACAAACTTTTTTTGGAATTTGAGTTCACATAAATATTTCATTTTCTCCGTTTAATAATAAAATTTAGAATTTTTTAAATGAAAAAAGATTCATTATGATTAATTTAGAACTTCTCCATTAAATAAAAAGTCGTTATTAATAAATTAATTCAAAGTATTCCAATAAATAGAATAAATAATAAATTATTTTTTCATTAAAACAACAAAAAGGGATTAATTGTAACAGAATTTCAAATATATAAATATATAATATAAAATATATAAATATATATAAAAATATTTTCAAAGAGTAATATTTTCTCTTCATTGATTTTTGTTGATGAATTACGAGTATGTACATATTTTAAAAAATTATTACCGAACTAAAAATTAGTATAAATACATAAAACCAGCTTTTTCTTTAATATTTTTTTCATAAAAAAAGTTAAAATTTCGGATATTCATATAATGCTTAGTTATTTATTGTAATGAAGTTTAGTTTCATAATTAATTTTTTTATTGAAATATTTAATATTTTTAAGTTATTCGAATTTTGTCGTGGTACGCATGACTTATAGTAAAACTTATATAGTAAATGGTAATATGTCTTTTTATGAACTTTTGCCAAAGTGTAAAATAATCCTGGTAATTTACTAGCGGGTCCTTACCAACCTTTTCAAAAAAACAACAATTTTTCGTAGAGAGCGCTCTTAACGGCAGGCATCGTAACAATTTACTCTTATTACGAATTTCGTTGTTGTTGTTGTTATGTACATAGAATAAGTGTGCAATAATGTTGTTTAACAAAATTTCAAGTATAGCAAAATTAAAAAAGAAAAATGTCTGAAAGTGTCTGATGAAAGCGTGTAAATTCTAAAGCATGAGAGGAAAGCAAGGATAAAAGATTGGTAGCCCGACTACAGTGACATACATCCATACATACATACATATGTATGTATAGCATACATATATACATGAACTATCATTAATACGAGTAGAGTTTATTCTTACGAATATTTTGTGATTCGAAATGCTCATAAAGTAAAAAAGGACAGGAAAGGAAAGGAAAGGAAAGGAAAGGAAAGGGTGTTTACAGGGACATAAATTGAATTCTTTGGTCAGGTCGAAGAATTTATAATTTAACTAAATCTAATTCAATGAAACTAATTTGTTTCCTAAAAAAAAAAAATGGTTAATTATTTTTTATACAGGCTTAAAGCAACAACAAAGCAATAAAATCCATTGAAAACTAAAATAGTTAGTAGAAAACTAAAAACTAAAAACAATAAAACTTAAATAAATTGTTGATAAACTTATAGTCTTAAAGTCCTATACGTAATCTCAATTGTATTATCTTATTTTTCTTTAGGGCTTACAGTCCTATGATATTAGGTACATAGTCCTAGAGCTTTATAATCTTATAATTATAACTAATATTATAAGTAATATTATATATATATAATTATAAGTATAATTATGTTTCCTATAGTCCTTATAGTCTTATTTATCTTAGGTTTACAGTGTTTTTTTTTAATTGTTTTTATTTTATATAATTTTTAAGACCTTATGATCTTATAGTCCGCTATTCTAATGGTCTTCTTTTGCCTTATAATTCTTATAGTTAATTTCTTTCTTTTTTAATTGTAGTCTTACGTTTTTATAGTCGTATTGTCGTTATTATGGCCTATAATCTTATAGCCTATACTTTGCTTTTGTCTTATAGTTCTAATGACTTTATGTCTTATAAACTTATGTACTTATAGTCTTCTGGTCTTGTAGCCTTTTTGAGATATTATTACAGTTTTCATACGATAGTTTTATTGTCTTATAGTTTATTGATCTTCTAGTCTTAATCCTAGATTATTAAGCCTAAAAGGTTTTTATGATCTCATAGTCTTATGGTCATACAAACTTATAGTCCTTTAGCCTTGCCTTTTAGACTTAATGTACTTTAATCTTCAATTTCACAGACTTATGTTACAGTGCTCTGCTGTTATAGTCTAGCAGTTTTTCAGTTTGTATTTTGTGTCCTTATATTCGTATAATTATATAGTCCCATCGTTTTTTTAACTTAACAGTCTTGTAACCACAGTAAACTCAGCCTGCATTCTTCTATCTTTCAATCTGGAAGATTTCCCCTCCTTTTCTCTTCCTCTCTCTTACTTTCTTTTTCTATTTTTTTTGGTTTTTCTTTCCTCTCCCACAAAATGTTAATATTCACTGTTAATTTTTAGTACAGCATGAATAATGAAAGAGCTTTACAGTACAGTGCTCTGTTATTAGTCTTAAATGACTGCTACTTAACAGACTGCTACTTAACAGTGGCTGAAAGCTGCATCTTGTTTTGCAAGATATTTCTCTCAGAGTGTGAAGCTGATTGGGATTCACTGCCAACACCACCAACACCACTACCACTACTATCATATTATTAAAGTTCTCTTCAAGTGAAGGCATCTCTTGCTTCCTCCCTCCCTTTCGTAAGCCATCATCTTATTGCCACCAACAAATTCTTTAGGAAATTCGGAGTTGGCCATTATCACGGCATGAGCAGCAGTTAAGGAGTCGTTGTTGTTGCCATTTTGGGCCCAGTTTTTGTCCATAAACCTGGCTCCTGGCGAGATCTCAGCAACTGCAATGAATGAATGAATGAATGCAGTCAGACAGACAGTCGAAGAAGGCGGTCGACGGCGGACGACGGCGACAGTCGTTAATGGCTTTCTCTGCTACAGTCAGTTTCTTCCATTCTTCCACTCTCAAATTTTATTTTGTTATCGTTCTTGTTTTCCGTCCATTCTCTTTTGTTGTGTTCGAGGCTGCTTGTACGATGTGTTATTCTTTATGGCGTTGTCGGAGGAAAATGCAGCACCGGAACTGAATGTGATAATTTCTGGATTCCTTTTTTTATGACTCGCTGTGTGTCTGTCCGTTCGTTGGTTGGTGGATGGATCGTGGCGAAAATTTGTTGTTGTATCTGTTTTTCTTCTCTGATTAGATTTGTTCTTTTTTTTTCTTCTAAACATTATTTTAATGCCTTGAAAATAAATGTTTGTACGTGTGTGTTTGTGTGCATTTGTGTGTACTTGTATGGTTCTGTGTGCGGTGGGAGTGCTTGTTTTCCTATTGTTGTTGTTGCTCTTTGTATGAATTTTTTTCTCATTTGACTGCACATTGTTTGAATTTGTTTTTCCTGACGACTTGTTTTTGTTGTTTGGTTGGTTGGTTGTTGTCGGCTTGATTTCTGTTGCTGGTTGTTGATTTTTATCGTTGTTGTTGTTGTTGTTGGCGTTAATGCTCTTGTTCCTCTTTTTTTGTGTGTATTTGTTGGGTGGCTTTTTGTAACTTGTTGGTAGAATGTTGTTGGTATATATGCTGCTTTTATTCTTGGTCTTCTTTTTTTTGTTCCTGTTTTTTTTTTATTTTGTTCCGCTGTTATGCACATCGATCGATTCATTGCGTTTGGTGGTGGCACATTTGGTTATGGTCTAGTCATTATTGGAATGTTTTATAAAGCCATTCCCAGATCGAGTAAGAGAAGTACATATACCGCTCTTTGTACAAATTTTTCTATTCTACTAAAATATAAATGTTGTTGTTGTTGTTTTTGTTGTTGCGGTTGCGGTTGTTACCGTAGTTGTATCTGTTGTTATAATATTGTTCTATGTCTATGACTGCATATACCGTAAAGTGCGCTTAGTTTATTTAAAGAAAGACTCATTCTCACGAAGCGACCTTACCATGCATTTTTCTCTCTTAATATTCCTTCTTTGCTCCATTACATCTTCCCGTCTAAAGTACTCTGTAGGTATTCCCCAGAAGAGGTCTTATCGCTCACTCTTCTCTAAAGTTTTGCCATTTATTTTTCCGCCAAAAGTGTTATCATTCTTCCTTCTCCCTAAGGATTCTTAATTCCTCGCCTCGTAAGGATTCCTGGTATTAATTTTTCTCTTTACGATTCTTTTCCCAAAGAAGTCTTACTATTGTCTCTTCTCCCGAAAAAATCTTATCATTCATTGCTTGCCTGAAGGTTTCTTACCTTCATTTTACGTTCAAACAAGTCTTATTATTAATTTTTCTGCCGAATAAGCTTATCAAGAATGAATTTTCAAGAAAAAAATTAATTTAATTCGTTTTTTTAATTTTTTTTATACTTCTTTGAAGGGAGTCTAAGGCCTTAAAACTTTCCTCCCGCAGGAGTCTTACCAATAATTTGAATCATGATCACATCATGGAAGTTCTACGGTATACACAACATCATAGTACATACATACATACATTATGGCTATCAGAGTACCAAAATCACAGCACGTCTCGCGTTGCTGTAAGACTTTAGCTATTGTTCTCTTACTCTCTGTCGGTCCCTCTCTCTCTTCCTCTCTCTCTCTAAAACCAATTTATGCCTGCGATTTTAACTAAACATAGCGACTATAGCTATGTAACAACAAGAATATTGTGTTACCGGCAACAAAAGCAACAAAAGTGTGGAGATAAACAGAGCTGTTACCATGAGCAGCATGTTGCTAACAGCTCACAGAGAGTACAAAGAGTTTAGCAGAGCCTAGTATGTATCTTGCGAACTGGAAGACAATAAAGAAAACACGAACAGTATCAGCAGCAGCAGCAACAGCAACAAACAGCAACAGCACCTGACCCGGGACCGAGTACTATAAACAACAAGAAAATAGCAGTGCACAACAGCAAAAGCTGAGCAACAACAAAAGAGTAACAGAGAACAACAGTACAAGCAGAAACAAGCTGTGGCTCTCAGAAAGCATCACACTAATTCTTTGCTCACTAATTTAGTCTAACGTTGGTGCTCCTCAGAACAAGTGCTCGGAAGTGCTGAGAGAAAAGTCAGCTCGTCACAGTGACTGTTATGGTGCAAAAAAGCCTAAGCTTAAGTAAAAAAAGTGGCAATTGGTAGAGAAGTCAAACCGACCATTCTATATTTCGCTGCAAAGCAAGCAAAAGAAAATAAAAACGAAAAAAAATATAGAAAAAAGATTCTACAAAAGAAATTCATAGTAAATCGTTTTAAAAGTTAAATATTTGAAAGCAGGCGACGACGAAGAAGAATCACAAAAAGGAGCATAAAAAGTAAATGGAAAATATTATTAAATTTTTTTATATTTTATGCCAGACTGTTAAAAGACTTTTGTTGCATTGTTGTTTTTTTTTTTCAACACGAAAAAGTTAGTTTCTTTTGTTAGTGGTTCATTTGTGGGCCACTACAGTGGTTCAGTTAAGTCAAGATTATTTCTGGTGTCTTGTCATAAACTAATATACGATATATAAAATGTTTATGCTAATTAAAGTACAAACGAAGACGAAGGAGAAGTCGAATAAGAGAAGCCGCAACAACAAGAAAGTAGCTAAAGAATAACAGGAAGATAAAGTTTAATACGATAGTATCAACATACAATAAGTAATACGTACATATGTATTTGTGTGTGTATTTAAAACGAGAATTCTATACTACGAAAAAAATATTCATGGTACAAGAAATAAATCGGTCAGTTCGGAGCGCCCCACTCGAACTGTTGTTCAGCCAAGCGCAACACAACGTTTGAAACGTTGAAATAACAGACAACAAAAAAAAAATTTCATTTGAAATTATTTTCTATGCAACGTTTTTGTAAAAGCATAACAAGAAACATCATCATCATCAGTATTACCATTTTCTAATGAGAAAAAAAAATAACCGGGATATCGATAAACAACAACATTGAACATTTAACAACAGTAAATTAAATTGACAGTCGACAACAACATGAACTAAACCAAAACCACTTTACAATTCAATTAAAAGCAACATAGTGAAATTTTCTCTATCGTCTTGTTTTTTTGTTTTTTGTTCTGCTGCAGCTTTTTTCTGCAGCATTCTAATAAAAAGATTTCTACAATGGTCGTTGATCGACCCACATGAAATGGTTAAAAACAGTGTTAACAAGCCCACTCCACCATCACCCCTCTGAGTTTACATGAAGGCCCGTACTACATGCCGCACCCCAACCCTTGGCATTTCACTATATAGCTAACAGCAATGAAGAGCACGAAGAAGAAGAAGAAAAAGAAGAAGAAGAATATAAGCCTAGAAAAAGCATAAAACCTAATAAACACAAAGCGCGCGGTTTTAACTTCCTCTTCTTCGTCTTCTTCACAGCAAGTGCGTAGCGGTCACACGACAAATCAAATATAAAAGGTGTCAGAATTTATGTTGGTATTACCGTGTTTGTATCTATATCTATATGCAGGCATCTGTTTCCGTATCCATCTCCTCCATCCTCCATCCACCATTTGTTTTCTTCTCTGAAAACTCTTCTGCCTCTTTTGTAACTTTGGACTGTTGTATTGTATTGTGTTTGGACTGTATTGTGTTCTGTGTTATTCTTGTTGTTGTTGTTGTTGTATTTGCTGTAATTTCGTTCCCTCCCTTTCGCGCCCGTTTTTGGTAACGGTTCTTAAAAGCATGTAACATTTTTGTATCGTAATGTATTTTATTTATTTTTTGATTTCTTTTTTACTTAATCGCCGCATTTGGGCCAGGTTTTATTAACTGTATTAAAGTTATTTCTTTTAGTTTTTTTTTTTCCAATAATTTGGTTTAAATTTCGAACAGCGTTGGAATTTATTAAAAAAAAAACACCGACTCTATTTACACGATTTGTGTTGGTTTTCATTTGTTCTTGGTTGTCTTGAGTCTTTTGCCTGCTGTCTCTGATGTGTTTTTGTTGTCCTTTTTTTTTCTTGTACTGTTCTTGATACCTGGAACTTTTCTAGTTTTTTTTTTAATTAAACAACATTAATAATAACAACAATAACCATCATAACCACCGACATTGCTTCGATTAAGTGAAAGCGTAGGATTTTTTTTTCTTCTTAACAATTTTCTTTAACGTTACGTTCGTTACAACTTTCTTGTCTATTATTGCTGTTATTTCTATTGTTTTTTTTATTCTGCATTTTTTTTTTTTTGCTTTTATTTTCTTTTAATTTTCCAATATTGTTGTTTTGTCTCCAATCGGTCTCTTTATAACGACACTTAGAGTGGACGGATGGATATCAATTGACTCTTGCAGCACCACAATAGACAACAAAGAAAAACAACAACTATTGTAATTACAATAGACAGAGAGAGAGAGGTTGAGGCATTTACGCATATTCTATACAAACCTACAATATGCACCAATGTGTTTTGTTGTAAGTTAATATTCTATACAAAACCTGCTGCAATAATATTTCCTGACGCCTACTGTTGTCGTTTTCTCCTTCCTTCCTTCCTTCTTAAGTTCATTTTATCGATAATCTTTTCTTTTCTATTTTCTTTTTTTCTTTATTTATTTGAAATTTTAATGAATAATGAAAGTCTTCTGGACTTCTACATGAAATATTATGCTACACTCCATTCTAGTCTTGGTAGCATTAAGATGCTATGATCGTCTGGAATTGTTCATTGTCTGGATTTGTATCATTTCATAAAAAGAAAAGAGACACTACACTGTCTTCTCTAAGGCCAATCTTTTCTTAGTTCTAAATGTTCCATAGTACTTATCATAATCATTTGCATTATTATTCATTAAGTTGGCAAATGCAATTTTGTATAATTCATTTAAAGTTAAAACGTAAATATGTGCATATTCATTGCACAAAAATATTTGCAATTCTCAGGGTTAAAAAATACATACATAATTTTTTTGATTTAATTTTAGCTCTAGCTAAAAGTGAAAGAAGCTATGTTAAATTTAAATTTCTTAAATCATGATGGTGTTTCTTTTTGCACATGAATGGATAAATACATTTTATAGAATTTTATTTCATATAAAATAAGAAATATCATATTTATTTAACTTTTAAGCGGGTAAAACATATACCAATAAAAGACCAAAGAAACAGTGAAAATAAAAATGACTAATTAACAAAGAAATCTTACCGAAATGTATTACTTTTGTTATTTGGATAACCTTACAACGTCATCATCATCATATTCTTATCTTCCCATCTTCGACTATTCCCAAGAATCGTCTAATTTTTCAATGTCTTTCCATTTCTATGGTCGTTGAGTAAATCCTGTTGTTGACTGCTGTTGTAATCGGTATCATAAAATAGTAAAAGAAGAAAATTCTCCTTACTCTTCCTTTTTCTACCTTCCTTTTATTTGAAAAAAAAGGCAGGTTAAAATAAATTCTTTTTCGGCACATAAAATCGTAAGAATGGTTGAAAACAAAACAGCAAAATCCAAGAGGCAAAGATGGAAGAGGTTTAGGGGGGGGGGTTTCGCCGGAGCGGAAACGGTGTTTGGTAAATACAATTTTTTTTTTAAATTCAACAAGCAAAGAAAAAATACCATAAAATCAGTCATTAAGAACGTAAAGTTGGCCAAGAGATGATCGGACGTGTTAGGCATAATTACACGCTTTTTTTTCTCTCTCGAACTTGCTTATTTCTTATTGTTTTTTGTCCATATTTTTTTTTTTTTTTTTGGTTCATTCTCTTTAAACAGTCTTTTGGATTTAAATTGTTGGAAATAATTTTTTACCCACATGATAAAATATCTTAAGTTGAATTAAGTAAAAAAATAAACTTTGTGCAAAAGATGAACAAATTTTTTCAATAAAGTCGAATATAATTTAATATAACAGTAAATATTTTCAATATATTCAATGTTCCAATAATATTATTGATTGATTGGCACAATTTAACCCAAGTATGATCTGGCACAGTAATACCAAAAATTACAAAAAGAACGAAAATATAGGCGTCCACTTCTAGTGTGTACGATATGATATACAATATGTATGAAATTTTGTTATATGGAATACCATATATACTCGTATAAGTTATATCAAAGAATATACAGATACAGAATGCGCATCTCATATAAGCTCAACTTTTCCTTACGGGTTCCCATATCAGAACCCAAACTTCAATTTCTATGGCGGCGGTTAAATATAGCTATTTCTTAATAATCATTAAATAAAACTGTAGATACTATGAACATATTTTACTCGTAGCTCGACAGAACAGACAAATAGAGAGAGAGAGAGAGAGAGCGAGAGAGACACTCACTCACAATGAGTAGAGTCATTGAAAACAATTAAACGTTTTCAAGGGATAGTTCCTCTGTACTATAAGGTTAAAGGTCTTACTACATTTACCTCGAATCAAATGATAATTAAGTTAATTTGCTCCCGCCTGCATGGATTATTTAGTCTTACATACATTAATAACTTGAAAACCATAAAATAAGGAAAATGAAGTCATAAGAGAAGTTATATAGAATGAAATGCACTGCAATCATCATCAACAATAAAAGCCATACACACTTCAACGAGGTCATCGCATGCACTAATAAATTCTGCAATACAGAAGCAAATTCATATGACAGTATACTAGCGTATACGACTAGCTTTATATGAGTATAACGCCCTTTACCATTTCTGGTCATTGGCCATTATTTGTTATCAATTGTTATAAATTATTTCTGATTGAATGGAAAAAGGCAAGAGATGGACGACGACTAAGGCAAAAAAAGACGAATTTACGCGTAAAAGGAATGATTTGATGATAAGGTGGTAAATAAAGTCAGTTAGTTCATGCAACCAGTTTTCATGACAAAGAGATAACAAAAGGTTAATGCTTTTAAAATGTAGTTCTTTTAATAATAAGAATATGTAAGTACATATACATATAAATATAGCAAATACTGATGGACTGAAAGTACATATATGTATATGTAAGTAGTTTCGTTTAACGAATTCCGTGTAAATAAAATTGTGGCATAATTCGAAAAATATTCAAATTCCTCAAAAAACTTTAAAAGCTTGCCTGTCACAAAAATTCCAAAAAAAGATCGGGGGCGGGGGAAGGTTGAAAAAGCATATAAAAGCTGGCTTGCTTTATGATTTGTCAAAATGAATCATTGTGGCTAAGAGTACAATGCTATAAAAAAAGACCCACGAAAAATAAAACACTTCACACGTTTTCGGCTTAAAGTGGTTTCGAGGTGATTTACCTCTTTCACAAAACCAACGCAAAATAAATAACAAAAAACCAAGAAAAAAAACGGAAATATTATCAAGGAGAAGCAAAAAAGCCAAAACCGTTGAAAATTCGTTGAATTTTTTTTTGTATCATTTTCAGAATAGAACCAAGAACCAAAAGAACAAAGAAAAAAGATTTCAACATTTACGAATATGTTTGCTCTTAATTGTTTTGCAGAAGCAGAACGAATATTTTTTGTAAAAAAACAAAGAGGAACCGGATATTTATCGTATCAGCCTTTTAGCATAACTATCTCTCTTTTTGGCTGAATTCGTGGGCGTTTCTGTTCTTCTGTGTTGATTTAAAGGCTACTTAAGTATGATTGAAATCGAGGCAAATGGGATTTTAATCAAATAATTAAGCTGAAATGAAATTTATTGAGTTTATCGAGAAGCATTTTTGTTAGTGATTTACCATCTAAAATGGTTTGAAAATGAATATGATAATTAGAGATAAATGAATGCGTAAATTAATCCATAATTGTAAAGTTGTTAGGATTTTAAAACACGATTTTTAATGTATTTTCAGTAAGCAATAAATCCTTCTATGAGACTAGTGCTAATATTTTTATGAATGGAATGATGAAAATGACTTTAGCGATGAGATAATAAATTTTTACTTATGATTAAAAGGATGATGGAATGAAAGCTATTTTTTTTTTTTTTATTAGTTTCTTCAATCAATCAAACTCTTCCCAATAAAATCATCAGAATGGAAAACAAAAAGTTCAATGTTTCCTAAAAAGTTTCTTACTTTCTGACTAAAAGTTTTCTTACTTTTCTTACTATATTATTATTTCTGTTGATATACATAAACATCTAAAATTTCTCTATTTAAATTACCTTGGACCCTACCCCACGAAGGGTTTGAGTCACCGCTAAAAGTGATACCATGCTGAATAGTTGAACAGTTTTTTTTAAAGGACAAATTCTTAGGATTTTTAACCTTGAGTATAAAATATGGCTGTTGAAAATTAGGGGGGGGAGGGGGGTTATTTAACATGTACGATACTGTAGGCATGATGAATAAATCATCTCTCCTCTTTTACTTTGAATAATTTATTGAATTCGAGGAGATTCGTACGTTCCAGAAACCTTCACTTGACTGCGTTACAGTACATACTAATAATTCATGAATCTCTTTATCGATTTACAATTGAACAAACTAAACCTTTTTTTCAAAGTCATATAAAACCTCTATTTTTTATATATAACAAATTTCAATAATCCAGCAATGAAATGAGATCATTCTATTTATACTGTCAAAAACGGGCACATTTGGAAACTCGCCATCATGAGAAATAACTGGGACAAATGCTCTCGTGTGTCTGTCTGTTTGCTTGATTGTCGGCACCGCAAAAGTAAAAGTTATAAACACAATTTATTTATAGATATTTGTATTTTTAAAATTTCTCTGAAATATTGCAATGCTCTAAAAATCGAATACAATGGAAAATTTCATTAAAAATTATGTAGTTCGCAACGAATCCGAATGGTTTAAACGGGAATTTGTCACGACAAAATAGAAAAATTAACAAACTAACAATGACATGTTTATTTCCGTGGTGGGGGAAAGGGTTAATGGGGAGGGTGGAAATGGAAGGAGAGCTGGAGGAAAAAATTATTATGATACTAACTGCTTGACTTGCTGTTCATTGACCTCGTTTAAAGATCCAGTAAATTATTCATTAAATCAAATAAAATAAAATAAAAAGCGGAAAAAAAGGAAGGAAGGAAGGTAAAAAAAAGGTGAGCAAAAGAAAATGGAATCGAGTAAAAAAATATAAAAATAAAAAACAATGAATAGTGAGAACTATTTTTTTCAAAATTATACCAAAAAGAGAGCAAACACGTTTTTTAAATAAAACAAACGAAAAAATATACTAAAGATGGTCAAATGCCGAAACCAGTTTGCATTCGCCAAAACAAATTTAACTAAGAATGATAGAATTCGTTGATAGAAACATCAAATGTCTTAAAAGGTTTAGTTTATTCAGACTGAGAAAATTTTCAACCAAAAGTCATACTCGACCTTCTTCTCCTCAGAGACTTCACATTCCATCTACCACATGAATATAAGGATAAAATTAAAGCAGGATTGTAATTGTATTAAGAGCAGGATATTGGTATTGTTTATTTTTTTTTATTATATTTTTGTTTTTTTTATTGTATTTTTTGAATTATTTTGTATTATTATATATAGAAAATCTAATATAAAAAAATGTATGTGTTCGATTTCTTTTAAAGCTCGTCAAAAACTTCGATAGTATCGTATATAGTTTGATTTCTATTTAGTTTAGAAGATCGGCACAAGTTTGACGGCCTGTTTCAAAAAACAAACAAAATTGACAACGTTTAGTTTATATAGAAATTATTTATTTTTTAGCTTATAAAAAATTTTATATAGAAATTTAAAATTTTTACATAAAAATTCTTGATAAATTTGTAATCTTAATCTACAAAAAAAGCCGGGTAAATGTCACCGGCTTAACTTTTGTTCTCTTTAACAATTTTTCTCTTCTACATTAATTTCATTTGTAATCACGTTCATGTCATGCTTAACAAAATATTAGTAATAAAAACAATTCAGGTAATTAAATCAACAACAACATTAAAAACAACAGCAGTTTTACGACAGTAAAGAGAAAAATTCCTGACAACAACGAGCAATAACCTGAAATAATAGCTTGCTGTAGAAGAAAATAAAACTCTTACCAAATGATTTTCTTTTTCATCATACTCTGCCTGCCCCCCCCCCCCCCTCCCCCACCCCACTCTACCCAATCACACCATCGGTCGTTATAAATAGTTAATGACTGCGTATAAAATAATGTAGTTAATTTATTTAATAACGCGACTACAAAAAGCAAACAAATCAAATCAAAATAACACAAAATCAAACGCAAACGAGCCTTGCGACAGCAACAACAACAAAGTTATTTGGTTGAGTGCTACTGCGACTGCTTCTGCTGCGCTACTGCTGCTACTGCTGATGCTTCCTTAATTCAGAATGAACTTTAACAAAGCAAAACTTCGTTAAAAATGAAACGAAGAAAAAAAATATAGGGTACAAATAGAAAGATGGCATCCTTTTTTAAACAGTTAAATAATTTTAATACGAGTATCGTACAAATAATATATACTCCTATTCAAATATATTTTGCAGGTATTTATGCATAATCAGAAAAATCAAATTCGGGAATATTAATTAAAAAGGTTTGTAAATTACTCTGCGGAGGTTACTTTAGAGGGTAATTTGGCGCTGATGTAAACTGGTCCATACTTGAAAATTATGGCAAAAACTCGGGTAATAATAAAAATGGTTTTACGATTATCTAAGAAGGTATATTGAGAACACTAGGTCTAAGGAAAGAAAAGCTCACATATAGTGCTTGTATTTTAGAGAAATTCTTATGAAAATGTCTGTGAGTTCACATATCTGTTGGCAATTTATATGAATGAGGGGACGTTTAACTCTGAGCAAAAACGAGGGCTCGTATAACTGATATACTTAACAGTTGATCGTAAAACTAAGGTACCGGCAGTTACGTACTATGCTTAACCAAAAATTAACTTTTCGTGGTTATATCGCCGAAAGCTCCACGAAAGTCAACCAGTACAATATTTGTGGTGCTTTGATTTGGCTTTTTTTCATGATCATTGACCGTCTTTTTAGCACGAGACGACACCTAAATTTCTGTCGTCTTAAAGTGCTAAAAAGACGGTCTGCCGTCGTATTTGTGACACTGCAATTTGTGTATGTTAGTACTGAAAATTTTATCTAGTACACAAACCTCTTAGCACATTGCAACTATGTGAGCGTAATTTAACAAAAGTCATTTTTAGAACAAGTGAGCTTGTGAATAGAACGTCTGCCAAAAAGTGACTTTTCAGAGACGACGACGATGGGTGACTCGGTGAACTTGTAAATAAGCGTATTAGATAATATAAAATCTGAGTTTTAAAACAGGTGCCGCCACGTCAACCGATTATACCCTTTTATTATAAGATGAAATGATGAAATTTTAAAGAAAAAAACCACAAGAGACAAACGTTTCACTGAAATGTTACGATTGCTGCTAATGTTACTGTCGTTATTATTAATGTTGCTGATGCGGTTGCTGTTGATGCTGATGATTTTTGTGATTACTATTGTTGTTATCGCTGTTGTGATTTTTTTGTTGCTGCGGGGCGTTTCAGAGGCTGTTTGTAAACTGTTGTGCATGCGTCCGGGATCGGTTTGTAGTTCTTACTTGCTTACTTTTATGCTATTGATAATGAAGACACAATAACAATATCAACGTGTTGTTATTATCGTTGTTGTTGTTATTGTTGTTATGATTGTAGTTGTTAGTGTTTTAAAGATCTATTTTGTGCGGACTTTTGAACTGAGCGGCTTTGCCGCCTTCATCTTCTTATTTTCTTTTTCTATACAAATATCTCATGCAACTTAATTTGATTTCTGCAACGTATTTTAGCGTTTTAGTGTTGTTATTATTGTTGTTGTTGTTATTGTTGCTACACGCTACACTCCTAGTATCGTAACCAAGTGCTCAGCAGCTCACAGCTTTCGCTTCAAAAACTTAATTTAACCAAAGTGCTGTCGCTATTGCCTCAGCTGCTGCTGTTATTTTTTTTGATGTTGTTGTTGTTGTTGCTGTTGTTGTTGTTGCTGTTGTTATTATTATTATTGTTGCTGCTCTTGTTAAAGGCATGAGATTTCAACCAAGCATAAATTTCCGGGCTTTTGTCGAACAAGCCTTCATGCGTGCTCTCGTATGCGCGTGTGAGTGTTTAATAATCCTCTGGCACACTAAAGACAATAACAACAACAACAACAACAACTCTTATAACTATGGAAAATTAGTAACTTGACTGTGTGATTTTTTCACAAACAAAAAATTACACAACAAAAGAGATTAATTTCATTTTTTCCCAGCAATTTGCCACAAAAACAATAAAATACGTAACATAATGTAACATAGCTACGTAATCCCGACAACTGCCGACAATAACAAGAACAACACCAACAGCAGCAACGACAACATACACATCATAGCAACCGCAAAACATTTTCCAACAACCAACAATATTGTTGTTTTTTTCTAACTGGCAGCAGAAACTTAAATTGGCTCTCATTGTTGACGGAATCATGGATGCCTATGGCTGTGCAGATGTTGTTGTTCTTTGTTGTTATTGTTGTTAATTTAATGTTATTGTTGTTGCTGCTTTTCCGGCATCCATGTATTTTTGCACGCATTACTCGTTGCAAAAGTGGGAGGTCTTCTATAAACTCTCGCTATTAATATTGTTGTTGTTGTTGTTGTTGTTGTTTTTATTATTATTGTATTTGTTATTGTACACTCTCCATAATCACCGCTGAAGCTCATATTTTTTTAAATCGTCGTAGTTTTATGTACCAAATTATTGTTGACAAAACTTTGCGCTGAGAAATTGTTAATAATTCCTGTTTTAGTTCCTGCCGCAGTTGGTGTTGCTGTTGCTCTCATTGTGTCTAACAAAACTAAAGTTGGTCACCACCAACACCATCATTATTCACCAACAATTATCCCCCTTCATTCATAAACTACGACAAACGGCAACGATTAAACACTTTCGAAGGCCTACTTTTTATTACATTTTATGAAAAACTTTAAAACGTATAAATCCTTTCCTGATCCTTGATAATTTAATAAAATAATTTATCCCTACAAATTTTAACACTTACACAGTTAAAGGAAACTATTCAATTGTGTGTAAAAATGTCAAAAAAACTCCGTTTTAAACTTTTTATTGTAGTTTCTAGCATCTCTTAGATATAGCGATGGAGGACGGTAAGAGTGATGAAAGGTAACGATTGAATAATGTTTCACCTAAATTAACATTTTATTTAATTTTCAATACCAAACAATTTCTTACGTATACAATATTTTTTATGAGAAAAAGAGAAATTAAAATTAAAAAACAAAATAAATACGAGTATTTAAAAGATGAAGAAAAGACAAGCTGTTTGGCCAGAATCCAAAATAAAATCTTATTTTTAAAATAATGCACGATATTTAGAGATGTTATCATATACATATGTACTTTCAAATTTCTTTGTCTGTGTATATATTGTACGATATACTCGGATTATGACAATATTTCTCATAATTGAAGACCGGAAAGTATCATTGATAAAAAATAAAAGCAGGAAATACTCTTGAATTTCTCTTTAAGATGCAAACACTATTTAAAAAGTTTTAAGAATTTTTGTCTTCATAAATTTATTTAGGTTGACTAAAAATTGTCATTTTTATAATGTCGAAAATTTACTTGTGCCATCTTATCTTGAGACATTATCATTACTTTTGAACTTCCGCTCTTTATTTAACACATTTACCGAACCTAAAGGTAACAAAAAGTTTCTTTTCTTTTTTTCTTTATTCTTTATCTTTCACTCTTCTTCAATATATTTTTTTTTTCTTTGCTAAGAAGTCAAAAGTTATAATTTTTTGTTGCCTCAAGCAAAGCGCAAACGATCATAACGCAAAGTATTTAATTATCTTTTCTCATTTAGCACCAAAGGCTTTTTCAGACTTCCTTTTTTGACCACCTGCCTGTTGGTGGCTAATTATTGTGACATTTGCTTGATGAGATAGTCCATTCAATGAGTCAGTCGGGCGGTCAGTCAGTCAGTCAGTCGGTCAGTCAGTCAATCAGTCAGTCAATCAGTCACTCGTTGAATCCCAAAGTATTTTCATAGTTTACTTTGCTGTAAACGTAAAAAAGTAGATGAGAAAGTAACTCGTATGTATTTTGCACATATTAAGTTATCATGTTGGTGTTAGTTTTAACTGTATCTCACGGACACACTTACATATATATACATATGTATACTATACGCACAGTGATAGTTACTCTTTGATATAAAGAAGCAATCACTGTTGGATTGTTTGATTAATTGATTGGTTTAATTGAATTGATTATTCTCTTGTTAAATAATTAATTAACCTTTCAACAAGAAGTGTCATTTTAAATGAACAGTAAAATACAATATTTTACTGACAAATGGTAAAGTACTTTCAAAGTATGTTAGAAAAATGGTAATTAATTTTGCTGAGTAATTGTACTAATTGATTTTTTAATTACTAACAATTATTTGATGATGTCTACCGAAATTCTTTGGTTTGTTGGTGAACTAGTCGATTAATGATACAAATAAACTTTCGTCCTTAGTAATTTTAAAATATATTGAGAAAAAGATGTTCGATTTTACTACAGCAATTTTATTAAATCGAAATCGAACAATCATTACTAATACAAATTTGTTGGTTTGTTGGTCAATGAGTCGATTACTAACTATTTAATTGATTACTAACTAGTATCGACTATAAATTAGTTGATTATTTTTTAACTCTACGCTTGGTTTGTTGGTCGATTTAGCGTAGCTTATAATAACTGGTTCATTCAACATGTTTAGTTAGTTGTTTACTAATTAGTAGGTGATTATTTGATTACTTACTGCTTGGTTGGTTAATTAATTACTTATTAACTGGTTTGATTGATTACTAACTGATTTGTCGATTACGGATTATCAATTGGTTGATTATTATCTGTCTCTTAGTTAACTCTTTAATCAATTATTTGTAGTTTTTATGGGTCAGTGGGCCGTTTAGCTGGTTGGCCAGCAACTGGTTAGTTTGTTGATTACTGACCATTAGTCGCTTATTTGGTTAATGACAAGATTTGGGTTTATGTCAGAAATTAGTTGCTTGCATCATTCCAAATTCTCTCACTGTGCGAACGACTGAACTGATGAATAATGTTGATGACATTGATGTTTTGATTTTATTACAATATTCGTAATTTAATTTCTTTAACAAATTTATTTTAAAAAATTACTATTTTAACATCAATACCATACATTTCTAATTGATTTAATACAAATCAACTCATTTTCCTTTTAGATTAATTTCTTAAATAATAAATTTGAAAAGACTTTTAGAATTTTAAAATACATGATAGCAAGTCATCCTGTCCAGGATTGTAATTGCATTTTTATTTAATAGCCATTTGTGTTTACTGCAATGTAACCTGAAGGAATACGAAATTAAATGGGTAATTTCGTGCAGGATGCAGTAAAGTATCAACCAATCCTATCCTATCAACCCAATTTTACAGCACATTTCCAATGGTTTCGGCCCATATTTTAGCAATTGTTTTGATCTGCGTTATTTTTTTAGTTTATCTGAATCTAAATGGGCTTAGCCTGGAGTTCTTCAAAACCAATAATAGTTTAAATAATTGCCTTACTCGCAACTTTATTTAAAATAGTTGCAACAAAATATTTTTAAGTAAAAATTTTAAGAAATTTTCTGCAATGTATGCAAAAGAAAAAGCACATTGCATGATTATAATTTTTGACTTGTTGTGGGCAAATCGTTGTCATAAACATTCTTGACATACGCGAAATCACTTTATTCAAATGAAATAGGAAACTTTATGAAAATGAAATGAAATAGTTCGCGCTTCTGGCGAACTGCAACAATGATTGGTTGGTTTGTTTACGAGGTTGGCTTACGAGATCAAGCGAGAAAGCTAAAGGAAAGAAAAAACAGTGACCGTATTTCTTGATGACGAACGAATATTTGCAAAATTTTTTTATGAAAAAGAAAAAAAATATTGACCATAAAAATCATCAAAAATTTGTTTTTGTATTAAGCAAAACACTCGTAAATAATTAACACAAATTAAAATTGTCAATTAAATAATTTTCAATAAAAATTGACAATGATATGTTTTAGGTTATCAGTTTGAAAAAAAAAACAGCTGCCTTAAGGTATAAATTGATATTTATTTATTTTTTCTTCTTTTCTTCTTCTTCTTCCTCTCTCCTTAAACTGTTAAGTATTTTTAGATTTCCGCTAAATATTGAAGACTGAAGACTGCATTGCTCCCTCCTGTTAATCAATAATAAAACGTAAGAATAACAATTGACTGAAAACGCCCACAAAAATTAACAAACTTTTAAAATAAAAAAAAAACATTAGCAAAAAAAAAAAAGAGAAACATTTCGAACGACAAACAAACGGCAAATTGAACGCAGAGTGACGGCGGCGAACAGTGTTTGTTGGAAAGAGACTGATAGACAATCTCTCATTCAGTAACCAAAGACGATCGGTCTTTCAGCCAGTTAGTCGGTCGGTCTGTGAACTGGTTAATCTGTCATCGATCAAAAACCATACGAAAACTTCGTACAAGATCAACAAAATCTCAAAAGTAAATAAACAAAAGCAAGAAAACAACGATTGTTGCAACAATTGGGGCCAGTTTTATTACTTCTCCAACAAAGCCGCAAAAACAACAAAAACCACAAAAAACCCAAAACAACCGCAGTAACAACAATAACAACAACAACAACGATGCAGTGCGGTTTGGAACAAATGAACGATTGTGAACGTTCGCCGAATCGAACAAATCTACGAGTAAACTTCAACGAGAAAGGGCCGGAGGTGAAAGAGCGCCGAGAAAAGTTCCTCACCGCCAAGTATGGATCACATCAGATGAGTTTAATTAGAAAGAGGTTGGCGGTGGAAATGTGGCTCTACGATGAACTGCAGAAATTGTTTGATCCGCCGGTAAGTCAGAGACAAGTCGCAGAAAACAGAGAAAGAGAGAGAAATAAACAACGTACATAACATAGCTTTTGATGAAATCATCGCTATGCAGAGTTTCTTGATCGCAGAAGATCTTCGATATTCAAAAGGGTCATTTGTTTATTTGTTTGTTTCCTTTTCTGTTTTATTCTTTGATTCTCCGTTTTCTGCGCGTATTACGGACTGTATTTTGAAACCCTTCAAATATAATCTATTTTAAAATATCGTATTAATAAATCAATATTTACAGACTGAAGCTATCGATGTAGATATCGATGAAATATTAGATATGGACACAGATGATATACGAAGATCTCATTTAATTGTGAGTATAAAGTTTCAAATTGAAAATTTTCTTTAAAAAATTTTTTTTTTTCTTTTTTCAATTCTTTATTTAAAAAAAATAAAAAAAAATAAAAAAAAATATCGATCAATGATCAATATTATATATTTTTATATATTATTATTTTCGGCGAAAAGAAAATAGTGAAGGGCTCATTTATGAATAACATACAGATCAATCCGTAATCAATGTCATACAGATCAAAAAGTGATCAATATCAAAGAGAAAATGTCCCAAGTATCGATCAATGATCAATATTATATACTACATATCAATCAGAGATCAATTTTATACAAATAAATTCACTGATCAATTTCATACCGACCAATAAATAATAATCCATGAATCAATGATCAATGATCAATGCTATACAGATCAATTAGTGGTTTATGTCATAGACATAAAATGCAATAATAGAAAATGTCATACTCTGTTAGAAAAATTTAAAAAAAAAAAAATTTTGGGACGCACCATACTAAAACTTTATAATAAAAAATATCACTATTCAAAATGTCAATTTTAATTAGATAGTATATCGTATTTATAGACATTTTATGCTAAGATATCATAATATATTTTTAATATATTATAACATTAAATAAATCGTGGGAAAAATTTAAGAGAGAAAACTTAACCAAAATTTTTTTTATTTTCAGAGATTATTATCGGTTTGTAACAGACCTCAATCGGACATATCGGTAAATATCGAGCTATCCTACCATATTTCAATCCTTCTCATGAAATGATGTTTTTTATTTTTACTTTTCTTATAGAAATTCATCAGTGATCTCTTGGATCGAGCAAAAACGCTGTAGATCTTAATACATTTTTTAAAAATAATAATTAATCGATTCTAAGAAGTAGACTATATTTAAGAGAACAAAAAAAAAACAATGATTACTTCTAGTTAGTATTTTAATTTGAATATTAGTTTTATTATAAAAATTGTTAGATAAGTTTTTGTAAAATTTATCTCTTGTCCTGTTTTTTTTAAGTTCAAACAAAAATAAATATTTGTAATGAATAATAGAAATTTTAAATGTTGTGTTGTAAAAAATTGCATAAGAGTGAAAATGTTAAGGATAATTTAAAAAAAAAAGAAACAAAAGAAAAAACAACTCATACATAAGCAAACATTTTACATTAATAAACAATAGTATAGAAAACAAACGTTTTGTACCAATCTAGAATACAATACGAAAAAAAAATAATGTATTATTTTACAAACGAAAATATATACCTACTTAGAATCGTAAGTGAGAAGAAGTCAGCTATAGACGATATCGAAATGAATAAAATAAAGTAATCACGTTATTAAGAGAAAATCAAATGATTAAAGTTGCAGTCAAAACTTCAGAGTAAAAAAAAAAGAAATAAAAATTTCTAGAAAAAGAAAAAAAGGTTTTTATAAAATAAAAAATTAAACAAGTAAAAAATTATAATAATAAAAAAAATAATAAAGAATAACTAATAATAATAAAAATCTCTAAATCTAAATGTTAAATCTTTTTTTAAGTTCCAAAAATTAATTGAAAAAACATCTTTTAAAATTCTTTTTGCTCTCTTTTTTACTAAATTACTACATAAAATGTTAAAAAATTAATTATTTAATTAATAAAATGAAATGAAATTCAATTATATTAACTTAATAATTTAAATTATAATTTTAAACTAAATTATAATAAGCAAACAAAATAACAACAGAAAATACAAAACAAAATAACAAGAAAAACAACATAACACTTAAAGTTTTATAAAACTAAAGTTTTTTAATTATAAAATTTTTTTATACAACTTTTAAGTATAAATAATATTAAATATGTAAGATAATGAGAAATTATTACATGATAAAAACATTAAATTTAAACATAAAAATTAATTACAAAATTTTCCAAAAAAAATTTTTTTCAAAATATAAACAATAAAAACAAATTAATGCTCTAAACAATTGAATACTCGTTCTATAAAAACGTACATTTTAATTTGAATGAAAAATAAATATTTAAACAGTAAAAGTAATTAAAATCAAAAATTATCGTAATACATATAATAAAATAATAAATTACAATAATATCATTTATAATACCTATGTATAGTACTTATAATAAGTAAAATTATCACTTTTTTAATAAAATTAATGGCAACTGATAAAAAAATTTTCTGCGTACCGGAAAATTCTAACCATTTCAATTAAATATTCTTTTCAAACTTTATTTCGCGTTAATTATTTCACAATATTAATTTTGTTTTTCAAAATTAAAATTTTTAAGCGTAATTTTGACTGCTTCAATTTTTAAATATATTTTCATTTCTTTATTTTTTTTAAATAAATTGTATTAGTTTAATTTAATTGTTTCTCATCAGAAATAAAATTAAACAATAAAATTAAAATAAACTTAAAGAGTAGTAATAAATGTCAAGAATAAAGAATAGAAACAAAACTTTAGTAAATATGTAGGAAGAATGTAAAATTATGTTTGAAAACAATAAAGAAACAAAACCATTAAATACAAATTAATGCATACATACGTAAAATAAAGATGCAACAAACACAAAATTCAAGAAAAAACTTATTAAAATTTGAATGAAATTTCAATGAATAAATAATTTAAAAATTAAAACAAAACCGTTTTGCTAATACAAAAAAACTTGTAACTAAAATCTTTCAGTAATCAATAAATGCGCAAAAACATTAATGAAAAAACAAAAATCAAAAAAATTGTGTTGTTTCTCGTTTTGTCAATATTTTTTATATGTTTCTTATAATGCTTTTGTTTGTATAATATCGTAGATACCTAAAATATACGTGCATAAAAATTAATTAGATACATAAAATTATTTCAAGTGGTTGTCTTTTGAAAAAAAAGGAATCAGATAAAAGAAGAAGAAGAAGAAAAACAGAAAGCATGGTGAGGTTGAAGAATGTAAGATAAATTAAAAGAAATAAACATGAGAGTTTTGTGTAGTAAGAATTTTATTATTATAATAATAAATATTATAGAGATAACATGTTGCAAATGAATGGGCGTGGCTACGCATACAGAGAGCGAGTGAGGCCCTGAAACGGAGACAGAGTTTTGATCTGCTTCTCGATGTTCGGTTTTTAAATATCTAAATCGATTTTTATAATCCTTTCTGTTCATTGAAATTGAAATTTTGATCTTTGGACTGCGGTTATTTAAAAGCTTCCTGTTTTTCTTTCTCTCTCTCTCTCCCTCTCTCTCTCTCTGTTTCTCTGTGTGTGTAATCAATAGCTTCTCATTTTGATGGATTGTTAAAAATGGGGTGTATGTATGTATATTCGTAATGATATTGATTTGTATTGTTGTATGTGTATGTGTAAAATTGTAAACAATTAATGAATCCATTAAAGAAAGCTCAGGTTCACTGCCAAAATGATATGGAAATTCGAGAAATGCCAAATTTTTCAGGAATGAATAAAAATGCATTGTTTTGCAGAATTCTTCATGTCATTTGTACACCAGGAAATTAATAAATACATACGGAATTGCTTTGTTAAGGAAAATAAATAATATCTATTAATAGGAATAATAATAATATAATAATAATATTATAATATCTATTAATAGGAATTCATTTAACAATTAAAAAAGAAACAAAAATAAGGTTGTCGCAAGTAATTATATTCAAATTAATAATAATTTAATATGTTTGTTAAATTTTGTATGTTTGTTTTCATATTTTCAAAAATATCGATATTCAGAAAATTTCGTAATAATTAATATTTTTTAATTTTTAAATATGTTATTCTCAAGCATTTTTATTATATTATTTGTGCGTATTAAAATCGCCTTTTAATTCGCCTTTATTTGCTACTAACGAATCTTTTTGAACGTAACCATCTCGCCGACATTATTTCAACAAGCTTCTCTTGAGAAAACTTTTTTCTTTCACTTGAAAATCGCTGATTTTTTACTAAATTGAGAACAGAAAATCTTGCGCTGACAAAGATCTTGTTCAAAAAGAGTAAAAAAAGTAAGTTTTTTATATTAAAATTTTTCCAATTAATCAATTAAGTACATATGTATGTATTTTTTTCCTAATTTTAAAAAAATTAATAATATATAATAACTAAACTTGAAGTATAAATAAATTATTACAAGTAAATTTCTTAAAAAATTATGTAATTTAATTTAATAAATTTAAATCTAATCTAATTTAATTTAAATAATTTAACCGGCTAATAATTTATTTTATTTAACCGGCTACTTATAAAATAAATCTTTCACTTCTGAGTGAAATTAAGTATTATTCTTGTTCTTTTAATAACGTTAGGTTTTAATAATTTTTTCGTTTTAATATTTTTGCTTTTGAAAACAATAAAATCTAAAATTACTTGTATTTAAATACATAAGTTTTATATTAATAACTGCATATATATATATAATAAATCATATAATGTTTATGCAATAAAAACGAAATTAATATAATACAAATAAAACACCATTAAGCAAACCGAAAAACAAAAACCACAATGGAATAAAAACAACATAAACTTTCGTAGGGAATAATATCATAAAAAATAATCGAAACCTGTATGTGTAAATATAAAAAAAACTCAATTCAATTCAGTTAGAAATAAAACATACATATACTCATACATTAAGTTAAAATGAAAATACGAAAAGCTCTAAAAATCTTAATATTAATAATTAAATATTTGTATGTAGATTAAAAAGGACATCAAATATAAAGAACGCGCATCTTATATCAAATGTCAGAGCTCGGAGATAAAAACTCGGTAACAATTTACGTGGCAACCGGAAATCAAAGTTCTTATGGCGAACTAATCACAAAATTGTTAGTGCAATTTTTGGCGCTCTCTGTACTAAATTCATATAGCAATTGCTTTTTCAGTTTCGGACTGACAATCAGAGATTCCAATTTAACGATTCGGCATTGTTAACGTTTTTAAAACCTTCAACCTTCAATATTAAAATTCTCACTTTACGACTATCTGCTTAAGAACCACTCGCACTTACGACCAATCCAGTTTTCACGCGCAACTCCCTTTCACAGTTTGAATGTCGGTCAGAATGGTGACATCCGTACTATATGTTTGCTATGCGCGCTTGTACAGTTTTTTTTAAGTTCCTTCCACAATTTTTATATTTTTGCAACAATTGTAGATTTCCGTAGCAACCTCCTCCGTTTATCACTTTTCCTTAACGACGTAGTCGTGGGATTGGACTCCGGTCGGTAAGTGAGGAGTACTTGTATATCCATCCAGGAGTACTTGTATATCTATCGTGTTAAAATAGATATGAGTATATATGTATATATATTTTAGTATATATGTACATATATATTGATACACTTTCCGTATATTTTTTTTATTTAATATAATGTAAAAATGAAAGTACATTACAAAAAAAATTACTCAAATTAATCATATATGTAAGTATTCATTACAGCTCACAATATTCGCCTCAGTACTACTGATTTTCATTTTAACTAACTGATAAGTATTGCACTCATAATAACTTATAACAGTATAAAATTTCTAAAAAGATAACGAGAATGTCAGTTATTAATTGACATGACGTATAGGGTACATACGTGGTAGATACAAATTTATATTTCTGTCACTTATTCTCTACTTATTCTGAAAGTATTCTCTGTAACGTATCCGCAAATAAAATAGTTACACAATCTTCACATACAAAACACAGATTTATGCACTATTATGTATAAATAACTATAACTACAATTTCTTTCAATCCTAAAACTATAACTAACTACATACATATGCTTAATTTATTACTCTATGTTAAATTTATACTTTGTAGCTGCTTATCGATATATATGTATATAGACATATTTAGACCATGAAATCATCATTATTATATATATTGATCACCATTAATAATTAATAACATTACCATCTAAAACTTTACGCACACACTAAACAATTGTATTGTAAAGAGATATAAAATAATGGTTATTAAATAAAAATTGCTTTAAAAAGAATTTTTCTTATTTTCTTAATTTTTCGTATGTTCTCATTGTTATTGCGTTGTTTTAAAATAATAATGACGTTATAATACGAGTATGAATCCCGGAAAATTACTTTGATTACTTGAATACTTTGATTTATCCTTATAAATCCATGTACTCCTCCGATGTATATATGTGTGTAGAATAAATGCACATATATTATCATTTGTTTATTTATTAATCTAGAGCTGTGAAGCAGAGGTTCTGGATGGTGTAATCTTCTTCTTGTCTTGATAATTTTCTCTATAGCACTCTGTAGTCTCCTTATTATTGTGTCCATGAATGTTACGTTGTTATGATATGTTTGTACTTTCTGCAGACTGCAGTATATGTGCTTCCTGTCTGTAACGCGATCTCTGTTAAGTTGATAAACCTAGCGGGTAACCTCGGTTCAGCGTTGTTTGGCTTGCTGTGATGTCATTTTTTATATGGTTAAAGACCTCTTCGGTCTATTAAAATGTCGGTTGGTATGTCGGCTGTTAATGGAAAGATAGTAATTCTGTATTCGTACGTTCTTTTAGCTTATAAGTTTTATAGTTCGTCTCTAATGTAGTCCTTTTTTTTATTTTGGTGATTTAGTGACAGAATCCGTAGGTTTCCAGAAATGTAAACCCCCATCATCGTTGTTCAAGAATGATGGAATACATTTCTCATTCAAGCTGACATACTACATGCTGTGAAAATTCACAATAGCTTACAAAGTAGCAATAGCTTGAAATTGTATGTATTAATGACGTTGTTTACACGTGCGACGGATCGCAATATTGTTTTTGTTGCTGTATTGTTCAGTTTGTCATTCTGAAACAGATGATATATGCGACTCGTCACAAAAATCCAAATTTTTCAACTTTCACCTATCTTTTTCATACTGCTGTTAAATCTGGGAAATATTGCTTTCTCTTTCAGACAAAAGTGCGATCCGTCGCACGTGTAAACAGCGTTAATTGAATCACCACGCAGGGAGGGAAAGGAAAATGGTCAGCAAGCAGGCTTTTTTCTGTACATGGAATAAAAGTTCGCTGTCAAGACAAGTTCGGCAATTGACTTGATTGCAAATAAAAGTGCTTTTATTTGACATTCAGAATAGGAATAGTGATAATTTGCCCAAAAAAGGCGTTGTAAACTAGAATTTGACTACGCGAATAGCGCCGTAACAGTAAAATTCTGATAAAATATTGTCACTGACCGTCTTTTTTTCTGTAAAGCTGAAGGATAGCAGTTGGTGGTATTATGGGAAATGGAGTATAGGCTAAAAGTAAAAAAATAATTACATTATCTCAGATTTTTTCAAAATGTTGGTTAGTAACCTTTTGCTGGGTCCAATTATGCGAAGATTATTACACAACTTAACGAATAGAAAGTGTGTAGTGTGTTTCAATTGTGTGCAATGTATAATACCCAAGAAAATGAGATAAAGATAAAAACTAAAAAAAAAAACTGACAAGATGGTTCCAAACTCAAATAAAAATTGTAAACAAATCCCATATGTTCACAACATAAAGAAATAGAAAGAGTTGTAATTGCGAACAAAGAAAAAAGAACTGATCTCTTTTATTAACAAATTTTAAACATGAACTTTGAAAAAGGGCTATTGGCGGAGGTCAAGCGCCATGAACTTTTGTATAACGTGTCCTCACCAGACTACAAAAATATTCTGCTTAAAGACAAGGTTTGGAAGCAAATCGGTGCGCGGCTGGGTGTTTCAGGTTTGTTTTCACTATTTAATGTAAATTTATATATATATGTATATATAAATATTTTTATTTAGATCAATTGTGTAAAAGTAGATGGAGGACGCTCCGGGACACATACAAAAGAAATAAGGCGCGCTTAGGTTTGCGATCGGGTAGTGATGCGTCGGAAGACAGCTCAATGCGTAAGTGGAAATATTTCCATGAAATATCGTTTCTGGATAATATTAATTCCCCCAAATAGTGAGTACACGGAATTGGGTTAACACTGTCACTCAATAACCCGAATTTTTCTTTTGCACAGCTCAAGTCAGTCGATAAAACTTCATGAGGGTGCGGAAGTAATGGAAGATGAATCCAAAGACCAAATAACTATCGGCGAGACAGCTATATACTTTCCGGAAGCAGTAAACTCCGAAATGAATCTTTCAGAGGGAGTAGATTTTCTGGAAGAAATGGATTCTTTGGAGACACTCATTTCTCTGGAGGGAGCAGATTCGCCAAAGGTAGTAAATTCTCCAATAGTTGATTCTCCGCAGTCAACTTCAAAAAGTAAAAGGAATAATACAATCCAAGAGCAATTTAGTAAGCTACTGGAATCAACTTCACAGCAAATAGCACAAGTATTGCATACTGAGAAAACAAACCGCACTGTGCAGCTCCTGGAAGTCCTGGGCCGTCGCATAGAGCGAGCAGAACTTACGGAGGAAGAAGCTGATGAAATAGAGTTAGAATTAACAAAATGTGTTTTTAATAAATTAAAAGAATTCCGAGATAGAAGAGATAAAATAAATAAATAAACAACACCAGTCTCCGTCCGTGCTCATTTAATGTTGGTATAGACATTAATTTAAGAACTAATTTAAGTTGTAAGAAATCTGGCTTAATTTATTCTGTATTTAGGTAATCCTTTAAAGTGTTTCGCAACTCAAAAGCCATCTGCGATGACCTGTTAGAATACGAAAGCTTAGCGGACGGCAAAGGTTTTTCATTTGACGCTTGGAGTTCTTTTACATCACTCGCTGAGAAGTATCTTTTGTCTTTCTGCAGCATTAAAAAGTTGTGCAACACAACAGTGGCAAGCACAATTTTATCTACGTTTTTGGGAGCAGCATTTATGGTTGTGCGAAGAATCCTCCAACGATTGGCTAAAATTCCAAACGCTATCTCAATGCGGACACGCGCTTTCGACAATATTTTATTGAAGTTGATTTTGTCAGGCGACAGATTTTTGCCAGGGAAAGGTCTTATTAAGTTGTTCCGCAAAGGAAAGGTACTGCCTCCAACAAAATAATGTGGGAAAAAGATGCTTGTATTTGGCAGTTTTTTCTGTTCAGGAACGGGAAGAGTGTTTGTTAAAATTCTATTTCCAAAAACACTTCGGGTAAAAACATCGTTATCGTTTTGGCAACCAACAGCTCCTACGTCTACGAGGGTGAATTTATAATCTGCATCACATGCTGCTAGCAAAAGTATACTAAAACTTTTTTTATAGTTGTAAAATAGTGATTCGCTTCCTCTCGGGCAAATAATATTAATAAGTTTTCCATCAATAGCACCTAAGCAATGCGGCATTCCAGTTTTATCCAAAAATCTGTCCGACGTCTGTTCCCAATTTGTTATATCTGGGGACGCCATATAAATCGGCTGCAGCTCATCCCAAATTGCTTGACAAGTGTCATAAACAACGCATCTCACTGTGCTTAACCCAAGCTTAAATGTCCATGCCAATAGCTGGAAGCTACATCCATGCGCCAGATACCTGCAAGTGTCTGTAATTTACTGCAAATGTAAACAGTGCAAGAAACCGAAACCTTACATAATTGTCACAGCTAACCGCATCTCTGGTGAGATAGGTTTTCGATTTGATCCTCGGCTAAGCCTTTTCTGCAATAATAAAAGAAGCCCTTCGAAATTGGACACTTCCATCTGAACCGTATTAAGAAAGTTCTCGTCATCTTTAAGTTTTAATCCATTGACGCATGTTTCGAAAATCTTTAACTCGTCTCGTCTAAGTTTAACGGAACGGTTTCGTCTTCTACGCTTTGATTTAAGAAGCAACTGGTAGGCTTGCCACAGCGTATGCAAAATGTTCAAAATCAGTAGAATTGAACGCACTTTATGCAACATTTTTTTAATTTGGTAAAATACGAAAATAAACAGGAATACACAAATCAAACTTTAAAAAACGAAGCGGAAAAAATTCACATATGTCTTCATACTTTAAGCATAATATCATAAGCTTGATTGCACTGTTTCAGGGTTGCTGTCGTTGTGTCCCAATTTGTTTAAGATATTGTAAGATTCCTGTGTAACAAAGAAAAAGAGTTCAATGTATGCTTTCTTACGAACATCGAACATTACAAAAGTTCCTTAACTTTTCGACAGCGTCAGCCCATTTGACAGCAGTTTGCTTACATTTTAGTACAGTAAATTGAACGAAGTCGAAGTTTTCACTGGGCCATAGTTGACGTTAAAGTAACTCGAAGTCTGACAGACTTTATGGGCAGAAGCCATTAGGTTTGCACAAACTCTCTAGCTTTCCTGTTGTTTTTGTAGTTTTAGTTGTTTTTGGCGCTAACCAAACAACAACAACAACAACAATGTTGCTCGCTCTCATCTGGTGTCAGAGTTATAGCCCTTTAAAGTTTGAAATTTTTCCGTCAATATCTCCTAAACTATAAAAAATATTCGGATGATATAGGCATTGATGCAAAGATATTAAAAATATCTTTCATTTATGTTATATAACATTTTATCCAAAATCTTTTACTTTTAGAGAAAAATTAAGGTATAAATTTTCTACCTAAATGTTCTCAAAAGTTTATTTCGGTAGTTCTGGAAATTAAATACGCCACTGACCTTCTTCTCCAAATGTCAAAATTTGTCAGGTGCATATTGCGGATTTGTTGAAGAAGGCCGCCTTCTTTGAACTATTCAAATTAAAAATTTTAAGTGATTATTTAAAATCTGGAATTGGCTTCAAGACAAAAGGTGCCAGCATGTCCAACACTCCTTTGAAGTCGAAACGTGGTCTCATCCAAATAAAACCACAAATGCCACACGACCGATCGCATTGCTTGTCTACTGGAAAGCGTGATATATCCATTACGTTGGGAGAGAACGAACTACAACGTATGCTAGATCAGCAGAATAATAGCTTCAATCCATGGCAAACTACTCTGCGGGATGATTCACTGACAGCAGTGGGCGAATGTTATAGCGTAGGTGAGCGATCTGCACTCTATGCAGATGCTGTGGTGGATCAACAGTGGCAAAAAGATGAGACGGATATGTTGTTTCCACAATTTCTGGAAATATTACAAGGGCGAACCAACGATTCGGAAGTGTTTGATACCATTCAAGATTTAATTCACACATGCACTGGCGTTTTAGAGGAGTCTCGAAAAGAAAAAAGGCGGGAAGATGTACCGTTCAAGCCGACATTCTGGCTGGAAGAGGAGATCAAAACATGGAAGCTATTGTATGCATTGTATAAAGATCGTATTATGCTGCAAACAGAGGCAAGCAATGACAGTGACATGGCTCTATTGAGTTGCTCCGAAAAGGAAGTAATTGGCCAACTATATGCATGTGAGTTATTCTAAAAACAAACAGTTGTTCGTTGACTTCTTTTTAAACTAATTGGTGTAAATTATTTTAAGGTAATTCCACCCTTCGCGAATATCAACTAATCGTTGATTGGTTGGAGGCATGTTACGTTAAAAGAGACAGTGTCCAAGCGACTCACACAACGGACAAAGTCGTGGCTTGGGAGAACACCTTGTTTCAGCTGCAGCATCCCAGAGAAGCAGCATTTGGCACGGGCGCTGATATCGTTAAATCACTTGACCCTGATGCACCCGTACGTGAAAAGCGTCCCTTGCACCCTCTCGATGAGGAGGACAATGCACGTCTGTCCAAGTGTATATTCATTGAGATACGTCAAGGTAAAATCGATGAGGCCATGGCACTGTGTAAGCATTGCGGACAAACTTGGCGTGCTGCGCTTCTCGAAGGCTGGCGTTTGCATGAGGATCCCAACTATGAAACAACAAACACGCGCGAAAAATTACCTATTGAGGGCAATCCAAGGCGCGATATTTGGAAAAAATGTGCTTGGCTAATGGCTGATTCCAAAAAATTTGATGAATACACACGCGCCATAGCGGGCGCCTTTTGCGGGCACTTGGAATCATTAAAAGCTTTAGTCGAAAGCTCCTGGGAGGATCTGCTTTGGAGTTACTTGAAGGTACAAATCGATATACGCGTCGAAAGTGAAATACGCGCCTGCTGTATGAAGTCCTACCATCCCATGCCTGAAGCTTATTGGAACGGTAAAATGTCTCTGGAACAGGTATTCGATGAATTGGCCGTACACAAGGATGCGTCGGTGCGTGAATTTGCCAACAGCAAGGTGGGCGCTATACAGAAGTATCTGATACTAGACGACATCCCCGAGTTGCTGCAGCAAATCCGCACCTGGATAGAAGTAGCCAAAGGCGATAGTGATGCGTCTCCGCCGTCTCCACACATGTTGCGCTTCCTGACACACATTGTGCTTTTCATGCGTCAGATTGGCAAAGTGGATAAAGAAGAGACTGCAGATCGTTTAATTGCGGCATATGTTGAGTGCTTAATCGAACAGGGTGACGCGCAACTGGTTGCCTTCTACACTGCTGCTCTGCCGGGCAAAATGCAAGTGATTCTCTATGCCAAATTCTTGGAAGGTATTACTGACACCGCAGAGCGCTCCATAGCTCTTGAAGAAGCCGTGCAAGCGGGGCTGGATGTTGAGAACATAGCACGGCACACTGTGGAAACAATACGTAATCACTTGCCCGGTGGGGATGATCTGATCGTTGCATCTCTCCAACAACCCGCGGGTGACATCAATGCATTTGACATGCGTAAAATACGGGCCCTCGAATGGTTGACTTTTTATCCACAACAGAGCTGCGAACTTCTATGGCAAACAAATGCAATGATACGCACTTTTCTGGGCGAAAATAAATCCGAGGGTGTACGTGCTGCCTACAACATGGTACCAAATGACTGCTTGGCCAATATTTTTAATATTTACGGATCAAAAGATAACCTGCCCTGTCGCGAGGAATGTAGCATCAAGGAGTATCTAAGCTACAAAGTTTACTTAACAGCCACAGACGCCTTTAATGATTGGTCAAACTTGTTTTATAATCGGCCTAAGGAACCTCAGTTGGCAAATGCAGATGCCAATTTCACGGAACGCATGGCGTCAGAACACAAGGAACAAGTATATCGCACCGAACTAAAGCGTTGGAATATCAGTTTGGAAGAGCAGGGAATGAGTAAGTTATGTGCAACTACTGTAAGCATCCATGAAATTAAATAACAAAGCTATAATGATCTTTTGTAGTGACACGTGATGCTCTGTATAATGTTCTACTCTTTCCTGAGAAAGGTTGGCTTATAGATCCGGACACTGCCAAAGATCAGGTTGATACTGACAGCGATTCAAACTGGGAGAATCGTTTAATACAATTGGAAAAATTGCGGTGTATATACATTCCGGAGGTGGTTCTCTTGTTACACAAATTGTTGCATCTCTCCGGCGACTACAAGGGCTGTATTAAACTATCTGATGAAATCGCCTCTGAATCGCGTCAGCTATACAAAGTCTACACCAAGCATAAAATGGCGGAATTGCTTGCTAAATTAGCAGAGTCATCATTGGCACTGTTGAATGCGAAACAGGATCCATTCGGATTTCCAGCAACTGTTTAAGTTTGTAAATGGCATTTGATTTAAGGAATATGATTAATAAAGTATGTTTTCTTTGGTTTGAAATAAAATAAAAGTCTTGGCTCTTTTCCGTAAAGAAAGCATAACAAGAGGAAACACTTGTTTCCAAGTTTTTTACTTAACTGATTTCTTTTATTTTTTCATTACATTTTTTCCTCAATTACTGAATCTGGGTCCTTTATTTTTGAATAATTAAAGCATAAAAATTTTTTAAAAAAATTTAATAAGTTATTTCGATAAAACAATAGAAAATGACAGATATCGCCAGTAAACCGATTAGATGCATTTAGGCACAACCGTCAATTACTTTAATTGAATCTTGAACTTGAAAATAAGATGGGTTGACCAAGGCAGCAGCACACAGCAGCATTTGCGTCAAATTTTCGACGATTTTTTACGTAATTCAAACGTTTACGTGTTTACTTCTTACTTCTCTTAGTGTAGATCTAAGCCTAGAAGTATGCAATGACCTTTGTCGCCTGATTCTTCATTCCTCTCATTCGACTTTTAAAATGTACGTATTTCTAGTTAGATTTAGTTGTTTGTTTGTTTGTTTGTTGCTTTCTGTTAGAAAATTAAAAATTAAAACTGAAACTATTTTTATTCAGTTCTACGCTCCATCAACTATCGCAATTTTATTAAAATCGCTGTCAATCCTCGTTACACCGACAGCGACAGCGCAGTTGAAGCCACAGCAAAAACTGCTTAATGAGAAGAACAATAGTTGTTAACTAGCTGAATAGTTTAAGTTAAACACTTAACACTGTCTTTAGAAGAACAATTTTGGAAAAATTGTATTCCTACTTCCCAATGAATGCTATGGAAATTCCGTCAAATCTTGTACTACGTTTAAATATTTTAGTCTAGCCCGAAAAACTCCAATTCATCTCAAATAAACCTTTTGTGAAACTTCATTCATGTTCAGAAACTGCTTTCAGAAGTTACGATTTTCCCTTTTCTATAGTGCTGGTCGGAACCCTCTTCTAATCTGGAAACTTTCTGTAAGCTAATTATTGCCCATAATCAAGTACACATTAAAAAATCTTGAAACTAGACCGAACATGGCTATGCAAAACGCATACTGGATGAGGACATCAATTGCATGGTTCTGGAGATAGTGGGCATCAACATCTCCACTACATACATGGTGGCACCAAAGGAGCCGAACTTTTCACTCGGTATTAGGCTGCCAATTCTGGTGATGCTGCTCAAGAATATGCAGAAATATTTTACTTTCGAAATAAAAGTAAGTTGCAGTGAATTCTACTGCTAGGAAAAAATTATTCCTTATTCGTATCTCTGACGCCTACTGAATTTGCCAGATACTAGACGATACACAATTTCCACGACGAATTCGTATTTCAAATCTTCTTAATAAGACCGTCGTAAACCAGCTGGGAGCATCAATGCCGCTAAAACTGTCACCTGGTTGGAATCAGGTTAATTTCAACTTAGCCGAGTTTACTCGTCTGGCCTACGGTACAAACTATTCGGAGACTATGCAATTGCAGATAAACGCCAATGTACGTATAAGGCGTATTTACTTCACCGAACGCCTCTATACAGATGATAAGCTGCCGAATGAATATCGTTTAAAACCCAGACCAACTAGAAAACCCCTGAAGCCATTTAACTCCGCACAACAGCGCCTTGACAACAGCATTTATAGCTGTGAAATGCATTAATGAGAAAGTTAAGCTAATTTTTGTTATCCTTTTCTTGTTGGTTTTTCTTAGTATGAATTTATTTATGATTCTTCATTTTTACGGTTGGGCCAGAAAGTGGTTGCATTTCTCAGCCTATATTTCTTATTGCAAATTATATTACATGTAACATATGTATGTAAGTATATTTATATAATGAAAATATAATGTACATTTGTTTGAGAGTATGTACATATGTGTGTATTTAATAATAAATTATTATTAATAAATTTTGTATTTAATAAAAGGTACATTTACACTCCTAAAATCTCGTAAAAAATAAATAAATATAAAATAAAATGCAAAAGTACTTTTATTTATTCCGAAATTTAATGGATATTTTAAAGAGAAATCAATTTTAATCCATAATAATTCAACTAATTAAAATCCATGATATTGTCGATTTTATTACTGATTACACTTCTTTTAATTTAAATCAGTTCTAACAGAAAAAGGAAAATTGTATGATCTCGACTTATTTTTACAAAGAATTTGAACATCTATCTTTTTATCTAATCTTATCAAACGAGCTAAAATTGTTAATATAATTTTAGCTTATTAAACAGCTCTTAGGATTTCCTTGATATTCACATATCAGGTAGATTAAGAAATTGCAAATCAATCTGTCGAGGTGTTTTTTTCGAAAAAATTCATTTTGGTAGGTTTTTTCTCTATTAAAGAGGTTGATCAATAAGTGTGTTAATAATTTACTGACATTGTTTTGTTTTTGTTTTTAAATTTTATTCTGTTTTGAAATAAAATATCAATATATATTAAAATATTTTTCTTTTGTTTAGTAAAACTTTAAAAAATTTATTAACAGGTGTAAATGTTTTAAAGGCAAAAAATTTCTATTAAAATTAAAAAACTTATTAAAGTATACAGGGCAAAGTGTTTTTTCTTCGGTTAAAAAAGATAGAACGGTCTTTTTTTACTATTCACACTGCAAAAAAGCAAAACTCTTTTATTTTTGAGATTTTTCTCTCCATCATAAAACTTAGCAACGTTCGAAAAAAGTTCCGAGTAACTGCTCGGTGTTACAGGTTCTATTTTCTTAAATACAATATATGATATCCTGAAAACATTGAGTTTACGTTTGCAATGACGTTATATATTATATCTTTTTTACTTTAGCATTAAAAAAATATTTATATAATCCAAAGTCTCAGAATATTTTGTCGAGTTAAAGCCGATATTTCATAAAAATATACTATATACATTTTTCTTTGTGCTTTATTAATATATTTGTGTTTTATATAGACAGCATAGATATTATCTATAATGTTTAAGACTACTTATCAAAAGGGCTGTTTTTCTGTGTTTTATAGCATTGGAAGCGCTCCTTGTCGCATTTGGGATATCCATGTAAGTCTGTTAGCAAATTATTGCGTTACCTACATAAATTCTGGAGGATAAAACGGATAAATTTCATTATTTTTGCGATTTAGACCAAAAATGGTTACGTAAAAAAAGTACGGGATGAGGACATAAGCTCCATGGTATTGGAAATTATGGGCGTGAATGTCTCTACAACATACATGACTTCGCCGAAGGATCCGAAAGGTTCACTGGGTATTAAGTTACCATTTTTAGTGTTACTTATCAAAAATCTGCATAAATATTTCACTTTCCAAGTTCAGGTACGACCAATATGATTCGGCCATATGATCATATGGCCATATGATCATATGCTATTATGATGTTATACTCGTATTATAGCAGGCTTTGCATGAGTGCTCATCCTGCTCTATTCTAAGCTTAGGATAATAATGAAGTTTTATTTTGCAGATAATAGACGATACGCAGTTTATGCGACGTTTTCGTGTTTCCAATTTTCAAAGTAAAACTGTAGTTAAACCGTTTTCTACAGCCATGCCAATGGGAATGTCACCGGGTTGGAATCAGATCCATTTCAATTTGGCCGATTTTACTCGTCGCGCTTATGGTACAAATTATTTGGAGACTATTCGTTTAACAATAAACGCTAACATTCGCATACGTAGAATATATTTTACTGACCGTCTTTACACCGAAGAGACTTTACCGGAAGAGTTCCTCTTAATTCCTCGACAAAATATGAGAAAATTAATTGAAAAAGCGCCAGAAGCGCGACCACCTTCGCCTGAAAATACGTTGCAAACAGGAAATCCCATTGATAAACCAAATATTGAAATACCATCTGCGAAGACTAGAATAACATTTGATTTAAAAACTCATAAATTTGGTAAAGAAAAGGTTACGACAATAGCTGAAGATGTTGCAGGCGAAACCGATAAAGCTGTGGCCGGTATAACTGAAGTTGATAAAGCTGAAGCCGATAAAAAGGAAGGCGAAGTTGTTGAAGCTGATAAAGCCGAAGACAATAGAGCTGAAGCTGATAAAGCCGAAGACAATAGAGCTGAAGCTGAGGGAGATGCTCCTTCCGACGCTACCATTCTAAATTTAGGCGGAGTTCTTGCTACTGCCGCGGTTGAAGAAAAACAACCAGAAACTGAGGGAGATGGCGAGGCTAAAACTGTAAATTTCGTGGAGGATGCTGCTGCCCCTCAGGAGTAAAAAAGATGCAACATAAAATTTGTTAGGTGTAGATCACCCGATCAAAAATATTATGTATATATTTAAGTTTTAGTTTTAATTTTCTACAAACACTTGAAGTGCACATATATGTAAGTATAAATATTAATATATTATGGAAAGATTATATTAAATTGTTTACGACTTTTATTTGAGAGGACATTACATTAATGCTGTGAATATTTGCCATACACTTTTAGGTATTTATTTTATATAAAATAATATGTTTTCCCTTAAAATTAATTGGAGTAAATGATATTTACAATACAAGCTCTAATAAAAAAATATATGTATGTAAAATGCAGTCACATGTTTTCATTTGTTTCAAAATAATAATAAATTAATAGATTAATAGGTTTTGAAAATATATACATAAATGATTTTTTTAATAAAAATTAATCATCATTTAAAAAAACTTCTCACAAACGAAATATTAAAAGTCTATTAAAAATACAATCGTTTTTTATATGTAATAACCTTTATTGACCGGTTAAATCAGTCATACCCAAAGTGGTCTATATCGACCACCACATACCGAAACCGGCCTGTAATTATTCTATTATAGCAACAGAATTGCAGTTTGCCTCGTTTTAATTACAATAATTACTAAATTTTATTTTAAATATTTTTATTGTAAATTAAATTATGTGTACGATAAAAAGAACAAAAAGACGATTATTTTTGTTTTGCATATAAAAAGACTAATTTTCGGAACGATATTGTCTCTTGGAATAAGGGTGTCAATATTAGGAATGCAGGGGTCCACAAAAAAAAAGTCGTCACGTTATTTACGGGACGAAAACATTTGGGAACCTAGGGTTCAAATAAACCATAAATTTATACGGTTTTTATATATTTTTTACTGTTGCTATATTAAAATATTTAATCCGTATTCTGTGAATATTCTGTCATACTAAAACTGATATTTTGTTAAATTATATTAATATTTTTTATTTCTTAAAACAACAGAAAATAATATTAATATATTTGTTTAAAATTTCATATATATGTACATACATAGATAATACATCATAGTACATATATCACAACATAAATATCTAAAATGTTCAAGAGTGACTATCAAAAGGGTTGTTTTTCCGTTTTTTACAGCGTCGGTAGCTCGCCATGTCACATATGGCAGATCCATGTAAGTTCCTCGGCAAAGAGCACTCATATAAATTCGGAAATATTAAGCGAATAAATTTCTTTTAGACCAAGAATGGTTATGTAAAACGAGTTAAGGATGAAGACATAAATTCCCTGGTGTTAGAAATTATGGGTACTAATGTCTCTACCACATACATGACTGCGCCGAAAGATTTGAAGGGCTCACTGGGTATCAAGCTGCCATTTCTGGTGTTGCTTATAAAAAATATGCATAAATATTTTACGTTCCAAATTAAGGTAGAACATTTCTTCGCCATTAGTTTTTTTTCTAATAGTAAGTTTCGTCTGGCAGATATTGGACGATGCGCGGTTTATGCGCCGTTTTCGTGTTTCAAATTTTCAAAGTAAAACTTCAGTGAAACCGTTTTCTACAGCCATGCCAATGGGAATGTCACCGGGTTGGAATCAGATCCATTTCAATTTGGCCGATTTTACTCGCCGCGCTTATGGTACAAATTATATGGAGACTCTTCGTTTAACGATACACGCTAACGTCCGTATACGTCGCATTTATTTCACTGACCGTCTTTACACCGAAGATTCTTTACCGGAAGAGTTCCGTTTGATGCCTCGTCCAAAAGAGACCAAAGTCGTCAAGGATTTCAGAGTGCCGAAAGCGCGGCCACCCTCTCCAACCAAATCCGCAGAAGTTTCCAATGTCCAGGAGAGAAGTGAACCCGAATCTGCTATTAGAAAAGATGACAAAGCAAAAGCTGAAGAAAATAGAGAAATAGCTGAGGCAGCTGCTCCTCCTGCCGCTGTTATAATAATTGATGATGCACTGTCTGAAGTTGGTGCCGCGGCGCCTGAAGCTGCTGCAGCCTCCACTGAGCCAGATCCCAATATTGTTAGAACTGAAGGAGAACCAGTTTCTCAGGCGGGGCCGCCTCCTGAAACAGGGCCGGCTCTTGAAACAGGGCAGGCTCCTGAGGTAGAACCAGCTGCCGAGGCGGAGCCAGCTCAATAGTAAGAAAGAATCAACAACAAATTTGTCATAGACAGTAGAAAATCGCCGGATAACAATTGCTGCCAAAATTATTAACTTGTTGAATACTTAAACGTTTTAAAAAAAATAACACTTTTAAATAACCGCAACGTCATATTTATTCTACTATAATTAAAAACTATTATAAAATAACCTTCAATTTTTTTCTACTGACGCACACTGTTCTCTTCAGGGTGCATCGACATTGCATCCCCAGTCACGTGCTGCAGCAACTCCACCTCGACATTTTTCAAAGCATTGTGATACTCGGTTATTTCTAGAGCTTCCCACTCAGCCTTGAATGCTGCTTTCGGATCTTGAGGCATTGTCGCTGCCATGCCTGTCATCGCGTCCGCTTGCGCTTGTGTCTGATCTGCTTGATTGTTCTCACCCAAGACTAACGTGTAAATAGAGCGCAATCCGAAGACGTTAAGGAAATACCAGGAGGCGGATGACACCCAGGCAGCATCCAAAGAGGCGAGCTCCACACCACGTTGCAGCATTGGCTTAAAGCGTAGAGTAAGCGGGAAAGGCACTTTAGTTGTCACAAAACCCGAAAACATCCAATTAATCCAGCCTCCGATAACAACCATGGGCAACACATTGATGAAGTTACCCTTCACCATATCCGAAAGCATCGCTGCTGAGTTCTGCGGCACTGGAGCCCGTTTCTGTGTTTTAAAGTACCCCGTCTCTTCATGATTGAAGTAGTTCTTGCGCATAGCAAATGAGTGTGCAGTCAGAAACTTACCGTTTTCCCGCAGCAAACGTGCTCGTATCATCGCTTGACTGTGGGAATATGAATTTATTACATTATCTTTGTAATTAATTTATTTTTTCTGTACCTATCTTGGATTTGTGTCAACTCCGCTTTTTTCTGTGAGGAAATCAGTACTGAAACATAATGACGGATGATGCCAACAAAAAATGTTATCAGGACAATGGGTAAAAATACCCACACCCGAATATTGGGATCAATTAGTAATTCAGTCATTTCAGCTCGAAATTTTCTAATATATATATTAAGTATAGATTACTTTTCTATAAAACAATTTGGCTAAAATCTAAATTAAATTACAAATTTTAGAGACGAGAGTATCAATTAATTTTTTTATTGAGGAAAAGTCAATATATTATTACATTTTATTCACAATGAAATATTTTTGTCAATGTGAAATAAATTCAGATCCATTCACAATATATTTATATTAATTGATCGGGGATTAGTTGGTCAGCTTTATAATACATTTTTTTTATTTTTCAAATAAAGTTACTTATATGGTGAAACCAATTATGATAGAAATATCGAAACAAGAGATAATACGATATTGATGCGACACTCTTTGTACCAGTTGATAATAATCGGCATCATGTTCAGACCCTTACGGCGGTCTGCTACCTGTGCAGCTCCAACGACGAAGGCTACCTATTATAGTGATGTGATTAACGTTAATTAACATTATTAATGGAAATTCAAGACATCTTGTGCAGATTTCTAGTTTATATCTACTCGTATATTAACGAGTAGGTCGCCGGCAGACGTTTACGAAAAATTTTGTATTGGAAAATATGCGGGAGCCCCTAACTTTTATGAGTATAAAATTATTTTGCGGAACCATGGATTTTCTCGTAATCGGAAATATGCATGTGTTTATCGCAAAAAAATTGCAAAGCCATTTTTAGTTTTGAAATTTTTTTCATTAATATTATTGATTATCATTGGACGATTTGCCATCGTCTGTGACAAATTTCAGGTTTCTAATTGATTGGGAAGTACCAAAAGAGTCCCGGACATATTTTGCTGACAGATACACGACTTAAGGATTTTATATACATAGAAGATAATAAAAGTAAAAAATTCCGAAACTCATCATATTGAGTTCCGTGGGTTCCGTGGAACACCGTTTGAATAACATTAGTCTAGACTCTAGACCAGATATAACTTATCTCTGCTCTAGACTAATTGAGCCTTAAATCAAAAGTTTTACCGGTGGTTTCATAAGTATGAAAGTTAGAAAATCAATATTGTCTAAGAAGGTACAATAAAGCATGAGCAATGAAGAAAAATTTTCATTGTGAATACAGTTCATAGAAAAAACTGCTGATTTTGACAATTCATTTTTAGAATCCACAAAAAATATACAATTTTTCAATATTTTGCTGTCAAACGGAAGATCTAAGAAGCGCCTACCGCTTATTATAACTGGGACTTATATATATATTTGCAGATTTTTATAATCTTTCTAAAGAATATTAAAGGTGGTACATTAAAATATGTCAGGTAGAGTTAATCTGACAAACTTACCTATTTTAGAATGGACAATTCGGAACGTGCCCCTACACCCCATCCAACTGAACAGGGACCGGACCAATCTCCACAGCAACAACCGCAGCAGCCTCCTCCGGCTGCCACGCCGCAGCCACAATGTAAAAAGCCGCGTCCGGACCTCAGTTCACTGCCAACACGTCAATACTTGGATCAGACAGTTGCTCCAATATTACTACATGGTCTGCAAACACTGGCGCGAGAGCGTCCACCAGATCCAATAAGTTTCTTGGCTGCATATTTACTGAAGAATAAAAATCGTTGTGAAGAGACGATTACAGAAAACGTTTAATAATAATCCCTCACAAGAGACTTAATTACTTATATTTCATACATTTTAAAAATTTGCTGAAAAACACTTTAATATTAGTATAGTAATATTAGTACATTACTAAACTATTATTACAATATTATTATTTTTCAATATTAGTATATATTAGCTAAAGAAAATATCAAAATTTGAATGACTGTCCAAATATTTTTATCTAACCATATCTTTGACTTAAAACATTGATAATGATGATTTCAAAGAAACTATTTTAAATGTTGTGAATTGTACCTTTATTTTGTAATCACAAAAATTCTCAGTCAATAAAATCTATTGTGTGTAATTATTGGCTACAAAATCACCAAAAATTAGCAAAAGATTTCATATTTATACAAGCTTATCATCTAGGTCATTTCTCTTTCAATCCTCAACTTCGGTTTCGCTGACTCCATACATGCCTGCCATCAAGCAACCAAAGTTGATGGCATTTGTAGCAGTCACTTCTGCGGGAGGTGCTATGGGACCTTCATCCCCTTGATATATGTACGGCAGGCGAAGAATCCAATAAGCACTTTGTGTTAGTTTTGGAGGATTAACAAGTCCCATGGTGAAAACATAGTCGCGGTCTCCAGTGCGAACCTATAAGAAATCAATAGATTAACTGCTTATGGACCTTCCGTGGAGAAATTAAGAAACTGACTTTAGGTTCCAATATAACATTCACTGGGGCTTTTGGTGTGACCACATGAATGCGCATCAATTGAGCTACATTGGATTTATTCGAACGACAAGGGCATGGAAAGTAAAGTGGCATGTTGTTGTACACTATTTTGCTGCCGCTGTCTCGTAGGATGCCTTTAAATAAAATTCCGCTCCTTTTATGAAAAGCCATCCACATCTACAATATATAGAACAGTTTACCTGATCCACCGCGAAGAACCTTATCTGGTGAACTCATCATAAAACGATGTCCACGCGAACACTCGTATTCACAACCGACAAAAATTTTCAGTATGAAAACTTCACCCATTTTCCGATAACGAGATTTCTCATAGGCAGCAGCCCATGAAGCTGAGTGCTCCAGACGCACGTGCACGTCCCAGGGTAAAAGAAAGTTTGCACCCGACAAGAAGCCACTCTGGAAATGTTCCAGCAGTCCGGTATTGTGACTGTAAACCGAACTAGGGCCAACACAGACCAGCGACCAGCTAGGAAATTGGGGCAATAAACCAATTGGACTTTGCGTGTGTACCATTCCAGGCAGATACTCTGTAGTTGATGGTTGTCTGTATATATTGTGGTCTTTATCCACTCTACTGGACTCCTTGTCCTTAACTTGAATGACCAATTCATTCAATGATTCGTCCGAAGAGCTGTCGATATCCGCATCACGATCATTACCGCATTCATGAATTTTATTCAGGTTGTTCATCGATTCTAGACTTAGGTTGGTATGAGAACCTTGAGTTGCTGTAAGCGGCTGTGTGGTATCGTCCACTTCAGATGTACTCCCTTCAAATGTAGTTTCTTTAATCGAACCAGCCGAAACGTTGAGTGAGAGTTTCGGGAATGTGGTCTCAAACTCGGCCGCACGGTAATCATTTATGGAAGGTTCAAAAATTGCGAAGTTGATCTTCTTGACTTTGACACACAGATTGCAATTGTTGGCCAGAAATTCGTAGAATTCATAATTAGCTTGCCGTATGGTGTATGGATCTTCGCGTCTACCTTGCGTTCGACCGCAATTGCATGTCGAAACGAAGGCATGACCACTTGAGTGTTCCTTGGGATCTTTGGGCATGTGTTGCGGCATAATGCAAGGATTGCCGCGCAAGCTTAAGAACTCACATTGTTGCTTTCCATTTTGCCAGCAAGCATCGCACATCTGACGCAGAGTAGCTTCGTTTATGGCAGTGTGTGGGCCACGTGCATATTTCATATAAAGGACAACAGCTTCATCGGCCTGCAGAGAACAAGATTTTATATACATCTTGTATACATATGTATATATATATATACAGCTTCTTATATATATATATATAAAATATATACCGTATATATATATATATACCTTGAAAAATTAACAATTTCAAATTTGCGTACCAATTCTTTATGTACGGTGCTGCTGTAATGGGTTAAGGCGGGATTGTTGTACATGGCGTAAGCTTTTTGCAATCCAATATCGCAACAAGCAGCAAAAAACCTACAATTGCAGAGCACTTAAAGTGATCACATCATATCATAGCGTTCTTTATGTTAAATACACATTAAATTCCTCACTTACTCATCATCGATATCTAGAATTTTATTAAAATTCTCCAAATATGCTTTCTGAAAAGAGTAGCAGCAAATGAATGCGTTTGTTTGATATTTATTACAATGAAAATACTTACATAATCGGCATCATTGGCTTCAAATGTAGGATTATCTGGATTTTCAACAAATATTTTGTGTAAAAACTTAAAAGTGTCAAACCACGATTTCGCTGAAGGTATCTATCTTAAAGACCAGCATGCAATTAATATTTCAAACGGCTGATATATAATAATTACCACAAAATGGCTTTTTCCTTTGTATTTGGTGAGACTATCATCGAAACCCGATTGGATTGCTTCCTCAACATGATCTTTAAGCAGTTCCATAAAATTGCGTTGCTTTAAATGCGTGCTCCTTTCCGTTGTGGCATTCAATTTTGCATCATTGCGTTGTACTAGAGGCTTTGCAAATCCCTACGAAAGCAAAAAGTTCGTGTCGTAATAAATCAGGCACCATATAAAACAGAAATATGTTTATTACCTTAAATGGTAATAACTCACTTAGATCGTCATCGTCATTTTCCTTAACATTTGATTTAGCGATTAATGTTTGAAGAAAATCTATTGATTTTAGCAATGGATCTTCGCGTAGATTCTGGTCTGTATTGTAGTAAACGAAACGTTTGTTTCCTGGTATCGAAAACAACGACATTGAACTAAATTAAAGAACATAAAATGAATATTAACCGGAGAAAACATTTACAATTCTGACAAAACTGGATTGCCAGCCGACCTGTTATTTGTTATAATAAATTCATTTCTCAACATTTTATATATATTATCTTCAACTTCGAATTCCAGCTTTGAAATGGATTCATTAGTTTTTTCTAAAAGTAAACGATCGACACTAATCAAACATTTTCACATAATTTCACGATCATGCACAAACCATATCCATCCGGATAATTCTCGAAAAGGAAAAGAAATCGCGGTGAGCACATACGTGCGCACTTCCCCAGAAAGCAGCCTGCATTTGAGTTTTTAATCAGTTTGGGTAGAAACTTAAGTACATGCTTTTCTCTGCAAAATTGAAAGAGAAAAGTTAGCAAAAGAAATAGAGCAGTTAATATCATGTATTTTCTTTGTACCGTATAATTTTTAAACCCTTGAAAATCGCTAAAAGTGAAGAATCGAAAGTGACACTCAGCTCCACAAAAATCACAATGTGACATATTTGGGTGGCAAAGAGGAGCATGCGTGCGAAACGATTACGCAGCTCCTTGTTGAAGAGCAGAAATTGCCCATAGGTACCTTCCATTAGAGACTTTTCGAAAGCCTTTTGCATGCAGTACGTATCAAAAGTTGTCTCGAAGTGTACAAATAGAATTGTCTCTTTTGGTTTGTAGTAGAATTGAATTTGGCCCTATTGATGATATATCGTACATACAAAATATAAAGTGATGCTACTGAGGATTAAGTGCCTGGTTATTTTTTACCTCTACTGCTTCATGATCCAATAAAGAAGGGTGACTATTAAGCACACCTAGCGACACCATTTTATTGCAATCGGGAAATGCAGATTTACCAATGACGCCAACAATGACCAATTTCCTTTCATCTCGAAAAAGATCCCTTAAAAGTAAGTTTTCTTCATATAAACTATGAATAACCAAGAGGTAAGGTTCTTACGAGATTTCCGATGGAAATTCTGGAAAGGTCCAGCTTTCATATTGAGTCATATTCAACTGTAGATGGATTTTTAGCGATTATTAATGTTTTGTTACTGGATGATTGATTTCAAATCCATTCCTAATCCTTATCATCAAATTGTTTATAAGTAGAATTGTCACAAAATCAGATGATTCCTTCCGACGAGTATAAATACAACGATTGCAAAATTTACACTCGTTGTGAAAAAACACCCCATTATGTGAAACTACCCCACATGTAGTTTCCATTAGTGCGTATAGGGGGGGTTATACACCTCAGTTTATCTGCGCAGCTTATTACCTTTCCTGCCTCCAAGGAAAACTTAAATAATGCTGAGACATTGAAAGAAACGTTGGAATGCAAAAGCTCCTGACCAATACGAAAAAAAAAAAAATATTAAGCCAATCTGATCCCAAGCGTGTTTGGTAACCGAAATTAAAGAAGGAACCTTATTACAAAAAATATACATTTTCTCCTCAAGAACGCAAAATGCCAAAAATTATGAGTAAGATGGAACTTTTGCCCTAACTTATGCAGGGTTTCTTTAAATCAACATAAGGTCGGTTAGACGATCGCGTATTCTTGCAGGAATACTGAAAAATCATACCGTATCACTGAAATATTAACAATATATATTATATTTACAATATTGCGTACGCACACTCAGTTAAAATTACTAACTTGTAATACGAGCATATGTAACAGCTATAAGTAAACTTCCAGTTTCTCATATTTGTGTGGGTGGTGTAGGCATTAGTGCTTTAAGCTCCAGTAGTTCAAAGCTTTGTCGAAGACATTGTCCTCGAAGACATCTTGCAAGACAAATTAATATTTGTCGGCAAATTTTTCATTGGCGACATGTTTAGGGACACGGAATGCAAGCTGTCCCCAATCGGACATTGTGAGGGACACGTCCTGCAGGTTGTCTTCCTAGCAAGAAAAAATTGAAAATTAAGCATAGCAACGAGCATTTGTTATTATGATTTTTTGAATATACTACATTTTTTTCGAATTTTCAGTCGTTCGTTGATTTTAAATTGTGATTGATATAAAAAAAATGTAACAAACCAAGCGGCTCTCAATAGCCTAGTGGAGTAAATGCTCGCCTAGTAATATTTAGAGTGAGGGTTTGAATCCCGCAGCGGTCATTTACAAAAATTTATAAATAAAATTTAAATTAATATTTGTCTGCAAAATATCACAAAATAAAATCCAAGGGACGATTCTGGTGGTTAATTGCCATCGAAGACAACATTGACGATATTTTTCTTAATTGTCGTCGAAGACAATATTGAGGACACTGTCGCTCTTGTTGTCGTTGAAGACAATATTGGGGACACTGTCGCTCTTGTTGTCGTTGAAGACAATCGAGACATTCGTATGAAAATGTCCTCTAAGACGAACATAGGCTTGTCTTCCAGGTGTCCTCGACGACGGCCATATGTCTTGCACGCGTCTTCGAAAATGTCTTCGAGACATAAACTACTGGGAGCATAAGCTAAATATATACCCTAGCCTAACTTCAGCTTAAGTTGTCCGTATTCAACTGTCATGCTTTTGTATTGAATTGGTAACTCTGCTGGCTATTTTTTCCAAGTTATTTGTTTTTTAAAGTAGAAGGAATTTATAAGTTTTTGTGTTACAAATTAAGAGATTAGTTTTGCTTATAATCGCGTCACTATTCGCTATTTGCAAAAGCGGGGCATTTTCAAAACATGGGGTGTGATGGTGGAACTATTCCGCGCCGTGACGAATTGGTGCGAGTAAAGAAAAAGCCAGAGCAGGTAAGTCATCGACACTCAACACAATAAAATTACCCTTCCAATCCCAATCTAATCATTGTGTAGAAAGATAAAGATGCAGATCGGGAATTCCGATGGTTACATTGTGCTCTTACACAGCAACGCTTGCAGGAACCCATTGTTATGTGTGGCCTTGGCAGACTATACTCTAAGCAGAATGTTATTGAACAGTTGCTGGAGAAGGAGAAAATGCCAGAATCAGCCAAACATATTAAGACGATGAAGGATATCCGGACACTTAATCTAACACCAAATCCAGTTTTTACAGATGAGGACAAGACGGAAGGCCTTCTCGATACCAGACATGCACCGTACATATGCAAACTAATTGGTCTGGAAATGTCGGGAAAATTTCGATTTATTGGACTCTGGAGTTGCGGTTGTGTGATGTCTGAGCGTGCCCTTAAACAGATCAAAAGTACCGCCAAAGTTTGTCCACTTTGTCAGGTTGCATTCTCTGTCGAAGACGTGATTGTGTTGAATGGTGGAGAGGAAGATCTAGAGCTGATGAAGGTTAAAATTGAAATGCGTAACGCAAAACGTAAGAAAGAGAAAAAAGGAAAGAAAGTCACAAAGGAAAGAAGTACAAAAGCAGAAGTGTCGCAACCTGAGCAAAATGATGGCGCATCAACTAGTAAAGCTGCTGCAGATTGCGAAGCAGTGAAAGTAAAAAACGAGGATAATGACCATTCAGATACTCCTAATTTAAATAGTGTGGCTAATAATCATCAAACCAGTTCCAATCCGAAAACAAAGTCTCAAGGTAATGTGTCCAAACGGTCTGGCATTGCCGTCGACACTTTACAAGATCCAGACTTAAAGCGTTTAAAGAGCGAGTACAGCGTGGCGCGTGATCCCAAAGCAAGTGAAACCTACAAGTCGCTTTTCACAAGCCATAAGAGTGAAAAGGATCAGACACGCGCCCACTGGGTTACCTACAATCCTTTCTACAATTAAGAGCAACGGTGGCTAAAGTTTATTATATATTTCCAAAATGAAATACTGTTTGCAGTACATAAAATGCAATATCAATAAGATTTGAGTACATAATTGGGTACTTAATAAAATTATCGTTTTGGATAAACCGAGATGAAAAACAACAAAAGAAATACTGTTAGAAAAATACAGAAAGTCTTAAAGTCTTAATTTGCTTTTGTTTTTTTTTTTTTTTTAAATGCACTTTTTTGTAGAAAGCAATAATTATGGGATCGTGTTATATAAAATTAACTTCCTTACTTATGTTCATAGTAGAATATTTTTGTTGCAAATCTCTTAAGTTTACATAGTTCCTTTCTTTTGTTTAGAAAATAGAAACAAGTTTCTCTTTAGAATAGTTACTTGTACGTTTTTGTCCGCCCTGAAACGACTGTTACTGTTCCATTTCCATTTCTCCGCCATTCTCAGACTGTCTTAAGCCATTTCCATTAAAATAAATTGTTTGTTGTTGCTGCATTTGCTGGAACTGCAGCATCATCTGGATTTGTTGCATGTACTGATGTTGTTCGTGTTGAAGTTGGGTCTGCTGCTGCTGCTGCTGTAGTTCAATCATTTGCTTGCCATTCATCAGCTGCATCTTATCCAAGAGATCAGCATGCATTTGTGTCACATGCTGGGCCAAGGATGACGAATCTCTATGCAATGAGCCACACACTATGCACAGCAATGTCTGGTCTTCTGTGGCGACGGGTGTCGCCCCCAACGTTTGTTGTTGCAGATGCGCCTGTATATGCTTATTGAGGTACGCTTGCTGACTGTACGATTTGCCACAAATGTGACAAGGATAAGGCTTCTCGCCGGAGTGTATCTTCAGATGTACACTTAAGCTGGAAGCTTGTGTGAATGACTTGTCGCAGAGTTTGCAGTGAAATGGCTTCTCACCCGTATGGATGCGCATGTGTATATTAAGGCTACCGGACTGTGTAAAGGAACGATCGCAGATGGAGCAGGTGAAGGGCTTTTCGCCCATATGGCATTTCATGTGTTGCACCAGTTCGGAAGAGGTGCGGAAGGCGATGCGGCAAATGGAGCATTGATAGACCAGATCCTGCGTATGCATGCGCATGTGCTCGTCCAGCATAAACTCGTGCTTGAATTCTTTCTCACACTCGGGGCATATAAATGACTCTTCATCGTTGTGAGACTTGAGATGTAACACCAAAGAACTAGAGTTGACAAAACCTGGATAGAAAGAGTGATAATTTACTTGGGGCAATCCTCTCGCCGGGACTTACCTTTGTCACAGAGATGGCACTGATGCGGTTTCTTAATCGAATGTGAGCGTACGTGCACCATTAGGCTGCTCGACTGCGTAAAGGCCTTGGAGCAGAGCTCGCACTTGTATGGTTTCTCGCCGCTGTGGATGCGTATGTGTGTGTTTAGGCTGCCGATGTGCGTGAACGTCTTCGCACAGATTGAACACTGGAATGGTTTGTTGGTGATGTGCGAGCGCACATGTTTCGACAAATCGCCGGCATTCGGAAAGGACTCTTCGCAATGCGAACACTGAAAACACTTCTGATCTCCGTTCAGGTATGATGTTATTTGATCAACGGCAAGTGGCATAGCACCACGACGACCGCGTCCTGTGGATGGAATCGAGTGGACTGTATTCGTCTTTGTGCTCGTCGAAGGTTGAAGCATGATTATTGAGGTGGATTCTCTAGGATCAGCAGTTTTCAGAGGCATATTAATGGGAAAGGGTGGCATCCGTTCACTCGACGAGGTCGTTGAATCTTCGGCATCCATTTGGGTTGTCTCCTCCTCTTCCCCACCACCACCGCCTGCTCTTGTGGCTTCATCTTGCGTACCAGTGTTCGTATTACTATTTGTTGTTGTACCACTGGAAGAATTGCTCGAGCTGCTGGATGAGGAAGACGAGGAGTCATCGTCATCATCGTCTTCTTCATCAGAACTGCTATCGTCCTCAATTTTGTTGTTGCTGTGTGCATCTAAATCCACCAACTCACAGACAGGTTCCAACACGCAGCTATAATCGAAATCATCATCGTGCTCAAAGGCGCCCGCAATGCCCTGAGTATTCGAGGATACCTCGTCATTTATTTCACAGGCAGTGTTTAGTGCAGGATGGTTGCTGTTCATGTGCTGGTAGAGGTTGTACGGATTGACAAAGAACTCATTGCAACACATGCAATGGAAGGTTAGGTCTGGTTGCAGCTGGTGTGTTGGAGGTGGGCGTAGTTCTTTGTTGCCTTGGAGGATTGGAGTAATGGTTAACGGAAGCGTTAGACTGTTTTGGCTGTCGAAGGAGTTGAGGTGGCTTTCCATGTCTGTCGAACTAGGGGGAAGAATTTTATCAACAAAAACGTAAGGACGTGCCAAGTTATGTAATTTTTAATGGTATTTTTTAAGGACCAATTTCGTAACAGTTAGAACGGAAAAGTGAATAAGTTTAAAATAGATGATTTTTAATTAAGAAATTTAGCTTGAGTTTCTAAAGTTTTAACTAACACTTTCTTGGCATAATCGAATTAAAACAACAATTAAATCTAATTCAGGAAACGAAAACTTCCGCATATGTTTCTATAGCAAAGAACATGAGAAAAATCAATGAAGCTTTAGATAATAATGCCGTGCTAATGTTACTCTTAAGGAATACAATAAAATAGAATTTAATTACAATTGAGGGCAAATAAAATAGGGGTGGTTGATACATATTTCCGTCCCAATACATACTTCTCTCAAGATCAAAATCAAGACCGAAAATGTCCGCGGATGCTTCTTGCTGCTGTACTTCTCATTGAATTCTTTTCATGTTACACTTATTAAATTCACAAAAAATTTTTATTTTTAGCAACCAATAAAAAAACGGATATTTGTAATATTTCTTTCCACGAAGGGCTTTTCTTTTGTTCTCCCGCACAATTCTGTTCTTTCGCCAGGTTAAAAAACGCTAGCACATACGTTCGATGCTCAATAAAACCAGAAATATTAACAAATTTAATCCACGTCGAAAACTAACAAAAAGAAAAAAAGTAAAACAAAAAAGGATATTCTTGGCTGGCTTCGTTTTTGTTGTTGTAAGTACGCGCCTTTCTTGTTGTTCATGATTGCTTGAAAATTTATTTGCACACAAACGCACACACACACACACATGAAAACACTCACACAAACTACGTGACATACACGTGAGTTCGGTGGGTGTGCGTACAGGCGTATGTATATATTAATAATAACAAACCATTTTGACAGCTCGTTGCTAAGCATTTGTGAATGATTACATTCAAAGCAGACTTATTCACAATGAATATGGTGTAAAAGGATTTGCTCTTATGTTGTAAAATTAAAAATAATTATACTTTTATATAAAAAATAGAACTTTTGTATAACTGCGCAGATTCTGGTCGGTAGATAAGTTAAATAATGTAACAAGTAGCTCTTTTGTTAAATGTTATGAAATGTAAATATGTATATTGTGAAATGTTAAAAATTTGAAACTTTTAAATTTAACAGTTAAATTTTCTTGATGTTCGTTGAGTTTTTTGACGGGGCTGGATGTTGATTGATTTTGAAATGAATTTGCGGCAACTCTTATCAAGTTTAGGCCTGAACTATAATATGCTGTAACTAAAATATGCAGCCGGCATAAGCTAAGAACATAAGCCTGAACTATAATATGCTGTAACTCTAATATGCAGCCGGCATAAGCTACTGTTAAGGCCAATTTCACAATGTCTTGAAGTGCTTAAGTGCTAATCAGGATTTTCAAATGTCAAAATCTCTTACAAATTGACGTTTGAAAGTCTCGATTAGCACTTAGCCGGACATTGTAAAATTGACCCTTAAAATTTCGCGAACTTTATGTAAAATGCTTGCTATCAAGTACTTATGTATGTGAACTACAATGTGTAAACATATGAACACCTCTTTCCTTACGGAAAATACGACTGGATGTGCTCTTTGCTTAAGCAAGACAAATTTAACGAAATTTAACGAAACTTGCTTCTGCATAATATAATAGTTGCGACATAAGATTTCCTTGTTATGGCTCGCTTGCTGAAGTGGGCAGAAGCCTATATATTCACATTATTGTTCCGGCTTTAGTTTGTAGAGAACCGGTTTCGGCAATGTGCCATTTTAAGTGTCCTTTTTCGTTCTTCGACGAAAACGGCTTGTCTTTATATATACTTGTGTACCATATGTACTTGTGTATGTACTTATATATGAAAGTAAATGAAGAGGTTTTCAATTACTACAAATACAATAAAATATTGATTATATTATAAATATGAAAAATTCTAGTCAGCTAAGTGTTAGTAATATACGAATGTATTTTTGTACATTTATATTTGTACATAGACAGATTTTTATTTAATTCTGGGTGAAATGTTGGTGAATATTTCCTCTTCACATTGCCTACTTTCAGTTAATAATTAAGTTCTTCCTATTTTTAATTTAACAACCACATCACAATTTATTTAACGATATTTCAAGAAACAAATAAAGTAAAAAAATATATTTAACACTAATTTTTAAATGTGTAAATTAAACAAAGTAAGTAAGACAAAATACAACAAATTTTTTTTTCGCATTACAATTTCCTTAACAATATTCAGTAAAAAAATAAATTAGAATAAATTAAAAATAATTTTATAAATTAAGCAAAATAAATAATGTTATAAATACATAGTCTAATTCTAAGAAATTAGATACTAATAAGAAATTAATACACATTTGCACTTTTTCGTTAAAGTTAAAGTTAAAGAGTAGTTTCCGGTTGATAAGTGATACTAGATAATTAAAAAACAAAATAAATTTTTAAAAAAATTATACTTAACACTAATTTTTTAATGTATAAATTAAACAAAGTAAGTTAACGCCTCTCTTTTACGTCACTTCACTGAAAGGACAATGTTTGGCAAAGGCCACGTCAATGCAGTAGACTCCTTCAAGCCTAAAGAAGATTGTTTAGATAAATGCCAAGCAAATATAGCAAATATGTATATTTATAATAAATATTATTTATTCCTATATTTGAAAGAAAAATTGTAAAAAGTACGATAATTATTTAACAAAATGATAAAAATTAGAAAAAGGATAAGGAGAATAAAACCTGCCGTAAATAAAATAATAAAAATATTTAAAAAAAAAAATTTAACTCACTCATCAGCTGCATCATTGCCCAAAGTGTAACCGTTATTCACTGAATTTATACCGAAAGGATCATTTCCCGTTATAAAGGACAATGCTTTCGAGGGTGTGTTATCCTTACAACCATTGGGACATGCATAACCTCGAAATGTTTTGTGTTTGAAAACGGCATTTGCTAAGTAGCAGATACTTAGAAAATGACTGCAACGGGCGCGTCCTAACAAGAGAGAAAAAAGAAAAATTAATAAAAGCTAAATAATTATAAACAATATAATAAACTTAATTAATTATTAATTACAAAATGGATATAAATTAAAAAATTACATTAAATAATTAAATTGAACTTTATTTGTTCCTTTCACAGGAAGTATTATTCGACTTTTAATATAAAATTGTTTACAATTTTAGTGTAATGTCGTCCAATACGTGATTTATCTTACTTATTATATTTCCTGAGCAAAACGGTTGTAATCGTCCGCCATTGACGCAATAATTTAGACTTCCGGTATTTCCTTCTTGTCCCAAAAAGCCGGCATTCGTGTGAACTACTTGAATAATTTTGGCATCGTCGCGCGTTAGGCGAAACATAGCACTTTTTGTGCGTTCAATGAGTGGCTTGGCTGGATCTAGACCTATCAAAAATAATCAAAACGTGTTGGCGTTAGAGCGGATTTACATATATTTAAAGTACTCAGTACTAATGTACAATAGTTTAAAGATACTCACCAATAATGCGATATTGTTTGCGCGTCAAATGCGTTGATACCATGCCGCAAATGTGGGCACCCAGAGAATGACCGACGCACGTAATTTTTTCCCTCAAGGCACCATAATGTGTCAGAAATGCATAAACCTTAGTAAATTTAACAAAAAATTGTTAAAAATTCTCAACAACACCGATGAAAATTGCAGGAAATGTGAAAAAATAATTGGTAAATAAAAAATAAAATAAAAAATGAAAATAATAATAATAATAAAATAACAAAATAAAATCAAAAAATAAAATAAAACAAATTAATCGATTGTCAAAGGATTTCATTAAGATATCAACACTTTTGCTAAATCAAACAATCCGTTAAACTCTGATATTCTTCGCTATATAAAGTTATTAAAAAACTGTTTTTCTTTTCGCATGTTTGATGAGATCGACCAAAGAAAAGGAGAATATATGAAAATATAAAACGAGCGACAGTTAAAAACTTTTCAAGTGCAAATACATACAAAAAAAAACACCATAAAAATGAACATAAAAGTATTAATTGCAAATGATTTGAAGAGCAGAGAAACAGCAACAGCAATTAATCAATTCCTAACGACTCATTAAACAATGAATTAGCATTAGCCTTAAGTAACACGTAAAACAAATACAAAATAGCGAATGAAAGAAATTTAAAAAAAAATTAAAAAAAAAGAAATAAGTGTTAATTGTAATTTAGATGGTTGGATGGGGGGAGGGAGGGAGGTAGGGACGTGGACGTATTGAGCTGTTCATAACGTTTTTCTCAATCAGCTGCTTGCTTCCTCGCTTACTCGCTCTGAATACTCGATACATACTCACCTGCGCGGTGCATTGAGCCGTCAAGCGAGTGTTGATGAGTGAGTGCAGGTAGCATGGATAAAGTGTTAACGGACGCCAGTCTACGGCAATCACATTGAAGTCGCGTGAAAGATACGCTATAAAAAATATGATAGAAAAAACAAACAAATCCATAAGAAAGAGAGAAAAAAAGGAACGATGACGAGCAAAAAAAGGCTGGCAAAATAGATAATAAAAAAAGGATGGCCATAAACTTGCCATGTAAATCTTTTTCAATGTTAAGGAAACTTTAAAAGAGTCTATGATATAACTTTGAAAACAGAAAGAGAATAAAAGAATATTTAAAAGAAATTTAATAAAAAATGGTAGTTAAAGCATTAAAAAGTGAAATATACTAAGAGAAGAGTACGAGATCAAAATAAAACAAGACAAAACTTAAAGAAATAAAGAGGATAACAAAATTAAATAATTTTGAATAATTTATAGCTCCAAATCTATTTAAATAGTTATTATTTCTTACTCTATATTTGTTTAAACAATAATTACGAGTAGAAGTAATTATGTAAATAATTAGAAGTAATTATGTCTTATATACAAGAGTCGAGACGATAAAGAATAAAACAATAGACATTTGCATTACAGTAATTGCGAATAGTATTCTAATCTAGTACTTACTTACATATACATATGTATATGTAGGTCACTAAAAGGTAATAAAACTTTAAATAATTTCTACCAAAATAAGGCTTACTGTCATTAAGAGGTTTAGAATACAAGTAGGTACTTAACCTCTTAATATTTACTTGTTCTTAGAAATTTGTTAGCAACTTCAAAAAAACTTCTTAAAAGTTTTTCAGTACCTTTAACTTAGTACACATAAGTTCATGATATAGCTTCTTAATATAAATATTATTACGTCTTATTGCAATAATATAAATATATAATTATTTTTCCCTTTTTAATAAAATTTGTAATGTTAAGAAATTGCCGAACAACACTCTCACTTACCATCTCTTAGATATTGCTGATGTTTATCGCTGGCGGAACCATTGAAACCGTGAACGATGAATACCGTTTCGCGATGTTTACTAAAACCGCCCTGATACAAACTCAACGGATTGTTAACATTTAGTGCGACGCCATGGCGTGACGACTTTCTGAAAACAAATTTTTAAAAACAATTACAGCCACAACAACAACAACAAAAAAATGAAAACAATAACAGTGTGAAAACAGAAACAACTATAAAATTTATAACATTAATAATGTAATCATAAAAGATCTATAGTTTATGAAGCGAAGATGTTTTAAGGAAAAATAACAATCTAAAAATATAAAGTTAACAAGAAAAGTATTATTATGTTCGAACATGTGTGTATGTATGTATGAATGTATGTACATAATGCTACAAAGCGTTCAAAAAATAAATGCGAGAAAAACAACAGCACACAAAAATATATATCGTACATACATGAAAACTATAATTATAGGAATATTCAAGGAGCGCTCAATTTTTTTAATGGTTTAAAATGTTTATTTTGTGTGGATAGTTGTCTTATTCGAATAAATTAAACTTTAATTAGTAATAAAAAAATTAAAAAAAATTTTTATATTTAGTTATTGTTGTCTAAAGAGTTTGACAATTAAAAGTATGAACTTCAATGCTCATGTAAGCCAGCCGTTGATGTAAGCTCGTCACTAAGGTGAACTCGTCACTAAGGTAAACTCGTCACTAATGTTAACTATACGTCAAGACTAACCACAAATGTAAACTTACGCTAACATCAATGACAGCTGTTTTTATTGTGAGCGCAAATGTTAGGAGCTGAAATTTGGAAACAACTGAGATGAAAATTACAAAAAGAAGGAGGGGCGGCTCAGCAGTGCATCACTATGAATGAATATGAAATGTAGTGGAAACAATTTGAATATGTTCAAACCATTTGCTTTGCAGAGGTCTCTTTTTTGCGTAATAACGAGTTCGGCTTGAATAGATTTTACTTCAAGAAAAAAGCAAAGAAAAAAAAAATTTCATGTCAAAGCATTTGAAGGCACTGACCGACCCTTGTTGTGGTTGTGGGTGGTCTCCGGAGAAGACGATACGAATATATGTATATGTATGTACGTCCATATGTATAATTTATTTCTTGCTAAATATCTGGAAAACTAAGGTATAGTATGTTGCCAAAGCAGTAAGTTTTTTGGAAGTTGCGTTAATTTTATTTGCGTTAAGAGTCAAGCGTGTTAAACATTAATTAAGATTGCATTTTGCGTCTTACGGAAGAAGATGGAAAAAAGCAGTACAAGAAGAAGAGGAAGTGGAAGTCAATTAATTATAACGAATATGTACTATAGTTTGTTAGATAATTATATTGCATGAAACTGTTTTTTTGTCTAAAATGCCTTATTTTTTATACTTGGTTTTTTCAGGTACAAGCTTTTAATTCAGAAAAAGTTTATAAATTTTGAAATATTTGTCGTAAATTTCCTGAATTTGAATTATTTTTACCAAAAGCTTTACCGATTTCACCGATGATTCATCTTTAATGCAAAAAAATGTCTTAATCAAATGTCAAAAGGGAGAGATTAAACCAATTTATATCAAGAAAAAAAAAACGGACTAAAAAAACTTTCTTAGAAAATTATATAGAAAAAATATTATTCTAAAAGTGTTTAAAACAATTAAATATAATACAAATTATTTTGTATTAACTGATAATTTAACTGATATTAACTGATAAAAAAAAAAGTCGTATGAAGAAAATTGCAAACAAAATGCAAAAACAACAAATCAGACATGATTAAATAAAAGAAAGATTAATCTTGAGAACAGCGATGATTTTTTATGCTTAAACTCTTAGCCTTTTCTTGAGAGCCGGTGCTGGAGTTTACCACCACCACCACCACCACCATTATCAACAACAAAAACAACAATCAAAACATCACAACGTTAAAAGAAAACCTAAAAATAAAAAGCACAAAACATGAAAACGATGAACTCTGTGTCACGTTTTTAACCTTTTGTGGCGATTACTTTCGAATTTTCTGTTGTTGTTGTATTTGGTTGTTGTTGTTGTTGTTGTTGTCTGACAAGAATTTCTTAATAAGACGGAAGGTTTTAAGGCGCATACTTCTTTTATTTACTGTTTGCTCGAAAACGAGTACATACATCAAATAAGAGCTAACATTAAAAAAAAGCGAAGATTTCCTTAAAAAATCTGTGATATTTTTATTAGAACTACAAACAAACACTGCACTGTTTATAATATGAGTTTTTTGACAGATTGCAGCAGACGAAAATTGGTTGTATTTTCACCCATTCACCATCGATTGAACTTACAAATTAAATCAGTCTCTCAGAAAAAAAGCGAACATTTTTAATAATCTACAATGTCAGCTTGCTTCGGATTCGGAGAGATGACATACATCTGTCGTCTCTCTGAATAAAAACAATCCTTAAGAATATTCTTATTCTGTCCGTTTTGTTTTGTTTGTCTTTAGTTTTTTCAAGGTAATCTTATTTATTGTAGGTTTTTTGCAGTCACTCTTTTGCATTCAAGGTCAACTTCCTTTTCATCCTGTTTGTTGCTTGTTTGTTTCCAATCAAGTTTCATTCCAGTTATTACTTGTGCTACTTTCTGAATTTTTTGCTGCTGCTTGTACCAGAATAACTTAAAGCGAGTTCTTTTCTTAAGTCTTTCGTTTTTCGCCCCGCCTAATTACTTCTCGTAATTTTTTTTTTAGAATTTTTTTTTTTATAACAGTTTTACTTACGGTGTATGTAAGATAAAGGTGAGATAAGGATTTGGACAGACAAAGCGATTACGCAATAAACAACGTAGAATATTCAAATCCAATGCACCGCTACGAAAAAGATTTCTCAAATCGGTTTTTGTAAAAAGAAGACCACTCGAATCTGCAAAAACAACAACAACTATGTGAAGAACAGCAGCAACAACAACAACAAAAAAACGGAAAAAAATACACAAGAAATATTTTAGAACAAAAAAGGCAAGAATTAATGTAAGATTTAACGCTGTTGAAGCACAAAACACATAAATTAATGCTATTTTTTTGTTTCTCTTTATGAACAATCTACGATACCTTCGGTCATGGTAAAGATGAAAAACATTAAAATTATTATATATTTCATTATAACGTAGTAAAATGTTTAAATAATTTTATGCTTTTTGTTTTCTCTGTTCTGTTTTATGTTATTTTATTAAATTTAAACTTTTTTGAATTGTATTACAATTTCATTTATTAATTATTGATCATTAGTTTTTAATTCACAAATTTTGGTTTTTATTTAAAGAATTAATTTGTAATTGGTTCAGTTTTAATTGAAATTTTAGTTTAGTTTCGTTTATGTTCATATAAATATTTTACTTTGGGCTTTTTTAGGTCTTTTATATTTTTTAAAAATAACTATAAAATTCATTTTACTGAAAAACTGTGATAAAAATATGCAAATTTAAAAAATGGCTTTCGTTTATTTGTTTTTGTTAAGATTTTAATCTTACCTCGGTTAATTAAATTTCAATTTGTAAATTTTAAATATTTTTAATGGCGCTAATAATTAGAAAATTCAATAACACGAAGAGCTTTAGTATTCATTTTTTGTTAACTAATTAATTAATTATGGTTTTTATTGTAAATTGTCTTATTTATTTATTTATTAAGGTAATTTTTTTTTCTACATTGATATATTTTTCTTTTTTAAAAAGATCATCATTAAAATTAAAATTAAAATTTAAATTTAAAATTAAAAAAATAAAAAAAAAAAGTAAAAAATTATGTTTAAATTAATTTTTAATTTAAATTTTAGTTGTTTAGAATTAATATAAATCTTATATATTTTTTTTTTTTGGTTTAGAAATATTTGCCTCTACTTGTTTTAGATTTATTAAAAACTTTCATTATAACGAAGTTTAAAAGTTTATTTTAAGAACACAATTTTAATAAAAATGAAATTATTTTATCTACAAAAAAGTTAGTACTTTGATTTTACTAAAAGTTAAAATTTTTTTTTTGGGTTTATTTTATATTAATTTTCTTAATTAATTTTTTCCTTTTCTATTTTGATCTATTTTAATTTTTGTTATTCTTTTATCTTAATATTTAGCCATTTTTTAATTCATTTATTTAAATTTATATTTTAAAGTAATATTTATTTTGGTTGTTTTTTATTTATAATTATAATTTCAATTATACTTGTAGATATAAAATTTTCATTTCAATTTTTATAATCCTTATATTTTTAAAAATTTTTTTGGGTGTTTGAAATTATTGAGGTCGTTGGCGGTAATCATTCGCCGTAGAAACCAAACCGTTTATCCTTTCGCGCGCTTAGCTTTCTTTTGCGAGATGATAGCTGTATCCCTCTTGTTGTAGTTGTTAGCGTTGTTGTTTATGTTGTTGCTGTTGTTTTTATTCTCAGTTTGACCGCGTGTTCGTTTTGTTTTTATTTTGCCGTTGAGTTTTTGTATTGCGTGATATGCGCTCGGTATGCGCGTTGTTTTTCGCTGCAGCTCGCGACGTTGATTGAATACGAATCCAAAACTGAATGCAACATTCACCATCCTCACTGGATGCATGAAGACTCTGTCTGCTCTTGGTTGGATTCCTCTACTTGGGCAGCTCTCGAGTGAAGTGAAGTGTGCACAAAGAGGCGAAGTGAAGTGAAGTGTTTTATGTGCTGAGCATTTCAGCAGAAGCAGCTGATATTCATTATAGTAGACTTCTGAGTGGAACCCATAATTGGTATCAATTCACTCGGCTTTCTTCTTTATATCTCTTTTCCCTTCCCCTCTCCCTCCCTACACGTCCCGGGTTTCAACTGAATTTTACTGTTTCTGCAGTAGGTTTAACCGAGAGCGAGTACTCAATAATTTTAAAATTAGTTCAACGGCTCAAAGTGTTTTATTTTGTTGTTATTGTGGTTGTTGCCTTCTCTGTTTTTCTTTTTTTAATAACTTCTTTAACATTGTTTTTGTTGTTGGTGCTGAGTGCAGAATAAATACCTTGACTTTTTTTATCACTTCTGCTTACTAAGGTTGCGCATTACAGAGTACGACAATTTTATAAAAAAAATTCACATCGAAGCGGTTGCACTGATTTCGTTCGATAGTCAGTAATCGATAGTAATTGTTGACGGTCATCATATAACCTTAGATCAGTTTGATCTGTTCGATTTTTTCAAGCCCACGCAGACATAAATTCTAATAAAATTTGTGTACCTTGAATTACTCTAGCGATCATAACTTTTCTCCTTTTAAACGGATTTCTATTAACTCATTTGCTCTTTAAAGTCCTAAGCTGCAGCTAAATAAACCTTTTCAATTAATCAAAATCCATAAAAAAGTTCCGGAGTTACACGCCTTAACAAAAGAGAAAAAAAAATCATTTTAACAAACTTTTATATTATTTTTTACTAATAATTTATTTTCTAAAGTTTCATTTTATTTTCATGACAGTTGAATAGACGCCGAAACTTCCTAAGACCGCACTATTTTTTGTCATAGTGCGTCTCTCTTCTCGAGAAATATCCTAAAAATTTTTTTTTTTGTGGCTTTCTTCATTGGGGCGGCGGTAAAACCATTCATGGTGACAATTTTCGCCAACTCTTATATGCCTTTTATTGTGCTCAACCCGATTAACGGGTTTTTTTTTTCTAATGGAATTGTTGGTGATGACGACGCGCTCGGTCGGTTGATCGATCCTGGTGACTCTCGCAGACAGAGGCAAACGGCACCATTTATAGAATGGACTCAAAGTCAATGAAAACAAGAAACTGTTACTGGTTCAGTGTCAGTCGAAATGAAAACCGCTACCACAGCGTCGCGGTGACACAATTTTCCGACACATTCCGTGAGCGCAAGACTTACTTCCTTTTTATAGCTTTCTTTCAGACAGAGTTAAATGTTCTTTATTGAAAATACTACAAAATCTATATTTATTTATTTTTCTTTAATTTTTCTTTAACCTTCAACTCAAAAACTATCATGCAGAGATAAAGGATTTAAAAGAGCGGCTTTGAAGGAACGGAAATAATTCAAAAAGAAGACAATAGAAGACCGATTAAAGACAAAAGAATGATCAAAGAATGAAGGACGAATGAATAATTCAAGATCAAGGAATTGTCAAAGACCGCAGTACAATATAATAAAAGATGGAAGAAAGTATTATCGAGCAAGTTAATTTAAAAAGGAAAGTGTAATAAAAAAGTTCAAAAATGAAAAAGTAGTTACAGGCAAAAGAAAAATCACAGACAAATTGAGAGAAATCGAAAAATCAAAAAATAGAAATAAAAAACGCAAGTGATTCGAAAACAAAAAAAATTGTTCAAAACCAAGAAACCAAAGTTGAAAAAGAAATGAAAGAGCAATAAAAGATCGAGAGGTTTTTCTGAATTATCTACGAGTATTATTTGTATAATTATGTGTATAATTTTTAAAAAAGGTTTTTTAAACTAGCAAATTTTGTAAGTATTTAAAAATCTTCAAAGCTCTATAAATAGAAAATTATTTACTCTTTACTCTTTAAAAGAAAGTGAAAAAAATAAAACCATATTTTTAATATTCATAATAATTTTTTTCCTTTCCTTTCAATTACTTATTATTGTTATTATTTTTATTAGCACAAAAGCAACAAATTATATTTAATTGATTTAAATTTAATGACTATAATTTTTTTTCGCCGTTTTGTAGAAATTATTTTTATTCTCTCACGTTTTACGTTTAAAACCGAACGAACACAATGAATGGACACAAGAATGTGAAAATAAAAGACTTAAGTAACAAACGTTTATCTCGATCGAATGCAGCAAAAAGCAACGATTAATCAAAATAGAAAAACGTACACATTTAATCATCAGCGTAATAAATTTGAGAAAGTTTAATGGGTAATTATCAGAAATCGACTGTCATCGAATACATACATACATACATACACATACACACATAGTCTCTAATACTCATACTTACCTCGTGAATAAATGAAATTTCAAATATTGATATGGACAAAAGTTGGTACGCAACAATAAACAATGAAATTTATTCATATCAAAACGGGCATTACGTTTTAAAAACAGAAATGTTCCTTTGCTCAGGGCGGACACTGTAAGATAAAAAAAAATGGGTCGGAGAGAGGAGGGATGAGGGGCGATTAAAAACTGTAATGATAACACGCTTAACGCTGATGATATGTACCGAATGTATTTGTTGTTGTTGTTGTCCCTATTGTTAATATTATCGTTTTTGTGGTTATTATTGTGATCATTATTAAAAGTAAATTAAATTTCTGAAACATTTTTTTAAGAAATCGCGAAAAAATCGTATTGTCGTTAAGAACACTGAAGAAAGAAAAAAAAATTTCAATAAAAATATTGAAGAAAAAAACAGATTTCTGTTATCACTCTATTCAGTATTTTACACTGTATTACTGTCGTGACATTGTCACCATCTCACAAGAAAGAACAAAAGAACATCTGCTCTTGTCACTGACACTTAACAAAAAGAAATGATGTCGCTGTTTGTTCCAGAGTCAATCAATAGCGAGCAAAAACCATCGCGAAGTTGGCTGCTTTATTGATCGATGATGGTTGCCAGTTGCTGGCGGCAGTTGGGGGGAGGGAAAGAGGATCCAAACCGCTGGCTGAATGGGCGACATTCCAATGATTAAGCGGCATCTGCTTGAAAGCGATCATCGCAAACAATAAGCGATCTCAATTGGGTTAAATAAATATTTAATGTATTTAATGTATTGACTGCAAGACTGATATCAATATTACGATAAATGTGACACAATCGTCAACATGTAAAAGACAATACATTAACAAATAAGTCGATTATTTATAAACATTTATTATTCTTGAAATCTTTTCGTATTGATTTTTGCTTTAGTATTCATTTTGAAGAAAATAAGAAAACAAAATCCATAATAATTTCAATTACGGTTGAGTTTCGATTTTTTTTAGTCGAGAATTAATTTTTAGCGAATGATTAAAAAGACACAAAAATTCATTTATATTTAATTACTTTGAAAATGATTCTTAAATTAACTTTAGTGCTATCCTTTGTTAAATTTCAGCTGTATTTTATTTAAACTTTGTTCGTTTTTTGGTCCTGTATTTTATTCATTTGTTACTTAAGTTGTTTGTTTAATAAAGACGAATATATTTATTTACAACATTTAATTATGAGTTTTATATTTTGAGTTTAACTTTAATGAAAAAGTTGTGTGCCTTCGGGTGAGATTAAACCCATATATGATAATCATACTATGATTATACTTTGATTATAATACTATGATTTATCTATAAGGCGACTCCATCATGGAGGCGACTCCAAAAATAATCTTCTCCTAAAAATATAAATTAATTTACTCGGAAGAGGTTTAATGTTATTTCAAACTATTGTAACCAATGTTTATTGTTTATTATAACATATTTCATCTTTCTTAAATTATATTTTTAATTATTTATTTAATTATATTTTTAATTATTTACTTTTTTTTGGAAAACTGTAAAGAGTGTGTGAAACTAAATGCAAAACAATTTAGTAATTAGTTTTGTATCGTATTAAATAATAATTACCAACTTCATCATGTAAATTCAGCCAATAATAGATAAAAAAAAAGTTATCACACGGTAATCCCTTCAATCCCTTCGATAATAGATAAAATGATTACGTTATTAAAATTTCGTTACGTTGATGGATGGATACTTTCTTTATTTCGTAACTGTTCGATTGTGCTTTTGTTACTGCACTCGAAAGTGATTTATCTCGATTGTGATCTATCTCGATGAAAATAAATTTATTTTATAAAGTTATTGTATAATTTTTTTTTGAAGATAATTACTTTTTTGAAATGTGTGTTAATGTGTGTTGAAAAAATTAATGAGTTATGGATAAAAAACCTTAATCAAATGGTTATGCTATTTAATGACCACGACACCTATAGAAAGTGATGCCACTATTAATTAATGACCTAATTTGTGTGTATAATAGACGCATGTCATTAATTATTTTGTCATTTGATTAATTCATAAATCATTAATTTTATTACAAAATTTCTTGACTGCTCTTGAAAGCTGAAATAATACTTTTACCTTTAGAGAAATATCTAACTATAATTATCTCTCTTGTCATTTTGACATCTTCTTTACATTTCTTTACAAATTACGATATCTTGAGAGCTCTGAAAAGCTGAAACTACTTTTATACATTAAACAAAATTGTGAAAAAATATATCTTTAAGTAATTAAAAATTTGTTAAAATAGATTTTTTGTTAAATCATCATCACCTTAATTAAGGCTTATGATTTTGGCATTTTCTAATAGATTTTCATTATTTGAAGGGTATTTCATGCTTAAATAACAAAAAAGATAATGAAAATCTGTTTATGATCAGCAAAGTTGTGAACCAGCCAAGTTATGAATCAGCAAATTTATGAACCAGCAAAGTTATGAACCATCAAATTAGGCAAATCATTTCTTGTTTGAAAAAATTCATTATATAATACGAGTACTATTGTATAAAAAAACCAAATATCTTTAATGAAAATAACATGAAACGGTTTTTTTCTTGTCTTCACCGTTTACAGTTTCTCCTCTTTTCTATCATTTTAACTGAGTTAACGCGATTGAGTTCAACGTCAAGGGGCGCAGCAATGATCGATTATTATCATAAAGTAGTTGACGATGGCGCACAACAATAACTGCAGCGAAATACCACAATAACAACAACTACAACAACAAGAGCAACAACTATAAGCACAATAACTACAAAAACAGTATTCATTACATGACAAAATCATGACAATGACACTATCAAAACAAAAGATTTACACGCAATTTTATGATATCAATGTTCGCTTTGATTTCATCTGCTCTTATTATAGTGCTGTTGTTGTTGTTGTTGTTGTTATTGTCGTCGTAATTGTAACATGTACTTTCTTCTTTGTTTGCGTGCATATCTTAGTCAAGTTAACTGAAGTCATCATCATCAGCAAAGAATTTCCGCTTCTCGTTTGTCCGCTCTGTTACCATCATAGAGATGATGTGATATGATATGATATGATATAATTTTGAAACGGTATGATACGAAAATTAAATCAAAAGTTGGTTGAAAGGAAAAAGTTAAAACACAAAAAAGAAAAACCAAAATTTTTGAAGTGGAAAAACGTATGCAAATACATATAATTTTTGATGATTGTTGTTGTGGCAGTTTAAAAGAAAAAAAAAAAAAAACGCATGGATAAGTGGAATAAAGAGTAAACACGATTAAATCCGTACTAACCGAAAGAAGGGAGAAAAATATAACAGAAAAATTATAAAAATATACTCCTAATAAAATAATGGAACAGATATATTAAGAAATATAATAATATATATTATATATACTAATAATAAATAATTATAATAACGGATATAAACATTTTATTTTAAAGAATTAAAGAAAAAAAAATTTATCAAATATTAGGTTTTATTTATTTAGAAAAATTTTGTATTTGGAATTTTTCAAATTATAAAAAGTTGTGGAACAAAACTTAAAAAATTATTCATCAAAGTTTACAGTAAAATACACAAAAACTAAGGAACATATAATGCTATTACATATTTTAGGGGCTTTCAATGGATTTTAAGAGAAATATTATAGATTAGATTCATTCATAAAGCGTATTTATTTCACACGATTGAGGCTCGTGATTCATTCACAAAGCAATTTTAATTTACACGAGCTAGACTCGTGATTAATTCAGAAAGGAATATTACTTTACACGAGTGAGACTCGTGATAAAACCTTAAGGCTTAAGGGGTTAAAGCGTGAAAAAGGTTTCATTTGTTTGGTATTTTCTTTTAATTTTTTGTATATTCTGCCAACAGCTGAATCTCTCTGTTCTCTGTTATTTTCCTTTTGTATTATACCCTTTCTTGTTGCAATGCCAAATCAACCTTGAATCAACCACGAAACAGCTTGTTTTTTGGCTCAGTGTATCATATCGCTTCTCTTTATTATCTCCATACTTAGCTGTACAGCGTTTATTTGTTTAATAAATTGCAAAACCAGTGTCACTAACAGAGGCATGTACTGTATTTTAAAATAACTTGAAAGCTTTAGGAGCTTAATCTAATAAAGCAAAACGTGCTTTTCTTGCTTGGTTGAATAACTTGAGCTTTTTATTAAGAGTTATATAATTATAAATTTGGTTGGCCGTAGTGAAAGCTATCGTATTTTATGGGAAAACTTTAATTGAAGACTTTCGCTCTCCTCAGATGGAGAGAGAGAGAGAGAGAGAAAGAGGACGCTTTATCAGAGAGAGCGAGATTTTCATCTCCTTCTTAACCCGTTTAAGTTCAAAGCAAATTTTGAGTACTATTCCAAGTTGAGCTCGTGTAATATATAATAAAGCAGTTAAAATCCATATTAGGTAAAAATGAGTTAAGCTAAATTCAATATTAATTTATAGAATTCAATTAAAATAATTAAGGCTTCACGAAGATTTTTTGAACTTTATAAAAATTTAAAATTTTATAAAGTTAGGGAAGAATAGAAAAGGATTTTATAAAAAAAATGTAGAATATTTAAACAATTCTATTATTTTTAAATATGTAGGTATTTTATATAAATATAAATGCATTTAAAACAATGAATAAATTTAATTTAATTTTATTACTATTATTATTTGGAAAAGTTTATTAAATAAAATATTAAGTGAATAAAAATGCTCTCCGCCGCCATTCAATTAAACCTAATAAATTAAGTAGACACGAAATAAAGAATGAAATCAAATTAATTTAAGGAAAAATTTGTATTCGCAACGTCATATGTCTCATGATTGCAACAAAGGGAAACGTTAAAAAAGAAAAAGAAAAAAAAGAGAGGAAAGAAAAAAGCTGGAAGGAATAAATAGGCTGAACAATAAGGCCAAAAACACTTCGCCAATAGAAACGGAAAATACACACGCTTTTATTTTTATTCACTCATCAACCAATCCGTCCATTCATCCACGTCCCTCCTACCATCGATTTGGTGCAAACAAATCCAATTTACAATGAATCCAAATTCTGATGAAAATTCAATGAACATTTCACCAAAAACTTCCGTTTTGATGAATGAATACAATATTGGATGAAATGATTAAAAGTTCCGTTTTGAGGAATGAATTCAATATTGGATGAATTGATTAAATGAATGAGTAAAGGAGAGAAATAATGAATGAATAAATGAATGAATGTAGGAATGGCGAATGGTTGTGTATGCGTGTGTATGGATGAACGTTTAAAGGCAATCGAATACAAAGCATTAATTATGGAGCATTCAATCAATTTTCCATTAGCTTTGTGACAGTTGAAACGGAATTAATTTGCCACAATGAAAGCGAAGGCGGCAGGAAAAGGGAACAGAAATGAAAGAGAAATAAAAGGTGCTTAGTTGCTTAAGTAGGAAAAACCAAAGATGAAGACTAGAAGCAATAGTAGTACCAGAACAAGAAGAATATATGAGATAAAATGCTTAAGGTATGTTTTTTTTTTGAAATACCATTTGATTTATTTAATTTATATTCATTTTGTTTTCCTTTTTTTTCCTTTTTTGAAGATTTTTCAAAGAACGTTACTAGTGCTCGGCTGCTGATTCTTGCCCTTTTAAACTGTATTGATCTCAATATGGAAGTTTTATTTAAAAAAAGAAACATCGCAGAAAAGAGAAAGAGGAATAAGAAGACAGAAAAAAATTAACTTCATTAAAAACCTTTTATAAATTAGACTCTTGAGACTTTCGATGTAGATAATTTCAAAAATAATATGAGTAGATAAATAAATGATAAATAATGAACGATAAATAAAGCAGACTTTTAGACAGAATGAGAGGAGGAGAGAGGAGAAGTGACGAGTATAATATTTGCACTATCTTCGCTTTAATATCATACGAAATTAAAGGTAATAAGCTTCCTGTCCCTACACATCATTATCTATTGGGGTATATTCTTCATCAAACTCCTCCTTCTGACTCTCTCAAAGACAAAGTCTTTAATTTTTTCACTTCTCTTCACTAATATACATATCTGTTGCGTACTCTCTCTCGCTCTCATTAACCATTTTATGTTGCATTAAACCTTATCTCAGTCATTGGTCAATGTTACTCGTGCTAAGTTAAGTTGCGTAATCCGTTGATCACTATGATTAAAATGTATAAAATATATTTAAACACATAAAAATCGAACAGAAATATAATTTATTTATAGAGATCTCTTATATGTATATAATTTATATATATGCATGTCTGTGTATAATTTACGTTATATCGTAATATGAAACAGAAATTTAATAAATAATGAAAAGAAATAAAAATAGTTATGTATATTGTAAAAAAAACAAATATGAATTGTGGAAAGTTATAATATACGAGTATTATAAAAATACTCGTATATTATACTCGTAAATTAAAAAAATTTAAAAAATTTATAAAAAATTACAAAGATTTTTAGAAAGAAAGATTTTTCTTATAATTTTTAGAAAACATACATATAAAAATGAGACATAATAATAAAAAAATTAGATTTTTATTTATCTTGAAGAGAAGGGTTAAAAGCATTGAGCAATGGCTCAGAAGAAGCCATAAACTTTCATGGCATTTTTGAAAAAGAAGAGAGAGACTGTAAGAGACTACAAACAGAATTCAAAGGGAACTCCTTAGCTAAAAATCGGCATTATTTTCATAGTAGCTTTTGTTGTTCTTGTTTTGCTGGTTGTTGCTGTTGTTGGTGTCGCTGACGTTGTTCCTGGTCCTGAACGTTGAAATGCCTGCTGCTGACGGCGCTCTCAGGAAGATAGTAATTAAACTTGAACTGAATTAAAACCGTAAGCAATTAAGGTATATTTTCACTGTTGGTGTTGTTGTTGTTGTTGCTGCTGATGTTTATTGCAAGTGTTGTTGTTGTTGTTGTTGCTGCTGATGTTTATTGCAAGTGTTGTTGTTGTTGTTGTTGCTGCTTAATTTCATTGTTATACATGAATCCTAAATAAACACTGAAAGCATCACTTTATGCAATTAAAGCAAGTGCTAAGTCAGTAAAATCGGATTAAAAACGGATTAAAAAAGGAAAGTTACAATAAATATTATGTACGAGTATGTAAATATAATGTAAAGAGGGTCGAATATGCAGCTGCCTTCAAAATTATTACGATTAAATATTCAACAAATGTTGTATTAAAGGAAAGGAGAAGGTAGAAATTTTCACTTTTAAAGTTAAAAATAGTATATACACTAAGAGTACATATGTACATATATGTTACATATATATGTACATACATATGTACCTTAAGCAGACTGTTGCAATATACAGATGCAGAAATATTTGCACAGGACCTATGCTAACCTTATCTATCGTTTATTTAATACGGAATAAGGTTGAAAATGTGAAGCATAGAAATGGTAGGTGCTAGAATCAGGCGAAAGAAGAAGAAGAAAAAGAAGCATACAAGAAAGGCAAAGAAGCGTAATATGAATAAACAAAATTAACTAAGTTCATGGTTGTTGTTGTTTTTACCGTTTTATTACTACACACCATGGCATCTAAAAGGATTCAAAAGGATCAACAAATATTTATCTTCACGGTAAAATCAGCATCAGAAGCAACAGAAACGGTATCTTCCTCTCGTTAAGTCAACCTCTGCTCATTTCCATCAAAGTTTTAGTAAGCCAAATGGTATACCGCAGCCCCTTTTCGTTGTCACATGGTCACATGAAGGCTAGAAGGAGGAAGAGACAACGATGAAAGCCAGCGGAAGTGGTTGGTACTTTTAATGACACCTCTTCTTCTTCTTTCTCTTCTTGTTTCTCTAGCTTGCCTGGCTCTTTTTTATCTTCTGTTTCCTTTTCTCATTTCATTTTGTACTGAAATATACAGTAATTTTTTTATTTAATGCTCTTGTGGGTGAAGCTAAATTTGGCTTTTAGAAATTTGGTGACGAAGGGAGACCTGAGCGTGGTGGGTATGTGTGAAAGGACAAGAAACATGTGGCGGTCATGAAAAAAGGTCATATAAAAATATTTGGAAATATATGTTGTATTTTTTGTAAGCAAAAATTTAAATCTAATAAATTTTACACACTCACTCTCTCATTTATTCACAGATTTTATGAAGGATAATATACAATTTTTTTGTTAAAATCCTTTTTTCGGATCATTTATATGTATCCTCTATCATTCTTTTCTATATATCTATGGTAAATTATAGCTTTCTGTAAATTTATTTATTATTCTGTAAGACTTTTTCCGTTTTAATTTTATACGAATTTTTAATTAACTTTAATATAATAACAATATTTATTTTCGTCCCGTCATGCTCGTTCTCAGGACTCTTCTCTGATGAAGTCTTTAAAATGCAAATCATCACTGTTCGTTATAAGCTTTAAAACTAATGCCGCCATTAACGTAGCGTAATCTTCAATGTTGAATCGTTATCTGCTTTGGTTTAAGAGACTTTGATACTTCAAAGAAGTTGAAGGAATTGAAAACGAAGGCTTTATCGTCGTATAAAATTACGTCTGAATTTTAATACAATTCAAATGAATCGCGTAATTTAAGATTACTATTTCCTGAAGAGTTTAAAACGTTTTTTCTTCACTCTTTTCCAGAAACCTCAATGTCACGGTTAGCTCTTTAATAGTAGAACGATGCATGATGATGTTCTCTGCCAATAGCTAAATTAATTAACCGCTTGCTAACAAAATTTAGCAACGTAGCCGACAACTTTGACAGCATCAAGAGACAGTTTTTATGTGTGGCGTATATTCGCGTATTCTGAAAAAGCGTTGATGTTGCGGAATGAAGAACTGGAATAAGTTGAAATGTTGATGAAACGGAAAGATGTCAAACAAAACACGACAGCGAAAGGCGACAGGCGACACCTTGACAAACCGCAAAGCAACATAAAGGGGGCGTGCGTGAAAGGAGTCAAAGGAGAAGATGGTGGATGTGGAGAGGGAGCGAGAGAGAGGGCAGAGTGTGTCAACACTAGTGGTTTCGAAATGGCTTTGAAAGTAAGTGACTGATACTGTGTTCTTCGGTTGACTGTGACTGATTGTCGAACTGTCGGTCGGTTGTAGTGACATGTAAAATGATTGACTGCATGACTTCATGACATGAATTCAAATCGCTGCAAATGAAATGAAAACCTTCAAGAACCAAAAACCGAATAAGAACAAGAACAACAACTCTTCTTAGTAAAGAAACATGCCCGCAGGACTCAAAACTTAGCCAACCGGAAAAGAAAACGAAAATTAAAGATATCTGAAGGAGGAAAGAAGCAACGTAGAAGGGAAGGAAGAAGGGAGTAAGAAAGGAAGGAAGGAGGGAAGGAAGAAACAAAACGAAACGAAACGAAACAAAACAAAATGAAGAATGAAAAGCGAGAGTCATGCAGTAGACAGAAAGACAGACCAACTTTTTGCTTGAGGATGAACCCTTAGAGGATAACGTGACAAAATCACAGCATAGGAAAAGTAACACCTTCTATACACACACACACACTTATGCAAACACGTTAAAATCAACATAGCCACATTTTCTTATACACACTAACACACACGCACACTTCGGTAAATCTCATCCATTCGTACCCGAAAAGCAATTTGAATAAATTTAAGTGTGGCTTCACTTCCGCTTTCGGATGGTTTGGATGTACTATGCTGTATGTTGCTTTCTCTACTTCTTCTTCTTCTTCTTTTCATTCCTCTTTCTCTTTTCTTTCCATCTTTTATCGTTAAATTTTAAAGTGTAAACGTAAATGATTTTCTCTATATAATTTTATCAACAGAACACAACAACAACAACAACAACAACAACAACAACAACAACAACAAAAACAACAACAACAACAAGGACATTGTTGCAACAACATTGTCCTGCTGCTGTTTCCGGTTCTAAACCTTTGCTGGTGTTGAAGCACGAAAGGAAGCTTAAGCAAAACGCAAACCTAATTGAGTTTGCGTCTGTTTCTGGTCTAACATTGAGTTGACTTGAGCGACTGAAGAGCAGAAGAATCAAAAGGAAGAAAATGTATACATACATATATACACACTTTAAAGTTCGTTTTTCTTTTAATACATAGAATTAAATTTAGGATATTTTGTAAAGCTGTTGAAATTTTTATTTTCGTTGAAAGTAAAAACAAAGAGAACGAAACCGATTTGTCGCCAAATCCAAAAGACTACAATTTAAACCGGATCCAGAAGACCGAATTCATTAGAATCGTTCGGAAAAGTGTAGTCTGATTTCGGAAAATTCTAAGTCGATTTTCAGACGGTTTCAACTTAGTCGCATATTTTTCAAAAAGGTACAGTTTTAGTTTTTCTTTCAAAACTTTAGAGTTTTAATGAGTTCAATTTTGTGGGCTTCTTTTTCTTAATTAAGAATAATGTTTGTCATTTAATCTATGTATGTATCCTCTATCATTATTCTGTTTTTTTTTAGTATGCTAAGTTATAATTTTCTGTAAATTTATTTATTATGCTATTTGCCCTTTTCCGTTTTAATTTTATACGAATTTTTAATTAACTTTAATATAAAAAATAACAATATTTATTAATACTTTCTTCCGTTCCATCGTGCTCGTTCTCAGGGCTCTTCTTTGATGAAGTCTTTAAAATGAATAAAAACTTTTTTAATGATAGGTTTGGGTGTTACCAACCGCCATTTTATTGACCATGAAGTCAGGTGAGTATGAGTATATATTAAAAATATACACAGCAAGGTTAGTCCTTAGTTGGCGTAAGGAAAATCATTTGAATTTTATTCGCAATAAAGAGTTCTTGGGAAGAAGTTATTATTTTGCGACTTCATTGCCTTTCAGAATTCACGTAGCTCATAAATTCGTCTATTTGAGATTGTAAGTATTGATCTCGTGTATTTTGAGATATCTTTAATTACTTTATACACTCAAACACATACTCATACTATAAAAGGAAAAGATTACTTCAGTAATTCCACTAAATTGAAGTCTGACTTCAGTGTTTGAGAATATACTAATCACTTTTTGTTAACGAGAGCAGAATTTATCTCTTCACCAATTTTCAATTAATTATATCGCACGTCAATTGAGATACTAATTATTGTTACTATATAGAGATACCCTTCGATACTGAAATGTATTTTCGACCCCGTTTACCCAATGGTCAGTTAGCTCATGTCGCCTGGCAAATCCGTCTACTCTACACCACTGTAATTTGGCCTTTTGACGCCGATGGTGATGGTGCTGACAACTGGCGCGTGCAGTGCTTTGATGGGTTGAGGAAAATCGCTGGTCTCCTGGTCTGGGCACTAACAACCGCCCTTGAGTTGGGCTTCGTCATAGACAATTCCAATGATGTACTTCTCATGCTGGACGAAATGTCAAAATTATTGATAGTGGTGGATGTATTCATGCGTACCACGAACGTGGTTTTGATCAATAAACATTTAAAAGCATTTCTAAAGGAATTCTATGCCAAAATCTATATCTCAAAGTAAGTAAAAAAGCATGTAATGACTTGACTTCTTTGTAGTTTATTTTTTTTTATTTCCAGGACTGATGATGCAAAAACTTATCGTCAGATTGAACGTTACTTACTGCCGACCGTGCTTTATTCTTATACGTACCTCGTGGCCGTAATGTCGACCTCGGCCATTGCATTCGTCGGTCTCTTCTCGAATCAACGCTTATTAGTCTTTAATCTGTGGTTACCTTTCGATATGACTCCTCTGTATATCTACTTGCCGGTTTTGTTGAGCAACTATTGGATTAATTTGTCTGGCGTTTCATGCATTGTTGGTGAATCCAATCTAATGGCCACCATCGTTTTGCATTTGAATGCACGCTACAAGCTGTTGCAGCAAGAACTTAGAGAGCTCTATGCTTCGCTGTTGGAGCAAGATCTAGAAGTTGAGGAATTGCAGCCTCTTCGTAGCTGTCATGGTCATGGCCGTAGCTCTCAAAGAATTTTGCAGAGGTTCCGTCAGAGACTGGTGATGATTTTGCAACGCAATGTAGAGTTGAATGATTTTGCGGGCAAGCTACAGGCGATTTACTCATTTCGCATTTTCGTCATGCTCGGTTTGAGTGCGATCAATTTGTGCGTCTTGGGATTTACGGTAGCAACGGTTTGTATACGTAGCGAGAATGACAACAAAATGATTCATGAGTGACTTCCTTTTCTTTTATTCCAGCATGAAATTGAACCTTCATTTCTCTCTCCCGTTACTCCGTATATAATTTGGGCTAGTGCAAAAGTCGTCGAATTATTGGTTCTGGGCGAATTGGGTTCAAGACTACTCGAAACTGTACGAAGATAATGAAGAATTTTCTTTAAAAAATCTTTTCTTTTATTCTTTTTCTTTTCCTCTCTCAACCTCAACCTCAGACAAATGATCAAAGCTCCTTTTATTATCTCTCTAATTGGGAAGATGTCATTCAAAGATCAAATAATTCTGTGGAGAATACTCAGCTGATGAAACTGATTGTGCTCTCCATTGCATTGAATAAAGAGCCCATCATTTTGACAGGCTTAAAATTTTTCAATCTCTCACTGAGAACATCTATTTCGGTAAGCATATAAACTATCCTATCCTTCTTGTGTAAACTTAGTCACTCTCTGCATTCTCTCTCTTCTTAGATTTTACAGGGTGCCTTCTCCTATTTCACTTGTTTATATGCCTTACGTCAAGGATAAGAGATGTCAAAAGTATGATGAGCAAGATGAAGAGGGATTGATTATAGGATCAATATTTGTTCAATATTTTTCTTAAGCGATCATAAGCTTTTAGTCGTATGTATTTGGTAGTGGTAGCAGTAGCAAAATATTTGCACTATTACGTATAAGATTTTAGTATTGTAGTTTAATAGTATCTAATCAACCATTTCTCAGATTTCTCTCAGAGTAAATATCAGTATTAAAAAAAGATCACTATTGAGAAAAGAAATTACTATCTTTTAAATGAGTTGGAAAATAATTGGAAAGAAACACAATCTATGGGAAAATATCTCCCAAACAAATATCATTGTCAATGGGAAAATATCATCAAATGGCTGCCATTAGAAATTGCGTAATCCTCAGAATAGTAAAAAAAAGAGATAGCTAGAGATCTATATATCATAAAAATATCAGATTTTCAAAAGTTACAAAATTATATAACATTCTGAGAGAGGATAATTTTATTAAATTATAAAAGTAGTAATATCGTTTAAGCTGATAAAAATAAAAAGAGAATCTATCGTAGTACAGAATCTGGTGTAAATAAATGTACTCGTCTACTTGTTAACGTCTCCATCGTATACATTTTTTTAAACTTTAGTATTTTTCCATAATGGTTGTAGAAATTCTGAAAAAATGTTTACGAGGAAAACATTTTCGCATGCCATTTACTTGTCATAACTTTAATCATGCTTTCTACCCTCTCGGCGGTATGTTACACCCACTTGGCTTAAAAAACAGAGCTGGGACGGCTAAAGTATATGAGAAAAACCGCTAAAGATTAGCATGAAAAACGTTTGAAACTGTTTTGTGGCACCTTTCGTGCCACGAGCACATTCCGGACACCCTCACCGCCTACCAACCTTCCTCCTTTTGACCGGTTAGGTGGCTTCGTGACTTTGAGTTCTCAGCTCTTCAAAATGAAAATTCCAAATTGTTATAGCCATTTTTTTTTGTTAAATTTGTTTATTTACTTTTTAGTGTTATGCATGGAGCGTAGTTGCAACACTCTGTATATTCATACATTGACATGAGTGTGTGTGTGGTTTGTTGTTGTGTTCTAGGTGTTGTTCTCTTCTCGCTCTTGCTGTTCTTCTTTTTAATGTAGCTAAATTTTTTGTGCCGTGTATGACATGAAAATTACTCAAACCAACAACGAAAAATGTTGCTTCTTTTAACATATACATATTTATTTTATACTCGCAAAATTTCTCGTGCTTTACATAAGAGACATCGGCACTGTGGAATGGTTGGCTTGGTTTGTTTTTTTTTTTCCGTTGCAAATATTTTGTTAACACATCAGCTTAAATTGTAACAATATGGTGGCGATAAACATCGTCGTGGCACAAGTGATGCCACACTGAATCTTAGCAATGCCGAAAATGCCAACGTAAAAGAACGTGTTACTCTCTTAACGTATGCACAAGGCGTCGTCAACCAGTTCTACTAGATCCGGGCCGAAATCAGGCCAAACATGACTTTTAAGAAGACGGTTTAGTGTGGGTGGAGCTTTTAGAATAAACATTTTTTAAAGGATATACGAAGTTAAGTTAAGAAACATTTTTAAAAGAAAATACATATTTGTATTTTTATTTTAGAGTAAAATTTTAAGTTATTTTTAACGTAATCTTTAAACAATTAAAAAAAAGGCTTAGAAAAACGAGCAAAAAACTAATGCACAACACTTCTAAATAATAACAGACAAATTTTTTGTGAAAAATTATGAAAAAAATCGAGTTTTAAAATCATATTTTCTGATATTTTCGTGCGGATATTTCTTCATCTATTTGAATAATTCGTGCATAAATTAGACCGTATTGTTTTGTAATCGTGGTTTTCCCAATCATAACGAAATTTCCAGTGCGAAATTATATATATATATATTTTTTTTTTTTTTTTTTGTTTTTTCAATATTAAATACGTACCTGCGCCATTAAATCATAATAAACTATATTTTATTTCCGGAATTAGCGGTGAGTCGTTTCATATTATCAAATCGAGGTTTTGTTGACCCGCTGGTCATAGTTTGCCGAGACCTGTTCGACAAATTAAAGTATGTGTGGAAAGAAAAATTTGCGTGCGTGTGTGTGTGTGTGTGTAAAGTGTGTATGTTATTGCGTTAATATGCCTTTGCTCTTTGTCTTCATCGTTGTAAATTTGCGTACGTTCCTGCAAAAAACTTATTACCATTAAAACCAAAACAAGCTTCCGGTCGGTGTGTTTTTTTTTGCATCCACAAGCCATAAATTTGTTAACACATTTCACTTTTTTTCTCTCCCTCTTTTACGCGACAATGTAATTATTTTTCTTTTTCCACTTATTTTTCTATAATTTTTTTTTTATTAGTCTTTGCTGGGTTTTTTTTTGGTAATGAAAATTTGTCTGCTTATAAAATAAACCTAATGAGTTTCTTAAGTTTATTCTTCTCCTTTACTTCTTTTCTTCTCCTTTCTGTTTTTTGGTTGTTGTTTTTGTTGCTGTATATTTGCTACGAGTATATGACTTTCTTTAATGATGATCTTCAATTTATTTCATTGCTTTGAGTCCTTTACCATAAAATCTTGTCATTAATCATTGAATCATGGAGCTCCATTTGTTGTCTGACGGTGGTTATGGCTGATAGAGAAAGGGTTGTTGTATTTGCTTTCGCTGGTTGTCGTTTACGCTTGATCTTTCACGCCTTTTATGCTTTCGAATGATGGTTGATGAAACGTTTGTATGACGTTTAGCAGCGTTTAATCCAGCAGCTGGATTTTGAAGCTACTCGTACTTTCTACTGAAGGTACAGGCACAGATGTATGATTATCAAGCACCTGACTCTGTATCTTCATCCATTTGATCGTTTCTTCTTGCGTCACTTCTTAATTTTAAGCCTTGAGTAAAAGATTGAAAGTAAAAAAAAAAAAAATACAGCAACTAAAATCACAATGTACACTATTTTTATCTTTCCTCTTCTGTAGACTTACCTTTTCCCGACTACCCTCCAGCGGGTACGTTTTGATCAGAAGAGTCCCACCCAGCAAGGCTCTAGCAAGGGATTTAATGTACATCTTGTACTCGCTGGAATAAGTCAATTTACGTTGCATCTACCGGCTCTGGTGGTAATACCTGCATCCTGTCACCACTACCGTCACCCTCATCAACTCCATCACCATAAACTACAACCGTATTCACTTATCCCGAGAGAAACAAGCTCAAGTTTAATTTAGTTTTTCATATTCTTCTTGTCCTTTTTCGTTTTTCATCACCACCTATTTTTGCTTCACTTGGTGGGGCCTTCCTTATCCTTTATACTTCCGTTTATACCACGCTGCTACGATACTTGCTTGGCATAAATTGACTTCAGTTAAATCCGGTATGATCCGGTAGTGGCGGATAGAATGCTGAGCTGTGGCATAGAAAATAAATTTCCTTGTTGTTGTTGTTGGTTTTTGAATGTTTTCTTCTATTTTTTGATGTATGTACATATTTTCTGAAGACAGGACAGAGCCTTGGATTTAATTAATAGTTAATTATGCAAGGAGAATAATGACTTCAGCGGCTGTTGTTTGATTTTCTTTATTAATCTTTTAATATGTATGTACTCGTACATACATATGTACATACATATGTACCTTTAAAATAGCTTTATTATACTTTAATTTCTTTTTAAGCAATTTAAACATAAAAGTCATTATGATTCTTGAAAATTATACTCTTTTCGTCGTACTGTTAGAGGTTCTAAATATATACATACATATGTAACGGGTGCGCCATGTTATGTCGGTATGTAAACATTAAGTAACTTTAACATTTATCAACCGATTGACTTTAGTAGACATGTTTTTGAAACGTCAATTCAGCGCAATTTTAACCATAAATGACTTCATACCAAAACAACTCTCCGAAATAGTGACAGTGTATATTGTACGCTGTACATTGTCGAAAATATCGTGGCCAAAAAGCACCATCTGACAACACTATTCGGTGTCGAATTTTATGGTTTTTAAATATTCAAGAAGTTTTAAAATATTCATACAAAGAAGGTTTTTTCTCGTTTTTTAAACATCAGGAAAGCAATTTGATATGGATCATTGGATAAACACAAAAAAAAAAACAAACAGTAGACAACAACAGCAGCCACTCCGTAACAATTTTTCCTCAAAAAAAAGAAAAAGGATTTTTTAATTGTTAGATTTCATTTGTTAATTTCATATTTATTCAGCTTAACCTCAACACGAAGGCAAATAAATACAGACGCAAATACTCGTACCAGTCCTTGCATAAAAGCACAGAAACACAGGTAAAGTATACCAACGTAACAACAACAACAACAACAACAACAACTTGCATAAACACAAGTAAAAGCGAACTAAATTTTGAATTGACGATCAGTAGGTTGGTCGGTTGGTTGGTAGGAAAAGCACTCTCCTGGTACTCGACTGCAGCAGCAACATTGCATAACAATGCCAACCAACGGCAACAACCACAACAACTGCGCGAACAACAATAATAACAACAAAAACCTCGAACTCTGAGAGCCAGCTAATTGAATTCACCTGCACCGGTGCACCTGTATTGAATGAGGCTTCGCAAACAGCGCTCTGTAAACCACTTATAATGAGAGCAGCAGCTTCACAGCCTGATGACGGGCTTGGCTGGCTGCTTGGATGATTGCTGGCAATTCTCCCTTCCTGCATACCACTCTCCCACGGCAAGCAACGCATTTTACTCTCTTCTTTCAATCTACAGCTTAGCATCCAGCAATAGTTTCTGTGGTTCGGTTGGATGTATTGGGTATGCGACACAGAGTGATTGAGAGAAGGAGAGGAGACCGGAACGAATCCATCTCCTGTTATTGGTACACCGAGTAAAAACGAGTAAATCGTGAAATGTATATTGTTTATAAAAAATATAATACGTAAAGTCGCTAAGAAATTATGATTTACAAAAAAAAAAAAATCACATAAAATAAATAATAAAATGAAAAAAATTATTAAAATGAAAAAGATTTAGAGGAAAAACTTAAAAAGAGGTAATGACGGTATTTATGTACATATTTTACGGTCTCGTATTTTTGACCAAAGGACGAAGACGAAGAAGGAGAAGAGCAAACAAAGTGTAATGAAATCATAAAGTAAGAAAAAGTTAGGTTTGACCATTACCTTTTAATGTTTAATGTTGTAATATTCTCTTTTATGAATTGTTCTTTAATACGAGTAATATTCCCGACGAATAAGAAGAAGAATAATAGTACATATACAGTTTGTAAAGTATGGAAGTGAAATCATCAATGGATCAAATTTTGGTATTTTTTAAATAGAAATACCTTTATTTATTATACCTTTTAATACCAATTTTTTTTTACTTTGAAATTATTATGTTTGATGACTTGCATCCTTTTATAATAACATTGATTCTGTTTTTCTATTACCAAAAGCTTCTACCTTCTTTTTATTAAAAAATCATTCGGAAAAATTATTCTTTTTCGTTTATGAAGAAATTAGGATTACAACATCATGTTGTATGTCTATTATTATTATTATTATATATTTGTTAGAAACATACATTTTTGGTAACAATTTTATAATGAAAGAAGAAGTCGGTATTTTGACAGTAGAGGATAGATACAATTTCTTCTTTATGTTCAATTCAATATATGATAAATTATATTTCAGTACTGTAGTAATTATCTACTTCTGCTCGTTTTCCTAATACATAAATACATACTTTTGTTATTTTTTCTTTAAGTCCATTAGTACTTTCAACAAATATCCAGAAATAATATTAAATATGTATATTGCCACATTTCATTGATTTTTTAAAGGTACTATTTGATTGTAATTTGTATTAAAGGCATATTCTAAAGATAGGAGATTTTCTAACATAAAGTAAAAATTTGATTACAGAAACCTAACATGGCTTAAGAAATGCCAATATTAAGGCTCACTAAATGGCATTGTGTGTGTATCTGATTTAGAATTATAGATTGAACTTAACAAAAGCTAAATATCGAACACACTTTGATAAATTCTGGCGCAATTTAAGTTAAAACAAGCAAAGCGAAAAGTACCTTGTGTCTTTAGTCTTCAATTTTAAACGAGTATTTTAAATTTAAAATCGAAAAAAATTCAACGAGTTCTTGTAGCAAAAATTTCTCTCAGTGCGTTCCTTCTCAATTGGCACTTTCAGGAGCGCAACTAGCAGCAGCATAACGAATGAATGAAGAAAAAGTGTGTTAATATTGCACCATCGGTCATTGACATGTAAGAATGTTAATTCAACCACTATATCCTTTGCGATTTCATATTTTCATCTCTCTTCAAACCCTCTCTCTTCAATTAATACGCCGGTCTTCAAGTCTCTCAAGACTCTCCATTCTCCAACTACGAAATCTTCGAACGCAATCGAAGCGTCGAACAGTTGATACACAATCGCACATGCATACACACAAACGTATTCTTAACCACCCACTAACCGTATACCCGAACAGAGCCTTAACAAATTCCATTGCCTTGTAATCCAAGAGAAACCTGAGGAGACCAAGAACGTAAAACATCAGCATCAGGTGCAAGGGTCAGGAATCAATAATTTTCCAATTAAAATACAAGCTTGCAATATTCGCAATCGAAAGGAAAGAACCACGATGGTAAAACGGGAAGAGAGAAAAAAACGTAAAGCTCGCAATATCTTCTCAAGAGCTGGTGGATTACTTTCAGTTGCAGCTGATTTAATTGGTTACATCGCACCATGGCCATGCCATGCCATGTCGATTGTGGCCAAGTTAAGTGAAAGCATTACAGGTCAAAAAGAGTGTATAAGGGTTAAGTGTTGAAGGAAGAGCTTAAGTATGTTTTGTTGTGTGTTTGTGTGTGCGTACGGTCGTGGTCTGTTGCGAATATCGTTGGTCGAAAGCGTTTTTGTATTTTATTACTCTTGCACGCGAGCAAAATGTTTCGTACGGTTACTTTGTAGCTTCTTGAATGGTTTGGTTTCTATTACCTTCATTTAAAATCAATTTTTTTTTTGTGATCCACACCGTGAGAACTAAACGTTTATAGAGCGATTGAGATGGAAGAAGTGGTCTTAAAAGCTTACCAAGAGGCTTCATCGTGCAAACTCCTTGTGCACTTTATTTAATTAGAATAAGAACGAAAGGAACGAAAAATAACATAGAGTTAAAAGAACAAGTTGTCTCTACTCTTAAATAATTCTTTAAATCCTTCACTCTCTTTAAAACCAACAGATTTGGCCGAACTTCAAAACGCTTAAGAAGAGCGCCTTAAGCTACGAGTATATTTGAACATAATGACGTTATTTCCTAAAGGAAGTTACTGTCAATTGGCCAAATTACAAGCACAATTAAAATGAAACTTGTACTTGCAAATAAAAAGTATTCTTAAAATTCTTAAACTGAAGACGTATGCTGATCTCTATAGCCTTCATCTACACAGTGCGCTCTACTACGCTCATCTTCCTTTTGCACGCTCTACTACTGTATGCTCCACTACTCTACGCTCTACTTTCATCTGATCTGAAATAATATGTTCGTATACACGAGTTTCTTTGCAATTTAAACAAATTAATTCAAATTAAATTCGTTGTCACGTACACTCTGTTCATTAAAAGAGAAATGCACTATGTCGCAAGAGTGCATGGAAATGCATGAAGACACACGTACACGTACACACGTTCTGAGTGAGAGACGCTCAGAATTCAGCACATGAATTTTTCATTGTATTGTAAGTATTAAATATAATATTTGAAGTCCGTAAAACGAAAAAATAGGAAAGAGAGCAATAATCACAATATTATATTACGACGACACCGTGAGAAAAATCCCGTAGGAGATAGGAAGAGAGCGAAGAAACAATTCTAACAGTTGTTTTCCAGATTTTGTTTTCACATTTAAAAGAAAATCAAGTATAGTTTACAGTTAAAGAGATGATGAAAGCGCTAGACTCTTTTCACGTCACAGGGAAGAAACAAGAAGGAAAATTTATATTCTATATAACGAATGAAACTTCAGTCATGATCAGTGATTATATCAGATCAGTTAAAAATTTTGTTTGACATAATTTTAATAGTCAGTGCTGAAATTGTACTCATATTGTACGACGTAATTGATTTTAAATCTATAAATGGTTTTTTAAACTTATTAAATCTTTAATAATTTTTGGATTCAGTGATAAAGAAAATAGTGTTGGTTTTTTTTCCTTCAATGAGTCAATGTTAAATTTAGACTCAAAATGCAAAATCTGTAATAAATTTAAACTTAATTATAATGAAAAACATTGAATTAAAACTCAATGATAAGGAAACAGTGTTCAAGCTAGACTCAGTGATAAAGAAAATGGTGTTTGGATTTAATTCCTCAATAAGTCAATGTTGAATTTGGGCTCAAAATGAAAAATCTGTTATAAATTTAGACTTTATTATAAAGAAGCAGCGTTTAATTAAGACTCAATGATAAGGAAACAGTGTTGAATTAAGACACAATGTTATAGAAACAGTGTGAAATTTAGACTCACTGATAAAGAAACGGTGTTGAATTTATAATCAATGATAAAAATACAGTGTTGAATTTAGACTCAATTGAGAAAGAAATAGTGTTGAATTTAGACTCAATTGAGAAAGAAATAATGTTGAATTTCGACTCAATTAAGAAAGCAACGGCGTTAAATTTATAATTCGTGGTTAAGAAACGGCTTTGAACTTATACTAAATGATAAAGAGACAGTGTTGAATTTAGAATCAAATGAGAAAGAAATTGCGATGAATTTAGATACAATTGAGAAAGAAATAGTGTTCAATTTAGACTTAATTTGGCATACTCGATTTTGAATTTAGACTCAGCTTGCAGCGAGTAAATGTATAAATTGGACAGGACTCAATCTTGTGAAATCTCTAAAGCCTATAGACTCGATAATAAAGAAACAGTGTTGATTTTAGACTCAGTGATAAAGAAACAGTGTTGATTTTAGACTCGATAATAAAGAAACAGTGTTGATTTTAGACTCAGTGATAAAGAAACAGTGTTCAGTTTAGACTCAGTGATAAAGAAACAGTGTTGAGTGTTGAATTTATACTCAATGATAAGGAAACAGATAAGAAAACAGTGTTTTATTTAGACCGATTTCCTACGTAATCGATTTTGAACATAAACTTAAACTTACCAAATCTACAAGAAATTCAGATCCGGTCATCAAGAAACCGTGTGCAAGGAATGGCATAAATTTTTGTAATTCGTAAGTCGTTATACATATAATGTCATTCACCCATAATAAAATATCTCTCGAGTATCATAATATTTTCTTATAAATTATATTAATATTTTTTTATAAAGCTTATAACGCATTTATGTTAATTATAATTATAAGTATCGTACATATAGACATTTTTATATATCCTACAACACTCAAAGGATGTGTATTTAATTGAATATATTTTTCTTTCATGCGTATTTTGTCTGCTCTCTGACTCACTGCAATTAAGTAAATACTTTCTAAACTTTGCATTATTCTTGGTAAAGAGTGTTATTATAATCCTCTACGAAATTTCTGGGTTTAAGAGCAACAACAAACAAAATGCAAAGTTAAGCACTTTAGTAACAATTTTCAATTTTGCCAAGGATGCAAATTTGGTAAGCACTTAAAATTCTTTACTATCTAACATCCTTCCTTCCTTTTTTACTTCCTTCCTTCCTTCTTTCCAATCGTTTCTTCTCAGCTGTTTCTAATGCCAACCACTTTTTGAAATTCTTGCAAACTTTTTCTCAAGTTGCCTCAAGAAGGAATTTCAGGTCCTGTCAGCTTTTGGTTGATGTTAGAAAGTCTTAGTTGTTATTGTTTTTGGTTTCATAATGTTAAGGATTGAATACTTGATACGTGAAGATACTGTGTAAAGAAATGGAGAAGCTTTTCATAGCAATTTAATACGTACGTTTTAATTGCAATACATCATATTGAAATACAATACTGTATTAAGAGAAAGCAAATTTACGTCTCCATCACCACTTACGAGCACCAGACTGGATACTAGACCGCATAATACCCATAACAACAACACAACACACAGCGATAGCAGCTATAAAAGGGTTAAAATAAAAACATCTCATTTGCGGCTCTTTTAAAACACAATCAAAAAATAAACAAAGTAGAAAAAAACAGAAAGTATGCAGATTAAAAACCTTGGTTACTTTACTTACATACTTATTACCACCGCTCAACCTCACCCCCCCTTCGGACACAAATGCACTTACTCATTTTAATCAAATGAGCTCAGTCCAGGGCCTGACGCCCGCTTTGATGCATTGAAATTCTTTGCACTGATTTAAAGCCACCGAATGAATGGCTACTATGGGTTACTGAATCCTCCTCCGACATCGAGACAAAAGCAGCACCACGACTAAAAGCTAACATCATGACGTATTCCAAATGGACGACGTGCTGGACGGACAGTTGATGGATGGATGCATAGGATTGATGGTGGGGGATGGATGGAAATGTGAAAACATAGACAGATGGACGTAGGACAGACAAAAGGTCATAGACAGACGGATTCTATCAAACACTCCAACACTCAGGTAGACAGCTATCATCATAGATAGATACTATATAGAAGAATGGTTGTATGAAAAATGTTCAGAATAAGTATAGAGCGAGAGAGAGAGAGAGAGTTGGTAAAGGCATGAGAGTAATTGAAACAACCGCTAATCCGCTGTACTATGATTAAATTTTAATTAAGTCTGCTACTACCAACCGACTTTAGCTGACTTCATTGACCGTAACCGACACAGGCCGCTGGTACTTATTTGTCAATTCTTGTGAAAAACGATTATATCGATTCGCTGAACACTCGGATTGAACTTCATTAACCGATCCACGACTCCAGAAGCTCTGTACAAGGGTCATTATTGGTGTGGAAGTAGAGTAACGAGTGCTGAAGCGCCAACGACTTGTAGTAACGAGTAATTTGAGTTTCTGTTTTGCTGATAATGACAATGACACTGACACTGACACTGACATTGATTCTTTCAATCTGATACTCCGATACTGATAACGAGTAACTGGTTTTATATTGGACTGGATTCTATAATACGATAATTAAGATTTAGGGTTATTGTTTAACTGTTTAAGTGTTTCTCAGCCACTCAGTTACTCTGTACCATTTATTTTATTATTCATTGTGATCAATCACATTGTGAAGGGGGACACATTCGCGCATTGGAAACAACATACAACATTTCAACCTTCAATTAATAATTGACTGTTAGATTCGTGGATCCGCTCCATGAATTAAGGGCAGGTCATCGGACAAATTGAGATCAGATTAATTGACATTTGTTGGCAATTATACGCAAGTTGGCAACATTTACCTGCTGACGACGACGATTGCCATACTTGAATAAATGCTCTACAGATTAATTTGTTAATGCAGTGAGGATTGAAGTTGAGGAGAAAGAAGAAAGGGTTCGTTAACAAAGAAGCTGCTTTCAGTCGTTGTTGCTAAACTTTTGCGGTACGAAGTAAAGGAAGAAAGTTTAATTAATTAGCAAGACGAAAAGTTGCCGTTTGGAGTGAAGTTGTTTCGGTATGAATTGAATTCATGCAAAAAAGTGATGCATGCTTCTAGGCGCGTCTCATTCAGAAAGTGGAGAAAACTCTGGGAGAGTGGCTTCGTTAATTAAAAGTAAAGCACAACTATGTAGAGTATATAAAACTGAAAACATATATTCACACATACAAACACATACGCATGTAGTTATATATATATATATATGGATGTACGAGGATATATGTCTCTTATGCACACTCGTTGGGTAACAAATAATGAGGAAGAACTTTTATGAAATCCATTCTGCTGTATTATAAAAAGTTTTCTTTCAGAAGTGTACGTACAGTTGTTGTTGTTGTTGCTTACGCATATGCACACTATACCTCGAATTTCCCTCAGGTTTTGTCGTGTTGAGTTTTTATATACGCGTGCATCCTTTCCGTAGCTAACTCTGCTCTTCTTCTCTTTAACCATGAATTTAGGAAATGAGCTTCTTACGAAGTTTTTTCAAGCATATTTCTTTCCCATTTTCTTTATTGTGAACTTTTTGAGTTGACAGATTTGCTGGAAAATTAACAACACGTGCTGCAGCGGCGGTAGGAACAACATCAACTAAAATGTCAACTGCGGGGACAACCTACGATGCGATGAAATTTGTGTACTCAAATTTTCATTCCTTTGCAAACTCTCAACTTCTTGACTCAAGAGAGCGCAAACAAGAGCGATTTTGCAAAGGACGCAAAACGCAAGTATGCATGTGTATGTATGACGCCTATGTATGTATGTAAGCCTGATAAGGAGTAGCTTTAAAGAAAAAAATAGATGAAGAAAAAACACGAATTTCTTGAAAATGCTGACGAATTTAAATGCCTAAAAGTGGATAACGAAAAATTGAACGTGTTGAAAATAGCAACAGCGTTCAACAGAAAATAAGAAGAAGAAGAAGAACAAGAAGAAGAAGAACAAGAAGAAGAAGAAGAAGATGAAGAAGCAGAGATGGATAAACAAAAACAAATTCAGCTATCATTGGTTAAAGTCTAGTAAAACAACAAAAACATAAAAAAACAGCAGCAACAACTACAATAACAGCATAATACAAAAGTCAACAAAAACAACAATATTCACAATTGCATGAACGTCAGCAGCATCAGCAGCATCATCTGCAAATAGGAGTAAAAGAAGAAGAAGAAGGCGAAGAACAACTACAAGAGCAATGACAATATCTTGTGTACCAGACAAGATACAACAACAACAACAACAACAACAATTTACACAAGTACCGCACGATCCTGTTCAACAGCAGCTGCAACTTTTCGCTGGCAGGAAGTGAATCCATTCTTCCGGAGCGGCTTCATTTAATATTGTTTGCAAGCTGCTGCTGCTGCTGCTGTTGCTGCTGTTGCTCTTGTGGTTATTATTGTTGTTGTTGTTGTCGTTATTGTTATTTGTTGCCGCAACTCCTGGGGCGAAATGCAGTCGAATTCAACCAGTGTAAAGAGAAAAAATTACGCATGCCTTCTTCGCAGCATAAAGTTGAACGGAGAGCGAGCAGCCGACGCAACGAGTCAGCATCGTTCGTACAAAATACTGCGGGCAACATTTACCGTTTTAACGATTTAACGACACCAGGATTATCTTGAGAGTTACTAGATTTAATATTGGCAGGGAAGGATTTCTACGATAAGGAATGAAATCCAAATTAACCTTTCTTTCTTCCTTCCTTCCTTTTTTCCTTCCTGCCTTCTTTCTAGTAGCTCCCACATTTTTCAAGCATTCTTTAACCAATTTTATTGATGACTTAATTCGTTTGTAATAAAAAAAAGAGTGCAAACATTCAATAAAATCGTCACTCTCCTTTGATGTACCTTCCTCGACTTCTCATCTACGAAAGAGAATGGCAGCGATGACTCTCACGCGTTGCACTTCTACTATACATACTCATACATACTCCCATAAATAAATACAACATCATCCCTGTAGGAAAGTTTGTATATGGTAAGATGTACGTATTTATGTATATCGAGGAAGACCACTCTTTGCCTTTTTAAGATATTTGTTGCATTTATTTCTTTAGCTTGCATTTTCAGCCCAATGCAATTCTATTGATAAGCAAATTTTATTCTGAGAAAATTTCATTTTGATTATAAATTTTTTAATTTTTAATTTTGAATCGTTGTGAATTTTAAATTTTTTAAACGTACACGTAAACACGTTTTTTACGTTTTTATACGTTTTATCATTCTATGGTTAATGTATTCTTATATTCGTGATGTATGGACTCTTGGTGCATTCTAACACTAAAGATTATACTTACTTAAAGAAGAGCAATAAAACAGGAAACAGCAATAATATAGTCGGTGGTTCTTTTTTGGGTGATATAATGCGGGAGCAAATTTTGCTATTTAGGTTCTTCTTTTTTCGGGGACAAAATACAGCGAAAAATTTGGTTATTTAAGAAAGCAGGGATACAGCGGTAAAAAAATACGTACATTACTATGTCCTGTGTGCTTTCATAGATCCATATGTATCATTGACGAATTCATGAACGAATTAGAAAAAAATGAATGATGACTTACTTTCCTATTGGGTATACATATAATGTCTGAGTTTACATATATGTGTGTGCGTGTTTGTTGAGGATGTGTATACATATGTATGTTCCCGATTAACTGCAAGCATAGAATGTGGTTAATAAATAAACCATGTCAAAATGGCGCAAACCGTACTGGGTAAGCAATGAAGCTAAAGGATAAGAAGAAAAAACTTGCCAAAAAAAAAAAGGAAAATTAACTCTAAAAGAAAAGTAGTAGGTAAAGACGTGTAAAGAATATTGTGAAAAAAATTGAAGAAAAATAAAAAACAGAGGAAATTTTAAGAGGAAAAAAATATGAAGTAAACCAGATACAGCATTAAGAAAAAAGAGCACAACTATATGCATAGCATAGTATTTATTTATGCACTGAGAGAAAAGTAATTGGAATTTAAGAAAAATGTGAAAAAGTATATGAAATAAGAGAAATTATATAAGCATGCTTCGATGACCTTTTCTGTTTTCATTATGCCTTCGATTTTTGTCATAAGTTCTACGACAACAAAATAGAAAAAAAGAAAAAAAATTCGAAAAGAGCTCTTTAGTTATTTAGCCGACAGAATAATAGCAACACTTTTAAATATAACTAAAATCTTAGTAAAAAAATACTTACTGCAATGTTTATTTGGTTTTGTCTGCTAATATATATTCTCTGCTAATACATTGTAAACTGAATGCAATCAAATCAAAATAGTAATTAATTTAATTGAACATTTAATTTAATTAGGTAATGCTAAGTATTAGGTAATGTTTAAGAATTAAATAAACAACTAAAATAAAATTGACTTACAAAAATAGTATATACAAAACGATGTACGAAGGTTTTTCGTTTTATCTTTTATCTTTTTTGTTGTTCATAAATTGTTAACACTTTTAGTATTATAAAAGTTATACTTCCTCTTTTTCCTTTTCTTCTTCTTTGTCTGCCTAAAAAAATATGGCAAAATTCCCTTCCGTTTCTGCTTATAACATTTGTTCTGACAAACTCTCTCGCATGAGAATGACAATGACAACAATAACAATGACAACAACATCACGAGAATTGTTATTTACGAAGTGTGCATTTCAAATGCAAATACTATTTTCCAAAGATTGTTTTGCCGACAGAGTTGCCAAGACCGCAAAAGAAAAACATCATCACATTCGCAAACATAACAAAAACTACAATAACAAAAGGATATAATAAAAACACTTCTCTGTTTTTGTTTTGAAGAAAATCTGCTTACGATGAAATCTTTTTTACATTTCAAACTTAACTGGAAGGTGGTCAACCGTGGTGATGACTTAAATTCCGTTTCCGTTGAAATGACAAATACACTCAACTACGAAACATGGAAGAATAGAATAAACTACGAGCACTCTCAGCAAACGAGCAGTAACATGCAAGGCGACCAATGACACAATAAAATTGAGAAAGACACAACTTAAAGTACTCTGGAATGGAGACAGACAAGATTTTATCATCAGTAAAATAGAATGATGGCAGTGGAATAAGTTTATACTCGTTTGGTGGAGAAGAAAGGCGTACAGAAACGGGGCAGTGTAGAAACGAGGTAGATCAAATGCAGAGAAGAGTAGATGTATGTATCGTATTTACGTAGAACCGTGTAGAGAAGCAGTTGGAAAAAATATGTAGAATAACAATATGGAACAATAGGATAGTGGTAGAGGCAAGTAGATACTTTTCTCTACCGATTTTATTCTTCGCTACCACTAAAGTCGCGTTTTGAAGTATACATATTAGGTTAGAGAAGAGTAAATTAGATATAAAGGCTTGAGCGATATACTATGTAGAGTAAAATAACGAAAGAAATTAAAAGAAAGAGAAAAAAAATAAAACTGTAAAAAGTATATATTGAGGAAAATAGAAGAGAAATATGGAGAACAAATGCTGAAGTTAATTTAGATAGTGTATCATTATATAATCGTATAATTTTTTTATTTATTTTATTTTATTTATTTATTTATTGTTCAACAAAATAAAGTTTATAAATAACGTATTTTTTGGTATTAAAATTTTTTATTCAAAAAGTAAATTTTAAACCTCGCATTTCATTTTAAATTTTTTGTGAGAAATTGTAGAAACTGTAAAAATATTTGGCAACTCTAATGAGAGCAGTATATTTTTTTTACTCTTCAAAAAAGGTAAACAGAGCAACATTTCTACGAGAGCAGAGTAGATTCGTAGTTTTGTTTGAAGTTGTACAGAATTATGAAGTACACTACATTTTATTTGAGTAACTGAAAGACTTAAACGAAATTATCTACGAACTTATTGTTGGGTAGATTTTAAGTAAAAAATCTACAAAATCTAACTCACATTGAAAACAATAAATTATTACTTGTAATAAAAATGAAAAATCTTAAATATAAAATCTTAAATCATAAATATATGTACATACATATATTAACTACTATTAAACTAATGAGAGAGAGTGTTATTGCTCTTATTATTAGTAAATCCCTCTCTTCCTTTTGCCTCCTTTTAAAAGCGCCAACACTTGTAATAAACGATTATAGACCAATGTTCGAACATTTGTGGCCCATAGAAAATCCATATGATTGAAATCTCTCATGGGTACTAAATATTTTCCAATCGGTCGACCCAAGTCCTTATACATCTCTTCAACATCTTCGGGATGACAGAGAAGATCATTACGCGAATAGTAGACATACGTGGGCACTGTGACTAATGATAGATTATAAAGTGGTGGTATATGTTCGCGGTATAGGGCCAGATTTTTATTAGTGCTATAGCTGTAGGGCGCAAAACGTTGTTTTTTAATAACCTGTATGAAATGTTTCACTTGTTTCGCAGAGGCACCAGCCGGATAATGACCCAAAATAACCGGAAACATTTTCTACAAACCCAAAAAGAAAGTAAATTTTAAAAGTTAGACTGAAAAGAGGGCGAATTTGTTACTATTTACCCGATTAAATTCATCCCAATTGTGTCCAACTATACCGAAGACAGCTTCAATACAAAGACGTTCAGTCTCTTCGGTGACGCCGCAAAGGAAACGAAATTCTCTATTAAACATTTCCTTCACCGAACCACCCACCAAACTCTATTCAATTAAAAAGCATTTATGTAAGTGAAAATAGAAAAAGGAGAAATAGGCAATATCACTTACATTAAAATATAAATTCATAGCTCGTATATACGGATGATCCTCCGTTTCCTTGCCGTATACTGCCGGTGCCATTGCCTGCATCAGGCTTACCTTTTTATTATAATCAGGGCGCATAGAGCACATTACGAAGAACGCAGTGCAGCCCTGGAAAATAGAGCAAATTCCATTTGAACAGAAAATCGTCAGTCGTTCGTTTGTTCTCCGTTCGGCCGTCGCGACGCTCTCACCTGAGAATGTCCTACGTATTGTATTCGTTTGAAGCCTGTCGTTTTGAGAATGTAGTCAATCATTGCTGGCAGATCGTACACACCGATTTCATGCCAGCTGAAATTCCAAAATTTCGTACCATCCGGATCGAGGCTGGTGTGATTGCGTGAATAGCGATTACCGCGGGCATTCCCCAGCCAGACGTCATAATTTCGATCAGCCAAAAGGTATGCTAAGAAGGGAGAAGCTCAGTATGGAGAGAATAAAGAGAGCAGTTCTTCCAGGGTGACTCTTTAAATTCATTGTGAACGGAAAAAGCTTTAACCCTTGCTTTTCTAACATTTCTTTGAATTCATTTGTAATAACGTTAAAATAAAATGCTAGAAGTCTAATCAAAAAAATAAAAGTAATTACGAATTATTTTAAATTCTCTTCTTTTGTTTCACTTGCCCTTTCGTGTCACCAAAGGTCGGCGGCGCTTTAGAGAAGTCTCCTTCGCTGCTTTGACTTCATTGTTCAAGCATTCTGTGTTCGTGACACAAATCATTACCGCGCAATTAAACCGACATTCCGATTTGTGAAGCAAGTACGATATACCTACATACATATACATATATGTAGGTTCCTTTTGTTTGAGAATCCTTTAATGCTCATAAATCTTCCAGTATGGTTATATACAAATATTTTCGTCATATGACGCTAGACCTAACTTATCTCGTAGACACATACTACGAGTACATAACATATGTACATAATCAAACATTTCGTGTGAACTTACCCAAACTAATGTTGGGTCCCATGATCACGTAACCCGCTGAACTGTCCACCAGGCCGTGTTGTAAGAGAAACGGTTGAGCGCCTTGTTTGCGGATCCGGTGCATAGTTAGGATGTAACCATCTTCGGTGGTGACATGATGTACTTCCGACGGGTAGCCATATTTGGCAATCAACTTATCCTATCAGTCGGCGCGAAGGAATAAATACCAGAAGAAAATAATGACAACAAAATTAACGGCAAAAGGACAAAATTTTCAGGAGCAACAACAGCATCAACAATGAAAAATGTGCTCTACGGATAAAGCAAAAGCAAAACATATGTAGGTACGTATGTGTTTGACGTCTGTTGTTGATGTTGTTGGTCACTTTCATCTTTCCACTTAGCCTTTTTTGTACAACAGAGCAGATGACAATCATTAAATGTATGCATGTTTGTATATATGTACATACCACGGTCAGATTAGAATCCTCGATGATGGCTTTACGTGTCGCCTTCTCTTCTGGCGTTTCGCCCTCCTCACCGCTTTCATCCTCTTCTTCACCTGCTTCATCGTCATCATCATCATCATCGATAAACTGAGCATTCGAAAATCGATTAAGAATTATAAGACTGATGACAAATAATATAAGAGCCGTGGCATGACTATTTAACGGTTTCATGCTTAAACAATTCCTTAACATGCACCGTCCAGTTGCACGCAAAAAGTATACACAGCGCTCGATTTTGACAGCAAATTAGAATCGAATTAAATAAATTTAAATATTGATTTTATTTAAATATTTCATTTGATTTTTTATGTTTTTATATATTAATAGGCCAATAAAAGTTTGCTCGGAATCCCCAAATTGGGCACAAAATGTAGAATAAATTCAACAAAATTTTTCTTTTTAATAAAATTCGAAATTCCAAGCGAAAGAAGTGAAAATATGTCTTCGCTGTATCGACGGCTAACGGCGTCTGAACGGACCGTTTAGCAGCCAAACAAATCAGACTTTACCAAAAATTATAATTGAAATATATTGCATACAAAATAAAAAGGGTCAACGAAAGCAGGTAGGGAAGAAAGAGAGAAAACTTTCGATTTCATGCTACGAGTCTGAGCCAAACGACAATTATCGTAACAACTTGGCACAATTTGCCTTCAATACGTACCACCGTAGTTGTTATTATTATTATTTGTTGTTTAATTTAAGCGTCATGTGAGGCCAATTTTAAATTATCGCATCCACCACTTCCCTTTTGCCCCACACTTCCGTATTACGCATCATATAAAATCGTATCGTATTAATGCTTATCCGAAAATGTAAAGAAAGTTGATTGATTTGGTTTTTTTCTTTTCTCTAAATGTGTCACTTTAGCATGCGTTCAGAGTTTAAAGTGTTAATTTGGAGTGTGTGCATTGTTGTTGTGTGCATTGTTCAGAGTTTAAAGTGTTAATTTGGAGTGTGTGCATTGCTGTTGTTTTTATTCGATGATGCCATAATGTTTATCTCTTCAATTCAAGACTTTAATTTCTCTGAGAACATTGAGTTGATTTTAAAATTGTAAAATAAATTTTAGCTCCCTCCAATCTCTCTACAATACACCATTTTTTTTTTTTCTGTTCTCTTCTAGTGAAATTCCTCTCTCTTTACAAACATTTAAAATAAATCCGTTCACTTGGGAATCGGTTGCAGTGTTGCCAAATATGTAATATTTTGTTTTATATTTTTCTTTTTTTTATATTTTATATTTTTTTTTTTTATTATTTTTATTTTTTGTTATATATTTTTTTGGTAATATTTTTCATTACTACAAAATTAAATTTTTTTTATGTGATATAATTTCGTAAGCAAAATAATTATATAAAATAACAAATTTATGTTTAAATATATCACAAATTTCAATATATTTTCTGAGTTATTTTATTGAAACGGTCCCATGCATGCACCCATCCCCCCTCGATTTGCACGGTACTCAATGTGAACTCAATATGTTTACTCAATATGTTTTTAAATAAAAATCAAAAAATTGTTTTCTTGTGTTTTGGATGGAAGGCTCTAATAGTTTCGGCGGCAACCCACTGTAGTATAAAATGAGAACAACCATTAAATAATTTCCAATAATTAATGAACAAATACCCTTTTCTTTAATGGAATAAATATATTTTTTCAAGTTTTAAAAGGAAAAAAAATATTCGTTGCTTCATTTTTTCTATATCAGAAAGCTCTTCCTTGTATAGAGAAGAGCTTAAAGTCTGATGGCACCAGGTTACGTATTTAATATGGTGGCTTGAATATTTTTGTGGCGGGAGGGGGTATCTTCTGTGTAGAATCGCATTCTCGTAATAAAACACAACTCTTTCACGATTAAAAAACTCTGGGCGTCTCTGGATTTGTTTCAACTGTTAAATTTCCGAGAAGTACATACACTTAATTTTTTTGTTCAGTTTAGAGGCTGGAAATCTTTAAAATACCGCCATAATTTGTTTTAATGAGGCCTAAACTTAGGCATACAGACTAATGAGGCTCATTACCGATATTTCCATAAGTATCGTTAGTGAGCCCAATGACTTTACCGAGAATCAATAAATAAATGGGATTGCGGCCCTTAAGAAAACATTGATTGACATAATGATTTGTCAATTCGGGCGACATTCTAATTCCCCGATTCCATGATTCCCAGAAATCAATGCAAATGTAAATTATTCTCCTAGACTTGGCAACCCTGGTCGCCTCTCTCAAAGTGATCTACGTACTATCACAATTTCTCTCTTCTTTCTATCTTTTTCTTTTAATATATTTCAACAATCAAAATTGTCCACGAAAAATTGTTGGCAATCAATACTAATTGATTTCTCTCTTGTTTGCTTTTGTTTGTTTTCGTTTGTGTTTTTGTTTTTTGGTCATTTAATTGTATTTGGCTTTGATTTGGTTTTGTGTGTGTGACAACTTTTAATTGCCAATTTTGCTGCCGGCTGATTAAATGAGCAATGTATTTTAATTGCTCTTTTATTTTACTTTTCTTTTTCGAGTACAATGGGTTCAAAATTTAATGAGAAGGAAAAAGGAAGCTACAGGATAAACACTGATATAAACAACGAGAAAATATTGAGATAAATTATTTCCAGAATGTTTCTTTTTTGGACGGTGACAGTAAAGAACAATTAATATATGTAAAAAAGGAAGAACGAGAAAAATATAAGAGAGGAGGAGGAGGAGCTTTTAATCCAAGAGAGGATTAACGCTTTTTTGTCAACAGATGTTTCAAACTACGTTCATACCTATCTGTAGGTACTAGAGTTAACGAGAGAAGGCGTAAGCGCTTTGAAGACAGAACTATTGATCAATATAAAGACTATAATAAATTCGTTAAACCAAATGCAACAAACAAACTTATTGATTGTCGAAAGTATGATTTTAACAAAAACACTTTCTCTCTATTATTTTTTCTTTCTTTTCGTCGGCGTCGTCGTCGTCACTGTGATGGTCGTCTTCTTTTTCTGTTGCTTCTTCTTTTTTGTTTTCTTCAGCTGTTTATTCTTCTTCTTCTTCTTCTTCTTCTTCTTGTTTAATTTATTTTTTTTATGCTTTCTACAAACGTATTTCGTTGTATTTAATCCAAAACAACCTTCAGAAAATAATAAAATCAATCCGCTTTTTGATCGAAAGATCATCATAAATGTATTGAACTGGATTGATGACTGGCTTTTATGACAATCAAAACATTAAAGCATTCTAAAGCTTGCTTTGATTCAAGCGCATTCCGTTTAGCTTGAACTTGGTTTGGTTCTCTTTTCTTATTGGTTTTTTTAACGACTTATGTCAGAAACTCAAGTGAAAAACAAAAAATATATTAGTTTAAAATTTACCTTAACCAGTGCGTGCCCAAAATTTTTACGATATTATTAAATAATTTTTACGATATTATTTTTACACAAGTCAGCCTCATTTCATTTAAAAAAAAAAAATTAAAATTAAAAGTAATAAAAAGATTAACATTTAAATTGTTTGGTTTTATTTATTTGTAATTTATAAATTATTTTCTGATTTTATATCGTATTTATTTGTGTGAAGTTAATTTTTTCATGCAATCGCACTCCATCACACACACACACAGAGAAACACAACATTCCAGAGCCAGAGGAAAAGAGATTGATGAGACTTTTTCTCATTACAATTAAGCAAATATTTTAAAGTTCATAATGAATAATCAAATGGACTCTCTCTCTCTCTCAATAAAGCAATAATAACAAGGAAAACAACAGCGAGAGCAGAATCAAAATTGTAGCAGCAGCAAACCTGCGTCCAAAAACAACAACTACCCAGCACGGAAACTAACGAAAAAGTAGTTCCATTCGCAGCACTCACGACTGGTCTCTCCACTCAATCCACTTTCGAGCAAAATAACTGGTGATGTTGGTTTGGTTTAAATTACGATAAACTAATTTGGTTTTGGTCGATGAATTCGAAAAACAGGTATTAAGCATACCGTTTCTTTCTTTCAATTTTTTAGTCTTGCGGTCGCTTTGAAGTGTACAATTTTGAAGTTTAATTGTTTTCTGAAAATCTTCCTTCTGCCTAAACGGATGAAAATACTCGTAGACCCCCTTTCTTCTCATACAAGAAACACCCTGTACATTTAGATGACAATATTTTATATTCTTTGATTTCATGATTTTCTTTTAAAAAATAAGTACAAATAAGAAAAATATTAGTTTTTTATTCTTTAAAATTATTGCTGAATTTTTTTTTTTTATTTAAATATTGAAGGTTACTTACACTGTATACATATATGTATGTATGTACATAATATTCGTGCATATATATTGTACTATAAATAATTAAAATTTTTATTTGTTTTTTGTTTTTTATTTAAATTAATATTTGAATTAAATTCAAAATTTAGTTAAAAATTTTTAAAATTTGAATTTCAAATTAATTCAAATTTAATTAAATAAAATCTATAAATTTTTTAGAGCAAAGATTAATTTAAAAACAAAGTATATTACTTCTTCTTCTTCTTTGCAGGAATTTACCAAAAAAATAGTCCTATTAATTCTGTAACACTGGTTTTTTCATTTTTAATTAATTCGTAATTAATTTTAATTTTCTTGTAATCGCGATTAATTCAATGAAAGTTCATTGTTAAAAAAATTCATTTTTATGCTTCACTGTTTAAATTTTTACGATGTAATGTAATCCACCACCGTGTCAAATATTTAAAAAAAAATCTTCTCCATAACGTTTACAATACAATACAATACAACACAACGATGAAAAAAAAATTTTTTATTATATACTACTACTACCACCACCTTTGTTGTTCTTTTTGCATTTCCTTTGGTTTTTACTATTTTTTTTTGTTATTTTTTCAACAACGATTTTCACCAACGTTGGCCATAAAAAGCGGCAGCAAGCAGTTCTGGTTTTTGCCTTGATTTTTTGCGGCCACAATGAGTAACGAAAAAAGCAAATAAATAAAAGAAATTAAATAAAAAAAAACAGAAAAAAGCAGTGACTCGAACGACCTCTTGATAAAATGGACCATGAATTTTGAATGGCAGTGCGGTGTCTGTGTGTGTGTGTGTGTGTGTGTGTGGGCGTGCGAGTGTCAGTGAGTGCACTCCCAATTGATATGCGCCCCGCTGTTTGATATTTTGAGTCCTGTAAATTATGAAAATATATATAGTTTTTTTTTCCAAAAGAAAAAAGGATTTTTCTGTTCTTTAGTTTATTAAAATATGGTGCAATTTTTATCATAAAACGATTTGATAAGCGGATACTGCGCCATATTGTGGTTTTTAACACAAACGCACGTCCATACATGCATACATACATACATATGTATGTACATATGTACATGCATGCATACCGTTAATAACAGAACAAAGCTTTTAGTCGAGAAGCAAAGAAGTTCATTCAAATGAAAAATGCAATTGTGTTTACTCGTATATGAACTTGTAGGCGCGTGTATGCAAAAATATGACTTTATGACGGCATGAGTTCATTAAATGTTACGTAGGCGTCGTTGGCGAAAATTCCATTTCTTCGGTTGAATGGTTTTTTTAAATTTTAAAAATTTACAAAAATTTCTCAACTAGTAGAACATTATTATCATGATCATGATTATTATTATTATGATTTTAAACTAGTACAAAAGTAACCTAATTTTCTCAACCCGGAAATTTATACATACATATGTATAAAGGATAAACCAAATTCAAATGATTTGTGTTTCCTCCTTTTAGCGTGTATAACTTCTGAACTTCTGAAACTATTTTCATTATTAAAAAACATTATTTAGCCTCAATTTTACCCTTTAAAGAACAAGAAAGGTAATAAAAATCCGTTTTGTAGAAGTAAAGTAATGATCAGTAGAGTAACGTAAGATACGAAAATTTTAAGCGTAACTTTTTATGAGCACCCAAAAAATTCGACATGATTTTATTGGCGGCATAAAATATCGTATAACATTATAAATATAAAAAGATATTAAAACACATTCGTTGGTAAGAAAAAAATGTTAATGCTAATGAAATGCGTGAAACTTTTCCAATGGTCTCATCATGGCTCATCATTATTTCATTAAAACGAAAATTCGTTATCTATTCTTTTTGTTGTTGTTGTTTTAGTTGTAGAAGAAAGGAAAAGGAGAAGCAAATTCGAAGGAGGAATGAAGAGAAGTCAAATGGAATTAGAAGTAGGAAGGTTAGAGGTAGAAAATTTTTGAAGCCAACTATGGAAATTTTATGAAATTCTCATGAAGCGGATGCTAATAATGAGTAATGCTACGGTTTTCGTTCAGAAACCTAAGTTTTGTGATTGCAAAAAGCTGACTCATCATCACTTAAAAAATTTGAGTACGCGCTCACGCGACTATTCAAATTTTCCTCCGCTTTTTAATTTTGTTTGTTTTTCTATTGTGGTCCATTTCGGTGCATGCAATCTATAAAATTCAGAATTTTTGCATAGTTCACCGACAACGATCATCATCATCATCAGCATTATCACTGATGCCTGATGAAATGATGTTTACACAAAATTTGAATATGAAAAAAGTTTTTCTAAACAAATATTTTTCACAGACTGCAGCAGCAGGCGAGCGCAATTTACCGCTGAATAAATAAGAAATTTTTCGTTTCTGTGTTGCTATGATGTTGGGGGAAGGGGGGCGGGAACCGTCACCACCTTCGTGTAGTGACACATACATTTTTTTTTTGTATTTTGTTTTGGTGTATTTTTAAGTAACTTAAAGGCCAAGGTAAGAAAACAAAAATATATTACTTGAAATTCAAAAACAAAATAAATTCTTTCTGTTTGTAAAAAATTCTCTAAACAATTCTTTGGCATATTAAAATTCATTAGTGTTCTTTTTTTCGTTGGAAATCTTAAAATCTCTTTACAGAGAGAAGTTTTTATATATTATTTCGAAATTTTTTTTTATGAATAATATACTCGTACATAAGTTACTTGAAAAAGTTGTGCTCTGAGAAGTTCTTTCGTGAGCTTTCATTTTCGAAAGTTTAATTTTTTTGGTTTTCATTCTCTCAAGTATGCGTTACCTTCTTTCTCGTGGACTTATTACAAAATAATAATAAACTAAGTGTGAATTACAAAGCCAAACAACAACAAAACAACCAAAACTATAAACAAAAGATTAATTAATACACTCCATTATTTTAAGAATAATTTGAAAAATTATTATAATGAATTGAAAAAATATTTGGTAATTTTACGAAAAACAATTAAGTTTTTTAAGCGAAATAATAATGATAATTTTAAGCATTTTATTAATGTCAATTTCCTTAAAAAACGAACAAAAATGTAGCGACAAAATCAAAAGAGTATTTCATACCGATTTCATTTTATACCGAAACCAAAAATAAAAGACTGAATAAAAAATGCTTCATTTGCGTTTTTTCTTCCTTGTTTGGAAACATTTTCACTTCTCTTTTTTACTATCACCATCATCATCTTAAAAAACCAACATGAAACCTTTCTCGTTCATTCAATCCTTTCAGGATTCAATCGCAATCGCTTAAACGATTAAGAAAAAGTAAGATCCTTTTCCCAGAAATTCCTTTCGATAAAAGCTCAGTGAATCACGGAAAAATCGTCATTCAGGCGACGCCAATAATAATAATAATAACAATAAGGACTGCAGCAATATAAACCACTACAACAACAACAATAACAACAACAGCGCGCACGATTACAACAAGGACGAGGCCAAGAGAACAATAACATCAATAACAATAAAAAAGATGATAACAAAAGATTCATAAAGCTTTAGGGACTGGCGTCGGTCGCGCGAAAGTCATCACCATTACCACGCCAACACCAACAACAACAAAAACGGTGAGCAACACTTGCTCAGACCAGACGTGGTTGAATGCAACTGAGAATTCGTCAACCCGGTACCTGCGTAGAGTGAGTACCGTTAAGTAATCCTTGGTTTACGTGAATCCGCGTGAATCCGTAGCAAGCAGAGCAAAAGTTGGTGACAGCCATTGTCTGAATGACTGCAATTGTTCGTCGTGTTGTTGTTGTTGTTGTTTTATTAATAGTGCATTTCTTTACAGCATGATGATGCTGATGGGGCCGATGATGCGTGCCGAAATCGCACTGAGCTCGTTTGAAGTATGTACACCGACGATCAACAAGGAAAGCCCATAAAACGATACGATGATAATAATGTAATAATGATATCGAATAGTATTTATAATGATAATTAACGTTACGGGAATACTATTGATGGGAACCGAATACCGAGACACAAAGAAAAACGAATATAGTAACGAATAAAAAAAAGGCTTTAAATTTCAGAAGGTTTCTTGTCTTCAAAGGGTACATAAAAGCCTGTCTTCAGAGGGTACATACAAGAAAGGCGATAAAACAAAGGCTTGAAACTTTAGCAGATTTCGTTTAAAAGCTTGAGTACCTCTATGGCCATTAACTCAGGCCAAGGTATTATCATTCCTTCGAAGTGTCCTCGCCGAAAGTATCTTCAGATGGTCGCTTCAGAGGCTCCATCAAAAGGCATGGGCAGTTTTCATTAAAATGCAACTTTAGAAGGCGTCTTTGGAGCGTGAAGGTCTCTTACGAGTGTATTTTCTCGCAATTGTCTTTCAGCATTAACGAGTATATGCATAAATTCAGAAGGTATGAGTATCTCCGGTACAACTTCAGACGGTCACCTCAGAGAGCATCTTCAGCAGCAGTATCTTAACAGAGAATATCTTAAGAAGGTACCTTTGTATCTTTGCAGAAGGTGTCTTTAGAGGGTGTTTTTTCCAAGTGTTAGTTAACAGATTTCCAGAGGTCTCTAAATGTACTAAAGAAACGTTGACATTAACACGAAGTCATTAACGTAGACATAAAGTCACCAAAGTTGACACCAAAGTGACAGGTAATGAATGTCTCTGGCTTTATAAAAATGGAAACAAAAGCAGTGTATTAAAATCTCAAAAAAGGAAAGACTGAAAAAAAAAAGACTTGAAAACGTTGCGAGGACGAAAAATTTGGGAAAATTCTTACGGTATTTAAACAAGCGGCACGACAATACTCGTAAAGCTCCGAAAAATACCTAAAAATAACGAAAAAAGCAGGGAAGGGTGGAGGGGGTGTGTGTGTGTGCGCAAGATAGTGAGTAATAAACCGCAATCATACCGCATGCGGAATGCGGAAATCTATTGCTGCATTAAACTTCTCTCAGCAACGCCCTCGCGAGCTTTCTCCGCAGTATCGTGACTGATGAACCATGAAGTAGAATCAGCGTGATTGGAATTGAAATTAAATGCGAGAAGAGCAAGAAAAACAAACAAATAAACAACAACAATAAATTGTGAGGAAGCGCGAAAAAAATTCTATGAAAAACAATATCCTGACGATTGGAATGAATGCATCGGAAAAGTCAGTGTCGGCAAAGTAAAAGAAATTGAAATTTATTGAGAGGATATTTTTTTTGATGGTGCAGTAAAATGATTCGCAAAACACATTCACAGTCGAGACGAGATCCCCAAAACGAGACTTATACTCGTACTCGTACTCGTACACTTATACTCGTTGAGACGAGATTCGAGAAGGAATGAGAATCAGGAATGTCAATGAGACAATTCAGGAATGAGACAATCTTTTTTAGCCAGCACAAGATCAAAAGGTCGAGTTTGTGTTCGATCGACACGAGGCGAAATCGAGAGAACAATACTGATTTTTTGAGGCGATATGAGAGAGTTCTTCAGCCGGAACTGCAGTTTTTAGTCGAGATGATATTCTATCTACGCTATTCCAGAGTCCCGAGTGTCAATGGGTGCTCATGAGGGTACGATATATTAGTGGTTAAGATGTGTATGTGTGTAGGTATATATTTCATTAAAGTTATTTCACCACAATTTGAAAAAAAAAATCGAAAAAGTCGAAATTCAAAATATTTGCTTCATTTAATTTCAATTATTTCGAATTAATTTCAATTCAAGCAAATAAAAGCGTAACCATAGAATTCGACGGTGTTGCCAACTGTCATTGTTGTTGTTGTTGTTGTTGTTGTTGGTGAAATAAGTTACCGTGTGCGTGTGTGTGTGTGTGTGTATGTGTACATATATATATTTAAATTGGCAGCAATTTAAAATCAACTGCACCGAAATACAGAAGAAAACATACACACAAACACACACTTTCACAAAAATAGTCTTATATATGTATGGATATATGTATGTACAAATGTTGCTGTTTGCCCCACACACATTCACACACACACACACACACATGCACGCACGCACTAATGGAAAAATTCACAAAATGTTACCAACTAAAAAGTCAGTAAAAAAGTCTGCAAAAAACAAAAACACTAGTAGTTAAAAAACAACAAAACCACCACAACAACAACAACAACTGCAATAAATGCACCGTTGTCACATGCAACATATGTATGTATGTATGTACGTTCGTGTGTGTCTGTCCGTTCCAATGCCAAAAAAAAACCATATAACCTTGTATTGAATAAACTCACTTTATTTTAAAATACGAGCGAGGATGGAGCGTCGGCGTCTGTTGCCATTTGTTGTTGTTGGTCAGTAAAAGGCGGGAGGGGAGGGGTGAATTAAATGAAGTCGTTTTCAGTTTCAGTCTGGTGTTGTGTCGTATCGTGTCACTTGCAATGTCGATAAAGGGACGGTGCTGAGGCGATGGCGATGGCGATGGCGATGACGTCATTGAGGCAACTTTTATGAATGAAATGCAGTTAGCTCGGTGATCGTGAGTTCATGTTCGTATTCGATTCGGACTGTGCATCCGTTTGCAGGGTCCGTGTGTGAGTACAGCCCTGGATTGGTATGTTTGGTAATGTAATTTTTTGTCGTTGGCGTTTGTTTCTGACTGACCCCCTTGAAATGAAATTTAATTTAATTATCCTTTTTTCGACCGACCATGATTTATCCTGGTATTTTTAATTTTAGTAAAAAAGCAAAATAAGAACAGAGAAAAAGGAAAACTTTCGGAAATATCTGAATGTTTGTTTTTATACAGAATTTCTTGAAATTGTATAGAGATACTATTACAGTTATTCCATTTTGACTTTTCTCTAACAGCGAACATTTTAAAACTAACTGCTTTTTAGTCTAAAAGCAATGAAATAAGGTTTAAATTTCTGAAACCTTAATTTTTTTTTAACATTGATTTGTTTTTATTCAAATTCTAAGTTTTTAAAAACTTAAGTTTTTTAATTTTTTTCTTAATCGTAATTTAATCACAAATAAGTTTAGATTTTTCTTTTCGAGTTTTCTAAGTTTTTAAAAATTCGGTATTTAAAAATTTCAGAAAGTTGGAAAGTTTCGAAAGTTTAATTTAATTTTTCCGTTTATTCTTTAAATTGTTTTTTTTCTTCAATTCTTTAGAAGGCTTTTAATTTTTAATGTTCTTATTTTTTTTCATACTTTAACTTTTATTTCGAGCTTTCGAGCTATTTTTCGAATTTCCTTTTTTTACTCGGATTTATTTTGCTAAAATTTTTTAAAATACAAGGAATTTAAACTAATTTCGCCAATCTATGTTCGAAAAAAGTTATAAAATCTCAAAGTTGAAAAAATTATAAATTTATTCGAAAGAAATTAAAATTCCTATAATCAATCTTATAAAAAAAAAATTCGAGGTTAAATCTAGATTCTTTTCGATGGTTTTTAAATTTGAATAAAATCAAATAATATAATAAATAAGAAACCAATCATCAGTATGCATTTATAATGGCTTTAAACAAATTGACTAAATAAACCGCTGCCATTATTCATCACCGCCTCCCTCCCTGACCCCGCTACATGCTCTCTTCATCCTTCTTCTTCATACTGCAGGCAATTTAGTGAATTATGTAAACCATTTGTTGGTTTCATGCACAGATAATTTCCGAGACCAAAGGAATTTTTGACCAGTTTATCTTCGGGCCGACAGAATTAACAGAGTATTAATCATTTACGTTTAACTGTCAGTTTAATTGAGAATTCATGCATGAAGAATGATTCAATGAAGTCACTTTAGGCAAAACCGGTTGTAAGAGAGTAGAAGAAGAGCCTGAAACAGGGGTTGGCGGAAGGTTTAGAAATGATATGATTTATTTATTACTAAATTAAAATTCAAAATTAAGTTTAAAATTTCAGAAACTAAAATAACTGCACTTTCGTATTCTTCGAAAGGTTTTGAAGTTGACGGCCTAAAACCGAATCCGATTTTAAAGCACTTTGAGCGTGAGAAAAGATCTTCAGAAGTCGTTTTCAGAGGATCTTTTCAGAAAGTATGAATATTTTTAGAGCGTCACTGCACGGTAAAAGTATCAGAGGTCTTTGGACTTCAGAAGGTGTCCACAGAATATGCTTACAATTTCGAGATTGTAAGTTCATGATAAGAGTATATTTAGTGGTCTTGAAATATCTGAAGGGGTCTTCAGAGGATCATTTTAAAAGTTATACAAAATTTAAATTATTGTGAGAGGAACAAAATAGAAATTTTTTTAATATGATAAAAACATAATAAAAAATCCCCCTTTTAAGTCTTGAAAAATTTGTTGTAATTTTTTTGGATATGTATTTTGTTTAAACGGTTTTTGGGGGGATTTTTCGGGGGATACCATGAAATTGCTTTTTGTATATTTTTGGAAGAGCTTATAAAATTTCTAATAATTGTTTATTTCGGTAAAAAAAATTTCTACTAATTTTAATTGCATTTTTTATTTTTTATTGTATTTATAAAAAATAGGATAAAACTTAATGAATAAAAAACATATTGAGAATTAATTAAAATTGTTAATTTAACGGTATTGATTTCTTTCTAGAAGTTTTGTCTTCAGACGAATTGAAAAAGATGTCTTTCTACTTTTTTCTGTTTTGTTTTTATTTTTTTTTTCAAATTGTTTTTAATTATTGCTTTTTAAACAAATGTTAAATAATATTTCTTTCAGAGTAATTAAGTTTTTAATCATTATCCGCATAGCGTCTTCATTATTGCGTTACTTTAAAATTTCAAGTTTTTGTTAAATAAATTCGTTCGCTGATTTTCGCGTATTTATTGCATCATCTAAACAACCACCAGCATGCTTTATACACCACGAAGAAGAAGAACGAAAAGAGGACGAAGATGTTAGATCGGTATTATTGGATTGAGGATCGTGGGGGTGCCATTAATTTTTTGCCACTCTGAAAGTCTGAAGTTCTGGAATTCATTATAAAAGCATTGATCGTTTGTTGACTAACGGTCAGTGTTTGAGCAAGCCTCTATCATGAAACTCTTAATTTTGCTGAGCATTTGTGTAGCCCTGGCGCATGCGGCTCTTGGACGGGGTGGTGCATCCTCGGATGCAACCGCAACCGCTACAGCGAATGCCGGCAGTCGTGGTGGTGGCGGTATTGGTGGCGGTCTTCTTGGTGGCGGTGGCGGCTTAATTGGTGGTCGTCTTGGCGGTGGTGGTCTCCAAGGAGGCGGTAGTGGTGGTGGTAAGGGCGGTCGTCTCGGCGGCAGAGGCGGTGGAATTCAAGGAGGCGGAATTCTAGGAGGCGGAATTCTAGGTGGCTTACTCGGCGGCCGCGGCGGTTCTTCTTCGGCCACTGCCACTGCCACAGCAAATGCTAAAAGTTCTGGACGCGGAAAATAATTCCAAACATATTGTATTGATTATAATTTATATTAGATTAAATTAACTGTACTAGATCGACAAATATAGCATTAGTACTTTTATAAAAAAAAAAAAAAAACAACCTTTAGTGTTACCTTTGAAAAAAGACTTCATCCTCTTTCAAAAATACCTTCAGTGTTTTCTTCAAAAAGAAATAGTTTTGTGTTCTCTACAAAGACCTTCAGTAATTTCATAAAAAATCACAAAAACCAGTTAGTTTTCTTTTGCTAATTTTGTTCTCTTTCCATGCAGGGATTTGTTTATGAAATAAAGATTTTTATAGTTGCTGCTTCTGCTACCAGTGTTGGCAAATTGGGTATTTTTTACTTTTTCCAATACTTTTTGTTTTAAAAAGTACCGACCGTGAACTTTACAATACTTACAAACTACTTTATATTTATGAAAAAAGCATTTTAAAATATTTTATGCCTACATAAAATACAACCGTGTAGTGTTCTGCTAAATAAATTGTACAACTCTGTTTAAACTTTACGTTTACTAATACAGGAAAAGTAAAAATAAAATACTCGTACCTAAAAAACAGCAATAAAAAAATATTGCTCTTTGTAATTTATAATTTCAGTACTTTTTGTGCAAAAAATACCTTTCTTTTTTTACATAATTCGATACAATTTTGGCAAATGCATATCGCAACCCTGTCTGCAACAGTCCTGTTGTGTCTCTTTGCATCTCTCTCTCTCTCTCTCTCTCCCTCCCTCTGTCTCAACGTCAGCAGATAATGCGCTCAATAGGAGCACTTCTGAGTCATGACCAATACCAGGAGAATAATTTTACTTTTCATCGCGTGAGTGCCGTAGACTCAAACCATTTTCGAAGAAAGAATATTTTAATGTTGTTTGGATTTTGATTCTCTCTGTTCATTTCGCGACTTATTTTTTTAAGGAACAATAATAGAGCTATTTGGAGTCGATGGGTTTTGAAACGAATTTTCTTCATCCCTTCTCAACACTGGCTTAGAGACAAAACGGGTTTCAGCGAAATAAAATTATTTGATTTGGGAAAATCCAAAAATTATTTGATGAACACTATTTTTAATTATCCTTAATGTTATATACATGAGTACATATAGTATATATAGTATGTGTTAGAGGGGTGCACAAGACGTCTTGAAAGTTCGGGGGTTGTCTGAAGTGTCCATTTGCTTTCGAATCAAGCGGCGACTGTCGGAAGCGTTGCTGAAAACGTTACCATATATGCTTTCGACACTTTCGCCTTGATTCGAAATAAAATGAAAGCACTGCATACACGCAAAAATGTTGCTGTGCCAGTTTCAAGCCTTTTATACATCTTGTGCAGACCCTTAGTATGTATGTATGTAACACACGTATGCAGTATTTCAGTATATTTTCTTAACTATTTCAAAACTTGTGTATTTTTATTTAGTACTTTACCACCCGACAGAGATGATGTCACAATGGTCGTTCAGGTCTCTTATTTCGCTTCAGTGTCTAGTCTTCCATCCTTCCCCATAGCAATGCCTGTAATGGCTGAGATACACGGCAAATGGTAATCAGTCCGAATCAAAATCAGCTCTGAATTTCCATTGAATCCGCCAAAACTAGATCTTCTCCGAGAGGGTTGGGATAAAGATTTTGTTGAGAAAGAGTGCATTTTTGCTCTTTTTAAGGATCGTAAAAATTCCTATAGTGTAAAACCTTGTATTAAAAGTACCTAAAACAGCTCTTTTTCCGTAGTAGGCTGACATTGGTTGCAACATTCTCGGCAAACGGGCGGGCGAAATATTGTCGCACGACATATTACACGAAAATTTTATCAATGCTATATCTTTGTACAATTCAGATATTTAAAAAATTTGATGGAAGAAAAAGTCCGTTTTATTGATGGTATATCGGCCGCATTGACTGAAAGCTGTAGCCACAACCACAGAATCCGCTCTATGGATTATTAAAAGTTATAAGAGATTTTAAAGGAAAAATGAATGAACTACTTACTCGAAGATACAGTGCGCGGCGGTCAGAATCCAGTTCTTCGAAATAAAAGAACCACTGCATGCCTTGCATTCGAGTGATTTCGAGATCTCTAGTTTGACCATGAACTTCACAACTCCTGCGCTGATGCTGTCTAAAGCACCAGAAATAATAAAAGAGCTCAGAGCGATGATGATTACAAATTTTATCATGTCGTAGTTTCGGAAGGACTTTATTAATACTAATGAATCCGCATTCATTGAAAGACCCATTTATATCCAATAGCTAGAAAAGATTGTGGGTTAGTGTGTATTGTTGAGGTTATTGAGGTAACAAATTGCTGAGGTAATCGAGACGAAAAACTAATCTTACACCTCTGACCTTATAAAATTTAAGTATTTAACTTTAATTTTCGTATGTACTTACTTTTTCTTCTGCGAAGCAAACTTAAAGAATTATTGAAATCAACATCTAAAAATGTATTTACGATGCAGATAGTTTAAAAAAAAACAAAAACTGCGCATATTTTCAGTCCCCAGATGCAGTACATTTTAGTTGGAGTATGCTCTAATTTTAAAGTATACTTTAAATTGCTTGCTCTTTATAGTCAATAATAAAGTATGCTCTAAAAAAAATTTGCACCTTTAAAGAAAACTAAACACCATTGTCAGAGAACTCATTCTTTTGTCATTGTGTTCAAACCATGAATTCGAACCATTTACGAATGGTTAGAGGAATATTTTGATGGATATGTTTTTCATTGTTTTCTTATTCCGAACGACAAGTAGAGATAAAATCTGTTATCTGATCATTTAAGCAAGGCCTCAATTATGAGGTTCTTTAGGAGATAAATTTGTCTTTTTATTAAAAACGTTGATGTTGAAACATTTCTGAAGGAACTATAAGAGAGCTCTCATCTCTTCTCAAGTTTGTTTTGGAGACAAACCGGTTTCGGCGAAGTGCCTTTAGCGTCTTTTATCACTTTCAGAACGTGCCGTTCAATACGCAGGAGTAATATGCATTCGAAAACGTATATTTTTGGATAATACTTTGAATCCTCATAATAGCCTTAAAAAAAAATCAGCAAATAATTTGATGAACTAAATTTTTAATTATCCTTAACGTTAGATACATGAGTGCATATGTACATGTATTTCAGTATATTTTCTTAACTTTTTTAAAACTTGTGTATTTTTAATTAGTGTTTTAGCATCCGACAGGGATGATGTCATATGACTCTGTTTTAGAATCCGACAGATGATGTCAGATGACTCTATATCTTATTTCCTAATTTTCATTCAGTGACTAGTTTTAGATCCTTTCCTATAGCAATGCCTGTAATGTTGGAGATGCACGGCAAGTGGTAATCAGTCCGAATCACGAAAAGATGTGAAGCACATAATTTTCCTTCCGGCTGTGACACAATACCAACAATTTCCATTGAATCGGTCAAAACTAATTGGGCACCGGGCTCATTCGCACATAAGTTTGGCTCCACACAGAAGTGATCCTTTCCGAAAGGGGTAGAATATAAGTATTGATGAGAAAGTGTGCATTCTTGCTCGTCAAGAATCGTAAAGGGTGCTATAGTGCGAAACCTCGGACGAGTATTGCACATTATATTAAAAGTACCTAAAACAGCTCTTTTTCCGTAGTAGGCTGACGTTGGTAGCAACAGTCCCGGCAAGCGGGCGGGCGAAATATTGTCGCACGACATATTAAACGAAAATTTTATCAATGCTATGTCATTGTATAATTCAGATACTAAAAAATCCTCATGGAAGAAAAAGTCCGTTTTATTGATGGTGTATCGGCCGCATTGACTGAAAGCTGTAGACACAACTACAGACTCCGCTCTACGGAATATCAAAGGTTATTATAGATCTTAAAGGAAAAATTTATGAACTACTTACTCGAAGATACAGTGCGCGGCGGTCAGAATCCAGTTCTTTGAAATAAAAGAACCACTGCATGCCTTGCATTCGCGTAATTTCGAGATCTCTAGTTTGACCATGAACTTTGCAACTCCTGCGCTGATGCTGTCTGGGGCAGCAGAAATGATAAAAGAGCTCAGAACGGTGATGATTAAAAATTTCATCATGCCGTAGTTTCGAAAGGACTTTATTAATACTGATGAATTCATTGAAAGACTCATTTATATCCAATCGCTAGAAAAGAGTTTGGGTGAGTGTGTATTGTTGAGGTAACAAATTGCTAAGGTAATCGCGTTTGGTAAGGCCTAGTGCGTTCAGAAAATGCGGGGACAATATAAAACTCAAAAAACTGTATCGTTAGTGGTTTGTTGCGGACATTTTGCGTAAGTTAAACACAAACTATTCAAAGGAAATAATACTATAGTAAACCAATGCTGATAACATTAAAAAATCGGACAAGACGCAAGGCCATGATAACAGCATAAAGGAACTGATTGAGCCAGACCGCGTTACGCGACACGAGAGCTTGCTGAAACATGCACAACCGATCACGACCTGAAGAAAGTGGGCGCTGAGCTAGCATGATTGAGGTTCCTCTAAAGGAAATTTGGCAAAGTTTTTATGAGGTCGAGGTATTTTGCGAGCTTGTCCACGAAACCCAATAATTAAGTGAGAAGTGTACTGTCGGCAGGTGAACAATTTCAACAAGCCAATAAATAATCAACACCCAGAGATTTCGTTAAGGCAAGACCTCATAAAAGTTTGATCACGCTACACAACTTACTGGAGATTGGACGGGATTGGATATATCGTCACATCCACTATATGTACTAGCATGTTTGCTATCAGATTTCGACCTATTTCGGTCTCTTGAAAACCTGTTATAACGTCTATAACTTATAACTTCATATAATTTATAACGTTATAACTTCAGACGAGGCTGTGATTGAGCACATCGTCTGCTTAGTTTCCGCTGACTGGCCCGAAAGAACAAATCTGAACTAACTAATGGTGGACTAATAACTAATTGTAAAGCTTATAAAATTTTATTGTATTTAACTTTAATTTTCGTATGTACTCACTTTTTCTTTTGCGAAAAGAACTGTAAAACAGAGGAATTACTGAATCCAACGTTAGAAAAATACCGACTATTTAGGATCTTAGAACAATTAATATCGTAAGCCTTTTGATCGTAGGCGATCTTTTCATTCAACCAATTGTGTAAATAATAAATGCGTATTACGTGTATTTTTTTGTAGCCAATCAGCTAAGAACATGTATTTACGATGTAGATAATTTGGAAAAGATGATAATCTTTACGCATTACTCTTTAGTTTTTTCACTTTTTTTGATAGATTGCGTGATTTTTATACCCTACACCGGAAGGGATGAGGGATGAGGAATCGATTTAGCCATGTCCGTCCGTCTGTCTGTCTGACCGTCCCACAGTGGACGGAAATTGCCGTTTTTGATTTAGTGGCGGTCAAAATTCTGTAACTTTTGATCGGATTAAGATATTTTGATGCGGTTTTCTGGAAATGAAAGTAGAAGTGTGTATCTTAGCGAAAACCTAAGTGTCATATATCTTAAAAATTTTTTATTATATTTTTAAAAAACTTCTAAACTTAAAATTTGTATATAAAAGTGGCGTCAAAGAAAAAACACTTTTTAACGTATTTATATTTTTAAGATTAAGTATTATTCATACACTCAGAAAAAAACAGCAACGTAAAATCAAATAATTTTAATTTGATTTTAAGTGGCTAGTTATTTACAAGAAATACTTTAAAATGAAGTAGAAATATTTAAAATCGAATATGAAATACTTTGTTTATTAAAATAAAAATGCTGCATCTTTAAAATAAAACATGTTCAATATAGTTTTTAGTTGCATACTTCAAATTCAGTTGCCAGCACTTCAATTTGAAGTAGGACGCTCTTATTCTGGAATTTAATGTGTTGCGTATTTAAATTAAAATTGTAAAATTTGAATTGAAGTGTGAAGTGAAGTGAAGTACGTACATAAAAGTCAGTTCGGTCTTTGTCGTCAAAGTGAATAAATGTGTTGTAAAAAATTCTTATAAACAATGGAGTATGTGAATGCTTTTTGCGACGCTAATGCTTTCAGTTATATTAGAATGCTATGACCCGGGAAGCTACTAAAGCCGTAATTGAGTTAAAGAAATAGGGCATGCCATTCTCTCGCACGCCTGAAGGTAAAATCTACCAACGATTGTTTGGAGGCCAAAGCTTACAGTTTGGCAAAAGAGGCTACAGTTTTTGCTGTGGCTGACAGGTGAACTTGAGTCTGAAGCAATTAGAACTTAGTTATAATAATAATTTCATTCTAGAACTGGTCACTGCCTGCTACATACCCTTTATAAGCAGTCGCTTAAATGCGATTGTAACTATTTCATAGAGTACTTTGCTCTGGATTTGATCTTTGAAGACAACGAGTGCCGCGGTGTCCTCGCTCGATGTCTATGTAGAAGATGGCAGATGGTTAGTCGCAATGGGCTGCCTTGCAGGACTTGGAATCTGTGCAGTTTCACCCGACGGGAATATAAAAATCCTGTGCTTTTGCAATTAAATCATTTATCTCCGAAACAACTGGCTGAGCGTTTGCCTGGTACTTCAGAGACAGCGCTAAAGGCTGAGTTTCATAGACTCCGTTTGCGTGCGTATCCGTCAGAAATCTATTACATCTATAACAATTGTTGTTATAAACGCACGGAGCCTATGAAACTTATCCTATATGTTCACATATATTTCAACTTTTCTTGCGTTAAATTTCTGACGGATACGCACGCAAACAGAGTCTATACAACTGAGCCTTAATTCTTGCCGGAGTCGATCAGGCGCGTGATCCTGTACCAGTACTTTCTACAGTACATTGCAACATGGGTGGCGTATAACAAATTTGGTAGAATATAAAGGAATACTCTATAAAAAAAAATTGTTATATAGCTTTTTGGACTCCGTCGTTATTTGAGTTATATAAAATGAAGATTTTTCTGTGCGCGGATAACGATGTTTTTATTGTTTGCAGTCCAATACAAATTGAAGCCTTTTTCAAACATTTTCAGTCATATGAAGTTGGGAGTAATGTTAATAATACTTTAATTAAAAATATAAGTTATTTCACAAGCTCTCTCTTACATTTATATTAAATGGATAAAGTAACACCTGTGTAAGGGATAAGTTTTTTAACCAAAAAGAGTTTGTAAATATTTTTAGATGCATACTTTATAACAAATTACAATATATATATACACATACATATATGTACATATACAATAAAATTGTACCAACAGGGAAACTTTATGAAATTGTTTTCTTTAAAGAGGATTTTGCTAGCACCCTGTAGTCAGAAAAGTCTAGTACGCTAAAGATTTGAATTAAAGTTTAATGTATTTAAATCGATATTGAAATACCTTTAATTTGAACTTGAATAATATTAGATTCAATTCATTTCATGGTTGAATTAAGGTTTATTTCTATTTAGGTCAAAGTTTCCGCATTTTAATTCATTAGTTCAAAATTATTCAATTCAAAGTTGATATTTTTTAATATTACTACGTTTTCCTTTAAAATATATTTTAAATACTTTCCATTTTGAATTGAATAATTTCTCTGTTGACTGTAAATCATTCCGATTTCTATTTGAAATGAAGTGGTTTTATTTGATTTTACGTTGTTTTTTTTCTGAGTGTATAATATGACAAAATTGATACAATTTTTGAACAAATTTTAAAACTTAAAGATTATATTTTAATAAAAACCATTGTAGTTGTATGCTTTTATTATGGTCCGCCAGTAGTGACAAAGAACCACGATTACAGGAGCACGAGTTTAAGGATTGTCATGAAATTCGGCACAAATATTCTCCCCAATGTAGGGCTCTTTGATGTCGAAAATGGAGAAAATCTAGCATCTGCCATGCCTAGTTTTTTAATTAATATTAATACTTCAGATTTAGGAACTAATTTGTCAGATTTCAGTTCAGTTTCAGTTTGATCATAAGGTCAAATTTTGTTCCCGTCCTCTCTGTATCGGTGAAAGTCATCTCACAAAAAATGGGCGTGACACGTCCACTGGTATAACAAACCATATAAGTAGGGGTCTTTTGAAAAACTCGGAGTTGTAAATGCGTTAATAAATAAAAATGTACTATCTGTAAGTGGTCGCCTTATTTGTTAAACTTCATATTCTTTATATTCATAAAGTTCCTCATAAAATTCCTCGTGCAAATTTCCAAATTTCAATTAAAAAAGCTCTTTCAACTTAAAATACTCGTACTACCTTGAAATCAGTAAAAAGAAGACCAATCCATTTGAATTTTTAAATATTTATTACTTAATAAATTAGAATTTAAGAACAAATTTACATTACATTTTACATTTTATATTTACATTTTACATTACATTTTACTTACAATATACAAAGTATTACTTATTTTCAACAAAATATTCATCTGTAGATTGCATTAGCAGCTCTTTGGCTCCTCTATCTACGGAAGTTGATGTTTTTATATATTTCTTCCTCAGTGAGGGAATGTGCATCTCATCCTCATTGGTCCCTTGCAGTGAACACTTTTTTGTGTTGTGCTCCCTATAGTATCTATAGACTTTGTTCCGTATAGATACTATAATTAGCTCCATACTGTAATAATAATTATATAGTACAGATACTTTATAATCTCCCAAATTTAAAATTTATACAAAAAATGACCTTTTTTTCAAAAAATTGCAAAAAATATTTTTACCAAAAACAGAAGCATACTTTATAATTTTTCCTATATAGAATTCTCTGAATTTTTAGGTACACTTTATCTTATTTAGCTATGTTGAATAGTTTTCGAGATAATAATACTTAAATTAGGCCAAAAAACACAAATTATGGAACTGTTCAGACAATAGCTAGGTAAAATTTTCAATCGACAAAAAAACGGTTCCGGCGGGTCCGGGCGGGTCAAGTATGTTTGAAGGATTTTTTCAAAATACTTCGAAGTTTCAAAAACAATAAACTCTAGGATAAGCATTTATAAGCGCTGAGACTTATAATCTCCCAAAATTAAAATTTATATAAAAAATTACCTGTTTTTGAAAAATTTGCAAAACATATTTTTACCAAAAACAGAAGCGTAACCCGCCCACTTACCGTAAAGAAGGCGTAACCCGCCCACTTTTTATCCTTACTTCGACGAATGCGGGTGTACGGTATATGAGCTTCGGCCAGGCCGCAGTTAACGCTCCTACTTGTTCATATTGCGAGGATGTATATATAAAATTTTGATTACGAAATTAATCCAAGTTACAGGAGGTTATATACCCAGGTGAAAATCCCTGAGGTTTGATTGCTTTTGACACCCTGAAGTACTGTGAAGAAATCCCCAAAATATACTTGACCCGCGCGGACTCGCCGGAACCGGTTTTTTTGGTGGTCCACGAAACCCAATAATTAACTGATAAGTGTAGGTACTATCGGCAAGTGAACAGTTTCAATTAATCAATAATCAACACCCAGAGATTTCGTTAAGGCAAGACCTCATAAAAGTTTGATGACGCAACCAAACTTGCTGGAGATTGGACGGGATTAAAAATATATGTATATATTGTCACATTCACAATACTTGGAATGGAAATATGAAGTCCAAAAAAAATTACGGAAGTTTTTCGAAAAAATTACATTTTTCAAAATTTAATAACTTTTCCGATTAAATAGGCTTAAACTGGATTAATTAACTTGATCATAGAGAATTAAACTAATCGTCGACGAAAAACTAATGGAACACCTTTGACCTTATACATTTTCAGTATTTAAGTTTCATTTTCGTATGTACTTACTTTTTCTTCTGCGAAGCAAACTTAAAAAATTATTGAAATCAACTGTGAAAAAATTACTGCCTATTTAAAGACCTTGGAAAAATTTATATCGTAGTTTTTTTTTCTTATTTAAACCAATTGTGTAAATAATAAATACGTATTACGTGTATTTTTTCGTGACCAAGCCAGAAAAAATGGATTTACGATGTAGGATGATACTTACAGGTCTATTCTGGCAGTCAAGTTAATTGACAACTTGAGAATTTGTCAAGTTTCCTATTCTCGTTGTCAAGTGCCTTTCTGATTTTGACAACAAACAAGGTGAACAAAAAATAGTCGTGAGTTAAGTTTTTTAAAAAGAAACTTCATTGTAGCCTACAGCTTTTTTGTTGCGTTTCAAAAAAAAGTTAGCGCTTACTAATAAATTTCTTCACTAATTTCTTAACAAGCCTACCTTGGAAAAGTGTTTTGTTCATTCTGTTACAAATGGAAATGGTGTATGGGTTGATAGTTTTCGTAGCTTTCGTTTTCCCTTTTCCTTACCTTTGATTATTTCACAATTTTAAAATCTACAGCCATGCTCCTTACCAATTCAATTAAAGGACTTATTTTAAGAAATGGTTTATTATAAGGTTATGTTGAAGAGTAAACATTATTGTCCGCAACTCTGCAGTTTTAACTTTTTCGAATTTTGATTGGAATTCTCCAGAAAAAAAAACAAAAAGTCTTACCTTTTTGGTATTTTGATTCGAATTGTCAAGAAAGAAATTTAAATTTAGTTGATTTTTAAAAAATTATATGACTTTGCGTTTAGTAGCATTGTTATATCGCAGCAAATATTGTTGGTTGTTTGTAACCAAGTAACTCATATGTTGAAATACTTGCAGAACACTTTATTATTCACACTTTCTAGCCAGGCTAATTTCTTGCTTCAGCTATTTTCGCAACTTTTAATCTTGGTGTATATTCGCCTAGAATAAACACAAATTAAAAAGTGCATTTTTTTGAACCGTTACTATTACCTTGCTTTCAGTGCTTAACGTTGAAAGATTTATGTCCGAGTTCTTGAAAGCTGGATGGTCGTTGGCGGTGAAATCGGTTTGAGAACCGTTCCATATTTACATAAGAGCAAATCAGTTTATAATACGAGTTCTGCGCTTAAAATAGTTTTGAAATAATTCAGCGAATTTAAAAAATACCTGCATATTCGTCTATTAATAACTACTATGATCGTATTATAAACGGCAACGCTGTTTCGTATACGTAGTGCTTGAAACTCATGAGCAGATTATCTGCTGCAGATCTGCACGAAATTCTGCCATTGAAACACATGTGCAGACTTTCATTGACATTTCTATACATTGTTTATTTCAAATACAACAACTGATAAATTTCTCCTCTTTTATATTAGTAGCATTATTGCTGCGCAGCAAAATTTTAAATTGAAATATAATTTTAAATGGAAGGAGTTTTCTGCATGCAGAAATTCTTCTGCTCATGTGTTTTGGGTATAAGTTATTTGCAGAACGGCGGAATAGGGATTGATCTTCAGGAGTAGGATTAATCTTCATTATAACTCTTTGAAAGAAAATCAGCAAATAATTTGATGAACTACATTTGTAATTATTCATAATGTTAGGTACATGAGTACATACATATGTACATGTACATGTATTTCAGTATATTTTTTGAACTTTTTCAAAACTTGTGTATTTTTAATTAGTGTTTTAGCATCCGACAGCGATGACGTCACAATGACTCTGTGTCGTTCAGATTTCTTATTTCACTTCAGTGACTAGTTTTAGATCCTTCCCTATAGCAATGCCTGTAATGTTGGAGATGCACGGCAAATGGTAATCAGTCCGAATCACAAAAGTATGTGAAGCACATAATTTTTCTTCCGGCTGTGACACAATACCAACAATTTCCATTGAATCGGTCAAAACTAATTGGGCACCAGGCTCATTCGTACATAAGTTTGGCTCCACGCAGAAGTGATCTTCTCCGGAAGGGGTGGAATATAAGTATTGATGAGAAAGCGTGCATTCTTGCTCGTCAAGGATCGTAAAGGCTGCTATAGTGCGAAACCTCGGACGAGTATTGCACCTTGGACTAAAAGTACCTAAAACAGCTCTTTTTCCGTAGTAGGCTGACGTTGGTAGCAACATTCTCGGCAAACGGGCGGGCGAAATATTGTCGCACGACATATTAAACGAAAATTTTATCAATGCTATGTCATTGTATAATTCAGATACTAAGAAATCCTGATGGAAGAAAAAGTCCGTTTTTTTGATGGTGTGTTGGCCGCATTTCTTAAAAATTGTGGACACAACTACAGAATCCGCTCTACGGAACATAAAAGCTTTTTAGTAGATTTTAAAGGAAAAATTAATGAACTACTTACTCGAAGATGCAGTGCGCGGCGGTCAGAATCCAGTTCTTTGAAATAAAAGAACCACTGCATGCCTTGCATTCGCGTGATTTCGAGATCTCTAGTTTGACCATGAACTTTGAAACTCTGGCGCTGATGCTGTCTGAGGCAGCAGAAATAATAAAAGAGCTCAGAATGATGATGATTAAAAATTTCATCAATCCGTAGTTTCGGAAGGACTTTATTAATACTGATGAATCCGCATTCATTGAAAGACCCATTTATATCCAGTCGCTAGAAAAGAGTTTGGGTGAGTGTGTATTGTTGAGGTAATTGAGGTAAAAAATTGCTGAGGTAATCGAGCTTGGTAAGGGCTGGTGCGTTCGGAGGATGCTGGGAAAATATAAAACTAAAAAAAGTGATCCCAAAGTTTTTTGATAAATTCTAAAAAAAATTCTTGAAAGGATCTGTGTCTTGCAGTTCCTGAGAAAATCAAAAATTACGAAAAGCATTTTTCTCCCAGAAAACTCTTTTTGCGTACAACTGATTGAAGTTTTTGCACTTTGGGCGCAAAAAGTGTTTTTTCCGGATTAATTAACAGGATTAACTAAACTGGTCCTAGAGGACTAAGCTAATAGTAAACTAAAAACCAATTGTAAAGCTTTAACCTTATGAAATTTGTACTTACTGCGAGGCAAACTTAATGAATAACTAAAACCAACTTTAAAAAATGACTGACTATTTAGAGATCTTGGGAAAATTTATGTCGAAGGCTTTTTGATCGTAGACGATGTTTTTTTAATTCAACCAATTGTGTAAATAATAAATGCGTATTACGTGTATTTTTTCGTAACCAATCAGCTAAAAACATGTATTTACGATGTAGATAATTTGGATATGAATTTGAAACTATATTTAACAAAATATAATACATAATTTTTCGTATCATCGTAATGACCGGTGTCGTCTTGATATTACGCACCGCTCGTAGTAGAGTGAATTTACTTGATTTTGCGATGCGCCACCTTATACTTCGTGGTACTACCAATTTGTGTTCGCCTTCTATCTTTCTATGCAGACGTCCTGCTCGCATAGTATACTCATCCTTCATTCGTTTTAACTCCGAAGAATCTACTGCTTCTTTGCCTCTGAGAATCTTAATAATTCATCAGATCTTCATCTTGAAGTTGGATTGTAAAGATCCACTCTTCGTCATATTTACTATGTGGTTCCACTGAGGCTCGACTCATCCCGTCGACATGAGGCAGTTTTGTGCCTGGTCCAGATAGCCCAATTGCACTGGCGTCAGTATGCACTTCATATTTTTTTCTGGATTGTATACCGCTAAAAGTGGTTCGTTGCATAGAGCCGGTTTAAGTTTTCGAAAGAGTCGTTTTCTTATTGAGTCCACGCAAAATCTCGTCCCAGTAGCTGTGCTAACGGTTTCGCTATGTGACAGTAGCCGCGAACAAATTTTCTGAAAAAGCCGGTAACTCCCAGAAACCGCCGGATGTCAGTTGTACTCGATGGAACCGGAAAATTTTCAATGCATCGAGTTTTCTTTTTGCCTGGTCGTACTCCTTTTCTACTGATGATGTGTCCTAGGAAGTCAACCGTTTCTGCCATAAACACGCATTTAGATGGACGTAAAGTCATTCCAGCCTCTTTCACAGCTTGCAAAAATTCTTCGAGCACCTCGAGTCCTTCATTAACCGTTTCCGTTGCAGTAATGGCTTCGTCGACGTAACTTATGATTTTTCCGCGACTGTTTTACCCTCGTATTAATTCCATTCTCATTTTTTGGAAGTACATGGGCGTGTTAACAAGCCCAAATGGCGGACGTTGTGTTCGAAGAGACCATCCGAGGTCAAGAACGCTGTCAGTTTCTTACACTCTCTTTTCAGTGGAATTTGGTAATATCCTGCTGTCATATCTAATGGTGTAAAATAATGATTCCCGCCCAGTCGCGACAACTGTTCCTCAACTATTGGCATCGGAAACTGCTTCTTAACTGTAACGCTGTTTAACACCCTGTAGTCTACACACATGCGGCTTTGTCCGTTAGCCTTCTTCACTAGGATTACATTATCAAGCAAGCTTTTTATGACCGTTGAGACTTCTCTGTGGAAATGGCACCTGGTATCGTTTTCCGAGTATAGCCTTATTAGTGTTCAATTTCCATTGTTTTTGTTTTGCACCGTCCAATATGTGACATCTCTTCCGCAAAACAGTCGTGAAATTCCTGAATAAGTGACAGCACTTCTTGGCGCTGGATTGTGGTCAATTGATCCCCTATGCGGACTTCATGGTTATTACATATTTGCAGCTGTAGAACTCCTGATTCGATTATAAGTCGTTTCTCTTCATTACAGAGTGTCTCGCGATCCAGTAGGATGCTATACTGTTGTGCTGCGTCCGCCACTATGTGGAACGTTGCCGTTATCCTTTCGTCATCAAATTTTATTGTCAAATCAGCCTGTTGCGCTGATGCGACAATCGCTTCACCGAAACCTACCATTATGTGATGTTTTGGCTTTCGTTGTGCTGATGCCGGAATTGCCGAATCTTGTATACGGGTATAATCGCTACCTGTGCCCACGAATGCTTTCAACGTTTGGCCCGCGACCATCACTTCTTTCAAGATTGGCGGAGAGCTCTTAGTTACCACTGCATTGTCTATTTTGGCCACTGTGCTTTGCGTTGCAGTGGGACAATCCTTTGTTTCATGACCGGTTCTTTTAAATTTCTCACATCGTCTCTTGCGCTGTGGGTGAGGACATTTCTTAGAGATATGTCCCATTTCGTTACAATTAAAACACTTTAGGGCCCGCTTGATGTCTGGTTCTCGGGCTGTTCTGCTGCGAATGTCCTCTGGCACACTCGAATTGGACGTTTGGACGTTTAGCTGTGTCGTTGGCATAAATGTAAGAGTGCTCAGTGATTTGAGAAGTTCGTTACACGTTTTATGGCTCAATGCCATCAGTGTTCGGCTAACGATAAAATCGGTGAGACCGTTTATTATGGAGGAATTGATAGAGAGATCGTCTATTGATCCTCGTCGTCCAATTGCCAATATCGTATAATAATATTCAATAAACGTTTCCTGTGGCTTCCGTTTTCGGCCCAGCAGTTCCCTATGTATTTCAGCCGGATTAACTGAACTTGGGAAATCATGAAGGAACATACTTACAAACACGGCCCATGATTGGAACTCCATTTGAGCATCCAACCAATCTTTAGAGAACCCCTTCCACTTCGTTGGAAACTCTAGGTGGTGGTGTTACTGCGTGTCTGGCGTTCACGCTCATATTGAGCTGCTGCACACTTCGTGTCGTTTTTTTTTTGTATATGCGTTTTCTATTTGATAGACGTGCTGCTTTTGTTTTTTTCTAACTATTTTGGGGTGAATCCCACTTCTCAAGTTGTAAAGTTATGTTTTTATTGTTAGTTTTTAAAGTACATTTTGTCAGGTTATCTTTCTATTTAATTTTGTTTTCTAAACCATATTTAATTATCAGTTTTCGCTTTTATCGTTCTCCATCAAGTTCTCGTTATCGCCCTTTCCCCCCCTCTCCTAATTTTTAAGGCCTCCTCCCAGGGTTGCTTATTCCGTAGTTGACATTATTGAAAAAAGTAGGCGTAGCAATTGTTTGATTTTCTCTATTTTCGATAACAAAGAGCATTAAATGGAGAGAATATTCGTGGCAACTTTTATGACGATACTTCTACTCGTTCTCCTGTAATCGTTATTTTCGTCACAAGTGGGCGCCCATTTTCGGGATTATATTTTAGTCAGAGACGTAGGACGCGGGAATACAATTTTAGCTTAAAATTCCTTCTAAAACCTGAGAAATTGAACTATAAGCACGGATGAATGCATATTTGCTATAAAAAGTAGGTTTGGCACAAGTCTGATTTTCCCTATTTTCAATACCAAAGAGCGTAGGATAACAAAAATATTTGTACCAAATTTCATGACGATAACTATTCGTTCTCCTGTAATCGTGGTTTCTACAGACGGACGGACTGACAGACAGACAGCTAGACGGACAGCTAGACGGACGGGCATGGCTAAATCGAATCAGGAGGTGATTCTGAGCCAGAATATATATACTTTTCTATACCTGCGACGCCTGCTTTAATGCATTACAAAGGGAAGAACAAAGTGGATATACCCTCATTCCTTCGGGTGTAGGGTATAAAAATAACTGGATATGCGTGAAGTGCCTTCAGCGTCTTTTATCACTTTCATATAATAATATGCGTTCGAAGACGCATTTGGATAATACTTTGAAACTATTCATAATAACCTTCAAAGAAAATCAGCAAATAATTTGATGAACTACATTTTTAATTATCCTCAACGTTAGGTACATGAGTGCATATGTACATGTATTTTAGTATATTTCTTTAACTTTTCCAAAACTTGTGTATTTTTAATTAGTGTTTTAGCATCCGACAGAGATGATGTCACGATGACCGTGTCGTTCAGGTTTCTTATTTCACTTCAGTGACTAGTTTTCGATCGTCCCCTATAGCAATGCCTGTAATGTGGGAGATACACGGCAAGTGGTAATCAGTCCGAATCACGAAAAGATGTGAAGCACAGAATTTTCCTTTCGGCTGTGACACAATACCAACAATTTCCATTGAATCTGTCAAAACTAACTGGGCACCAGGCTCATTCGTACATAAGTTTGGCTCCACACAGAAGTGATCCTTTCCGAAAGGGGTGGAATATAAGTATTGGTGAGAAAGCGTGCATTCTTGCTTGTCGAGGATCGTAAAGGGTGCTATAGTGCGAAACCTCGGACGATTACTGCACCTTGTATTAAAAGTCCCTAAAACAGCTCTTTTTCCGTAGTAGGCTGACGTTGGTAGCAACATTCTCGGCAAACGGGCAGGCGAAATGTTGTCGCACGACATATTAAACGAAAATTTTATCAATGCTATGTCATTGTATAATTCAGATGCTAAAAAATTCTCATGGAAGAAAAAGTTAGTTTTTTTGATGGTGTGTTGGCCGCATTTCTTGAAAATTGTGGACACAACTACAGAATCCGCTCTACGGAATATCAAAGGTTTTTAGAAGATTTTACAGGAAAAATTTATGAACTACTTACTCGAAGATACAGTGCGCGGCGGTCAGAATCCAGTTCTTCGAAATAAAAGAACCACTGCATGTCTTGCATTCGCGTGATTTCGAGATCTCTAGTTTGACCATGAACTTTGAAACTCTGGCGCTGATGCTGTCTGTGGCAGCAGAAATGATAAAAGAGCTCAGAACGATGATGATTAAAAATTTCATCATGCCGTAGTTTCGGAAGGGCTTTATTAATACTGATGAATCCGCATTCATTGAAAGACCCATTTATATCCAGTCGCTAGAAAAGGGTTTGGGTGAGTGTGTGTTGTTGAGTTAATTGAGGTAACAAATTGCTGAGCTAATCGAGCTTGGTAAGGGCTGGTGCGTTCGGAGGATGCTGGGAAAATATAAAACTAAAAAAAGTGATTCCAAAGTTTTTGATAAATTCTACAGAAAATGCTTCAAAGGATCTGTGTCTTGCAGTTCCTGAGAAAATCGGAAATTACGAAACACACTTTTCTCCCAGAAAACTCTTTTTGTGTACAACAGATTGAAGTTTTTTGTACTTTGGGCGCAAAAAGTGTTTTTTCCGGATTAATTAACAGGATTAACTAAACTGGTCCTAGAGGACTAAGCTAATAGTAAACTAAAAACCAATTGTAAAGCTTTAACCTTATGAAATTTGTACTTACTGCGAGGCAAACTTAATGAATAACTAAAACCAACTTTAAAAAATGACTGACTATTTAGAGATCTTGGGAAAATTTATGTCGAAGGCTTTTTGATCGTAGACGATGTTTTTTTAATTCAACCAATTGTGTAAATAATAAATGCGTATTACGTGTATTTTTTCGTAACCAATCAGCTAAAAACATGTATTTACGATGTAGATAATTTGGATATGAATTTGAAACTATATTTAACAAAATATAATACATAATTTTTCGTATCATCGTAATGACCGGTGTCGTCTTGATATTACGCACCGCTCGTAGTAGAGTGAATTTACTTGATTTTGCGATGCGCCACCTTATACTTCGTGGTACTACCAATTTGTGTTCGCCTTCTATCTTTCTATGCAGACGTCCTGCTCGCATAGTATACTCATCCTTCATTCGTTTTAACTCCGAAGAATCTACTGCTTCTTTGCCTCTGAGAATCTTAATAATTCATCAGATCTTCATCTTGAAGTTGGATTGTAAAGATCCACTCTTCGTCATATTTACTATGTGGTTCCACTGAGGCTCGACTCATCCCGTCGACATGAGGCAGTTTTGTGCCTGGTCCAGATAGCCCAATTGCACTGGCGTCAGTATGCACTTCATATTTTTTTCTGGATTGTATACCGCTAAAAGTGGTTCGTTGCATAGAGCCGGTTTAAGTTTTCGAAAGAGTCGTTTTCTTATTGAGTCCACGCAAAATCTCGTCCCAGTAGCTGTGCTAACGGTTTCGCTATGTGACAGTAGCCGCGAACAAATTTTCTGAAAAAGCCGGTAACTCCCAGAAACCGCCGGATGTCAGTTGTACTCGATGGAACCGGAAAATTTTCAATGCATCGAGTTTTCTTTTTGCCTGGTCGTACTCCTTTTCTACTGATGATGTGTCCTAGGAAGTCAACCGTTTCTGCCATAAACACGCATTTAGATGGACGTAAAGTCATTCCAGCCTCTTTCACAGCTTGCAAAAATTCTTCGAGCACCTCGAGTCCTTCATTAACCGTTTCCGTTGCAGTAATGGCTTCGTCGACGTAACTTATGATTTTTCCGCGACTGTTTTACCCTCGTATTAATTCCATTCTCATTTTTTGGAAGTACATGGGCGTGTTAACAAGCCCAAATGGCGGACGTTGTGTTCGAAGAGACCATCCGAGGTCAAGAACGCTGTCAGTTTCTTACACTCTCTTTTCAGTGGAATTTGGTAATATCCTGCTGTCATATCTAATGGTGTAAAATAATGATTCCCGCCCAGTCGCGACAACTGTTCCTCAACTATTGGCATCGGAAACTGCTTCTTAACTGTAACGCTGTTTAACACCCTGTAGTCTACACACATGCGGCTTTGTCCGTTAGCCTTCTTCACTAGGATTACATTATCAAGCAAGCTTTTTATGACCGTTGAGACTTCTCTGTGGAAATGGCACCTGGTATCGTTTTCCGAGTATAGCCTTATTAGTGTTCAATTTCCATTGTTTTTGTTTTGCACCGTCCAATATGTGACATCTCTTCCGCAAAACAGTCGTGAAATTCCTGAATAAGTGACAGCACTTCTTGGCGCTGGATTGTGGTCAATTGATCCCCTATGCGGACTTCATGGTTATTACATATTTGCAGCTGTAGAACTCCTGATTCGATTATAAGTCGTTTCTCTTCATTACAGAGTGTCTCGCGATCCAGTAGGATGCTATACTGTTGTGCTGCGTCCGCCACTATGTGGAACGTTGCCGTTATCCTTTCGTCATCAAATTTTATTGTCAAATCAGCCTGTTGCGCTGATGCGACAATCGCTTCACCGAAACCTACCATTATGTGATGTTTTGGCTTTCGTTGTGCTGATGCCGGAATTGCCGAATCTTGTATACGGGTATAATCGCTACCTGTGCCCACGAATGCTTTCAACGTTTGGCCCGCGACCATCACTTCTTTCAAGATTGGCGGAGAGCTCTTAGTTACCACTGCATTGTCTATTTTGGCCACTGTGCTTTGCGTTGCAGTGGGACAATCCTTTGTTTCATGACCGGTTCTTTTAAATTTCTCACATCGTCTCTTGCGCTGTGGGTGAGGACATTTCTTAGAGATATGTCCCATTTCGTTACAATTAAAACACTTTAGGGCCCGCTTGATGTCTGGTTCTCGGGCTGTTCTGCTGCGAATGTCCTCTGGCACACTCGAATTGGACGTTTGGACGTTTAGCTGTGTCGTTGGCATAAATGTAAGAGTGCTCAGTGATTTGAGAAGTTCGTTACACGTTTTATGGCTCAATGCCATCAGTGTTCGGCTAACGATGAAATCGGTGAGACCGTTTATTATGGAGGAATTGATAGAGAGATCGTCTATTGATCCTCGTCGTCCAATTGCCAATATCGTATAATAATATTCAATAAACGTTTCCTGTGGCTTCCGTTTTCGGCCCAGCAGTTCCCTATGTATTTCAGCCGGATTAACTGAACTTGGGAAATCATGAAGGAACATACTTACAAACACGGCCCATGATTGGAACTCCATTTGAGCATCCAACCAATCTTTAGAGAACCCCTTCCACTTCGTTGGAAACTCTAAAGTAAAGTTATGTTTTTATTGTTAGTTTTTAAAGTACATTTTGTCAGGTTATCTTTCTATTTAATTTTGTTTTCTAAACCATATTTAATTATCAGTTTTCGCTTTTATCGTTCTCCATCAAGTTCTCGTTATCGCCCTTTCCCCCCCTCTCCTAATTTTTAAGGCCTCCTCCCAGGGTTGCTTATTCCGTAGTTGACATTATTGAAAAAAGTAGGCGTAGCAATTGTTTGATTTTCTCTATTTTCGATAACAAAGAGCATTAAATGGAGAGAATATTCGTGGCAACTTTTATGACGATACTTCTACTCGTTCTCCTGTAATCGTTATTTTCGTCACAAGTGGGCGCCCATTTTCGGGATTATATTTTACTCAGAGACGTAGGACGCGGGAATACAATTTTAGCTTAAAATTCCTTCTAAAACCTGAGAAATTGAACTATAAGCACGGATGAATGCATATTTGCTATAAAAAGTAGGTTTGGCACAAGTCTGATTTTCCTTATTTTCAATACCAAAGAGCGTAGGATAACAAAAATATTTGTACCAAATTTCATGACGATAACTATTCGTTCTCCTGTAATCGTGGTTTCTACAGACGGACGGACTGACAGACAGACAGCTAGACGGACGGGCATGGCTAAATCGAATCAGGAGGTGATTCTGAGCCAGAATATATATACTTTTCTATACCTGCGACGCCTGCTTTAATGCATTACAAAGGGAAGAACAAAGTGGATATACCCTCATTCCTTCGGGTGTAGGGTATAAAAATAACTGGATATGCGTGAAGTGCCTTCAGCGTCTTTTATCACTTTCATATAATAATATGCGTTCGAAGACGCATTTGGATAATACTTTGAATCTCCATAATAACCTTCAAAGAAAATCAGCAAATAATTTGATGAACTACATTTTTAATTATCCTCAACGTTAGGTACATGAGTGCATATATACATGTATTTTAGTATATTTCTTTAACTTTTCCAAAACTTGTGTATTTTTAATTAGTGTTTTAGCATCCGACAGAGATGATGTCACGATGACCGTGTCGTTCAGGTTTCTTATTCCACTTCGGGGACTAGTTTTCGATCCTTCCCTATAGCAATGCCTGTAATGTTGGAGATACACGGCAAGTGGTAATCAGTCCGAATCACGAAAAGATGTGAAGCACAGAATTTTCCTTCCGGCTGTGACACAATACCAACAATTTCCATTGAATCTGTCAAAACTAATTGGGCACCAGGCTCATTCGTACATAAGTTTGGCTCCACGCAGAAGTGATCTTCTCCGGAAGGGGTGGAATATAAGTATTGCTGAGAAAGCGTGCATTCTTGCTTGTCGAGGATCGTAAAGGGTGCTATAGTGCGAAACCTCGGACGATTACTGCACCTTGTATTAAAAGTCCCTAAAACAGCTCTTTTTCCGTAGTAGGCTGACGTTGGTAGCAACATTCTCGGCAAACGGGCAGGCGAAATGTTGTCGCACGACATATTAAACGAAAATTTGATCAATGCTATGTCATTGTATAATTCAGATGCTAAAAAATTCTCATGGAAGAAAAAGTTAGTTTTTTTGATGGTGTGTTGGCCGCATTTCTTGAAAATTGTGGACACAACTACAGAATCCGCTCTACGGAATATCAAAGGTTTTTAGAAGATTTTACAGGAAAAATTTATGAACTACTTACTCGAAGATGCAGTGCGCGGCGGTCAGAATCCAGTTCTTCGAAATAAAAGAACCACTGCATGTCTTGCATTCGCGTGATTTCGAGATCTCTAATTTGACCATGAACTTTGCAACTCCTGCACTGATCCTGTCTGTGGCAGCAGAAAAGATAAAACAGCTCAGAATGATGATGATTAAAAATTTCATCAATCCGTAGTTTCGGAAGGACTTTATTAATACTGATGAATCCGCATTCGTTGAAAGACCCATTTATATCCAGTCGCTAGAAAAGAGTTTGGGTGAGTGTGTATTGTTGAGGTAATTGAGGTAACAAATTGCTGAGGTAATCGAGCTTGGTAAGGGCTGGTGCGTTCGGAGGATGCTGGGAAAATATAAAACTAAAAAAAGTGATCCCAAAGTTTTTTGATAAATTCTACAGAAAATGCTTCAAAGGATCTGTGTCTTGCAGTTCCTAAGAAAATCGGAAATTACGAAACACACTTTTCTCCCAGAAAACTCTTTTTGCGTACAACTGATTGAAGTTTTTGCACTTTGGGCGCAAAAAGTGTTTTTTCCGGAATAATTAACAGGATTAACTAATCTGGTCCTATCTAATAGTGAACTAAAAACCAATTGTAAAGCTTTAACCTTATGAAATTTGTACTTACTGCGAAGCAAACTTAATGAATAACTAAAATCAACTTTTAAAAATTACTGACTATAGATCTTGGGAAAATTTATGTCGAAGGCCTTTTGATCGTAGACGATGTTTTTTTAATTCAACCAATTGTGTAAACAATAAATGCCTATTACGTGTATTTTTTCGAACCAATCAGCTAAAAACATTTATTTACGATGTAGATAATTTGAAAAATATGAATTTTTTTTGTTCTTTTGTTAAAAAACTATATTCAACAAAATATATATGTATATTATATATATATTACGCATATTTATATTGAAAATTAAAGTGAACTTTAGTGTAGAAAAAGTGTACTTTAACAAAAAGTCGACTTTATCTTATTTATAGTCGATTTAAAGTCGACTTTATCTGTTGAAGTCGATTTTAACTTTAAAATGGGTGAAAGCTGATTTTAAAATTTTTAGCAGTAGGGTGGTATTCGTATAAGCTATGCGTTGTTTAAAACTATTTTTTAAATTCATAATTTTTAGCATGTATACAATTCAATTTAAATTCAAAAAAATTAAAAAATTCATCATTCAAAGAAAATTATGAAAAATTGCTTCACAAGATTCCTGCTCAGAATCACCTCCTGAATCGATTTAATCACTGTCCGTTTGTCTGTCTGTCTGCCCGTTTGTTTGTCTGTCTGTGGAAATCACGATTACAGCAGAACAAATCATCCTGAGCTGTTTGGTATTGAAATAGTTTAGTTTATGCTTATAAGGCTTAGTTAGGCTGAGAAATTGAACTATAGGCACGGATTAATACATATTTGCTATAAAAAGTAGGTGTGGCACTAGTCCGATTTTCCCTATTTTTAATACCAAACAGCGTAGGATAACAAAAATATTTGTACCAAATTTCATGACGATAACTATTCGTTCTTCTGTAATCGTGGTTTCTACAGACGGACGGACGGACAGACAGACAGCTAGACGGACGGGCATGGCTAAATCGAATCAGGAGGTGATTCTGAGCCAGAATATATATACTTTTCTATACCTGCGACGCCTGCTTTAATGCATTACAAAGGGAAGAACAAAGTGGATATACCCTCATTCCTTCGGGTGTAGGGTATAAAAATAACTGGATATGCGTGAAGTGCCTTCAGCGTCTTTTATCACTTTCATATAATAATATGCGTTCGAAGACGCATTTGGATAATACTTTGAATCTCCATAATAACCTTCAAAGAAAATCAGCAAATAATTTGATGAACTACATTTTTAATTATCCTCAACGTTAGGTACATGAGTGCATATGTACATGTATTTCAGTATATTTCTTTAACTTTTTCAAAACTTGTGTATTTTTAATTAGTGTTTTAGCATCCGACAGAGATGATGTCACGATGACCGTGTCGTTCAGGTTTCTTATTTCACTTCAGTGACTAGTTTTCGATCGTCCCCTATAGCAATGCCTGTAATGTGGGAGATACACGGCAAGTGGTAATCAGTCCGAATCACGAAAAGATGTGAAGCACAGAATTTTCCTTTCGGCTGTGACACAATACCAACAATTTCCATTGAATCTGTCAAAACTAACTGGGCACCAGGCTCATTCGTACATAAGTTTGGCTCCACACAGAAGTGATCCTTTCCGAAAGGGGTGGAATATAAGTATTGGTGAGAAAGCGTGCATTCTTGCTTGTCGAGGATCGTAAAGGGTGCTATAGTGCGAAACCTCGGACGATTACTGCACCTTGTATTAAAAGTCCCTAAAACAGCTCTTTTTCCGTAGTAGGCTGACGTTGGTAGCAACATTCTCGGCAAACGGGCAGGCGAAATGTTGTCGCACGACATATTAAACGAAAATTTGATCAATGCTATGTCATTGTATAATTCAGATGCTAAAAAATTCTCATGGAAGAAAAAGTTAGTTTTTTTGATGGTGTGTTGGCCGCATTTCTTGAAAATTGTGGACACAACTACAGAATCCGCTCTACGGAATATCAAAGGTTTTTAGAAGATTTTACAGGAAAAATTTATGAACTACTTACTCGAAGATGCAGTGCGCGGCGGTCAGAATCCAGTTCTTCGAAATAAAAGAACCACTGCATGTCTTGCATTCGCGTGATTTCGAGATCTCTAGTTTGACCATGAACTTTGAAACTCTGGCGCTGATGCTGTCTGTGGCAGCAGAAATGATAAAAGAGCTCAGAACGATGATGATTAAAAATTTCATCATGCCGTAGTTTCGGAAGGGCTTTATTAATACTGATGAATCCGCATTCATTGAAAGACCCATTTATATCCAGTCGCTAGAAAAGGGTTTGGGTGAGTGTGTGTTGTTGAGTTAATTGAGGTAACAAATTGCTGAGGTAATCGAGCTTGGTAAGGGCTGGTGCGTTCGGAGGATGCTGGGAAAATATAAAACTAAAAAAAGTGATTCCAAAGTTTTTGATAAATTCTACAGAAAATGCTTCAAAGGATCTGTGTCTTGCAGTTCCTGAGAAAATCGGAAATTACGAAACACACTTTTCTCCCAGAAAACTCTTTTTGTGTACAACAGATTGAAGTTTTTTGTACTTTGGGCGCAAAAAGTGTTTTTTCCGGATTAATTAACAGGATTAACTAAACTAAGCTAATAAATAGTGAACTAAAAACCAATTGTAAAGCTTTGACCTTTTGAAATTTTTACTTACTGCGACGCAAACTTGATAAATAACTAAAACCAACTTTTAAAAGCTACTGACTATTTAGAGATTTTGGGAAAATTTATGTCCAAGGCCTTTTAATCGTAGACGATGTTTTTTTAATTCAACCAATTGTGTAAATAATTGGTCTAAAAATACCACGTGTATTTTTTCGTAACCAATCAGCTAAAAACATGTATTTACGATGTAGATAATTTGAAAAATATGAAAGAATTTACGCAGTATTTTTTTGTTCTTTTGTTAAAAAACTATATTTAACAAAATATATACATATGTATATTATATATATATTTTTATATATATATTTTTTAAGACATTTTTCACTTTCGTTTTTCTATCAAACGTAATTTTTATACCCTACACCGGAAAGGGTCAGGGTATATGCACGTTGTTCTTCCGTTTGTGACGTATCAAAGGAGGCATTGCATGTATAGAAAAGTGTATATATTTCGCTCAGAATCACCTCCTGAATCGATTTAATCGCTGTCCGTTGGTCTATCCGTCTGTTTGTCTGTCTGTGGAAATCAACATTACAGCAGAACAAATCATCCTAGGCTATTTGGTATTGAAAATGGGGAAAATCTGACCAGTGCCACGCCTACTTTTTCAGCGTATATGGATTCATGCGTGCTTACCGCAATTTCTGAGCTTGTAGAGTGAATTGAAAGCAAAAATTATATTCCCAAACCAATCGTTTGAAACTAAAGGGTACTCCTAAAAAGGGACGTGGTCGCCCACTGGTGACAAAAGCCACGATTGCAGGAAAGCCGACTGTAATCTTGCTCTAGCTATTTTCGCAAGTTTTGATCTTGGTGTATATTCGCCTAGAATTAACACAAATTAAAAAAGGGCATTTTATGAAACTTTCCTATTACCTTGCTTTCAGTGGTTGGCGGTAAAATCTGTTTGAGAACAGTTCCATATTTACATAAGAGCAAAAAACGTTTTTAATACGAGTATCTGCGCTTGAAATGGTTTAAAAATAAGTCAGTGTGTATAAAACAAGTAAGAGCGTTACTTTCGGCCTAGCCGAAGCTCAAATACCCTACACCCGCATCTATCGAAGTGATGATAAAAATTTGGCAGGTGACGCCCACTTTCATTTAATTTACAGATGGTAAATTTTACTATATTAACCCATATACCACACCGATTTTCTCAACAAACACCTCATTATATGGTATGGTATACCAGCGAGCGTGTCACGCCCATTTTTTGTGTGATAACTTCCACCAATATGGTAAACACGGCAATGAAACTAGAGCTTTAGAACCGGACTACGAGCTGAGAAACTCAGTTCTCAAATTTGATTTCATTAATATTGTTAAAAAAAGTAGGCGTGGCAATTGTTCTATTTTCTCTATTTCCATATTAAAGAGCATTAAATGGAAGAGAATATTCGTGGCAACTTTCATGACGATACTTCTACTCGTTCTCCAGTAATCGTTATTATCGTCACAAGTGGGCGCCCATTTTCGGGATTATATTTTAGTCAGAGACGTAGGACGCGGGAATACAATTTTAGCTTAAAATTCCTTCTAAAACCTGAGAAATTGAACTATAAGCACGGATTAAGGCATATTTGCTATAAAAAGTAGGTGTGGCACTAGTCCGATTTTCCTTATTTTCAATACCAAACAGCGTAGGATAACAAAAATATTTGTACCAAATTTCATGATGATAACTCTATTCGTTCTCCTGTAATCGTGATTTCCACAGACGGACGGACAGACAGCTAGACGGACGGCCATGGCTAAATCGAATCAGGAGGTGATTCTGAGCCAGAATATATACTTTTCTATATCTGGGATGCCTGCTTTAATGCATTACAAAGGGAAGAACAAAGTGGATATACCCTCATTCCTTCGGGTGTAGGGTATAAAAATAACTGGATATGCGTGAAGTGCCTTCAGCGTCTTTTATCACTTTCATATAATAATATGCGTTCGAAGACGCATTTGGATAATACTTTGAAACTATTCATAATAACCTTCAAAGAAAATCAGCAAATAATTTGATGAACTACATTTTTAATTATCCTTAACGTTAGGTACATGAGTGCATATGTACATGTATTTCAGTATATTTCTTTAACTTTTTCAAAACTTGTGTATTTTTAATTAGTGTTTTAGCATCCGACAGAGATGATGTCACGATGACCGTGTCGTTCAGGTTTCTTATTCCACTTCGGGGACTAGTTTTCGATCCTTCCCTATAGCAATGCCTGTAATAACGGAGATACACGGCAAGTGGTAATCAGTCCGAATCACAAAAGTATGTGAAGCACATAATTTTCCTTTCGGCTGTGACACAATACCAACAATTTCCATTGTATCGGTCAAAACTAATTGGGCACCAGGCTCATTCGTACATAAGTTTGGCGTCACACAGAAGTGTTCCTTTCCGAAAGGGGTGGAATATAAGTATTGGTGAGAAAGCGTGCATTCTTGCTCGTCAAGAATCGTAAAGGGTGCTATAGTGCGAAACCTCGGACGATTACTGCACCTTGTATTAAAAGTACCTAAAACAGCTCTTTTTCCGTAGTAGGCTGACGTTGGTAGCAACATTCTCGGCAAACGGGCGGGCAAAATATTGTCGCACGGCATATTATACGACAATTTTATCAATGCTATGTCATTGTATAATTCAGATACGAGAAAATTATGATGGAAGAAAAAGCCCGTTTTATTGATGGTGTGTTGGCCGCATTTCTTGAAAATCGTGGACACAACTACAGACTCCGCTCTACGGAATATCAAAGGTTATTAAAGATTTTAAAGGAAAAATTTATGAACTACTTACTCGAAGATGCAGTGCGCGGCGGTCAGAATCCAGTTCTTCGAAATAAAAGAACCACTGCATGTCTTGCATTCGCGTGATTTCGAGATCTCTAGTTTGACCATGAACTTTGAAACTCTGGCGCTGATGCTGTCTGTGGCAGCAGAAATGATAAAAGAGCTCAGAACGATGATGATTAAAAATTTCATCATGCCGTAGTTTCGGAAGGGCTTTATTAATACTGATGAATCCGCATTCATTGAAAGACCCATTTATATCCAGTCGCTAGAAAAGGGTTTGGGTGAGTGTGTGTTGTTGAGTTAATTGAGGTAACAAATTGCTGAGGTAATCGAGCTTGGTAAGGGCTGGTGCGTTCGGAGGATGCTGGGAAAATATAAAACTAAAAAAAGTGATTCCAAAGTTTTTGATAAATTCTACAGAAAATGCTTCAAAGGATCTGTGTCTTGCAGTTCCTGAGAAAATCGGAAATTACGAAACACACTTTTCTCCCAGAAAACTCTTTTTGTGTACAACAGATTGAAGTTTTTTGTACTTTGGGCGCAAAAAGTGTTTTTTCCGGATTAATTAACAGGATTAACTAAACTAAGCTAATAAATAGTGAACTAAAAACCAATTGTAAAGCTTTGACCTTTTGAAATTTGTACTTACTGCGATGCAAACTTGATAAATAACTAAAACCAACTTTTAAAAGCTACTGACTATTTAGAGATCTTGGGAAAATTTATAAATAATTGCCAACCAATTGTGTAAATAATTGGTCTAAAAATACCACGTGTATTTTTTCGTAACCAATCAGCTAAAAACATGTATTTACGATGTAGATAATTTGAAAAATATGAAAGAATTTACGCAGTATTTTTTTGTTCTTTTGTTAAAAAACTATATTTAACAAAATATATACATATGTATATTATATACATATATATTTTTATATATATATTTTTTAAGACATTTTTCACTTTCGTTTTTCTATCAAACGTAATTTTTATACCCTACACCGGAAAGGGTCAGGGTATATGCACGTTGTTCTTCCGTTTGTGACGCATCAAAGGAGGCGTTGCATGTATAGAAAAGTGTATATATTTCGCTCAGAATCACCTCCTGAATCGATTTAATCGCTGTCCGTTGGTCTATCCGTCTGTTTGTCTGTCTGTGGAAATCAACATTACAGCAGAACAAATCATCCTAGGCTATTTGGTATTGAAAATGGGGAAAATCTGACCAGTGCCACGCCTACTTTTTCAGCGTATATGGATTCATGCGTGCTTACCGCAATTTCTGAGCTTGTAGAGTGAATTGAAAGCAAAAATTATATTCCCAAACCAATCGTTTGAAACTAAAGGGTACTCCTAAAAAGGGACGTGGTCGCCCACTGGTGACAAAAGCGACGATTGCAGGAAAGCCGACTGTAATCTTGCTCTAGCTATTTTCGCAAGTTTTGATCTTGGTGTATATTCGCCTAGAATTAACACAAATTAAAAAAGGGCATTTTATGAAACTTTCCTATTACCTTGCTTTCAGTGGTTGGCGGTAAAATCTGTTTGAGAACAGTTCCATATTTACATAAGAGCAAAAAACGTTTTTAATACGAGTATCTGCGCTTGAAATGGTTTAAAAATAAGTCAGTGTGTATAAAACAAGTAAGAGCGTTACTTTCGGCCTAGCCGAAGCTCAAATACCCTACACCCGCATCTATCGAAGTGATGATAAAAATTTGGCAGGTGACGCCCACTTTCATTTAATTTACAGATGGTAAATTTTACTATATTAACCCATATACCACACCGATTTTCTCAACAAACACCTCATTATATGGTATGGTATACCAGTGAGCGTGTCACGCCCATTTTTTGTGAGATAACTTCCACCAATATGGTAAACACGGCAATGAAACTAGAGCTTTAGAACCGGACTACGAGCTGAGAAACTCAGTTCTCAAATTTGATTTCATTAATATTGTTAAAAAAAGTAGGCGTGGCAATTGTTCTATTTTCTCTATTTCCATATTAAAGAGCATTAAATGGAAGAGAATATTCGTGGCAACTTTCATGACGATACTTCTACTCGTTCTCCAGTAATCGTTATTATCGTCACAAGTGGGCGCCCATTTTCGGGATTATATTTTAGTCAGAGACGTAGGACGCGGAAATACAATTTTAGCTTAAAATTCCTTCTAAAACCTGAGAAATTGAACTATAAGCACGGATTAAGGCATATTTGCTATAAAAAGTAGGTGTGGCACTAGTCCGATTTTCCCTATTTTCAATACCAAACAGCGTAGGATAACAAAAATATTTGTACCAAATTTCATGACGATAACTCTATTCGTTCTCCTGTAATCGTGATTTCCACAGACGGACGGACAGACAGCTAGACGGACGGCCATGGCTAAATCGAATCAGGAGGTGATTCTGAGCCAGAATATATACTTTTCTATACCTGCGACGCCTGCTTTAATGCATTACAAAGGGAAGAACAAAGTGGATATACCCTCATTCCTTCGGGTGTAGGGTATAAAAATAACTGGATATGCGTGAAGTGCCTTCAGCGTCTTTTATCACTTTCATATAATAATATGCGTTCGAAGACGCATTTGGATAATACTTTGAATCTCCATAATAACCTTCAAAGAAAATCAGCAAATAATTTGATGAACTGAACATTTTTAATTATCCTTAACGTTAGGTACATGAGTGCATATGTATGTACATGTATTTCAGTATATTTCTTTAACTTTTTCAAAACTTGTGTATTTTTAATTAGTGTTTTAGCATCCGACAGAGATGATGTCACGATGACCGTGTCGTTCAGGTTTCTTATTCCACTTCGGGGACTAGTTTTCGATCCTTCCCTATAGCAATGCCTGTAATAACGGAGATACACGGCAAGTGGTAATCAGTCCGAATCACAAAAGTATGTGAAGCACATAATTTTCCTTCCGGCTGTGACACAATACCAACAATTTCCATTGAATCTGTCAAAACTAATTGGGCACCAGGCTCATTCGTACATAAGTTTGGCGTCACACAGAAGTGTTCCTTTCCGAAAGGGGTGGAATATAAGTATTGGTGAGAAAGCGTGCATTCTTGCTCGTCAAGAATCGTAAAGGGTGCTATAGTGCGAAACCTCGGACGATTACTGCACCTTGTATTAAAAGTCCCTAAAACAGCTCTTTTTCCGTAGTAGGCTGACGTTGGTAGCAACATTCTCGGCAAACGGGCGGGCAAAATATTGTCGCACGGCATATTATACGACAATTTTATCAATGCTATGTCATTGTATAATTCAGATACGAGAAAATTATGATGGAAGAAAAAGCCCGTTTTATTGATGGTGTGTTGGCCGCATTTCTTAAAAATCGTGGACACAACTACAGACTCCGCTCTACGGAATATCAAAGGTTATTAAAGATTTTAAAGGAAAAATTTATGAACTACTTACTCGAAGATACAGTGCGCGGCGGTCAGAATCCAGTTGTTCGAAATAAAAGAACCACTGCATGTCTTGCATTCGCGTGATTTCGAGATCTCTAGTTTGACCATGAACTTTGAAACTCTGGCGCTGATGCTGTCTGTGGCAGCAGAAATGATAAAAGAGCTCAGAACGATGATGATTAAAAATTTCATCATGCCGTAGTTTAGGAAGGACTTTATTAATACTGATGAATCCGCATTCATTAAAGACTAATTTATATCCAATCGCTAGAAAAGAGTTTGGGTGAGTGTGTGTTGTTGAGGTAATTGAGGTAACGAATTGCTGAGGTAATCGAGATTGGTAAGGGCTGGTGCGTTCAGAAGATGCTAGGAAAATATTAAACTCAAAAAAGTGTATCGTTAGTGGTTTGTTGCGGACATTTTGCGTAAGCTAAACACAAACTAATCAAAGGAAATAATACTATGGTAGAACAGTGCTTGTGTGTAAAAAGCCTTAAAACCAGAAAACAAACATTTGTCAGAGGTTTAATTATGCCGAGGCACAATGTATTATGCTGAGGGTGGTGGTATTCAATGAGGTCGGCGTGTTCTGCGAGCTTAGGCTCCTAGGTCCAATGGTTTTTGAGAAAATTAATGTCAAAATTAAAATTTAAAAAAATTCGAAAAACAATTTTTAGTCGCACTTTTTTCTAAAAAATTACGTGATTAGGTATGCTTTTTTCTAATCCAAAAGTTTTCTGACAAATTCTAAAGAAAATACTTCAAAGGGTAGGGATCCTAGTCTTGCAGTTCCTGAGAGAATCGAAAATTACGAAACCCACTTTTCTCCCAGAAAACTCTTTTTGCGTACAACTGATTGAAGTTTTTGCACTTTGGGCGCAAAAAGTATTTTTTCGGATTAATTAACGGGATTAACTAAACTGATCCTAGAGGACTAAGCTAATAGTAAACTAAAAACAGATTGTAAAGTTTTGACCTTTTGAAATTTTTACTTACTGCGAAGCAAACTTAATGAATAACTAAAACCAACTTTTAAAAATTACTGACTATTTAAAGATTTTGGGAAAATTTATTTCGAAGGCCTTTTAATCGTAGACGATGTTTTTTTAATTCAACCAATTGTGTAAATAATTGGTCTAAAAATACTACGTGTATTTTTTCGTAACCAATCAGCTAAAAACATGTATTCACGATGTAGATAATTTGAAAAATATGAAAGAATTTACGCAGCATTTTTTGGTCTTTTGTTAAAAAACTATATTTAACAAAATATATATGTATTTATATTATATGTATATATTTTACACATATTTATAGTCAAAATTAAAGTGTAGAGAAAGTGTAGAAAAAGTGTACTTTAACAAAAAGCCGATTTTTTCTTATTTATAAAAAAGCGGTGCTTTTCTTAATTTTGTGCAGTTCTTATGTTTGAAATAAAGCGGCTTCAGTGTTTCCTTAAAAATTCCTCTCAGTTTGTTATTCGAAAATACCTTTTTTATGAAAAATCATTTGATTTAGAAAATGTCTTTAAAGTTTTAATGCTTTTCATCAGCATCTTAAAAATAAGAGGCTTTTAGTAATTCCTTCAAAAGTTCACCAGTTTTTTCTTCAAAAACTTCTTCAGTGTTTACTTTAAAGCGCATCGTTTTTTTTCAGTAATCAAAACTGCATCAAAAATTGTTTTTTCTTCTTAAATTATCTCATTTATTATATCCTTTCCAAATTTTTTTTCTCATAAAAAAACACCTCAAAATCGATAAAGAAAAACAACCATCTTCACTACTTCATACAAAAATTGTTCAATATTTTGGCAATAAAACTTCGAAAGCTTTCTTCGATACCACAATCATTTGGTTCAAACTAGGTACTTTTATGTCTTCTGTTCTTGTCTCTTTCGCACCGAAAAAAAGTTCGTATGGTGTTACGGCATTGCCGAACAAACAAAGGAAGGAAACAGTTCTTGGAACTAAATAAATATATTATACTCGTAGAAAGGGATCGAATAAAATTTGAGGTCTTGGCATTGTGAACAAGTGCAAGCTTTCACAAGCATTGTCACTCTTCTTCAAGCGAGTTCGAGCTTGAGGTGTTCACGATTCGCGACGTAACCACTAAAACCAATAGACATTTTTTTAAAATGAAAAAATTCTAGGATACACTGTGAAGATATTCGCCATATTATCGTATAAGAAAATGAGGAAAAAGAAGAAGAAGAAGAAGAAGAAGAAGAAGAGCGCCACATACACTGATAGCTGACAGATTTCATTTAATCATCTATATTTTGGGGTGGCGAAAATGTCGCCGCTTTGACAGCTGTGAAGAAATAAAGATAGAAGAAAAGGAGGATTATATTCTTGAAAAGGTCCACTTCGTGATTAACGCCTTTAATGATTATGATAAACTTTTATTCCGGTTCTATCGAAGCTAAACCATTTCGGAAGGTCGTTAGTAATTTCGAATCGTACTGAGTTGCTTACTTTTCTGAATACAAAACTGAGCAAACTGAGCCCTTAAATGAATACATTTTCTTTCTTTGGATCAAAGAAATTGAGATCGAGAAGAAAAAAGCAAAAAGCAGAAAGCACCATCGAAGAAACAATCGAAATCTTTTAGTCTGTGATAAATAGTCTGTGATAAATTCTTCTGAAGTTCGGTAATGATCTTTTCTGTTTTCTTTCCAGCCTGATTTCAACAGTGTCTGCCTCTGCTCTTGATTCTTTCTTTGTCTCCCTCTCTCCCTCTCTATCAACAGCAGTAAAAGCAGATCACATTTTGATGGTGATCTGCTTTTGATTCTCTCTCTTCATTTCTCGTCTTATTTGAGAGTTCATTTAAAGAGAGATTTCATTGATCGAAATAAAGAAATTACGCTCCTTTATTGATCATTACCGAACTTCAGGAGAATTTATCACAGACTAGAAGATTTCGATTGGTTCTTCGATGGTGCTTTTTGCTTTTTGCTTTTTTCTTCTCGATCTCAATTTCTTTGATCCAAAGTAAGAAAATGTATTCATTTAAGGGCTTATTTAAAGAAAGCTAAACTGTCGTTTCTGAAAATCATGGACTTCAATAATTTTCTAATAGCAGAAGACTTTTAAGGTGTCTGCTTCTACTTCTACTTTCTTCTCTCACTCTCTCTCAACGAAAGAAAGAAAGAAAATGTGCTGATCTAAGGGCTTCCTGTGATAAAGGTATGACAATTACCAACCATCTTCGGGGAACTGCTTCTCTTTTCGTTGTGTTTAAATCGCGGACTTGTGCCATTTACGAATGGGTAAAGGAAGATTGCGATGGATAAGTTTTTCCGTTGTTTTCTTTTTCTAAACGACGAGCTTATCTCTTTACCTCTTCTCTCTTACCCTTTTAACGGATTAAGGCTATCGGAGAGGGGTGGAATACAAGTATTGGTGAGAAAGTGTGCATTTTTGCTCTTCAAGGATCGTGAAAGTTGCTATAGTGCGGAACCTCGAACGAATATGCATATTGAAATACATAAATGTACCTAAAACCGCTTTTTTCCCGTCGTAGGCTGACGGTGGTAGCAACATTCTCGGCAAACGGGCCGGCAAAATATTGTCGCACGACATATTAAACGAAAATTTTATCAATGCTATATCTTTGTACAATTCAGATATTAAAAAAAATTGATGGAAGAAAAAGTCCGTTTTATTGATGGTGTATCGGCCGCATTGACTGAAAGCTGTGGACACAACTACAGAATCCGCTCTACGGAATATCAAAGGATATTATAGATTTTAAACGACAAATTTATGAACTACTTACTCGAAGATACAGTGCGCGGCGGTCAGAATCCAGTTCTTTGAAATAAAAGAACCACTGCATGCCTTGCATTCGCGTAATTTCGAGATCTCTAGTTTGACCATGAACTTTGCAACTCTGGCGCTGATGCTGTCTGTGGCAGCAGAAATGATAAAAGAGCTCAGAACGATGATGATTAAAAATTTCATTATGCCGTAGTTTCGAAAGGACTTTATTACGAGGGTTGCCTTTTATGTTTCGGGATTTGGCAACCCTAGTGTTGCAATCTGGCAACTGACAGCTCTATCGTAAAGTTGGACATTTTTGTGAATATAATGGTGGTGGAGTTTTACTGAGGTCGACGTGTTTTGCGAGCTTGTCCACGGAATCAAATAATTAACTGAGATTAACTGAGTGTACTGTCCGCAGATGAAGAGTTTCAAGAAATCCATAACTCAAAAACATCCAGAGATCTCGCTAACGCGAGACTTAAGATAAGTTTGATGACGCTACCCAACTTACTGGAGATTGGACGGGATTGGATATATTGTCACAGTCACTATATGTACTAGCATGTTTGCTATCAGATTTCGACCTCTTTCGTTCTCTTGTTACAAAACCTGTTGTAACGTCTATAACTTATAACTTCATATAAATTATAACGTTATAACTTCAGACGAGGCTGTTATTGAGCACATCGTCTGCTCAGTTTTCGCTGACTGGCCCGAAACAAAAAAATCTTAACTAACTAATCGTGGACTAAAAACTAACTGTAAAGCTTTGACCTTATGAAATTTTATTGTATTTAACCTTAATTTTCGTATGTACTTACTTTTTCTTTGGCGAAAAAAACTGAAGGAATTACTGAATCCGAAGTTAGAAAATTACCGACTATTTAGAGATCTTGGAGCAATTTATATCGTTAGGCCTTTTTATTCGTAGGCCTTTTTATTCTTTTAATTCAACCAATTGTGTAAATAATAAATGCGTATTACGTGTATTTTTTTGTAACCAATCAGCTAAGAACATGTATTTACGATGTAGATTCTTTAGTTTTTTCACTTTTTTGATATTTTGCGTAATTTTTCATATTGCGAGAATGTATGTATGTATATATAAAAATATTGATTACGAAATCAATCCAAGGGCCGACTTACTTAGGGCAGATTTCACAATGTTCAGTTAAGTGCTAATCGGGACTTTCAAACATCAAAATCTCTTACAAATTGACGTCTAAAAGTCCCGATTAGCACTTAACTGGAGATTGTGAAATCGGCCCTTAAAATTTTACACAATTATACTAAGATTATATACATACATATGTCATGCCCATATATAAAATAAAAACATGGTTGTGTATAAATATTTCGTGCAAATTTTGAATTGGTGAAATTCTGGGCAATACCAAGGCTACACGACGACTCATCATCAAAAAATATTATTGGCCCAATATGACCAAACATATAAACAATTGATCAAAGGGTGCATAAAATGCCAATAATCAAACATTCTTCGTCGCACAAGATTGCCCACAGAAAAAAATCGCAATCTCTAAAGATAACCGTGTGTGATATCAAATTAAAGCTCTTGCTGAGTGCTATCAAATGGCATATTTCTTAGTGCATTTTAGTTAAGTGCAGTTCTTTTTAGTGCGTTTCATTTAAGAAAGTGACACCACAAATGATAAAAGAGCTTAGAACGATGATGATGATTAAAAGTTTCATCCTGCCGTAGTTTCGGAAGATTAAAAGCAGGGCATGAAAGAGGAAATATAAAGTCCGCTGAAAGATGACGAAAACTTATCGAGAAATTTAAACTAATCCAGAAAACTAATTGCACAGCTTCGATGTTATAAAATTTTAGTATTTAACTTTAATTATCGTATGTGCTTACTTTAACTTCTGCGCAGCAACCTTGAAGACTTACTGAAACAAACTTTAAAAATTTACCGGCAACTTGGATTCTGTCTTATAACAACTTACAGTTCTTGGAAGAATTAATGTCGAAGGTCTTTTTATCGTAGATGACGTTTGTTCAATTCCACCAATTGTGTAAATAATAAATGCGTATTACGTGTATTTTTTCGTAACCAAATTTACGAAAGTTTTGACTAAAAACTCTGAATGAAAAATACACTCAGCTGTTAAAAATTTAGGCTACTTATTAATACTTCGCTCAGAAGAATTAATTTTTAAAAAAATTTAAAAAAAAACCAAAACAAACTAAAGTCAGCATATCATTACAAAAAGAAATTTTAAAGCTTTTAAAACTTTTCGGTTTCTATTGAAACTCGACGATTGCACCCCTTCAAAGATAAATAATAATTTTACTTACAAAAAAGTAAAATGTGATTTCGTTAAATCACATCAAAATGTGTCAAAATGCGATTTCTTTAAAATAGTATAACCGGCAGAAAATTATGTATTTATGAAAAACAACACTTAGGCAGAATTTGTTGCCTTTCCATAAATAAACCATAAGCTCAAAGTGTTATTTGCATATCAACTATTAAGGAAAGAATATTTCACGAACATTCAACTATTAAGGAAAGAATATTTCACGAACATTCAACTATTAAGGAAAGAATATTTCATGAAAATCGACAAATTTCTTTGTGGCGGCATATGGTCGCCATGCAAGGGTTAACTAAAGTGTTTGCAGCAACTGGCAAGCAACAAATCGTTAGAAGCAACCACTGCCAGACACTGACTGCAACTGTTGCAATCGTGTTTGTATCGTGTATACGTTTCCGGAGTGCCGCTTCATTTGTTCAATACATCCGGCCGCCGCCACGAATGTACTATGACGCCATTTCGTAGCATCTATTTTGTGGTTTTTCTTTAGTTCGCATCACTATCCCTCTCATTCCAACGCATCCCCTCCCAAACTTTTTGGTTGTGTCGTTTCACTTTGGTTTGAGCTTGTTGGCTCTTATTTGTCCTTTCTTTATTTGTTTGTTTGTCTTTTTATTGCCTCATAAATTGTAGATGTAGAAAATATTGTCGCTGTGCGTCGCCAGCAAAACGACATCAATTTCTGTTGAAGCAACAGCTTTGGGACAACAACTACAACAATAACTAATCGACGGTGGGCATTTTGCCTTCTTCGTGCAACCAAATAAACGGCACAAGTGCGGCATTTATTTTTTGTATCAGCTTCCGTTCGACACCGTTTGCTTCGGGCGTTAGTGAAATAACGTCGATGGCAGCAGGAACAGTCATATTATTTTAAATGATTCCTTGATTCGGAATCTCTGAGAAAATGGTCAAGTATCGATGAAGATGAAGGTGAAATTAAAAATAAGTATTAAGTATAAGTAAGTTAGTATAATTATTAACGAGTTCGATTTGAAGGCCGAATCTGTTAGCTCGCAGTCCAGGTCTATTTAAAATTATGAACTAAATAAGAAATTACACAAAAAAAAAAAAATCCTAATTACTGTATTTTTTGTGATTTTATTTGTATTAAACATGTAATTTTTTAAAATTTTATATTTATTTATAAACGCGCTTTCGACAAAAATTACCGAGAGAAAGGAAAAAAAAAATTGCTTTTACCTCGTACGTTCCAAAATATATTTTCCACTTCGGAGAACGATAGTTATTGAATATTATATCCTTTCTGCAATATATCGGACATTTCTCCTCTTAAACATTTTCGAAAATAAGGTATCTCAAAAAATATATATAAAACGTAGAGTCGCAGGAAGATGCACCTAAAATTAGGTGGAACCAAATATAAAGGATTCTGGGATTATATAAAAAAAATAATCAACAGGCAGAAATAGGCAGACAACTTTTCTCACTCTAAAAAAGTTTAGAAAAGAGTAAAACTGGTAAAACAGTTTAAAAAAAAACCTGAATTTTTAAGTATATATTTTCCTGAAACCTGAATTTTTAATTTTGTCAATCGTAGGTACTTTGTGAAGTTTGGTTTAGAGACAAACCGGTTTCGTTTTCTTAGTCATTAGTATTTTTTATTTGTTGTTGTTGTTAGTATTCCCGCAATATGGAAAATTACACAAACTATCAAACGAAAGTGAAAAATGTGTTAAAAAATGTAGTCTTTCAAGAAAACAACAAAAGAATATTGCGTCGTAAATACATGTTTTTAGCTGATTGGTCACGAAAAAGTACACGTAATACGCATTTATTATTTACACAATTGGTTGATTTCAAAAAAACATCGTCTACGACAAAAAGCCTACCATATAAATTTTCTCCAAGCTCTCTAAATAGTCAGTAATTTTTTACTGTTGGTTCCAGTAATTTTGTAAGCTTGCTTCGCTGAAGAAAAAGTCAGTATGTACGAAAATTAAAGTTAAATACTAAAATTTTAACGTATAAGGTCAAAGCTTTTCGTCTACGATTAGTTTAGTGTTCTAGGATCCGTTTCCTATTTGATAGGAAAAGTTATTAAATTGTGAAAAGTGAATTTTTTCGATAAAGTTCCGTCATCTTTCGGTGGACTTTATATTTCCTCTTTCGGGCCAGTCTTTATCCCCCGAAATATGTGGCAGTCTGATAGCAAACGATTAGGCGAATATAGTGAATGTGACAATACATCCGATTTCGTTCAATTTCCACTAAGTTTGGTTGCGTCATCAAACTTGTCTGAAACACGGATTGTTTTCTGGACGTTTGATGATGATAATAAACTCCTTTCGAGTTTTCGAGGAACCTAAATAACGGTCACCTAAATAGCTCACCACCGAGTTTCTTCAGGTCGTGATCGGTTGAGCATATTTTAGCAGTCTTTCATGTCGCATAACGCGGATTTGGCTCTATAACTTAATTATTATTATTATTATTAATTATTATTAACTATTAATAATTGTTTTTAATACCTTAATTTTGTTATCATCGCCCTGCGTCTTGACCGATTATTCAATATTATCAGATTGGTTTTACCATAGTATTATTTCCTTTAAATATTTTGTGTTTAACTTACGCAAAATGTCCGCAACAAACCATTAACGATACACTTTTTTAAGTTAGTTTTTTAGTATATTCCCAGCATCTCCCGAACGCACCAGTCCTTACCAGTCTCAATTTGTATTTAACAATACATTTTAAACGTTACCCTTTTCTAGCGATTGTATATATGTACATAAATAAGTGGGTATGCGGATGTATGCGGATTCATCAGTATTAATAAAGTCCTTGCGAAAATACGGCATGATGAAATTTTTAATCATCATCGTTCTGAGCTCTTTTATCATTTCTGCTGCCACAGACAGCATCAGCGCCAGAGTTTCAAAGTTCATGGTCAAACTAGAGGTCTCGAAATCAGGCGAATGCAAGCCATGCAGTGGTTCTTTTATTTCCAAAAACTGGATTGTGACCGCGGCCCACTGTATCTTCCAGTAAGTAGTTAATTTATTTTTCCTTTAAAATCTATATAATATGTATCTTTTAATATTCCACAGCGCGGATTTTGTCGTTGTGTTCACAATTTTCAGTAAATGCGGCCGATACATCATCAATAAAACGGACTTTTTCTTCCCTCAAACTCTTTTTGACTATGATATATACAGTGACATAGCATTGATAAAATTTCCGTTTAATATGTCGTGCGACAATATTTTGCCGGCTCGTTTGCCGAGAATGTTGCCACCACCGTCAGCCTACTACGGAAAAACAGCTGTTTTAGGGTCTTTTAATACAAAGTGCAATACTAGTCCAAAGCTCCGCACTATGTCAACTTTTACGATTCTTGAAGAGCAAAACTGCACACTTTCTCACCAATTCTTATATTCCACCCCTTTCCGAAAATATCACCTCTGTGTTAAGCCAAGCTTGTGTACGTATGAGCCGGGTGCCCATTTAGTTTTGGCGGATTCAATGGAAATTGTTGGTGTTGTGTCACAGCCGGAAGGAAAATTATGTACTCCACAGCTTATCTTGATTCGAATTGATTACCACTTGCCGTTTATCGCGACCATTACAGGCATTGATGTAGAGAAGAATGGATGTGGACACTGGAGTGGAATAAGAGATCTGAGCGACACAGAGTCATCGTGACATCATGCCTGCCGGGTGCTAAATAACTAAATAAAAATACACAAGTTTTGTAAGAGATAAGATAAGATAATAAGGAAATATGTATAACATACATAATACGTATATATATATGTATATAGATATATGTACATATGTACTCATGCACCTTATGTATGTAGTTCATCGAATAAATTTTGATTTTCCCTGAATGTTATGTTAAAGATTCAAAACGTTATCTAAAATTATACGCCTTTGAATTTACTTAATAATCAGGATTTTGTGGTTTCGGGATTTATAAAATAATCGGGATTTTGTCGTCTTAGGTATTTTTAAGCTACACTGTTTTAACCACTGTTTTTTACAGTAAAAAAAATGTATTTTTGAAAAATATAAAATATTTAGAAAACTTTTTAGAATTGCAAAAATTTCGTGGTTCACTTTAAAACAATAAACTTTATTAAACAATATGAGCATACAAAATGTTTTTGGTTTTACAGTGCAATTATTTCATATTCTTATAAATATAAAATAAGTAAGAGCATTAAGTTCAGCCCGGCCGAAGCTTATATACCCTACACCCGTATTTTCCGAAGTAATGATAAAAAGTGAGCGGATGACGTTCACTTTGAATTTTTTTTTAATTGTTTTCCTAACTAGTCGTCTTTTATTCGCGTAAAAGTGAATTAAAGCATAACTCCGGAATAATGTTAAGAAAAATCGCCCAAAAAGAGTTTGAAGTGTTTATAAAAGCAGCCTAAAAGTTTGCTTTAATATTTGAAATTAAAACAATTGTCGACTGGAGCAGCTGCTTCCGAAAAGAAGTGCAAACAAATTTTGATATTGATTCTCTTTCATGTTACAGCTTCTTTAAGAAATCTTCACCTGGTGTACACAAGGGTTAACATTTATGGTTAAGTTTACTCTTATATTTGTTTATTGCTTATTTTTTTGCTTTCTATGTAGTTTTTAAATTTTTAAATTTAAATTTGGTTTTTAAATTAGTATTAAGTTTATTTATTCTGTTATTTAGACAATACATTTCAGTCTTAATTTTTGTGCTCCAAATTAAAATTTGATAACTATCAACGTGGGAAAATAATCAACGAAAAGGGAGAGGGGTAATTAAATTAATTGAAAAAATTATTTTTAACATCTTAACATTTTATTCATTCGTTGAAGGGATATTAGATCAAATTATCTTACTTTAAAAAGCTATTAATGGCATATCGAAAACCCGGATAAGTACAAAAAAAAAAACAAATCGAAAGATCCGACGAACGTCTGCCATTTCCAAAGAGGGCCATTAACATCTCATTACCATTGTCACCAGATCAAGTCGTTACGTAATCGGTGCTCGTTCACTTTGAACCCGAAAAACCTATAATAAATTTTTGCTATCTATTTTTATAAATCAGAAGATAGTTGTTGCTTTTTTACTGTTTGCTATAAATGTTATTAAATATTCGTCTTTTTTGTTTTTTTTTCTCATCAGAAGCACGCGTAGGATTTTTATGTTATTAAGTTAACAAATGTTTGAATAAAAGACGAGGAAGAAAGCAATGGAGGAAGCAAATAGTAAAAAGTGAATGAGTCAGCGAAAAAGAGTATGCAAATTCATTTCATTCGAGCCAGTGGCGTATTTTGAGAGTAGTTTTTAAAAAATTTTGACTATATTATCGTTTAACACTTTTCAATACGACAGGCCTTTCAGTAAAAACTTATATGTTACCAAACGTTTCAATTCGTTTTGAAACCCTTTTATATACAAAATTTTTTTATTTAAATAATTATTTCCTTTAAGTATTCAAACATCTAAAATTTTCTCAATTGATATTACTTTGGAGCCCCCCAAATCATTTTACCCCTTTCCACAGAAAAATCAATGTGCGCCACTGTGCTGAACGGTAGAGTAACCGGTTAGCACTTCAACTCCGTCTTCGTTGAGTAGTCGTTGGATATTCGGAGCAGCTGAGAGAGTAACCGTACGCACCGGTACTTCGGTGGGTACGCCACCATCGCTCGGCATAAAATTTGTTGTCGTATATGCAGGTGATGTGGATGCTGTAGTCCAATATGATGAATAAGTTGTCTGTATGTCTGGAGTTGTCGACTTTCCGGGCTCCGGGGGTGGTGAACTTGGTATTTTATCCGTTGTTTCTGGATAGGTTAGATCTAAGGTTCCGTTTGCGGCATAAGAAAATGTTTTTGGCGTGTCTGTAGTTTCTGACTTTTCTTGATTTAAGGGTGGTGAATATGATATTTTTGTATCTGCTGTTGCTCCGTTTGTGGGATCCGGAAACGTCGTTGACGTGTCTGTAGTTTCTGACTTTTCTTGATCTGTAAGTGGTGAATATGACATTTTTGTATCTGTTGTTGCTCCGTTTGATGGATCCGGGGTGGTTGTTTGTGTGCCTGTAGTTTCTGATCTTCCTTCTTCTGTCTGTGGTGAAAATGGCATTTTTGTATCTGTTCTTTCACCGTTTGCGGCATCAGAAAATGTTTTTGGCGTGTCTGTAGTTTCTGACTTTTCTTGATTTAAGGGTGGTGAATATGATATTTTTGTATCTGCTGTTGCTCCGTTTGTGGGATCCGGAAACGTTGTTGACGTGTCCGTGGTTTCTGACTTTCCTTGATCTGTGAGTGGTGAATATGACATTTCTGTATCTGTTGTTCGGTTTGTGGGATCCGTGGTGGTTGTTTGTGTACCTGTAGTTTCTGATATTCCTTCTTCCGTCTGTGGAGAATATGGAATTTTTGTATCTGTTCTTTCACCGTTTGTGGCATCCGAAAATGTTGTTGGCGAGTCTGTAGTTTCTGACTTTTCTTGACGTTTGCGTGGTGAATATAACATTTTTGTATCTGTTGTTGCTCCGTTTGTGGAATCCGGGGTTGTTGTTGGTGTGCTTTTAGCTTCTGAACTTCCTTCTTCTGCCTGTGGTGAATATGATATTTTTGTATCTGCTGTTGTTTCGTTTGTGGGATCCGAAAATGTTGTTGGCGTGTCTGTAGTTTCTGTCTTTTCTTGATCTTTGCGTGGTGAATATAACATTTTTGTATCTGTTGTTGCTTCGTTTGTGGAATCCGGGGTTGTTGCTGGTGTGTTTTTAGCTTCTAAGCTTCCTTCTTCAGCCTGTGCTGAATATGATATCTTTTTATCTGTTGTTAATCCGTTTGTGGGATCCAAAAATGTTGTTGGCGTGTCTGTAGTTTTTAAATTTTCTTGATGTTTACGTGGTGAATACGATATGTTTGTATCTGTTGTTGCTCCGTTTGTGGGATCCGGGGTTGTTGTTTGTGTGCCTGCAGTTTCTGATCTTTCTTCTTCTGCCTGTGGTGAATATGACATTTTTGTATTTGTTGCAGCTCCGTTTGTAGAATCCGAAACTTTGAATGCTAAATATGATATATTTGTATCAGCTGTTGCTTCGTTTGTGGGATCCGAAAATGGTATGGGCGTGTCTGTAGTTTCTAACTTTTCTTGATCTTTATGTGGTGAATATAACATTTTTGTATCTGTTGTTGCTTCGTTTGTGGAATCCGGGGTTGTTGTTGGTGTGCTTTTAGCTTCTAAACTTCCTTCTTCTGCCTGTGGTGAGTATGATATTTTTGTACGTATTGTTGCTCCGTTTGTGGGATCCGAAAATGGTATGGGCGCGTCTGTAGTTTCTGACTTTTCTTGATCTGTGAGTGGTGAATATGACATTTTTGTATCTGCTGTTGTTTCGTTTGCGGGATCCGAAAATGTTGTTGGCGTGTCTGTAGTTTCTGTCTTTTCTTGATCTTTGCGTGGTGAATATAACATTTTTGTATCTGCTGTTGTTTCGTGTGTGGAATCCGGGGTTGTTGTTGGTGTTCTTTTAGCTTCTAAACTTCCTTCTTCTGCCTGTGGTGAATATGATATCTTTTTATCTGTTGTTAATCCGTTTGTGGGATCCGAAAATGTTGTTGGCGCGTCTGTAGTTTCTGTCTTTTCTTGATCTTTGCGTGGTGAATATAACATTTTTGTATCTGTTGTTGCTTCGTTTGTGGAATCCGGGGTTGTTGTTGGTGTTCTTTTAGCTTCTAAACTTCCTTCTTCAGCCTGTGCTGAATATGATATCTTTTTATCTGTTGTTAATCCGTTTGTGGGATCCAAAAATGTTGTTGGCGTGTCTGTAGTTTTTAAATTTTCTTGATGTTTACGTGGTGAATACGATATGTTTGTATCTGTTGTTGCTCCGTTTGTGGGATCCGGGGTTGTTGTTTGTGTGCCTGCAGTTTCTGATCTTTCTTCTTCTGCCTGTGGTGAATATGACATTTTTGTATTTGTTGCAGCTCCGTTTGTAGAATCCGAAACTTTGAATGCTAAATATGATATATTTGTATCAGCTGTTGCTTCGTTTGTGGGATCCGAAAATGGTATGGGCGTGTCTGTAGTTTCTGACTTTTCTTGATCTTTATGTGGTGAATATAACATTTTTGTATCTGTTGTTGCTTCGTTTGTGGAATCCGGGGTTGTTGTTGGTGTGCTTTTAGCTTCTAAACTTCCTTCTTCTGCCTGTGGTGAGTATGATATTTTTGTACGTATTGTTGCTCCGTTTGTGGGATCCGAAAATGGTATGGGCGCGTCTGTAGTTTCTGACTTTTCTTGATCTGTGAGTGGTGAATATGACATTTTTGTATCTGCTGTTGTTTCGTTTGCGGGATCCGAAAATGTTGTTGGCGTGTCTGTAGTTTCTGTCTTTTCTTGATCTTTGCGTGGTGAATATAACATTTTTGTATCTGCTGTTGTTTCGTGTGTGGAATCCGGGGTTGTTGTTGGTGTTCTTTTAGCTTCTAAACTTCCTTCTTCTGCCTGTGGTGAATATGATATCTTTTTATCTGTTGTTAATCCGTTTGTGGGATCCGAAAATGTTGTTGGCGCGTCTGTAGTTTCTGACTTTTCTTGATCTGTGAGTGGTGAATATGACATTTTTGTATCTGCTGTTGCTTCGTGTGTGGAATCCGGGGTTGTTGTTGGTGTTATTTTAGCATCTAAGCTTCCTTTTTCTGCCTGTGGTGAATATGATATCTTTTTATCTGTTTTTAATCCGTTTGTGGGATCCGAAAATGTTGTTGGCGTGTCTGTAGTTTCTAAATTTTCTTGATGTTTACGTGGTGAATATGATATGTTTGTATCTGTTGTTGCTCCGTTGTTAGAATCCGAAAATGTTGTTGGCGTGTCGGTTATTTCTAACTTTCCTTGATCTGTGAGTGGTGAATATGAAATTGTTGTATTTGGTAAGTATGTAGTTGTTGTATGTGCATCTGACAAGATTACTGTAGTAAATTTAGCTTCATCTGAGGATGGTGAATATGTTTCTTGCATATTTGTAGCTGCTGGCCTTGCTATATCTGAGGCTGATGAATCTCTTGTTGTTGTATCTAAAATTCCGGAGTTGAGTGAAGGTCGTTGTGTCGCCGTTTTTGTGCCTACAGTTGCAGGGTTTGCCAAAGATGTTGCTGTTATTGCCAAGCCACCAACAGAGCAGGCTAAACTTACTGCTGTTAGGTTTGCTTTCGTTGTATCTACTGCTGCTGGAGTTTCGGGAGCTTTTCTTGTCGTAAAAGCGTCTGTTGAAGGAACAAGAATTGTTGCTGTTGCTGTTGCTGTTGTTGTAAATGTAGAGCTGCGAGTATGTAACGGTGGTATTGTTGTTCTTATTCGGGTATCTGTCGCTGGCGAAGTATCTAAAATAATCTCTGTTGTAACTGTTGAGGTATTCAGAGCTGATACTGTTGTTGTTGTTGTTTTTGTAGTATCCGTATCTGCAGGTATTTCCACGTCCGTCGTTGTCGTTGTCGTTGTCGTTGTCGCTGTCGCTGATGAAGCTGCTGCTGTTGCTGTTGCTGTTGCCGCTGTCGTTGTACGAGTGTATGTCGGTGTTGTTTGCTCTGTTGCTACGTTAATCGTTGTTGTTGGGTTTGCTTTTAATGTTGTTTGGGCTGACATTTCAAGCATTAATGCTTCCGTCATTGGAATATTTGGTTGATTTGTTGCTCTCGAGTCATTTGTTGTTGTCGATGCAAATGCGGTTGCGATAATTGTTGCTGTTTCTAATGCATTTGTTGGTACAACTGGTCTTTGTGTTGCTGCCTTGAAAACTATTTCGGTTGGCGCGCAAACCGCTAGCGTTGCGGTCGTTAACAAGATCAACGGAATTGCCATGATTATGTTGTTATTAAATACACATTTAATAATTTTGCAAGCAATTATTAATTTGTTCTCTGGTCGCCACTTTTCATAGCACTTTAAGTGAATTTAATTAAATTGTTCGATTGATTGCATCGATCGTTAGTCCGTTACGTTTCTTTTTAACGCGATCACTTTGTTGGCCAACCGACGAAAGACACGATCTGAGATTAACTAAACTTTAAGCTAAGCTTCGACAGGTTTTTATAGAAGCTGTTTTGCTGCCTTTCTCTCTCGCTCTCTTCCGCTCTGAGCCGCTCTCGCTGTCTGTTTGGCTGTGCTCGTGGTACCATTCCGTTAACCGAAGTGTCGATGTCGATGTCGGTGTCGGTGTCGGTGTCGATGTCTTTCCTTGTTTTTTGCTCAGTGTTTTTTGATGACGGTGGTCTCCGTGATTCGTGCTTTCGATCGGACACACGTTCACAAGCGCGCTTGTACTCGACCAGAAAATTCCATGGACGGTCGTCTGTCACACGTCGCATTCCGAACTGCTTACTAACCTGATTTAGGCAAAAGTGTTTCCGATTTGAACTTGACTCTTTTTATAATATCATGATCATGAGAGTCTTTTTGCAAATCCGGTGATCTCTTGCCGGTTGGTGATGATGTAAACGTAAAACCGACGACGTCAATTGAGTTGATCTTCAAAATCAGCAAGAAGATGAAGGCAGTCGGAAATAGGAAAAGGTTTCAATGCGAGGGCACAAAGCATGTGTTGTTTCGAGGGCGTCGGGATGTTTACAGGAATTTGTAAGAAAATTACAATATCTCACAAATATTGCCCTACTCTTTATCATTATCATAATCTGTTAATCGGCGTAGACCACAAAAAAACAAAACAAGTATAGCTTAATCAGCAGACAACAATCGTTGCCATCTTCGACGAAAGACCTATAGATTTTTATCATTTCATTACGATATAATTTTGTTTAATATGATTTAATTTTTATTCTTTTTATTTGAATTTTGAGAGAAAATTTTCTGAGAAAATTGGTAGAAATTTTTTCAGAAATAAAATTTATTTTATGCCATTATATTCAGAAAAAAAATTATTTTATGGTTAGTATAAAGAGACTACATAGTTTATATACATATACATAGATTATATGCAAAGTTTATATAAATGGTTTATATACTATGGCTCTCAATACCCTGACATTTTAATGGAATACTACAAGAAATATTAAATTAAAGCTTCGCAATCTCATTTTAATTCAGTAATCTAAAAATTTTCACATTAATTTTTAAAATATTTTTTTTTTAGTTAGAATTGAAATCTTCTTGAAAAAATTAAAAAAACGAACCTAAGGCGTTTCACTTTAAGAGTTGAAAATTAAGCAAAAATAGATATTTTTAATCAAATTGCGATCAAATATTATTTTTTAGCCCAACCCAAAAGACTTTGTTTAAAAAAAACCCGAAAATAGATACGAAATAATAGAAAAAAAAAATTCCAATAAATTTTACAATAACAAGCACGGTCTCTTAGATACCATTATAGACCGTATCACAAAATAACAGAAGGACGATAAAAATTTATATTGATCATTTAAGACGCAATTAAGGATAATTGCATTTTGTTGCATCAGCACGATGCGCAAAAGACTCCGTAACTCCTTCGCAAAACAACAAAAAGGACATTTTTTATTGGGTCTCTTTTTTTTATAAATTGTAGTCAACAAAGACGATAGCACCGACCATCGAAGTCGTCGGGAACGAACGATGTCTTACAATTGGAAACGCAAGAGGAAAAAAAAGCAACGACAATACAATTTATACATAAATAATTGCAAGGATAAGCAGCCAGCTTTTACTTACTCCTGCTGCGATACTTCAGTAACTCAATTCAATTTTTTTTTTGGTGACATTAAAAATATTGTTGGCGTTTTTACGCTACCAACAATTTCATAATAAAAAAACCACAACAAACTTGCAGGCGAGAGTAGAAGAGAAAAACATTGAAAAAGAGATTGAGATAAGTTTCGAAGAGGTGCTCGATAAAAATTGAGAAAATTTTGCAAATTGTTCACTTGAGCGGTTTTGCTTGCAACAATGCAACCATGGTTATGGCTCGGGCTACACTACGGCCGTAATCTCGTAGTGGCGAGAGGAAGAAACACATTGGTAGCAGAGAGAAAGGAAGGATCTCTCTACTATGTTACTTTTTATTATTTATTTCTCAACTTGTTTTTCGTTTTTTTGGGATTGTTGTTACCAACCAACTTTTCACTTGTTTAATTTAATATGTTTTAAACTTTTGATATGAAAAATTTATATACATACTTAAAAAAAAAAGAGAAAAAAGTATTACGAATATTGTAAAACTGCGAACAGTTCGAAAATGATTGAAGCTGAAGTTGACTGAAATTATAACTAATTTGTTTGAAATTAAAAAAAAGAAATGAAAGCTTCGAAAGTTTGAGCAACAAATGGTTGGCTGAGATGAAAGCTGTTGCCCGGAATTTGCAAAATTTTTTAGTTTTCGTGTTTTTAGCTCGATTATTTTGCTTTATATCATTTTACTCGTGTATGAGAAAGGTTCGGTAAAAACATTTCAATATTTTTCGCGGTTTTGATTTATTTTGTCAGCACTGAACCTGATATAGCCCGATTCATTAACAATTAGAAGAAAAAAACAGCGAGTTTAACGCTTTAAATCTTTTAAATCTGATAATCTGATCATCATTCGCCATTTAAAAACGTTGTTGAACAAAAACACAAAAAGGGTTTGATCTTCTCAACAAGTAACCGAATTATAAACCGGAATTCTGTCAATAGAATTTTACCAACAAATGATTTATCGCTTCAGGTTTTCGAGATATTCTGTTCTTGCAGGCGCGAAGAAGCGATTTTTTTACAATGTTTGAGATTATGCTACATCATTAGTACCAACGAAATGGAATGGATTTTTGAGGGGAAGAAAAGTACCTATCTTCGGTAGCCATAGTAGTCTAATAAAAATCTTTCTGTTTAAAAGAAACCTAAAAAAAAATGTTCTTTCTTTATAACAGAAGGATCTTACTTTATACGAGTAAAATTTTAGAAATCATGAAAGTGTATAATTTTTCCATTTATTCGATCTCAAGCTCTCGAACCAAGAATTTATAAATAAAAGTTATTGCATTATTTTTCAACCATTCTCAAATAGAAATCGTGTAAATTGAATGCCCTGCAAAAGCGCCGTTTATCTGTATTTTCATTCTTTCACCGTTTTAGCTTCTGCAGCAGTTTTTTGTTTTCGTTTCTTTTTGTATTTTTTTTTTGCCATTTGGTGGCATCTCTTTTAAATCCTGGCTAAAAGCAGCACCTTCACTAAAGCTTTACGACCATATCGGTTAGTCCATTGCTGTCGATGGAAAAGCATAAATTTTCTTATTATTCTTATCATTTTTTATGGTCATATATTTTTTTTCTTTTTTTGGTTTTCTTTTAGAATGGAAAGTACTCTTATCTACATATAGTGTTTTTTCGTTCCTGACTTCTCAAAATATTTTTGTGAGCTTTCATTAGTTTTTCTGTCATTGACTTTCTCTATTTTGTTGTTTTATAGTCTTTATTTGTTGTTTGTTTGTTTGTTTGTTTAAGTGTCCCGAAGAAATGAAATGAGAAAAGAAGGAAGATTATCTCTTGCTGTTTTGCTTTCTTTGCTTTTTGCCAGCGCATCTTTAAATGGTTTATGAGATTTTATCACTTTGAAAAATTTACTAACGTTCTGTTTTGTTTGTTTGTTTGTTTGTTTGGCTGTTTACTGGCTTTTATTTTTATTTAATTTGTTCGTTTGTTGTTGTTGTTTATCATTTGCTTTTTCATTTCTGATTTTTTTTAATACTATTTTCTTTATTATTTTGGTTGCTTTCTTCTCTATTTGTTTGTGTGGGTTTGTTTGCTCTTTGCTTTGTTGATTGTTTCTTTGCTGTTTTTTTTGTGTGTTTTTTATTTATGTGTTCATTCGTTCGTTCGTTCGTTGGTTTGTTAAAGAGTTTATTTTATTTTGATTAATTACCTTTTTATTTGTTTGTTTTTATTTAATTGCTGTCCAATTAGTTAGTTTCTTTGTCTGTTTTTTTGTTTGCTTTAAATGTGTTTATTTGTTTTTATACTTCTGGTAAATTGTTTTCTTTTTTTTGTTTGCTGAAACAATTTTGTTTGCTTGATAATTTACTGTTTTTCTGTGTGTTGTTTGTTGTTTTTTCACAGTTTGTTTGTTTTGTTTGTTTTTGTTTGGAAGTAGGCAGTCAAAGGGACGGACCGTTTGAGGTACATACATACGCACACACATACACATATATGTACATAAGCCTTTGAGAGTTTTTGTCAATGGTTTCGCCAAAATGAATTGGGCGTCAGGCTGCACGGCACGACGATAATATCTTTCTTATGAAAATATTTAAAAATTTTATTACCATTTTTTTTACCTTGAAGAACACAGACAAACGATTAAGCGCACTAAGGATAAGAAATGAACGAGCGAGAGGGAGAGATAGTGAAGAATGACGGAAACAATCTAATTTAATGCAGAATCGTGGGAAAGGGACCAAGCTCGTGCTGAAGGACTTCCGAAGACTGCTAATCATGATGACGGCGGGCGGTTCCTGGTATTGCTTTTGGCACTCTTTCTCCATCCAACGAGTGGGCGTGGCGGCAGCAATGTATTGTCAAATTTGCTGCTTCAGCCAAAGGCGCCGTCATCTCTGCAGGTGCCACCGGATGAAGCCATTCATAATCGTTTTTCTTCACTTCCTTCCGGCTAACAAAATTTTTCTTTCTCTTCTTTGTCCTCTTCTTTTTCTTTCTTACTTTCTTTTTGCTCTTGTCCACAAACAATGGATATTTGAAAATAATAAAACTAAACCATGGTTTTTCTTCTTAAGTCTTCAAAAGTGTCAATGACTTAAAAAAAATATATTCTAAGAAAGAAGAAATCCTTAAGAGATGTTGAGTAGAATTTTTTGAAGTTTTTTGGTATTTTTGTGAACTTGTAGATTATAAGAGGATTATAAATTTTCAGTACTCACTGCATAAAGTATTTTAAAGTGTCCTTTTAACATTTTATTCTATCCAGCGACGAGTGGTTTCGCATTTTTAAGGATTAATGAAAAATGCGAAAAATGAAAAATGATTAAATTAACAAAATCAACACAAGACAACGCAATCAAAAATGATAACAACAGCAACAACAATGACACACACACACACACACACACACACACACACACTTACATATATGCTTCATCACAGTTTGGCATTCATTCAAGATAAATACCATTACGTGAGTCCTTCTGTAATCCTATAAAAACAACAACAACAATAACAATAACAACAACAACTACTACTACTACTTGCACTACTACTACAAAAACAGCAACAATGAGCAAACAAACGTCAAAGCAGTAGCAGCGACAAAGCAATTATCAGCAAACATAACAACAACAACAACAACTCACATCGCCAGCAATCAACACGGCTACGATAGAAGATACAACAACAACAACAACAACAACAACAACAACAACAACAACAACAACAACATCATCATCATCATCAACAACAACAACAACAACAACAACAACAACAACAATAATAATAATAATAATAATAATAACAACAACAATCACAACAACAACAACAACAACAACAGCGCGTATGTACCCCTACAACAACAACAATCACGGGAGCGTAAACTTGAAATCAACGGCAGTAGCACAGAAATTATCAGCAATCAGAAGAAGAAGAAGAAGAAGAAGAAGAAGAGCAACAATAACTGCAACAACAACAATGTTGCACATTGCTACGACGACGACGACGACGACAACAACAACAACAACAACAACAACAACAACAACAACAACGACGACAACATTATCACTGTCGCTAATTGACTTTAATTATTTTGTTGCAGTTAATGCAATGTTTACACGATGAGTAACGAACTCAAGGAGAGTGAGACGAGAGTGAGGGAGAGCAATGAGTCAAGGACTTTGCGACTAAGGATTAAAGAATGGCGTTATTGAGATTAAGAATGAAGAAAGAGAAGAAGAAGGAATCAAAATAAGGAAAGAAGAAGGAAGAGGAAAGACGATGTAAGAAAAGAGGAAAGCAAGGTACTTCAGAAGGAATAATACGACAATAATTCCTCGTAGAAAAGGAAAGAATGTTATTTTTTGCATTGAAAGGGAAGAAGGACAGAGCGAAGGAAGAAAGAAAAGAGGAAGGAAAGTAGTTAAGTGATTTAAAAACACTAAGATTTATTGAAATAACTTATTTCAAATACAAAAAAATTATACGGTTTCAAAACTGTTGAGAAGTATTACGATTATTTTGAGCAAAATAAAGATTTTCTCGAAACGTTTATTTGAGATTTTTAGTAGATTCTTTAAATTCCCAAATTTGCATTTATTTCCTGCTCGAAAAAATTCTCTCAGTGTTCGTTTTTAATGGATTTGTGAGTATTATTCTCGGTCATGAAGCGGTGCTCAAGATCGAAAATCTAGAAACATCGATCCAGAAACATCGATATAGCCTCATTTTTATTTAAAGAATTTTTACAAAATTCTTTTAATTCAATTTTGTTGAAAATTCTAAAACAGATTTCAAAGATTCTCAATATTTTAAAACCTTTTTCTATTACAAAAAATTTTGTTATCTTTAAATATTTTAATATTTCAAATTATTTTTTTTCTATTTTAAACCATTTTGGATATTTTAAATATTTTTATAAAAAAAAATTTATAAAAAATATTTAATAAAAAAAAATTAATTTAATTAAAAAAAATCTTTAATGAAAAACAAGAAATTTTAATAGTGAAAAATTTTATAATAATTATACATATTTTAAACTTTTACTTTGCTCTTACTAACCTTTTTTGTTTTGAAAATTTGACTTATGTTGAAAATAATTTATCGATAACTTTTGGTCTGTTAAACATTAAGTCGACGCTTTTGGAGGGACCATAGCCCCCGCCCACCCCAACAGCAATTTTTTTAGCTTTTGCTTTTTCGACTCGAGAAAATAACGATGCATTTTGCGGCTTTCACAAGGCTCTGTTCGTTGATAAAAACATGGCCTCTCCATCGCTTCTTCTTCTTCTTCTTTTATCTATTCTCTCCCTTCCTCCCTCTTCCTCTTCGCCCTACATCACTTCCATTGTAACGCATTCTGCAATTAAAAATATTTACGTTGTTAAACTTTCGAAATTATTCTCGTATTTTTATTGATATTTTGCTGCTGTTGCCAATATTATTGCGCGAGTCTGTTTGCGTGTACAATACAATACAATACAACAAACAAAGGACAGAAAGTTATTTATTTGCCAGCGCCAGGATGCAGTGTTTCGTTCAAAGACTTCGTAACAGTGACATCGACAAAGAGGAAAAAAGAAACAGCAGCCAAACGGAACCCGGCAAACGGAAGTGACAAAAAAAAAACAACAGCAGACAAACAAACAAACAAACAAACAAACACAAGGAAAAACAAAAGGCAAAAAATCCAAAAAAGTAGCAGTTAAAACAAACAGATTGTTTTTACAGTCACATTAACCGGTGACAATAACAGTGACAGCAGCCGTGACAGCAATCAAAGCGATGTCCTGAGGGTAACCGATGTCGTTGCTGGCTGTTGGGAGGTAGGTTGCTGCTTAGCGGAGCCAAGGACGAAATCAATAAACTCACTCGCTCACTGACTCTTTGCAATTAAATGCAAAATTTGGTGAAGAGAAAAACAAACGTCGGCGAATAAATGAATGCTAAAGGAAGGAAAGACGGTAATGGTAAAGGGTTGTGGGCGAGGGGGGGGGGGGGGGGGTGAGAGACCATGACACAAATGACAATATATTTACTGTAATAAAATGCGCGTGCAACGTTGCAGAAAAAAGTCAAATAAAGTAAAGCAGAATACTTTCGTCAGAAAATATTTTTGATATCTGAATCTTTACGTTCGCAAAGGATGGCAAAGGAATCTCTGAAGCAGAGTAAAGATTGCTAAGGAATGAAAGGGTTAACAAAACATAATGGAAAAGCAGAAAAAAGAAACGAAAGAATTGGTAGTGCACTCAAAAGAGCATAAGAAGTGGCAAAAGGTTAAAGAGATATAAAAACTTAAAATCTGCAAGAGACAAGAAGAAAAGTTAAGAATATACAAACGCGAAAAGTATGAGAAAAAAGGAAGAATGAACCAATGAATGGCAGAAGAATGAACCCATGAATGGACAATGAATGAAAGATTAAAAAATTATTAGAGATGATAATCTGGAAAAGACATTGTTTCTTTAATTTAATAGAAAGAAAAAAAAATTAACCTCTTAATAATTGTCTCTAAACGAAAAAAGAAGAAAAGAGAAAACCAGAAATAAAAGAGGAGAGGGCAGAATAATAAGTTTGAGGGAAGTAGGAAAGAGATGCAGTGTTGAAAAGAAGACAAATGAAACCGGCAGAAAGTAGAAAATAGAGGAAAGGTTTCTTCTGGATTTTTCGAAGAGTTTAAAGAGGTTTAAAGCTGTCATCAAAATTCATTAAATTAATAGCAAAAATTGGAGAGAAAAAAAAAACAAAGAGAACATCTTGAGAAAATATACATATAATAAAATATGTACATCCTTTTTTTTTGGTGAAAAAATACAATTTTTAATTCTTTGTCTCCGGTTTTTGCTCGTTTTTTAAAAAATTTTTTTAAAAATTAATAATTTAAAATGTCTTTAAATCATTCTAAAGCGTTCTATGTAATAAATATTTAATAGAATTAAATGATTTAACAGAATCAACACCCTTCACCAACAACCAAATCGTGAAAGTCCTTCAAATCTTTTGGAAAAAAAAACAAAGAACAGGAAGAATAAAAAGAAGAACAATAGACGAAAATAAACAATTTATTTTCATTTCTCATGAGCTTTCAATGACAATAAACAAAACTATTTTTCCACAAGCTCAACCTTTTGAAAATCCTTCATTAAATTAAATGTTACGCAAATCCGCCGCATGCCGCTGCCGCTACTGTCGATGCTGCTGCAACAAAGACTTGCCTGCCTTTGGCTGAGCTCTATTCTACACCGGTTCTATTTAAAAACGGAAGCGGAAGAGCCAGACGGTTGCCGTCATGGCGACAAATGAAGCCAATTCGTTTGTTGCAACCAACGCAAGTCAGCGAAAAAAGTTTTGTTCGCTGCATTGAGATTGCAAAGACTACAATCTTAGGAAGGGAGGGGGAGGGGGAGGGGCGGTTGGGCACGGGGCTGGGTTACCCAACTTAAGTAAACAACTATTGTTCTTCTCATCAAGCAGTTTTTGCTGTGGCTTCAACTGCGCTGTCGCTGTCGGTGTAACGAGGATTGACAGCGATTTTAATAAAATTGCGATAGTTGATGGAGCGCTAAACTCTCAAGTTTAATTGTGCAATTTTACGTAGAGCTGAATAAAAATAGTTTCAGTTTTCATTTTGAACTTTCCAACAAAAAGCAACAAACAAACAAACAACTAAATATATCTGGAAATATGTACGTACATTTTAAAAGTCGAATGAGAGGAATAAGAATCAGGCGACCAAAGTCATTGCATACTTTCAGGCTTGCCGAAAGTACCAATAATTCAAGAATTTGACGCAAAAAAATGCTACCTTGTGCTTCTGCTTGGTGCAGCCCGCCTCTTATTTTCAAAATAATTTTAATCATAATAACACACATCTTTTAAATAAAAAATAATAATTTTTTTTTATTGAAACATTAAATTTCTTGTACAAAAAAATAAAACTAAGTAAAGATTTTCTTAGGAGTATATTTCAAGATCTTGATTTTTTTTTAAAATATTCGATTACGACTACTAAATATACTTAAAATATTAAAAATATTTTGTAACACATTTTTCTTCATTATATTGACTCCATAAAATATGTATGTTTTATATGTATGCTGTAAAATATAATATATAAATATGTACATACATATATTTTTCAACATACATACATACATACATATGTTCCATATGTATTCTGTATTTCTATATTTTTCTACAATAAAATAAAACTTAAAACCTTAAAATTATTACCTTAAAAATTAATTACAATGTTTTTATTAACTATATCTAGATTTTATCAACGTTTTGTACAAGAATTCTTTCTCTACTGTTCGAGAATTAAGCAGAATTTTTGGAAAACTATATCCATTTAAACGGTAAAGCATATCATAACAGCTTGAATATTCTTAAATTAGTTTGAAAACAATGTTAATTATTAGAAAACAGGGATTTATTTTTACAGTGTAAAGATTTTCTTGAAGTAAATAAAATAGTACCGTACACATACATGTACACACTCGTATTAATTACACAAAAAATCGACTTTGGTAGGAAGCTAAAAAAGTTATCGACTTAGCTTTAGAATTTTTGATCTAAATACCAATTTAGAATACCAAACATTTTCAGATAAGACTTTTCGTTTAAGCATTTTCTTCTTAAGAATTTCGAATAAGAATTTTTGGATAAAGTATTACGGATAAAGGATTTTTGATAAAGATTTTGGGACAACTGAAATATTTTTGTTTGAGATTTTGGATAAGAGTTTCAGGATTGAGGAGTTCGGATAAGAATTTTCGGTTAAAGTTTTTCGGTTGAGCATTTTCTTTCAAATAACAATTTTGGGATAACAATTTTCGGCTATAAGATTTTGGGTAAAGATTTTGGGAAAACTGGAATATTTTTGTTTTAGATTTTGGATAAGAGTTCAAGATAACGAAGTTCGGATAAGCATTTTCGGTTAAAGTTTTTCGATTGAGCAGTATCTTAAAAAGAATTTCGGATAACAATTTTGGGATAACCATTTTCGCGTAGAGGATTTTCGATACAGATTTTGGAACAACTTGGATATTTTTGTTTAAGATTTTCAGGATCAAGGTCATTGGATAATACAATTAATTGTGAATTAGAAATTTCGGATCAGAGGCTCAGATGTCTATGCAGACAGGCTTATTCTGATTAATTCATATTTTCATATTCATATTTAATGCACATTTTTCTTTTTCTCTCATGAAACCGTTCTTTCGCAATTAAGCATGAATTTTAAAAGATCATCACAGTTAAAATTTGTTGTATGCTTTTAAGTATGTTTTTAATATCGCTATTTCTCTATCGGTTGAGTTCCATTCACGCAATCGCATGCGATTCTGCAGAACCTTCAGCCGATAACGCCGGCTGCGAATCGAAATTATCTCCATGATGATGATGATGATGGACGTTCGTTAAAATGCTCGACAGCGTCGATGAAGATGGTTTTGTTGTGGTTTGTGATTGTATTTGCGATTGTATCTCGGATATTATCTGTGAGTGCATCTGCGATAGGATTTCTGATGGTATTTGTATCTGCTTTTGTAAATCTATATGTTTGTACGGTTGATGGTCTTGTGGGCGCTGCTGCTGTGGTTGTTGTGGTTGTTGTGGTTGTTGTCGCTGCAGGTTCTGCTGCTGTTGTTGTTGCTGTGCGTTAGCAATTTGTTTCGTTTTGAAATTCTCGGCACGTCTTATATTCCGAATGAGACGATTATAGACCAAAGACTTCACATCGATCGCCCACAGAAAATCCAAATGATTGAAGCGCTCCATCGGCACCAAATACTTGTCGATGACGTTGGGCAGCTCGCGCGCCAAACGATTCACGCCCGTCGTCGAAACGAGCATGTCGTTCATGGAATAATAAAGAGCGACAGGCACCTTCACCTTCGTCAGATCGTAGTCGGGCGGTGTCATGCGATTATACTCCAACTGATTACGCAAATAACCACGATCGAATTTTCGGAAATGTCCCGACTTCATCAATTGACCGAAATGTTCAAGCTGCTTGATCGAAGCACCGGATGGTGTATGGCTCAACATGACCGGCAGCATGGTCTACGAAAATGAGGAAGCATTAAATTGAATTATTTAAAAGGGTTATAAATAATGGTACGAGTATTTCATAAAAAAAAAATTTATAATTTAAAAATTTTTAAATTTAAAAAGATTTTTTTTGGGATCAACGAAGTTTGAATTGTTGAGGACTAACAGAATGGAATCATGGCCCTCGACGGTCTCTGGTCGAAACTGGTGCGAAAACAGTGATTTTTACGCAAGGCCTTGCTAAAATTGTGTTCTTATCGTCAAGCCTCCTCCTCCTCCGCTATACACTCTCACTCTTAACCCTCTCACTCTTGATTGGACATGTTTGCAACTTCAACTTCTTTGCTGTTTATGCCACGAGTACTATCGTAAGTACATAAAAGTACGCAAAAAGCATGTTCCACAACAACATGCCTGCTGCTGCAATACCTCGGACTTGATGAGGAAAAATTGGGGAAGACACACATACTCGTACATACATATATTCCACCCACCGAAAAGCAGAAATTCCTTTAGTGAACACCGAAAATGCATTAGAAGCCACGAAGTGTGTTCATCATGGAATTACATGAACATAAAATGGAAGAAATGGCAAGCCTTTCTATTTCCCTTTTGTGCATTTCCTCCCTCCCTCCTTCCTTCCTTCCTTCCTTCCTTTCCCTTCTTTTCCTCATATAACCTCATCCAACCATTTCGCTCTTCTTCCAAAATCGATTTGGAATCTTTTCTAACACTTCGTTGAACAGCCAGTACTGTCAACAGTCTAAACCTTGATCTGTTGGTGCCCTTTTCGTCCGGAGACAGGTGTTGAGCAAGAGCAGGATGGCTGCAGAACAACAGAGTATCATGTACCAACCTTGTTCAATTGTTCCGAGTTGTAACCAGCGACCAGAAAAAGGATATTCGAGCAAACGTCCTGCGTCATGGCGTTGTCATGGCAGACAACTTGAGTGTGATCGACCAGAAACTTTGTATTCGGCATAAACTCTGTAATGCGCAGCATACGTGTGGCAGCCTAAAAGAGAAAGAGACAGAGATGGAGAGAGAGAGAGGTAGTTTCATTGTTCTTGTATTACTCGGGGCTCGTACGTACCGTGAGAAAATCCAAAAACAAAACCAGCGTACGAAAGAGTGGACTCTTCATGTCCGCGATGAATGCTATCGGCGCCAGGGCATGCATGGATATAATTTTTTTCGTGTAAGCAGGTTGCTCGGAACACAAAACCCAAAAGACAGCGGTACCCTTTGCGAAAAACGAGGAAAAAAAAATCAAAAGAAAAAACGAAACAGTTTAGGGTTAAGCGAAAACGAAAATTGGTTTCAATTTAAAATTCATTTCAATGGATTTTTACTTATTTTATATATCTTATGCGCCTGCCGTTGACTCACCTGCGAGTGACCGATATAATGCAATTGCTGATAACTCGTTTGAGCCAGAATATAATCAATGTTCGCCGGCAGATCGTATTTGCCCATTTCGTGAAAAGTGAAATCCCAAAACTCTTGGTAGTCGCTGTTCAGACTGGTGTGATTTTTGGAATAACGATTGCCGCGTGCGTTACCCATCCAAACGTCATAGCCCAAATCGGAAAGCATGTAGCCTTTAAAGGATGCAGGAAAAGAAATAAATCAATTCCGGAGGAAATAAATCAATGCCAAAGAAGAAAAAGAAGAAATTCTCAAGAATAAAAGTCTTGCGTTGTTGTGTCTTTAAAAAATACTCTTCGTTTTTTTCAAGCAGAAACCATTCTTTGTTCTGTTAATGCGCGCAACGTAACCTACCCAAGCCCGACTTAGGCCCCATTAGTACCCACGTTGCCGATGTGTCCAATATACCGTGCATCAGTAACACTGGTTGAGCGCCGCGCTTCGGTATTCGGTGCATTTCCAGAATGTAGCCGTCCTTTGTGATGACAGTATGCGTTTCCGATGGATAACCATATTTGCGTATCAATTTGGGCTACGTAAAAGAGAAAGACCAAATGGGTGGAAAAGGAGGCGGATTAAAAATTGAAAAATTGAAGGAGAAATTGAAAGAAATTGAAGAGAAAAATCCAGAAAAAATCTATAGAGTTGAACATTTTGACGACCGCAAATTGCGAAATTCTTCGAAAATTTGGAAACAACTTTTCTTTAATATTTATATATTTGATCGTATATAAGAATATGATATATTCGTGTGTGCTTTATGCATCGACATTACTTATTACTTTATTCATTACCTCGAAATGATGCTTCACACGTAAATGAATTTCGTAATAAATAGAAACATAAAAACCTTCAGTTGCAAAGAATAAACTTTATCGACTGAATTCAAATCAAGAAAACTAAAAAAAAAATTTTATCGCGTAAAGTAAACTTGACATTAATACTGAATAAGTTATTGAGAGAATGAAAGAAATCACGTAATTATCACGTAAATACGAGTACAACACAATTATGTAACATTTTCTTACGATATTTACGAAGAAAATGCTACAATTTTTTTAATAAAAAACCAATAAAAAAATTTGTTGAGTAAAAAAACTTGTACACTTTTTTGCACTTTTTTACACAAATTTGCTAATAAATTTTTTAATAAAACTTTCTTCAATTTTGGAAAAATCAATTAATTTCAAATTTATTTATTGCGAAAAGTTCAAATTTAATAATTTCTTAAATACTGAAAAAGATTTAATATTAACAATGAATAATTCAAAAATACATAAACTACGACTAAATATCAAAATTAAATTTTTAAAAATTTTAAATATTTTAATCATTAAAGAGACCATTCTTATAACATTCTTATTACTGTTTTACAAAAACTACATGACATACGAGGTCTGTTCAAAAAGTATCGCGAATTTTGAATTCCCGGGGGTTACGTATATTCGATTTTCAATTTTTGTGACGTTATGACACAGTTCGACCACTTTAAATGTTCAGTTAATTTTTTGCAGCTATTTTGCTTGGGCGTGTTTTGGCTCGTCTTGGATTTTTGACCCATGATTCGTCACCAGTTATGACCCTCTGGAGCAAATTTGGGTCGTGGCGGACAGAGTTCAACATCTCCTTAGCAATGTTAGTGCGATGTTGTTTTTGGTACGAATTTCGCGGCGACTAGTCTCATGCCCAAATTATTGGTAAAAATCGAATGGCACGAGGCAATCGATTTATTTAAGTTCTCAGCAGCTTCTCTAACGGTGATTGGTCAATACTATTTTCTTCACTTAATCAATGTTTTTGTCTGTTGTTGATATGCTCGGGCGTCCGGCACGCTCTTTCGTCGTTCACATCTTCTCAGCCTTCTGAGTACCACCGATAAACGTTGCTGTGGTCCAAGGTAACTTCACTATATGCCACAGTCAACATTCAGAATGCGTCCGCGCACTTAATTTTGTTTTTTGCTGGAATTCAAAATTCGCGATACTTTTTGAACAGACCTCGTATAACATCAGTAAAATGAATTGCTCTTAAAAATAATAACATTTTCATAACATATGTACAAAACTATAATAAGAAGTAACAACAACAACAACAACAAGCAACTAAATCGAAAGTTACCAAAAATGCAGTAGAAAAAAAAATGTTTTATTGCCAAATCGAGAGACAGACTATTATTGCTCATGCATAACATACGGCAAACAACAACAACAACAACAACAACGACAACATTTTCCATCTTGCAATAAATAAATTGTAAAAGCTTTGCAAGAATGCGGGGAGAAATAAAATGAAAAGAAAAAGAAAAAGAAAAAGAAAGGAAAGAAGCCAACAATGGTAAATAAAAAAAAATTATAACAGGTGCTTGGTAAAAAGTGAAACAACAACAACAAGAACAACAACAATAATAGTTAAAGCAAGCACCAAGAAACAACACTGAACAAAAACAAGCAACAACAACAACAACAACAACAACAACAACAACAACAACAACAACAACAAACAACAACGACAACAACAACAACAACAACAACAACAACAACGACTACAATCACAACAACAACAACAACATCATCATCATCAACAACAACAACAACAACAACAACAACAACAACATCATCATCATCATCGACAACAACAACAACAATAGCAACAACAACATCACCATCAACAACAGCAGCAGCAACAACAACAAACAACAAACAACAACAACAATGGCATCAACTCCATTTCTTGCCTACTAACACATTTCCAACGTGTTGCCGCAATGGCGCCAAACGAAAAGTTGAAAAGTCGAAAAATGAAACCAAAAGCAATTCTCCATTCATTCCGAAATCCGAAAATCCATTGAAATCCATGATAACAAAAGAAATACGAGCATAGTAAAGTGCAAAAGTAAGAGAAATAAAAAACCATTTGTGCTGCTCTTAAACACAATTCAATCTTCTCATGCGAAAGAGATGGTGGTCGGCGCTCGTCGAAGGATTGAATTGTTAAGATCGATCAGATGCGGTCGATTGATGGCGATCAGATGAGATCGATTGATTTTTAGTAGACGCTCACCAGGTAGTACCACCATAATATATAAAACCATCCTCGATTTATTTTCTCAGTGTTGTTAAGGTATGTGCTTATCTAATTAATTCCATGCAGTGGAATACGTTTGTGGCTTGAGCTGAATAAATCTTAGCAGCAGTTATGTCATGAGATAACGAAAATAACGAACGATGAAAGAGCAGGCAGAATAATTTTATAATTTTTGTCTTCACACGAAATTATGAAGAATTTTTAGGAAATTTGGTCGGAAAAGGTGTTTAGTTTTATTTGTCGTTTATTATTTGTTTATTACCTCTTTTTTTTTTTTGCTTTGTTTCAAACGAAATTTTTGCTTCCTGTTAACTGTTATTAAAATTAAATTAAATTTTTGATAGTACTGAAGTAACTGCCGCTGTTGTTGTTGTTGTTGTTTGTCTTTTTTTACTACTTTTTACTATTTTTTTTCTACTCTGTCTTCACTTCCTCGAATTAAATACTTATAATTAAATGTATTGTACATACATACATACCTACACACATACAAACATACGATACTGCAGAATGTACCGAGTGTCTTTGCGTGAGCGTGTCTGTCTGTTTATAAGTATGTGTGTGTACTTGTTTCTGTTACGAATTTTCTTTGCCAAGGTTGAAATATCGTACAATTTTCTCATTAGCCTCGTTTATTGTTTGTTTTCTTTTGGATACGTTTTTGAGGTAACGTCATAATGGTTTCTGGTTAGTTTTTATGTAATCACTTATTATTATTGTTGTTGTTGTTGTTGTTATTATTTGTATTGTATTCATCGGCCAAGCTCCACGTATTTGGACTCAACTCAACGCAACACAATTCATCGTAGTTCATATGAACAACAACAATAACAATTATAAAAACGAACAGTCAACTATTTTTCAAATAATAGTAACGATTTGCTATTTATTTTTCTTTTAGTGAAACTTCTAACAGTTTTATTATTTATTATATTATTTAATGTTTAATTCAATGTTACAATTTTTTTAATGTTAAAAGTTTTTGTTATTATTTTTGTTATAAGAATCTTGATATATTGAATAAGATTAAAAATTGTAAACTAGCAGTTTTCAGTTTTCGGTAAAAACATTTTTCCTATTGTTTTTTTTACTTTAAAAAGTGTGCGCGCACGTTTCAAAATACAAAAAGGCTTCATTGTTCTCGAATGGCCTTTCAAGAGTACTTGCTGAACATTTTAAAAGACCTTAAAAGTTCAGATGGTCCCGGAGGGGCTCTCAAAAGTACTTTATGTGCATTTTAAAAGACAAAAAAGGTACAGTTGTGTGTCTCAAAAGCTCTTTATTCGTCGCTTAAAAGAAACAAAAGGCTCAAGTATTCCCGATGGGCTGTTGGAAAAGTTTTTTATGTGGTCAAATGACATCGATTGTCTTTTCAAAAGTTCTGTACATGTATCTTAAAAGGCAAAAAAGGCCTAAATGTTCTCAATGGGTCTCTGAATAGCTCTTGGTGAGCTCTAATGGTTTTGATAGGCCTGTAAATAGTTTTTGATCCGTATCTTAAAAAACAAAAGACGCTTAAATGCTGTCGAAGGGCCTGAGAAAAGTTTTTTATTCGGATTTTAATTGGCATAAAAGGCTCAAATGTTTTCGATGGATATCAAAGGTAAACGAAAAAGGACAGAAATGAAGGAAAGAAGCATTTGAGGAGCTCATTTCCGTAATAACAACTTCAGAAGAGAGATTTCTATGAAGTTTCTGTAAAGAAATACAAACTAAATCCTTAAATAAAGTAATTTTGCAAATTGTCGACTGCTTCTTCAACCCTGAAAAGTTATCGAAGTCTGAGGCGCGCTACATGGAAAAATGTACCAACGATACAACGAATATTTACCATACTTATTAACAAAAGCCTCTCCCAAAAAATCCAATAATGTTTATCTTGTATAAACACTTTGTTGTTTGCAGAAATATTTTTTTTTTTTTTGGTAAACAAAGCGCCTCTATTCTCGCCTTTCCCTTTTCGTGCTCAATACTCAATACATACTGCATTCCTCGTACCATACTGCAATATTGTTATGGACAGTTATGAACAAAGGCTCTTGCTAGACTTCGAAATGATCTACGGTAGAGACGGTATGAATGACCAACAGTAACTTTTGGTAAATTTGTTCCAAAAGTTGTGACAAACTGAACACTCTGAAAGCATGTTATGGAAATTTGTAAAATCAAAAATAAATATTTAAATGAATTATAAAATATCAGTGATGGATGCTGCATAAAAATCATTTATAATATTTACTTATTATTTAATTTGTAATATTTCATTTATAATGATGCCAATGATAATGATGATGATACAAAAAAGATTTCATAATTGACATTTGAAAGTGTCACATTGACCTTCAATGTACGAGTATCATCATATTTGACGAAAAAAATATGTTAATGACATTATAATGAGCATAATAATGACCTTATTTCTCTTTTTATTAAAATTGTATTAAAATTGTTACTTTATTTACTCTTATGATTTAATAACGAACACGATCACGACATGATCGATGCTGAAAACATCATATTTTGGATTATTTATGAGTCAATAATAAAAATTGTATATGTTTGCATAAAATAAAATTAATATTTACATTAAATAAAAAATAACAAAAAATAAATCTTAAATAAAAGATTAAATAAATCTCAAATAAAAGTAAATACAATAAATAAAAAAAATAAAGTAAATAAAATATATAAAAATTAATTAAAGTAAAAGTAAAATAAATTATATTTTAAAAAATATCTCAACAGGATTAGATTCTGGTCTTTTTTTTTTTATTAAAATGGAAAAAATAAATCTAAAATAAAAGTAAATACAATAGATAAAAAAAATATATAAATAAAATATATAAAAACAAATCTAAAATAAAAGTAAAATAAATTATATTTTAAAAAATATCTCAACAGGATTAGATTCTGGTCTTTTTTTTTTATTAAAATGGAAAAAATAAATCTAAAATAAAAGTAAATACAATAAATAAAAAAAATATATAAATAAAATATATAAAAACAAATCTAAAATAAAAGTAAAATAAAATATATTTTAAAAAATATCTCAACAGGATTAGATTCTGGTCTTTTTTTTATTAAAATATTCAGAAAGTTAGTAAGAATAGTTTGCATATTTCACGGTTATTTCGATGATTCAAAAAATTCCATAACGCAAAACGAGCCATATTCTTAGAATTCAACACCGAACATCATAAAATGTCGTAGTAAATCATATTCATAATAAGAACCATACTCTGATACTTCCTTCAATGTCTTCAATATTAAATCCACGAATTATTTTAATTTCGTTCAAACTACAAACATACAAGTACAACATACAACAATACAATTGTACAATACAACATACAAACATACAAGTCATATCCTGATATTTCGATATTATCAATTATGAAACTTTGAATTGAGTTAACCTACTTTAGGCTGAAATCATTTGGGTCATACCAGTCGCACTCTTCGACATGTTTAATCCTAAAATTTTGAGCTGAGTTTCCTTCGTCCTGTAATCGTGTCGAGTTAGAATTTAAAACTGTGGTAACTTCGATCTTGAAACCTTAAATTAAGTTGACTTTCTTTGTGTTGAATTCGTGTTGAACTTATAAGTCATATTCTGATACTTCCATATTTTCAGTCTTGAAACTTGGAATTGTTTTTTTATTTTATTTATATTTTATTTATTTTATTTTATTTATTTTATTTAGTATATGCGATACTTTTTGAACAGACCTCGTATACCATGGTTACCTAATACTGAAAACAAAAGCTCTAATACCAAAGAGTGTGCATGTTCATTTGATATGAAGAAACGCCAAGTACCGAAGTTGCTTAACTTTTGTTTTAAGCGATGTTTAAAATCTTGTGGTTTTTTTTCCAACAATTTGGTTGTACTGTTGCGAGAAAAAGAAAAAGGTAGGCGACATCTACCAAAGCCAAAGTTACCAAGACCGCAGGCAAGCAAAAAAAAACAACTATATAATAAAAATAACAAAACATGCTTAAAAAAAAGAAAAAAATTAAAAGCAATTACTAAGCATTTCATGATTTTGAAATTTTGGAAGCAGCTTGAATGATAAAAACAGATAATTATAAAATTATTTTGAAAGGAAAAGGTAAAGGGGCGGACAGTTTGTGATAATCTGCAATACTTTTGGGGAACATTTTTTAACAGTCATATTTACACAATGTACAACGATTGGATTTGTCGTATTCTTCTTCGCCTTCCTCCAACTGTTTTAAATGCACGACGGCGTTTTAAATTATTTCTACCTTTTGATTGTATTTTTTAACAAATTTATTACTACATTAAAGAATAAATTGTACAAAGAAGAAAAAAAAATGTTTTTTAAATAAAAGAAAAAACAATACGCCGCTCGGAAGTTTAGAAGGTAACAGCCCAACAAAAAAAAATTGTCCACACAAAACAACACATACATACATTCGCACACATTGTATGATGGATGGACGGACTGACAACGGACAGACGAAAACCTAACGCACGTACAAGATTGCATAAGTTTTTTGTTTTGTTTTTTTTCCTTCTGATTAAAATTGCGTTGGCAGCAGCACCGCAACGTATTGATTACTTGATATACTATTGATGGTGTAATATTAACAATATCAACAACAACAATAACAACAACTACCAGAATAACAACATTAGTAGCCAACATCGCCATCACTATCGACCAAACTTGACTTCTCCAAACTTTCATCGCGCAAACGCTGGAGGACTTTGTAAAATGCTCCTACATACGAATACACTCGTACTCATGTTCGTAAATGGGTTACGAATACGCTGTGTTGTGCTGTGCGATGGCATTGCCAGCATATAAATTTAACAAATTCACAGAAAGGCAACAAAACGATCGTGTACTTGCGAAACAAGAGAAGAAAAAAACGAAATCAAAAATTACTACAATGTAAAATAATTACATATTTATAAAGAGCTTAAGATTAAATTTTATTAAAAACAAAATGAACTGATGGCTGACAAAGTAAAATAAAACAATATATAATAAAATAAAATAAAATAAAATAAAATAAAATAAAATAAAATAAAATAAAATAAAATAAAATAAAATAAAATAAAATAAAATAAAATAAAATAAAATAAAATAAAATAAAATAAAATAAAATAAAATAAAATAAAATAAAATAAAATAAAATAAAATAAAATAAAATAAAATAAAATAAAATAAAATAAAATAAAATAAAATAAAATAAAATAAAATAAAATAAAATAAAATAAAATAAAATAAAATAAAATAAAATAAAATAAAATAAAATAAAATAAAATAAAATAAAATAAAATAAAATAAAATAAAATAAAATAAAATAAAATAAAATAAAATAAAATAAAATAAAATAAAATAAAATAAAATAAAATAAAATAAAATAAAATAAAATAAAATAAAATAAAATAAAATAAAATAAAATAAAATAAAATAAAATAAAATAAAATAAAATAAAATAAAATAAAATAAAATAAAATAAAATAAAATAAAATAAAATAAAATAAAATAAAATAAAATAAAATAAAATAAAATAAAATAAAATAAAATAAAATAAAATAAAATAAAATAAAATAAAATAAAATAAAATAAAATAAAATAAAATAAAATAAAATAAAATAAAATAAAATATTAAAAAAATTATAAAATAAAACTATATATTATATATTATATATTATATATTATATATTATATATTATATATTATATATTATATATTATATATTATATATTATATATTATATATTATATATTATATATTATATATTATATATTATATATTATATATTATATATTATATATTATATATTATATATTATATATTATATATTATATATTATATATTATATATTATATATTATATATTATATATTATATATTATATATTATATATTATATATTATATATTATATATTATATATTATATATTATATATTATATATTATATATTATATATTATATATTATATATTATATATTATATATTATATATTATATATTATATATTATATATTATATATTATATATTATATATTATATATTATATATTATATATTATATATTATATATTATATATTATATATTATATATTATATATTATATATTATATATTATATATTATATATTATATATTATATATTATATATTATATATTATATATTATATATTATATATTATATATTATATATTATATATTATATATTATATATTATATATTATATATTATATATTATATATTATATATTATATATTATATATTATATATTATATATTATATATTATATATTATATATTATATATTATATATTATATATTATATATTATATATTATATATTATATATTATATATTATATATTATATATTATATATTATATATTATATATTATATATTATATATTATATATTATATATTATATATTATATATTATATATTATATATTATATATTATATATTATATATTATATATTATATATTATATATTATATATTATATATTATATATTATATATTATATATTATATATTATATATTATATATTATATATTATATATTATATATATATATTATATATTATATATTATATATTATATATTATAATATAAAATAAAATTTAAAAAATAAAATAAAATAAAACAGAATTTTTTTTAATTTATTTTATTATTTTTTGCTTGAAATTTAAATAAAATTTTATTGTTTTATGTGAAATTTAAAAAATTTGTTTTATTGCATTGTATATGTAATTTTAAATATTTATCTGATTATGATTTATTTAAAATTTTAAAGAAATATTTTAAGGTGGTTTAATTGAAATTATTAAACTTTATAGGTTAATTTCTATTAAAAATTTAAGATATATGTTTTATTATTTTTTGTTTGAAATTTTTTACTGGAGCTTTGATCAAAAAAAAATGTGACTTTTTTGTTATTCTTATTAAAAGAACCTTCCGAAATATAGCGATATTGCTTTAATAATGCTTTAATGCTTTAATAATTGCTTTAATGCTTTAATAATTTTTAATCTTTTCAAAATTTGCAAAATTCGGTAATTTCATAATTCTTTAACTTCATACGAATTTTGATTTTTAAAAAAAAAGTACGAAAAATTCCGCATATTTCTTGATCAGACCATGCAATTAACGCGTTTCACTTTCTTCTTACCGAACAATCATTGTCATTAATTATTGTATTTTCTTTATTATTTATTTATAAATTTCTTATATTTATGCGTTTTAAGCGTGCACAAAAAATTTGTAAAGTGCGAAAAATATTTGCAAATTTGATAAAAATGCAAAATTAAGTACATGCTATTTTTTCCTGTTATTTTACGTTCCGTTTTATAAAAGAAATTGTGCCAAAAAATCATCAGGGAAGACGGTAACGCACGAGTAACGAACGCAACAATAATAATAAGAAGAAACAGTAGAAGAAAAACCGGCAACATTAACAACAGCAACAACAACGATACCGATAACAACAACAGCAAGAACAATGCGGAAGCCTGACGATATGTTGGTTGGTTGGTTGGTTGGTTGGTTGGTTGGTTGGTTGGTTGGTTGGTTGTTTGGTTGTTCGGTTGGCAGCAGCGAGCTGGCTACTGTTATATTAACTTAATTTCATTGTTGCCAACTTCGCTTTTACTTTTCTAATTTTTTACGTTTCAAAGACCAAAAAATGCTGTGGTTTTTTGCAGCTCGTCGTCAGTCGGAATTCCGTAAGCTTGAATTTCTTGCATGCTATGAATTAATTATGCACGTACGAGTATAAGAATATCATGGATTTTATTGGTCTTGTTGTTGTTTTTCGCTATTATTATTGTTATTTTAGTATTGTTTCGATTTCTTGTCGATTCTTGTGTGAATGAACTTAGTTTAGTTGCTTATTCTTCTTCCGTTTATTGATCCGTTATTATCAGTTTTTCAGTATTCAGTTTTATTTTATTTGTTAACGTACAAATGTTTGATGAATACTTGCCAGAATGTTCACTATTTTAGTTTATTGTGCGAATGTGTGTAACGATCCACATCTTAAAACTCTCTTATTTTTAAGTTGTCAAAACAATATAATGACAATTATGAAATCTAAAATAACACCTCCTGTTGAAAGAATAATTATAGCGGAAAAAACGGAGAAGAATTGGACACTTTTAATGCAAAAGAACTAAATCAACAAAACCATCGAAACCATCAACAAAACTTCGAATGTCATAATGTTGTTTGTATGGAAGTATGTGTGCACGCTTACCGTTATAAGAGAAGCATCCTCCAGTACATCCGATTGGAGACTTCGGCCACCTCCAGCTAGATTCGCATTGCTCGATAAGAGAACACTGTTGAGAAGATTCTTAAAACTTAACGAAGAATACGAGCTGAAGGGCGAAAGTATTGTGAAAGCTGCAGAATTTTGTAGGAACTGCATTGAGACCAGAACGAATAGGACGCAGCAAGCTGTCGGCCATGGTCCCAGAGAAGCGGTCCTGGCAACGGTTTCACTTTTTTGCATGCTGACGAACGATGATGGATGGAGCTAATGGATGCACCAACCGATGTGTAATGTTGAACCGATGTACGGCGAACTTTAACGAAACCCGATGAGGCTAAAAGCAGCAATCCATACGATGCGGCAGCGCAAACGCAATTAAAGGGCTAAATACATAAGAAACGAGGTAGCACTAGCCTGCTGCTGCTGCTGCTGCTGCTGCTAAAGTGTCCGGTGTTAAAAATGGTTATGGCTTGCTTTCAGAAATCTTTCTCAATTTTTCTCATTAATTTTTTAATTTTCCACAAATTTTCTGCATTAATTTTTCACAATTTTTTGTCATTAATTTTCTACAATTTTCTCTGTTAATATTTCATACCTTTTGCATTCTTTTCAAAAACTAAATCTTTCAGTTTTATGTAAGTTTTATTTTTATTTTAATGAAATACTCGTTTTAAAAAAAATATTCAAAATTTTTTATAAGCTTATTATTTTTGAAGATATCTGTTCTAAAATTCATTTCTAAATTAAAATTACAATAAATTCAAATTAAAAATTCATTTACAATATATAATTATTTAGTTTTGCCACGCTTTATTAATAATTTATAATAATTATTTATTATTAATTTTCTCTATATGCAATTTTTTTTTAGAGTAATTTGATTTTAATTTTCTTTGTTTTTAGTTGTTCATTGTTCCTTTTCTTCTAACTTTCGGCAAATTTTATATTACTTAGTAATATTGAAAGGTTTTTAAAAAACTGCATTTTTTTTTATTTATTTTGATAAAACTTTTTTTTCTTAAAATTATTGAATGTTTTCTATTTCAATTAATTGGAAAAAAGTGGACATTCTTCTATAATTAAATTTTTTTCTTATTTTAATTCTTAAAGTTTTTTATACTTAATTATTTTTGTTGTTCATAAATTTTTTTTTTCTTTTTAAACTTTTTATTATTCCTAATTTATTACCTTATTCTTATATTTTTTATCATACTTAACGATTTTTATTGTTTTCAAAGTTTTTATTTTTCTTAAAATTTGTTTAATTATTTTAAATTTCGTAATTTTAGTTTTTTTATTTTTTATTAAATTAAAGTTTGTTGTTATTGCTAATTTTTTTTTAAGTTTCCTTGAAATTTTTTGTTATTTAAGTATAGTTTTTTTTTTATTATTTATAAATTGTTTTATTTCTATTTAATTTATTTTCTTTTTCTTTAACGCAAGGACTCTTGAGAATTTTGTTTTTGTAATTTTCACATAAGACGTGAAGAGAAGAAAAGGCTTCTCTTTTAAGCCGTTTACAATTTTACTTTTTCTTAACACTGGACCGTCCCGTGCGAATGTCAAGACCACACTGAAACGAGTCACGCTTAATTCCAGCATGTAATTTCGACGCTTCCGACAAAAACAACATAAAACCAAAAAAGACATATAAAACCAACAATAAAAAAACAAAACGTATTGACTGCACTCACGATTTTATTTAGTCGTAGTCTTTCCGACCAAATTTAGTTAACAAAAATCGTCGCTTTTGTCTATTTTTGTTTTCTGTTTGTCGTTTGGTTTGTTTTCGCACCTGACATGCAAATACAACATCAACAGCAACAACAACAAAAATTAACAACATCGAACACCGAACACAACTGAAGACTTTAAACAACTGCATCCAATGAATGAGCGTTGATTGCGATCACTTTGAAATGCTAAGATCGATACGGTCCGATACAACCGAACAACAACAACAACAATCGACTTGAAACCAATAGTCAACTCAGACCCAACCAAGCTGAACAACTCAAAGTCGAGTACTCGAACTTGCAACTTGCTCGCAATCATCTTCAAACTTGTTTTGATGGAAGCACAAACAGCAAAAGTTTCAAAACAGTTTGAGAGAGAAAGAGAGTCAGTCTTTCGTTTTGAACTCGGTTTAAATGTAGAGAGAGGGAAGCCAGTTTTTGGGTGACCGAGTAATCTAGAGACAAAGATGATGATGATGATGATGATGAGGACATTAAATACTAACCGACTTATCGATTGTTAGAGTAGACGTCATACATACATACGTCATTAGTCGGCCATCGGTGCCTGTGGTTTAGTCTAATAATGGTCTGGTATTTTCTCTCTCTCTCTCTCTCTCTCTCTTAAATGGGTTGACAACAGTTTAGCTCGCTTTTGGGCCATGAATTTAGTTTTATGTGAAAGATTGTTGTTATGATTTATTTATTATTTGAGAAAATTTATTACATTTTTCTTTAATATTTTCTCAAATTTATGTAACGAAAGAGAGCGAATCAAAGCGAAACGGTTCGAAATATGAAAAATTAAAGAGGAAAATTATTTATGAACGAGCATGAAAATGACAAAATTATATAATCATTTATTCATATGTTAATGATGAACGATATGGTTATTTAAACGAAATAATAACAACAAAAAGAAGAAGAAGAAGAAGATGAAGAAGAAGAAAAGCAAACCACAAATATTTTTTGAGCCTGACGTATTGTATTTTCTTTTATGACAATGAAAACTTCATAATCATTTTCAGTACCTGCCGCCACCGCCAACTACAACAACAACAACAGCAACAACAACGACGGGTACGGTGACTACAACAACAACAACAACAACAACGTCCATGTTATTTTCCCAAACAACATCATCGACGACAACAACAACAATATCAAACAATAAACAACAATTGGCAATAATAACATCAATTACCATAAATGGTCTTAATCAAATCAAATCAAATCAAATCAAATCAACATAAATCGGTTACTCTGAATCTGAAACATTGTGTGGGTGCGTCTAAAATTACATATTGCTACATATTTACACGGTACATGTGATCAGTAATGATGCTGTACGATTGCTAAAAAAGAAAATGGCATAATTGTTGTTGTTGCTATTTGCAAATTATTATTATTTACGAGTATATATAATTATATTGTGTTGTTGAAAAAGTCATGACGCAATTTTTTTTCTCGCGGTTCTAAAGCGTTTGTTAAATGAAGTAGGAATAAACATGTATGTACATATAAAGTGTATTTATTTTTTTATATAATGAAATTAATCAATTATATACATATGTCCGATTCGATGCGATTACCGATTTCGCTTTCAATAAACTTTCAATGAAGCTTTCAATAAACTTTAATTCGTTATTTATAAAAAATCCGCGTGGTAACGAGATTTTACGAGGTTCGATTGCAGGAACACTACACATTGAGACAAACTCACAAACCTCACGAAATCTCTTTGCCAATTTATGCTCGTTGTTTATAGCCTCGCCCAAAAAAAGTCGTAAGGAACGAAAGAAAAGTGTTCTATTGGTTGAATTATCGCAATAATTATTTGATTTAATGTTAGTGACTCCGAATATAGTATCGTATTGGGAGTGTCAGACAGACAGGCGTGCCCCCGGGCGGCTCAAATGAAGCTTGAACTAACAGTTATTCAATGATAAAACAATAACATTGATAAGTCATGACTTTTCCGACAATTCGATTTGGCAATTTGATGGCAGATCGATCACCAAACACCAATATCGACTGCTAAGAGTCATTAGAAACTCTTAGTTGATCACTAAACATTTGTTACAATTTGCGATTTGTGGAACAAGTTTGAAGCAAAAAAAGCAGTTGAATATGTTTATCTTTCGTCGTTTCGTCGTTGCTGTTGCTTCTTACTATGAGCTCTCATTGTTTGTTTTGTGTTGTTGTTGTTGTTGTTGTTGTTGTTGTTGTTGTTGTCACTGTTGTGCTGTTAGCATATTTCGCTTGCTCTTTTGTTTGCACTTTAAAACTCGTGCCAAACTTGTTTGCCTGCACGCGGTAGTAATTTATTTCAGTTTTAAAGCGCCATCGCTTTTCCCTCCGCCATTGCCACCACTACCACCCTCCCCCCACCCCCCTATCCCTCCAAAAACTTACCTCTTTCTTATCCAAACAGTAGGTATTTTTACTTTTTTGCAACCATGGCGAAGCAAAAATAAAATTGCATTCACGCGAACAAAAATAATAACGAAAAGAAATGCCGTGCACTAAATAAAATAAATGGAAATAAATATCGTAAAATAATGGCGCTTTAGTTGCTTTACTGCATGCAACGTACTGTCGCCAACAACAACAACAACAACAACGACAACAATAACTCTTCTTTATCATTCATGCTTTGATTGTTTTGTTTTAGTCGCGTCGCCTTTTTGGACTTTTATTTTCCATTATTCGTGTTTACGATAGTTTATATTGTTTTTGTTTTTGTTTGTGTTTGCAGTTTTACTTTGTTTAGCTTTATTGAGGTTTAGTGCTATTTTGTTTGTTTGTCGGTCTTCCTTTTTCTGCTGCATCGATGGATGGCAATATTTGTTGTCATTCCGCCGATGCGCCATCGTTCAACGCAAAAGACGGTGTCCGGGAAGGGGTTCGCGAAGGTGGGCGAGAGGAGGGTGTGCTTATAGCAAGCGATACTCCCCGCAGCTCACCCACCCTTCTTCTTCTTCTTCTTCAATCAACTCGCCCACTTTTGTTTGTGTGTGTGTGTGTGTGTGTTGTTCAGTGTTGTTGAGGTATGCGGTAATCTTTTTGGTCTCGATCGTAGCTAGTCGGTCGGTGGTTAAAAGCGTGATATACACGTTGTTGTTGTTGCTATTGTTGTTATATGGGTTCAACATTTTTTAATGCGGGAGTTAAATACCGTGAGTACTTGCCTGGAATGCAGTTGTTAACATCGGTCACGTCAACTCACATGCTTTTTAAAGACAAATCCTAAAGGTAGGCAGACAGACAGACAGAGAGACAGACAGATATACGATCACATGGTTAGTTAGTGCAACTGATAACTGTCATTGTTCAGAGTTTCATAAAATTGCGGAGTGCTTTTTCTAGTTACTGTTTTTATTGGGTTTTTACTCTTCTAAACTGATTTCAAACTCAGTGGCCCAGATGGACCGATAAACGTCCTTCTCTGAGAAAAGGGTTAAGAAAGGGTTAATGATGAAAGATTATTCAACCAACCATGCAACAAATTATCATTAATATAGCCGTAAACACACACTTCTTTCAAGGTTGCTGTTACACGAAATCCGAAACTCCATCAATAGAACAAGCTAAGTTTTCGAGATACAAGCATCATGCACATCATAATCTTCATCTTCATCGTCATCGTCATCATCAACATCATCATCTGCCTCGTCGCACACATAAGTTCTACCCCGGAAATTATTTTGAATCTGCTTCTGAATTCATATTTAATTTCTCCAGCGATAGCGTAAAGTTTTCGAGATATCCTGACTTAAATGCATGCAATTTCGTGGCATCACAAGATAATCGTATAGCATAAAAGGGTGGCGGTCGAAATTGAAAGTCCTTCCATTTTTAAAATCCATTTTTTAACCTTTAAAATATCATATTTTTTCTGCAAGAAATCATGGATTCGCCGTCGCTTTAAACTTTAAAGTCATCATAAACTGTTTTACTCTCAGTCTAAATGAGGAATTTGCTGGCATCAGAGGGGAGGGGGTGTGGGGAGGGGGGGGGGGGGGGGGGGTTAGTAAAATCTCAGTCAGGGCCAAGAGAAATTATTCCGTTCATGTGTATTCATATTCATAATGTTGACGAGCATTTAATCGTCTAAGAGTAGGTCAATTTTAATTTAAATCGGGCACACAGACTTTAGCGTGATTATGATGCTAATGATGATGATGTCTTTAATGTGTCATTAGAAATGGTTTTAGTAATTCGTTGGTTTTTTTTTGTATTTTTTTTGTTTCCTTTGTTATTACTTTTGACAGAGTGAAAAGCAATTTAATCGGTAGCGCGTGTGTGTGTGTGTGTATATAGAGTGTAGTGTACAGGTTACGAGTACAAGGTCGGTCAGTCAGTCGGTCATTCTGTGTAAATAAATGGATTATGTAATCATGTTGGTTGTTGTTATTGTGGTTGATTTTATTGCTGTTGATTTTCTTTACTTTATTTACTTTCAGTTTGCAGGCCGTTGCTGAATTTGGCAGTTTTCTTTTCTTCTTTTTCTTCTTCTTCTTCTTCTTCATCTTCTTACTATCTTCTCGCCGTCCTTCGTTCCTTTGGGTTGAAAATGTAGTAACAACGTCTTGGCCTTGAAAAGAAAGAGATTCTGGTATGATGAAATTTATTTATTGTACTTATAATGATAACGATGATTATGGTGATAATTATGATGACAACTTTGATGACGACAATATTGGTTGATTACTATTTCCTGTTGTTCCATGATGTCAATGATTATGATTGAAGATATCTGATGATACACGATAATGATTATGAAATGATGACTGATGAATTGATTGCGTTGTTATAAGAATTGATAGGTACCGATTGTAGTGATGATGGGAATGTTGATGATGATGATGCTGAAAATGATTATGGTTTTCAAGAGAAACGGTTTACAGATCATAATCAACGATTTCAAATTACTAAAGCACTGTTAGCAAATTTCGATGATGACAGAAGATCATAACGATGATGACAATCATAGTGTTATAAAGAGAATGATAAAGGTGGTCATTATCACACGACTATGAAATTATTAATGACGGAGACTAAGAAAAATCTGCTGGTCACTATGAAGGACTGTCAACGAAGATAATAATGAAGTAATAATGATTGATAACATACTCGTATAATGCCCTTCTGATGGTAATGAGCTTCAAAATCGAGTCGATGTAATATATATGTAAATATTAAAATTGATGATGATGATGATTGTGATGCTAAAAGTTAAACTTGCAGTGAAAATTAATTAAAGACGATGAGATTTGACGATGATAATGATGATGAATATATTGATTTCAATCTCTCGTGGCTCACCTTCCATTTGACCTTGAATGAGGTTTCGATGTTAATTAAGCTTCTCTTCTTTATCCTTTACTGTCAAAAACTACTGTCATGATAAAGTCATACTGTCATGAAAATATGATAATGCTTTCGATACTTAATAATCGCATTATACTCTGCGTTGTTATTGTTGTTGTTGTTGTTTTATTTGTTGTATAAAAATTCACTTTTTATCTGCACTCTTTAAGCCGTAACGAGGTTGACATAGTTTTTAAACCAAAATTTTGCCAATTAAATCGGTAGCCGCGTGGTGTAACCGGTTTCTATACAAAAATAATAATAATAATAATAACAACAACAACAACAACTGGTTTGACAAGCAATCAACGGACAACTTCGATTTAATACATTGCAAAAGGATTCATTCTTCATGGATTTTGTAGCAGGAAAAACGAGTTTAAAATTTTTAAACTTATTTTTTATTCATTATTGATTCATTATTAATTCATTTACAATACGTTTCCTATTCCTTGACGAGTTTTCGATTTTTAGTTTTCGATTATTTCACGGAAAAATCAATAGAAAAATTGAGGTACGAGTATTTGAATTTATGCGGAATATTTGGGATCCTACAAAATGTTGGCCAACATGTTTAACAACGACCAACTAATTTTCATCACAAAAACACTTGCATTAGTTTCAGTTAATTTAGTTGGAGTGAAGGCGTCTGTCTGAAGTTTCTTACTTATTTTTCGGTTTTGTTTGTTTCTTTCTCAAAAGCAGAAGCGAAGTCAGCAGCGGAGGCAGCCACCAACCGACGTCTATGAATCAAATGAAAATAAATGGAAAAATTCACTTTAACTCTAATCACTTCAGTGGCGGCGGCGATGGAGTCAAGTGAGTCGTCAAAAGATGTCGACAAAAACTCCTCGAAAACGTAATGAAGGGGTGGAGGATGCTGGAGAGATTGATGAGGCTGGCGTTGATGGAAAGGCCAAGCTGATGAATCTTAACTAACTTTCGGCGGTAGCGACTAACAGAGCTACAAATTTTTCGTAGTTGGAAAATCTTTCAAAACAGAGTCTTTGCAAATTTTTAGTTTGATAGATAGATTTAGTTGATAGAAAAACAAGGTGAAAGGATGATGGTTTAATTTAACGAATGAGAAAATCGAGAAATACGAAAATTGTGCTTCTCAAAAAAAAAAAACAACCAATAAATTACTGTTGCTTTTTGTGACCAGACCTAACACAATTTATCAGAAAATCATTCATAAAAGTACCCATTGGTGAAAGTACGAGTATGTTCTCTAAATTCTATGAATTCAGAGAAGTTTCACGATAGAAATTTTATAAAGAAACTGTAAAAAGTTTAAAATTTGTCGCATGAAATGATTTGGATAATCTTTAATAAATTATGCATTTTCGTGCACCAGTGCGGACGGTCTTGAACCTTTTTGAATAATCCACAAAGCAATGCGTTTTCTAAGCCTACACTTTAATTTAATTTAATTTAATTTGACTAAACACTTTCTTATCTTTTCTTATCTTACAATCTTACAACTTTTCTCTTCTGCAACACCTTTAGCAATTATTTAGCTCATTATCTCTCTGATATAATAAAATACGATACTTCATCTTTCTTATCTTTGTTTCTTACTCATTTCATTTTAATGGTGACTTTATTGGTTACTTTAGTACCGCTAATAGTGTTAACAGTTGTTGTGTATAAACGCCGATGTTGAGGATGATGATTACGCAGTCGCTGTTGCGAGAAGACTCTTGCAAAATTATCCACCGCAAGTGTTCACCGCCAGGCTAAAGTTACTTACTCTTATGCCATAACCTGGTAATGTCATAATATGAGACAAAGGTTAATCAGTAACTCGTAAATTGTGTACACTTTGAATACAATTATTCTCGTGTTGGTGTTTTTATATAATCTCTTTCTTTTCTTTTTTTAAATTTGTTGTTTTTGGAAAAAAATAAGTCGTAGCATGACGAAATGGTTAATACTTATATACTTAGTATCGAATTTCATGAGTTCTAAAATAGTTTAAGATAAGAAAATTGGAGTTTATGATGCTTTCGAAGGATGAAGAAAAAGAAGGTTTGTACATGATGATTTTTACTTAAAGGAAGAGAAGAAGTCAATGGTAAAGGACAATCATTTCAGGGGGAGCGAAGAAGTTCGAAGATTATGATCGTTTGGAGATGGAAAAAGGCTACTACAAGCAGCAGAGAAGTTACAAAATATTAAAAATTGCGGAAAAAGTATTAAAAAGTTGACAGAAGATCACAAAAACGCTTTGTCAAGATAAACAAATAGCTCAACCGTAGACTAATCAATAAAATAAAAACACAAAAAGAAGTAGACAAATATTGAGGAACCGGTAACGAAAAAATTTAACCAAGCCTGGCTGAAAAAATAATAATCCTAATACGATAAATAGGAATAAAACAAGAAAAGTATGAGTTCCAGTTAAAGCAACAGCAACAGCAACAAAAGCAGTAAAAGCAACATTATAAGCTTTCATAGAAAACAAAAAAAAAACGACAACAACCACAAAAGCTTGTATAGAACAAACAACGCCAACAAATGCGATAAAAACAAACACCGCAATAGAAACACAAAGAAAGTTGAAAAAGTGACAACAACCAACAACAATAACAAAAAGCACAATTACAACAATTTCTGAAAAATCAAATCAACGAGTAGCGACATTGTTGGGCAACATTTTCTTAAAACCTTCGACTATTTTGACCGTAGCGTGTTTGTTGTTTCTCTAATGGTTTCGCGTGTACAAATATTTCTGTATGTATACGTGTGTGTGTGTGTGTGTGTATATGCGGGTAAGTATTTTCGTAAGCTTATCCTTTTTGCATCTTTCGCGATGTTTACAATTATTGAAACGAATGCTGGCAATACTTCGCACTGCATGCTCTCTCGATCTACTCACTTTCGTACAAAAATCGCACGACACTCGAACGCGCTTCCACATTTCCCAAAATTTCGAATCTGTTTGTTCTCGTTGTTTTTGTTGTTGTTAAGTTTGTTTACTTTTGTTATTGTTATTTTTGTTATTCTTATTGTTTGTGGTTATTGCAACAATGTTCTATCGCCGGCTTGTGTTTTGCTTGTGTTGTCTTTAATTTTGCTTGCAACATGATGCACAGTGGACAGAAAGAGGGAAATAGTTTAGTAAAATACTAAAATTTAAAAAAATTAAAAAGAATTTTACTAAAGAGACTGGATGTGATCATTGCGTTCAATCACCTTTTTTCCTTCAAAAGCCAATCACTCGCTATTATCACTCTGATCGCTCTGATCAATAGCTTCGATCACTAATTTTGGTCACTTACCCGGAACAATCACTTTCGACCTCGATATTTTTCTCTCTCTTTCTGTCTGTCACACTCTCTTTAATCCCTTCAACTAATTTTTTTTATCCAGCATAATATTCGCATTTTATGATGCTTTAAATAATTCCAGCGCCGTCGTAAAAATTTCGGCCACAGTGCGAGACTGCAGCCCGCACATGACTTCGCATAAATTTAGCCTCTTATCAGCACCAGGCCAGCTGTAAAAACATGTCTGACGACCGGTCGAGAACGGAAACAAAGTAAACAACAAAATCTTGTTAACCACCATCTTGTCGGCGATGCTTTACGCGTCTGCTGCCCAAAAGGGGCACAAACGGTACAAGCGGATATTGAATCGAATCAAGAAAAATTTGATTTTCGAGGTGATTTAAAAATGAAACAGGTCAACTCCTTTCCGCGAACTACAAAAAGAAAGTGTTGAGGGAAGTGTGAAGGGAGAGATGGATTAATGGAAGATCATCTTGTGTATACGGTGCTGTGTATTTACGCCACGGCATTACATTGTATTGCATCGTAAAATTGCAAAATATTAGTCAAACAAGGATATATGTAATACAATGTATAGAAAATATTGCATTAGGAACAATTTTCTGCACTCGACAATTTGCCCGGTGGATGTAAATGTATCATTAGAACAGATAAAATAAATAAATATTGTATAAATTGTATGAACATAAAATAATAATAAATACAAGGAAAATTGAATAGTGAAAAAATGGGGATAATGTTTATAAAGAAATGTTTCGGTTGAATGTTTATAAGCAAGGTTCATGTTGATAGTCTATTTTAAACATGCTGCAATCAATGTTATGAAAGCCTAAAATAAGGCAATGCAATTTTTTTCTTTGAAATTTCTAAGGGTTACAAGAATAAAAGAATCGCATAAGGACCGAACTCGTGGGGGCATTCACACTGGCAGGTGGAAATAGAACGGAAAAATTATGTGATGTTTTCATTTTCCATTTATTACACGTTCACGCTATAGTTTCATTGATTTATTTCTTTTCATCAAACAAAAATCAGAAAATTTCTCAATTGAAATTATATACGCCGATTTTCTGATTATATTTGTTGCTGTGATTTTTTGATGTTGAATTTAAATTGTGGGTGCGTCTGTGTCGGAGTCTTTTCTTTACTCTTTTTGGAGTATGTAACACTGTCTGTGAACAATCTGTCGAAAGTCAAACGAAAGTGGCAAATATTTCAACTTCTCATTCCTTTCTTGTTTTGTAACTTGTTCTTTACTCATGCCTTGCTCGCTTGTTGGTCATAGTGGAGAATGGATTTTGACTACAAGCTTAAAAAGTTATCTTTGTGTTACTACGTATCACCATTTTTTCCTGACATAGCTGTACCGCATGCTACCTGCGTGCTGCGTGTTGTTGCGTCTTCTTTTCTTTAGTCCTGCCCGAAAAATGGCTCACGTATATGACACAATTTTTCAAATTTTTCTTTATTGCAATCACTTACATTAGCTGTTTATTGAAAATATCGCAAAATACTGCTGGGAAAAAAGTTCTTACTCTTCCTTTTGTCATGGCAATATTCCACACTTTTTGCAATATTCCACACTCCATAACTTCTATGATTCAAGTTAAAACCTGGCGATAGGATGATTGTGGTGGTGATAATGGTTCACGATTCTCCCGGTTGATGGCAGTAACGTGCCATCATTACATTTATCTTCCAGCTGTCACCTTCAATGACATTGTAAAGTATACTGCAGGAAGGGGAAGCGTTTGCTTACCAGAAAATAATTTCACCGAAAACCTTTGAGGTAAAAAAATTAAAAAAAAATTGTGAATGACGCTAATGTTGATATGATGATAAAACTTTTTTTTATGAAAAACAAAAATCAATATTCATTTAAGAAATTACTGTGCACATACGATTTATGTCGCGTTACAATAACAAATTCTTTTTCTGATCGTTTTCTGATATACATATGTATAACCTAAAATTATTTGCCACGCAAAAGAAACTTGACACATTTGAAGTATGTTTATGTAAGATTTATATCAGAAGCTGCAGGCGATGAATTTACGATTATGGCTTAATCACAGTTATTGTGAAAGAGGCGGAGAGTTGCTGTACTAAGTTAGCAGCGTGAAATTTTTGCGGCAAAATTCACCCCTTTTTCATCATGGCGAATTGGGATCCCTGATATTTTCGCAGTGGTTGGGTGTTGTTGTTTCATTTTCAACAAGTATAGTTTTAACGACGCCTCGAAGTATGCAAGCTATTGTGTGAAATCGTCGAGGCTCTACCAAAAATTAATTAATTTCACAAAACAAATTCATTCACTTAACAAAAATATGAAGTGAAAATTTACCAAACCGTTATGTCATATTTTGACTGGAAATTTTAATATTATTCTCGGAATTTTTTTAATTCTCTCTCATTTTTACTTTCTCACTCTCTCTTGTTAATTCCTGAAAATTACTTCAATACCTACCAACAACATTCCTTTCACGACCATAATACTCGTAATTATCCATCATGATAATGACTCTGAGAATCAACAGCACAAACATCAACGTTATTTTCACTCGCAGTCCAACCAAAGCCGGAAAGCCAAAACCTCCCTTCAGATGTTCGTTCGGTTTTTAGTCAATTAGGTATACTTCAGCAAATGCTGCTGCTGTTGTTGTCATTGTTGCTACGACGCCTGCTGCTTACTCCTGTTGCTGCTGCTGCTGCTGCTACTGCTTGGAAAGAAACATTTTTCGTTTTTCATCCTCTTCGAAAGTGTTAAATTTTCAAAATTTTCGTATCGTACTTAAGCTGGTTGTTAATACCATCATTGTTGTTGTTGTTGTTGTTGTTTTCCTTCTTGTTCTTCTTACTGTTCTTGTGTTTGCTTTGTTGTTATCATTATCTTGTGCTTGCTCGGTCTTTTTTCCATTTTTTATCTTAAGCGAACGTAATCAGTTTGGAGTGGCTCTTGTTGAGTTGAGCAACGGATAAAGGCCACAACAACAGCAACAACAACATCAACGGCAAAAACAGAAATAACACCACAACGGAAACAGCAACAACAGTTACACGTTAAAACTTTCGAAATCGCATCATGATTCATGAACAACAGCAACAACGGCATTGCCCAAAAAAAACTTTCAATGAGTTTACATTGTCGTCAATGTACCCGCTAGCATCCAAATTTGTTGTTGTTTGCGAGAACCACGCTTAAAATAAAATGAAATGAAATAAAATAAAAGAATAGAGAGAGACACAGAACAAACAACAATAACATTTTTACCCTTGGGGCAAAACTGGATCTTATAAATCTATCGTTGGTTTCTTCATTTGTTTTCCAATGTTTAGGTCTTCTTCGTTCCTTATTCGTCGGCCGGCGTTCGCTAAAAAAGCGCTCTATTAGAACAGTGCTACATCAACAACAACAACAAATAAAACCTTGTATCTAGTTCATGTCATTAAAAACAGCATAAACGAGTCACGCATGACATTTCGTTAACATAATCGTGTATGAATCGTGTATGAATCGTGTATGAATCATGTATGAATCGAAGAGAGAATTATCGTCAATCGTTGAAGAAACAGGGCGCGAGTGAGAGAGAGAGAGAGATGGAGTGATGGTGGGGTGGAGGGGGGGGGGGGGGAATACACATACTTACGTTTGTAGCTATTGATTTTGTTGTTGGTTTCGATTTATTTTGTTTCATATTTTATTAATCTTTTTAAACATTTCGTTTTTGCCGTATCCGCAGTTAAGAGTTCTTGTTTGTGTATCCACGGAAGCAGGAGGCGAGAAGCAGCTACTTCAGATTCCTCTTCGAGGATTATATCGACGATGGTCTCGCGGATTATTAGACTGCTTGACGTGAATCTTCGCAGCTACGGAAATGGGTTTGGGAAATTAAATGATTTGCGGGTGATGGAGGGGGAGTGGGAGGGCATGCAGAGGTGATAGTGGTCGATGGTTTTTAGATTTCGCGTGCGGAGGATGGTTGTCAAGTATGATGAATGAACGAATGAAAGGAATCCAATGAAGACAGACAATGTTGTTGTTAGTTTGTGTGATCAGCTGTTTTTTGGTGACTTGTTTGAAAATTGGTAACAATTTATTTTTATCACTAAATTTTATCTCCTGTTTCTCTACGTTTCTCTACGAAACGTTTTAGAAGGCAGAGAAATTTTAGGGGGAAAATTCTTTAGTGAATTTCAGTTAAAATGTAACAAATTTTTCATTGTCCTCAAGTCCTTCCAATTGCAACATAGTTGTTTCTCCTCTCTCTGAATTAATAAAGCGTGTGAGCATCGGCAACTTCATGAAGCGAAATATTTTCTACAATATGAAATGTAGCAACGGTTTCACATAAAAACAAAAATAGTATAATAAATTGTATTTTTCATCAGCATCTCTATGGATCCATGGCACGATAAATACAAAATAAATACGTTAAAATATTCAGCAGACAACGAACGTGCTGCGAAATTCAATGAAATTGTATTGACATTATCGTTTCTTCACTCGCAGGAGACTCACCGCATCGCACGGCAGTCAGCAGCTCTAGCTGGAATGAATGTAAATTCCGTAATTGTGAAAAAAACAGAGAAAAATTAGTATATTTTCGAAGGGCAGGGAAGGTCTACATAATCAAGTTAAATTAAACTTAATTTAGAGTAAAAAAAACAAAACAATATTCTAAAATTTCTTAAAGAGGGTACAAATTTATTTTGGCCAATGTGATCATTTTAGGGACACTTTGGTCTAATGCCGATCATGTGCTTTATCTTCAGGCTTTTTCAATAAGCGGTGTTGCTTTTAAATCAACAGGAATTTGCAATATTTTTGTAAAAAGTGGTAATATTTTCAATTTAGTCTAAAGTATATAACAATCCTGAGATTAGTAGCTTTTATTTTAATCGTTAATTATGTACATTTAATGGAAAATATTTACCGTTTCTTCCTGTTTGAAACCTTGCCGTTGTCGGTTGGCTTCTCTTAAATCTCTTAGAATTTCTTAGTTTTTAACACTTTTTATTTATATTTTCTAAAATAAATTAACTGACTTAAAATATAACATAATGAATAAAATAATTATAATGAACCAACAAACAAATTATACAAATTTCTGATGTTAGAAAAAATATTTATAAAAATATATATATAAAAATTAATGGAAAATTGCAATTGGTTTTGCTTTGTAAAAAAACCCATCACAAATTTTAATGCCATTTTATATAAAAAGAGACTTTCATACAAAACTTTTAATAGCAGAAAAAATTTTGTATAAAAACGAATTGCTTTCGGTCGGTAACGGTTACCATTCCAAAAAAAAAAAAACACACTAACACTAACACACTAACTCGGTGTGTAGCAAGAACAAGAGAAATAACGTGCAAGGACGAATATAAAATAAGAGAGGATATAACAACAACAACAACAAGCTGTGGCTTAATTTAATGCAAAAAACCACAAAAAAAAAAACGGGGCAAAAATTAATAAAAAGTGAAGGCAAGTGAAAATATACACCGTTAGAAAAACAAAACCAAATAAAAAAAAATTTATAAAAAAGCTTATAATAAACATAATAAATGAGCATCAGGCAAAAAGACGACAACAATAATAACAACAACAACAACAACATCAGTAAAAACTACTGTGAAATCATAAAGAAGAAGCATAGAGAATTATAAAAAAATTGTAAATCCTTTTTATTCTTTTAGTTCCTTTAAATTGTTTGTATGTGTGTGTGTGTTCTTGTGTGTGTGTGTGTGTGTGCGTGTTCGTTTGTGTACGTGTAAACAATTCCATAATGGATTTTTCTTGTTCAAGTGAACTCCAAAATATTCACACAGACGCACACGCGCACACACCCACACACACTCACTAACACGAGAGCTCCTAACCTTCCGTTATGAGGCGAGCGTAACTAAACTAAATGAAGATAAGTTTCAGGTCTTGGAGTCTCTGGCAAAGGAACCGAACCGATTGGCGCCCCCATCGACAAACTGACCAAAAAAGGACCCATCGTCGCAACAACAAACTGTTCTGTGATCGACTAATGAATCAGAGTCAGAGTTTAAAGAAGAGCAGAGTTTCAGAGTTTTTGTTAGCATTTTTTGTGGTGTTGTTGCTACACTTTTCAAAGATTCAGGAAGGAAGGAAGGAAGGAAGGAAGGAAGAAAGGAAGGAAGGAAGGAAGGAAGGAAGGAAGGAAGGAAGGAAGGCGGAAGGAAGGAAGGAAGGAAGGAAGGAAGGAAGGAAGGAAGAAGGAAGGCGGAAGGAAGGAAGTAGTTTTGTTGGAATCTTTGAATCGAATCCTTTCAATTTGTTGTTTATTTTTTGTCGTGGTTTTCATCCTGGTCCTTCTTATTCTTGGGTTTACTTATTCCTAGTAGGACTCTTGTGTTCGTCGTCGTCGACGTTGCGTTCTCGTTTCTTCTCTTCTTCTTGTACTATTCTTCTTACTTGTACTATTATTATTAGTCTCGACTGTTTATTTGAAATCGTCACGGTTGTTGTTGTTGTAACGGTTATTATTATCATAGTAACGTTATCCTAGTAAAATAAAAAAAATTGGCCACTTTAATTTTTTTAAGAACCGAAAAAATGTCATTCCGAACAAATACAAGACAGGAAATATTTGCAAAATTTACAATATAATATACCAAAATATATAAAAATCCACAGTATATAATTTTTTAAAAAATTTAATTTTATTTTATTATATTTAATTTTATATTTTTTGATTTTTTGATAAATTTCAAATAGAAAGATTCGAAAGATAGAATGCATTGAAGCTTGAAATAACTACAGCCTTATATTTTTTCCGTGTTATTTATTCATATATTACTGAAGAAAAAAACAATTATAGAAAATATATACATACATATATGTATATATATATGTGTGTGTGTGTATGTGCGAGTATTAATGACCTAAATTATACTCACAATTTCATGCTTGACTTCAGTTCAAGTCATTTGAAATTAGTGTGATTTCTTAATTTTGCTACCGATAAACCTTTTAAATCAATCAAACCGTAAAACATTTTGCCAACAAACAAAACATACAAATATTTTAACCTCCAAATCATTCAAACCTTCAATCAACAAAAAAATAATTCATATTAGCAAACATTTTGCCAACGAACCATTTAAATGGTCAAACGTTTGTTAAACAAGCCATATAAAAACATTCTATCAAACAAACAATTAAATCACTTTAAAAGTGAAACACATTCTGCGAACAAACAAATCATATAATTATTTAAACATTCAAATCATATAAACTTTTAATCAACAAAAAATAATTCATATTATTAGTATTCTGTCAACAAACAACTCAATCAACAATTTTAACAAACAAACCATTCAAACGGTCAAACGTTTGTCAAACGAACTATGTATTTAAAACATTCTATCAAATAAACATTCTAACCACTCAAACAGTGAAACACATTCTGCCAACAAACAAACCATTTAAACCTTCGAACATCCGTCAAACAAAGCATTAGAACAAACAAACCAAACCATTCAAACGATAAAGCAACAGACCATTCTCTCATTATTTCTTATCATAGCGTCGTCTTGAAAGTTAATAGTTTGGAAAGCAATAATGTCACACTTGATTAACTCTCGACATGATTCTCATGAATACCACGCCTAGTCTGCATTAGCCGACAGATGTTCAATCATGTATACCGTTGAGGAAACTTCGTTACCTTCGTTGAAGACAAGGCCGACACGACAATAAAGAAGCATTCAAATGAATGATTCGTTCAGGGAGAGTGAGAATCGGAAGGAAGGTTATGACGCCAGCCGGAGGCATCAAACTCTTTACGTACGAGAGAGTATGTATGTATGCACATGCATGTAAATATGTATGTGCTCTTACTTACTGTTGAGATGGCGCCGTCATCAAAGCGTAATAAATTCAACAGAGTGACTAATTCGTATGTGAGCAAATATTTTAATTGCGTATTTAAATCAGATTTTCATACATACTTTGTCAACTGACCAGAAATTTCAGAAGGTTTGTCTTCTATTTCGGCTTTTGACATTCAAGAATTGTTCTCCACTTTTATCGTTCGCAAAATAATTTTCCTGACCAACAAAATTGAAAGCTCTTCCAATTTATTACCCCCCAATAATTTGCTTTTCACTTCGTCTGCACCCGCGTCCGTTTATTGTGGGAAAAATTTAGGCCATAGTTCTTTACTCGTTGCGCCTTGCGCTTCGGCGGCCCCTTCTGGACAAACCAACTCAAACCATTGCGTTCGCAATAGTCAACAGCTTCTTGCTCGGTATAGAATTTCAGATCCACATTCGAGAGTGGATCGCCGCTGGAACACCAACCCATCAGCGGATTCTCCCAACGGGCCCGAGTCTCGAATTCGACGCGCCAGTGATTGACGTTATTGGTACCGCTTTGCATGGCATTTTTGGGCGGCTTATGGATGCGCGCAGATCTCGACTTGAGATGTATCTCCGGTAGACTCGAGATGTGGCCGAGATACCCGCGCCGTTCTACAACCGGGATGCGGGTGGCCAGTTTCGTTTTGGCCGCGATTTCATCGGGTGTGGCCAGGGCTGTTTTTACGTCCAATTCATTGGTTTCTTTTAGCGATTTCTTTGACTTGAAGCGGACTACATTGTTACAAGCGAAGGCTGAGGCATGCGGTGCAAATAAACCTCTGAAGATCTGAAGTCTTAACCTTAACATTTTACAAATAAACGAAATAAAAAATAAACCGAATCGGAGAAAAATAAATTTCTTCGCAAATATACAGAATTTTGATTTTGACAAAAAACTACGAATAGTTTTAGAAATAATGAGATGTTATGAAGTGTACTCGTATAAGCTTTGGCAAGTGGGAGTATGAATGAAAATCAATTTAAAATTATAAATAATGAAATTATCTTCAATACACAAAAGTGTGCAAAATTTCAAAACTATTGAGAAATCTTAAAAAATTTGTTTTTGGGGAAAATTGCATGTAATACGAGTACAAAAAAAATTAGTGGAAGAAAAGGAAATTTTGTATTTCTTACAAAAAAGTAAAATTTTTAATTTTTCTATAAACCTAATAGCGTTTTGTCACTTTATCATAATTCATTAAATAATCATCGATCGGTTTAAAAATGTTCGTGCAAAAGATCGTTGATTACGCTTTATCGCTTTGAACAATTGGATTTAAAAAAATTTCATTAAAGCGAAAATCAATTAGAAGATAATAATCAGTCGAAAAATTGCTGTAAGAAAATTTGATAAAATCACTGCGATCACGATGATCGTCAATTCCGCAATTGATGTATTGAATAAAAATAAATAAAAGCCACAGAAAAAGGACTGATAGGTAGAGTCTCTTCAATAGAAATCAATAAAATGATCGTTCTTGATTTAGAAAAATTCCATCAACTGATTTTTAAGACATCGATTTAAAGTAATAATTTTTTCAATGATCATTGATTGATCGATCGGTTTAAAAAAATTCTATTAAATGATCATGTCGTTTGATTCACGAAATAAAGAAATTCACTTCAGACATGTTTAAGACAATTGCCATTAAATGATCGTGGAAACATCGTTTTGAAATAAATATCGAATAACGATCACCGAATGATTTTAGATAAAAATGGAATAATAATCCATGTTCCTTATTTAAGAGTACTAACGAAGAAAAAACACAAATCGAAGCAAGAATCGAATCGAATCGGTTTAATTAGATTCAAGTCTATTTGAACCGATCGTTTAATCAAATTTTACATAATTATTATCGATCGTGTTCATGAAAAAAGTCATCAAATTCCATCAAAGAGTTTTAAGAAATTAAAAGTTTTAATTAAGATTTTTTCGAATAAATAAAGGCAAAAATACATCTGGATTCGTATACAAGCGTTAAACTTACAGTTAATCTTACGTGGTTTGAAGTGTATCGAATCTTCGTGGTCCATCGTAACCAGAAAAACAAACGATAAATCCACCCACAAGTACCCACAGGATACACGAATGATACGTGTTGATCATAACAAGCACCGTATTTGTGAAAGGAGAAAGGATAACACGTAACTGAAAGCGCGTGTAGCGCATTCCTCTGTGCATGTATGGCGGTTGCCCAAATGCGTTTACCTTCATCAAGACTCATCAATAATTAATATTAAGTAGATAATAATCCCGGAGAGTTATAGTTGTTGTATATACGATATTTCGTGAGCGGAAGTACGGACTCTATCATGGATGCTTTTGTTCTTGATGATGTATTGATGATGTTCAGAGGGCGAAGGTTCAAAGTGTGATGCTTCAGAGTGTGATGGTTCAGATGAGGAAGGCTGGAAAGGTGATGGTTCAGAGGGTGATGGCTTCGGAGTTAAGCCTTCAAAAAGTGTTGTTCTAAATGCTTTAGGGACCCCAAGGTTGATGATTCAGCGGGTGTTCGTTCAGAGAGCGATAGTTTAAAGGGTGATGGTTTAGAGGAGGAAGATAAAGGTAGAGAAAGTAATGGTTGAGAGGTTACTGATACTGATACATCATTGCCTCTGTCGGTTGAAAGGCTTGGTTAAGCAAAGGACGTGATATGGAATGCTTTAGTCGTAGTTGAGTCGTTGATTGATTGGATGGGATTGTTGGCTGGTTGGTTGGTTACTCATTGGATAAAACCGACGCGTCGCGACGCCTGCTCCTCTCTTGAGGGAATTTGATGGAGTTCAGAAGTCTCCATCATCTGGAAGGTCTTGCGAAGCGTAGACTTGAGTTGAGCGATTCGATTAAGCGTTCGCCTCGCAAAAGTTCAATCAACGTACACTTCGCGTGTTAAATGATGATTTATTTGCTAACGTGTTTGCACAAATTCATTTCAATGAGTATAAACATCAACTTTGCGCGCGTGTGGGCGTGTTGGTATGTGTGTATGTATATATGTATATATGTATATTTGCAAAGAAATTTTGTAGTGCGAATCATTAGAGAGACCGTTAATGACTGTTAGATTATGAATTGAAATTCATGACTGTCGACAATCAACAAAAGGTGGTTTTTAGTGCGCATTAGTAACAACAACAACAACAACAAACAACTACAACAACAGTGGATCGAGCAAAAGCATTATCAGAAACAGCATCATCATTAAAAGCAACACCAGCGCCCGACTCGGCCTCATCAAAATCGGCTCGAACAATGAACGGCGGCAGCGGCACGACACAGCCAGGATTAAGGATGAGAGCAATTCATGGCTGGTTATAGTGTTGATGAAATCAACCTACCGTTCATTATCAATTTTTCGCCCCACAAAAACCGAAACCGACGCGACGACTACGCGGCAAAGCATTAATTATTCAGAGCGCGTGAAATTAGCAAAAAAAAAAAAAAGAAAAAAAAAACGGAAAACACGAATAAGTCATCGTATGTAACACGAAAAGCTTCCAGAGGTGGCGGTTCGAAGAAGAATGAAGTGGTGACGGCTCCTCTGCCGCTGGATCAAGTCAAATGAAAAGAGATTGCTTCAAGCGTTATCGTTTTTGCTGTCTTTATTGTCTCATTGGATATTGTTGTTGTTGTCGTAATTGTTGTTGCTAAATGTTGTTGCTGCTACTGCTGCTCCTTTTGCTCCTGCTGCTGCTGCTGCTGGTGTTGTTGCTTTCTATTTTTAGGTGTTTCCTTTTGCGGTCATTTGCGTCTAAAATCGCGCGCGTGCAAACAACAAATTAATAGCAACAATATAAATAACAACAACAACAACATCAACAATCAATGCTACCACCACCACGTGCATTTCCCACAAAAGCGCTCTTACTTCAACCGTTTGGAGCGCGCCATTTTCTGCATATTCGGCAATGTTCGAATCACGACACCGACAACGAGACACCAACAAACAGCACTGTGGGCCGCAGCAAGACTGATGACAACAATAATAACGACGACGCCGACGACGACGACTTCTGGGTCGGGCGACAACAGTGACGACGGTAACGACAACTACGACGACGTCGCGAGCACATAAACAACGATGATGACAATCGAAAGGATTTAAAAACTACAAAAGGTTCGAGGCTCGGTTGGTTGTTCGCTTGGTTGCTCGTTCGGTTGATTGTTGCTGCATTAATTCTACCAGCTACTTAACAAATATCGATAAATGTCAAAGACACGGCTTGGTCTTGAAAATAATCCTACACTCTAAAAAAATACAAAAGGTTTTCCAGAGGAACGGCAAAAAAAAAACTATTGTTCGTTCTTAATTTACGCGATTTTGCCTCTAATTTGGTTATACGGTAATTTACTGAAGGTTTTAAAAAAATTGAAAAAACTTTATATAAAACTAAAACAATTGAATTTAGCAAATTTTTTTAATTTTTTTTATTTGCACTGTTCGATGCATCAAATCCACTATTTCGATTTGCACGGTGTCAATTTTTTTTTTAATATTTTTTTTCTTTTTTCTCTTAGTTAACGCACGTTGGTTACCGCGTTCATCTTCGTTAAAACTGTTTTTTCAGTGTACATTTAAACCTTTAACTATTATCTATGTATTTACGAAGTTAATGCCTTTGTTGTTGTTCTTATTTATTCCAATGCTGCTGCTGTTGTTTTTCCCCGTCCGTCCGTACACAAAAAGGTACACAACACACCAAAACGATAAAAGCAAAGAAAAACGGGGTACCTTAAAAGGGCATCGTTGCCCATTAACAAGCGAAATCATGTTGTAACACGCCGAGTTACTAACAATTTAATGGGCCGTATGCCGAAGCTAATGACTTTCATGCCTTGTCAACTTGAATTCGGTACCAGACTCCACGGTGGAGACACCGTGAAGAAGACTCCCTTGAGGGAGATTCCATGAAGGAGGAGACACCATGAAGCAGGGCTCTACAAAGGAATAGACCAAAACTCGTAAAGACTTTGGTACATTCCATTATTCTCTGTAGCTTAAAGCAAACTGTTTTCAGAAGAGAAAGGTTCAGTGGGTAGAAGGAGGGTGGGGGGAGGTAGGTAAAGGGGAGAAGGGGGCTGATGGAAAAGGTGATCTCGGCAGATTATGATCGACCATTGTTTACTTGCTGTTTTCGGGCAAGCCAAAAGCTTCACTCCGATCTGATGCTTTGACATCATCATCATCATCAACGTCATAATCGGCTGCAATGATAATGATGATTGTATATATACGTAATAGTGATGATGCCGATATTGCTGCTCACTACGAGTGTAACCATTTAAAACTGTTACCAGTAAATTCTCGAAATTTGGCCTGAAGTAAGATCAAAACTAGAGCGCACTGTGGCATAAATTGATTAGTGAGGATTAAAACCATAGAAAATGAAAGTTTTAAGCCTTAACCTTAAACCTTAAACTTTACCCCCCAAAAAACTGCTATCCGTTATCAATTTTCAAGATAAATTTCTATAAAATATTATTCCGTACAGCAGCCGTTTGTCGTCTTTTGACGTCTGCTGTCGTACTAGTGAATAGCTTTTAGTCACCTCAAAGTCACCTAGTGGTGCCTCTGCAATTTACGTACTAGTAGCACTGAAAATTTTAGCTAGTACACAAACCTTTTAGCACATTGCAACTGAGGGAAGCGTAAAATAACACAAGTCACTTTTAGAAAAAGTAAGCTTGTGAATACGAATTCTTCGTATTCGTTATCTTTAGAGGAAAACAACATAAAGGAGTAAATATATGCATGTACATACATATATGGCCCATAATCAGAACCATTGTGGTGCACTTTTTGCTATCATCGGTCTTCGTGCTTGGCGCAGAATTTGCACTACGCGGCAGAATCGCGTCATTGTACGCGAAGGAGCTAATTTTGCACAAAGTGTTCTTGTTGTTAGGGTAAATATTCTTTGTTGTTGTTGTTATGGCCGTTCCATTTTGCCTCACTGTTTCTGTAGCTCAGCGCAAAACTAATGCGGCGCTACGCACGTGACTTTTAATCACGATTTCAGTCGTGCCGCTTACGTTATAGTTGCTGTTTATTTTCTTCGAGTATTTTTTCACAAACCGCTGAGGTGAGTTTTATTTCTTGCCACACTTTAGCAAGTTACACTTCCGTGGAAGGCGTGGAAGGAAGCCCACTGGACGGGCTTCGTGTCGTAATATCGTAGGTTTTAAACACTTTAGCATAACCAATGATGGTAAGCAGCGGGACAGTGACTTTTATTGCTAAATCCATTTCATATTCGTAGGTATTTCTTTTTTTATTTAATTGCGGATTTGTGGTTGTTGTTATTTTTGTAGGCATTGTCATGGTTTTTATTATAATAAAGTATTTATCGCGCTCTGAAATTTTCGTTTATTTCGTTCGTAGCTACTTACTTTGGTTATTGAAGTGGTCACTTGGTTGTGATGACCATTGCTGACCATTAATGGCTTACTTATGATAAGTTTTTGTCTAAGAATAACCGATTTAACTTCTAATAAATGAGTCCATTTGGGTTGACAAAGAGTCCAACAAAACCATTTGACGATGGTCTTAATCTTTGGGCCCACAAAGATGATACTTTATCGGCTTCTTTCGCTTCTTTTAAATGAAATAGTCTTTGAATGTTGTTTTTCGTTCCAGTCTAAAGGGTTCATTCTAGCCAACTCTTGACTGTATTCAAGTCATTCAACCTCCCTTCCCCCTCCTTCCCCTCCTTCCATCCAATCGACGACTGGTTGTGGAGAATTGTGCAATGCTTAACCTTTTTTTTTGTTCATATCTCGATGCATTTAACTTATGTTTTCTTCTCGTACAAAAGTTACCCTTACATGCCCCAGACAGAGGGCACTGCCTAGCAGTCAACCGGCCAGTCAATCAGTCAGTCAGTCAGTCAGTCAACTCATCAGTCCAACCAGCTCTTTGCAACCAACCAACCGACTTCTGCAACTATCCTGAAAGACTGCAAAGATCCTTTTCGTTATTGTTTTACGTATTATGTACAATATTATCACTTCTACTGCCTTTCTCCCTTCGTCCTCGTCGTCCTTCATTACAGCCTGCGCTTCTTCTGTCTTGCACACACACACGCACACACACACACACTTTTAACCGGCAACAAACGGCCTCATTTTCTTGGAGTCAGGCCAAAAGCTACTAGAATTAGCTGAGCGTAAGGATGAACGTTGAGGTTGGCGTTGGCGTTGGCGTTGGCGTTGGCGTTGGCGTTGGCGTTGACTTTGGCCAGCGAACCTTGCAGAGAGTGCGTCTGATGACTCTGAATGAGTTTCTTTGTAATTACTTTTGGCAATGCCTTCAAAGCCTTCATTTTGTTTTACTGCAAGTACATTCTTTCCATATTTCTATTTCTGCGTCTCATTTACGCCCGCTCGGCCTTTCCCTTTGGCTCTCTTTCAGACTCATAAAATTAAAAGTAAGTTGTTCTTTCTCTTTCTGGGGGCCCTTCCTCTTTCTTTAGTTCTTCTCTTTTGGGTTGAAGCCATCACAGTCACCGGAAATATGGTCGCTTGGGCTTAACTGCCGTTCTTTGCCGTTCTTTCAGGGTCATGTTGCAAGGTCTTGTTAATGTTCATGCCAGATTTTCTGAGCGTTATGGTAAAAGTTAATATTTTTTGGAGAAAAATAGATAAAGACCGAAAGACCGAAGAAACTACATTTTAGCCAACACAAGTTGTCCAAACACAATTTGAAATATTAAATAATTATAATTAAAAATTTAAGCACATTTTATAAACTATTTATATTTGTATTTTGAGATTAAGTTTTTGAGGTTAAGATCATGAAGTTAAAATTTAAATCTCTGGAGTTAAATTTACGATCTTTTTAAAGACTTTACAGAGACGCCGATGGAAGTCTCTTACTCTTAAAAGTTTGCACTATCTACAGATTAGCGCGTTTAACGCAGAGATTTTGGAAAAATCTAAAAATAATATTTTCGAATTAGATAGACTGAGCTTCTAAAATCTAACGCTGGATGCAGTCTCGATCTGCCGTTTCTTAAATTAAAACGCAAAACTTTCCAACGGATTGACCGAGCTTGACGACGGGCCCATCAGTAGCTACTTAATTACTGATTAATACAAATATCTCGACCTACTTGCTGTAGTTTAAATTCATAATTATTGAAATGACTTTTCCATTTCTTCCATTCCATTGAAAATACTACGTAAAGAAATTTATTTTTCTTGAAGAAAATAAGTCCTTACTACAACCAATTACCAAATTCTAAACTTAACTGTTAACTTCACAGAAGTTGACTTTTTCAATCCTTCGTTTCTTGTTTCTTGGGTCGCCCCATGATGACCTTTAACGACCTCGCGATATCATATTAAATTAAATAAACAGCGTCAGAGAGAGAGAGAGAGAAAGTTTTCTTACATACTTTTTTCAGGCTTTTTGCTAATTTAAATTTGCTACAGAATAAACTGTGCATCATTAGTGTTGTTGTTGTTGTTGTTGTTATTTAAACGGATACTACCGTTTAATGTTGTTCGTTGTTTACTGTGAAGAAGCAATGAAATAGCTTGCGTTGAGTACAGCTGAGGAGAGGAAAGGGAAGGCCTTAAGTAAGGCTTCAGGCAAAAGTTGTTTATAAAAAGCAAAAACTTAAAAAAGGAGAGCGAAAAATAGAGTGCAAAGAAAAAATGCAAAATAAATATACAGAAAATATAATAAAAACAAAAAAAAATGCAACTGCGAAATATGTCAAAAACTATGATATTCAGAATGCAGCCAAGAAAATTGCAATAAAACGCATTGCAAAGCATTAACTTATCACTTGAGGCAATAGAGAAGGGTCAGAGGAAAGCGTTTGCAGAAGAAAAACAAGAAGAATGAACAAAAACGCAGCAGGAAAAAGGCAGGAAAAGCGTTAGGAGTGGCAGCATCAACAGGAGCAAAAACATAAGTGGCAGCAGTAAACAGCAACAGTGTTGGAAGTAACAGCAGAAGCAGCAGCAGCAGCAGCAGCACAAGCAGCAGGAGCAACTTCTATGATTTATGAACTGCGAGTCATCGGGTACACTTCAGCGGCTGCGGCATTAACATTGTGGTTGCTCTCCCAAAACTTTGAGTAAGGCCACGCACGCAATAGACCCACAAATTCATTCGTGACAAATCATTCCCGAATCAGTGACGAAAGTTCATGCATAGGGCAGGAGTCGAAGGACTTTCTTTTGTTTTCATTTTCAGATGAAAATCTTCATCTTTTCTTCGTTTGTAGTTTTTAAACTGTTTGTCGTTTGAAATAACGATGACAGCATCGTTGAAATGACAGTTTCGATGATAATTGTCATTAACAAGCTTCAACAATGAGTCCACAAGTTTCATACACGATGACGAAATGTCATGCTTGATTCGTTTATGTGTTCTTAAAGACTTGAAATGCAGGTGAGAATGCTCGATTGCGATTGCGAGCGCGTGTGGCTGTTTGTGTGTGATTCCACACTGTTGCGTCATTTCATATCGTCACCACGCCTATGACTTTGTAGCCGTCGTTCTAGTTGTTGTCGTCGTCGTTCTCGCTGTCATTGTCACTGTCGTTTTTACCGTATCGCATGACAAGAGCGCCAGGTGCGCAACGTCAGCCGCTAGAGCGTTGAATTCACGGAAGTTTTACTGTAGCGTGCTTGCAAATCCTTTCTACTGAATCCTTGAAAGTTTAGTAACACCAACCGCACTAATACTAACCGTAAAAACAATAACAATAACTATGACGATGCCGATGGCGTTGGCGACAAAAACTAACTTTTCAGCTCGTCATGACTGGAGCAACTAAAATAAAGCTACTCATACTTTCAATGCAAGAAGAGTAGAAAAAATAGAAACTTGTTAAAAAATAGCAAAGCAATAAAGCTACAAAAATATATGCTAAGCGAGCCGAAGCAATATGGAAAACTCAAATGCGACCAAAACAATGAGATTTATAAATAAAATGCCATTCGCTCTCGTTTTTGCTTTCTTTGTGTTTATTCTTTTATTTCCGCATATTCAAGAGTCTAAGAAGAGGGTGGGGGGAGGAGGGGGGCGTGAGAGGTGTGTTTATATATGTATGTGTATACAACAACAATCAATTCTGCGAAGTGCATTAACCTCTGCCTCTTTGTTGGTTGTTAAAGAGAGACGACGTTGGTGTCGACGGTTGGTCGCGATATTGTTATTAATATTGTTGTTGTTGTTGTTGTTGTTGTCGTTTTTGGTTCTGGTATAGGCACCTGCAGTACCTTACGATGAACCCAAACACACGAACTAAATTAACGTTTAGTTAATTGACAAAAAAAAAATAAAAACCACCATAATTGAGATTATTTTGCCAAAAGTTATTGTTTTTTAATTTTTCTCTAGTATTTTTTTTCTAGTATATAAAGTGATTATAATGATTATATATTTGGTTAATTTATTGTAATTTGAACAAAAAATGAAAAAGATTATTTCGGGAAAATTTCTTCATTAACTGCTTTATCATGGATTCAGTAACTGATTTATCAAGGAACGGCTCAACGGCTGAAATCAGCCAGATTTCTTTTTCTGCACTTTCTCTTGCAATTTCTTTATGAAGTCACCGAAACGGCCCTGCGGTATACCACCAGCATCGGTTTGCTTTAACACGCTCAAAATGCTGAGCAACACGATGATCATGATGAGGAAATATTTTGGAGTCATACTGAAAGGATAAATAGCTTGTTTTTTTTTTTTATACAAGAAGAGGACACATTTAGTGATTAGAAGATTTTGGGATATATTTTTTAGTTTTGAAAATTATTCCTTGCTTGGTTTTATAGGTTTACTTACTTGTTTCTTTATCAAAAGTTTAGATTATACTTTAGACACTTTAGACTTGAGAAATCTACTGATTTTTCCAGCAGTTTGCTTTAGTTTTTATAGTATTTTCAGAAGCAATTTCTGAGACCAGCAAGAGATAAACATTAATTATCATAAGTTTTTAGCTCGTCGAAATATTAATTTAAATATTATTACTTAGGTAATAACCTAAAAGTCATAAGATGTCTTTATTACAAACTCACGAATTGAAAAGAGACAAGATTTTCTCAAAAACTTTACAAATTTATAGCATTTGAATTTTTTATGGCATATTTTTGCGTGTTTCTGAATGGACCGTTTGTTAGGATGTTATTGATTCTTGTCTCCTAATTTTGTTATTTAAGTTTGTTATTTATGTCTGTTAATGTTTTTAATACATATCGTATAATGTTATCTTTTAAATACGAATATTAAAAACCGAAGAAAATCGAATGAGAAATATGTAATTATTTTTTTCTTGAAATGGCAGTCACGAAAGTTATTAAGAAACGAGTATCCTCAACAAAAGTTATTTATAATGAAAATGATCGTTTAAAGGTTTTGTAAATAGAAAATTGCTAAGCAAAATGGAAATATTATGGAAAAATCATGACTTAAAACTAATTAAATACACAAAACATAAAATAAATGGTTTTTTCGAAACAAATTAAACTAAACAAACCTTTGACATTAAAACTCTTAGTCACTTTAGTCAACCTTTTGTCACTTTGGTTTCGAGACAAGAAATGCATGCTTTTACAATCAAGAAGTATTAATAGTGACGAAAAATATTGCTGGAACATATTTCTATGCAAATTTTTTTTTAATTTTTCTTTTTAAATCGATATACAAATTAAACAAAAAAATTCATCAGTATTTCTACTTGCTGTTCCATTAATTTTACTCTTTACTTTACTATTTTTGCTAAAGCGAATTCTATTTTTCAAATTTGCAAAAATTCTTCGAACCCATAAGACCGCACTTTTTCAGTCGAAATGACTTTTCGAGGCGAAAACGTACGATATTTGTTTATAAGAAAATCGCCTTCGTATACATCGCTAAATGATAATCGCCACTTCCTCTTTTATCACACAAAATTAGGTCTTTTGTGCTTTGATCAAGATGCATTTGCATAAACAAATATCTCCTCTTTCGGCGTCGAAAAGCTACCACAAATGTTCGACAATGAGTAACCGACCTCCAACATGGCTAAAAACTACTGCTGGCCTGCTTCAGTTTCTTCCACGTCCCGACGAGAATTGAGAATTTGCATCTTTTATTCTCTTTTTCTTTCTTTGCTCACGAAGCGAATTGCCCTTCATCAGCACTGCTTACCGCTTTGAGTCAATCTGTTTATGCTGTCGAGGATTGTATTCATGAAAATCGCCAACATGCTGCGAACATCTGCGACACCGGCCGGTTTTGCTTGTGTGCTTCTTGCTTCGGCGTAACCACATCTGAAGGATGTGCTCTAAGCACAGAAGAAAGACGAAGGGGAAGCGAAAGACGACAATAGACCGAAAAGGATGAGCGTAGACCGTAGCGTGGTCATATTCTTCTAATGTGCAAAAATATACTATACCCTGAATTTCGATATCGAGTGGCTTCGACGTTGAAATTTTCATCCGATTTGACAACAAAAATGAAATTGTTAAATTTTTTTTTCAGTAGAATGGATTTCAGCTTTATTTTGCTATTTCTGGTATTATTGCCGACATTTGGGATTGGCGGTCTCGAGGAAGAAGAAGTAACGCCTTTTGTCATTCCAGGTAAAAAACCGAAAGCAGGAACGTGACCGAAACCGTTTACTAACTAATAATGTTAATGTTAATAATAATAATACAGAGACTTGCTTTCCGAAGCGCATTGATTGTCCCGCATACTATAAACACTGGCGGTACAACCCAAAAACCAAAGCGTGCACGCAGCACTATTACTGCCTTGAAGACAGAGACCACTACATGCCGACACAGGCGAAATGTCTGAAGGCATGTACACCGCCGGAGAAGAAAAAAGAGGAACCCACAACCTAAGCATCAGCCTCAATACCACCAGCAGGAAGGTAAAAGCGGGATAACCATGAAGGAAGGAAAATATTAATAAAAAATAGTAAAAGAGTGGGTCCAAATTAACCCAATTTGTAAAAAGATCAAGAGCTAGACGATGCCACAAAAATTAGAAAGTTTTTTGTAGAGAAATAAAAAATGTACCCTGCTATATTCGGTATTTTTACTTATGGAAGGACCCTGTACCGATCGGTATGGTCCCACAATTATGCCCACAAGGAAAAAATTTACAATATTTGGCCGATATCTCTTCAGCTGTAAAATCTACCTCTGTTGGGAAAGTCTCGTTGGCATTTGGCCTCGACTGTAAAGTCCTGTACTGTTCTCGGATGTGGTCGTTCTCGACTGAGAAGACCTGTCTTAATTCGGGATTTCTTCTTGATTGAAAAATCCTTTTTCGTTTCAGGATTTCGTGTTTCGTGTCGATAGAAAACCTTGCCTCCTCCCTCAGTATTTTGTCTCAACTGGAAAGTGCAAGAATCTGCAGTCTCATTTGAGGATTTGTCGCCTCGATTAAAAAAGTCCTACAGTATTTAGGAGCTTGTGTCGATAGAAAAGTCTTCCTCTTCGAATTTTGTGTCGACTGGAAAATTTTGTCTCCTCAAAAACGCGTCTTTTCTCGGCAACTTGTGTCGATTGAGAAGTGTCCTAGAAGATTAAGGTCCCTACCTTTTAAAAAGAGAGAGGCCTGAGGGACCTCGCAGATCTCAGGTCTGAGGCTTCGCATTATAAAAGGGATTTGAGAGAAAGGGTTTGTTTTAGTAAAAGGTTTGTTTTGATGCTCTTAAAAAGCTTAAATTACTCATTAATCAATTACCCGATTTCTTTAAAAAAATCACTTTTTTTATGAACCCATGAATTACTTGTGTAATCTTTTTAAAGAAATCTTTCCAGACTAATTTTTTTAGAATTTAGACTTTTGCAAATCTTCTTGAAACCCAATAAGACAAATACCGTTTTCCCCAACTATGGCTGCTTTTCGGTTACTGTGCATTGTTTGGATGGTACTTCTCTCAGAAGGTTCAGGTATCATATATAAACTTGTTAACAGTTGGCAAAAGGTACACTTTCCGGCCTCGATCATCGAAGATGCTCAATTGTATACGGTACGTTACAGCTGCGACAAAGTACTACAATGCTTTAAAATAGTATCGACATTTACATAATTTCTAATAGTTTCATCGATTTTATAAAAATATTAACTATTACTTACTGTTAAAAAAGTAAAAGAAAATACTCGATTTGTTGTTTTGTGTTTATTCTTTATTTTGTAATTAGTTTTTTTTTTCATTTATTTGAATATTATTAATTAGCATTAAATGGTAATATAAACGGTATGCTGTTTTCGACTTTGTTTGGGATTTTTTGTTACCGTAATTACACCAGTTACACTATAATTATCGTAATATTATTAGACATATCGAATTTCTCGTTTCACTCTTTTTGTCTTAATTAAATTATTGTATTGTTATATGTAAGTTCTTTTAAAATCGAATACGTCAAAATTGTGCAAAAAATTCTGCAAAGTTATATTTTTTTATTATTGTACTATTTAAATTAATTATATACAGCAATTGAAAATTATTTTTGGTTTGATTTCATTGAATTCGTTTTCTTAAAATTAAAGTAAATTTTTAGTATGGCAGCATTATTTCGGTGTCAATCAATTAAACTTGAAAACAAAAATATGTTAAACAATATTAATTTATTTCAAATAAAATAAAATAAAATAAAATTTATAATAGATTTTTTAATTGAGTAAATTAATATAAAGTTACATTTAAATTATCAATAAATAAGGAATAAGGAAATTATTAATAATTAATTAAACCGATCAGATTCTTTTTCAGTTTAATCTTATGTCTCTTATAAACAATAAATTATTATTATTTATTTTATATATGTATATATATAATATAATATATTTAATTTTTATTTTTTATGCTTTTTTTTTCTTATTTTCTTAAGCTTTTACTTATACATAATTATTTAGAGAGAAATCGAACACTAAGAATTTAAAATTTTTGAAATGTTTCCTTAAATTTTGTCTTATCTTCATTTTTTTGTTGTAACCAATTAACATTTTTTGAGAAGTTTTGAACGTTTTTCTATTTTAAAGATAAGCAAGAATTTTTTTTCTTCTTCTAATTTCTAAATAGAACTTGTAAGTTTATGTTTTTTGTGACTTTTTGATTTAGCAGTGAAACTGTACGTCGGTTTTTCATTGAAGCGTATGAAAGCCAGCGCCAGATTGTTTGTAGTTTTTGCATTTTTAATACTAAGCAAAATTTTCTGTGTTCTGTAAGAGATATTTTTTATAAAAAATTTTGGATTTTTTTGTTTATTATTTCTTTTGGTTTTTGTATAATGCACAAAAATTCTGTGAATTTTTTGAATTTTTGGCTTAAAATTTGTTGTTTGCCCTTAGATTTATTTAATGATAATTTTAAATTGCCTTAAATTTTTTGTTTTCTTCCGATTTTAAAAAAAAATTTTTTTGAGGACTATTTATTTTTTAAATATTTTTATTTCGAATTCAAACGCTTAATTCGTACGTTTCTGACATACACTCAATAACTTCATTTTTAATATAATGATAATGCATAAATTGTACACACATAAAGCCCTTTCCCTTTTCTTTCTTCTGCTGCAGTTTTTTGAGACAAACGGTAGAAGAAATATACTTTGTCTCTATCTTTCTTTGTCGAAATTATTACTTAAATTTACGGATATGTTTTAAATAAAGTCATCTACAGCTACAACACCTTTAAGATTATTAATTAAGTTACTTTTCCTTAATTATTTTTCATTTTATATCTAAGAAAATTCCGCTTTTCTTTCAGCTTTTCGTTTTCAAATTTAAAATTGTTCTTTCGTCTCATTTCATCTCGTAGATTAAAAAAAATGTCTAATTAATTACATGCAAGTATTTACAGTAGAGTGACCCTTTTCCTATGCTTCGCGTGCTTCACGTCGCATCATTAGTGAAACAGGCCTAATAGTAATCCATCTTTGGTGCATCGAGTGCTGTGTGCAGGGTTAAGGTTACACCGCGATTAATGCTTACGGCTGGGTAAAAGACGCCATAGAGGTCACGAAACGCTACCGAACCTTGCGGCATTTCATTGACCAGAAAACTGAGTGTATGTCTTTCGAGATCGAGCAGTACACCGATGGTGCTGCCGGTACTGATGCCACCCTCGACACGTCGTTCATGTACGGAATTATGCTGAAACCAAGATCGCTGTCGATCGATATACATCGCAAAGGATTTCTCGTCTTTGCCTGAAGAGAGAAAGAGAAGAAATTGAAAAACGAAATTGTAAAGAAAAGCACTTTAAAGTTCGTGTGTACGATACGATACAATGTTGGCTCACGTGAGCGCGCTGCTCACCCTTTTTATAGAGCGCGCTCGCTCGTACTTACACGCTAGTAAAATATTTCTATAGCTCGTATTTCATATTTCATACGTTTTCGCTTTCCCTTCGTTTCATTATAAAAAAAATCAATGGGAAGTAAAAATATTTAAAATTTTATTTAGTCCTAAAGAATTTGCGCATTTACCGAAAATCAAAAGATAAATAAATGCGCTACTGACAACAACAAATACTGAAAATCTCACTCTGTCTCAACTGAAGACAATAAAAATTGAGGAACAATAACAAAAACTAGCAGCGCCTCCACCCAAAAACAAATACATACTCGCGTTAATAGCAAAAAGCTTTTAAACACATTCTCCTCACGGCATCGACCGAAAAGAAGCATAAGAAAAAAAACAACAAAAAGGCAGGTGAGACAAAAATGCAACCAAGTTTTCAATGTTCTTTTCGAATCGAAGCATAAACGACAAAGGAAAAAGCTGAAGAGAAAACCAAATCAAAGGAAAAAAGATTATCAAATCACAGAAGCCCGGATTTCAAAAAAAAAAGAGCAAAAAATCTCTAAATAACAACAACAACAATAGCATTAGTAAAATGGTTAAACAGAGTTGCCAATTTAACACGTTTCGCCGCGAGCTGTTACCGATGGTTACGCAACATCAAAGAAGTTTACGGATAAAGCACAAGAAAAAACATCGTCAAGCATGATGATGATGATGCTAATAATGAAGATGGTGGCAGAGATGGCAGAGCGCAGAATTGAGCAGAGCAGAGCGTAGAAGGCGTCGACGTACTTAAGCTACAAGCGAAATTCGAAACTTCTTCTCTCTAAACTTTTTACGAGCTAATAAGAAACTTTTTCATTTGTAAAATTGATTCATTTTAAATGACGGGGGCGTGGCAGGCTAACCTATCTACCTAACTTTGTAGGTGTCATCATCAACAGCTTGACAGCAAACAAACAAAAGGCTGTCGAAAATGTATAAAAAAGTGTACATTTTTGTAAATTTCTAATGAACCAAAGTTTTTTCTTATCTTGTTTTCTTTCTGTTTTTCAATTTTCTTTTGGCAGGATGTTGAAAAGTTTCATTAAAAGAAAACAATTTAAGAAATTGACAGTATAAGAGCAAAAGCAAATAGAAACTATTGAGGAACTTTGAAGTGTTAAAACAAAATAAAAAAATATTCAAACAGAGAAAAAGAAGTGGGTGTGGCGCAACATATAAGAAATATTCTAATAATATATTCCAAAAAATATTCTTAAATATTCTAATATTCTAAGAAATATTATAAAATAATACTTACCCAACATTTTGTTACGATTGACATCGATTCGTGCCACACCAAATGCAGGATCCGTATCGGCCGTATAGTTGTCAATAGTGAATTCCCAGTAATGAACTCCACGTGAGAATCCCACAGAGCCCAATGCGACACGATGTTCCCAGCCTTCCACCGAAACGGTTGAGTTATTGTTGTTGAATATAAGACCCGAACTAGAGCCACCACTTAAAACCGGATCAAATGTAAACCAGGCAACTTTTTGAATAGAAAAGAATACATAAGAATGAAACAATTATATAGGTTTATTTTTTTTAAGAATAAAGAAGGTAAAGCGATCTTCCTAATGGTTTACCCTTGAAATTCATTTATTTATGATTTAATTCCGATTTTCCTGAACACTTTGAAAGGGTCTCATTTCCCAAAATAAAACCCAATAGCCCAAAATATGGTCAATAGTAAGTCAAAAGGTCAAAAGTAAAGATTGATGATGTTGATAATAAAAGAGGCCAACCGACCAATGTGAATAAGGACAATACAATACAATACACGTAGACCAAAGTAGCATAAATAGCCCAAGCATTGAATAATAAACTTTTTGATAGAATTCGAATTTATAGAATTTGAATAACAAGAAACAATTTTAATGGGTCATACTACAATTTAGGACGAGTGTTAATTTTTATTTTTATTCCGGAACTAATTTATCGCAGCCCAATTCTTTACTAATAACAATTTCTACAACATTTTATTCGAAATATTTTACATAAATTCCTCAAACTTTGTACTTTTAATTAAAATAAAAGCTTTTCCTCATTAGAAAAATACCTCGTTTTCCGAACATGCAGCACAATTCTCAAAGGATTACTGCAACTAATAAAGTCCTAACGACAAGGAGAATAACCACAAGTGTTTGTTACTTTAAAGCTGTAGTCATTTTCGAAATTGAACATCATTCATGTCGATGATTCTTTCTCCCAACGCGCCAAACAACTGCCACCGTTCGTGAAAATCGCTCTCGTTTTAGCTTTAAAAGGAAGGAGCAAAAAGTAGGGTGCGGTTGTTTTGTAAAGTGACAAATCATCAATCAAACATTTTTTACTAGCACTTGATTGCGGGGCATTACAACCAACCGAGAAATAGGCAAAACGGAGAGTCCACAGACCGAATAGAATTTACATGCACAATTCTTAACCTGGCAACTCTGTCTGTCATGGATGGCAGAATGGCATCAAAAACAAAGGTGCGGAAAGGCATAGAAAAACAGTGGCGGGTCAACGGCTGCTTAACAAAAGGAAGAAATAAAGAAAAAGATTCAACAATGAAGTGCTAACAATAAAAAAAAACAACAATAATGCAAAAAAGCAACAACAACAAGAATGTCATTGAGTGTCGAGTGAATGAGGCAAATGAAGACTTAGAAAGAGCGAAAAGTAGTGGGTTAAAAAATAGTTGTAAAAGCTATTCATTAAAGAGTTTAAGTGCGCCAGAGGCGTAATTCTTCAGAATGACGGTAATGCGGCCAAAAGCATTTTACGGGATTGAAGGAGTCTTTAAGGGTTTACTCAGTCATTGAACTCCAGCGAAGAATATGGAGTATTGCGCCCATTTATTGAGGTCACGGAAGTGGATACTATGGCTTTTTAGAAATATTTTAAAAAAAAGTGTTCAAGAAAATCTAAATTAAATCAAAAATAAATGGATTTCAGGAGTAAACCATTAGGAAGAATGGGAATATACTACAGTATACTTTATTTTCATGCATTTTGGGATTTTTTTTTACCTTCTGCCGTCTGTAATCCGATTAATTCAGAGTATTCACCTTCACCGGCGGCATTAAAAGCCTTAACCCGCGCATTATACATTGAATTAAAGTGCAGACCATCCACGGTACAAATAGTTTCTTTGCCGCAATAGACCTCCTAAGAAAAAGGAATATGACATAAGAAAGGGTAGATTTTTAGCAAAGACATAAATCAACCTTCCCCCTCGCACCTAGCACCCTTCCCCGCCTACCACCACCCGCCCAGCACCATTTCAATACTTACACGAAACTCGCCGCCACTGCCATCATCCAATTCGAGCACGTAACCCTCGACGAAGGAATGACTAGGAGCCTGCCACGCCACGGTAACGGAATTATTTTCTGCCGAGCAATCCTCCGGGATGATTGTAGGCGTTAAGGGCGCTATAGAAAACGGGGCGCGCAAAAGAAAACACAATAAAAGTTTGTTTATTCGAATAAGAATGAGGCCACTGCAGTAAATTAATGAACGAATGAATAAACAAATGATAGATGAAAAATTATTATGAAGCAGACAATAAATAAATTTTAAAGAAACCAACTACAATTACTAAATTATATAAAGTCTGTATAAAATAAAAATGAGAAAATCATTAAAAATTGACCTCTCTCACGGCAGGTTATTTTAAGAGAGAACTACAGACAAGCACAAGGAAAGAGAGCGAAAAGAAGTTGTGAGAGTGCGAAAAGAAGAAGGGATTACAGCCAAAGCACATTGCGGTAGCGACAGCGGCAGCAACTCTCTCTCGCTGCTCAGCAAAGTACATTAGAGCAGCGACAGCAAGTCGGCTATTTGTTTTTGTATTCTGTATCCCATTCTCTCGTCTTGAAAGAGAGCTTACTCTCCGTATATTTTTCAATACAATTTGTCGGATTTTCAGTGAAAATTGGCAACACTGAATGAAAAAGAGAGTGGAAAAAAGAGAGTTTTGCTTGCTGCCGTAATAGAATCTATTTTTCAGGGCAGCGGCAGCACCCATAAGCCTCTATATAATTTGCTGTTGCTGTTGCTGCCGCTGCCGCAATGTGCTTTGGCTGTTACAGCCAAAGCACATTGCGGCAGCGACAGCGGCAGCAACTCTCTCTCGCTGCTCAGCAAAGTACATTAGAGCAGCGACAGCAAGTCGGCTATTTGTTTTTGTATTCTGTATCCCATTCTCTCGTCTTGAAAGAGAGCTTACTCTCCGTATATTTTTCAATACAATTTGTCGGATTTTCAGTGAAAATTGGCAACACTGAGTGAAAAAGAGAGTGGAAAAAAGAGAGTTTTGCTTGCTGCCGTAATAGAATCTATTTTTCAGGGCAGCGGCAGCACCCATAAGCCTCTATATAATTTGCTGTTGCTGTTGCTGCCGCTGCCGCAATGTGCTTTGGCTGTTGAGGTGGGGCGTACCTTAAGTTTTGTAACTGCTCAAAAAATTTGAAATTTACTGTATGTACTCTACGCCAACAACTTGATGGCAAAATGAGAAGTCAAAAGCTAAGTCTCTGAGAGTAAGTAAAGAAAGAAAAACTCCCAAAAAATTAACAATCATGAGATGTCAGGATTGTAAAACATCTTAAAAATGTCTTTAAAATTTAGTTAACAGCTTCGAAATGATAATATGAATAGTTATTTTGTATATAAATGATAAATGATAAAAAGAAATCTTGTCATAACAAAAAAATGGTGTAATTAAAATTATTATCTCGAAACGACAGCTCTACAGTCTTATAATTAATATTTTTACAGATTACAAAAATTAAAAAAAAATAATAAGAATAATACCAAAAATAGTTGGTGGTTGTGGCGCTGGTAATAAGAACTAAACCCATTGAAACCCAATCGAAAAACCATGGTAAAAACTAATGTATAGCATTAAAAGTTAAGACTCAAACCAAACGACAAAAAGCAAAACAAATAGGAAGAGCGTGAAAGGAAGAGCGAAGGAATACGAAATTTTTAAAATCAGAGCAGAAAAAAGGATACTCGGACCTCCTTCCACCCGACCATTCCCAACAGTTAATTAAAGTAAAGTAAATAAGAAATATTAGAGATTAAATGAGAAGTTTTTGGTTTTTTTTGTGGTCTTTCAATTTAGATTATTCATACGTGTCGATGAGGAATGAGCGGTATCAGCGGATGGGGCATCAATGGGTTGCTTCTCACCTGCTGGTAATCTTTCATCTCCGTCTTTCACAGCTACAAGAAGTATACGATACGATACGATACGATACGTTATGATTTTTATTTTTATATACATTAATTCGAGATTTTTTTTGGTGTTTTTGTTGTGTCAACGTTGTGAAAAGCGCAGCATGGGAAGAAAAAAATACAAATACAATACAATACAATTTAAGAGTACATATTTAAAGATACAGAGAAATTGATTTAATGCATTCATAGTATGTTTGTGAGAGATTGTGAGAACTGCGTACAGCGTGTATGTTAGGAAAAGAGAGAGAGAGACAGAGAGAGTGTGTGTGTGTGGGTGTATAATTGATACAAATACGATTGAGAGTGAGATACGATTATTAATGTTTCACAAATTATTTTCAGAAAATAGTGAGCGTCTGTACTAAAAGAGAGAGGGGTGTACCTTTCCCTCTTTCTTTTCTGTTGAAGGGGGAAAAAACCACTTTTTCTCCCTTGTGGTTTTTGTGTGTGTGGACCGCAACTAATGCCGAGTGATGCTAAGTGGTGTCGGCTAAGACGCTCGAATACGAGAGTCCTACTGGGTGTTATTTAAACAATTATATTCATATAAAAAAACATATCAATTTACAGTTTCCCGAAAGGGTACGGAATCATGTATGATTTCACACTTAATTTATGTTGATTTGTGATGTCACAGCTGATGTCATAACAGTTTAGTTTTATTCGTTATTTTATTGCTTCCTTAACATTATTTTCGGAAAATGTTTTCTGAGAGGTGTGGAGAGATATAGATAACCATCATTCATATTACCTAATGATCAAATAAAATTCTAATGATATTGTAAGTACCTATTTATGGCAAATCTAAAGATAATCAAGATATTGTCATAAAACGTTTTATAAGACGCATTAAAATTTATCTCTGATAATTTATACTAAGATTTCTTTTATGGTTTATGGTTAATAAAAGTTTGTTTTTAAACGAAACTACATTTATAGAAGAATTATTAACACTCAACAACTCAACCATAAATTTTTCTAATTTAAATTTTTTATAAAAAGCGACTCTAAGTTATCACAAAGATAATTATACTAAATAAAATTATCGCTTTATAATCTCTCAAATTATATGTGCGTGTTTTTTTGTTTAATTTTTTGTTTACTAATAATTTCTGTAGTGTGAAATTAGTTAAGAGGTAGTAGATAGATAGATAGACATTAGATACATTAAAATAAGTTGCAAAGCTCAAATTCTTAAAAAACACAAAAGAGGCGCAAGTATACAACTTACGTTTCATTTGTATAAAATTTAAATTGTCGATTGCACGCAGCACCGGAGCATCATCCAAGGTTAAATCGACAATGGGTGAAACGCGTGGCGCGGCGTTAGTAACCTCCTGATGCCAAGTCATATCGGTATTGGCCACACGATTGATTAGCATAGAACCCACCTAAAAAAGCCCGAAAAAAACCCCGGAAAAAAACAGTAAATTAAAGCGAAATTAACAACAAAGAAATACACGAAGAAATTCAGGCGCCAGTTTTTAAGAAGGATTTGAGCCAAATGAAAAAACCAAGAGGCTGTCTCTTCTTTAAACTTACTTGTAAAAATGCAGCACTATCCGTTTCTTTGAGAGCCTCTATGCAAAATTGTATTAGACCCGTTGTTTGTTGTAATTTTCCGGTACAATTCGATTGTTGATCCTTTAATCGCAAGACAGGAAAATTGTAAAGAAAGAAATTAAGAGAAAATGTTTAAAGTTATAATAATAATAATTTTGTTCTTCCTGTCTTTGACCGTCTTTACGTTCTCCTACGTATCTTCCTGCGTCTTACCTTAAGTATCCTTATTTTGGTATCTTTGTCCATACGAATGGCCTCCAACAAACATTCGCGTCTATCGTGTATGGCCTGAATGAGAGCTTCACACTGTTCGGTCACTTGTCGTTCAAATTCTATGCAGGATTCCTGTCATTTAATTAATATATAATATTAATAAAGGATAAGAGGCATTTTATAGTGTCGGTAAAAAGTTTGAGTAATATTTTTGGGGGTTAAGGTTTTTCTCTGCTACCTGTACGCAATACCCATGGCCGACCCGCGGAGTTACTATAAATTAATGTCATACGTAAAGACATGTTTCTCTATATTTATAAGAGTACATATTTTTACAAAATTGTAAGTACGAGTATAAATGATAAACTTCTGCTGTCTGTATAACCTTCCAGTATAATATCCATCCATATAGTATAGTTCGGACAGTCCAGAATTTATTTTCTTAATGGATTTTATTTTTATTAATTTTAAAAAAATTTTTTTTTCCTCTTTCTATCCGAAAATACATCTTCTATGAACTTTTCGAAACAACTTATTTATTCGATTTCGAAACTTTTCGAAAAAAACCTTCGCGTTTTCAGGGTTTTATGCAGATTTCATGAGAAGAAAAGGGTGGAAAGGGGGAGGGGGTACTTCTGTTGCTATTTTGTAAAAGAAAAATTTCGTTGTAGCATCTTTTATATAGTTTTTTGTTAAGTTTTCGCAAGACCTGTTTGACGTTATGCCTTAATTTAAGCCAAACGTGATGCAATATGGTTAAGTTTGCAGAAAGATATGCCAACATTTTGTACGTATGTATAGTATGTAATTGTTTTTTTTAAGTTCTAAACAACACCAAAGAAAAATAATTACTATTTTTTTCAAACTTTCTCAACCAAGCGATTAATTTTCAAAATTAAAAAAAAAGTCTTTGATATTTTGGATATTTTGGTAAGATTTTACAGTTTTTAATGATATTTTTTGCTTTCTATTATTGCGTATATTATTAATCTCAGCCAACTCGTGTAAAAAGTTTTGTGATAATCTTTTCTTTTCATCATTTCTCATTTTTTTTTGCTTAATCTTGCGAAAAAAAACCCTTCAAAAAAATTAATATATGTATATCTTTGTACTTACGACACTCTCCCCCCGGCCGATATTTTGCTTTTACCCTTAAAATAAACCCTTTGTATTGTTTTGTTTCTTTCTTTTTAAAGTTGGTAAAAACTGTTAATCAATTAAGGCACGTGCCGCCGCCCGCCATTAGCGAAAAGGATCACCAAAGGATTTAATAATTCTGTAAACCAATATATTCTAAATAACTACCCTTCTTCTTTCTTTTCCCTTTTTGCATTTGTTTTCATTTTAATTTTAATAAACTTGAAGGAAAATATCAGAGAGGCCGCTATGTGGCCGCTTTCCTGGTCAATGCTGTTAGTACTCTTTTTTTATTTCAATCAAGGTACATACACGAGAAAAAAGGTACCTCTTGTACACCCGAGCATAAAGTACAGGTAACGCACGTATAACACGTTACTCTTATAAAAATATTTCGCACTAACCTTTTGTGTAAAATTTTAAAATTTACTTCAAGTTCTTTATGCAATAAAAGAAATACTGATTAATTTTTAATAAAATTTGGCTATTTTCTCTGCAAGTAGTCGGCATCTTAAGCTTCCCCCAGAAACAATAAATTCAAGGACTCCAAGGATAATCTCTGTGTCGCGAAGTTTAAGAGCTTTTCCTAGCAAAATACTCGGAAATTGCGACAATGCCCCGAAGCGTTAAAAAACAAAACAATTTTCATTTCCTCGAAAAAGTAATAAGTTTTAGTATTCACTCCATTAAAAGCAAGCAAGCCAGCAAGCAGTTTTCAGTTTGATCCAACCTCAACCTGCTCCTCCAACCCTTCCGCGCTACCATTCCCATTTTTTATTTAAATGCCTTTCTTATATCGTACGTCGACGCGTCGACGCGTCGCTCAAGTACTCGCGTTTGTAACGTTTTTACGACTTTGAAAAGAATCACTTACCGTCACTTTGTCACTCATGCCTTTCAGACGCTGGATAAATTCCGTGGTCGAACGTGCCTTCTCCGACAATTGCTGCAGATTATGCGAGAGCTCCGTCTGGAAAAAGGAAAATATACATATACATATATATTAAAAGAAAATGACGTTAGTCGAAAGTAGACGAAAAAATATTAAACACAGAAAAAAAAACAACGCATCGAAAAATGGAAGTTTAAAGATAGTGAAAGAGCCTGAAACCGTTTCGGTGGGAACGGAAATAAGTGAAGGAAAGAGCACAAAAACACATTCTGCTGTTGACAGGAAAAAGCGGCAAAATATGGTAACATTTTTCGTGTGGAGCCACGAGAGAGCCTCAAGCTAAATTCGTGCAAATTAAATCGAGAGAAAAAACTACCAGATTAAGAGTGAAAGAGAGGGGGGGGGGGGGGGGAAGGGGAGAATATAAGGCCCTAGGTAGAATAGAAAAATTGGCGGAAGAAAAGATAAGGAAAGAAACCTAAATAGAGTGACATATGGATAGAGCGGGAGAGGTAGACGAAAGTGTGTGAAGAGCGCAATTTTGACAACAGAAAACCAAATGAAAAATGTTGCCGCTAACTATGAAAAGAAATTAAAAGTATGCTAAGGATATACTTTTTAAGATAATGGAAAGGGTAAAGTTTGGAGATAAAATAAAGAAAAATAATTTTTTTCAAAGCCTTCAAAAAAAAAAGGCTGCAAAAAAGCGCACAAAAGAAACGTAAAAAAAAATTCGCGAAATACAAACGCAATTATAAGAACACAATTATATATAATATTGTAAGAGGTGCAGAGGCGGCTGTTTAGCTGATATGGTACGCCATTAATAACCTCAGTGTCTGTACTTTGGAGCAAAATAAAAATATTATCACTTAGCACAAAAATATTGCATTCTTTTGTCGATTTAAAATGACACCTCTTGTTGAAAGACCAGAAAATCAGACAGCCTTTGTTCTTCTCAGTTACAAACACTCACTCACTGCACTGCATCATACGTACGATACCTTCTCACATACGAGTACACACACACAACTTTAACCAACCTGATCTCTGACCGTAACCTTTTAAAATTTACGGGAATAATTAATGAATTTACAAAAGCCTTTTAAAGCTTGACACTGCCTTCGGGCTTATTTTCATTTCTAAAGCAGCGCAAAGCCAGAGACAAAGACACACGATACGAGTGTGCCGTATGGCATGTGCCGTATGCTCGGGTACCGTGTGCTTTGTGCCGTTACGTTGTGAGCCATCGTATTGCACTTTGTGTATCAACTCATTAGATGGCACTGCAATCGATTGAGCGCCTTCGAAGGCGGCTAAACGAATGCTTAATGTCAAAGATTGTTGACGGCAATGAAGTCAAAGAAGATGGCGAAGGTGCAGCAGTAGCAAACATGGGCCGTAGGGACAAAGGTCGTCGTGATGGGCGTGTTGGTGAGAAAATCGACTACACCGAGCGACTTCAACAAAACAAACAGACAGCAAATGAAACAAAGCAACATCGTTGTCATCCTCCCCCTCCTTCGACAAATCATTGTGAGCAAACAACATTTGTGCGGGCCGAGCAAACAACAACAACACTGTCTACTACGTCAGAAGTGTGTCTGCAAATAACGTAGCTCACTTCGTGTGCTGCCCAAGTGTGTTTGTGTGCGTAAGAGTCAGTGTTATCATACTTGAGGCGTTTGCAATAACAACGGCGTTGTGGTAGGGGCGGTGAGGGCGGTCTTGGCAGCAACTAGGGCGATGTTAGCAAGCTCGCAATGACGCCGATGAGGCCCACGACGACGACGACGACGACGAGGACTTAAGTTGTTACGCTAATTCAACGAACGCTGCGAACGCCCATTAAAACAGGGTGCAAACAACATTGATTACTGTCAAGAAGACAAAGGAGAAGAAGAAAAGGGAGAGAAGGAGGGTGGTTGTAGCAAACACAAGAGAGTAGGAAATGTTTGCTATACACCGGATACTCGTATTTTGTTGGTTATCTCTAAAAACATTCCTTAAGGATGTTGTTTTTAATGCCATTGGGTTTATTACGTACGTGGTGGTGATGGTAGTTGCTTGGAAGGGTCTTACCTCCGGATGGGTGTGCCTGTATATGTATGTTGTTGGGTATACGTACATACGTAAAAAGGGAGAGAACTGATTTTCCTGGTTCCAAGAGTTTGTCTGACAAACAGCTGCGCATTCTTTATGAATCCATGTAAAGCGCAGAAAATTCTGTATCTGAGTTAATTTGAATAAATTGAAATGTTAAGTAGAAAATATCTGCAGGTCATGAAAGAAAAAACAGAAGGCCTTACAAAAGAAGTCAAGGCAGCGATGAAAAAATTAAAAAAAACAGACGGTAACGAGTTGAGAAAATCAGGAAAATGTTGAGACAAACTTAAAAAAATACAAAAATCTTGGGAAAATATAATTGATATTAAAAAATACTGTGCAGAAATGACATTGAAACAAGTAAAAGACAAAATTCAGTAAACATTTGTCTCTTTGCGGCGGAAAACGGACACTGTTAACTCCGGGGAAGTTACCATTTGATCCGCAGAACCACAAAGACTCAGATTCGGATCCGTGCATAGTAATTTTATCAAAACTGTCTTCTTCTTCTACCTCTACGTCATAGTCCCTATCACCATCGTCGTCTATTTATACTCTGTCGAAACGGTGTCGCATTTTCGTTACATGTTTCATTTTCACGAGATTACTCTAAACCAGCGATAAAAAGTATTCACTTTAAAAAGAAATAATCCCTTTGCTGAGGACACACGGTCCTCTTTGCAGCCTTTGAACTGATGTCAGTTCTTTTTCTTTCTTTCTGGGATTTAAAAATATTCAAAGCATCTGTTTTGAATTGATAAACGGCGTATGCAATTAACAGGCATTCTTTGAGTTTAAAAGTTAAACCATTTTGAGAGAGGAAGATGAGAAAAAAAATTGTCTCCTCTGGAAACATCGTCTCGTCTGAAAAATACTGTGTCGCTTTAGGATACACTTCTCTACACTGAAAAAACCTGCCTCGTCTCAGCTGAAAAAAACTAACTCGTCTCAGTCTCACTTCGTGTTGACTGAAATAGTCTATTATTTCGTCTCGAGCACTCTGCGTACACCCTACACCCGTTTAAAACGCATTTAAGCAGACGAGGAGACTTCTCGTTTCTTCTTATTTCTTCTCAACCAGTTTAACCAAAACTTCAAGACATTGATTGAAAAATTAAAAGTGCAAAAAATGCATTTCAATCCAGAAAAAATTACATAAAAACCGCATCTCAATCAAATGTAAAAAGAGAAGAAGAAGAAGATGAGAAGTTATTGTTACTATGTATTATCATTATTCTCGCTTGCCTGTACCGAAATATGTTGACTTCAATAAACTTAAGCATATGCATTTTTATTGCATACTTTCAGGCGCCGCATAAACAAAATCGCAATCGATACACGCGCTCGTGTTCCTTCAGACTATAAATGTAACATTAAATAAGTAAATAATAATATGAGTAATAAAAAAAAGAAAATAAAATAAAAGAAAATCTATAAATTGTGAGCAGCTTCTGCAGCAGCAGCAGCAGAAGAGGACTGACTAAAACCGTCACAACAAACTGATGAGCGCAAACTTCCATGCACACGAATGCATGCAAGGACTGCTATTGTGGTTGTTGTTGTTGTATTGTTGTCGTCATCAGGCTGCAGACGCTAGCTTATAAATGAAGTCGTAATCAGCAGCAGAGGCGGCGGCATTTTTATTTAGCCATAAAAAAACAACAACCAAATCGAATAAAGAAATCATCAACAGAAGCAATTACAATGAGAAGGCACACAACAACAACAACAACAACTAGCACGACCACTTCCACTATTTGACAACTAAATAAACTTGCTGCCACGTCTTATGAGCAACATTTTGTCAGACTGTCAAAACTGTCTTCTCCGCTGATGGCGACATGCATAAAAATCATCAACATACGTTGTCCGTGTCTGTCTGTCGTCGACAGACTGCATGGTTTGAATGAAGCGACTATCTTACGGTAATAGAAATAGTAGTAGTTGTTGTTGTTGTTGCTGCTGCTGTTCCTTCTCCCTTTGCTATAACTGGCATGACTGTCTTCCAGCCAATTTTATGACTTTCGATTGCCAACGGTTTGCGGCTTTCACTGACTTGTCCTGCGTCCTGGAGTTTCGTTGCATCGCGCAGTTCGATGCGGTCTGTCGGTGGATGGATCGTTGCGTCGCGCCGCTTATCGGCGATGCAAAGTGACAAAATTACTGAATGTAAAAATATTTGTATGTATTCAGCTCCTTCTTGCTCGCTTGCTTAAGCAAAGAACTTATGTTAATTGTTGCTGCAACAGAATCAGTAACAATTCCATCAACAGCAATAGCAGCAGCGGCAGCAGCGGCGACCAGTAGCTGCATATCGTTATGGGTGCTTATTTTCAGAGGCGCACGGACGCCACGCCGTAGAGATAGATGCCAACCAGAGCCAACTTAATTCAGTTCATTCAGTCTTGCATTTTATTTGCTGATTCCATTGAAACATTTTGTAATAAGATTACAATCGCAGACAGAACGGCTCCTTCAGGCAAACAAATAGCCGAGTAATTTCCGAACAAACAATGGGAATGACGAGAGGAAGGGCAAGAGACACAAGTTGAAGTAAGAACAAGGGCGGTAGTACCGCTGGAAGAAGACGAACAACTTGCAGAAGCGGAAGTAGTTTTCAAGAAGCTGCAATAAGAAGTTGGCAAATTTGACACTTACAGAATAAGCGTGTATGAGGTGCGAGAAAACTGTAGCGAGTAACGAAAAGCAGGGAAGCATCAGTGAAAGACGTACAAACGTGCGTGAACAGGAACAGCTTTGAAGATTAAACCATTAACTTTAACAATGCCATCAGATTCAGAAGTAACGAGTAACGAGTAACCGCAGTATAGAGCGAGTAACGAAATTATAAGCACGAGTTAAAGAAGCAAAACTAATAGTTAAAGAGTTTGAACAAAAAGACATCGGAATGAATGCGAATATACAGTATAAATACGACATCTTCAGAATTAACGAAAATGAGTGAGCGAGTAGGTTAAAGCGAGTAATGAAGTCTTTGTTTGCTGATACAAAAGTACTTTAATTAATGGCAGAGACCGAAACAGAGGGAAACAGAAGTAGCAACAAGAAACCACTAACAAACATGTCATAGGCACAGCTTCAACGAGTATGAGGTACAAGCAATATGCAGCGAATAAAAACATTCTCAAAATGGCAACACTAGTAAAAGAAGGCGGAAGAAAACTGTTTAAAAGAAGTAACAAAAAATATAACTTACGCACAATATTTGCAGCGAGTAGGAACATTCTTCTCGGTACCGAGGCGGTATTATCAGTCGAACAAGCAGAAGCTAACCGGAAAAGAAATAAGCCACATAAGCGAATACGGCACGCAGTCAAGAATCAGCGAGTGTAAGATGCGTGCAAGATTTAACGAGTAAAGAAATCTTTATAGGTACAGTAGAAATAGTACTAAAGTGAGAAGACGAAATTTCGAAGCAATTTTTAAAGAAGTAAAAACAAAAAGTTAAGAAGTGAAGAGGAGGGGGGGGGGGGGGAGCATATATACAATCAACGAGTATGCGAAAGCGAGTAAGTTACTGACTGAGTAAGCGACTGACGAAAGAAGACCTCTTGCGAATAGAGGCTTTAAGAAAAACTCAAAATAACTTTAACAAATACTAAGCGAGTATGAAGTAACGAGTAAGGTGCAGCGAGTAAAGACAGGCTGACGGGCTGTAGCAATCTTACTCTTAGAGACGACTAAATCTCTCTTTATCTAAATAACTAAAGTAATTGGGCGAAGAGCCATTCCTCTGTTCCTCTGTTTTATTGCTTTTAATTTTTTAATTTTCTTTTTTTGTCGTCGATTTCTTCTCATCTTATTATCCTACGACGGCACTGTGAAAAATTATAGACCTATTTTTTTGTAAAACGAAGATGAGATGTCTAAAAAATCAGATCTTCACTTCAGGCAGACAATCAGACCGACAGACCGACAGTGATGGAGTCTTTCAATGGTTAACAAGAAGTGCGATCATAATTTTTAAATATGATAGAGGCTAAAAGAAGTTAGTGGAGTGAAGAGGGGGGAAGGGGGGGAAGGGGGGGAAGGGGGGGAAGGGGGGGAGAGGGGTGGGGGGTAGACGTAGGCAAAGGTTAAAGGCGTAACAGATTCATTGATATACAAGTGCATGCCTTATGAGTAAAATGCTACCAGCAGACGCCATAACCGCGCGCCATATGCCTTTTTTTGTAAAATATAATTTCTTTAAATCAGTCTTTGTGTCGGTCTGTCCGTCTATTTTCTCGCTGATATTTCTGCAGACGATGAAGCTGTTTCATCTTAAGTGTAACAACATGCGGCGCAGCGCCTCTTTAAAAAGTAACCTACCACTTTTTTCCAAAGAATTCCATTCTCGGCAGCGCCCTGAAAAACTTCACCAAAAGATCTGAATATCTTTCAGCCGTACACACTTTGACTGACTCGCTGACAACGTTTTATAATTATTAAAACTTGTTGGTGATGAAAAGGACTGCAAAAACGAAGGAAGGAAGGAAGGAAGGGCAAGTCTTAACATTGTGATAATTGTTATAAAAAAACTACCAAGAAGTAAAAAATATCGCAACCGTTTAAAGTTTTGCTACAGTTTTATAATTTTTTCTTTTATTTTCTATAAAACGCAAGCGCGCTACTTCGTTTTTTAATGCATTTGGAAACACATGCTTAAATGGTAGAGGAGAAGAAGAGCAAGGTGAAGGAAGAGGAAGGAGGTGGGCCAAAAGGAGAAGTAAAAGGAAAGAAGAACCAGGGAACAACAGTAGCAGCAACTGTTGCAATTTGTTGCCACTGTCAACAATTAACAGTTTTTGTTGTTTGTTTTTTGGGTTTAATGTTGATCCTGACGTTCCAGATTTATTATATTATTATTTATATTTTTCTTCTATAAATTTTAGTGCATTATTAAAGCTATGATCGTTATGATAACTTCTTTTAGAACTTATTTATGTGCATACTCATGGCTCTTTCAACAAAAGGTGTCATTTTGTATTTTGCGTCAATTTTTTTAATTCTAATTATACCAATTTAATCAATGATAGAATTTAGTGTTAAAAATTTTTTATGATTACTCAAATTTTAATATTTATTTAATCAATAAAATTGTTTACAAGAAACTCATAAGCTATAAAAAGGAAAAAAAATCATTAAAAAATACGTAATATTTTTAATATGCTGAGCACAAAATTCGTATACATATCGTATATAGTATGTACACCATATTGATAAATTTTTCGATAAAGCAATAAAAATAAATTTTAAACTTCAATTATTTTGGTTTGTAAAATATATCAATGAATATTTTTTTTTCAGAAATTTAGGCCACTTTAGAACAGATGGCCAATAAATATAATAGTATCGTATGAAAAGAAATACTTTAGAAATATGAAATCTGCAATAAAAGACAAAGAAAAGGAAAACTAACATAAAGTTCATGACCTTTAAAAACAATGAGCATTTGTGTGACTACGCCAATGTCTCTGCACCACAAATATCTGGCAGCATATAAAACAATAGAGTAAAGAAGCAGAAAAAAAGAAAAAGAAGAAGAAGAGGTTGAGGTGGTAAACAGAAAAAAATAACATGTTAGTTTATCAAAAGCTTCAAAGTTATGAAAATTTATGGTATTAATAATTTTATTTATTTGCTTTCGAATTCGGTTGCTCGAACATCGTTCGATTGTTTTATGATGTAATTTTCACTTTTTTGGTAGGTTAAAAAAAAAACAACAACAGTTTAGGTTAAGGTTTAACCCATTGCATTTCATGGGTTTTTGTTGGGCTGCGCTGGTACACGCTCAATGATCGATGAAGCTATTATTATTAATATTATTTTTGGTTATTTAGCTGTCAGTGTGTACGAACGAGAAGTAATAAATGGGAGAGGTCAAAAGAGATGAGAAAGAGGGAGAGCTAGCGAGGGGAAGGGGGGGTAGGATGAGTGTGTAAACTATGACACGGACCATTGAAAGAAAAAAAGTATTGAACAAGTGTTGTTCGATAAAGAAAGGAGCTCTGTCTCTATTGCAATAATCTTACTTGAACGCAAGAAATCACGTGCATAACATCAATAAAATAATAAACGAATGGTAAAACGTGTCTATTTAGACTTTAAACATAAATTAATAAACGTGTTTTTTTGCATTCTTGAGAGCCATAAAAATTAGTTAATAATTCCTTCAAGTCTCTAAAAGAAAAAAACTAAAAAAAACTAAAAAAAATCATCACCGCAATTCTTAAGAAATATCACTAAATAATTGATCAAATAAGCAAATAAATCATTATTTAAATGAATGATATTGAAATAAAGATATTAACAAATGAACTTTGATCTATGTCGTCATTTGTTGCTGGCCGGCGCGGCTATTATTTAAATGCTTCGGGCAACGATACCGGTACATACAAACCGGTCTACATTGACTTCTTCTAAAGCCTCTGAGAGTAAGTCTAAGTGTAGTCATTAGTTATCTACGAGTACGTTGTATTGATAAGTTAATAAAGTCTAAACCGTTACTAGACTTTACTTAAGTGTTGATGTGACGTTTGAACGACAGTGGGCTGAAATGGCAATAAAACCACTTTAGCGCATTGAATTAATAAGAGATTAAATAGATATGAGTTTGCATAAAAACTTTGAAAAAGATTTTGTTAATCGATAATAATCCATTTTAAAATTGATTGTATTCATTTTAATACACTTTGATAGAGTTATGACGACAATATAACGTCGTATATATCCAGAGAGCAATTTAAAGAGAAGAAAGATGAGAGATAAGAAGTTAATATATCTTCTCATATCATGAAGAAGCTAATATATCACATTACACTGCCCCACTCTTACTCCCTTTGAAAGTAAACTTGAACAATTGAAGATTTTAACATAGAGTTTCTTAAAATTCTATCATGCGATCTCTCTTATAAGACTGAAATCGATAGAAAAACCAATAAATTTGTTCATGTATTTTAAGAAATCTGCTGCAGTTTTCAAAAACGATCGATTGAAAATATTCGTATCATGATTTTTCGTCATTCCCATAAAGTTATTGCTTTGTAACGGTTGTGATATATGTGTGTATACTCTTACGATACGCACGATAACAAGAACACGGTAAATTAGTGGGAGAGAGTAAGCAGTTACTTGAAAACGTTGGAAAAATACAACAAAGTGCTGAAGACAAGAAGTTGAAAGCAGAAAAAGGTTTTTGGAAAAACAATATGTACCACAAAATAAATATGATACCATGACGGAGAAGAAGAAGTAGTAGAAGAAGAAGTAGTAGAAGAAGAAGAAGTAGAAGATACCACAATATACAATACGCAATATCTCGAAAGAAGGAACTCTTCGACTCGAGAAGCGATATAATTTTACAAGCGTACTACGGTAACCATAAGAGTGAGTTTTCCTTTTAAAAGGCATATACACGTATTTGGGAAAGGTCGGTTGGGCGGGGGGTGGGGAGGGAGTTTGAAAAAATGACGGGAATGAATGTAAGTTACAGAAAAATAAACACAAAAAAAAAACAAAAAACAAGTAACATAGAAATAGAAATAATACCACAAAACCGCAGACAAACCCTGAACAAACAAATAACGTTACAGAGCGGCAAAAACAGAAGGGCAGACAGAATGACAGTCCCACAGACAGTCCAACAAACAGACAAAGAAGCAAGCGAAAGAGATGATAACACAAAAACTCATAAACAAATTTGTTGAATGAATGACAGACTGACTAACTGAAGGAATGAGCGACTGATGGAATGGCCAACTGCTGCAATAAGTAACTGACGCGGCAGACAGAACCGGCTGACTGACTAACAAAGCTACACACGGACGGACGGACTGATAAATCGATGGACAAATGGAATGTTTGTGGTGGTGGCGGATCGACATTGTGCCACGGTAAGGCCGCAGGCATGTTACTGCCTAGTCAGGGTTAAGGCAGGCGCGCGTCAATGGAGACCACCAGAAAATAACCTCAACCCAGAAACATTTTCCAAAAACAAAAGAGAGCAGAAAACACATTTTATCAAGAACAACTAGCTGCTGCTGCTGCCTTCTCTCTTCCGTTTTAGAGAATAAATGCACAAAAACACAGAAGAAAAATAAATAAATAAAATTCGAAAGTTGTAAAAATATTTTTCTAATAAATTTCAAAAATAACAAGAGTATGATGAATGGCACTGATAAGAGAGAGAGAGCGAGAAGTGTGTAAAGTGTGAGGTTAAGAAGGTTAAGAGGGACCGCTTGTAGACTAATTTGAGACGGGATGATTATTGAGTGAGCTCATTGAAATTTGTTGAAATTGAAAACAGACTAAAAACAGGCTGGAGAATGATAAAGATCAATTCATCGAATTCATCAATAAATGAATTGAAAAAAAAAAATAATAATTTAATTTAAATTAAATTTAATAAAGAGAGACATAGCTTTTTAAATGTCGACCTAAAAACAAAAAAATTCTTAAGATTTTGAGAATTTAAAGTTTTTCTAAGGAAGATTTCGAAGGATTTGCAAAAGTTCAAAAAAAGTATTATTCAAGTTTAACGACAATTGTGTTTATTCTAATCTTGTCATTAACGTAATATTCCATCTTCAAGTCTCAATCTTACTGTCGATTTACATTAAGTCTCAGTTGATTAAGTCTCAGTCTCGCAAAGTCTCAGTCTCAATCTCATATCAGTCTCACTCTCACTCAAGTCTCACTTCTATGAAGTCTCAGTCCTTTAACCCTGTCTCCTTGACTTTAATTTTATAATGATGCTATATTTGTTAAGCTCATATTAAATAATTTTTACCACCATTTTTATCCACCAATAAAGAACGCTAATGTCCCTTATTTTTATCTCAAGAATTTTTTGCTTTTTATTCTCTGCTTAAATTACGATAATGCCTAATCTCGAATTATAGATTTCACTTAAACTGATTTTAACTTATTTCATTTAATTAAACTTTAGATTCTTTATTAAATTCAGCACGTGCTGCAGCAATATCAGATTTGACTTACTCTATTTTTTAATTCACTCTCTTTCTCTCTCTCTTTTTCTCTCTGTTTATCTCTCTTGCTTCCGCGTATAGCTTTACCCTGAGTATTATCCTTTATAACGTTCTAAAATCGGACTTTATATCAAAATCCATTAAACAGAAAAAAAGCAATTATTCTTTTTGCTTTTGCTTCTTCTTCTTCTTTATCATCATCACTTGACAAACATGCCCTTAACTCATTATGGATCTTTATGAGCTGTAGCCATCAGAAAGCAGCAGTGGCACCACAACGACGGCGACCACCACTACCACCATCGTCAGCATCGTCACCAACTGCCAACAGTTTCAAGGTCCTACAAAAATTGCTTTCCTGACCATAATCCAATTAAATCCTGATAAATTATTCAAGGCTTTGCGACTTTGTGCAGCACGCTTCGGTGTAAGCTCTTTGGATCGCGAATCTCCATGAGAATCTCGAGACTTGTCAACCATCAAGTCCATGGTCTTTGTTGTTGTTGCTGGTGTTGCTTCTGAATCCGGGGACTGCAGTTTTTACGGGGTCAGCAGCATTCATTGCAAAAGTAAATCCTCATCATAATCGAGTTAATCTTCGCAAATGTTTATATTCTTTACGGAGCGCGGTACACCCTCACACCCAATCCAGCCAGTGGCGTAGCTGTAGAGGCAGGAAGTTCGGTGGTTGTTAAGGGGTGAGAAGAAGGGAGAGGGTGCGAGAGGATTTAAATTATACTGTTGTCATTCTCATCATCTTTTTCTAGTAAATTAGGATTATTCCTTTCGGCGACTACTGACTACTGCCGTTTGTCATCTTAAATGCCCTTTTGTCTGCCCCACTAACGTTCGTGCCTCAACCCTTTCGTTCCACAATCCATTCGTTTCTCAGCCCTTCCTTCGTTCCTCAACGTGGTCTTCTTGCTTGCTTTTCTTCAATTGTCCGATTTCATGACTTTTAGTGCTAACTGTCTGATGGTCCGACTGCCTGCCTTGTCACGATCGTGCATGATGATGGTACTATTTTTACCCAACTCACATCGTTGTTGTTGTTGTTGTTGTTGTCTTTGTTTGTCAACGACACCAAAACGAACGACTTTAAATCGGATTTATGCTCGCCGCATGCAGCCTGCTAAATGGTTGTATCATGGCCGTAGTTTACCCCCCCCCCCTCCTCCCCTTCCGCTATCTCTCTACACCCTTTTTCTACTTCTACAACAAGCCCTAAAAACTTAAGGTTTAAGCTTTTCTTTAGGTTTAAAATAAGTTAAGAATTTATGGCCTGACCCATCCTTTAATGGTTTAACCGATGGAACGAAGGCAAGAATTGGTCTAATTTGTTACCTTGGCTAATTTGAATTAGCTAAATCTCACTCGCTGAAATACGAGTATCGTAAGAGAGAGTCTCGTTTATCAAAAGAAGAGAGTAGGTAACGCCTGAGAGGACGCAACAGAATTAGTTTGTAACAAATTTCCGCTTTCCTTTCTCACCACCTTGTTGTTGTTGTTGTTCTTATTCTTCTTCTATTCTTTTTAAATGTATACAGTATAAAATTTTTTATAGAAAAACTGTAGGTAAGAAAAAAAAAAAAATCGCTGGCGACAAACAAACCCAAAAATTCACGATCTTTTTGATGTAACATTTTTTCTATTGTTTTTTCTATTGTTTTTTCATACAAATTTTAAAATAGCGGTAAAAATTTGAAGGAAAATTACTTAAATCTCACCAAAAAAGTGGACAATTTGTAAGTCCACCCACGCTGCAGCAGCTGACGACGTCGTGAGCTGAGCAGTCGCGTGGAAGAACAGCAGTCTGCCTGTCTCTCTGGTAGATGTATTCATATATATGTATACATATTTGTGGTTCCTGTCAAGCACACACACACACTAATATCATGCAAAAATATTTATGTTTTCCCATTAAACGATTTACTCGGCGTTAACTTAATTCAAGCTGCCAACGAATGTCGCATTTAAATGCAATTAAAAACTGTTTACTGCAGAATTGCAACAACAACAACAACAACAACAACGACAGACATCAGCAGCAGCAGCATCAACAATGAAAAACTGTTTACTTGTCTGCTGCGTGGTCGGTTAGTTGAATATTTGTCTATCTGTCTGTCTCTCTCTCTCTCTCTCTGTGCATGTCAGGCAGTGCCTCAGTCACGGCATGCCAGCAATAAAAACATCAACGACAACGTAACAAATCAGCAAGAGTTGTCAGGTGCAGCTACGGCTTCGACTGCAGAAGACCGCGGTGTCGCGCGCGGCAGCCGTGGCGCGTGCAGCGTCAATGCAGGTGTTGCCAACGTAATGAATTTTTACGCTTTAATTGAAATAAGATGATAAAAAATATACAACGACCATGGTAAATAAGACGATGATGATGATGATGATGTCAATAATGATTGCGACCATAACAATGATGGCAATGATGGCGATAGTGATGATAGCAACGAAAAGCTATGAATAAAAAATAGAAATAAATAAAAATAAAAAATATAAATATAAAAAAAAAATAAAATAAAAAAAAAATTAAAAAAAAAAAATTAAAAAAAATTAAAATATTAAAAAAATAAAATAAAATGAAATCTACTAGTCATCATGATTATGACCCTTCTGATGATGATAATGATAATGACTAGACATATTGAAGACATAAAGTATGAGCACGATGATGATCTTGGTAACCACAGCCGCGACCCAGTTATAATAATGGTGCTGACGATGCTGATGGCAACGACAACAATGACAAGAACATGATGACTACCATGAACGATGATGAAAACAATAACGATTATGCCAAAAACTCGATTATCATCACGACCTACAAAAGAATCAACGATTAAAGGCATGAATAGATACAAAACGTTATCTGTCGGTTGCAGTCTTTTTGTCTTTTTTGCCATTTTTTTTTTGTTTCGTAAAAAATTCGTCATGAAGTCAATGAGTTCGTGGTCATGCGGTCACGTGACCCAACACCAGCGTGTAACTGTTTACGTGCCGCAGCGTGTGAAAAAGAGCACATCTTTATACACTTGAAAAAAAACACATTTGTCGACAATAGATGTCACTACCGCTGGTGCTGCTGCTGGTTCCGCTGCCGCTGCCACTGCCGCTGCCACTGCTGCGCTAAAGCAACGTAACACAACGCAATACAATACTTCGCAAAGAGCGGAGATGATGGTGTCATGATGCCGTGAAGTGCGCGTGACTAATGCGTTACACAAAAGGCGTGCAGCGTACTTCAAACTTGAAGTGAAACTAATTTTGAAGTGTTTTTGTTTTCCGTCCAGCCTTTGGTATTCATTTGACCCTTCTGTGCGTGAATAGGTCTAGTCAGACCTTTTGCAACTTTGAAAGAGCGTAAAGTTAAGGTTGATTGTATCTCTCTGGCGACAAAAGGCACTCTTTTTTACTTTCTCAATTAAACGATTATCAATGATTTGCAAAAGCAAGAATTTGCAGGTTTTTTAAAAGGGGGCAAAGGCGATTATTTGGGCTCCACTAACATGCCAACATTCAAGTTTGTTCTTTGGATTAAAAACTCACCACTTTTTACAAAAATGTTGCATTTTTCTGTTGATTTAAAACGACACCTCTTGTTGAAAGAACCTATTATTTGCCCAATAACTCTGTTATAAGAACATTTTTAATAAGAACATTTTTTGTGGGCTCACTATATTTTTTTTAACCTATAATCTGATAAAAAAAATTGTTAAATTTACCAAAAGAAAAAAAATTGTTTTTTAAAATAAATTACTCATAAATTACTCGATTTCCATATAAAAAGCACTAAATTTGTGCAGAATGGAACTTTCTACCGGAGCACAAATTTTCCGCTGACATAAGGGTTAACGGAGTATCGATGCTGTGTAGATGCGTTGTAGGCGTGGACGGACAATCTGCCGCAATTTTAGACTAACACGAAATCAGCAAATACATCTTGTTGTTGGCGTTGTTGTTGTTGCTTTTTGTGATATTTAATATGCATTTCAGCAGTCGACAGAAGCATTGATGCATGCAGCCCTGTTAAACGAATTCTAACAGTTGGACCCTTGCAGTTGTTGTAATTTAACACAACAACAACAAAACCTGGCAATTAGAAATGTAACGATTACAATTTGTACTAAAAGCATCATGCATGCTTGCTCGGTGCATGTTCGTATCCAGGTCCGGTATGTGTGTGTGTGTGTGTGTGTTTGTGTGAATATCATGTTTCAAACATTTGTCACACTCAAATGCTCAACTAGACCAACAGTCACAACGCGACTAAAATCAAGGAGCGATGACTACGCTGCCGTCCCTCCGTCGCGTTCTGAATGCCGCGTTCACTTAACAAACTGCCCGCACCGTACCGTGGACCACCGCCGATGTTAGGTGGTAGCACCTGCTCTGGTGCTACAACAACACAGCGGTAACTGACCGATCACCATCGTCGTTGTCGTTGTCGCTGTCGCTGTCGCTGTCGCTGTCAACGTCATTATTCTGATGCAACCAATTGTTGTTTTTGTTATACGTTTCGAATCTCTTTCGCAACTAGCGTCAGCTGCACCGTGCCCATTATTAATGAAAGCATTACCGCGCTTGTGACATATTGTGGTCACCTCAATGCGACGCTAACTCGACATTATTTTCTCGCTTTTAATTAAATTTCAGTGAAATCTTTCATGAGAAACAACAAAAAATGGGGAGCACAAAAATGAAAAACTTAAGCTGATTTTACGCAAATATTTTTAACAAAGTGTGAAATTTTTCCTACACACAGAGAGAAACACTTGCCATCGTAAGCCGACCCTCTCATCGTAACCGTAGCCGTCCCTCTCCCACAAAGCGATTCATTGCCGTGATGCCGCTCGCTGTTCGCACTCAACGTCATTAAGTCAAATTCATACCAGATACCAAAGAAACTTGTTTGTACGAAATCTGGTCAATGCATCGCACATTTTTCATTTAGTCCATGATGACCGTGAGACAGTGGGTCAAAAGTGTTTTACAGGGGTGAAAATTTGTGTTAATATCTCATGAGTATTGTTAATCGTCAGCACTTGTGAGATAACTCTTTGATTATCTCCTTCGAGATGAGTTGAAATTTTCTGTTCAATCATCTCGATTGTTCGAAGAAATTCATCAAAATTCTTTCTCATTGATATTTTAGGACTGAATTGAATGAATTCAAATTGTTAGAAAACAATTTTAAACTTATTCATTCATTCTCAATGAACTGAAATCATTAATCTCAGGAGAAATCATTATTCATTTAGGAACAATTTGAATTGATTTGAAATTGTCCATCTGTACAATGTTCTGAGTGAATTTTCAGGGATGCTTTTTGACAGAAAGTTTTTCTTGTTTTTCGATGTTCGTTAAGTTTTTGGACAGGGTTGTATAATGATGAGTTTTGTAACCGATTTCCGTCATCCTATGTCAATTTTGCTTTAAAGACAAACCGGTTTCGTTTTCTTGAAGAACGAAAAAAGACACTAAAGATGGCACATCGCCGAGACCGGTTTATCTTCAGACCAAAATTGACAAGGAATGACGGAAATTCGTTCAAAAAAACACATCATGAAGTTTTTCTCTTTATTTTGAAGTGAATAAAACTATAAAAGTTAATAAAAATGCGTCCAAATAGTTTGCCTTATACCGAATACGATTTTTAAAAAAATCGCTTAAAAAGAAATCCAAATGGTTTGCATTATAATGACACCAAAAAAAATAACAACAAATTAAACAAAAACAACAAATCAATCAATTCTAAATTCATTCCTGCATTTTTCCATTTTTTATTCATTTCCTAAATCATATCGTATTTTTGCACTATGGCAAGCACTTTCGATCCCACTGTGCATTCCAAACTCAATGATAATGATGAAATGATGATGATGATGATGGTGATGGTGAAGCACTGAATGACCTCCAAATGTCAAAGAAGAAAGAAGAGATGCCGTCAGTTCAGTTCATGCCATTTCAATAAAATTTGTACCATTTTCATAAGAATTTCTCATGATGGTTAAAAACCACAACAAACAAATTTGTTCCGTTTCGTTCGGAATTTTCCAAAACAAAAATTGAAGTGTTTAATTGCTGCAATTGATTTCAACTTTTACGATTTCTTTAATGATGCAAGTATTCGCACGCTGTTGGTTTTATCTGTTGGTTTTATCTGCTGCATGCCTTTCATCCATCGTTATGTGAACACTTTGTTACCACTTCGTTGTCATTGTGTCATTGTGTCATTGCGTGCAGCCAACAAATCGAAGAAGTTGCGAAACATGTTTTTGTTCAGCGCAACCGAAAATGTTCGCGTATGGAGATTATTTTAAATTAATGAAGTTATTATATTTTTTTAAGTCTTTGGCGTCTCGGCGTAAGACTTAAGCCTTAAGCTTCAGCGCTTAAGCTCTACTTAAGCGTCTGTAGCTCTGTATGCGTACATTAGTCTGTCCAACGGGAGACGTATGTACATCGGTCTGTCCAAATCATGCAGATCAGAAATTGTGAGCAACTGAAATATTCCGAAAACGTTAAATTCGAACTTTTGCAAACGCTCATAAGTCTTTCTTTGCCTTTCAAAAGGCTTGAAATTCATTATTCAACAATTTTTGAAAGTACAAATCATTTGTCGAGAGTCGAGTTTGCAAAAAATATGAGACAGAACATTGATTGACAGTTCTGCAAAGTATTGTGGTTAAAAATGAAAGCGAGCCAACAAAAAAATTGACACAAATAAATCAAAAATTATCTCAAGATAACAAGCAACGCTTAAGAAACAGAACAACTGATGTAAGAACAGAAAGAAAAAACACGCTGTCAGCATTAACGCGTTAGCGACCGATGCAAGCGGAAAAGAGGGTCCTGAACGCGTTAAAGAAGGCACCCACAAACACTAAGAGGAGATCATTAGCAACAAAAGCTGTTGTAAGATGGTGCCATAATTGACCAAGTAAGTGACATGACATGGTAAACGAGTACTCGTGTGTACTAAATGTACGTATGAGCTGTCATCACGCACCTAAACATGAACAAATGTGACATCGTACACAATGGAATGATGGTAAACGCAAAAAAACCGAAAAAACACTGTGAAAGAAAACAAAAAACGTCATTGCGAAAGGGTAAAAAAGACAGAGCAAGGGTAAAAAATCAGGCTAAAAAAGACAAGGAAAAACCGCACCAAAAAAGAAAAAAAAAATACGGAAAACAAAAGGGGAGATATAATAAAGACACAAAAAAAAACCATTACCACGAAATCGTAATGACATATAACACGTCCTTGTCAACATTACACGCGACATGTCACCACCGGCACGAGAATAAAAAATAGATCATACGAGTTTCCGCCAAAAAAGGACAAAAAAAACACCAACAAAACGATAGAAACCATCGCAATGACATGTCATGTGGATTGACATGTGAGTGGAAAAGTTTGCTCCTGATGGTTGTTAACATCAAAAGTCACCGTCACAACTTTTTCTGTCCTCATCGCCATCCACCTTCGTTCTTTCTTTTACTTTCTTTTAGTCATAAAAAGTTCTTTTCCCACAAACGGATTTTTGAGGAGTTTTGTCTCTTCACAAATTTCAATTTTTTTTTTCTTGTTGCTCAGTTTTGAGGTTACTGGTTTGAGGTTTTTCGGGTTGTGGTTTTTTGGCGCTATGATTTGACAGTTGTGTCGCTGTCGCTCTGTATACGCGTTTTTCTCTGGCGTTGGAATGAAGTGAATTTCGTGAAATGTTCATGCATGGACCAGAACCTGTTTAAAATTCCACAAAACTCTTCTCTCCGTTCTCTCTCTCTCTCTCTCTCTCCCAACAGCGCCTCGCGTGCTCCACCAGCACCTCGTAACCAAAGCGAAATGGTTACCATGCAGTGTCTACCATGCTGCGCACCGGCCATGGGTCCATCCATGCATCCTTTCGCTTGTTTGTTGCCAATATTTCCAAATATGTCGTTGTAATAATTTAATTTAGTTGCGTGCCAGGAAATGCAATTTCTGCCGACGGCAAAAACCATGTTAAAATATTCCATTAAACTTAATTCAATTCAATTCGATTCGGAATCGCCGCGCTACCGCCGCAGCAGCCAACTTCGCATGCATTCCATTCTAATGAACCAAGCTTCTGTTTTGGCCTCTTCTTTTCATGGACTCAGCTTTCTGCAGGGTCCACCAAAAACAACAACAGCAACTCATACTTTTTTTTGCCAAATTCAATTTGATTTCGTTGCATTTGATTGAATGTCATTTGAACTCGGAATAAGATGATGCTCGTGGGATGACAGGAATGGATGCGGCGTCAAGGACCACTTCGCAGATAAAATTTCAAATTCGAACGTTAAAAAAAGAAATTTGCCACAAAAGAGGTGCTAGTATGGGCCCTAGTATACCCCTTCAAACCGATGGTTCAAGAAATCAGTTGAAAGATCATCATATAGTTTACCTCTCATACGGTAGATCCTCTCATTCCATCGCAGATCGTCTCATATGATAGATGATCAATCTCAACTGATAGTGTGTCTCATCCCAGACACCGTCTCATCCGATAACTCGTCTCATCTGCGGTCTCATCTGAGAATTCGTTTTATATAAGAATCTGTTTCATGTAAGAGTTCGTCTCATCTGAGAGCTCTTCTCGTCTCAGAGTTCTTCTCGTCTGATAGTCTGACCCATTTGAGATTTCGTCTTATCTGATTATCCAGCTCATCTAATTGTCTGTATCGTGGGTTAGCCTCCTTCGATTAGTTCGTCTCACCAGAAAATCTTTCCATTCGTGTGGTCCATTCCGTCTGAGTGTCTGTCCCATTTTAGAGTCTATCTCATTTGATAGCTCGCTTCATCTTACGCGGGTTCATACCGGCTGAGTATCTGGCCCATCTTAGGGTCTATTTCATTTGATAGCCCGCTTCATCTTCTGAGGGTCTATTCCATCTGAGAGTCCATCCCATCTGCGTCCCATCCGACTTATTGATAGCTCGTCTGATCTTCTGAGCGCCCATTCCGTCTGTCCCATTTTAGAGTCTATCTCATTTGATAGCTCGCTTCATCTTACGAGGGTTCATACCGGCTGAGTATCTGGCCCATCTTAGGGTCTATTTCATTTGATAGCCCGCTTCATCTTCTGGGGGTCTATTCCATCTGAGAGTCCATCCCATCTGCGTCCCATCCGACTTATTGATAGCTCGTCTGATCTTCTGAGCGCCCATTCCGTCTGTCCCATTTTAGAGTCTATCTCATTTGATAGCTCGCTTCATCTTACGAGGGTTCATACCGGCTGAGTATCTGGCCCATCTTAGGGTCTATTTCATTTGATAGCCCGCTTCATCTTCTGAGGGTCTATTCCATCTGAGAGTCCATCCCATCTGCGTCCCATCCGACTTATTGATAGCTCGTCTGATCTTCTGAGCGCCCATTCCGTCTGTCCCATTTTAGAGTCTATCTCATTTGATAGCTCGCTTCATCTTACGAGGGTTCATACCGGCTGAGTATCTGGCCCATCTTAGGGACTATTTCATTTCATAGCCCGCTTCACCTTCTGGGGGTCTATTCCATCTGAGAGTCCATCCCATCTGCGTCCCATCCGCCTTATCTGATAGCTCGTCTGATTTCTGAAGGCCCATTCTGTCTGAGAGTCTGTCTAAGCTGATAATCTCTCCCATTCTAGGAGTCCCGTCTCATCTGAGAGTCCGTCTGTTGGGAGGTTCGTCTGTTTAGAGAGCCCGTCTTGTTTGATAGTTCGTCTAATCAATCTGATAGCTCGTCTCATTTGAGTCGAACCGTCTGAAGACCTTACCGTGGTACCGTCGAACCATCTGAAGACCTTAGCTACTAAGACCTACTGGACTGTGTTTTTAAAAACCGCAACCGATACAGTTACCCGATCAACAGTTATTAAAATCAACATCATTTTAACAAAAGCCGCTTATCCTTCAAATTGTTAAATAACAAAACAATAACAAAATATACTCAGCTGCCTTGTTGAACTCTCTGCCGAACAAATGCCGTGTGGCAACACCAGGTTGACAGTAAATCTGTACAATTGACCGTCTAAACACGTGCCCTGTCATCGTCACTGTATAATCGATCGATCGGATCGAAACGATTGGATCAATTCTTCTTAGTACGTACAATAGAGAGACGAATGGAGTGGCGAAGAGAAAGAGAGAGAGAGAGAGAGAGAAAGAGAGAGAGAGAGAGAGAGAGAGAGAGAGAGCTGTGAGAGGTACGACAATGATGAAATGTGCATCGCTAAATAAGCCTTTGTGTTGACGTTCTGTTGTTGTTGTTGTTGATGTTGGTGGCTTTGTTTTGATTTTTCGAAAGGACCGAGGAAGGAGACTCGGTTATTATTATATATTTTTTTTGGAAACATTTTTTTTATTGTCACCATGAGGGTAAGTTTGCGAGGGAACGACAGCTGAACAGGGCTGATGATGCATGAGCTAAAACTAGGTTATACCTTTTGCAAACATCCTGCCAACTCGGTGCCGTCTGCATACTATACTGCACAGTGGGTGTCGGCAATTCCGCGTCGGAATTGTTATTTTTTGTATTATTGTTGTTGTTGCTTTTGTTGTTTTCGTCATTACTGTGGAGAAAGAGAACAGGCAGCTGCCTTTTTGGGCATTTTCAAAATTGTTCTGATTGCGATTCTAATTCTTTTTCTCGGAAAGTTTATAATACCTAAATAATGTTGATGCCCCTTTTGCGTTGTTAGCCGATGGCGGTCCTTGAAGCAATTGAATAGATGGCGTAAATGGCGCAACTGACGGAATTCAGGACGGAACGGAAATTGTCAATTGACAACGGTTATGTTGACATCAACGGGTAAAATCGGCTCGATGGTAATTAAGTAAATTTATGTAGTTCATTTAATGGCCGCATCTCGTTTCAGTGAAAGAAGAGATGGCCTTGTCTGTATATATTGATCTAAGGACCGATTCATTCGACACCTCGGTTTCCTCCACAGTTTACCCCAGCTGCGACAAATGGTCGCATACCACTCAGTCTCATGTGATGGAGCGCCTCCTCTGATACTCACTTTCCATTGAGATTTACCACATTGCATTCATCTCAGAGTGTGCCAAATATTTGCCTTAGCAAATGGTATAACTACGCATCATCATCATCATCATCATCATCATCATCATCATCATCATGGTGCTTATTAGTGGCGACACAAAAACTTAGCCGCTCTATTATCATTCGAAATGCGATGCTAGTCGTTGCCGTTGCCGCTGCCGCTATTAAAACATTAAAGATATCAGCTTCCACATCATTCATTCATTTTATTTGCCATCTCATATCTCGGTATCTCGTATTTCGTTAACTCGTTTTACGTTATCTCGCTGCATCTAAGAGATGTAGAGTTTGTGTTACTGCTGCTGAAGCTGATGATGCTGATGAAGGCGATGTTTTACCTTGAATTTTTTGGTGCATGAAAACGCATTATGCAATCGTTCGTTATAAATCGTTCAATTAAAGCTAGTTTTATTTTCCACAACGCAGCAATTGCAACTTATCAGCAAGATCTCTATAGTTACCAGTATTGGTTTCATTACGAAATTTTTCATAAATATCGGCAATTTTGTAATTATAAAAAGCACCAAAAAAATACAAATTTTTTCCTTCCATAAGACACTTTTCAAAAACAACACGAACAACAAAAAAAGGAGCCTCCGCTTGATTAAAGTATTAATGAGTCCTTCTAAAAAATATAACAAGACAAAAATTATTGAAGGAAAACATAAACAAACACTTTTTGAGGCAAAGCGAGAAGTAAAAACAACGCTAAATATTGAGAGGGGTTAAAACAACGACGGTATAACTACAGTAATTATAAGAGTACTTTTGTTTCTAAGCACAAAAAGAATAATAACAGCAACCACCACACGCTTGAACGGCCTTAACAAACAACAACAACAACACGATGATAAGCTAAATTATTGACAATAATGACAAGAACAACAATTAACCACAATAATTATAAAGAGTCTGGCTCTGTTTGTTGTAAGAGAATGCATTCGGAACGAACCCTCTGGATACAGGATGCACTTTTGTTCGTTCCAGCGATTTGTTTTTGTAGGTACTTTTTGTTGTTATCGTTTTTGCTTGTCCGTTGTTCGTCATATTCCCAAAGGGATAACGCCAGACGGCACGCAGTAGAAATAGCATTAAAGGAAAATGCAATAATGCAAGGATCAGGGATAGGATCACTTCTGTATTAACACCGATAACCGGCACGACACGTCCTGATAAAGCGACCCTTAAGTGCACTAGAGGATTGCAGCGACGGCGACATCGTTCTCGATATTGGGGGTGTTGCGGCAGGGGATGATGATGCTGACATTCACGATGAAGATGAAGATGAGGAGGCGACCGTGGTAGTGGTGGCGGTAGCGGGATGGTGTTGGTTGCACGGCGTTGAGAATGCCGGCAGGAAGCGTGCCAAGTGTGAGACTGATTTGCCAGGGCCGCAACAATCGAGCGGAGATTCGTAAAAAGAGCGACAGATGTTAACGTAAGCGACGTATGCAACGTATTAGCGGCAGCAAAAACGGGAATGGGATGACAGAATCAAGCCCCTTCCGAACGATGGTCATTCGGAGGAAGGGGAGGAAGTAAGGAAATTCGAGACGGACGTCCTTAAGGCAAACGGAGATTAAATGAAGGGATTTCGTTGCTCGGGAAGTTGAACGATTTAAGAGATTAGCTGAATGTGGCGCAAAAAATGGCGAGAAATAAAAAATAAAGCAAAAATCCTCTAAAACATAAGAGAGCAAGAGAAACAACTCAGAGAAAGCAACTCCGCGCTCTCTGCAAATAAAAAAAAAAGTGTTGCCCAACTAAAGGGGCAAAAAAGAGGCATAATAAATATGGGCACATTAATCATTAATTTAATTTTTTTTTTTAAAATTGTCATGTTTGTTTTAAAAAAAAAAAAATTTAAATTACCTTAACAGAATTTTTTTACCGTAAAAACCTCCACTAACCATGCTCTATAACTTTTCACCTAAATACTTGTATAATATACTATGTATAAAAAACAATTTATATGAATTTTATATACTCTACTTTTAAGCGTATAGTCTCAATGTGCATGACAGCCGGGCATGATCTTGCATTTTTATTTAGCTTCAGCCACGGAATATTCATGTAAACATTATTCTACAATAAATATTGAAAAAAAAATATCGCAATTTCAACTCAATATTAATTGAAATCCGTAAAATGGAGGCTTACTTCAATTGAATAAAAATAAACGAGGAAAACCGTTCTCTATCGAGTCTTTGGCAGTGGTTGGAGTATGGATGATTCGGGGTGGGATGGCTCCAATAGAGTAAAAGGATACACGAAGCAGATGCACATAGAACGTATGTAAGGATGCGCTCAGCTCACCCTCTGGCATCGGTTATTGAATCGAAAAAACACGCATAAAAATATTTATGATTACCATTATAATTCAGAAATCGTTTAATCGGGAAAAACCACACGTGCTGAATGTCGGCCGAACACCAAACACATGCGAACGTGTAAAAAAAAGCAATCATGCTTGTCGTATAGACAGCCAAGCACGCACATACATATGTATATACATACATGTAAGTATGTATGTGGGTTGCTATATATACAAACACGCATATGGATGAATCTATAGAAATAAATCCCCATACAAAAATCCATAAAATTATGATGGGAAAAATGTTATGCTTCAGTTGTTACACTTTACAAATGTACCATCAAAAACAGTACACCAAACACGAATGGAGTTGCCCCACTCACTCACTCGTTGAATTGTCATGTAATTTATTTCAATGAAATATTTACGGGTAAATAAGAAGAGATAATTATTTTCTATATCGATACTAAATTAAAACCAATAAAGTTTTTTAATTTATGATTGCAAAGTTAAAACATAAATTTATCTTAAAATTACATACTTTAGTAAAGTAAGAATGAAATTTTCTTGCTATTTTAAAAGTAGGAAAATTTATATTTATTGCGAGGCGGCAGTAATAAACCTTCGCAAATATTACTGTAAATTTTGCGAAACACAATAGAACTTGTATTAAAAAATCTAAGATTTTATACACTTTTAAAGTAACTCAAATATAGCAAATATATTTACGAGTATACATCTAACAGTTCTGTTTTCCAATACTTTAAATTGGTATATATTCTTTGAACTAATAACACTTGATATTCCATTAATTTTGCAATTAAAAGGAAGCATTCACCCTTTTTCTTTTTTTATATAAGTTATTTTAGTAGGATATTTCACTTCTGTTTTCCAATACTTTAAATTGGGATATAATCTTTGAACTAATAACACTTGATATTCCATTAATTTTGCAATTAAAACGAAGCCCTCACCCTTTTTCTTTTTTTGATATAAAAGATGTTATTTTAAAGGATATTTCTTTAACAATAGCATATTGGCAACATTTAAAAACCGTCAATTTCGTTGCGAAATTTTTTCTTTTGCAAGTGCTTAAAAAAAAATGTTTTTTGTTCTTTGTTCTCTTGTTTGTTTTCTCTTTGTTCTCATGCTTCAAACAAATGCAACAACACCAACTTTTCTCTTCCTCTCGCCAACAAAGCAACTGCAGTAGCAACAACAAGAGCACCTACCAAAGATGCTCCCAATTACTATCTTTCTCACTCTACCTCATCGTATAAATGAGAGCAGGAAGATGGAGAGCAGATAAAATGCTAGCTAGCATATGTAAGCAAAGAGCTAACACATGATTTATTTGAATTTTGGAGAGCAGTGAGAGATAGCAAAAAGAAGTAAAAATAATAAGAAATCTTCAGGAGATTCAACTCCCCCAAATTTTAACAGATCTCTCTCTCTCTTTCTCTCTTCATGATTTCTAGATCCCTTTGTTGGCGTGAAAAAGCCCCAGCTGCAGTATCATGTGCTATGGCTAGACGCATTTTTCATCGTCCCAATAAAACATGATTTTATTGAATGTCAATGTTGAATGTGTTTAAATGGTTGTGGGTCTTCTGGATTATGATTTAAGAAGATAAGAAGATGGGAATTTATTTTTGTATGCGAGTATCAGCAACCGCAAACGAGATGCCGCATGGTCGCCCCCTTCAACCTCTTCTTTGGTGAATCTGTTTTCGGTTTATGTAAATATTTGTCTTGTGCTAAGGCACCATCTGGTCGTCTTTTCCACAAGATGAAACATATTTTAAAATAATAATTTATAAAGTAGAATTATCTTTTTTTACAGAAGTAAAAATCATGTGTTAAGACAATTACGTATTAAGAGAATAATTTAAAGAAATTATCAAGATATTAAAAATAGACTTCTATAATGATCCAATTTGGGGGGGAATATGTAATTGCATAAAAATGAAAAGGTCATAGCATGCAAATAAAGGTTAATTATTCCATTAAATGCAATTTATGGATTTACAGCACTTTTAAAACGAACCATGGCCCATTTAATATACGCGTATAAGGCTTAAATTTCTTTGGGCCCAACTACTTTCGCAACAGTTCAATTATACTTTAACTATGGATTATAACTATGTTCATAACAAGAGCAGACCTTAACCCTAACGTTGATAATTATTGCTTAAATTGTCTACCACCAATTGTCTAAAACTTTCCCACCAATTGAGGCTTTGTTTTGGTGTTGGCGAAACCGCATAGTTTTTGAGTTATTGTCTTCTCTGATGAGGACTGGAAAACGCAATCACTTACTAAATGCATTTGGAACATAAAACAAAGCAACACAATTAAGCTGCGGTTTGAAGAGGAGCTATTTGCCACTTTTTGTAATGTCAGACAGATCAGTTTAGATCAGCTGTCAAAATTTCAAGAAAAAATAAAATAAAAAAACCCAACTTTAAAAGAGAAAAAATACGGAATCTATTCAAACAAATCTATTGAAACGATTTAGCCTGCTTTCTTTTTGTTTTTTTAATTTCTAACAAAAACCAATAGACCGGAAATGGGCGGTAGGGAGTAACAAAAACCAATTTTTTGTAGTAAACCTTTGATTTGTCATTTGAGTTTTTAGTAAAGTTCAGTTCAATAGAAACTCAAAATCAGTTCATTTCAAACGAAGTTTAAATTTTTACCTCTTTTTGTTGTTTTTTATAATTTTTTTTTGGTTGCTTTGAAAGAGAAATCTTTTTCTATGGCCAAGGGTTACCACACTTTATTTTCACTGCAATCAGTGGAAAAAGCATAGTGCTGTGCTAGGATAAAAGTTGATTGATGACGACTTCTAACTGCTACTGCGCCACAACTTGTGATGTTCGTATGTGTGATGATGGTCGATGACATTTTTCAAAGGGCTTCCTTCCTATTGAGTAAAGCTAAAAGCTGTCATGCATGCTAGAATGGACCCACAACCACTTTTTCATCATTTTTTTCTACAACTCGTATATGCATTTTTTTTTTGCTTTCACCAACATTCAGTATGAAGCATAGTGAAGGAACATGTGACAGATTGTCAATACGATTTCAATATACGAATATGTACTTTTTTGATGTTTTTTAAGCCAATTTGTTTAGGCGTTTGAGAGTGTGCGGGTAATAGGAAGAGGTAGAGAGGCAGGGAAGGATTTGTGTGTGCACAAAACGGACACAAAAGGATTGATTAGTTTTAGCTTTGGCTTAGTGTGACTTTTAATAGGAGCATATTGACACATCGTCATGGTTAGGGTTAAATTGATATTTTTTGTTGCTTCTCCTTTAGCTCTCTTCTGAATTTAAAGTGAGAGTAATAATTTTTTTTTTGAGACTTTTCAGAGTAAACCCAGAAAAAATGTTTTTTTGTGAAATATACGAGTGCCAATACAGAGATAAAGGCTAAAGTATGTGAAGAGCGTTAGGAGGATTATGGACAAAGAGATTGAATGCAGATGGTACTCAACCTTTGGAGAACATTTCTTCCTAACATACATACATTGGATTTAAATATCTTCAGAGATCCACGGATACATCCAAAGCAGTATAAATACGCTAATAAATACTTACATACTCTTTTCTTTTTAATGGTTGAGTGATAAAATATCATTACAATACCTGAAAAAGAAAAAGAAAATTATATCAGTTCCTCAATTATATTGAAGGGATGACAGATATATTTTAAAGTGCATCGACCAAGTGACGAAGTCGAGAATTATGATATTTTCTTCTTCCATTTCTTTTATACTCCAGTCATTTGAAAAATGAGTTACTAATTTCAAAACAACAACTACAACAGCAACAGCCAACACCCAGCAAACACCAGCAAGGGCTCTGAACTTCCAGCAAACCGTTAAATGAGTCGTAAATCTTAGGTACTCAGTCTCCGACGTCGCATAAAAATGATTGCTAGTAGCAGTTATAGCACTAGATACGATCCGTAAGAACGTGACTATAAGACTAATTTAAAAATTATGCCTATTCTCAAAGAATAATATACACAAAGGGAAAAAAAGCAAAACTTATTGTAATGCTTTTTCGTTGGTGCATTCTCGTCCTCCTGATTTCATTTAAAAAACTTCTCTATTTCTCGTCAAATTTCTTCTCTCTTCGACTTCTTTTAATTTTATTTGAATTAAAAAAAAAAAAAAAAAAACAAGTTAAAAAGAAGATGCAGTAAGTTCTTTTTTCCGTAACTGCGAAGAAAATGCAATTATCGTTAATCATTTGTTAACGAAACAAAAACTTTACAATGAATGCATTTCCTTTTATGGTACATTTTTTCTTCTTCTCTTCCTCTTAATGGTGCACATAAACAAAAGTAAAAAATTTATATTGTACACGTGATAAATTCAACTTTTGAAGTCTTTCATTAAAATAGTTAAAAAATTGCGGGAAGCAGAATCGAGACGCGTCGCGTCGCATCATACCGTGTCGCATTGCGTCTCGTCTCATCGCAGCGGCGCGTCTATAACAAATGACAACCTGCAAACTGCAAAGCAGTAAAGAAGCAGAGAGAAAGAGAAATGTGCAGCATTGAAAGCGTAATTAAATACGATTTTTTGCTGCACAAATTTTGACAGATTGCAGAAACTTATACTGCTTTATGATAGATTTAATGATAGATTTGACTATATATAAGAAATTTCATTATGAAAATGTGTTTTTTAAAAACATTTTTTTTAATAATAAAAGACATTTTAGAATAGCAAAGATTCGTACCCTTCTTTGATAGTCTAAACTCCTTGAGAGTAAAAGCTGCAGACACATTTTCCAAATGTTGCAGACACTTTCAAATGGCACAGACTTGCCCCAAGGGCATAAACTCTATTTGCCCGGAATCTTTAACTAAAATTTAAACAAGTGAAAAGAGTATAAATCTGAACATTTTTGTTACTAGTGTCATTTGCAAGCATTCTTGTAATCTCTCTCTCACTCGGCCTTTTACTCTCAACTTTTCTCTCTTAAGCTCCCACTCTCATTTCTCTTCTTAACCTTGCGTTTAAAAAAATACTCATTTCTTTGCCACACGATTTCGCCTTCGAATTCGCTTGTGCCATTCACACGTGACACGAAATGGTAAAAAAGTGATTTTGAAATTTTGATAAATGACCCAAAAGTAACTGCAGCAACAACAAGCACAACCGACAACAACAATAATACCAACGTCTTGCCAGTATGACGCACATTCCACAACAAAAAAGAAATCAGAAATAAAATATCACGAATAAAAAGCGAAAAAGGTACATGTACGAAGGTACCCACAATACGAGAACCAGACCAGAATAACTCAAGAAAGAAAAAAGCAACAGAAAAAAGAGCTGTAAAACGAAAACGTGATGTAGAACGAACGGACGAACGCACGCGACTTCGTTGTTGTTGTTAGAAGTGACAACAGACGATTTTTAAAATTCCATTAGGGTGCGATCCGTCCAGCCCACTAACCCCATCCGCCAAGCATTACGTGGCCACAACGGTCCGCTGCTACGTGGCGGCATAAACATTGCCCCTTATTAAGTCCATCTTTGGAATCAGACTTAATTTATAATTCCAAATGTCTCTATGCTACAGCAGCGACCCTTCTATCCGCGCCCCGCTTCCCGCGGCTGACTTCTTTACCCCTAACGTTTATCATTCCTCCTAGAATCGATATGGACGGCTATATTTGTAACAGTCTAATACGACCAAAGACGACGACGATGATGATGATGATCTACATGTCGTTAGTTTTTCTTGGATCCACCACTCTTACACACGTCAATTGGACGCCTCTGTATTTTATTTCATGCTTAACTCGAAAATTGGGGGAATTTATTTTGTGCTTATTCGGCTTTTTCAAATATTCGTATTCGTATTCGAAAATCACATCACGTCGCAATGCTCGTTCCTTGTAAATAATGTTCGGAATAGACATTACTTTATGGAAAACTTAATGGGTGTGGTAGGAGGAGATGACGGGGCTGATTGTTGAGGCCTGTTGGAGACTGTGGGGGAGAGATTTCCTTTGGCGAATATAAAGTTAGCAAACAGGAAGAAAAGTATTTTTCCTCATAATGAATTCGGCATGCCTGGACAGAAAATCACTGTGATACCATTAGTTTTGTTTCGAAACTAAAGAGAAAACGTATCAATATTTAGATTATGATATCAGCATAAGATGTACCAAAACTATATGTCTATACTTAAGTACAGTCATACAGAAACAGGAACACAAAATAATTTGAAAATCGAATGATACTACATATATTAAATATCGAATCGAATTACAAATCGAATTTAAAATTCATATCGAATGATTATATTACGATTATCTAGCTCCTCTGCTTTTTTAAGGTCTTTAGCTCTGTATGAGATATAAATTTTAACATCATCCGGAGCTACTTCATATCGTATTATCAGACCGTTTCGCATTTTACTCCCCGGGACAAACCTTTCCTGAAATAATCACAGCCATTAAGTCGGAACAAAAGGTTATGGTCCATAAAGTTTTATAGGATGAGTTTATTTAATTTAAAATTTTTCTTTCTCGAAATATTATACACAATAATGTCTCTTTTTTTACAAATGAATTGTTTGCGAAAACCTTTTATAATACGAGCATTATCATGTTTTAAGGACGAATATTGTCCGATCCTTCCGTTGTTGCGAATAATGTTTTTCCTCCTTTCATGAGAGTAATGTCTCACGGAAGTTTATGTCATACTGTTGGCTTAAAATCCATAAAAATATGAAATGTTATGAAAATAATAATGAAGAAGATGACAGCAAAAGTCAAAACAATGACATGAATGAGGTTACGACGAATGATGATGATGATGATGATGACTTTGGCACTGACAAGGACACAACCACGAAAGAGTTGATAATAACAATATGATGGCGATGGTAATGATGATAATGATAATGATTATGGTCCAGATAGTGGTAAAAAGGATTACGGTTGCAGACATTATGCTGTACTTCACCGCAAGCTTTGTATGGTCAAATGTATGTATGTATCTCGAGTGGAAATTGTCAGTTTGGTATTATTGTTGTTGTTGTTGTTCACTGTACCAAAAACCACTGGCACCAAAGCTTATTGTTTCATTAACCGTAAAGTCTATACGACTAAAGGATTACAGCACAAAAACAGCTTTTCAATTTTATTAAACATCTTTAACTAAGTGTTGGGAGAGGGAGAGGGAGAGGGAGAAAGAGACCGTCTCTTGGTGATTTTTGGATAATCTTTGCTTAATTAAACAATTTTTGCTATTAAAGTATTAAAACTCTCTTCAAATTATTCTCATGGAAACGAAAAAGGTCCCCAATAAAAAATTAAGAGTAAAACATTATTTTCGCTTCACTCTATTAACTTCCGTTTCCGTTTCTGATTGACTTTATGGTTACCATTAATTTGACTTCTTATTGTTTGGCAAGAGTGACAGACGAAATCGAATGGATTGAATGGCGACGACCTTTTCAAACACATACGCACACGTCTTCTCTATGAAACGGCCTCCTTAATTCTGCCGCTTGTGTGCTCTCTGGTTTATAGATATTTATTTTGTCACTCTTTCTCTTATAAATTTCTTTGCTTTTCTTCTCTTTTTATGGTCTGCACTCCAACAGTCCAGCAGCAGTTAAGAGAGTAATTGAAGTTTATCGATTTACCATCATCTCAAGAAAATCACATTTGGCAAATTTTCTTATGGTTTGAGAGGGTGGCGAAGGGAGAGGGGGTGCAGTGAACCCAAATTTTCTAATATCTAAAACTTAAGGAGCATTTAGGGTCAATTTGATTGTTCTTTATGTCATCAAAAGAGCAGCATTTACGACTTCTCTGTCCGAGCGACATTTTTCCACCAAAACATAATAATGGCCTTCGGTACTTGTGACCAATAATGGATTTTTAGCAGAAAAGAAAATGGTGAAGAAAACTATTAGGTCGGTGTGAGTAGACCTCAAGTGAAACTGGTCGAAAGAAATTGAAGAAGAAAGAATGTGCGAATTAAGGCACAATTACTTCAGGAGATCCATCAATTTCTTACTCTCTCTCTCTCTCTCTCTCTCTCTCTTTCTTCTCTCGAATGATTCAAAAAAATTTCGGAAATGGTAATAGCAGTGGCGAGTATATAGCCTTGGCTTTGGGGGAGTGAACACATTTTGAGTGGTCCAAAGTCATTTTAACTGAGAAAATTTTGGCAGTTTTGATGATTAAAAGCAATAAATTCAAAAATTAATGAAAACATAAGGAAAATATAGTAAAAAAAAAGCAAGAAAGTTACAAATTTTTTAGGAAACCTTTAATTTTTCCTTTTCATTTCTTCTTTCAGGGCAGGTCCTCAGGTTGAATGACAATAGAATTGTCAATTGTAAATTGAATGACAATAAGAGACCTTTAAGTTTGATAAATTAATTAATTAATTTATGTGAGATAAATTTCACAGCTTAGTTAAGGTTTTCATAAGGACGTATGGTATCGAAGACCCAAATGAATAAATTAATATTTATTTTATAACACGATTTCTGAGTATACCATTTTTATAATGACACGATATCATCCATTAAAAAGCATATGGCTCTTCTTTTGGTGTTTTACAGTGGAATGTTTTCATATGCGTCCTCTTTCAATGCGTCCTTTTCTCCCTTATTTTCATCATAAAGCTTTCTTTATTAAGATTCGACTCGTTTAACTGAAGTACTGATTAATTCTTAAGTTTCCATCATTTTAAATATGTTTAAGTACTTTAACACGATGCGTTACTTTAGCCCGAGGTGCCAATAAAAAATTCTAGGGTTCTTAATTCAATTAACAGCTGTTTCCGCTACTTTGAACATAAGTACAACGATCCCCCCTCACTCCTTACCCGTCATATTTATTTTCTTTGTTACTCCTTTGCTGCGTCTTTTTCCTAATTTTCCCCCCAAAAATCACAAGCAGCAATAGTTAAGTTTTAATGTTGTTAAAGTTTAAAATTTAATGATCGGTAATAAAATGAGAGTAACAGAATGAAAAAGAGACTGAGAGTAACAAACTGTATTTAAAGGAGAAGGAGAGAGAAAGAAGCAGACAGTGGCAAAAAGGCACAAAACTGCAGCTTGTGCCTATGATGACTTCCAATTTAATTATTAATCGGCAGCGGCAGCAGAGAAGGAACCATTGTTTTTTTTCGTGATCGCGAAAATCATTCCTCCAGAGAAAAACATCAAACGAAGCGAAATGATTTTTACAAGCATCAAAAGACCGACAAAAATTGCAAATTCTGTTAAAGAAGTTGTTGAAAAACTTTTAAAAAGTAATGGCAGCTTCGACTGCGACCCTTATTCCTACTCTTTCTTACGTACACCAATCCGATTACTTCATCACTATCAAACCATTTCCTCCTTTAGATGGCTGCCAGCCATCAAACTCTGAGCTCAACGCTAACGCTAACGAGCTGAACAGCTTGAGACTGTCAAACGAACACTTAAACAAGTTGTGAACTGAAACAACAACAACAGCAACAACAACAAATTCGGAGTTAAATAGAACCTACATAAACTAAAAGCAGCTCTAGCCAACCACTGAAGCATATTCCCGGCGGCACCGTTCAAATTGAGCGTAATCAAAACTAATTAGTTAGCGTCGTATACATTGCGTTACACAGTAGCCGCCAAGCGACAAAATCTTGACGCTGTTCGGTGTCGGTATCGGTGTCGGTGTTGGTGACGGCGTCGGCGATTTGGAATAATTTTGAAAAATCGCTTTTCTACAATTTAATCAAGAAAACAATTTTTCCCAACTATTCACAATGCGTTTGACAGAAATCGGCAAAGCAAGAAACCAAGTAAAATAAGAAAATAACGTTGGCAACTCCAACGTAGGAGGAGAGGCACGGTGAACCTTAACCACTCTCTCTATCTTTCGCTCTCTTCTGAGAAAATGAATGATGTAATGAACGAAATGAAGTAGATGGAGTGGATTAAGAACAACAACAACAATAACAAAAAAACCATCAACAAAAACTAACTGAATTTTATGCTCATAATAAATTCTAGTTTAAATATTTTTAGATAAATTTAAGCCGATACGAAAAAAGGGGGGGAAAAAATTAATCAGTCTGAAAGATGATGATGAAGGGTGGATCGCGTGGTGAAGGACGGCGTGATGCTAGTCACTCCTACTTTTAGGGTGTGGTGATGTGGCGGCGTCTTAGAGACGCCAACCGATAATCAACAATTGAGTTGCGTTTATTTTAATCTAAATTGATTTTTGAAAAATGAGGCAATTACTGATTGAGGTTATTTTGGTTTGTTGAGGTATAATTTATTGTTGTTGTCGTTGCTTTAATGCGGCTGTCATTTTAGTAAATGTCATTTCGGTGCGATGCTTCCGTGTACATATTACCCAAAGGAAGGAGTTAAAGCTCTCCATAAAAATCGCAGCAATTCCACTGAATTGATTCAATTAAACAATAAACATAATAAGAGAAAATTATTTGGAAGAACTAAATTTTTATACAATACTTTTATGGCACTCGCTACATTTCAAAACGTTCAAAACAAGTACAAAAACAAAACAAAATTCCACGAAACAAATTAAAAAAATCAATTTCTTGAATTCGACTTTTTTTAGCTCAATTAACTTCAGAAACAATTGTTTCTGAAACAAACAAGAACAGGACAAAGCAGCAGCAGAAAATCAGAAGAGCTGTGGCGAGGCGTGGGGTGGAGGGAGACGTCACAAAAATAGCCAACACTTCCTGTAACTCGTCATAGAGACTGTCTGTCTGTCGTCTGTCTCTTCGGTCGATTTAAACATTTGTCAAGGATTTGATTAATTGTCATTCAATGACGTTATTTGTCTTTGTCTACCCTTCGCTGTTTGTCATGTCTCTTCTGGCTGACTCTTCTCCACAGTCTCCACTGCTTTTGGTTAGTTGTCTCTCCGTCTCTCTGCTTTCCGCAAAACTAGACCGTCTGTATCTCGCCGTTTGTCTGTGTTTCTTGTCTAGCATTACTTCTTTTATTTGTCCCTTTCCTGGTTGTCTCGCTCTCGCCACTTTTGTCTCGTCTCTATACTGTTGTCTATTTGTCTGTTTGTGTCTATTGTGTCAATTTAACTGATGTTGAAGCGTAACAGATGTCGCCACAACAAAAGTTTTGTCTGCTTCCTTCTATTTTGTAATGTTCCGGTAGCAAAGAAAAATAATTCATTGTCAGCGAACATGTTGGCCACGTTGATCGGTCGCTTGGTCTGTCATGTTGTAAAATAAATGACACGATAGTCAAAGGAAAACAACAACAAAAGCAACAACAACAAGAACGACTTCGAAAACAAAATTTATCCACCGAATGTTACTAACAACAAACAATAACTGCAGCAGCAGAGACAGCGATTTCTAGCAATATTTTAGGTAGATCCCAATGGCGATAGCTGGGTGTGATCCATTGGGGGACGGGGGGAAAGGAGGAGGGGTTGCCGAATAACAAGGATTTGTTACTTGTCAAATAGACAGCAGGAGTAGCAGCAACACGACAAGAGCAACAGCAACAGCTGTCGTCAAATTTAATAAAAAGTTTTTTTTAAACATTTTAGAGAAATCTACCAGTAGAGATATTGGCTTAAATTTCACTTTAAACGACTACAACTTCTAACGAGAGACGAGAGCGCTCAAAAATTTTGTTGTTGTTGGGATCAGTGCCAAAAATAACAGCAGCGAATTGTTGTTGTTTTTTCGCGCTGATCCCAACAACAACAAAATTTTTGGCCACTCTCGTCTGGTTTAGGAGTTGTAGCCCTTTAAAGTTTGGAAATTTACCGCCTATATCTCCTAAACTATAAAACTATGGGGATAATATAGATACCGTTGTGAAGGTATTAAAAATATATTTCATTTATGCTAAATAATATTTCGTAGAAAATCGTTTAATTTTGAAGAAAACTTTAATTATAAATTTTTAGTACCATTTTTTTGCATTCAAAAAATTTTTTCTTTGTGAAATGTATAATTAACCCATATAATTAAAGCAATATTTAGAAAGCCAAGGTTGTTAGCTTTTCAGACATATTTTTTTCACCCAAATCGGTGCAGGTTTTGAAGAGAAAATGCATTGAAACAAGATAACAAGACAACGAATAGAACAAATATGTATGGACGTATGAACGTATATGTATGAACGACGATTATACATACGCGACTTGGATTTAGTTTCATTATAGAAACTCTCTATACTTATATAAAAGGTTATCTGGAGCGTACACTATACTATCGCACCTTTATACGACGACGGCACAACGTCAATAAATTCGCAAAGACGTTGATAAAAAAGGCTTTAAGACACCTTCGTAAACAAGAAAACGTTTTTTTAAACTTTTTGTGAGCCCCTTCTTCATTCCTTCGTTCCACCCTTCTTTCCTTCCTTCTTTCTTTCCTTCCTTCCTTCCTTCCTTCTTTCCTTCCTTCCTTCCATCCTTCCTTCCTTCACGTTGTTAAGACTGATAAATGCTTTTTGCGCGACACCAGCGGCAGTAAAAGTAAGATTTAAAGAAAACAAAATGGCAGCCACCGACATCCGATGAGAAAACCAAAACGGGAGCCAGTAAAAAGGCGTGAGCAAGCGACGAAGGGGGTGGAGAATTGCTGTAATTTTTTGAAAAGAAGAAATTAAAAAAAAAACCATTTCAACTGACGTGCTTGAATTTAAAGAAGATGAATCGCTACCGCAAGCTGCTGTCGCGTGAAAACCAGGCTGTTGTTGCCCTTTTTTAGTAGCAATGTGCCACACCCATCGGAGTTTCAAAGCAAACGTGCACCATTTTCAGCGAAAAGTTTTACGAAAAGTGTCACAAAAGCAGTTGAAAGTTGGTGACTCGGTGGCAATCAGGAGAATTTTAGAGTGGTGAAGTTTAAATCCTTTGGCAACTTCAAAGGATATGAAGAAGAAAAAAAACGAAAAAATAAAAATGTATCGTAAAAAAGAAAACCCGATAAAAGTCAATAAAAGCAGAACAAACCAAAAAAAAAAAAAAACTCACGAAGGAAAGCTGCTATTTTGGAAAATGGGTTAAGCAATGTCGAAATTTTCACTTAAAACATTTATTTAATTTTTCAAATTAAATATAAAATTTATTTAAAATATAATCAATGAAAATTGAAGATAAATGAAACAAAAACCACAATAATTTAATGATTTATTTTCAAATTTAAGTGTTAGCATGCGTATTTTGTTGTTGTTTTTTTTTTCGTAACCATTAAAAGCAATTAATTTAAAAATAGAAAAAAAAACATATTAAAACCATGGCGTTCTTATTTTAATGACCGCTTTTGCCAAGCGTCAACATGTGTCGATAACAAATAACTTTGCAACAAGGTGGCAACACTTGATATTAATGTTCTCTTGATAAATTGAAAACAAAAAAATAAAATAAAAAACCGGCATGAGAGCGCTAATGATGTGCCTCCAAAAGAGGCATTTAACCTCTTCTGACCGGCTGGCATCCACATTCCAACAACAGCAATGAGAGGAGCGCGCCTTCTGTCGGAGTTCTCTGAAAATTTCACACGACACGCTTCGTGTGCGTTCCTCGAACTTTTTTCGTTTTTTTTTCTGATCAATTTTCAAATGTAATAAATAAAAATTTCAATAAATAAATTAACAGCTTCTGCTCTTACTCTCTTTTGGTCTCTTGACGCCGGCGGCATGAAAATACAGTACACTCACAGTTACGTGAACAACCATCCATTTATCTCGCGTGAATTATGGTGAACATTCGACTAAAGTGGAAATTTTTTTTCCTCCTTATTTATTCTAAACAATGTGTACTAAAAAAGTGAAAAAACTAACAGTTTAAACAAATTTTCTGGCAAGTTTAAAACCAATTCATTAAAAAAAGTTTTCTCTTTACAATTAATTTTCGTTTTTATTTGGAATAATTGTTTATTCTGAGAGTGTTTTACTTACTTACTTTTCTGGTGTAATTTGTTTAATAATAATATATTTTATTAAAAACCATTGTCCATTTAAGCCATGAAACTGTTGGACATAATTATATAAAAATCTATTTAAATTATTACAGAATTCATTTATTTTTAATCGCACAATTTGTTTCATGTTAAAATTACGTTTTTCTGTGATATAAAAATGATTTATTTAAATGTTATATTAATGATTTATTATTAATTTTTGATAATAATTTCTAGTAATATTTATAACAAATACTTTAAGAACAGTCATTACCAATTTTGAGTTATTTTGTTGGTTAACGTTATTGCGAGTATACTGTATGTTGAAAAATGAAAAATCCTCTCGCATTAACCCTTTGCTGCCTGTCAGTGAGCATGTTTGGCAAAGCGTTTGACTTCATGATGGTTGATTTCTACAAACGCATGAACTGAGAGGCTGAATGACTGACAAACTGATGGATTGATTAGTTGAAGCAAATGATTTTGTGGAGCGTTATGATTTGTAAAGCAAATGTTTAAAGCTTTTGAAATTGAGCACAAGCTAATGAGTTGTTGTCGTCGTTCTTATTATTGTTTTTTCGAGATTGATTAAAATGATTTTAACATCCGCATCATCACAAACCCACCACCCCGCCCTCTTCCCCCCCATTCCTTCCATCTACCCGCCGAATCATTAAGCGTTTCCTGCAATGCGATGATGATGATTTTGCTGGCGATTCTGTAGAGCTGCTGCTCCTGTCTGTTGTTTTTTTTTTTGGTGTTCCAAAAGGTGCTGCTTTTGTTGTTGTCCACGCCTCCACGCAGGTCCCTTTTTTCACTGCCGCGCTCTCTTTGCTGTTCTCTGCTCTCTGCTGCTGCTGCTGCTGTTACTGCAGCCAAAGCGTCGCCATTTTAACCCATTAATCAATCGATCATGGCTGCAATTCATTGCAGATGCTTATCAAAGACTCACCAGCAGTAGCAGTAGCAGCAGCAGTCGCTGCCTTGTTTTTTTTTTACTTATCATTTCTCATTTTTCAATTTTTTTTTTCTTCTTATCGGTTTTTTTTATTTACGTTATTTATTTATTTATTTATGACTTTTTTTTAACTTCAATGGAAATCCATTGTTATGCTTGTAACAGCAATTGTTGTAAATGTTGTTGTTGTTGTTGTTGCCTATCAGTTGCAGCTGCACAACAAGCTCACGATTTACGATCTTTCAAAATGCTATTAAATTTAATTGATACCCAAAAAACGTTACAAAAAAAAAAAAACGCGACATACAAAAACAACCCGCTTCAAAAACAACAACAAACAGACAACAACAAACACTAAAAGGAAAATATACTCTCCTCCATGTCAATGAAAGTAAAGTGATATTTAATAACATGTTGCATGCACTGTGTCACATACTGCCTCGTTGCTGCCGGGTCACACCGCCTAAAAGTAGGCTTCATTAATTATTTGTTATTATACCGTTAAATCCTTGATAATAGCAAAACAAAAAAAAAAAACAACGAAAGACAAACAAAAACCCATCAAGGGCCTCTTCGTATTCAAACATCATCGTCATCATCATCTTCTCATCGCCGCCACAAGCACCATCCAACCCATGAACCATCATTAACAGCCATCAGCGACATAATCAACAACATTTATGCCACCTTCATCATCATCAACATTATCAGCTCCTTCTTTATATAGTTACTGCTGCTGAGCTATTGTTTTGAACCCATTCGTATCCATTGCGAAATCCATTCACGTAAAATGTTAGCAAAATTAATGTTCACGTAAAATTATAAAAAAAAAATTAAAATAAAAAAATTGATTAAAAAAGAAAATTAATGAAGTTGAATATAATTTACTTTATGTATATTTTCATTTCAAAAAGGTGTAGGTACTCGTTTAGGTACGAGCGGGCAATAATGGGTTAAAATCATTATTATATGAGATGTTGCTGTTTTTGCAGTCGCTTTAGTTGTTGTTGTTATTTGTATTATTATTGTTATTATTATTATTATTGTTGCTGTTGTTTCATTGTCACAATTGCTGTTTTTGTTATCGAATTTATTAGCTCTTGTTCGTCGTTGTTGTTATTGTTGCTTACGTTATCGGAAAATGTTACCATTTTTCATGCTTATCATTTATTCATAACTCTTTGCTGTTGATTTATTAGCTCCTTGTAGCGTGTGTTGTTTGTCATTTGTTGTTGGTGTTGGTTGTTGTTGTTGTTGTTTTTTCTGTTGCTGTTTTCCTTGTAGTTACATTTAGTTGCTATTGTTTTTTACTGTTTATGTTGTTGTTGGACTGTTGGAGTGAGAAGAAGCTGGAGTGTAGCCTGAAATAAAGTGCAGCGAATCCATGAAGGACCATCCCGATAATTTATCAGTCACCGCCTCGAAGGTGTAAAAATGGGACGATGATAGTGATTATGACACTCATAATAAATATTGCGCAATTTTTAACTAATTTTTCATTCAAATAATGACAATCATGATAATAAAAAAGTGCGGATAATAGTAACGATACTCATTCTAATAATGATGATGACTATGACGCTGACGCTGACTATATTTTGAGTCTTGAAGCGAGAGGGACGGTTTTTCATGCCCTTCCAAAGAAGTTTCCTTCTCTTTGTTTTCACAAATTGAGAAAAAACCTAGAAAAAGGTTTTTAAAAAAAACAAGCTCTTCTCAATAAATCAATAATTCAATAACTCTTCTCAATAAAATAAAAAAAAAACCAGAAAATCTTGAAAAATGATAACAAGCTACTCTGATGATGATAACAAGATATTCCAGATAGAGAAGAAAAGAAAAGGAAGCATATCATGCAGGGATCACCTCTCCTCACCTCTCCTCACCTGCTGCTACTACCAAGCTTCTTCAGTTTTCTTATAAATTTTAATATTTTGTATTTTATCAAAACTTCTTGATAAAGAAAAACTCAAATATATTCAAAGCGAAAACGGAAAGTTTAAAAGTAAAAGAACAAAAATTTCAGGACAACAAAGTAAGGAAAGATAAGAATAAGACCAAAAAAATTAAAAAGCTTTGTATCGCATGGAAAGAAAACTTAATCGTGGTTAACACAAAATCCAAAAGAAAATGAACACGCAAAAAACACAAAATCCAAAAGAAAATGAACACGCAAAAAAGGCGTCTTTCTTTACCGAAGACGCTGAAAGAAAGAAAAACAGTACGGAAGAGAAGAAGGGTGTATGGGGAAAACGCGGAGAAGGGCAAAAAAGAATGGAAAAAAGAAGAAAAAAATCCGAGAGGAAAAAGGGATTTCTGCGAATTCAATAGAGATGACACCAGGAATGAGAGGAGAGAGAGAGAGAGAGAAAGAGCGCAATAAAAAGTAGTTACAGGACGAAAAAAATAAATTATTAAAAAATTATATACAAAAATTCACCTAAAATCTTTACAAAATTGACCGAAAAGTATCAACAAAAAAATCAACACATTTCTATAAACCATATTTCGCTTCAAAGGAGACAGACCAAGAGATTCGATTCTTTCCTTTTAATTTTTGTAAAAGAGGAAAAATCGAAAGAGTAGGTGTGGCAGTGAGTAGAGTAATTATGAAATAAAGTCAAGTCAAGTTTATTTAAATGATGATGATTGCAAAAAAATCAATGTTTATTCAAGCGAAAAACAAAGAAACGATTTTTTTAAAAACAGCAAAAAACCAACAACCAGCTAAAATCAAGTAAGTGCATACTTTGTATATTCAAGTTTGTAAGTTATGATTAAGTCAAACCTTCAACCTGGACTTTATATTCTTTGCTCTTTCATTCCACAACTCGCTCTAAAATTCGAGTCCAACATCCAACGAAGTCCAACAGAAAAGTGCATAAAATTATGAAAATCAACAAACCGGCAAAGTTAAATAAAGCTGTAGCGCTATTGCAATCAGAATTTAAACTGATTAGCTACCTTCCCCTTCCATACTATACCCCTACACACTATATCCCTTCATACTATATCCTTCCATACTAGTCCCTTCCAATCTTCAAGTCTTCACCAGACCCATCTCTTCGATCCATTTAGTTTAAGATTCCTTCGTCAGGGCAGTGCCATTTTTTTTTCATTAATTTTGTTGCGTTCTTCATTCCTTTTTCATTATATTATTCATTAGACTGAAAGTTTTCTTTAAACGAATTTTCGTGAGATATTTTTTAAATGAAGTTTTGTAAATAAAAAGCTTCCAGCTAAAGAGAGAAAAAGAAAAATATGTCACAATTTTATGTCACAACAATTTTTCTTTGAAGAATTATGAAGTTAATTTTGTTTAGTAAAAATCGTGAAGAATTTAAAAAGAAACAAAAAGTAAATTTAACAAAAGAGAACATTTTGCAAACCTTGCAACACGTTGCAGCCCTTTTGAGACATACCCACATATAGACACCTTTAAAAAGACTATACCTTTCAAAATTATTATGCCCATCCAAGACGATTTCAAACCAGTTTCTTTATATGCAAAAACCTTTTGGTACATTTTTCCTGAAAAGTTTTTTTACTTTCTGCAACAAATCAAATGATTTACAATAATCCTGCTCTGCTGAGAAAGATTGCAAATAGATAAAGATTTATGAATTTAAGCTATTTTCAGCATAACCTCCACAAAAAAAGAGAACGGATTGAAAATCCATTCTTTGGAATCCATTCGTATTTTAACACAAAGCGATATTGAAAACGCGTCAGTCTGTCGATAACTACTTCCTTCCGAAACCTGATGAGGATGGTGCTGTCTGTCTATCTGTCTGTCCGTTTCTCCATTTGTCTATGTTCTGCTTTACTTAGTCTTTGTCTTTCTACGTTTATTCGTGGCGTCTGTTTGGGATGACTTCAAGTTTCGACGCTTTGTTTGTCGGAAACCCGGAAGCAACCGCCTCTTCTTCTTCTTTGCACCCACAAAGGACTCCTTCCTTGTACCTGCAAGTATATGATGAACAACAAACGAACAACAACAATCGATAATCGTATCCGCTGAATCTTTATGCGAAACAAAAGAATCATTTAAAATGTCCGAAGATGATGCGCGTTGCGTGCGCGTTGGCGGAGCGTATCATCATCAAGAAGCACGCCACCGCGCCCAAGACGGACATACACACATACAACCAAAGAACATAAAAAGTAACCTCAACAGTAACTAGCGGCGACTGGCGACTACTGCGGTAGCTGCTTGGTGAATTCGCACACAAAGGTACTGCTCCCGCCAGAATATGTTCCCAATAAATTTGATGCGCCATGCGTCCGTCGTCCGGCCGTACGTACATACGGAGACGCGTAGCTGTTATTCGATACGGACGTTACGGATCAAGGCTACTTTTTCAGTGAAGTTAGAGCGCGAATGGTTTCGCTGAATCAGCAAAGATGTTGGAAAAAGGAGCAGAACGAACACTGAAGGGTAGTGAGGGCAGGAAGAGGGGGTGATGTACTGGTGGTGACGACGGTGCATACAGAAATGTGCTTGAAATGTCATTAAAATTGCTCGTAATAAATCAGATGAAAGCATGTTTCAACATAACCTCATTTCATGGTCGATGAGTTCGAATGCAGTGGCAGCAGCCGGATCAGCAGCAGCCGCAGCATTGGCCGAGTAAAACAGAAGCAATAACAACAACACCAACAACAACCTTAGTCTTCGAATAAACGCACACGGCATGGTTTTAGGTTTTTTGTTTTTTTTTTTCAGTGGTTTTCCATTTTTTCCCCTCTCTTCTCTTCTCTTCTCTTTTCTTAGCTGTTTCTCTCTGGTACTCTCATTATATTTTTCTGCATGTTGTTGTTGCAACAATGATATCTTTCTGAACAATTTGGATTGTTGCAAGCAGCAACTTGTAAAAAGTATAAACCCAGCAACAATAATCCCTTTGTTGTTGTTGTTGTTGTTGCTCTTGTTGTTGCCGCTTTTGGCGTTTTTTTAGTTTATTTATTTTTATCCGTTTTTTTTCTGGAAAATCGGGTAACATTATCAAGCGGCGAATTTGAACAAATTCGCTGCAGCTACTTTGTAATCGTTGTTGTTGTTGTTGTTGTTGTTGTTGCATTGTTGTCTCTGCCACATTTTTAATGTGTTTGCCAAGCATTTTCTACGAAAAAGACTCATTTTCGTATTTCGTATAATGATTTCAAAAAAGAAAATGTATTACTTCTTCCTTGTTGTTGTTGTTGTTGTTGTAGTTGTTGTCATTGTGGTATTGTGCTATTCTTGTTATTGTTCTTGATCTTATGCTTATAATCTTTAACTTATGCGTACAAAGAGCTTCTATAAGATCAAATCGTATGCAAATGCTTTAAAAATAATTGAATGAACACTATTTTTTTTTTTTAGTTTTATGACTTTTTAGGGTTTATTAAAACATTTTACAGCATAAATCAGTTAATATACATACATATAAAAATGCACCCAAGTCCTTTTTTACACGATGTTTGATTGATTGAACGCGATTGATTAATTTAATACAGTGCAAGAAAATGCAAGAAATTAACCGTTAATGTTTAGTAAACATATAGTATATATCTCAGGCATATAGTTATTAATTACATGAGAGGCATATAGTTATTAATTACATGTAATTACATTACATTACAACCTCGCCATTAAGCCATTAAATGACCACAAAGCAAGTTACAGCTGTTCATGCTCGATGAAGATTAACCACGGATTAAGAACAATAGATTAACTTAAGAATCAAATTAGCCTCAGGTTGATTTGTAGACAGATTCGACTGTTTTGAAAGTTCGTCTCTGCGTGTAACTGTGTGTGTTTGTGTCTGTGTGAGCGGATGTGTTTAAAGCTGAAGTCATTGTGTGTAACCATTAACAAATTTTAATGGCGTTTTAAATTTGTTGTTGTTCGCTTCTGTATGTTACTATAATTAAACCATAACAACAAGAATTTTAATAAGAAAAAAATTTTTTTAATAATATCCTTCATCCTTGGCAGCTGCTATCCACAATCTGGGAGGAAGGAAGGAAGGAAGGCTAACCTCTAACGAGGTTGTTTTTTAATGAGAATACTGCGAATAATTTCAAGCTAATTCTAATAACGGTAATGCATTCGAGAATGATGCATCAGATGGTCTAAAGTCTATTGTTGTTGTTGTTGTTGTTGTTGTTGTTCCAATTACTCTCTCGTCTGTTTAATTACGATCCGGAAATTATTGAAGCGTGACCAAATTACGTTTATAAAACCCTTCTTTCTTAACCTTCTCTTCCATTTCGCGGGAAAGAGATACTGTTGATGTTGTTGTTGTTGTTGATGTTGTTGTTGTTGTTGTTGTTTTTGTTGTTGTTCGCTGATGATGTGATTGTTCCAGTGATGTTATTGTTGTTCGTTGCCCTTTGTTGTTACTTTGCATTTACTTCGTTGTTGTTTTTGCTTGGTCGTTTGTTGTTATTATTGTAAGAGTTGTATAATTATGCAAATTGATGAGTAGAATCTGTTGCAACAACAACAACAACAACAACAACAACCAACCCAACTAAACCAACAACAACTCTCTCTCTCTCTCTCGTTAAGAAACTCTCAAAACGAAAGCAGAACTTCAGCTTGGTTGATTGCTCGCGGCGGTTGAACATTGTTGAATTTGGTTTTGAATGGAGGAAAAGGAAAAGGAAAAAGAAGAAGAAGAGTGGAGGAAGTAGGGCAGAAATGGAAGAATTTTCATTTTTAAATTTTATTTGTATGTACTAAATTTTTTGTGTGGTAAACAACTTTTGCAAACTTTTTTCGAAATTATACGATAAATGAAAAAGTTTCACACATTTCAGAAATCTAAATGTTAATTACTTCAGTTTGATTTTAATTAATTTTAATTGATTTTAATAATTTTGTTAATTAATTCAGTTTGATTTTAATATGAATAAACTTTAAAAGAACAACGAGGCTGAATTAAAAAATCTTCTGGTTAAAAAATAAAAGAAATGCTATTCTCAAAAGAGTAAGCAAACATTTATTAAAGTTTGTGAGTTTTCTATTCACAAAACCCATACAACCACACTTCTTCCTTTGTGCTGCGAAAGCCTCTTTGCGCACGTAATCGCCCGCCATCTTGTTTGCATTCGAATTAACCTTAACTAGAAGAAACATCTGCAGCGTTGCGAACTTCATTTCGTCATTCGCCATCAGAGACACAACGACCGAAACAACAAAACCAAAAACAACAATAACAACAATCACTACCGCCACCAACATCACATTAACAGCATTAGAAAAGGTTAAACAACTCAAAATAAGAAAAAGCAAGAAGAAAAAAGCAATGAAATAAAAATGAAAAACTTATAAAAATATGAAAGAATTACGATTAACCCATTAACGAGCGTTATAGCCAAGCAGGTACACACACCTCAATTGAAAACAATTGAATAGCGCAGAGCTTTTAAGCTTTATCTACTGCGCTTAGAAGGAAAAAGTTATTCTGAATTATAAACATGAAGGAAACTTGAAAACAAAAATAGGATTAACGAACCTTGAAGGATATACAAAATGTTTAACTGTATTGTACTTTAATTTGTTTCTCATAAGTAAGATTAGAAAACTTGTACTTAGCGTAGTTTGAGTATGGGCACGAATGGGTTAAAAAGCTTATTTCCTTTTGCACTGCATGCGCAGACTAAGCTTTAGAATTCTTACAGCAGAAAGCAACAAATAGTATCAGTACTTTAGGCAACGATTGCAACTCTCAGCATATGTTTACGTTTGATAAGCGGCACGTACACCGTTACATGCACAATCACATGCACCGTCACGTACTTGTGCATCATACGTAATATGCAGGATTCAAATAAGGAGCCCAAAGACGTTGAATAGGCCCGAAGGCAGTCAGCCATGATGAATTCAGCCAATAAACGTATACACTGTTAACATGAAAATGCAGAAAATAAAAACCAAAGAAGGAAGACGTACTTGAGACGCAATCACAATCACAAACTTTCACAATTCATTTTCGTCCTCATCCTTGAGCCTCTCGAGATAAGCCTGGAATAACGTACATATGTATGTGTTTACTTATCGTTACTCTGGCAGGACCCTCATGAAATTTTTGATGCGATAATGCGTTAACATAGCGTGCCGTTACGTCATTTCTAACTCTTATACTTGTACTTACTTATTCTTACTCGGCTAATCAGTATATATGTATGATGACGGTAACCTACGGTTTTGCTAAAACGTACCTGCAAAGAAAAAATTGCAAAAAAATATGAGTTTACATTCGCCTTTTCTTTAAGTAAATATGTATAATTTTTATGGTACTAACGATTTAGAGACCTTTAAGTAAGTAAGTAATTAAATTAAGTAAGTAAGATCTAACTAAAGTAAGACCTTACAGGTAGACTAAAGAGTTTCCGAAAAAGGGCAGAGCCCTTGAGCTCTTCAGTTTAATAAAATTCCCAAAAAATTTCTCTAATATTTCGTCGTATGGGTTCTTTGATACTTAAGTTTACAGAAATTTCATCTTAATTTTTAAATTCTTTGCACTTTCAAGAGGTACAATTAACACTGTTATACCATTAAGACTTCACAAATATTCTAATCTAGTGTCTAATCTAAATATTCTAAGTAATAAAAGTAATCTAAGTAATTGTAATCTAGGGTATAAATATCCAAATAAACCTTAAGAATGCAAAGTTTTCTCTGTTAAATGCTATGTCAAAGTTCTGTATTTAGATTTATTCTTTCTAATTTTTATAATTTATAATTAATTCTTTGAGAAATCGTTTAAGCAAAAATCTTTAAGAATTATTAGTGATTTCTTTTTATCCTTAAAATTTAAGCCTCAAAGATATAGAGAAAATTCTGACCGAGAACACCGATAAACTGAATAGAGTCTGCTTACAAGCTCCTTTCGAGGCTTAACCTTAAAATTTCTGACTGTTAAAAAAAGCACTCCATATAGAGTACTTTTTTGCAACAACTCCTTTCAAATTTTCCACAAAAGATGCTTTCATTGTAGCAGTAAAAAAATATTGACATTTAAAATTCGGCAGTCGGTGTTTTATAAGGGCTTTCAGGCTAAGCCTGCCCTTCTTTCGTACTTGTACCATACAAAATTGTGCTCCTTCCAACCGCAATATTATGGGACAAACAGCTTAATAAAATCCAATAAAAATTCAAGTACTCTTTCGCAAAATATGTCAATATTTGGATTGCTGGCGAACCGCTCCAGCCATCGTCCGCAACATGGAGTGCGTCATCAAAACGGTTCTCATAACAGTTACCGTATTACTCTCGTCGTATTGAAAATGCGACGAAGTGGTTAATGGGCCGCGAGGGTGAACTCTCATGAAATCGGTTGCTTTCGTCGCAAATGGTTCAGTCTTCATTCAAGATGGTTTGGAAAGGATAACGTTGTAGACTTCGTCAGAAGCACGCGCGCACCCGAAAAAACATTGAAAACAACTGCAAATGTCAAAATTGCACTTCGAATGAATGCACTACTACACAAATCAGAAGCAGAAGAAGAGCAGTAACAGTTAGTGACACTTAAGAGTAACAAATTTGGCAACATTGAAAGAAACTACTCGTAGAGAGACATTACGAGAAAGTACAGAGAAATGAAAAGCGACAAGGGACAATCGACGATGATCGATGTGGGATGATGTGAAGGTGTTGAAAAATGAAAAAAAAGAGGGGACGATGGGACAGTAACAAGATGATAGGAAAAGTGTTGGTAGTAATAACGGGTGCGCCATCTTTGATGTCGGTATGTACACATTGAATAACTTTATGATAACTTTATCATTTATTCGTGCATATCGTCGAAAATATCCACAAAGAATATTGCCGAAAGACTGTCCACGTCGTTTGGAATACGGCCAAGCAGTCACATACCGACATAAAAGATGGCGCACCCTATATTGGCAATAACGTTCACTACGTCAATATCGTTAAGGCTTCTTGAAGAAAGCAATTAATGCGACAATTATAATTGTATTTAAGTTGATAATGATGATGATGATGAGTATAATATAATATAATTACCGCTATAACAACTTTCAATAGTAGGAGAAGAAAATAGTAGGAGAATAGTAGGAGAAGAAAATAGAGAGACGCTAAGAATAAAACAAATCGTTTGGGGAGGACGCGGGAATAATTGTCATATGAAGCAGACCAAAAAAAAAAAGCGGCTAAATGAAGTAAGCATGAGATTACATAGAGAGAGTTTGTATAGAAAACTTTTAATGGCTAATTCCATTTACGGCAGAGCAAACAAAGACAAAGCCAACATGCAGTATCGAGAAAGTAGATTCAGAGAGCGACACATTCACCCACAACTAACACACAAAAGGTACAACAAATTATTAACGAGCTTTTTATGATCCTTGCAAAAGTTCTTCGGTAATGAAAAAAAGGAAAGCAATTAAAAGAAACTTTCAAATGATGTAGAAGTTATGGATCAACCAGATGAACGCGAACACATGAATACAACCAACCATCTACGCCCTCATAGTTACGCCAACAACAACAACAACAACAACATTAAAGTGTACGAGTGTAAGAATACTTCTGGAAAGAATAAAATTGTTAGTGTTGTTGGGGATAAACTCCGTCAACTTCCACTTTTTCGTCTTGCTTCATTCGTCTTTCTTCTTAAGATTAACAGAAATAGCCTTACATTCGGTTTTTGGCGCGCCGGTGTTTGCCGGAAAGTAGTAAAAATGGCACGAGCGGCAGTTAAAGACAGCTTCCATTTCATGCTAAAGCTCTTTCCAACTCTCTTTCTTTCTTTCTTTTCATCTGTATTTAATGGAAACTGAACGGTCAATACTTAGCGCTTTTAATGCTTAGACCTTAATGCTCAAAATGGAAGCGCATCCAAGCGGAGAGAACAGTTCTTAATGTCAGTTGAGGCAACTCAATAGTTTACGACTACTAACACGTGAGCAATTAGGGGCAGTATGTGTGTGTGCGTGGGTGCGAGCGTGTGTGTGTGTGATACTTTTGTGATGTGATACTTTATATCATAAACATAATCGAACACATAAAATGATTTAATACCATCAAAAAATAATATTAGTATTAAATACGTCGTTAAACGGAAGCGTTAAATCTTACATTATCTCCAATCTGCAAAGTTTCAGCTGATATAAGTCCGTAGTTTTGTCATAAAATAATCCTAACTTCAAAAGATATTATCGCCGATAACTCAGAATTTCTCTTTTAGTTTATTATTCCTTTTATATTATTATTTAGAGCATGAAATATAAAATTTTTCCAAACAATCTTTTACAGACGTCGGCAAAGACACCAGACCATAGTTTCGTCAAGATTTTTAATCAGTTGAATCCGAGTTCGAAATCGAATCCTTATATATATCACGAATATCACGTCGACCCCATCAAGTTTACGAGACCTCAGGATTCGGGGTATAAAGAACTATAGGAAAAGTATAAATTAGTTTCGAATTAGTTTAGAAAGAGTCACATCACAAAATTATTTTACACAGATTCCAAAACTTCGTATAACTCGAAATATTCAGCATAAAATTGTCCAAAAAATTTACTACATTGTTAATTCTTCTTTTCATAAAGTCTGTGGTACACAAGTACGCCTCTGTCAGACGACACACAAGTTACGTACGTACGCCTGACTCTAACGACTGCAATTCATTTCGACGAAAGTGTTGAAATGTACAAAATTCCCTTCGAAAAAAAAATCAAATGATTTTCTATTTTCTGGACGGAGAAGAAGACTATGGAGGAGTTTGATGATAAAAGGAAAGGACCCGACATAACTGAATGTAAGAAATCTACGAAACATCAACATACATTCTCAACGCTTTAGTGAGAAGAAAAACTTCCGAAATTCCAAACTGTTGTGGTCCAGCTTAGTGTCGTTCAGTGCACTTCCACTCAATACTATTCAATCCTGCTCAGTGTCGTCCAGTCCTGCCTGTTCTTCACCATCCGTTTGAATCGAGGATAGTAAGGAATTTGTTAAAAATTTTCCTGAAAATCCAAAGCTCTACGAGCTCTCTCGTATTGCACAATGTGTATTAAAGCATGAAGCCGGTCGGGACGGCAAAATTAGGGAGTAAGTAATGGATTGTGAGGTTTACAACACGTACATAGCAATACAGGAAACCCTCGATTTTTGTGGTACACAATTTTTTTTACTTGGATTTAACACAAAAGACGTAAAAGACTTCCGTTTGCAATAACTCGTCTCTCAGTTTAACAAAATCAAGTCCATAAAAGTGTTTGTTTGTTTCGTTAATTCATTTGTTGGTTCATCGCTGGATTCACTCACATTTGATTTGTGGAATGCGTTGATTTATTTCATAACTCATCGGTTGATTCGCTGATTTGTAGATTGATTTGCTTCATACATGTCTTGTTTATGCGTTGGTTCATTTGTGGATTCATTTATGAGTTCTGTTTTGAATTCATTCGCTGGTTGGTTTATTGCTAACTTTCGCGGTGATGCCATTTTTTAATTTATGATAGGCGCATTAATTTCTGTTTTTGTTGCTTCATTTGTTGGTTTTTATGAGTTCATTTTTCCTTCATTTGTTTAGTTCATTACTTGTTTTATTCACGCTGTCTCATTACCAGCCTCAAAAATTAACTCATGTTACTTTTCTTCGTTAGTTCATTGTCTAATTCATTGTTTAGTTCATTTTCTAGTTTATTTGTTGATTTTTGCTCCTTGATAAGTTCATTTCATTGTTCCGGTTTATAGTTCATTGTTCTTTGTTGATTATTTTGTTGATTTTTTCTTTGATTGCTTTTTGTATATATTGTTCAGTTTTCTGACAAATTCTTGGTATGTCTGTGCTTGATTTGTTTCTTGGTTTATTGGTCGGTTCGTGCATCGGTAACATTTTAAAGTTGGTATGTTCGTGGATTAGTCCATTGACAACAAAAACTATTTATGTCGAAAAACAATTTTGTACCACTGGACACAGTTTGAACCACAAAATCACCGGAAAAGGAAATGCGAACCCAGGAAGGATAAGAATATCATCAGCATCCTTCACGGACGTTAGAGCTACTGTATCGTTTTAACGTAAATAGACACAATGCATTTCTCAAGCATGCAGCCGACCGTGGTTGGCACCACAACGACAAAAGAAGACCATCAACCCATAAGGAGTAGAAAACCAAAGTCCAAAAACAAAAATAAAACAATGGTCTTGGGACCAACCATAGAAATTTCATTGAATTTTGTCCTCAACAAAAAAATAAATTGAATTGAGAGATAGACAGTCTTCGTTATTGAGTAAGAGAGAGAGAGAGGTCATAGTAAAGTGCGGTGGCGATGGTGCGGTAAGAATTTCTCGTTTGACCCAAATGAAGGTGATGGGAGAGAATATAATCAGCAGTTTAGCAAATAGAATCAGAAGAGAATAAACTTAACCCTCTTTTTACACTTTCCCAAAAAAAAGGATAATAATAACAAACAGTGACAGCAATCGTCCTACGTGTTCTTCAGCTCTTTCAAAAACTTTTATTATTCTCCTTGTTACCGCATTTCCATTAGAAAAGTTTAAGAGAAGAAAAGAAGTAAGAGCAGAGTTTTCCATCCCGTTTTTCATCTCTTTCTGGTGTTTCTTACTTCAAGTTCTTTATAAAAGTTGGTCTATTGTTTACAAAATTGATAAACCTCAATTGGTCTGGGCCAAAAGTTATGAATGTCCGTAAGTACCGTACAACGCTTCGATGCTTCAATGATGAGAAGAAATAAAAATAAAATATTTTCTCCTGGACATTGTGGCGTGGTGTTTCTCTGTCTCTGCACTATTACTATTTCTGTCTATTAGGTAGTTATTTATTTATTTATTGGCGACACTAAATTTTAGCTTTTATGGCCGAATTGCGGTTTGAAGCTTATAAATCTTTGGTTTGGTTTGTCAAGTTTAAAATTTATTTTAGGGCAATTAAATTTGTATGAATTGTTAGCCAGAGGAAGTCGTTCGTGGTTTTCAATAGTATCCAGAGAGGAAAAGGAGGACTAGAGATTGAGAAGATTTTAAACATTAATCTTTCATTAAAAGTGCAATTTTCAAAAGTGATTTCAAGTCAATGAGCGGCATTTCATCTAAGAAACATTATGTAGAGATTTATTTAGGTATTAATTTTATTAATTATAATTTGTCAGAGTTTTTAAAATCGTAACACTATAAAAATTTCAGAAAATTTTGTTTTCAATGTTTTTATATTTTATTGGTGGTTTCTAAACTTTTTTTCTATACTAAACTTTTTTTATTTTTTAATAAACAAAGTCATATCATATAAAGGTTAAAACACAAAAACTGAGAGAATGAGGAAAGAATACTTTTCATTCATTTAAAGTCTATAACACTGTTTTTTTTTTCTTACAGAAGACTTTTTTCTTACTTAAAGAATTCGTTTAACTTTAAATTTTATCCAAAATCAAATTTAGGTAAACTCGCCATCTTCCGCTCTGAATTTTATATCTTTCTAATTTTATTTAACCAAGAGAGTATTTGTTCTTGTTTTTGTTATTGCATCCTTCATGCCTAACAGTTTGTTGTTTTTGTATAACTTCCGCCAATTTCCGGTTGTTCATCTTATTTTTTCGCGAACAAAAAGATAGGAAAACAAGAACTTAACAGAAGCATCAGCAAAAAAGTGCCACGACACCGCTTTCAACGCCTTCAACGACACTGCACTTAGCCGTTTTGTATGTGAGTTTATAAACCATTTATCTTCCTTCTATCTTCTTCTTCTTCTTCTTCTTCTTCTTCTTACATGTACATGGCACATATTTTTCACTTGTAATTTAATTAGCTAGAGTTACTTTTTGACATGTTTTTAACTTATTCTTGGCATCTTTGCTCCACAATTTTTCACACCTTCTGCGTCAGAGAGTTGATTGTTTTTAAAAGATAAATTGAGAAGCAGAGAGAACGAGTATGTAAGTATGTGTGTATGTATGTATGGGGAAGAGGGTGAGCGTTTCGCAATAAGATCAATCAATCTTATGCAAAATGCAGTGAGAGTCAATGAATGCTCCTGACATATTCTCATTCTCATTTCATTCAGCCGGAACAATTTTCTCTTCCTTCCACCGGCATGAGGAGAAATTTTTCAATTGTTCTACAAACGTGAGCTCGTGCATCGAGCGGTCGTGTTTATTCTGTTAAATGCATAACAATTAAAAATTTGCATACTTACATATTTTGGTTTTTTTTCATGTTATTTTAATTCATTCAATCCACAAAATTTGCCGCAATCAAGTTGTTTCAAAACCTACAAAAATGCTATTAAAATAACAAAAATGCCCACAGCAGCAGTTTGTGTTGTTAATTGCAAGAAGCCGGGTATTGTGTGTTTGTGTTTAAACAATTTATTCCATAAAAAATATGTGTTGTAGCTGTTTTTTTGCTACTATGAAAATAAAATTAAAAAACACTTCACAAAATACAGATGTATGTAAATATGTGTAAAAGCAGTCCGACCGTTTAAAAGTTTTGACATTTTTTGAACTCTTTTCATCTCTCAGCATCGAAAACCCAAACAAGCAAACACACCACGACACGTCACAACAAGAAAAAGCCAACCGTAAGCTACAAAAAAAAATATAATAAAATTCAGTTGGAAAATTTGTGATTTGAATTTTGCACAGCAGTAAGCTTTGCGACGCCGTTGCTGTTTAAACCAGGTTTGCATTTTTATGAATTGCTCCTATTTCACCCTGTTTGTTTTTCGTAGTTGAGGGTTGGTTCCTTTTAGTTGTAGTATTTTTATTATTTATTATGGTTTGCGGTTAATTTTTGTATACCATTTAGAGACGTGCTTAATAGCTTAATGGATACTTTGTTGAGATTTGATTTGTTTATACAATAAAATTTCATTTTATGAAGTTTTCTATACGATTTTTCATTTATTACTTGTACAATTTTTTTATTCCTAGCACAATATATCAGCAGTGCTCAAAAATTTATTAAATCACTCGAATCAAATATTTTATTTGAAAACCTTTTCGGAAAAGTCCTTATGGTACATTTTTTTTGGGAAAATGCATTAAATTTGAATTTTCTATTGAATTTGTCTTCATATTTTATTATTTACACATTGAAAACGAAGAAGAACTGAACATATTTTCCATTTGACAAACGATGGTAAATATTTGAAAAATGTTTGCTTCTGTTTATTTCTTTCTCGTTCTCAATTTTCTCTATGTACGAGCATGTATTGTGTAATATTGTCCACTCCACTTGTCTGTCGTACTCTGCCATTCGTATGTCACACTAGAATATTGACAAATTGAATTCTATCAAATTTTGCCATCAATAGACATATGTATCTACAGTTGAGTGGATTGACTGACTGACTGCACTTGACTTAACAAATATTGGAAAATATTCCAACTATTTTTTGACTGCTACTACGATTGTGTTTTTATTTTTTTTGCATGTCGTTTTATGTGTCTGTTAACTTGTTAAACTTGTCTCGTACTAACTGACATCATACCCAAAGCCAAAATCTGATATTCTCTAACTAAATTTCGTTTCCTTCCCTTTTGCTCCTTTTGTAGTGCATACTTTTCCCTTTTGTTACAAAATGTCACAAATTGCAACACTTTGCATACATTTCCGTTTACTATTCGTTGTCGTCGTCGTAGTATGATAGTAAAAATTTGACATTTTATTGCTCTGGCTGTTGTTGTTGTTAATAATTTAAGAGGCCACTTAGAGTGAGAGAAGAGCGAGAATGGTCAGCGAGGTAGAGACAGGACGAGAGAGAGTCGGAATTTCCCTAAATATTGCCACACAATCATCCCTGAATTTTATTCGTCCCTTCGAATATGTTTACCACAGCTGGAGAGTGTCAGACCATGGGCTAGCAAAATGCAAATACCACCAATTTAAGCACTTCCATGTTTTATGTGTTGTTGTTGCTGTTACCACTTGATGACAAACTGGCTTAATTCCCTTTTGTGTCATAAATCATTAAAGCACTCCATCTTCTTCTACTCCTGTTGTTACAGTTGCCAACCCTACCAAACATTAAATTAGTTGCGTCAATCTAAAAAAATTTTAATCAAATAAAATTATGTTGAAATTGTCTACTGCCATTTAATATTGCCACATGGTGCATATTTATTATGCCAAAATTTTAAAATATTTGATACATTTCATGCACCATCACGCAGATATTTTGCAACAATTTGCCAAAAAAATGGTCGTCTACGGAAAGCATCAAGAAATGCTCAACCCTTCCGCTTTCAAAACTGCGTTTTCTATTGATTTTTTACTTCACCCCACCCCCCCAAAAAAAAAGAGAAAGACGTCAAGGCAACTTTCCCTTTACCCTCACACCTCTTTTTATCATTGCGGAATTTTCAATAGCGTTGCCACCATATTGTTGGCTAATTTATGCGGCGACAAAAGCTCATCGTAGAGACGCCGGAAATGAGCAAAAGCAAAAAAACCCCATTACGAATTCATGACTTTGCAAGAAGGGTAATAAAATTTAAATTTATCACTAGATTGCAAAATTAAGATAGAGGAACATGACACGAGGACGATTAATGTAATGAATTCAAAATAACATTAACTTTAATTTCATTTGCAAAATTAAATTCTCTTTCAATTTTACTTCAACTTATTGTTAACAATTTGAATTAGATTTGCTGAATTTATTTCCTTTAACATTGTTATAGCTTTAAATTATATCACTTTTCTCATGATAACTTGGAATTTATCATCTGTGCGTTAGAGTTAAGGTTTAAATAAAATCTTTTATAGCAACCCGGAAGAGCTTACAAACACTTTTGTTATCTCTCAATTTTATTTCCGGTGCATGAATTTTTATTGGTTTTAAATTTTTGTAATATTTAAAATTTGTCTAAGGCTATATCGAGTTAGTTTTGAACTTCTGAGCACAACATTCGCCGATCTTAAGACGTACCCAAGCTAACATCTTCGGGGGCGTCGTCAGGTCTACAAGAGAAAAATCCCCCGTCAACGATTAAGGGAAAAAGTTGTTAAAATAATTTCTCTAAAATTAATCTTGTGAATTATTACCAACAAACTTTAAATAGTTTAAGTTTGCAAACGTTTTATTAGCGCTGAAATGTTATTTTCATTGGTAACGTCGACAGTTCTGACAAGAGCCCCAGAAACAACGTTGCCCCTTACAACAACAAAGAGCCACAAGTCAATTTGGAATGTAAAAAATTTTCAAATTATAACATTTACGCTAGAACGAGACCACAAAGATGCCAGGTAAGCTTTTGCATAATTAATTGGCAACTCCAGCGAGAAACAAAACTGAGCAGGTAGTTTTTGTTTAGCGTGGTGGTGATAGGGAGAGAGAGAGAGAGTAGCGAAGTGAAAATGGAAATTGAAAGAGAAAGAATTTTTATGTAAAGTGACGCCTCTACTGTCAGTGTTGCCAATTAACTCGTTAAAAATTCATTACTAACGAGAAGCCTTGCCTAAATCATATGTTTAGAAACGAAAGGTATAAGGAGAAAAATGTGGGTCCGTGAGAGGAACGTAGCTGGTGGGACTGATTGTAGTGTGATGGCAATGCTTCATGACCACTAAAAGTTATACAATGTGATTGACGTTGATGTATGCGGCAATTTTGTCGATGATGGAAGAAGGATCTTTAGGTTGGTATTTTTAGAAAACGCTTAAAGAGTTGAAAAAGGCAGAAAAGGCTTATGGCATTCATATTTCTGCTTGCTGCACGCTTTTTTAGTCATGCCGTGTCGTGAAACCTTATATTTTTTTTATTTTCCTATTAAGTTACGTCCGGTTACGGTAATGCATGACCGTCAATGCAAAATTGTAGCTTTTAGCTGACAAGTTTGATGGCTGATCCAGCCAACCGACAATCAGTAACGCCTCGCCTGGTAGCGACCGATAGTTGCACGCAAACTTTTACGGTGAAGGCGGGCGAAGGCAAACATGGCAAATATATGCGTCGTCATGTTGTTCCGCTTCCGTTTTCCACTAACGAAAATTTCATTATTGTTATTATTCTTAAATTTCCTTGGTAACATTTGATTTTGAAAAACAATCAATTTTTTATTTTAGCGGCATGCTAAAGAATCCTTCGTAATTTTGGTTTGTGTATCATGTATTTTGGTTCGCAATCAAGTGTATTCTGAATCGGCAACCCGATTTAGGCCCAAGTATTTAGGGCGTGAAATCACACGGCATTAAAGTACACCCAACGTGGCGTATTTTGAGTGCAAATTTAAATCTTCTAAAGCCGTTAAAGTGCTAATTATTATTGAATTTTTGAACTCATTTCCAAAAACCGCACGCAAAACGAAATGGAGAAGTACGTGCTAATTTGACGGTATACGGGATTGTGATGATTTTTGGTTAACCCTTTGTAAATAGTACCATAATTACTAATTGTACAGAATATGTCAATGATTTGGTGAAATTGCACAATATGTATTTTTGTTAAACCGACAATCATCATTGAACGTTAATGCAAACGATTTTCCGGGTTTGCTTTGTAAATTAAAGGTTTAAAACGAAAGGGAAGGGAGTCTGGAGAGGTTCGAGGAGTATCGGATTTTGGCTGGCTATCAAATAATTTGTGTTGAACTCAAACGTTTGATAAAAGCTTTTATCAATTTAACTAAAATACTAAATTGTTACTTAAATTTTTACTCCTCTAATTTTTCCCTCACAAAAAATTGGAATGTAATCAAATTAAAACAATCAGAAGGGTAGTCCGGGTTAAACCAGTTATACGTTCTCTGAAAAGAACAGGCACAGAGACTCCTTTCTTTCTTTTCTTCCTTTCTTTCGTGGCAAAGAAAGCTTCCTAAAGAATGTGAAATTGCAAGTTGAAAAATGCTGCACTAAATTCTTTTCAGGTTAAAATCAACATTTTTTTGCATAACAATCAAATTCATAAAATTTATGCTGCGGACAAGTGACACTTAAATTTTTACTACTTTGGAAACAGCGTTGCCTTCACTAAAACGACAACGACGAATGTTGAAAGCGAAGTTGACCTGGTTTAGTTAAGAAAACAAAAGTTTCACAATGTTTTAATATTCGAAAGTATGTATAATTTTTTTCAGAAAGAAACTTAACATAATGTAATAATTTTATGCTTTCTAAGTTTCATTCATTTTTTCTTTCGATTCCTTTTTCAAAAAGTAGGTTGCTTTTCTACTATTCTGAATTTTGCTTCAAAGATAATTAAAATTGAAGTTCTCTTTATGTTTCGAAAGCACAGATACATTTTATTTAAAACCTTTCGAATTATGGTTGAATTCACTCCTAGAAAAAAATTCATTCCATTTTAATTTAAAAGACTTGACAGATCCAGCCTTTTCATAAGCTCAGAATTTATATACCTTCTTTCTAAAGCTTGTACAATAAAAAATTCATTTTAATACTTTTTTAAATCGGAAATGCGAAATAAGAATAAATTCGCATAAAATATAAATATTATTAAATAGAGAATATTTTCTATCTCTTGTGTATTTATTAGATAATCCTTAATTTTATAAGAATCTAATGAGTTCTAATGGATTCAAATCTAATAAAATCTAATGAAAATTAAAATCAATAAAGAATTCAATAAAGAAGAAGGAAGTACAGAAGACAATTAAAGAAAAACAAAAAAAAATAAGACAAACGAACGGAATAGTGACAATTCAATCTTATAAAAATCTTTCCTGCTGAGTTTTTGTTCACTTTTTCCACTGTCTATTGTTAATATTAATTTCAAAAACGGTTGAGCTGGCAACACTGATTATGCATTATTTAAGAATTTTTTGAGGAAACGGTGGAGAGAGCCACACCTTGTGTGTGTGTGTGTGTTTGTGCCGCCGCCTGTGGTGTTACAATCTTGCAAATTACTAGAGCTGCCAACGACGCTCTTCCTACTCTCTTCCACGATATGGTAGTAGTATTCAGTAGTAATAGTACGTATTTATGAAAATTGTAGCAATCCAAAGGATCAAATGAAAATGCTGGGAAGATGAAGAAAACAACCAATATTTTGTAATGACTTTTTAAGCGACCAATTTTATTCCCTTTTCTCTTCCTATGCGTCTGCCTCTCTCTACCTCTATCACTTTCCACGTAATCGAAATTCAATTTCTTGACTTTGATTAAGTTTTTTGCTGTCTTGGTGGAGGATTACATCAGAATAAGAAGAAGAAGAAGAAGAAGAACCAGATGGTGGTGGGTGGTGGTTGTTGAGGATATTGTCGAAGGAATGGGATTGAGGGACACACACCACTTCGTAGCATTTTCAGGCTGTAGCAAGGAAAATGATATTGAATTGAAATTCTAATTTTTTTGCTAATTTAAAAACTGTCGGTAATGGTTAGGAATGAACCATTTCTAGAAGAAGATAAAAAGTTGAACAGATTTTTGTTGAAATGAGACATAAAGAAATCAACCATGTGTTCCATTATGAGAAATAAATTGCCTCACTTTAAACGAATAAGACGAAAAGTTAATTAACTTATTATGAAAAGGGAATGGAAATCGGAAAATGTTTATGGAAGGAAAATTGAATTGAGCTCAAGTCTACTGTTATTATCGAAATATAAGGTCGAGAACGGATATTTGAAGCATTTCACTCTAACGATGATAGAAATCTTCTTAATAGCGTCCGAAAACAGCAGTTTTTTCAATTTTGATTGATATTAGCGAAAAATTGCATATGAAAACTTTGTTAAACTTCGTACTTTATTCGAGAAATGAATGCAACTGTTAACTATCTTTATATTTTCCGAAAATTTATGTAAAAATTCATTAAAATTTTATCGAAAGTGATTGTCTTTCATCTCCAAATCATTGTTTTCTATGAAATCACTGAGAGAATTCAGTTTTTTTAATGATATTTAAAAAGAGATGTAGAATAAATAACTTACAAATTACTATCAAATAAGATCATATAAAATTTATTATTAAAAATTAAATATTATTATATATTAAATAAAAATAAATATTTATAAATAAATATTAATATATAATAATAATATTAATATATATTTAATTTCTTTACTTATTCATTCCTACATTACATAAAACTTCCTTAAAAAGTATAACATTTTCTATTTTATAAAAGTACGCATTCATTTCAGTTTTCAAAACCTACCATTTTTTTTAATTTTTCAAAAAGTACTAAAATTGAAATGTAAAGCAACACAGACTGAAATAAGCTCCTGTGTGTGCGTGTTACTGAAATTGCAAAAGGCGGCAACACATCCACCAACGCCAAACGACAGTGCAAGTGACGTCAATGTTGTCACTAATGATAACAAATGTTACTGTTATGTTGCTGACAAGTAAAATAATCATTGCTGACTTCTCAAATTCTAGCGAAGCTAATAATGATGATGAAAAGAAATCTCGATGGTAAAAGTTCACAATGATTGTAATGACGAACAGTAGTCACGACGATGGTGATAATAAGAATTCACGAGGGTGATGATGATGATGATGATGATGACGATGATGTTGAAAGCAATGAAACCAATTTGCTCTACTGCAGGAAATAACGAAAAATGATAAAGAAATCGTACATACGATGATGAAGGAACACAAGAATGAGAAAAAGTCGAAAGAAGAAGAAGAAGAAAGCGAAGAAGAAACACAAGGGAATTTAATGAAATAGTAATGATATAAAATTACAAAAGTGAAGAAGAACACTGAAGAATAAAAAAATAGAAAGTTAGCAAATCATCTACACGCCTCTCTAACGCTCTTACCCCTCCTAACCCCACCCCCTCCACCTCCAATGCAATTTCGCACACACACACACACACACACACACACAAACCTAATGAAATGCGATCTTGTAGGTAATGAAAACTCTTCAAATTGTTGCTAGCTCACGAAAAGAAAAAAAACTCTCGTAAAATCCTGTGAAAAGTTACAGAAATACTCGTACAACAACAACAAACAACAACAATTTCTCCGAAAAAAAGTATAAAAAGTTAAAAATGCGTAAGATAAAAATCTTACGGAAAAACAGAGAAACGCAGAGAAAAAAGGCAATAGAGCAGAGCTGGTGAACTTGATACGAGTAATGCTCTAGCGCTGACAAGACCAGAAGAAGAAGAAGAGCAAGAGTGTCATTGATGACACACAGACAGACAGACAGACGGACAGAAAGGCAGAAAAAGTTATAGTGATGAGGTTAACGTACATAGAAGCCTCAAATGAACATAGACACAGATGGACAGACAACTAAATGGCGGACAGACAGACCGGCAGAGAGGCAAAAACCTACCTACGCTCTTAGGAATGTAAGAAAAACGACGTTTTGATGGGAAATTGATGATGATTGAGTGAATAGCGCGCAAGATGGTGATATTGATGGTGATGGTATCGCCGCCAGAAAGCTTCAAATCGATAGCAGAAATACGAAAAAAATGGTGCTCGAGCAAAAAAAAAAGGATGTATATACGTACATACTCAAACTGTGCTAAAAGTACGAAAAAACTGTACGGTTTTTAAGGGTTTTCTAACGATATAACAGACGGTTAATGGTAGAAAGACAAGACGATTAGTAGTAGCAGTATTCACAAGTGATGAATAATGAATCACAAAACTATACTCCTTTTTAATAATGAATCGTTTATAGCGTATACGGTCTCATAAATAATGAATCTTTTGCAATAAATGCGCCAAGATGAATATTAAATCATGAATATGAATATACAAAATTAAAGGGTACAAAAGAATAGGGAATAATGAGTAATGAATCATTCATGAAGAGTACAGAATGAAAAAAGATAAATCTCTTCCAATGAATCAGTACAATAAGAAAAATGAGCAATGAATCATTAAAAAATACGAAATAATGAATAATTAATTAATTTTAATGAATAAAGCATAACGAATAACGATTCATTAAAGTGTACTAGCTGAGATCTAAATGATGATGAATTTTTTACTTGTGCAGTGAATATGACATGATGAATAGTGAATTATTTGCAATGAATACGGCAGGATGAATATTGAATCGTAAATATGAATATGCAAAATTAAAGAGTAGAAAAGAATAAAGAATGATGAGTAATGAATCATTAAAGAGTACAAAATTAAAAATGATAAATCACTTCGAATGAATCAGTACAATATAAAAAATGAACACTGAATCATTAATATGAAATAATGAATAATAAATCAATTTTATTGAATAAAGCATAACGAATAACGATTCATTAAAGTGTACAAGCTGAACTGAATGATGATGAATTACTTACTTGTGCAGTGAATATGACATGATGAATAATGAATCATACAAATGAATAGAGTTTGATGAGTAACGAATCATTTAAGAGTACAGAATGAGAAGACGAAAATCACTTCCAGTGTAATAATTAATAATGAATTATAATAAATGCTGAATAATGTATGTACAAAAAAGTACATGATAATGAATAATGAAAAATTTGTAGTAAACACGGCATGATAAATAATGAAACATTATGAATGATAAGTCATAAATTTGCAAGGAATACAGCATGATTAATACTCGTGGGTTAAAGTAATATATAATGATGAATAATTAATTGTCAAAAACTAAAGAATGATGAATAATGAATTAATCAAAGTAATAAACATGATGAGTTTTGATGAATACTTGAAGGGTCGATGCAGATGAATGGATCACTTGCAGTGAAAACGATATGATCAATAATTACTCATTATAGAATAATGAATCATTTTCTCCCTCTCTCTCTCTCTCTCTCTCTCTCTCTCTTTCAGTCTCCCTTTGGTGGCGCCTAATGAAAGGGTATGATGTGGTAAATGTTGGCGCTTCTCTTCTCCTTCACTGAAGATCGTTTAAAATGTAAAATGGCATTTTGTTGTTAAGTTGATCTCAACACTTCTCGAACAAACAGTTCTACAGTAAAGACGCCAATTACAACAACAATAATTGCATACATTTGACAACAACAATTACATTCTAAAACAGCGCATACAAAAGCAATAACAATATAGACAGTCGAACAACGGCGTCCTCGTCATCATCATCATCATGATCATCATTTGCTAAATGTTTTTAAAGTGCGATGGCGCTTGAAAACGCCTTTAGAGCTCGCTGCAATACATAAATCTTTTTTATTTCATAAATTATTACCAGCTACTATGATGATGATGATGATGATGATGATTAAGGCTGATAATCTTTAGCAAAATTGTAAAATATTGTTGCATTATTGTGTTGTTTGTTCTATTAGTGCGTTGTTGGCGTCGAACGTTGTCACTTTGTTGGCGTAGAGTGAGTTTTATTGAATTTATTATGATGAATCTTTTTGATTTGTTTTGTTGTCCTTTATCGTCTCTTATCATCAGTTTCTGATGAATTGGAGAATTGAAGGGACTGATTACGCCTCTCGCCGCCCTCTTCAACATTCGTATTCGTAGAAGAAGAGTAAAGAAAGGGATTTTTTTTTTTGAAAATCAGGACAAATAACTTTTTGCTCTGAGGTTTAAACTTAATTGAGGTTTTATCTTTCAAGAAGGATAAGTTAACAAATAATGTTGTTGGTGGCTATAAACTTTTTCTCATTAGAGACAAAAATTGAATTGAACATACGAATTTTTCCTAGCTAGATTATTGGCGCAACAACGGGTGCCTTTCCTCCCTACCATAAACCAATATTCATATCGTTCTTTTCATTCCAAATTGCGAACATTCCTCTTAACCTTAATATCCTTTTCATTTTGTTTGCCTGTCGGTTTGTCCGTCTGTACTTATCCAATGATGAAAATACCGCGCACGTCCTTCTCCAAGGATGTCCATCTTTCCCAGGCCTTTATTGATGTTATGTAGGTGTCTATTTTTCACCCAAAGCGTCATAGCGCCAAACGTTTGTCCTTCTTCACCTTGCCTGTCCTTCATCTTTCATCCAATCAAACTCGGCCTATTTCATCCCTCAACTTTCTCCTCCTTCAACCCGGGCCTCCTTTCCACAAAGAACACTGAAGAGAAGGACCGTCCGTCCGTCCGTTCCGTGTGTAGTGTTTCAGGCGAAATGGAGCAAAAATTATTTCTAAACTGCTGAGGTTTACATTACAACAACAACAACAACAACCACGACAACAACCACGACAACAACAGCAGCAGCAACAACGGCATACTAGATACTTTAATATAAATTTTCCGGCTTGTGTGGATAAAATGTGGCCACAACATGCAACAACAACAACAACAGCAACAACAACAACAACAACAACAACAACAACAATAGTCAAGTAGCCCGAAGTAGCCCGAACTGTTGAAACTTTGAAAGTTATGAAACTTGTGCATTTCGAAAAATGTTTCATGACAATGATGATGATAATGATGATGATGATGATGATGATGATGACAATGAGTGACTTTGTATGATATATGTATAGTATGATAATAATATGTAGGTTTGGGTGTCGCTATCGGTGCCGGTGCCGGTGTGCATGTGGTCAAAAGATTTTCTAAAATTTTGCATAATTTGAAGATTTAAGTACTACGAGTAGTTGTCAAAAGCATAACAACAAAATAATGACATCTTCCATGAAACGACAAATAAACATCAAAAGATATTATTTTTAAAATGTTGCATTCAAAATTGATTCTATGAGTAACGAATCTACTCGTAAATTCCATTTGAAAAATGGAAAATAATTTTAAATCCAAAACAAATGGTTTTTTGCTTCACATCAAATGAAATTAACTCAGTATGAAAGTCCTCTCGAGAGAAAAAAAATATAATAACATGCAATTATTATTGTTTTTTTTTTTCTTGTATTTTTTAAGAATTTTTTTTTTATGAAACTCTTGGCAATTTTCTATTTTATTGAGGTTGTGAAAAAAAATTGATTTTTTTTCTATTTTTCTGCGGCCAAATTGAGCTATGGTTACGTCAAAATTGAAAAATGATCCTTAGCTGCTGCTGCTGCTACCGCTGTCGTTGTCATTGCCATTCGTTCAACCATTCATTCATTTAAGCTCAGCAGGGCGAGAGGGAGGGGGAGAGAAGGGCGAGTAAGTCGCGTCTTTATTGCTTTCTCTTACATGTCATTAAAAATCCCGTCCGCCCGAGACCACGAGACGCATGGTCGTGTGGACCTAACGCGCAACCAACTCAAAAACATATTAACTACGAAAAGCGCCCAGTAAAAGGGCAAGGCCGACCAACAACGAACGTGTAAGCCGCCGAGAACACCGAACACTTTCATCTGGAGTCTGCATACAACGAAACAACCCTTAAGCGCCGAATAATCCCATACCGTAACCAATATAATCCCAACAACGCGGCCCACCCTCCTGCTTCTTGCCGTTTTCAGCCTTCTCCAACGCAATGGCACCAAAGTAGCACTCTTTTTCTTTCCATAAAGAGGAGGAGGAGAGGGAGGAGAACAAGAGGAAAAGCGCAGTAAAAAATTTAAGGGAGTGGTAAAGTGAAAAATTAAACTCGATAGAATATAAATTTTCCTAACAAAATCATTAACGAAAGCATCGCATCCGATGGCGATCCGTTCATACGCCGTACGGTCGTTTTGAGTAACCTGTACATATGTACGTTGCTTCCTCATGTACCCACGCAGAATTAACGTGTACGTGCGGAGATGATGGCAACCCTATGCGTGTATGGTACACACAGAGTAAAATCAAAGGATATCAGGATATCGTAAGTGCTTTTAATGAGTGCACACAAAATTACTTCAAATCATTAGATTCGGTACATCGCCAAATTGTCATCGGTTACTAAAACCGAACCTTTATCTCATCATCATCCCTTATTCTCAGTCCAAAATTAGGAATCTGGTTACAGAGAAGGGCTCATTTGAAAGGTATTTTTTCTACACTCTGAAAATTTTTGCTATAAAATTTCTTCCAAAATAGTTTATATACAAATCTACAACAAGCTTTTTATAAAATATATACTACTTAATGGAAAAAAAATTATGTATCCTTTTTCCTCCTTTTTCCTCCATCAAAATATAGATCTGAAGGAAATTTGAAAGCAAAAATTCTATCTCAAAGTAGTATAAAATTTATACCCTTTTTTTATTACTTTTCCTTATAATATCATTCTATTGAAATCTTAGGAAAATTGGTTTAAAATTTTTTTTTTTTAAATAAAAAAGCTTAATAGAAAAAAATACGAGTTTATAAAATTTATACGAAACTTTTGCATACATAAATTATCACAATTAAATATTATAAGTTTATAACTTATGCTCAGAGTTTTTAGAGTGTATTAATTTTGTTGTGTTGTACACTTTTCGTGTTCGTCTTTTCTTTTTTTTCGCTCTGTATTTTTTCAGTAAATATTTCCGAAAAAAAAGGAAAAAGAAACTTTTTGTAGAGAAAATAAATTTCGCGTTGGGTAAAAATATGAAAACTATTGCAGACTATTGATAATTTTTTTGAAATATTATTGAATATTATTGAAATTTTGCTAAAAAAGTCATTTTTGGCCATATTTTTTTTTCTAAAAAATCAACAAAAACGTAACCAGAAGTCTAACGTTCTTATAAAAACTTAACAAAGAACAATTTTAGTAGAGCTTTCAATCAATCAATCAATGGATCACTTTCTCTATCTGTTCCTTTATTCCATCCATCCGTCCCTTCTTTCCTATTTTTCAGTCTTGCTTTTTCACTTGACTTTATTCTGTCAACCACCCTCCGACCCACCGTCCCTCCCTTCAAATCCTTCATCCTACCTAAATTTCATTTTTATTCCTTTCTTTATTACCTTCATGATTTCTTTCACTCTTCATCATTCTCACAATTCATTTTGTCATTCATCGTTGTCATCTTCATTGGCATCATCATCGTCGTCATCGTCGCCGCCGCTGTGGAAACTGTTGTTGTTGTTATTGTTGTTGTCATAAAATAAAACATTAAAAACACGTGTCACTCTCTCCATTCAAAAAAAAATCCAATTAAAATCAAGACGCCGGGATAATAATATAAACGGTAAAAAAAACAACAACAACAACTTCCAAACAGCCGGCAAAGACAATTGCCGTAGAAAAACACCGAACACGCCACTGGCATCAATGAAAGTTATAATCATAGAAACAACAACAACAACAAAATACAGTAAAAAAATAACAGCCAGAAAAATTCATATCCATTTATAGAAAAATCATGGAGAAACTTGTTGGGTTGAAACGTACATAAACAACAGATTGCACAGTAGCACAAATTCGTTTATAAATAAAACGCAAATTAGGTAAGAAGAAAAAAAAGGGATGATATCTTCCTTCGAAGAAAAATATGCTAGAAAATATTATTTAAGTCTCTTTCCGATTAAAATCATTAGAAAACTATAACTAAATACAGCCTTTAGACAATTTCATGTACAATTATTATCATTGCAGTTAAGTAATTTACAAAAATTGATCCTTAACATGCTTTAGCACGTACCTACCATGTTTTAAATAGTCTAAGTGTTCAAAATTTTAGTATAACCCATGGCGTATTTTGGTTTTAGCAATCTATGTTCCTTCATGTTTAGAAACAAAAAAAAAGAAGTTACTGGAGGATGCAAGCACCTGCAAATATCGGTACTGTATTTTCTCTATACTCGTAATTACAAAAAAAAATTCAAATCTTTTTTTAGTCAAGAACGCGAAAGAACGCTTTCAAATTTTAATCGATCCATTTTTGCGCCGAAGATATGAAATTACAAGATATGAAATTCTCTAAATTTTTTTACCTTTACTTAACGTTGCTAAACCTGTTGATTTAGCATTAAAAAGCCTATTTTAAAAAATCTTTTAAATGTCTTCTAAATTATTATTTTAAGAGATCTGAAAAGATCCGGATTTAAAAGATAACTGATAAGATAAATTATCTTAATTGATTAGATAGATTAAAAGACAGTTGTAACTATGTATTTTTATATTTTTAACCAGGTAAAAATATAGAGTTAAACAGATCCATACAAACAAAACTGAAGTCAGTCTTATTTCATACACAAATTTTTTGACAATTTTTTTAGCCACAGATTGCACTGTATGCCGTTTGATCTTTTAACGAGCTCTTTAATACTCGTGCGAAGTTGCTGTGATCGGACGAATAGACTTTACAATAGAAAGAGACAATGACAACGACAAGACAATGCAAGCGATTACATCAGAAAAACCTACAGAGAGGAAAGAAGGATAGAGAAAGTAATACTCGTATATTCTATGCTCACATGATGCTTTTTTACGAGATGATTTTTGGGTATTTTTTTCTGATAATGAGCCGTAGAATCTTTTATTTAAAAAAGGAAATTTTGAAGGAATTATTTTCCTTTTGATTGAGGAAAAGGGCGTTTTGTGTAATATTAAAAAGGAATCGTTTTGCATGGAGTATGTGTTTTATTGTTCTTAAAGTTTTATGATAATGAGCGTTAATTAAAGTGATCATGGTTTACTAAATGACAATAAGTGATGATAACTGATAAGAGACGAAAAAGAATCTCAATTAAAAGCAATTATACATTTTTTGAGAAATTGTCGATTTCCATAAAACACAAAGAAAAAGGTTGAAAAAAATTAAAAAGCTCTGGAATCTACTAATTTCGTGAGGATAATCCTATTTGAACTGAAAATAAAAGGAGTATTTACAATCTATATTAAAAGGTATCTATAACTATATTGAGCTCAGAACTTTTGAGCCAACCCTGTTAAAATTATATACTCACAATAAATGGCATTAATAGTATTGTCCACCTCAAGCTGAATAATTTATTGCATTCGCACGTGTTTCGCTGCACTCAGGATTAACTTTTAAGGCTTCACAGAGGCACGGAACCACCCGCCCATCCCTCTCTTTTTTCTTACTCTCTGAAGTCTCACTCCCCACATGACTAAATCCTCCTTTCTTCTAATACATTACGCGTACAGGAAACCAATATAAATGAGTTTTTAAACTCATTTTTACACGCAAAATCGGAATTTATACAAGACACAATGTTGGGGGAGGGGGTGGGTGGTGTGAGAGGTCATTTCGCCTTAGCCACATTTTCTGTGTCGCCCTTAATGAGACTCGCAAATACGTTGCAAACAAAATTTAATCGTTTTAATGATGGCAAAAGCGGGAAAGAATGCAATGCGGCAGCTGAACCGATCGATTTGCATACGATTTGTTGTTGAATTTAAACGACGCATCGTAAAAGAAAATTAGCACAGTGTTCTATATTCATGTTAATTACACTTGACTCAACGTACGTACTCGTACATACTCGTATATTGTATATGATGACCATTTTATAGCACTTTCTTTTCAAACTTTTTTATTACACCCTTTTTACACTGCAACACTTTATATTGAGCCAGCAGAGAGCCGTGAGGCTTAACTCGCTTAACCCTTTTTAAACCGCATTACTTTGTATCGACCTCTCTGTTCGGTCTCTGGGATTCATTGAGAGCTTTTTAGAGTGCTGTAAAATGAGAGCGAAAGAAGAGACTGAAAATAGAAACTGGTTTATGCAGGAATGACGCGAAATTCGTTCTAAAAGTCAGCAGCTCTCATTAGACCTGTCGAAAAACTCAACGAATAGAAGAGAAGTTTTCGAGGTATTGACACTTGACTTTAATTAATACTATACGTAAACCTTAGAAACTTTTATCACGTTTCGGCAGTAGACAGGTTTTATTCTGAGATGGCACAAATACTCGTTTATGTAAATGCTTTCATTCTTTCTAGCAAAATGTAATGTCTTTTACGTGACTGAATTTATAAAATTTTATACATTCATCATCATTCATCATTCATCATCATCATCATTTATCATGGGTCAGTCATGCGGTTCAAAAGGGTTATATTGAATAAAAAGGGTTGAAATTTTCGTATCAAAATCTAGGCGATTTGGGCATCAATTTTAAGCTTATGCGAATGTTCATTATAACAGGGAGCGTTGCCATAATAATCAACATCATACTTATCGTCTATATCTCTATCATCATTATCCTTATCATCATTACTCATACTAGTGCTGAAATTTTAAGAACATCGAGCGCTCTTTTGGTCTTACAGACCAACAACCAACCAATATCAGGCCGTCTTAACGACCGACCTGCTAACCCTAACTAAAGGATTCACGTCAAGGATTCAGTCAACTACTCACTCACTCACTTTGTACACCTTTCCGAAAACTTCAGAACTAAAAAACCGAAATGAGTTTACAAAATATTCATCGTACAAACGAAATGTTAATGGTTTTTAGCCACGCACTTCAAACAGCAAAAGAAGCAGAAGAAGAAAAAGAAGACGAGAAGCAGACTTCAAACAAAAATTTAAAGCTATCAGAGTTAAGACGAATGAATGCTCGAAATGAATCCTCGAAAGCAGCGCCCATTCAACGAAATTTAACCTCTTAACGCGTAAAAAGAGGCAGTAAAAATTGCTGAATATCCAAATGGCCAAAAAGAGGCCGTTTGGCTTTGGCTCTTTGGTGCTGCTCATTTTATTACTGCCTGCCAACCATCATCGAAAAGTTGGAGCCACACGCGTTACACGTACACAAACGTTACCGCCAACGCCATCGTTACCGTTGCTGTTGCCGCCAGAAGCACCATTCAAATAAAAGTACGTCTATGGCCAACACTGAGTACTCACACACTTTTGGCAAATGAAAACGGAAATGCGCAGGCAAATGTGGAGATTTCAATTAAATTTCCGTTTTAATCACTTTTCCAGTGTTTTTCTTCCACTTTGTATGAATGGAACTACCAGAAAGCTTTAGTGAGGACTAAAAAGGTTGGTCGGTCGGTCGATCGGTAGGTGGGTAGGCGGATGGGTCGCCGGATGGGTCGTTTGGTGATGTTGGTGTGGGGCGTTGCTTTGGCTTTTAACGAGTGTGGCCACTTTATGCTTCCGTTTGGGTAAGGGCTGAAAAGGAAGAGACCACACTCGTGCTCTGGAGGAGTGTTTAGGTGTGGGCGCGTGTGTGTGTTTGTTGACTGCCTTCAATCAATTCAACTGGCTCTGGCAAAGCCGCTGACGTCACTTTGACAGTCCATCAACGTGAAAAATTCGAGCAACGCGCTCTAGCATTCATTCAATCATTTTGCGTGCGTGCAAAAAGAAACCTAGGTGGAGAAAATGGAGGGGGCGTTTTGCTGTGAAAATAATAAATAGCTTTTACGTAATAAATCCAACATAATAGTAATATATAACTAAATGATTTTAACAGAATTTTTAAAAATCTTATAGAAAAAATATTTATACGAAAGTTTCAAAGTATTCGTTTTAAAAGTATTGCATTTTTTTTTAATTTATATTTAAATTAATTAATATTTAAATTAACCGAAATTCATATCTTCTTTTAAAAAAAAATGATTTTTTTTTTGGAAAACAGGGCAGAATTTTTAAAAATCTTAGAGAAAAATTTTACACAAAAGTACCAAAGCATTTAAAGCATTCGTTTAGAAAGTATTGCATTTTTTTTTAATTAATATTCAAATTAACTAATATTTAAATTAACCTAAATTAATATCCTCTTTTTTAAAAAAAGGATTTTTATTAAAAATATTACAAATTAAAATATTACAAAATATTTTTAAAAATAAAACAAAATATGTAAAATACAAAAAATGTAAAATACTTGTTTTACAAAATATTCTTAAAAATATTACAGAATATTTTTTTTAAATATTAAAGGCAATTTTTCTTCCCTTTATGGTATTCCTTAATTTTTTTTTAAAACCTGTAATTTTTAAAAGATTTTTTTTATATATTTATTAGTACTAAAAAGATTTATAGTTTTATCTATTTTTAATTTTATTTAATTGTTACGAAGTTTTAATTGTGATGTTTTTTACTTTTCTTGTGTTTATTTATGTTCTTATTTGCCATTTGTTTTCTAATTTTCTTATATTTATTCTTTCATTCATTGATTAAAAAAATCCAAAAAAAAAATCGCGCTTCAGTAACTTTCGGTAACTCAGTCAAAAAATCATTTAGTTAATAAAATGCATTAGGATCAAAGATTTTTTTAAAAATAAGCGAACAAACAAAAAAAATTAAAGACTTAAAGTTTCCTCGCAAAATTTCTTTCACAGAGGTTGGCTCTGAGTTTATAGCATTTTTATTTAAATATGATTTTATCTTTTATTTTCATTTAAAGAAAGACAAACTCGGGTTAGGAGAAACAAAGAAAACAAAAATCACAAAAGCCAGAAACAAACTCCATCAAAAACATTTAAAAATCATAGAAATTTTTATCATGCGTAAAACAACAAGTGCTTGCTTGGATCCAAGAAAAACTCAGCAAAAAAAAAAAAAAATTGAAATATCAACTCTAAAGAAGAAAGCAAAGAATGAAAGACAAAGGACAAACAATCTGGTCAGATCAAAAATAAAAAAAAATACCAGAAAGGGCTGCAAAAAAAAAAATGCCAAAACACAAAAAGACGGATGGGATGATCCATCCGTGTTCATGAATGATAAAAATATTTGAATAAATTTTATGCTTCTATGAAAGTTTTGAAGAGGTTCGTTCTTCTTTGATATGATTTCATGTAGAAATTATTCAAAGGGTTCTTTCCTGCTTCGCCGACGGCCAGTTTTTACTGCTTTTGCCATAAATCGAAGAAGTTTTTGTGGTTGCTTGGTTGAAGGATCCAAGGACTTCAAGAATTCTTCTGATTTTTTTTAAAACAAAACCCAAAAAAGGAAAAATAACACAAAGGATCCTGCTTTAAAGAAAAAAAACGCATTGAAAATAAAAAATACGATAACAACAAACGGTTTTTCTATAAACAGCATACATCATTTTTTTCTAACAATTATTAACCGTTAGTAATTCAACAAAACAAATTGTTTTTCGAGAACCGCAAACTAAAAAAAAACAAAATTTAGGTCAAGTGAGGTTATCACTCGAGCGAACCCTTGTTTTTCCCTTTTTTTTTTAGTTTCTACTAATTTAGTTGGTTTTTATTTTCCATAGAGACACGAAAACAATTACAACAATCGTTTAAGAATAAAGCGCTCACCCTTAAAAAAAACACAAAAACAAAAACAAAACAATAACCACTTCACCGACAAAACTACAGCAACCAAAAAGTTCACAAAACAATTCACAAACACAAACCATACACAATTCAATTTCATACTTCCGTTTCCGTTTTTTGGTGTTTTTTTTTTTGTTGATTAAGTCACCGAAAAAACTACCCTGCAATAAAAAAAAAATCAATGCGTTGTGCATTTTAAACATGTCGGTTTTTTAACCTCATTCATTTGAAACCCTTTTTTGTTTAAAAATCCATATTTAATAACAATAATGTTTATAAAAAACACTTTTTATATAGTAAAAGTTAGTCACGATGATGCCAATTAAAAAAAAACCAATGCAGGCAATTGAGAATGCATTACTTTTTCATAACTTACATATAATGGTTTTCGAATAAAACCTCTAAAAAGGATTCATATCGTCCGGATTATGATTCCGGACACAATTCTGAATAAAATGATCGCTTTCGGATTGTCTGGACTGATTCCAGATGTATAATTATCCAATTTTAGTAGGTTATCAGAAAAGATACAACATTTAAAAGACCTTTAACTTAATTTTAGGTATTCTATTCCACGAAGAAAATCGAGAACTGGCGTTGGATCGCGGCCATCAAGCTCAAGGTATCATGCTTTATACTGTTTTTGCTTCTGCTGGGTAACTTCTTTAACTTCTTTTTATACAATATGTATATAGAGTATAAAAGTTTGTATATAGCGACCATATATGGTGCCCTATTTACTCCAATATACCTTTTACGTACACGTTTCTTGCAGTGAATGTTGTTGTGTTTGGTTTAGTTCCAACCAACGCCAACTTTTCAAGTCTCTCTTCCTCTAACTATCGTTTATTTAATGTTAAAAGAGGGAATTTTTTCTCCCTTCTTCACAACTTTTTAAATATGTATTCTAAACGACACTGTTCGCTGTTACTATGCTCTTCGTATTTTTATTTTGTCTTTCTTTTTAGTCCTCTCTTGGACTTTGTGCTTGCATGTCGTTTTAATAGGCTTATTTTATAGCTTTTATTATTATTGTAGTTGTTTTTATTGTCTTACAACATCGACATTAGTGTATCTTCCTCTTATTCTTTCTTCTTTCTTTTTATGGATCATCATCTTTTATAGTGTGTTATTTTCTAAAAGTCTTAAATATCTCGTTAAATTTTATTTTAACAGTGTAAGTAAGCATCAGTATTATTTTTTCTTTTCCTCTATTACTTTTTCGTTATATTGACCAAAGAAAAAATTAAATGAAATAAATTTAAATATTTCCTTAATACTTTCTGTTGTTGTTTCTACATAAAAATGCAGGAAGCATCTCATTGGTCCCTAAGCCTTTTCCGTAAACTGAGAAAAACTCACTTCGATGGCAAGAGTTACCAACTGTTACAAAATAAATATTAAAATTTATTATAAAGGCATATTTAGATGTAGATTTCATTTGAGAATTTAACAGGCTTTATAAAAATAGTTTAACAAATTATTAATTACGATCAGAAATTGATGAAAATGTTTCTTTTTTATTTTTGTTATTTATCGGAAAGACTTTTTTATTTAATAAATTTGTTTGAAAAAAGAAATAGTTATATATATAATGTTGTCAAAGAGTAATTTGCCTTTTTTACAATTATAAAAAGTAAGTAAGTACATATAAGAGTTTGCCTTGAAATAAAGCGAATTTACTTATTTAAATTAAGATTATAAAAGTTAACAAAATTCAAAATTTCAACTCTCAATTTAAGAATTTAATTCATTCTAATGAAATCTATTACTATAGAAGAAGGTTTAATATGGTCTCTATTGAAATATGCTATAAACTTTAGACTTTTTTTGGCGTAAATTATTAAAGCCGAAGATACGCCATTTCTATACCAATAGATATACAATAAATATAAATACCAATAAAATATTCTTTTAAAAGTAAATTTTTTAAGAAAAATAAGTATCAAGATTTTGCTAAGCTCTGCTCTTTAAATTGCATAAAAATAGAATGATCAGGCCTGAATAAAAGGTTTTTCTTTTTTTTTTTTAATGATTAACTCCATTTTATTCACGAAGGCGACTTCTAAGGCTTTCAAAAAAAGAAGCTTATATAATCCGACGATATAATATGCAAACTTTTATTCTCAATTAATATAAGGTTATATGCAAACTTCTGAAAAAGTAATGTTTATCAAAAACTTAATTTTTAAATTCATATTTCTATTATACTCGTATTTCTGAATTTTCTGTAATATAGTAGCTAATAAAATGTATATCAAGCTTCAAGCTCTTCTGTTAATTTAAGAAAATGGCAGTCGAGAAGAGAAGTAGCTGTCAAATTATCTTATTATTAAATTATAGAAAGTCTAGAGAGTGTCTGAATATATACACACACACACACCCACGCAACATCCTTCCATACACCCATTTTCTTTCGTTTACGCTAAAACAATTATAAAAGGGTGGCGTCACAACCTGCATTCGGTTTTACCCTGCAAAATATGCTAAAATTTCGCCGACGAAGTTCTTTTTAAGTTTCGTTTAAATTGAATGACTTTGTTATTAAGTAAAATCAAATATTATCATCATTCAAACAAGCTTCCGTCTATGTATGTATATGTGTAGTATTTCGAAAAGGTTTAACAAAATGTAACTAATTACATTATACTTCGAGAGCAAGAATGTAATAAATTTTCTTCACTTCCACGGCTTGAAGTCTCAAGGTATCGATTTCAATTTATTATGCATGGAACCAATTTTCTGGAATACAAAAGTGAAAACAAATATATTCACTTGTTTTTCGAAATTAATTAAATTTCGCACTAAACCTCTGGCAACTCTGCAAAAGAGCTTCATGCTACGAAGAGAACAAACTATGAATAAATAAAAAGGAGAGAGACAGTTCTTCGAAGAGATCTACACAGTGAAAAATTTTTCAACTTCAAAATAAAATAAAAATGGCTTAAAGGAAGGATGATGGTGAAAGAAATGATTAATGAAGCTTATAAGTAGATAAAGTAGATAATGGTTCTTTGAGTAAATTCGTCCTAAAGCAATGATGATGATGTTTTTCTTGAAAATCATTACAACATTCGTAAATTTGTGCCATAAATTTTAATATGAACAATCCTTAAGAAAAGTCGACTAAAGGAATATGTACGCACCAGCATTATTTAATTAACTGTAACGTTATTTAGGATATGTCATAAATTTTAAAAATTATTTTGACACTTTAGAATTTTACCCTTCCAAGTAACGAAAATCCCAGGAAATCACTCTTACTTACGACACCAGATTTTTCGTCCGTGATTTCTTTTCAGCTTAGTTAATTGTAATGGTCTTCATTTTATATCATTACAGACTTTTTGCCCTTTCTCAAGTACAATTACTTTCATCCTTTGGAATGTCAAAAATGCTTGCATGCATTCATTAATCATGCTGATTCCAGAGGCACGCACACAAAACTCATTAATTTTAAAAGTAAGGGCAACCCTAACACTTTCTAATTACCCGTACCATTACCCCGTATATCGGTAAGATTGCTCGAAAATACGAGTATTATAAAAACTAACTCATTCTACTTGAAATCACAAATTTTGCACTAAACTTCCACACAATTTTTTAAAAACGCCCTCAAGAAATCGATTTTAAATTTTATTAAAGGTTTTCGAGGGTTCGCGCAAGTACTCCTAAACGTACTAAATTGATCTGTAAACAGTTTAATAAAGAACGGTTTAATAACCCGGTTTAATAACGGTCTCAACCCAAAAAGTGACATTATGAAATTTGAAATATAAACATTTTCGGAATCATTAAATCCATTTTTTCTTTTAATCTTTGAAAGGAGAAACGAAAACGAAACAATAAATTTATTTCATTGTCTCAACTGATATTCAAAACCCATGACATCATGTCATGCACTTCTACAGTGTACGGATCCTTTAAGGACATCATAAAAAATCTACTGCAGACACGTTTTAGTACCTATATAAACATTTTCAAAAATTCCTTCAGAAGCGAGTACATAGCTATAAAGAAATCTGCAAAATCTGCCCTTGGGCCTCTTACTTCTCTTCCTCCTTCCGCTCTTTTCACCCCTTTCTCCACTGTTCAGTTTCTCCTTCACCATCCCTTCGGTTTCAACCTTATCTAACCATTCCCCATGGATTTATTGAAATTATGTGTTTCCATGCAGTTGAACTCATCAGAGAAGTAAACATTAACTCAACCGCGACTAAAACAAACGACTTCCTGACTCTTGTCCCGTGCGTCCTACGGTACGATTCTTCTATGTTCTATGCTCAGGACTTTTACACAAAAGCAACAGCCAGCCCATGCCGAACAACACAAAGGGAGCCACAAGCCACACAAGGCTACGGCTATACATATACTCGTACAATACATGCATACGTAGAGGATCATGGCATCAGGTGTACCATTTGCCTAAATCGAAATCTATTCCTGCGAGCTTCGAGTTGCGCAGAAAAAATAAATACGATGGCAAACAAAGAAAAAGAGAAAAAGTTGTGAGAGGAGGGTGGAAAGGAGAGCGGGGAAAGAAGGGAGGAATGGGTGGTAAAAAAGGCGAGCGCTTAAAGGAGCGCTTGAAAGCTTGGAAGTTTCGGAAAGTTGGGGTAGAAAAACATGATGTAAGACACAAGCAAAGCAGCAAACTTTCTGTTTTTTCCTTTCCTTTTAATTTCTAAGGCTTTCTTTCTGCACAATGAATTTTTCCACATTTTCCACTTGTGTATAATTTTTGCTGTTGTTGTGGTTGTTGTTGTTGTTGTTGTTGTTGTTGTTGTCAATTCAGGAGCATTACTTGGCATTCTCCATTTCATGGACTACTTTTTTCTTTCAGTGTTTCGTCATCTTTCTGGTTTCGCCACGTCACCAGAAAATGCTCACGTACTTTAAGTTTACTCAATTCATGCCTCGAGCCGGTGCCTATGTCGGGTGACGAGCATATATTTTTTCGTCCTTGTGCTTTTTCGAAGGAAAATTTGTGAAAAACAAATTTGAAACTGCAAGCGACGACGATAGCGATGACGATGACGCTTTTACGGGTAACTGTTTTTTACGTTACGAACGGTACGGTACAGCGCGGCACCATTTTTCACCATTTTCAAGAACATGAAGAAGCATAGACGAAAGAGAAGCGCGATGTGCGCGGGTGGTGAACTCATAAACTTATGAAGTTTATGAAAAAACGTTACCCGAAACGGTGCCAAAACTTAGAAAAAGGAAACGGAAAAGGAATGGAGAAGAAGAAGGGAAAGGGGGAAAGAACGGCCAATTCCTTTGCATGCAACAGTTTTCAAAATCGACGACTTGTGCCTCGGTCGTAGTAGCCATGAAGCACTTCCTGGACTTCCTTCGATTTGTTAAAGTTTTATTAATTGGGTTTTCTACAGTCTCGACGTTTCTCCCTTTGCTTACTTTTTTACTTTCTTTCCCGCTCTCACTCCCTTTCTCTCTCTCTCTTTTTTCCACCCCTTTCTTTCTCTTTTGGCCTCTGTAGATTGGAGCTCTTTCAACGATTCCTTTTCAGGTTTTTTCCAGTGTTCGGCCTTTTTTCTTTTTATTTGAAAGGTTCCATAGTAACTCCATAGTATTTTTGCTATGTTGAGAAGGATTTTGTTGTTGTTGTTGTTGTTGCACATACTTTTCGTTGGTATGGCAAAAGGGCAAAAGTCAAAGTTGAAAAGCTACAATTACCGTTATACGATTTAAGGACTTTTTGCGGTAAAGTGAATAAGCAAGAAGCCCCGGAAAAAGTTTGCTCAACAGCAACAACAACAACAACAACAACAACAACAACAACAATAAAAACAACTACTACACTTTATAAACGAATTTGTAAAGTTTTTATAAATTCATTTTTTGCAGACAATTTTATTAAATTTTTTTTATAATAATCATTTTCGAATATTAAGGGCGCAAAAAATGAGGCAGACTAAAGTCAAAGGCATTGTTTGAATTTAATCGATTTGAAAAGTTGTTGATTTCGATCGAAAAATACCACTTTGGGGGGAGAAGGGGGGTGAGCGCCGTCATCCTCTTTGCCATAAATCGCACCATTTTGATGAAATAGTTTGGCATTTCATTATTTTGATACACAAATTTTCATTGTTGTTACAACACATAGAAATCAATAGAAGCGTATTTTTTTAAAGGGTGAAAATGGGGGGGTAAAGTGCCTCTAAAGTGATCTTTTGATCAAAATAAACGTTCTTTTATCGATGCTGGAATGTCGATTTGGAACGTGCAATGCATCTTTCTCTGAACTAAATAAATGCCATCGACTTTAGTAACATCTTTTTTCAGTGTCGTTTCACATAGACCGTGACGATTTTTCATGTAATCTTACAAACAACAGGCCACTAAAGAAGATTCACTTCACATCATCACATCATTCACATACTTTTTCTGTTTCTTCTCTTAGTATCATGATCTTATAGTGTCGTTTCACAGATTTCGTAAATCACAAGGACAGGCTGCGTTCGGCCACATTCTCAAGTATGTTTCTGTTTCACCTTTTGGTGCTTCCTTTCTTTAGCACTCTGTCGTTTCAAAGTTTCCGTGACGATTTTTCGCAAACTCATAATTTATTTTTCTGTTTCTTCTGTTAGTATCTGTTTTATCTTTGGCATTTCACATGTCGTGTCAAGTGTAGTTTTACATACTCCGTGGAAAAAAAAGGAGTATGTGAAACGACACTTTTTTCACTTCATTATGGACATATGTACGTACATATTTTAAAAATAATAACAAATTTCTAAGGTTCTGTAAATAAAATTAAGTGAAAATGAAAATGAAAGAAAAATTTAATTCTAAAATTTCTGCAATAAAATAAAAGAACTAAAGAACTAAATTATAATAAAATCTAGTGTTATTGATTTTAAGCATTAAACCTTTAAAAACACTTTAAAGTTTATGATTTTAAATAACAGTTATTCTAAATTTAAATTGAGCAAAAGAGAAAAACAACATCATCATCATCATTATCATTAAGAAATAAATTAAAATTGAGCCTGCGAGTGTAATTTTCCTGACTTTTTAATTACATTGCGACTGAAACTAAGCAGAAGAAGAAAAAGAATAAGAAAAAAAGCAAAGGTCCCAACAACAACAACAAGCACAACAAACACCTAGCAACTATAAAGCAAGTGCACCACTATGTACCACAAGTACCGCAAGTAGTTGCACGGTGGTCGGTCGTTCCACGACAAATTTCTTAAGCACCAAAAAAGTCACCTCATTAAAAAAGAGCAGCAGCAGCAGCAGCAGAAACCGAAGTAGTAACAGCAGTAGCAGCAGCAGCAGCAGCTGTCTTTCACAAGAACCATTTGTCAAGTTTCAAGAGACGGCATAAAAAAGTCCAAACAATATTGTGTTTTAATGACTCTCGGTGTCTAGACTTTGCACCAGACTTGCTTCACAGTTAGGTTGTTTATATATAAAACTGCACCAACAACAACAACAACAACAACGAGACCACCAACAAATAGTATACTTTTAGAAAAGAGTAAAAAAGTATATTCAAAGCAAACTTAATACATTAGTTAAAGATCGTTTTAACTTAAGAGTGAGCTGATAAGTTTCTTGTATGATAGCAAAAATCTTTAAAAATCATCAACGTTGATATAAAAAAATTTATGCAAAAAATTCTGATGATTATAACAATAATGATCATAGAAATAGTAATAAAGATGATAAATGAATCATCATTAATAAATTTTAGAGCAAGAAATGCAAGGAAATTCTTTATAAAGGTTCTCGTAAAAATAGAAAAAGACATCAGTATGATAAAGATGATAACTAGAATGTTAATAATGACGGTGATGAACAAAGAACTAAGAACAATGAGGTTTAGGTTGTCGATCCTAAAACATGTTCTTGCACTACGGCGTGTCGTCCTTTCGGGATTGTGTGAAGCCCGGACTGATGAATTCAATTAAAATTCTGTCTGTCAGACCAAAGGATGTTGCTACAAACGAACGATGTTGTATTCATATTTGCTTTAACACTTTGATACAATACAAACATGCAACAATGTGTGCATGTTAGGATAACAACAACACCGATGTGTGTGTGTCTGTAGCCCATGGAAATGCATAACGCATGAGGCGCAGAGTACTGCACAATCCATTGCCAACATTGGAGACATGTTTGCAAGGACCAAAAATATTTCATCATTACATATTTTTCAAAATATCTTTATGAGAACTTAATTGAAAATTGTAAAATTTCATAATTTCATACTCAAAAAAGTTTAGAAAATTTTATATTACCAGTATTTTTATTAATTTTATAATTGAAAAAAACAAAATTTTTCCACTGTTTTTTAAACGAAAGCTAAAAGTTCCACACACACACACACATACTTCAAGTGTACAAAAAACCAAAACAGGAAAAAATATCGTAGAAGAAAACTAACACAAAGCCTGACTTAATCACATCCAGAAGATGTAACGGTTTCATGCCCTTCGGCAGCGCATTTACAAAGTTTTGCAAAGCGCTTGCATGACATTCGTACGTTTATTTATACAAAGCAACACCTGCCACGTCACAGAATGAGCTTTAGCTGACTCCAGTATCAAAACAAATACACGATAAATGCAGCACACTCGCAACAGCACACTCGCAACCACAACAACAACAAAAATCTGTTTTTGCAATAACTTCAACCTGGATTCTCTTCAGAATGATGCATTCTATCATCTTCTGTTGTTGTGATTCAGGCGTTGGCTACTTTTTTTTTTGTCGGCGGGTCAAAATCAATAAAAAACTATGACTATATAGAAATCATTTATAAACCAAAATTTTCGTATCAAAACAATATTTATTTCAGTTATAACCACATTATTTTAAAATCGTGTAAAAAAAAATCCGTGTTAAACGAGAGCGGAGTGCTTTGCTCGTCTTTTTACACGATTTTTATGTAAAAATTGTGGTAAAATTATTGTTTTTTCTATTTTACGAGAATTTTTACACGGTTTAGTTTTGATTTAAATTGATCGCTCAAGTTCTAAGGATAAATATGTCCTCATGAGATGAGATAAAAGATTTTTTGCACAATTTCTTTTACACACAATGAATTTATCTGTCGTGTAAAAAAACACTTGAGTGTACTTAGAATGTATGTTCATTAGAAAATTGCTTAAAAAAACTAAAATTACCAACTAACAGCATCTTTTAAAACGATATTTTTAATAATCGCACAAAAGTGAAATGATCAAATAGCGCCACTTGATGACCCGCGGAACAATATATTGCCGAAGCTAACTCGTCTCGTCTTGGGTACACTTTATATATCATCAGTGAAGTGAACAGAAGGAGTATCAACCTCAACATTCTTTACCAAATCATCGTCAGCATCATCAGCATCGGCATGATTATCATCATCATCATGATTATCAACCCTTGCATTGCAAGCTTATTGTTTTGTCGTAAATCTTGACGTTGTTGTTGTTGTTGTTGTTGTTGAGGTTAATGCAACTTGCATTCAAACAGGATTTTCTACGATTCTAAAACCATTCAGAAACTCAATGAGTTGTTGTTGTTGTTGTTGTTGTTACTGTTCGTTACTGTTTGCAAAAGTTACAATAAGATTTTATGCTATTTTTGAAATTTGTCTGACTGACAACATACAGCTGCTGTCAACAGGGAGCTGCTGCTGTTGTTGTTGTTGTTGTTGTTGTTGTTGCTATTGTTACTGTTGTTGTTGTTGTTGTTGTTGTTGTTGTTGTTGCATCCACTAGAAGACAAGTATTTTCGAAGAAGAAAACACACTCGTATTGCAGAAGCTTTTCCTCTTGTCATTGTTGTTGCTGTTGTTGGTGTCTTAAAGATTTCAATGTTTTGGACTGGATGTCTTTCATTGCAATAATCACTTTTTAATATCACTCAGTCTCTGCTGCTGTTGTTGTTTTTGGTGTTGAATTTCATTTCGTGTTTTAGTAAATCAAATTTTATGAGTTTAAAAGCAACATTAGATACATTCTGATTCTGATTGTGATCAACACTCTGATAACTCTGTACAATACTTAGGTAACAACAACAACAACAACAACCTATTACTAAGAATGGAAGAGAGAGTTTCTAGCAAGCCGTGCTGCTAATGGCATGACACATGTTCCTAAATTAATTATAAATAGTTTACTAAAATTCTTTTGTAACTCAAAATATTTCACAATAGATTATGACTGAAATTCTTAAAACAATGCCTAAATTGAGACGGAGGAAATATTTTTGAGAGAAGGAAAGAAATGGTGGAAAAATTGAGAAAGAATAAGTAAAATATTCCATACGAAAGACTGATGGGGCATTTGTTCATAATTACATCAAACAATACTGAAAATGACAAACCGCCGGGACCGTTTTACACGAAATCGATCTACCAGTAGAGTCTTCTCTAACTGCAATTCCGAAGGAGGTGACGAAATTACGTGCCGGAAACCAACTTCTACCAACAAATATTCTAGAACTGTTCAAAATTCCTTTTAAATATACTCCGCTTTTTATACAATATATTGCTTGCTATATAATCTCTCACGAAACAAAACATGTTCAAGAGTATCTTAAATTTTTTTCCAATCTTTAAATTTCAATACATTTGCCATAAACACTGACACACGTCCAGATTGTGGACACACTTTAATTATTAAGTTATCATTATCGAGACTCAAACCGATAAGTTTAAATATTTGAATAAATGGAGAGGAAGAGATATACGTTCTCTCTCTCGTTTTTGAAAATTTTATTTTAAATCCTTGAATTTCGGAATAATGAGAGGTAGAAAAGAGGCGGGCATGCCTCTCTCTCAGAGAAGAACATTCTGCCTCTGAGACTCGTCGAAGCTAAACCATTTTCGAGAGAGTTCTAAACTTTCCAGCATGTTGTTGCCATAAAGAAGTTGAGACCTACCCAGCGCCCAATCCCAGTCTCTCATTCAGGCATGATGGTCCGTCCTTCTTCTCCTGAATAGTCCTGAATGGAGTGTAGCTTTTATTCTCATTACAACGCTTTACTGAGAATCATACTACAATCATCAGGAATAAAATGAATCATTATGGATAGTAAAAACAATTTAAATTTGTGTAATTTTTCTTCCCCTCTCTCCCGCCCCCCTCCACCGTCTTTGTTTCCACACTTTAGTTTTCGAAATATATATTTTCATTTAGAGCCGGTACTTCTCAGAGGAGGAAAGGCTTCGTAGCATGAGAGGATTTTGGAGGGAGAACGTCAGACAAATTCATTCAAAAGACTCAAAAATAAAAACAAAACTAATTCTTGATGTTAGTTTTCCGACAGGGTAAAATGATCATATGTTTTAGAACGAATTGTCGTGATCTCTTTCTGAAGTTTTGGCTTGGAAACAAAGCGTTTTCGCTCTCTTACTTATTAGTATGGATTCTTTGTTTGTTGTTGTTGTTAGTATGCTCTCAAAATTCGCTCATATTTTCCAAATTATCTACTACAAGTATTTACACAATTGGAGACATTTCAAAAACATCATCTACGATAAAAAGGCCTTCAATATATAGTCTTCCAAGATCTGTAAAAATTCAGTAATTTATTACAGTAACTCTTTAAGTTTGCTTCGCAGAAGACAACGTAAGTAAACATTTTTTTAAGGTCTAAGTCTTTTAGTTTTTATTTCACAATTAGTTTAGTTATTTCGGATCACTTTAGTTTATTGTATTAATTCGGATTAATCCTATTAGCTTGGAAAAGTTAATAGAAAGAAAAGTGAATTTTCCTGATAGATTTTTGTCATCGTTTAGCCGATTGCAGAATTCCTTTTTCGGGCCATTATTTAACACGTTTTGAATAGACCGAAATAGATGGAAGTCTTTGGTTGCGTCATCAAACTTGTCCGAGGGCTCGCTTTAACGATGTTTTCGGATTATGGATTTGCATGCCACCCGTTTTTAAACGTAGTATTATTTTTCTAAAAATTTTATGTTTAACTTACGCAAAATGTCCGCAAACAAACCACTGTCGGTACACTTTTTTGAGTTATACAATATTTTCCGAGCTTATATTTTTCGGAAGCACCGTCCTTATCAGTCTCGAATACGTCAGCAATTTGTATTTAACGCTACACACTCACTCACGCTCTTTTCCAGCGTTCGCATATAAATAAATGGGTCTTTCAATGAATGCGGATTCATCAGTATCCATAAAGTTCTTCCGAAACTACGGCATAATGAAATTTTTAATCATCATCGTTCTAAGCTCTTCTCTCCTTTGTGATGCGACGGACATCACCGCCAGAATTTCGAAGTTTATGGTCAGACTAGAGATTTCAAAATCAGGCGAATGGAAAGAATGCAGTGGTTCCTTTATTTCAAAGAACTGGATTCTGACCACGGCCCAGTGTATCTTCGAGTAAGTATTTCATTGATTTTTCCCTGAAAATCTACTAAAAACCTTTGATATTCTACAGGGCGGACTTTGTAGTTGTGTCCACAATTTTCAAGGAAGGAACAATTTTCATTACGCCTGCCCGTTTGCCCAGCTTTTTGACACGACCGTCAGCCTACTACGGCAAAAAAGCTGTTTTAGGCTCATTTCATCCAAAGAGTGATTTTTTTTTGAGGTTCCGCACTATTGGAACGTTTACGATCCTTGAAGAGCAAAACTGCACATTTTCTCTACGATACTCGTATACCACTCTCGGCGAAGATCGCCTCTGTGTAGAGCCAAGCTTGTGTACGAATGAGCCGGGTGCCCATTTAGTTTTGACGGATTCAATGGAAATTGTTGGTATCGTGTCACACCCGCAAGAACAATCGTGTACTTCAGAGCTTTTCTTGATTCGGGTTAGTTACCACTTGCCGTATATCGCGGTCATTGCAGGCTTTGATGTATGGCAGAATGGAAGTCTAAAAACCGAAATATAAAGCCCGAAATATAATGTCAATATATGTATATTGATACAGCCTAAATATACATATATATATTTATATGTATATTATATAAAATATAATATGTATATAAAAATTGCTGTATATATAAATATATTTATGTAAAAATATAGGTACATACATATATGTATGTACATATGTACCTAACATTAAGTACATATAATGAAAAATATTTTTTGTCAAATAATTTTTGGTTTTTCTCTAAAGATTATTTTGAAGATTCAAAGCATTATCCGAAAGTCTTCGAACGTTTACACTATTGCGTGCTTTGTAACGTGCTGAGAACGAAAAGATGGCACCGTTTTCGCCGAAACCGTTTTGTCCCCGAACGAAACTGGACAAAGGATGACGGAAATTCGTTTCGAAATCTTCCATAAAATTAATTCGTTAATTTCTTCACTTTTTCAAAATTAAAAATGGAATTTGTGCAGCCCAAAAAAAATTATTCCATCGTCGCTTTTCGAATCGGCGGCCGGCTTTTCATTCACTCAAAAGAATAAAGTGCAAATGAACTGAAAGAATGTAATTAAAACTCGAAATCGAAAGCGTAACGTGGTTAAATTCAATTAAAAATTGCTGATGCCCCAAAAAAAATATGCTCTAAAAACCGGAGAAGAAAATTCACAGAAAGGCGTTAAACGGAGGATAAGTAGAAGCAGCAGAAGACGAAGAAGTTTATATTATCAAACACAACAACAACAACAACAATAACAGTTCTATTTAACAGTTATCCAATTACAATGGTTAAGACTTTTATCGGTTCAACACCGAAAATAATCACAAAAAAAAAACGAAAATGGCCAACAACAAGAAGAAGCCCGGATTTACAAAAACAGAGATGACAAAATAGCAACAACTGGCAAGTACAACAACAATGTACAACTAACAACACAAAGCCTAAGAATAGAAAACCGCGCGCAAAGAATGGCAGGGACAAGTTCCTCTCAAGCCGGACGACCAAAATTGCCAAAACTTTGAAACATCGATGGCCATCGCCATCGTCAAACTTCCGGAAACCTACAAACATACACACCCACCACGACGCCATGCCGTCGTACACATTGTTTGAACTTCGTTAAAGGAAGTGGCAAAGGATGTAGACTGGAAGAACAATTAAGATTAGAAAAAGTCGAAATCCAAGAAAATCAAAAGAAAAACTTAAGCAACGATTTAGACTAACAATAAATGTTGAATGATAATGATAGTGAAGCTGGTGATGATGATGATGATGATGCAAATTGCGATGGGAGGATAAAAATGATGACAGTGCATCTTGACAACGCGGTCCTAAGAAAGATAAAAGGTTGTTTTCTTTAGCAGGTTTGTTCTTCGAATTGGCAACACTTCTGCCAAAAGCAACGACAGTTGACAATTTGTCAGCTGATTTATATTCAGTATGAATGGATGTTCATTTCAGAATGTAATAGACGTTTACAAATTATATAGTTTATTTTCAAAATCAGTATTCAGTTTCAGCTCCCCAAAAATGATGTACCTTCTTCAGGAATGGCTTGAGGTGGTGACTTTTGGCTTAAAATATTATTACGACCTGCGTCGTTAAAGGACTACAATCGAGATTCCGTCTTTTTTCAAAAAAAAATCCTCATCATCCTTTCATCATTTTATCCTTACCCTTTACAGTCTCTATGCTATGCTATATGGTACTTCATGATATAGTCTCTTTTATTCCTCTTTGTTGTTAGGTACCATTGGTTTTCTCAATTTTCTTTGGGTCCTTCTTCTTCTTCCTCTTTTTTTAAACTTATTTTGGCTTTATTGCATACAGTGTTTCAGCCCAGTTAATGCTATTTACCTTCATGTCGTTCCTGTTGTTGTCCTTTTCACCTTATCCTTATTATTATAGGTTTTATTTAAATTTAATGTTTATTTTCGTTGTCCTTGTTCTTCTTATTCTTCTTCTTCTTCTTTTTATTGTTTTTGCTGTGGTGCAAATGAAGCCGCTACACGGGCTTGCTTTAGCCCGTGCACAAAACATTTTAGTCGTTCTATGAGTAGGAGGTACCTTCACGTTCATTGACCTTTTGAATTCTTTTTTTTTCTTACTCTCAATTTGGCATATCCTTTCTGGACCTCTTTTGTGGACCGTGGAATTTTTTTTCATTTTCCAGATTTTACTATCCTCTTCTAAAACAAGTCGAGATGGTTTAAGGTAAACTATAGTCGTTCATATGTTTTAGAACGAATTGTCATGATCTCTTTCTGAAGTTTGGCTTGGAGACAAATCGTTTTCGCTCTCTTACTTATTAGTATGGATTCTTTGTTTGTTGTTGTTGTTATTATGCTCTCAAAATTCGCTCATATTTTCCAAATTATCTACTACGAGTATTTACACAATTGGAGACATTTCAAAAACATCATCTACGATAAAAAGGCCTTCAATATATGTATAGTCTTCCAAGATCTGTAAAAATTCAGTAATTTATTACAGTAACTCTTTAAGTTTGCTTCGCAGAAGACAACGTAAGTAAAAATTTTTTTTAAGGTCTAAGCTTTCAGTTTTTATTTCACAATTAGTTTTTATTTCACAATTAGTTTAGTTATTTCGGATCACTTTAGTTTATCGTATTAATTCGGATTCTATCCTATTTGCTTGGAAAAATTAATACTAAAAGTTAACTAAAAGTTAATAGAAAGAAAAGTGAATTTTTCTGATAGATTTTTGTCTTCGTTTAGCCGATTTCAGAATTCCTTTTTCGGGCCATTATTTAACACGTTTTGAATAGACCGAAATATATGGAAGTCTTTGGTTGCGTCATCAAACTTGTCCGAGGTCTCGTTTTAACGATGTTTTCGGATTATGGATTTGTGTAAACTGTTTCATTGCCATCAGTGCGCGGTCTCAGTTAATTGTTTGGTTCCCTGAAGGAGTTCCACCAAGCTCGGGCTGTTTTCAATGTCGTGAAACGTGAAGCGTGTAATCATGCTCGGTTGTTTAAACACAAAATTTTCATTAGTGTTTCACTTCATGTCACCCGTTTTTAATCGTAGTATTATTTTCTTAAAAATTTTATGTTTAACTTACGAAAAATGTCCGCAACAAAACACCGACGATACACTTTTTTGAGTTATACAATATTTTCCGAGCTTATATTTTTCGAAAGCACCGCCCTTACCAGTCTCGAATACGTCAGCAATTTGTATTTAACGCTACACACTCACCCTCTCACCCTCTTTTCCAGCGTTCGCATATAAATAAATGGGTCTTTCAATGAATGCGGATTCATCAGTATCCATAAAGTTCTTCCGAAACTACGGCATAATGAAATTGTTAATCATCATCGTTTTAAGCTCTTCTCTCCTTTGTGATGCGACGGACATCACCGCCAGAGTTTCGAAGTTTATGGTCAGACTAGAGATTTCAAAATCAGGCGAATGGAAAGAATGCAGTGGTTCCTTTATTTCAAAGAACTGGATTCTGACCACGGCCCAGTGTATCTTCGAGTAAGTATTTCATTGATTTTTCCTGGAAAATCTACTAAAAACCTTTGATATTCCACAGGGCGGACTTTGCAGTTGTGTCCACAATTTTCAAGGAATGCGGCCGATACACCATCTGTAAAAAGGACTTTTTCTTTCAGCAATTTTTTTCAGTTTCTAGATTATACAAAGACCTTGCATTGATAAAATTCTCGACTAATATGCCGTGCGGCCACATTACGCCTGCCCGTTTGCCCAGCTTTTCGACACGACCGTCAGCCTACTACGGCAAAGAAGCTGTTTTAGGCTCATATCATCAAAAGCGTGGTTTTCGTTCAAGGTTCCGCACTATTGGAACGTTTACGATCCTTGAAGAGCAAAAGTGCACATTATCTCCACAATACTCGTATTCCACTCTCGGCGAAGATCGCCTCTGTGTAGAGCCAAGCTTGTGTACGAATGAGCCGGGTGCCCATTTAGTTTTGACGGATTCAATGGAAATTGTTGGTATCGTGTCACACCCGCAAGAACAATCGTGTACTTCAGAGCTTTTCTTGATTCGGGTTAGTTACCACTTGCCGTATATCGCGGTCATTGCAGGCTTTGATGTATGGCAGAATGGAAGTCTAAAAACCGAAATATAAAGCCCGAAATATAAAGTCAATATATGTATATTGATACAGCCTAAATATACATATATATATTTATATGTATATTATATAAAATATAATATGTATATAAAAATTGCTGTATATATAAATATATTTATGTAAAAATATAGGTACATACATATATGTATGTACATATGTACCTAACATTAAGTACATATAATGAAAAATATTTTTTGTCAAATAATTTTTGGTTTTTCTCTAAAGATTATTTTGAAGATTCAAAGCATTATCCGAAAGTCTTCGAACGTTTACACTATTGCGTGCTTTGTAACGTGCTGAGAACGAAAAGATGGCACCGTTTTCGCCGAAACCGTTTTGTCCCCGAACGAAACTGGACAAAGGATGACGGAAATTCGTTTCGAAATCTTCCATAAAATTAATTCGTTAATTTCTTCACTTTTTCAAAATTAAAAATGGAATTTGTGCAGCCCAAAAAAAATTATTCCATCGTCGCTTTTCGAATCGGCGGCCGGCTTTTCATTCACTCAAAAGAATAAAGTGCAAATGAACTGAAAGAATGTAATTAAAACTCGAAATCGAAAGCGTAACGTGGTTAAATTCAATTAAAAATTGCTGATGCCCCAAAAAAAATATGCTCTAAAAACCGGAGAAGAAAATTCACAGAAAGGCGTTAAACGGAGGATAAGTAGAAGCAGCAGAAGACGAAGAAGTTTATATTATCAAACACAACAACAACAACAACAATAACAGTTCTATTTAACAGTTATCCAATTACAATGGTTAAGACTTTTATCGGTTCAACACCGAAAATAATCACAAAAAAAAAACGAAAATGGCCAACAACAAGAAGAAGCCCGGATTTACAAAAACAGAGATGACAAAATAGCAACAACTGGCAAGTACAACAACAATGTACAACTAACAACACAAAGCCTAAGAATAGAAAACCGCGCGCAAAGAATGGCAGGGACAAGTTCCTCTCAAGCCGGACGACCAAAATTGCCAAAACTTTGAAACATCGATGGCCATCGCCATCGTCAAACTTCCGGAAACCTACAAACATACACACCCACCACGACGCCATGCCGTCGTACACATTGTTTGAACTTCGTTAAAGGAAGTGGCAAAGGATGTAGACTGGAAGAACAATTAAGATTAGAAAAAGTCGAAATCCAAGAAAATCAAAAGAAAAACTTAAGCAACGATTTAGACTAACAATAAATGTTGAATGATAATGATAGTGAAGCTGGTGATGATGATGATGATGATGCAAATTGCGATGGGAGGATAAAAATGATGACAGTGCATCTTGACAACGCGGTCCTAAGAAAGATAAAAGGTTGTTTTCTTTAGCAGGTTTGTTCTTCGAATTGGCAACACTTCTGCCAAAAGCAACGACAGTTGACAATTTGTCAGCTGATTTATATTCAGTATGAATGGATGTTCATTTCAGAATGTAATAGACGTTTACAAATTATATAGTTTATTTTCAAAATCAGTATTCAGTTTCAGCTCCCCAAAAATGATGTACCTTCTTCAGGAATGGCTTGAGGTGGTGACTTTTGGCTTAAAATATTATTACGACCTGCGTCGTTAAAGGACTACAATCGAGATTCCGTCTTTTTTCAAAAAAAAATCCTCATCATCCTTTCATCATTTTATCCTTACCCTTTACAGTCTCTATGCTATGCTATATGGTACTTCATGATATAGTCTCTTTTATTCCTCTTTGTTGTTAGGTACCATTGGTTTTCTCAATTTTCTTTGGGTCCTTCTTCTTCTTCCTCTTTTTTTAAACTTATTTTGGCTTTATTGCATACAGTGTTTCAGCCCAGTTAATGCTATTTACCTTCATGTCGTTCCTGTTGTTGTCCTTTTCACCTTATCCTTATTATTATAGGTTTTATTTAAATTTAATGTTTATTTTCGTTGTCCTTGTTCTTCTTATTCTTCTTCTTCTTCTTTTTATTGTTTTTGCTGTGGTGCAAATGAAGCCGCTACACGGGCTTGCTTTAGCCCGTGCACAAAACATTTTAGTCGTTCTATGAGTAGGAGGTACCTTCACGTTCATTGACCTTTTGAATTCTTTTTTTTTCTTACTCTCAATTTGGCATATCCTTTCTGGACCTCTTTTGTGGACCGTGGAATTTTTTTTCATTTTCCAGATTTTACTATCCTCTTCTAAAACAAGTCGAGATGGTTTAAGGTAAACTATAGTCGTTCATATGTTTTAGAACGAATTGTCATGATCTCTTTCTGAAGTTTGGCTTGGAGACAAATCGTTTTCGCTCTCTTACTTATTAGTATGGATTCTTTGTTTGTTGTTGTTGTTATTATGCTCTCAAAATTCGCTCATATTTTCCAAATTATCTACTACGAGTATTTACACAATTGGAGACATTTCAAAAACATCATCTACGATAAAAAGGCCTTCAATATATGTATAGTCTTCCAAGATCTGTAAAAATTCAGTAATTTATTACAGTAACTCTTTAAGTTTGCTTCGCAGAAGACAACGTAAGTAAAAATTTTTTTTAAGGTCTAAGCTTTCAGTTTTTATTTCACAATTAGTTTTTATTTCACAATTAGTTTAGTTATTTCGGATCACTTTAGTTTATCGTATTAATTCGGATTCTATCCTATTTGCTTGGAAAAATTAATACTAAAAGTTAACTAAAAGTTAATAGAAAGAAAAGTGAATTTTTCTGATAGATTTTTGTCTTCGTTTAGCCGATTTCAGAATTCCTTTTTCGGGCCATTATTTAACACGTTTTGAATAGACCGAAATATATGGAAGTCTTTGGTTGCGTCATCAAACTTGTCCGAGGTCTCGTTTTAACGATGTTTTCGGATTATGGATTTGTGTAAACTGTTTCATTGCCATCAGTGCGCGGTCTCAGTTAATTGTTTGGTTCCCTGAAGGAGTTCCACCAAGCTCGGGCTGTTTTCAATGTCGTGAAACGTGAAGCGTGTAATCATGCTCGGTTGTTTAAACACAAAATTTTCATTAGTGTTTCACTTCATGTCACCCGTTTTTAATCGTAGTATTATTTTCTTAAAAATTTTATGTTTAACTTACGAAAAATGTCCGCAACAAAACACCGACGATACACTTTTTTGAGTTATACAATATTTTCCGAGCTTATATTTTTCGAAAGCACCGCCCTTACCAGTCTCGAATACGTCAGCAATTTGTATTTAACGCTACACACTCACCCTCTCACCCTCTTTTCCAGCGTTCGCATATAAATAAATGGGTCTTTCAATGAATGCGGATTCATCAGTATCCATAAAGTTCTTCCGAAACTACGGCATAATGAAATTGTTAATCATCATCGTTTTAAGCTCTTCTCTCCTTTGTGATGCGACGGACATCACCGCCAGAGTTTCGAAGTTTATGGTCAGACTAGAGATTTCAAAATCAGGCGAATGGAAAGAATGCAGTGGTTCCTTTATTTCAAAGAACTGGATTCTGACCACGGCCCAGTGTATCTTCGAGTAAGTATTTCATTGATTTTTCCTGGAAAATCTACTAAAAACCTTTGATATTCCACAGGGCGGACTTTGCAGTTGTGTCCACAATTTTCAAGGAATGCGGCCGATACACCATCTGTAAAAAGGACTTTTTCTTTCAGCAATTTTTTTCAGTTTCTAGATTATACAAAGACCTTGCATTGATAAAATTCTCGACTAATATGCCGTGCGGCCACATTACGCCTGCCCGTTTGCCCAGCTTTTCGACACGACCGTCAGCCTACTACGGCAAAGAAGCTGTTTTAGGCTCATATCATCAAAAGCGTGGTTTTCGTTCAAGGTTCCGCACTATTGGAACGTTTACGATCCTTGAAGAGCAAAAGTGCACATTATCTCCACAATACTCGTATTCCACTCTCGGCGAAGATCGCCTCTGTGTAGAGCCAAGCTTGTGTACGAATGAGCCGGGTGCCCATTTAGTTTTGACGGATTCAATGGAAATTGTTGGTATCGTGTCACACCCGCAAGAACAATCGTGTACTTCAGAGCTTTTCTTGATTCGGGTTAGTTACCACTTGCCGTATATCGCGGTCATTGCAGGCTTTGATGTATGGCAGAATGGAAGTCTAAAAACCGAAATATAAAGCCCGAAATATAAAGTCAATATATGTATATTGATACAGCCTAAATATACATATATATATTTATATGTATATTATATAAAATATAATATGTATATAAAAATTGCTGTATATATAAATATATTTATGTAAAAATATAGGTACATACATATATGTATGTACATATGTACCTAACATTAAGTACATATAATGAAAAATATTTTTTGTCAAATAATTTTTGGTTTTTCTCTAAAGATTATTTTGAAGATTCAAAGCATTATCCGAAAGTCTTCGAACGTTTACACTATTGCGTGCTTTGTAACGTGCTGAGAACGAAAAGATGGCACCGTTTTCGCCGAAACCGTTTTGTCCCCGAACGAAACTGGACAAAGGATGACGGAAATTCGTTTCGAAATCTTCCATAAAATTAATTCGTTAATTTCTTCACTTTTTCAAAATTAAAAATGGAATTTGTGCAGCCCAAAAAAAATTATTCCATCGTCGCTTTTCGAATCGGCGGCCGGCTTTTCATTCACTCAAAAGAATAAAGTGCAAATGAACTGAAAGAATGTAATTAAAACTCGAAATCGAAAGCGTAACGTGGTTAAATTCAATTAAAAATTGCTGATGCCCCAAAAAAAATATGCTCTAAAAACCGGAGAAGAAAATTCACAGAAAGGCGTTAAACGGAGGATAAGTAGAAGCAGCAGAAGACGAAGAAGTTTATATTATCAAACACAACAACAACAACAACAATAACAGTTCTATTTAACAGTTATCCAATTACAATGGTTAAGACTTTTATCGGTTCAACACCGAAAATAATCACAAAAAAAAAACGAAAATGGCCAACAACAAGAAGAAGCCCGGATTTACAAAAACAGAGATGACAAAATAGCAACAACTGGCAAGTACAACAACAATGTACAACTAACAACACAAAGCCTAAGAATAGAAAACCGCGCGCAAAGAATGGCAGGGACAAGTTCCTCTCAAGCCGGACGACCAAAATTGCCAAAACTTTGAAACATCGATGGCCATCGCCATCGTCAAACTTCCGGAAACCTACAAACATACACACCCACCACGACGCCATGCCGTCGTACACATTGTTTGAACTTCGTTAAAGGAAGTGGCAAAGGATGTAGACTGGAAGAACAATTAAGATTAGAAAAAGTCGAAATCCAAGAAAATCAAAAGAAAAACTTAAGCAACGATTTAGACTAACAATAAATGTTGAATGATAATGATAGTGAAGCTGGTGATGATGATGATGATGATGCAAATTGCGATGGGAGGATAAAAATGATGACAGTGCATCTTGACAACGCGGTCCTAAGAAAGATAAAAGGTTGTTTTCTTTAGCAGGTTTGTTCTTCGAATTGGCAACACTTCTGCCAAAAGCAACGACAGTTGACAATTTGTCAGCTGATTTATATTCAGTATGAATGGATGTTCATTTCAGAATGTAATAGACGTTTACAAATTATATAGTTTATTTTCAAAATCAGTATTCAGTTTCAGCTCCCCAAAAATGATGTACCTTCTTCAGGAATGGCTTGAGGTGGTGACTTTTGGCTTAAAATATTATTACGACCTGCGTCGTTAAAGGACTACAATCGAGATTCCGTCTTTTTTCAAAAAAAAATCCTCATCATCCTTTCATCATTTTATCCTTACCCTTTACAGTCTCTATGCTATGCTATATGGTACTTCATGCTATAGTCTCTTTTATGTTGTTAGGTACCATTGGTTTTCTCAATTTTCTTTGGATCCTTCTTCTTCTTCCTCTTTTTTTAAACTTATTTTGGCTTTATTGCATACAGTGTTTCAGCCCAGTTAATGCTATTCACCTTCATGTCGTTCCTGTTGTTGTCCTTTTCACCTTATCCTGATTATTATAGGTTTTATTTAAATTTAATGTTTATTTTCGTTGTCCTTGTTCTTCTTATTCTTCTTCTTCTTCTTTTTATTGTTTTTGCTGTGGTGCAAATGAAGCCGCTACACGGGCTTGCTTTAGCCCGTGCACAAAACATTTTAGTCGTTCTATGAGTAGGAGGTACCTTCACGTTCATTGACCTTTTGAATTCTTTTTTTTTCTTACTCTCAATTTGGCATATCCTTTCTGGACCTCTTTTGTGGACCGTGGAATTTTTTTTCATTTTCCAGATTTTACTATCCTCTTCTAAAACAAGTCGAGATGGTTTAAGGTAAACTATAGTCGTTCATATGTTTTAGAACGAATTGTCATGATCTCTTTCTGAAGTTTGGCTTGGAGACAAATCGTTTTCGCTCTCTTACTTATTAGTATGGATTCTTTGTTTGTTGTTGTTGTTAGTATGCTCTCAAAATTCGCTCATATTTTCCAAATTATCTACTACGAGTATTTACACAATTGGAGACATTTCAAAAACATCATCTACGATAAAAAGGCCTTCAATATATGTATAGTCTTCCAAGATCTGTAAAAATTCAGTAATTTATTACAGTAACTCTTTAAGTTTGCTTCGCAGAAGACAACGTAAGTAAAAATTTTTTTTAAGGTCTAAGCTTTCAGTTTTTATTTCACAATTAGTTTTTATTTCACAATTAGTTTAGTTATTTCGGATCACTTTAGTTTATCGTATTAATTCGGATTCTATCCTATTTGCTTGGAAAAATTAATACTAAAAGTTAACTAAAAGTTAATAGAAAGAAAATTGAATTTTTCCGATAGATTTTCGTCATCGTTCAGCGTATTTCAGAATTCCTTTTTCGGGCCATTATTTAACACATTTTGAAGAGACCGAAATATATGGAAGTCTTTGGTTGCGTCATCAAACTTGTCCGAGGTCTCGCTTTAACGATGTTTTCGGATTATGGATTTGTGTAAACTGTTTCATTGCCATCAGTGCGCGGTCTCAGTTAATTGTTTGGTTCCCTGAAGGAGTTCCACCAAGCTCGGGCTGTTTTCAATGTCGTGAAACGTGAAGCGTGTAATCATGCTCGGTTGTTTAAACACAAAATTTTCATTAGTGTTTCACTTCATGTCACCCGTTTTTAATCGTAGTATTATTTTCTTAAAAATTTTATGTTTAACTTACGAAAAATGTCCGCAACAAAACACCGACGATACACTTTTTTGAGTTATACAATATTTTCCGAGCTTATATTTTTCGGAAGCACCGTCCTTATCAGTCTCGAATACGTCAGCAATTTGTATTTAACGCTACACACTCACTCACCCTCTTTTCCAGAGTTCGCATATAAATAAATTGGTCTTTCAATGAATGCGGATTCATCAGTATCCATAAAGTTCTTCCGAAACTACGGCATAATGAAATTTTTAATCATCATCGTTCTAAGCTCTTCTCTCCTTTGTGATGCGACGGACATCACCGCCAGAATTTCGAAGTTTATGGTCAGACTAGAGATTTCAAAATCAGGCGAATGGAAAGAATGCAGTGGTTCCTTTATTTCAAAGAACTGGATTCTGACCACGGCCCAGTGTATCTTCGAGTAAGTATTTCATTGATTTTTCTTTGCAGTTGTGTCCACAATTTTCAAGGAATGCGGCCGATACACCATCAGTAAAAAGGACTTTTTCTTTCAGCAATTTTTTTCAGTTTCTAGATTATACAAAGACCTTGCATTGATAAAATTCTCAACTAATATGCCGTGCGGCCACATTACGCCTGCCCGTTTGCCCAGCTTTTCGACACGACCGTCAGCCTACTACGGCAAAAAAGCTGTTTTAGGCTCATTTCATCCAAAGAGTGATTTTTTTTTGAGGTTCCGCACTATTGGAACGTTTACGATCCTTGAAGAGCAAAACTGCACATTTTCTCTACGATACTCGTATACCACTCTCGGCGAAGATCGCCTCTGTGTAGAGCCAAGCTTGTGTACGAATGAGCCGGGTGCCCATTTAGTTTTGACGGATTCAATGGAAATTGTTGGTATCGTGTCACACCCGCAAGAACAATCGTGTACTTCAGAGCTTTTCTTGATTCGGGTTAGTTACCACTTGCCGTATATCGCGGTCATTGCAGGCTTTGATGTATGGCAGAATGGAAGTCTAAAAACCGAAATATAAAGCCCGAAATATAAAGACAATATATGTATATTGATACAGCCGAAATATGTATATATATATAATATAATATAATATCTTAATATGTATATAATATATATATAGAAATATACAGCTTCGTAATCATAGCTTCGAAATGATTTTTTCTAACAAAATAACGTAACTTTTACAAGCCTTCAGGCTACAATTTAATTAAAAAAAGTAGACGCCTCCATATAAAAACTTGTATGTATGACTTGTATGTACGTATACGAAATTATATATTTTACGACCTAAAGTGTGGAAACGTTAGAATAAGTAACCTTTTATGATATTCATTTTCCCTTTTTTTGACAAATGTTGTTTGCTATGTTGTTTTTCTTACTGTTGCTGCTGTCTTTGTTAACTGTATCGGTCTCTCTTCTTTTGTGTCATTTTACGAGCATTATACCATCATATTGCAGCATTGTATTATGACCCATGAAAAGTATGTACTCTTATGTACCATTACATTATTCCTTTCCGTTGTAAACAATACGGTTTCATGCCTTCGAGGCTGACTCGCTGATAATAAATTTGAATTTAGAACAGTAAAATGGAAGCCCTTATTACATTATCATTTTATTAACTTTTATTTACTCTTATGAATTTCTTAGATTTTTGCATAAATTTTAAAAAGGTCTAAAATTCGTGAGGGTTGGAGGGGTAACTTCAGCATAGCTCTTGAAATTCGACCTTCAGGCTTTTTAAGAGACAACATTGTTTGCAAAGGAATACATATGTATGTTTAAAACTTTAGAAAACTGATATATTTAGAAGAGACGAATGTTATGTTATGCATTGTATAGAAGAACGTACAATACGAAGAATAGGATACTTTATAATTCATATCTAATGACAATGTCTTTTTAGAGGAACTTAGTAGAGATGAATATTGCGGATGTTGACTAAGTAAATATTGAGTTATTTATTGTAATAATAATTTTTCGCATAATATTCTTAATTTTTTTTATAATTATTTAATTAGTTGTTCACTCTTGTGTAACTAAGGACAGAAAGTTTTATGCAATTTTTTACCTGAGAAATACAACTTTTTTGGCAGGTGTACAAAAACAGCTCTTACATACCTGAAAAAAAGAAGAAGAATATGATGATGAAAAAGTAATTGAATTAATAAAAGCTTAAGATCTTCAACAATTCAGCAAATTGAAGAGTATTTAGTAAAACCTTATTTAACTACGGATAAACTACGAATACAATCGATAAGATTTTTTAAACTTTTTTCTAATTTTTTTTTAATATACATACATTTGATTTATGTCCTTATAAAATAGCTCTAAGAATAATTTTAACCTATTCAAGCTAAAATTGAATTGTGCATACATTTTTTATAATTTTTTGTTAATTTTTTCTTAACCAAAATACGTTGAAATTTGCATTCCAAACGAAAGTAAATTTTTCCTTACAATACATATAGATGTCAATACTTTTCGGTATTGTCAAAAATGTTTCAATTAAAACTTCAGCAACAGGATAAACATTTACGTAGAAAGGACGCAATTACTACGCGGTAGTGACAAAATAGTCAATCATTGGAGCGAGAGAGAGAGTGAGATAGTGGCCTTCCTTCATGCAACGTCGTAGGTAAAACGAGACATTGTGAACCAAATTTCAATTCAAATTCGATTGTCAAATGTTTTACTGACGTTGATTACGTAGAGTGTGAGTAAAGTCTGGTGAAGTTTCGACAGTTGCGGTATGTCAACGTTGCGTCAATCAATTGACATGAAGTTAAACACATGACGAAGCTTACAATTTGATTAGTTGGAATAACTTGGAGTAAGAGTCTTAAGGGAGACTTGTCGTGTGTCGTGTATACTTATATACATACATATGTACGTACACATACGTACACATTGTGTAAACATATCTTATGAATATACTTAGAGTTTGCCCATAGTTTGCTTTCCTCTGTCAATAAATTGAAGTTTATATTTTCGAATTGTCACTTCAATCAAGAACAATTTAAAGAAATCATAATTAATTATTAATACATCATCTATTCTTGTCTTATTTTATACTGCCTTTTTCCCGCCTAATCGTAGTTTTTTTAATAAAATTGCGGTAATTCTTTCCAGAAAAAAAATTTTCTATTTTCTTAATTGAGCCGACCGTCCTCAACCGTAGCAACCAAAAAGAAACATTAAATCTACTGAATAGAGTCCAATTAATATTGTAGAATCATTGAATCAGGTAATCAACACCGATAGAACATTGAATGAACTCAATCAAGGCCGAAGGATCAGTGCGAGCAGAACAATTAACTCTAAAGAAATATTGAACCAATATAATCACGTCAAAGATTTTAAAAATACTGTAGAAACTAAATTAAGACACTGAAAAAATCATCAAATAGAATTTGCGAAAAACTAGAAAGCATTGCAAAAATACTGAATCAATTTAACAAACTCTGAATGAATACGCAATCATTTCAATCAACACTGAAGAAATACTAAATCAAACCAGTGACGACTTAAAAACTGCTGAATTTCGACTAATTCAATACTAAAGAAAACAATGATTAATTAATTGAAAAATCACTGGAAAAACAAGGAAAAAACTCAATCAATAATGAAAAGGCACTGAAGCAACTCAGTCAAAACTGTATCAGTTAAATCAACACTAAGGAAACATTCACTAAAGAAATACTAAATCAGTCCAGTCAACAATGAATCAATCCAACCACGACTGAATCAGTTCAATAAACACTAAAGAAATACGCAATCATTTCAATCAGCACTGAAACAACTCACTCAATAATGAAAAAATACTGTATCAGTTAAATCAACACTGAAGAAACACCCAAACAGTTCAATAAATAAAGAACATACATATACTGACTAAACTGAGTTAAGATTAAAAAAATACTAAAAGGATTCAATCAATACTGAAGAACCATAGTATTAGCTTAGTTAATATTGAAGAAATATTCAAGCACGATTGAAGAACTAGTAATTGACCAAAACAACACAGAATCAACGTAAATCAAATAGCAAATCACTGAAGAGAGACAAGACAATATATTACAACCCAGAAATAACACAATTAGCACTGAAGAAATACAGAAACAATTTAATCAATACTGAGAAAACATTGTCAATCGTCTTAATAAGAAAGAATAGAAGAAATACTGTGGAATCAACAAAATCAATCTTGAAGAAAAACTGAATCAACAAAATCAATATTGAAGAAAAACTAAATCAATTGAAGAGACACTGAATAAATTCGATAAATATTGTACAAACAATGAAAGGACGCAATCAAAATTGAAGTTGAAGTTGATGAAATTAATCAATTCAATCAACATTGGAGAAATCAACTGAAAATATCAATGTTTGACCCCATTGATTTGACCCCAGCGACGCTTCGGTGGAGTTAAGGGTTGGAGCAGACCCAGGGAATGTTGAATGTTGGGGCTAGCTATTGCTTTCATTGTTTCATTGTTTTTAGAGGGAACGAGGGGGAAGAATAGGGTAATAAAAACCATTACAATACGTTACTTATGGGTGCAGGATGTTAAAGATTTTAAAAATAACAAAAATGCTTATATAAATGCATCAGAAGAAGACTGAACGCAAAAAAATTGACAAAGAAAAGTTTTTAAAGGAGAAAACGTTTTTATTTCAATAAAATCATAAATGATAGATAAAGTAAAATGGAAAACGAAATGAAAAACGCTAAAAAAAAATGGTAGTTAAAGTAAAATGGAAAACGTAATGAAAAACAGTAAGAAAAAATGAATAAATACTAAATTGAATAGGAAAAATAATACTTATACCAACAAAGAACAATAAAAAACCTGTAAGCATTTAATTTAAAGTACAATAATAAATCGATAATGAAGAAAGTGATAGGAAAAAAGTAAGAAAAAGGCAGAAGGGTAAGAGAAAATATCATACCAAAAGGTAAATATTGATAGGTACCTTTTGATAATGAATAAAAATTGCTTAAAAGTAAATAAAAGCAGCAATCAGTATATGTACATTATCTCGACGATGAGAGTAAAAAAAGAATACGATATTTAACAAAAGATAAAACTCACCAAGAGAGGAAAAAACCATATAAACAAAGCCATAAAATTGTTTTAAAAAATTTTTTTTTACCACAAAAAGTACGAAATCGAAGCTTATCGATGAGGTTCGAGGGTTTCGTCGGTTTCGTTGGTTATCAATTTGTAATAAAAACGAAAATATAAACTATACTTTGTTATCTTCTGTACATAGAAGTATCGTACAAACATACCCGTACATACATTATTTATCGGTATATATCTTTTGTCTCGTATATAAAGTGTACATGGGTAGAATGACGAATATAAGCGTCAATATTATTAATAGAAAAATCAATATAACTTGGTTTTTACACAAGCAATAAATCACTCTTAACCCTTATGTGGGTTTTAAAATACTCCATAGCACTCACTGTAAACGTCCCTCCGCTTTTTGAGAATATGATTGTTTAACACATCGTTATAAAAGAAATTAGCTTTTAGCGGGTTATTAAAAAACAAAATTAATTGATCGCCCTCTCTCTCTCTCTCCCTCCGAAATCTTTAAAATTAGTCAGTAAAAGCGAACTCGCGACCCGCACGTGCTGGTGCTACCCCTGAATCACCAGAATCAAGGTACCAGCATCAAGCAAACCTTGTTGTCGACTACCGACCGCTACCGCTCTTCACTCTATGTTTAATCGTCGAAAGTGAAGTTGTCAACAAGCGCGCTCTGCTGTCAACATGTGTGTCGAAAGTGGATACTAAAAAACCAAAAAAAAAAAAAAAAAATTAAAACTAAAAAAAAAAAAGAAAATTAAGGAAATCATTTTCATGGTGACAAAATCACTTCAACTTGAAAGCGATTTTGAAGGATGGTTGGCGATGGTCGGTTTGAAAACAAAAATCAACATTAAAACAATAATAAAAGAAATGACATTAAATGAAATGAAGAGAGAAGAAGAAGACACGCTCACACTGTCTCGATAATGAGAAGGTAAATGAGATAAAACCTTAATTTTATTAATTAATAATTAATTTCTTTTCGAATTAAAATAATACTCGCTGAATTAAAAATGTTAAAAATACCAAAGTGGTTTTTTTCTTCTTATAAATTTCGATTTTCTGCTCTTTTTGGTGGAAATAATTTTTTCGTTAAGTTTTTCCTTAATTTTTACAAATAAGGAATATTTTTTATACGTGAATTTCATTACTTAACTCTTTGTTGCGGTTGAAAATATGACGCGCACACACACCCACATTCATACTCATGTTTATTTATAAACATTTATGAAAACATTATCAATATTATTAACCCATGGTTTCTTTTTTCTCTGTGTTCATGCATGACGCGAGTGAACATTTTTGAGTCATTCGCGCGTTTCTTTCGTTCGTTAAGTACGTTCGTATTTATCACTGCTCAAAAAGTGACGAGTTAAAGAAAAGGTAGCAAAAAGTTGAAACGAATAAGTATAATCAAAGAATTTTTCGTATGTAGTATAACGAATGAGTATAAAACAAATGGTTATAACGATTGAGTGTAAAGAGTGAGTATGAATATAACGAATGATTATAATGAACGAGTATAACAAATGAGTCTAACGAATGAGTGTAACGACTGAATGATTACAATGAACGAGTATTATGAATTGATATAAAGCATGATTATAACTAATGACTATAACGAATTGGTACAGTGAATTTTGTCTCAACGAGTGAGTATAACGAATGGATATGGAATGTTTTTTCATTAAAATATTGCATTTTCCTGTTGATTTCAAAATGACAACTCTTCTTCTTAAAAAGTTCTTCAGAAAGTGTTATATTTGAAGAAGATGTGTCATACGTTAGCTTACTTTAAAACCTTAAAAGCTTTGTGTAAAGAAAGATAACTAACATGCGTATAAGTGAATAGTTTTTTAAAGTTTTCATGAAAAGAAAAGACGTTCTCCCCTCATTCCAGCCAATTCTTTTCCATCAAACAATTTATAAGAATACTGGCGATAAATCTTGACAATAAGTTTTTTTGTTTTTTTACAAGTTTTTAATCTATAGAATTTTGAGTCATGCCAATTAAGTATTGATAAGTATTAATAATACGCACAATCAATGCGTATATTTCTATGAATTCGAAAGAGAAGAGAAAGAAAGAGACAGAATAATAAATGAGAATTTTAGTGTCACAATAACGAAGACATTGAAATAACAACAAATATCTATTGTAAATAAAAGTCTAAAGGCTAAAAAATCATTATGAAAATTTATTGAAATAATAAAACAAAACTTTATTAAACGATATTTTTAAGACAATGTAAAATAAAATCCTTTTGAAAAGAATATTAATTTCAGACAACGAAATAATAATGAAATTACAACAAAAAAAATTTAAAAATTTTGGACAATTTAAAATTGATTGAATTTTAAATTGAACTCATTCAACTGAAAATATGCCATGAATAAAATTCAAAGAATTAAAAAATTGAAAAGAATCGATAGGAAAGGAACGACGGAAGAAGGAGAAGGAGGAGGAGGAGGAGGTGGAAAAATCATTGTCAAAAATATCACTTATATTTTGTACCATAAAATAAATAAAATTAAAATTTTAATAAATACATAAATAAATTATTCGTTCGTTTGAAATCAATGAATAGCATTGATTATGATCAACCAGGCAACAAACCAGGGGCTTATTTTTCGCACAATACTCGTAGGGAAGGTTTGTTCCTCATTCTCAATTTAATTAAACAAATATATAAGTGTGTAGACGAGTGTATTCGTGGCGATTCTAGTCTAACCTGATGCAAAACTGAAGCACGTGTGTGGAAATAATTCGCGACTGATAAGCGACGAAGTAATTAATTTACTGAACCGCATCATCATCATCATCATTATCATCAATGATGTCGCCCCAGCGATACTTAAAATTCGCATACTTCCTTCCTCCCACCGATTGCAAATCATCATCATTATAAAAGGATTGTGAGCATGAAAATTTGACGATAGCGATAATGGAAACTCGCTGAAACGAAAAGTGTTTAAGCCTTTAATTGCTGGCTGCATTCGTGTGCTGTTGCTGCTGCTGCTGCTGCTGCTGCTGCTGCTCACGATAAAAGCTTGACGATAAAAGCATGGCGTAACGTGACGGAACCAAATAATTCGGGTTTAATTTAGACAAGAGCAAATTTTAGAAATATTCATAAATTTATTTATTAATGCACAATCGTTGACGACTGCTGCCGTGAAAGTCGTACTCATAGAGCAATAAAGCTTCTGACGCAAATCTGATCGTACGCGGTGAGCAGTATTTAAGGCTTAGATACTGCTTATTTACGTGTTACCGCTACCGGCGATAAAGTTGTCGTGCAGACATTGAGTTTCGCTCGAATGAATGATCGCATGGTGGTATAGCCGGCGGGATTTGCTGGGACATTATAGCAATTTTTTTTTTAATTTTATTTATTTTTTTTTTTTTTAATTATATTTTTTTTTTTTTGCAAATTTTTTTTTTAATTTTTTTTTTGTTTCAATTTTTTTTTTGTTTTTAATTTTATTTTTTTTTTTTACCAATTTTTTTTTTTTTAGCAAATTTTTTTTTAGTTACTGTTAGTGGTGATTTTGCCCTAATCTATATACGGAAAGTGCCCGTAAGGCCGAGGATATAGACGTAAAGTAAAGATAAAGGATAAGGCTATATACATACATACATACATAACAAAGTCGTAAAGCAGAGAAAGACACTGACGTAAAAGTCAGTCGTACGGGGACCGACTACTTCTGAAAAAATGAACGCACGAAGCAGTTACAGAGGTCGAAAAATCCTACAATTAACTTCTGCGATAACCGAAAATGTAATCCTTTTTACTATACATATATATAATTTACATTTTGTAAATGAATGTACTCAATCTGCATATTGTTTACCTGTTAATAATCAGTTCATATAATTATCAGAGAATAAATTGTATTAAAAAGCAACTTTTTTGTATACAAAATATCGTCTCTGTTTTTTTTCTGTTTTTTTTTAGTATAAAAATATTGCGTAATCTGACAACGTCAACATGATAGAAACCTCAACTTAATTAAATTGAATTATTTTAACTGATTATTTTACTAATTGATTACGATCCCATTTTTTCCAAATTAAATAAAAAATAAGTTTGTTTTGAAATTTAACCATACGGTAGCTGCTGTTAAAAGCAAATTAAAAACAAATGTATAATATACATACATTTACATATTTGATTATTAAACGCACACACACACGCACACACATATGGAGCGCTGTATGAAGGGACAATTTTTTGATAATTTCATTGTTAATACAACAAAACTGTACAACAAAACTGATTGACTGTCAAAAAAAAAAAAACCAAAACAAAAGAAAAAAATCTCTAAATTCTTAAGCTCTCTTTTTTATTTTTCTTAGCTATTAACCTCGTTAAAAAATCATAAATTAAATTTCTCAATAAAAGTTATCACTAATTTTTTGGTAATTTTTTTCAATTAAAGCACCATCGATGCCGATGTTTTGAAATCGTTGGCACTAAAAACTTTCAATTAAGCCACATTTTTACTTGTTTTTATTTTTTCTTTTCTTACTTGCTCTTTTGCTCTTCAATTCGGTAAAATGTTTAGTTGCATTAGACAGAAAGAGAAAGAAAGCGAGTTTAGTTCGATTTTACACCCAGAGCACAATTCATTGAACCTTGTGCTCCATAAAATTTTAATCAACAAACTAAAACGGAGTAACAGAGAAAACTATAAAATTTAATGGCACCTCAGCGTCTGTACGAATGCTGAGAGAAAAAGAAAAAGGGCAGGGCAGCCCTAGGGTAAGGAGAAAAAAGAGCGGAGACGAAGGTCGTCGCTAAACCCTGCACCATTAACTTTCGATTATGTTATTCTAGACGACGATTTTCTAGATTTCCACAAATCTAGATCTACCGAAGGACGGTCTATTTTCTGTTGAAAAACAACATTTTTATTATATGCACTAATTTTGGAAAAGGCATGTTTGAAACTACGAGTGTACCTACACGAATATGCCGTTTTGTAGGTTGAAACAATTGTTTGTTTGTATGTTTGCTGCAATCTGTAGGTCTTCAGCTTCTGTTGTAATGTTGTAATGTACAACCAAAATTGAATTTTAATGATAATGTAGAACAATGATAATATTTTTAATGGGTTTATTTATTCTCATGGAAAATAATTTTATTTTCTAATAATAAAAATAAAGACATAAAGAAGGCATAACCCACTGGCAGCATAAACAGCATAAAATAAAGCAACATAAAATTCCGATTAGAAATTTCGTTTAATTTTAAATGCCAAATTTAACATTAATTATCTAAACAAATAGCAAGATTAAACAATCCCCGACCGACAGGTGATGTTTTTTTATATGATGATAGAGGGAGGGAGATGGGAGAGGAGGATTGCAATTTACAGACCTTCGAAAAACCTTAACCTTCTTATCTTAGTCTTAGACAAAGAAATTTATAGTGATATAGTAATTAAATGGTGAAAAATATCTCGAAATAAATTATTAAAAAAATAATAACAATATTAAAATATTCTAAACAATATTTAAATCATAACAAGAAGAGAAATTTATTAATTTATGTAAACTTAAAGTTTATTTAACATACAAAAATTTATGAATTTCTCTTCATGCTATGGCTTAAATATTGCATAATATATTTTTTATGCAATATTTTAATGCACTAAAATAGCGCTTTCGAAGCACTTGTATTTTGTTACATACATACACATACATACATACGTATTTTAGCGCTGGGTCAGTGAAATGAGCACGCACACAAGATTAATGAAGAAAGAATAGAAAAAATCTGACAACAAGAGAAAGGAAAGAACAAAAAGGACTTTTTATTATTCACAAAAATATTTTAACCGCAAAGAAAGCATCTAGGCGTGGCCGCCAAAACCTAAACTAGGTATAAACTAGGTAACAAAAGCACATACATATGTACATATATTGGTATACAATTACTCACACTGAGAGATATGCATTATTTTTATTTACAATGTAAAATTTATAAAGAGTTTTTCTGGGTTAAAAAATGCTTCTTCACGCCACCCTTCCCCCTCCACCATTTTGTCCACCATTTAGGTAGGTGTGACCCACTTTAGCTAAATGGACATTAATACGAGTACACGCGTGCTGTCAGTTTCACCAACAAAACTTTCTTTTACAGAAAAACAAAAACAAGAATAATAAAATATTCTAAATAGAAATAGATCATCGCGCGTAGCAGCGTCGGCCTACATTGGCGTTAAATTTGTTTGGGCCACTTTCATTAATGACTAGTACTGACTGGAGCGGCATAGTCGGTGCTTCCGAAATGTTAAGATTGCAAAAACAAAGAACGCTTAAAGGGAGTGGCCGAGGATGGCAACGAAGGGAGAACAGGTAGGGACGGGGGTAGAATAACATCAAATCAAGTTGATGAGTTTCTAACTGTTATGCTATTGTTTCTTTGCCACTTACGAAATTTGGTCAATATTCTCCAAAGATTTTTGCCTTTTCATAACGAGTCTTCTCATTTCCCTTCTTTTTTAACATCATTCGCTTTATTTTTTTAAAGATTTGTTTATTCCTTGCAAAAGGAACGTTGTTTAGTTGGCCGTTAACCTTTTGTTCCTTTCAAATAAATTGCACGTGTTGAAATTTATGGAAGTTTTGCATGTTTTGAAAATAATAATCGCCAGCAAGTTTTATGATATTGTTATGGTGTATGTACCTGTAATTATTTTTCATACTTTTATATTCATTTTATTTTCCACTCTATTTGCGTCATTTGCGTTTATTTTGTTTGTGCGCCACCAAAGGTAATTAAGCCTAAAATGCTATTAATCTTTTGTTAGGTGGTAAACTTGGGTGTTTGTTGTGTATACAACAAAGGGTTTTAGGAGGAGTCATAAAATAAAGGCTTGGTTGCCTTCAGTATGATTGATAAACATACCACAGGAAAAGGACTCGTCATTAGACCTAACACAATGCAAATGTTCTTATCATTCTAACGTTGACCCACTCTTTACGCCCTTTTTTTTACACACCCAAAATTCCCTGGAGAATATACCACGGTTAAAAAAAAATCAATATGATGCCTCCAAAATAAATGGTTCTTTTGGGGAAAACTTTCACTTTGGAGCACGTCCTTTTTTAAGTCATACTTTAAAAATACATCTGTAGTTAACATCAACAGAAATAGTCTTGATTTTCCCCAAAAAATATAAAGACCATCTTATTTTTTCCATAAGAGTATAATTTTCCGGAGTATGTTTCTCGTAGAAAGGAAGTTATAAGCCTGATAAGGAACCCTTATCTTTCTATATAGTTTTTTCTAAATTACCAACTGTTTTAAGACTCTGTAAACATTTAGAAATTCAGACTCAGTAAACATTTAGAAATTAAACAAATATGTGTTGTTAACTTTAACAGTTTTTTGTTAACTTTAGCAGACGCAAAAATGTTTACTTTTACAGATTTCACACAAATATCGTACAAAAACTACTATTTTAAATAACCTAAGGGTGCGTTTAGAGATAGCCTTTTTTTTGGTATGCAAATATAAAATTTGAAAACAAAAAGAAGCAAGGATCAGCAGAGGAATCATACGATACTACCTGCTTTCAAAGATTATATAACGACTAGAGTAAGTACATACTTTTACCCAAAAGTGTACTCGTTTAGAACCTTTCGTGAGGAGGGTTGCCTTTTGCTCTTTGCTCATTTTACACTTTGGCGTGTACATAAAACGGTAACTACACAAAAGAATTATTACAAATTTTGGCTAAATCTTAGTAAGGAAAATTTTTTCCAAATAAAATAAGTATAGTCGAGAGTTGCAAAAAAAAAAATTTGACAACTCCTATATATTCCCGTAGCAACTCGTAGAATAAATATCGAACATAAAACGAAATCTACGAGGCTCATAAAATGCAACCTCGCAACAACAACAACTTGCATGATAATAAGGACTTTATTCCTTATTACTGCGGCAACAAAAGTCGTTAAAGTGTGTAAATACAAAGTGTGAAGAGCAGGCAGGACTTTCTATCGAGATCGGTACGACCGCTGCGACGGTAGAAAGGAAGGATAACGAAAAACGGAAGAAAAATTCCAATAAAAGCCATAAATGGAAATAATGATTTAAGGTAAGCAAAGGAATAAGGACAAGTGAAAAATGTAAAAACCAAGATTTGAATATTTGTTATCCTGAAAGAGAGAACAATCAAGAAGTAGAAAAGGAAAAAGGCACTGAAGGTACTGAAGGCTAAAAAGGCAGAGAATTCTAACAGAAAATTGAATATTTTAAGGTCGGCGAAGGAAAATTTCTTGATAAGTATTTATTAAAAAGGGTCGTTGAACAAGAGAGGTCATTTTAAATCAGTAGAAGTACGTTATATTTTTGTGAAATATGGTGAGATGCGACTTTTGATAAAATTTTTCATCACATAAAGGCATATTTCGCATAAAGGCGGCTGTATATTTTTGTCTTAACTTATTGTATAAGACAACTGTGATTATTTAATTTAAAAAAAAAACTATTAACTATTTCTTCTTTTTCTTTTTATCTTTTTTTTTTCTGTTAAAAAATTCAAAACCTTCATTTAGTTGTTAAAAAGAAATTATTTAAATTTCTCATTGTTTTCTTTGTATTCTTTTGAGTTAAACTTTTTTAAATGTTATTTTAATATACAAAAATTTTTTTCCTTTTAACACGTTAACTAACTTTTGCACGGCTCAAATACTTCAAAGAACCATAAACATTAAATAAATTTGGCAAATGCTTTTTGTACCTTTCGTTCTGTCGTTTCGTTTTTGGTTTTTTTCTATACATTTTCTTAAAATCATAATTATCATCATCTCTCTAAAGCTTAGTTCGTAAATAAATATTTGAACATTTTTTTGAGGTTTTAATTTTTGTAAGTTTTTAAAAGCATTTTGTGATTTGTTATTTCGTCTTTTAAGATAATGATTATTATCTTTTAAATTATTGACATTAACTAATTGCGTATAAAATATTGTATAAAAAAAAAACAAAAGGCGACGGTAATTGATTAACAAGGTAAGAAAACTTCGTAGAAACTGATGTTTTTGAAAAGCAGGTACTAAAAGGCTCAGAGGCAGAGAGTTAAATGACCGAAAAAGTAACTTTTAGAGGTTATAAAAAGGTCAAAAAAAAAAGGTTATAAAAATGTATATCAAATAAATTAATCCTCCAAATAAAACGTTTAAACTGGATAAAACGTTAGAAAACTCTTTTAAGAAGTGTTTATTTCTCTCTTATAAAACGAGAGAATATTTTCTTTTATTGGAACTCTCTTAAGAAATTTATAAGAATGGAAACATGTCTTTTTCCTAAAAATAAACTGTCCTTAAGTATTCAATAAAGATGATGCCACACCTGCGTCCTCATGAAAAATGCTCTCAAAGATATCGTAGTACAAAAAAATGTCAGCATTAGTCTTACTTTTAAAAGAGATTATAGCCCAATTATATCCTCAGACCAATCATAAACTATACAGCCATAAACTTTTCCTTATATCGTATACTGAGCACCGAGAGTAAATGTTTTAAGATTGATAGAGGCAGGACTTTCTAGTCCTGTTAACCGGCAAAAATGCCTGCCTGGACTAAGTTAAGGCGATTAAATTGACCAACTTGGTTTTGCAAAACGCTTACGGTTGACAGACAGAAAATGTAGGAGGATACAAAATGAAAACCGGGCGACACAGGCGACACTCAACAGTTTCTCATTCTCAGCAGCACCAAAAAAAAGGAAAAATTTTTGCAGGCAATAAAAAAAAACAACAACAACCAGCAAGTTAAACTACGAAACGACCACAGAGAGGATAACAGAGGAGACAGCAGGTAAGTAAGACTAAAAGGCGACGATACAGAAAGAAACAATACGAAAGATAGAATGGAAAAGCAGAAATTTTGCTTTTAATATTCTGAAATGATTTTTTCAGCGCTCCTGGGTGCGAGAGCTGGTGGCAATAGTATGATTATAATGGGAATGGGTTGGTTGGTTGGTTGGTTGGTTCCTCGTGGCTTTTCCACTTTTTGTATTGAGGAAGCTCTCTATGACGATGATGGTACAGTGACCGTTTTGTGATGGTTCCAGGGTGTTTTCTTTTCAGGGTGTTTCCTTTTTTTATGCGTATCTCTTTTGGTTTACAGGTTGTTCATCCTTCAAGGTTGGTTGGTAGGTTGGCCGTTTGGCGTTTCCGTTTGTAACGCTTTTATTGTATTGTTTGTGACTTTCTTCTTATTCTTTGTTGTTCGCTTTTTTTTTTTTATTTGATTTGGTTTTGTGGGACAAAAGTGGAGGCAACTGAAGGTGGTTAAAATAAAGATTTATTGTCTTATTTAGTGAAAATGTGACAGGAAATTTATTGGTTTCATTAGATGTGGCGTTGCGGGATGATTCGTCTTCTTTGTGCTCCTTCCTCGCGCATTTAAAGGCATTAAAAAAGAGACAGAAAGAGGGAGAGAGAGAGACGGTTGAGGCATGCAAGAAAGCAAGCACTTTTCTACAAGATGAAGTGTACCTCTAACTTTTATTCATGGTTGACCGTGTGATCATGACATTGTGAGTTCTTTTTAGCTTCATTCAATCATATTGTTAAAGCATCATCGTCGGAGCAGCCCCCCTCACCCCTTCCCTCTCTTAGGAATGTTAGCGAATTTCAAAGGAAAGTCAATCCAAAATCATTGATACCAAAACGCAGTTCAACAACTCATTCTTGAACCCTGAATCATAATTAAAAAAATCGTTTTAGCTGCTCACTATTAAATTCGCCGGCGATCATTGGACCGGTCCCATGTTGTTTTTCGGCTTGTTGCTATTTATCATCGTACTCTTTTGACTCACCTTTTGTCCCTTGCAAGTCGTGCCGATCGACTGCACCTCGTGTCCCTGATGTCGTTGATCCGACAAGCACTGCGCACAAGCGGGCATCTTACAATTCAAGCAAAACATGGTCAGCGTCTCCGAGTGCTCGCCGCAAACGGATTCGCGCTGCTGTGCCGCTCCACGTGGCTTCACCAGGGTATGCTTGGCCAGCGGGCCGCGTGCCGGATGGCACAGCTCGCGGCAGCCGTCGCAGTAGCGTATTTCGCACTGTTCGCACACCAGCGAGGCCACCTTCGGGTCCGTCTCGCACATCTGGCAACGCAACGCTTCGCGGGCGCAAAAGCGGTCCACTATCGATTCCATGGCGCGATACGGGGGCAAGTTGCGCACACCGCCCTCGTCGAAGAAAATCAATTTCCGGCACAGGGGGCAGGTGAGGCAGAAGGCTGCTCCGGGCGGGGCAGCGGCAGCTCCCTGCAGTAGGCCCTGCAAGTGGGCGGTGCCGGCGTACGAAACCGGCCGCGATGTATTCGAGCAGCAGACCACGCCCGAATCGGCTTCACTCAAAATGCTCAACTTATCGGCTTGATCCTGGTCGGAGGTGACGCTCTCGCTGCCGGTAGCCGAGCTGGCGGTGCTGGCCGCCGAGCTGTTGGAGGAGTGCCGGGTGGAGGGTGGATGTGGTGGGTGAGAGTGGAGTGTGGCAACCGTACCACCACCACCGCTACCAACGCCAGCACCGCCAGCACCGCAATGAGCGACCGAATGCAGCGAATGATGGGCGGCTAAGGAGGCGCCAACGCAGCCATTTGTGACGGTAGCAATGCCGGCGCCGGCAGTGACAGCGGCCAGAGCAGCGCCTGGTGTATAGACCGTTTGTACATCGAGGGCACAGCCCAGGCAGAGGGCGTGGAAGCAGGGCAGCAGCACCGGATTGGCAAAGAGTTGTTTGCAAGTGGGGCAGCGCAGTTCGTCCTCCATAATCGGGCGCGTTTCGAAGAAGGGATGGAGAGGGGTGGTGGTGGGTGCGGGTTGGTGGTGGTGAGCGATGGGTATGATGCTGTTGTCTGGTCGTGTGCCGGAAAAAAACAGGATAAGTTCTTCAAAATGTTTACTTTCTCAAGAAATGCTTTTAATTTTTTACGCGGTTTTTTTATATAAATTTCAGGCAATATCAATGGTTCTTCGCTGTTTTGTTTTTTGGAAAATAGTTGCCAAGGAATAGTTTGGTTTAAAATCGTTTTTATTAAAATTTTTATTTGTATGCCGAGCTCGTGTTGTTTTTTTTATAAAATTGATATTTCATTATTTTTCACTTTTTTGGGTTATTTTTTATTATTATTTTTGAAATTCAAATTTTTTTTATTTTTTTAATTTTGCCGGTACACTCGAAAAAATATATTTATTTCGACTTAATTTAAAATTTTCCTTTTAATTATTTATGGTTTGTTTTTATTTTTTTACTGTACTTAATATGTTTAAATATACTAAAGATATTTTTTTAAATGTGCCTAAATGCCACTAATATGTTTCCTTCTTTCCTTCTCTCTCTCTCTCTCTCTCTCTCTCTCTCTCGTAATTAAACCAAGTGTTGCTTCGATACCGAAAATTCCTTCAACAAAATTTTTTCTCTTCACTGTCGTTATGCCGTACGTTAATCCATCTTTAATCCTTGGCACAACTACGATAACTACAGCTACTGCCACCACAACAACAACAGCAACAACTGCCCGAACGAATGGTGCCCCTGGTGCGTTGTTACCACTTCCGTTAATTGGAAAAATTGCGGTATTTCGCACCGTTTCAAGTGCTCCATCACCGAAGAAGGGTCTTCACGCCGCGCTCTAGAATGGTTAGAATGTGCTGCTCGTTGTTTATGTCGCGGCTGTCGACGGTTTGTAGACCACAGCGAGGGCGCCGTTGCGTTTTACGCGTCTCAAACGCGACAGCAATTAAAAAATAGCATTCAAGCATTCAAACATTTCTACCTTTACCGTTACTTTTCACTTCTCCTTCAGCACAAACCGGAAGTAAGCATTTTTTCTTTAATTTGTAGCCGGGAATTTTATTTACTCGATTCAGTTTCTTATTCGATTTTTACGCCACAAAAACTAAGATTGTTTTGTTTTGGTTTTTTTCTAAAATCCTGAACCTTAGCGATTCAAACGGAAGCGAAAAATTTCTCACTTCCGTTTTAGTTGAGGTGCTTTTACTTTAAATCAATACAAATATTCTATTATTTCATTTATTTCGCTCCATTTGAAATTTTCTTTTTCAGTTTCAATTTATTTTAACTGAACAACACTTTTCACGCATTCACTGAATTATTTTTCTTTTAATAAAATATTGATTGAATAGTTTCAAAACTACTTTTAGTTTTTACTTTTCTCAGTCAACTTGATTGCTTCACACCGCATCCAAACACCAACAACCTTTTCTTGCGGCTGTTCAACAGCGACTGATTTTCCTTGTGGTGCAACGCCAGCAAGTCCGTACTTGAAATTTTGTTCTTTCATCGTTGTTCGTGCGGCATGTTCCACAACATTGTTTGATGGTGGTTGTAAGAAAGCAACGAACATGTTGGCTGTTTGGTGGTTACTGTGGTATCCAAATTATTTACACACCCTCAAAATTAGAAACGAAATTCATTGCCAATAAATTAATACATATTTTCTAATTAAATATTCAAATTAAAATTTCTTTTAAATTCAAAATTGTGTATAATTTATAAATTAATAAATAAATAGTTATATAAAATTATTTAAGTATAGAGTATGTATTTTATTATTTATTCAATGATGAAGATCCGTGAAACTGAACCAAAAACAATCGTTATTTGTAATTTATATTAACAATATATGCGGTCTCTTTCAAAAATGTTTGTTCACACCAAACGCCTTGTGGCACTGACTTCACTGTTCGCGATACGTGTGCTGCCGTCTTTATTTTTCACAACAGCTGACAACGACGTTTTTGTTGGACTTCTTGTCTAGCTGACTAACTTCCGTCTTCTTTCCTTCTTGCTTTTGAGCTTTCAAAAACCACCTCGTGTTTTCTTAGTATTTTTTCGGCATTTGTATTTTGTTTTGACCACACGACTACCGAATAGTGAAGCCGTAGTTTAACTCAACAACTAATAATAATTGAATAATTGAAAACGTGAAACAGATATTGTTTGGAATCACCACAACCCCAGTTACAACCCTAAACATTTTGGTCCTACGGAGCCGGATTAAGGCGATAAAAGTGAGTACGTTCCAGTCCAATAATTTTCAATTTCGCGTTTTTAATACTCGGCGTGTTCGCGTTATATATATACGCGTCACATACGTATATGTATACATATATGCCGGCATCTTTACGAAAATAAAATTTCGTGTTTCGCTTCATATTCGCGATTTTTCCAGTGCCGCGTTTTACTTTTCGGTTCGTTTAAATGCAGTTCAGTTGAAATTCTGCATTTTGTCGCGTGTGACAGACGTTCGAAAAAGTTGTTCATTTCCATTGAATTTGCGAACCGCGTGGTCGCAACTTACTTTGCATATACTTTACAATTTATATACTCCAGTATATAAGAATTCGTTCGTCGCGCCTCGTAACGTACATACACACGAACTCATTTTTGTTCAAAGCGAACCGCGTGGTCGCCACTTGCATTGCATATACTGTGCAATTTATATACTTCAGTATATAAGAGTACTCGTGCTTCGCGCTTCGCGCCTTGTGTATACACACGATTACTCCGTTTTAGTTAAGCGAACTGCGTGTGTTTTGTTATTGCCTTTACTCAAAGCTCGAGTATTTTCCCGCGCGTTTATTAATTCTTCTTCGAGAATAATAACGCATTTACGCTTTTTGCAAATTCGTGTTTCTCACAATTATAATTACCCAATTCTCGAGTTTCTTCTCGTGCGCTGAGTTAAGTTCTTTTTCGAGAATTTTAACTTGTTTTGCACAGAAACTGGAGAATTTCTCTCGTGGGTGTTTGTAATTCTACTCAAATCTCGAGTACTCTCCCGGACGTCTAGTGGAAATTTCTTTTTCAAGAATTTCAACGAGTATACACAGAATTTGCAAGCTGCAAATTCTTTTTTTTGCAATTGTTTTTGGCAAAACAAAATTTACCCAAATCTCGAGTGTTCGCCCCAGTGGTTGTGTGTTTAAATATTTTTCGATATTTTCAACGCTCCACCCTATTTACCCTCAACTCGCTCAACCTCGTGTTAGTAGTGCAAAGCACAATCTACGTTTCTTATGCCCAAGAAGTCGCCAGCAAAACAGTCTCCCGCGAAAAATTCGCCGCCTAAGGCCCAACAAAGTGTCAGGATGTCTAAATTACAGACATTTATTCGCCTTGCCGACGGCTTAATTGAATTCGAAGCCAACTTCAATAGCATCCCGCGTAAAGAGCATTCAACTTTCTCCTTGAAAGTCCATAAAGGTGAATTGGAATACCAATGGACGCTCATCAAGGGCGCATTTGAGACTTTTTCGGCTGAAGAGCAGCCTGCAGAAGCAGGTGGAAATTTAGAAGCCATTAAAGCAAAACATCGTCAGTGCTATGCGACATTCGTCCGATGCGCAGCCAAAATCGACGAATTAAGGCACGTTCTCACCCAACCCGTTAGCACCCCTGGTTCACGAGACGCTCAAATGGAGCAAACAGCTGTTGGCTACAGTATCACCTTACCCCCTTGCGACACCGAAGCTTTTCACGGTGATTATCTACTGTGGCCATCTTTTCGGGATATGTTCACTGCAATTTATATCCGAAACCCACGCATTTCCCCAGTTGAAAAACTTTTTCATCTAAACAAAAAGACAAAGGGCGAAGCGAAAGAAATCGTCCAGAAATCACCACTCACGAATGAGGGCTTTGCTCAAGCGTGGAAAAATCTTTGCGATCGTTACGAAAATAAGCGCGTGCTTGTAAACTCGCAACTCAAGATTTTATTCAACTTACCCGCTATCACGAAAGAGTCGGGAAGTGAGATTAAAACTCTGCAACGCGAAATTAACAACGCGTTGTCTGCACTTACCCTGCAAGGAATTGATACTTCAAGCTGGGATGCAATAATTGTGTTCCTATGTTCCACAAAACTCCCAGATACAACACTTTCCTTGTGGGAACACTCGATAAAAGAAAAATTTGCGCTGTCCAAGTGGGCAGAATTAGACTCTTTTCTCACGAGTCGTTTCCAAACCCTGGAAACCGTGCAAGATCTCAAAGCCACGCCCCCCCCTCACCCTAAAAAAGTGCCGAATTCATCCCAAACTCAAAGCACGTCTTCGAAACGCGTTAACACGTTCCAGCTTAACGTGTCCCACTTAAATTGCATTTTATGCCCTCAACAACAGCATAGTTTACGACTTTGCCAACGTTTCCAAAAATTGCCAATCAATAAAAGGATTGAATTGGTTCAAAAAAATGGCATTTGTTTCAACTGCCTGGCAACATCACACACCGCCAAAAACTGTACAAGTAAGTACAATTGTTCGACATGCAAAAGCAGACACCATACTCTTTTGCATCGCGAGAAGCCTTCGGCTCCCTCCTCGAGTTCTATCTCGAATCCTAGAATCTCGCGCCCAGAGCAACCTAGCACGTCTGCTCAAACTCTTTCTAACCCAATACAGTCCACTAGTTCCGCTCAAACTGAGCATCAAGTGTGTTTTGCTACCAGCCCAAAACGGATGCTATTAGGGACAGCCATGGTAAAGATTTGCCATCACGATATGGAATATATCGCCCGCGCTCTAATCGACCCAGGATCAGAGATATCCTTTATCTCTGAGCGCATTCAAAATCGTCTCAAGTTACCTTTGCAACTTGTGAGTGCACAAGTTTCCGGTCTTAACAAGACAGTTGCCGCAAAAGTAACTAAATCATGTGAATTCATGCTTAGTTCACCGCATGACCCTAACTTTCGAGTGCATGCTACAGCATTGGTGCTGTCCCACCTTACAGGTAATCTCCCCAACTTCACACTCGACAAGTTTAACCTTCATGATCTGCCCAATATTCAACTAGCCGACGTCAATTTCTATAAAAGCGATCAAATCGACGTCCTCATCGGTGCAGATTTATACCCATCCATCATGCTTAGAAACACATACCCAAATGTACTCAATACATTAATCGCTCAACAAACTGTATTTGGATGGATACTCACAGGTCCAATTCCAGTCTCAACCCCTTCAGTGTCAACCGTGCGAGTTTCTTTTTTCAATGAAATCTCAATCGAACGACAGTTCGAACGTTTTTGGGAGGTGGAGGAGCTTCCCAAGAAGCAGTTTGTATCCCCCTCAGAAAAATTTTGTGAAGAATTTTTCGAAAAAACTACTAGCAGAGACGAAAGTGGTCGTTATACTGTTAGCCTTCCCTTTAAAAGCAGTTTCCCTGACGACACCCCGTTAGGATTTTCACGTCAGATTGCAATGAAGCAATTTCTAAAATTGGAAGAAAGACTATCCAAAACTCCTCAACTCAAACAGCAATATGACTCCGTCATCAATGAGTATCTTGAGTTAGGCCATATGGAAAAGTCCACCCAACCCCAGCATGAATATCGTCCGAGCCATTATTACCTGCCTCATCATGCGGTAATAAAACCCGAGAGCACTACTACGAAAGTGCGCGTCGTGTTCAATGCATCAAGTCCAACATCTACTGGACTTAGCTTGAATGACGTTTTACACCCAGGCCCAATCTTGCAAAACGATTTAACATTGTTGATTTTACGATGGCGTTTCTTTAAATATGTTTTCAACGGTGACATCCAGAAGATGTATCGGCAAATTCTTGTCACGCAGGAACATACGCGATATCAGCGTATTCTCTTTCGAGATCCGAAAAGTAATGCAGTTTGTGACTATGAATTGAAAACAGTCACATTTGGTGTCAATTGTGCCCCGTTCCTAGCTATTCGAACACTTCTACAACTAGCACGTGATGTAAAAGTTCGATATCCTCGAGCATCACACATTTTGCAACATTCAATGTATGTTGACGATGCTCTTGTAGGAGCTCATGATGTTTCTTCAGCTATCGCATGTCGTGATGAACTTATCGCTGCCCTTGAATCTGCCGGATTTAGCTTGCGAAAGTGGACAGCCAATCACAAACCCATTTTGGCTGACTTACCAAAGCATCATTTGTTGTGCGAAGACTTTCTAAAGCTTGAAGACTCTAGCGCAGCTAAAATGTTAGGAATTCGCTGGAATGCAAAAAGTGACACTTTCTATTTTCACGTCGAACCCGTTGAAACCAAACCCATCTACTCGAAGCGAGAAATTCTCTCCACTATCGCTAAGCTCTTCGACCCAGCAGGTTGGTTAGCGCCCATCGTAGTAACAGCGAAAATGTTAATGCAAGATATATGGTTAGAGAAAATAGATTGGGATGAATCTCCATCCCCACAAATACTCAAACGCTGGATCTATTTTCTCGAAAACTATTCGTATATAGCAAAGATCCGAATACCCCGTTGGATCAATTACTCTCCTGGGTGCAATATTCAATTTCATGCATTTTGTGATGCTTCACAAAAAGCATATGCAGGAACAATATATGTAAGGGTGGAATTCGATGGTCATGTGGAGGTCTTTTTATTGTACTCAAAGACCCGAGTCGCTCCCATCAAGACAATCTCCTTGCCTCGTCTTGAACTCTGCGGAGCCACACTTTTGGCAGATATGGTTGAGTCTCTTGTGCCAAATCTTCATATTGAAAATTACGATTTGTTTTGCTGGACGGATTCTACCATAGTCTTGGCTTGGCTAAAGAAGCCCCCATGCAACTGGGCAACATTTGTTGCTAATCGAGTTGCAAAAATAACAGAGAAAGTGAGCAGCACCCAATGGTTTCATGTCAATTCCGTTGACAATCCTGCAGACATTGCCAGCAGAGGAGCTCATCCTCAAGAACTTGTTGACAATTCGTTGTGGTGGTCAGGTCCTCAGTGGCTGAGATACCCGAGAAACCAATGGCCAAGATATGAAGCTTTAGACTGTATAGAGACAACTCTAGAACAAAAATCCGTCAAAACCTTCTTCTCGTATTTTTCACAATATGAGGATCCTCTCGAGAGATTTTCGTCTCTTTCACGAGCGCTAAGAGTCTTGTCTTATGTATTGCGGTTTTTCTACAATACTCACCCAAGGCATAAGACCACATTTCGACAACAGTCTGCGCAAATCACCTCCAAAGAGATTGCTGCCCTACGAACTCGCCTGGAAATTCTCGCTCAGAAAAATCATTTCTCAAATGATTACCGTGGTCTTGAACTCAAGAAAGGAATTGAAGCAAAAAGCTCGCTTCTCTCATTAAACCCCTTCATACATTCAGATGGCACGTTGCGTGTTGGCGGGCGGTTATCTTCTTGCCCAGATTTGCCATTTAACGAAAGACATCCGATTATCTTACCGTATCACGGTCACTACACCAAACTTCTTGTTCGTTTCACTCATGAGGTCTCCATACACGGAGGTAACCAGCTAGTGCTTCGCCTCTTACGCACTAAATATTGGATTCCTCGCGTCAAGAATCTTATAAAGGCAACAATCCATCAATGTAAACCTTGCATTGTAAACCGGAAAAAACATCAAACTCAGCTGATGGCGTCTTTACCTGCAGAACGGACAACCCTAACTCGACCCTTTGCAACAACAGGTGTCGACTTCTGCGGCCCCTTTGATCTCAAAAGCTTTTCAGGTCGTGCTTGCCGAATATCGAAAGGATACGTATGCCTATTTGTTTGCTTCGCGACAAAGGCTATACATTTGGAACCCACAACTGACCTGTCAACCTCCACATTCTTGGCTGCATTTTCACGACTTGTGGCGAGACGAGGTTGCCCTTCTGATATCTACTCGGACAATGGTACAACTTTTGTGGGAGCTTCTCGAGAGCTTAAACAGGAGTATAACAGGTTCTTGGTATCCTCCAGTCAATCTATTACTAATAAGTTTTCTCATCAAACAGTCTCTTGGCATTTCATTCCAGCAGGTGCGCCGCACATGGGAGGACTATGGGAAGCTGGAGTGAAGAGCTTCAAAACTCATTTTCGGAAAATAGCTGGAGATTTCAAATATACGTTTGAAGAATTCACAACGCTACTGTGTAAAATTGAGGCATGCCTCAACTCGAGGCCACTCAGCCCAATTTCCGACAACCCATCGGATCTCCAAGCCCTAACGCCTGGGCACTTCCTGATCGGTGGACCGTTACTCACTCCAGCCGAACCAGAAAGCAGTGGTAGTCCAATGTCAATGATCAACAGGTGGCTACGCGTAAAATCTCGGAATCAACATTTCTGTCAACGATGGAAAACAGAGTACTTAAAGGAGCTCTACAAACGCAACAAATGGAAAACTCCACAACTAGATCTCAAGGTCAATGATCTAGTCATTGTTCGAGAAGATAATTCACCTCCAAACACGTGGCGTCTAGGTCGCATCTCCCGTGTTTACCCAGGCAACGACAATAAAGTTCGGGTAGCCGATCTCAGAACTGAGCGCGGCTACATTACCCGCCCGATTACAAAACTCGTGCTTTTACCCTCCTGACTATGCGTGTTTAACTTCATCTTCCTTCTTTGCAGAATGTCTTCCAGAAACAATAGTTCGGACGATGAGGAAGAGCTACGGCGTCAGTTGATAGACCGCACATATGGCAAACATCGTACGCCTCCCAAACGGCCGACTGCTGATCCAACAATCAAGCCTCCCAGACGTGAGTTCAAACGCTACACTTCGCTCCGTCAAATTAGGGAGGAGCTATTAGCGACTGTCACCAGCTCATCTCCCAGGCGCGAGTTGCTCGCCTTGCTGGAAAGACGCACTAATAGCGAGTCGCCTCAGCGCTCACGGCGGTCATTTTCAGCGAGTCCTCGACGTTCACCCAGCCGCCCCGAGCGCACTTTGCCTGAAGAATTACGACGACGTCCCGGTCGCTCGGGGCGCTCGCCACCTGAAGATTTCGGACACCGACCCAGTCGCCTAGGGCGCTCTTCCCCTGAGAAACGACGCCATCTACCCAGTCGCTTACGGCGCACGCCCCCACGCGATTTGCGGCGACAGCTCAGCGGCAATCTGCGCACCTCGACGGCAAGCTCCAGAAATCCCCGAACTGGAAGATCGAACTCCAATTTGCAACGACCGTGTCCATGTTGTGGAAGCGACCATGGTCTCCGAAAATGCGTCCGTTTTCGGCGATTGTCGACAGATGACCGGCGCAACCTCGTCCAACGCCACGGATTCTGCCTCAATTGTTTAGCGAGGTCCCATTCGGAGAAAGACGGCATTTGCTCGGGATGCTGCCACATCTGTAAAGAACGGCACAATACTTTGCTACATCCTCGTATGGAAATCCCGGACCCTCGTTCGACGCGTGCTGCTGTACCACGAACGCAAGCTGAGGTTCGACCGATGAGCACTGAAGGTGTCCGCAATGAGGCCCCACTTATGATCGCAGAGTCAGAAGAGTTCTCCGTAAAGCGAAGTATCGCCATCCTACCCACGATTTGGGGCTGCTTCCTGGTGCAGGATCGAACTCGGCATGCACGTATCCTGGTCAACGCGTGCGCTCCAATGTCAGTCATTTCCCCAGCCTACGCTCATAAGTGGAACCTCAACAAGTCTCGGGTCCATGGAGGAGAGGTGGTTTCCCTAAAACTAAAAATTAGCAAACATTCTGACGAGCTAATCGAATTCAGCGCCAAGGTCGCCCCGATCACGCCACCGGTCACCCCCAGTGAAGATTTGGACAGCAAGATACTGGAACTATTTCCAAATCTTCGCCTAGCGGATCCTGAGTTCCACATAAGCTCTGCTGTCGAGGTGGTGCTTGGAGCAGATGTATACCCGCAAATCCTTCGCACGGGCATATTCCCCAGCCAGCCTGGTTGTCCAGTGGCCATCAACACTCTGTTCGGGTGGTTGATATCTGGCAGCCAACAAAAATAATTTCCTTTTCTTCTTCAAAACTCGACATTGTAAAATTTTTCTATTATTGCAGTGCTGCAAGGCGGGCGGCATGTTCACACCAAACGCCTTGTGGCACTGACTTCACTGTTCGCGATACGTGTGCTGCCGTCTTTATTTTTCACAACAGCTGACAACGACGTTTTTGTTGGACTTCTTGTCTAGCTGACTAACTTCCGTCTTCTTTCCTTCTTGCTTTTGAGCTTTCAAAAACCACCTCGTGTTTTCTTAGTATTTTTTCGGCATTTGTATTTTGTTTTGACCACACGACTACCGAATAGTGAAGCCGTAGTTTAACTCAACAACTAATAATAATTGAATAATTGAAAACGTGAAACAGATATTGTTTGGAATCACCACAACCCCAGTTACAACCCTAAACAATGTTAATGTTAATTTTTTTTCTATTACGAAATTCAGCCACACTTTAATTTTCAAATTTTTTTAGACGACAAGATTTAAATCTATTAAAATATTTTTACTTTAATACATTTTTTTTTAAAAGGATACTTACACTTTTTCTAATTTGTGCTCTTTATATTCAACCTGAAAAATTTAAAGAACAAATTAAAACAGTCATACTTATCTATAGGGAATTTCTCTGTTTTTTCTTTTAATTCAATTTCTTACCTAGAAATTCTTAGAACGATACTAAAGATGGCGCTGAAACTACAATATTTCGTCTGCCAAATTTTAAAAAAAAACATATTTAAGACAAAATTTTTTTGTCTTTTTTTAAGAGGAGTTTTTAAGAGGAACTAAAACATCAGAGGCTTTTGTCTAATGAAACTCCTAACTCAAAATAGTAAACTCATTTCTATGAAAAAATATTTAAAGTTCAACCAAGTCTGTTTTTTTACAAGTTTAATTAAACACGAATTATTTTTCTATTTTTCAAGATCTGTTTGATTTGAAGCAAATACACAATAGAGGACTGCATAAGATGTCTCGAAGGCTTGTTCAAGACGTCTTACCAATTTCAGTGGTTATTTGAAATGCTTTAATTTTCTTTCTAATCAAGAGGAAAAGTCACCACTTTTGGAAGCGCTGCTGAAAACATTGCCACATATGCTTCCGATAGTCACGGCTTGATTCGAAATCAAATACACAAGCTACGATTTCATTTTTACATGGTTTGGTTCGATTTAACCTCATCACGCAAGTTCTAAAGAAAAATTCTCGGCAATGGGATTTTTGAAGCTATGAGATACATATACTTCAAATTAAGATTTTTACATAAAACCTTAAAACCATAATAAAACCATAAAAATATAAATTTCAATTGTAAAACCTCAAAAGTCTTAAACCGATTGAGGTTTCAAACCGCAAGTTGCACTCACGAGAAGCTACTAATTAGTATGTTATTTTTAAAATAAGTTTTATTCTTATACGTTGAATTGGCATTTCCATCTAGCGTTTGATTTTCATACAAACAGCTTCAAACCTGGTTTGAGCTGATAAAGAAGTTGTTCGCACACAAAAATGTTGCAACAACATTTTTTTTTTGAATTGAAAAAAAAAACAAAAAACAAACAACCACATCCAGTGTGAACTACCTACGGGTGGGTGTGTTATGATCCTTTTAAGGAATTTGCTCTGATTTTATTTTTTATTTTTTTAATTAATTTTTTCTAAAGAAATATAAAATTTCTTCAATAGATGTAGAAAATTACAAGATTAATATTTTCTTTTCAAAGTTGTGTTACTCACGAGAATTTTTTTTAAATTATTTAAAAGTTATTAAAAACCAATTTTGCAGGAAGCAAAGGGTTAAGTGTTTTCAAATATTTTGGCTATGAAAATATTTTTATGTTTTTTCTTGATTCATACCTCAAGAGTTTAACAACTTTAAATAAAACAAAAAAAAACTGTGTTAATTAAATCGAGGACAGACAGACTGACAGACAATTGACCGGCCAACAAGCTTGCGAAGGCGATAACGAAAGTTGAAGTAAGACCGGCTACCGGTTTTGACTGATAAAACAAACACACCATCAACACTAACAACAGCAACAATGACAGTGGCAGTAACAACAACAACAATGACAGTTGTTACTAACAAAAACAACCACAGCGGTAGCAGCAGCAGCAGCAACGTCCAAATTAACAACAACAACAACGTATGACTGCATGACAACTACCAACATTAATGAAACGAATAATGATGGTTATTGGTTTTAATGAAGTGTCTAACATGGTTTTAGACATGTTGTTATTGTTGTTTTTATCCATACAATCAGGTCTTTATAATGTGTGCTTAAGCAGATCGAAATAAAACATGATCTCGTCTAAAGAGTTAACGATACAGAATAACCAACGATCGAGCAAATAAACGAAAGAACCTTTCAAACTTTTAGTCTGCTAAAAAGCGAAGTCGGAGCCGAACACTCCTTCCCCCCTTCCCCCCCTTCCCCTCTGTCTGACAAACTTTGATAGAATAGAAACGAAAATAACAACAACAATTTCCTAATCCCGCACACAGAAAAACCATCCCCCCCAAAATACGAGTGCCCACAACATTCTAACCATGAAATGAACCATGACTTTGACATTTTGACGTCTTTATTTCGATTGTTTTTTACACTTTCTTAACGTGTTTTAGTCTTATATATTGTATATGCATATGCATGTATGTATGTTCCAACATATGTTCATGTTTATTGTGCCCTTTTTGTTTGTTTATTTGTTGACAAACAAATACTTACTGACACTTCTTATTCTTATTCTCTCAAGAGTCATAACTTTCATACGAACAAAGTTACTTACTTGGAAATGTATTGGTAAGTACATATACTATGTATAATGATGATGATAGTATATATTCGAGGTTTGTTTAGGAAATAAATCGATACTGTGAAGTATATTAATCACATAAATATCATGTTGACAGATTTCAATAACACTTGTATCCATGGCCGTAGAGACCTACACGCTAGCTAACATTTTTTAGTTAAAAAAAACCAAAAAAAAAAAAATTTTACGGTGCATTTTTTTACGAAAATTTCATTTGAAATAGTTAAATTTCCTTGAAAGGGGAATTTTTAGTCTAATAGTAGTCTAAATATAGTAGAGAAAGGTCTAACAAAAAGTCTAGTAATGGTATAAAGGGGCCTCCGTAATATTCTGCGATACTTGTTCCGGATTAAATTTTTAGAACTTATCTTAGAGACAGCTGATTTTAGCCTAAATGTAGAAAAGAGATTTTAAAAAAGCTACTATTATCTACTACTATTTTGTATCGACTTTGTAGATACAAAATTTTGTCATCGTTAGAAATTGAAAATATTCTCTAGTATAATATATCTCTGGTATACTTACTTTTAATGTCATTTTGAATGACTTTTTGTTGTCCCCATTAAACATTGCTTTGCTTCTGACTACGGCTGTGCCGGCATCCATCTGGTGCAGATCGTTTATAACATCCGAACAACTTTATTCATCATACCAAAGCGAATTGTGTCTAAATGTGTTTGTGTAGATGTTTTTCATGTTCCCAAAAGTAGTTGATAAGAAAATATGTTGCATACTGTATGTATGTACATACTCGTACATATACGAAATACTGCATTTTTTCATTCAGTATTTCGCTCTTTTCTTTAGTCAATCATTCATTAACATTTATTGTATTTCATTCTTCTTTATTTTTAAGTAACGAATGAACGCTCGGAAATTGCCAAAATTCTAAAGAAACTCAATTTATTGTCTTATAAAATTTTTAGGGAAATGAAAAAATAAAAGAATTCCAGCCAACTTTCAGTCATTATTTGTTTTCTGCGCCTTCAGCTAGTTTACATTATTAAAAATTTGTCCCTTTCTTTTCTTTTCCGCCTTCCTCCGTTTGTTTTTTTTTTTTTTGTTCTTAAGGATGCATTTTTTCCCAAAAAACCTTGCAAATTAAAAGTGTTGCTGGTTTAATATAGACTCACCAAAAACAACAGCATTATTTTGGAGTTAACAAAAGGCTAATTTTTTTTTGTTGAGTTGAACAGAACACTAAAAAAGTTTTTTGGAGCCAAAAGTGATAGCTCATGTTTTGATAAAAAAATCGGTTGTAAGAATAAAAACATTTTCGTTTTTAATTTAAATTTTAATAGTCCCAATTGCTTGCTTTTGGCTTTGTAAGAATTTGTTAATGTAACGAAGAAATATAGCATTTGATTATTTTGCTTTTGCTTCCAACGATCATAAAATTGTACCACGAGTACATCCTCAACAATTGGTTCTTGAAAATCCTCTTCACGTCTAGTCCCTCACAATATCTCAATGTCCCCAATATCTGTATCCCACTGAAGCCGAATTTTGCCCTGCAGTTACTAAAGCTTATTATCAGCTCACTGATAGACAAGAAAAAAAAATACAGAAGGAAAAGAAGAACGCAAATTTATTTTCACAGTGGTTTGTTTGAGGCAAAATACTTTTGAAATGGTAATAAAAAATATTAAAAAAATTTAATAAAAAAATTGGAACCTTTAACAGTAGAGTAATTTCATTTTTATTAATGTCTCAAAATTTACTCAAAAGAAAAGAGTAAGGTTAAAATTATTATTATCTACAACGAATTACTCGTTTACTCGTTTCATACTAACTCGTTGTGGAAAACTTATTCATAAGGAGTTCAGTGAGTCACTGTAGTATTGCAGTGCTTTTCAAAATTGTGAAAACTAAAAGCACTGAAAAGAAAGATCATATGAAAAAACAGGTAACTGTGACTGTTATTTGAAATTACAAAAAATTAAAAATTACATTGCTTAAATTTTTTTATGAAATTACACCCACTGTATAACTCTTCAGACTGTTGAAAGCAAAAAAAAAAAATCCGAAAATAAACCGGAAATTCCAAAAAAGCAACTCCGAAAAAAATTAACTCCGAAAAATTTCTTTTATTCCTTCCGTTGTCACGGCCAAGGACATTGTCGCTGTGGTCCATCGATCGGGTGTGCTTGCAGCAAATGTTGGCAGCGCGCATTGGCGAGAACAGCCTTCGTACAGTATAATATAATGCGTTCGTTCAAACCAACAGCAGAGCAACACCCGTGAGTGCCCCCCCCCTCCACCCCTTCCCAACAACCAACACATCATTCAAGGGAGGGGGAGAGGGGAAAAGTGTGGTCATTGCGAGTGTGAAAATTCGGGTGGATTTTTGTCGTACTAACACTCATACCATCATCATCAGGCATGACGGTTCCGGCCGTGGTCGACTTGAGGGGCGGCTTGCGGTATGTGGTTTGTGGAATGTGGAATGTTTTATTTTACTCATAGTTTTTGTTGTCGGAAAATAAACTGTCAGAAAGGGGTGAATTGTCAAAATATGTTTCCGTTTTTCTTGGTTTTTGTTTTTTTTATTGGTATAAAATGGATTTTTACACAAACATACACACACACACACACACACACTCACTCAAAGGGATATAGGTATAACAAACGGTAAAGGGTGGCCTGCATGCAAAACTGTTGGCATAAAAAAGTGTTGCCATGAAAAAAAGCAGCCAAAAAAATTAAAACTAAATAAAAAATAAGAAAAGAAACAAATAAATATTGGAAAAAATAGCCAAAAAATTGTTGGACATAGCTGGCGAGGGGATGGTGAGGGGAGGATGGGGAAGTGAGTTTTTGGATTAGGCAGGATTGTCGTGTGCTGGTGACTTGTTAAAAGTTGTGGCATTACTGGCACTTGTAAGCATGAACGGAACGGATATCCCATTGTTGATGTTGTTGTTGTTGTTGTCGTTTTTGTAGTTGTTGTTTAACACCACGTGTGGTTTTATTCATTTTTTGCTCCCTCTTCTCTTCCATTTTATTCGGTTTTTCATATTAAGAATATATTGCTCGGTATTTGTTTGATGTTAAGTAGATAAGGATTTTCCTTATCGTTAGGAGAAGATAAGGTTAAGGAGGCAGGATTTTTCAGTTTACTTTTTTCTGATGATGGTATTTTAGTTCATCATAAAAATAGGACCGCTTTTAGTATTAATATTGTATTAATCATCATATTAGAGTATTATAAAAATCATTTTTTTCTATATCGACAATTAAGCTTTCTTTCTGTTAACTAAACTTTGAACTGTTAACAATTTCCAAAAATTGTTGCCTACGAAAGAATTCATCAGCATTTTCATTTTTTCTAAACCCAAAAATCAAGGAATTTTAAGCAAATATAAAGTATTATTTTGCTTTCTTTTAGAATTTATCCCATCCTCCTTAATTTTTCACCTTCTTTTGCTATATTAAACGGGTGATATCTTGCCCTTTTTTTCTTACAACAAGAAAAAAAAAAAAAATTGTTCCATTTTAAACTTGATCAAGCTCCAGTTCGTTCTAATTTATGTTTGGAAGTTTCGTTTTAGTGCGCGCTCGTTAGTTTTACAGAGCTACGCTATATTGTTGTTGTTGTAAATTTTACTCTCGTTGTTGTCGTTGTTATTTTCACTCTCGTTGTTTATCGAATTGATGAGCTGTTGTTTTCGGCACTCTTCAGTAATCATTATATTACTCGTAGTGACAAACAGTTCAGCTCGTTCAGCTAAACATTTGCTGTAGAAAAACAATAGTAAAGTGAACGAGTTAAGAGAAACTGTAAAAGTGAAATGAAATGTTGTTGTTGCTGTTATTCAATACAACGCTGTACTAGTTCGAAGTCTTTGTTCTTGTTCTAATATCGTGTTTCAATGTTAAAAGACAGACCCAGAAAATTGATTTTATAAAAAAATTAATTAATTTCTCATTTTAATTTATTGAGATTAACGACTTTTATCATCATGTCGTTAATTATTTTCAAGCATGTATGTATGTTTGTACACACGTGAGACTTTATGCATGCAGACGTGATACCTTTTGTGTGACGACAACGACTTAATGGCGCCGAATGAGCAGCCGCAGCAATAACAACAACAATAAGAAGGACGACGACGACAACCACAACCGCGACGACGATGACGATGACGATGACGACAACGAAAATAACGACAAATAACAACAACAACTGAACTGACCATTGACTGACATCAATGTCGTGTATTGATGGCGTGAACATTTATTCGCTGTTAATCGCAAAATTGTAATCGTAACCGCCTGCTGTTTTTGTTGCTGTAGAAAACATTAAATAAATGCAACATAACTGGCCTCAGCTGGACAATAACAATCATACACAAAGCGGAAGTTGTACGATGCGCCACACTCCTTCATCCCTTCGCTCACACCAAGGCATCTATTCATCCAGCCATCCATCCGCTCACTTTCGAAAACATGCGAAACACACAGCGAGCGAACAGCGAGGATAAACTGCATCGCAAGGATCAAAATTATTCAATAGCAGCAATAGAAACAACAAGAGCAGCAACAGCAGCAGCAGCAGCAGACGTAGCCGCAGTCAGTCCAGTCCTTCAATGAATATAATAACTCATGAGAAGCACTTTTAGGTAGAAGGTACTGTTGAGGCTAGACGTAGGTCAGTCAGGAACGACAACAACAACAACAATAAGAAGAACAATAAAGGATTCATGGAAATTTTGGCACGAAAAAACAATTCCGTACAAACACAAAACATTTTAGCTTTTAATTAGATCAATCTAACGGCAGAGGGCGACCAAATTGTAGATAACACCGGATATCATTTGCAGCTTGACAACCACACAAACAACAACAATAACAGCAACGACGACAACAACCAACAACAACAAACAACAACCTATTATAACTCAAGTCGCGCACTTCAGTTGGTGGCTTGTAGAAGCAGACAGGAAGGAAGGAAGGAAGGCAGGAAGGAAGGATGCGCCAACGACTGTTACTTATTATTACTGCTGCTGCTGGCTGTCGCTGTTGCTGCTGTTGGTAGCTGCTCCAGTCGCGCTGTTGGTTGGTGTTACTGGCTCTGGCAAACTTTTCGTCACCTCGTAGATTATAATAAATTCAACTGTTATCTGCGATGGTTTTTATGCCTTCGCGTTGTTCTGCTTTTCGCTGTTGGTTTTCTCATTTTTGGTTTTTTCTTTTTTTTTTTCTTTTCTTTTACAGAACAAATATTCATAGTCCTGTCAAGTCCTGCCGGCAGTTTGATATATTTTGTTTTTTTTTTCATTTCGCTGTTTTCTGCTTCGTTGTTCGTTTTTGTGTTGTTGTCTTCTTTTAATAAAGTTTGTTTGTCCTGCGAGACAAACGACCGTCATTCATTTAAAGAACCATGTTGTTTTTGTTATTGTAGGCATTGGTATTGTTGTTGCTGTTGTTGTTGTTATTTTTCTTATTATTCTCATTGTTGTTGCTAGTTGTTGTTGTTGTTATCATCCTCCCATAGGATGCGTTATAAAGCAAAGAATACTAACATCACAACGTCCTTTGCGAAATGTCAACCGTTGCATTGTTGCTCGTACTCTCTCTCTTCTCTCTCTTTCTCTCTCTCTGCAATGACGATGATTCGTATTGTTTAATTTGAGTCATTCATTCTTTCATTCATTCTCTTCATGTATTCAGTCTTTCAGCCATTTATTTCTTTCTTTAAATTCTTTATATTATTTACATTATTTCATTCATTTGCTTTCAAATTGTTACCAAGTTTTCGTCGTTGTAAAAGGTTATCTTGATATTTTTGTTGTTGATGAGATTTTTGGGTCTTGCTGTTGTTGTTGTTGTTGTTGGCTACTGAATGAACAGTTCCTTTTCGGGGACTCCAGCAATGCCGCGAGAGCGCCATATGACCTTTTTTAAACTTATTTAACTACAAGTAACTCGCGCTTGTGTAAATTTTCCATTGTTGTTGTTGTTTTCCTGTTATTATTGTTGTAGTTGTAAGTATATTTGTCATTATAAATTATTTCTGCATATATTTTTTAATTTAAAAATAAATTGTTGAAATGTTCAGAGTATTTGAAATCGTTGCGAATTGCCTTTTCTTGTCCTTTTGGACGTCATTTAGGTAAAAAATCTTAAGCCGGCATAAAAAAATCGTGTGTCATATAAAAATATTATGTCGGTTATGATTATAATAATAATACTCGCCAACATAATTCAATATCAAAAGAAATCAGTCCGATCAGCCTTAAGTAAATGACAAAGATTATGATTAAAAACAAATTTATAATGGTTATAACGATATTTCTACGCGGACGAAAATTATGTATACTAAAAGTAACAAACATCAAACGGCCATACTTGTTAGGATTATCATCAACGTAATATACAGAATATACGAGTACTCGTTCATACAAACAAAACAAATAGGTACCTTCTACAAACTTATCCCAAAGTTTTATTTTATGATAAAGAATTCTGTGAAGTTGAAAAAAGTTTTTTGCAACCGATAAGTCTCCTAATTCTTCTGCTTTACTTATCAGCATAGAAAGAAAGTAAAGAAAAAACCTAAAAGAAGGAAATGGAACGAAAAAAAAATTATAGGAGAAGAAAAGAAGAAAAAAGGAATATAAATTGAGTCGTCCATCTGCATATACCTGCTTCAGGTACTTCCAGTGCTAAATTTGTCAACACGTAGTACATATTTTCATCAAGTAAGGAACGTTAAAGAATGACTCTTACGTCATTCCTCCATCCATTCCGGTCATTCTCTATACTCTATTACTTCATTGTTTTTACATTTTGCAAAATCTGTTCAGCGTCATCGGTTCGATTCAGTTTCAGCGTTGAGTTGCTGTGCATGTCATCCAATATCCTTTGGTAAACGAGTCTTCCTCTAACCCGAAGGAAGTAGCAGTCAATTTGTCGAGAAATTGATTTACTTCGATCAGTCGATTCCTATCCATAACACTCCGAGCTAATGCTCCAGCCGCAAGGACCAACTATGTGTCTTTGCATGAGAAGGACATGTCAGTTCTCATATAAAATTCGGATAGGTCGATTTGTTTTGTGGTCTCTCGCGCTCTCTCTCTCTCTCTCTCTCTCTCTGTCTCTTCTGCGCCAAAGTAATGATATCTTTATACAGAATCATGCCCATGTCCGTAGTTAATTTCCTGTGTTGATTTAACGGTCTTGTTTTCAACGGTGTAACCGCCCAACCCACTCCCCCCCCCCCTCCCACTCTCCTTCTTCTTCAGCATAAAACATTTGGAAATGCAAATACTTTTTAAAATTTTTTTCCTCTTCTTCGTTGTACTTTTCTGTAGACAATCCGGGTTTTTTTATGGTTGTCGTATATTTATTAATGTCACAAAGTATAGACTAATAGATTACGAAGAAGAAAAAGATAAAAGGGAATGCTATATAGACTTTTCGGGCGCATCTAAGATTGTCAAGATGGCAAAGATCGAAAATTCGTCCCCAAAAGTTTATATAAACATCGTATCATCAGATCTATAGAAACTATTAAAAGTTTTGCAAATAAAAATCTTTATGATAAAACTTTATTATTTGCAAATTCAAAAACCTCGTGACAAAAAACCCAGTTGAAAATTATCCTACTAATGCATGAAAAAGAAAAGAAAAAGAAAGGTTTCCATAATCAAAGATCATTTGCCAATAAAATGCAATTATCTTCGTGATGAAAGTTAAATGTTATGATGTTTGATGTTACATAATAAAAAATCATTTGAAATTACTTAAAGATCTTTAGAAGAAAAGATCAGTTGTCAAAGAAAGACCGACCTAATGAAAGATCATTTACATAGAAAAAGATTTTAATGATTCAAGATTATTTGCCAAAGAAATATTTTGTTATTAAAAGACGATTTGCCAGATCTTGGTAATAAAAAAGCATTTGCCAAAGAAACAAAAAAAAAAACATATTTTCAATAAAAATAAAAAGATTACTGAGAGATCGTTTTAATGATCATTTGCAAAGGTATATATATATATAGCTACCCTATAATGAAACACGACTTTCATTAAAAAACATCTTCATGATGCAGGATCAATTGTCCAAGAAAGATCCTCAGGATGAAAAATAATTTGCAAACTAAGATCTTCTTGATGAAAGATCATTTCAAAATGTACATGTCAAAAAAAGTCTTTTTATTAAAAAATCATTTGCCAAAAAAAGACCTTAATAATGAGAGATCTAGTCTTATTAAGATTAAGACTGAGATTTTAAGTCTCAGGAGGAAAATCTTGATAGAAAAATCTTGATCTTCATTTTTATTTGAATCATGTCATATTTAAAATATCAGCTCTTATTGGATACCCGAAAAAAAGCAATTACACCATTGTTATGGAATTTATGGTTGTTTTCAAAATTTATATTTTAAATTTATTGGTCATGAGTCTAATCGACTTTTAATCTAAAACGTTTACAAAATATATAAATCCTTTTACATTGTGGACACCAATCTGTTTTACCCTTCAGCACTATCAGAGAGACACACACACAGACACACTATTACTTCCTTGTATTTCTCAAGAGAAACAAAAAGAGAAAAACATAAAATCAGTAACCAACAAAAGCCACAAACAAGCTGTTTCTCAGTATTGAAATACGATTTACGATTATACGAGTCTCTCTCCATCAATGACATTCCGATGACGTGAATCGTACCGACCGTAGATTTATTTCCTCAGTGGATTTCTTTTCACTTCAGTGACTTCAAATTGAATTCATCTCATTTGTAGTCATCATTTCTGTGAACCAAGCAGCGACCAGTACAACCAGTGTTACCGCAACACCGATTTACCGCCGGATTGGATTTCAAATTCTTTACATTTTAGTTAAAATTCAAAATTTTGCTGAACCATATTGCATTGAAAGCCTGCAGCAGAAGCGCTCTCGCTCTTTCTATTCTCACGAATGGATAGAACTCACAGGACCTCGTCACTAAGTTTAACCAAATAACACAGAAGGACTATGGACAGATAGACAACACGGACGGACCAAGCAAGAAATTACAATACTATACATTACCAAAAGAAGTTCTACATATCGTATATATACTGTATAAATACGTATAAGTAGTCAACAAACCAACATAACATATTACGTGCCTGCCTTCCTCTACATAGTTCATGTCTTTAAGAAAACATAAACGCATCATGCATGAAATTTCATAATAGTGCATGAATCGTGCGCTGACTTCCACAAAGAAAATTTCGATGAAAATTTCGAACTCAGTATCGATGACAAGACAAGACAGATCGACCCGACCGATCGACCGACCGAACGATAAGAAAATTGTCGCCAATAATTAGAAGGACAAACCGATTATCAACAATGAATGAAGAAAATTTTCCTTGAGAAAATGTCCATGGTATCTCTCGATAGTATTGAGAGACAGTTAAAAATTAATTTATATGAAAATTATTGTTACCTAATATCGGTTTTTATTAAAGAAATGAGAGTAAAATTAGTAAAAAACGGCGCAATATTTTAAGAGTAAAATGCTTGCTTGCATTTTCGTCACTGATTCATAAACGATTTCTCATGAATGCATTTTTAAACTTCTGCATTTGTATCGTATCGTATGTACATACATATGTTCGATACGTCCAGTCCAGCATCGTGTCCATCTCCATTCAATGTACATAATTCGTTGTGTTGTCATCCGTTTTGCCCGTTTCAGTTTCGACAAGCAGGCAAGCAGAAGGACATCCGTTCGTTATATTCCCTCCAATTGACAGGACGAGGACGGACAGGACAACTCAACGCATATGCATTGATTGATTGATTCCTTGTGGCTATCATAAACTTCGTATTTATCTTGTCTTGTATCGTGTCACTTGATGACAAAGATGATGATGATGAGTTTGATGATCTCTAAACTAAATATTTAAAAACTTTAATTTTTTTTATAGAAATTTGGATTTCAATTTAAATTTATAAAAAAATAATATGATAATTATCATATAAAATTATTGTGGCAATGAAATTATTACATAAGTATACTTATTTTCATTCCTTTTTTCCACATTTATTGCGTTTTCTACAGTCGTCGAATTGTATACATTTTGCAAATGATGATAAACAATGCAACATTTATCATGATTTTTAACTATTAAACTAATTTTATTATTTATATTTCTAATAACAAAAAAAATCTAAACATCTTAACGTTATCGAAAAAGTTAAAATTGTGGGAAAAATCATAAATCATGATAAGTTTAGTGGACGCATAAGGATAATGGTAGTTTTATGAAAAATAGAGTTGATGGGTTAAGAAATCATCGTACATCATGAGATAAAGTTAATAACGAATAGCCTTTAACAGTATAATATCTGCCCAAAATGGTAGATACGTCATACCAAACGTCATACCTATGATGAGATTGATGTCAGTAATTGAGAAATTTCCATTTTATGAGACACTTTAAGATTAATAAATCACATTGAGAAATTAATACAATACATTTTTTTTAAGGAAGGTCGTAGATCATGATCAATTAATTGATTATTTTAAATTGATTTGACATCGCAAGACTGATCGACCTCATTATGTATGTACCTACCAATTGAAGGTAAAACTGAAAAGAAGAAAACTGAGGAAGAACTGAAGAAAAATTAATCGCGAACAAGACAGATCGAGAGGAAGAGTTATCAAAAACAAAACTAGGCACCATCGAAGCTCACCGATAGTATGACTCAACGACAAACCAATCGACAACTAATCGTGATAATGATTAATCGAGAGCAGAACTGATCGGACGAAAAGTCTTATTTAAGAGCAAGACTGTGCGACGACAAGACTGACAGAGCACAAATCTGATCAAGGTCTGAAAGACGCTCAGCGGAGGCGAACTGATCGAAAGTAGAGTAACATTGATCAAAATAAGTGAGGATTATTAGTAATAAATATGAAAATTGCTGCAATCGAAGGTGTTTTGGGTTTCTGCATGGTTCGACAGATAAACTGATAAAATAAGGGGACTTGCACAAAGAACTAAGCAATCAATATGTACTCCATAATATAATGCTATATACTTCTATCTAAGAGTTTTCTGTTTCTACAATATAATCAGGTAAAATATACTAAATTACTAGTAACAATTATTAATAATTGTTGACGATGGGTATATGAAAATTAACTAAAAACAACAACTTATCTATTCTTATGTATTATATAAATAAAATCCAGTTATTCTTGGATCGTCTAGAACTCTCCACGCTCTATCAATTCCATCAATTTGACAATTTTCTTATACAGCAATTCTCTCGCATCGATGCCCCAAACAAAATCCAAATGATTAAAGTCCTTATAGTTCACCAAAAATTTGCCAACCACGTTGGGCAACTGCAAATGCAAATGCTCTACATCGATCGGCGTTGACAACCAATCGTTTTGTGAATAATGTAGCGCCACTTTGCTGAGTACATTCTTTAATTTGTATTGCGGCGGACTAATTGTGCCGTAGTGCAGATAGTTACGTATGCGACCGTAATCGTATTGACGGAAGCGACCGGAACGCATCAGTTGACCAAAGTGTAACATTTGCTTCGTCGAAGCGCCGGCGGGCGCATGACCCAATACCACGGGAAGCATAGTCTGGAATGAGAACAGCACAGATCAGTAAGAATTTAGCCAAGGTACAGGATCAAGGTACATAAATATATGCACCGTACCGTACCAACGTACCTCATTCATTTGCGCTTTATCGAAACCGGTGACTAAGAATATTATATTCCTGCAAATATCTTTAGTGATCGTTATATCGTCGCAGAGTATCTGATTAAACATGGTGAGGAATTCATTACTCGGTAAGAATTCGTGAGCTCCGATCAGTTTCAGCAACACCTAGAGACAATATACGACAGTACCGAGTACCATACGACTGTAGTTTTTACTTAAAAATATCGTACCTAATACCAACCTTTATAGGAGTTTGAAAAAAGGCCAGGAATTCCACTATGGGACTTTTGCAATGTTCTACAAAAGCTACTGGTGCCAGAGCTTGCATTAAGAGAACTTTTTCCGAGTATTCCGGACGTTCACTGCTCATAATCCAGAAGACCAAATTGCCTTGAGAATGTCCGATGTAATGCAAACGTTCGTGGCCATTCACTTTGAGGACATAATCAATGGAGGCCGGTAGATCATATTTTCCCATTTCATGAAAGCTGAAATCCCAAAATTTCGCCTCACGAGTTCTGAACGCAGTATGATTTCGGGAATAGGTATTACCGCGTACATTCGTCATCCAAACATCATAACCGAGATCGTAGAGTAAATAAGCTGAACAAAGAAGAAGAAGAGGAACAAGAAGAAGAAAAATAAATATCAGATAAGAGTATAAAGGGCTTATAAAAAAATAGTTTCATTCCAAAAGAGTCTTGAATTTTTTGATTTAAAGGCTTGTCGGCTCACGCAAAAAAATTTCATTTTTGCTTTTGTTTTGATATCATAATCATAACCAGGAACGCTCGAATTGTCGATGGCACTCTACAGAACTTATTTTCTAGTGCATGCGGAAGGTCTTGCGAGCCGGTCCGAATCATATTAAATTGTCTTGTGGTCATTTTCCTCGATTTGCGAACATATAAAGCTTGATTTTACTTTATAGATAACGACGTCGACCACCTGTACAACTACAAATGTCAAAATGACCCACTCACCAAGTCCCTTATCTGGTCCCATCATTATCCATGTCGCCGAGGTATCCAACAAACCATGAACGAGCAACACCGGTGTGCCATTTTTACGCACAATGCGATGTAATTCCAAAATGTAACCATCATCGGTGATGACATGATGAACCTCCGCTGGATAATCATATTTCAATAATAATTCTGGCTTTAATAATAACACAAACAGCAGGAACAGCAACAACAAGAGCAAGAACAACAACAATAACAACGAAAAAAAATCATCATCAGCGAATATTTATTAACATTTGAAAATGCTCTCACAAACCGTTTTTAAATATGAATCCTCAATAATATTCGGATCAATTTCATACTGCGGACGCGATAAATCATTGACACCATTCACTGCTGCATTATTCTCGGTGACACCACCGATCAACGATCGTCCGAAAGCGGGCACATCAAAAAGATCGAAGTTACCGATTTTAAATGACCAACGAGTTTCCAAATCAGCAGCAACAGTTTGTGGCAGCAATAATGGCACCACCGCCGCCAACAGCAGCAATCGTTTCAGCGCTTGCAATGTGGCGATCGATGATGATGAGGCTGAGGACAAAGGGTCGGACGACATGTTTACCCGGCAACGATCGGTTGTGTACTGAACAGTTGGGTCAGTAGTTCTCAGTGAACGCCAACCACCGAGTCGACTAATCCAAACCGAAGCGAACCGAACCGATCGATGCAGCTCAGCCAAGAAGAGGAATTAATTTAAAGTTTGAAAGCAAAAATAATCAAAATATATAAAAAAACAATTCAAAGTGAGTTAAAGAGAAGCAAATAAAAAGAACAAAACACAAAATTAGTCATAGAAAAGGAAAATATGTATTGCAGTAGTTATTTTGATAAGAGTAAAAGGTTTAGATGAATCATTTAAATAAAGAAATTTAGGGGTTAATTTAAAATATTTAATGTAGCGTTAAAAATAAAAAATTTGTCTCAAAGTGGCCTTTCTTTCTGCTCTCTCAAGGAAAGAGCAATTCAAAGGTAGCCAGCAGCATTGATTTAATATTTAATAAAAACAGTAATCTTTTTTCGAACTGAACAATTGAAAAACTTTATGGAAAAAAAGTGGAGCTCTCTCTCTGTCGGGCACCTCCACGCCATATACGCCTCTGAAACTTAGCTGATTACTTAGCTGCTGTTCAATTCTTTGTAACTGATCTCAATTTCGTTAGCAATCACTCGACATAATTAATCATGATGGAGTTTGCATTAATCAAAAACTAACAAAGATGAGTTCAACGGCTCAATTCCATCTTCTTCTGCCTCCTCGTCCTCCTCCTCCTATAACTAATCGGCCAATAAAATGTGCACCACATCACGTTCTTGTAAACAATATGCAATGTTTTATTGACATTGAACTTTGTACATACATACATAGTTGTAGGTAATGTTTAATAAACTTGAATATAATTCGTTGATTTTTTATCATTTTATTATTTTATCATTCATTATCAGTAATTTAATTTACTATTATTATTATTATTATTATTATTTTTTTGTATATACGATAAATACAAACATTTCCTGTTCATCGCAATCTCAGCGTATCCCGTTCATTTTGAATGCTTTGTTGATTTTTAGTCTCACGAGCTTCAGCTCTAGAGTCACCAAACTCTAGTGTTAATCTTGTTGTTCTTGTTGTTGTTGTTGTTATGGATTATGTGCCGCAAGCAACAACTCTGTGCAGTGCAACCGCCGAAATAAACCTTTTTAACACTGAAGAGAAGCCTTTTGTGCTTCATCTTGCTCATCTTGATCAGTCGGTTGTCGCTCGTCACTCGACTTTAATTGATTCGCCACTAGTCGTTCTTCCGTTGGTAGTTTTCGTTATTTTTTTTTCCGCTGAGCTCTCTGTCATTTTTATTAATTTTTTCGTTTTGGTGAATTCTACACTTTTGCCAAAGCAATTTATTTATTTAGCATACTGTTTAACCTTCAAAATTTATAAAACGAGATAAATAAATTAATTATTGCGAATGTTGTTGACATGGAAATTTTTTTTGGTGTTTGTGCTTTTGTGTAAGACGTAGAAACTATCATTTCCCAATATTACAAGGTTCACTGGAAGCATTTGTAAATTCCAAGCAATTTTGGTGGGTCTGGAAGCGTTCCTCAAACTTCCAGCCGCGCAGCGCATTCAACACTTCTGCATCAAAGAGATCAAATTATATGTACATATATGAATTGGCATGTATGCAGTCTTCCATGACCATGGATAATCTTCTATGATATGACCAAATTAGTTAAAGCCAAAAAAATTTTTAAGCAAATGCACTCACATTAAGTAAAATAACTTTGTTATTAATTCTGTTATTGCAATTGAACAAAAAAAAATTTAAATTTTTAAGAAAGTAAGGACAAAATGTAAATTTTATTTTCAACGAAATTATATTAAGACCCTCAGAAATGTTTTAAAATAAATTTTTAAGTACATAAAAAAAAATATGCAAAAATGTATTATTTTTTACAAAATGTAATCAAAATATTTTGCATATAAAGCAATATTTTATTTGGAACATTTATCTTTAAATGGTCGTTAATATATCTAAGACGTAAGTTTAGACTTGAATGGGAGCGGATTATTATTGCAATGCTTTTAAAACACCAAAACTCCGGGGAACACAGATTGGAAGCCACTATAATCATGAACTGAGATTGATAACCAGTATTTTTTGTATTAAATATTGTTTATATTGATTTCAATTGAAGCTCTGTTTACTAAACACTCGAAAGGCCCTCAGAAGTTAACATTATCTTCGATGCTTTCCAGCTTAACGGAAAAAATAATTCTAAGAGGTTTTTGACCCTTAGGTATGAAGATATTACGGTACGAAAAAATATAGAGTTCTATATAAATAAAAGTTCATAAAATCGCAAAAAAAAAATATAAGAATATACTTGTACATATAATAATACTATAAGATTGCATATAAAAAATATAAAATACATATATAACCGCAAATAATTTTATATACTGTAAAAATATATTAAATAAAAACTATAAAATTAAAAAATATTATTCAAAAAATTTTTAAAAAATAACACTAAACCTTAACCATGAATACAATTGCTTAGTAATTATATCGTAAGTATTTAATTACTAAAAAGATATTTTAATTTTAATTTTAATGCGAAAATCTATAGAATAGATTATTCGCTCTTGCTGTAAATATATTCTTATTTTGCTTTTGGTCGTTGTGTAAATAGACCTCAAAATAACCTCAAAAATGCTGGTAGAAAGAAATTTATATACGCTCTAAATAAATATTTAATTTCACAATTAAATACGTGTTAATTTTATACAGCGATCTATTGTTATTTATTGTTCTCCTTTTGTGCAAACAAACATATTCAATATTCTAATCGTTGTTTGTACTCTTAATACAACAAAGTCCATCATATTTCATTAAAATTATTTACGTTGTTGAAGAGCAAAGCAAGAGCTTGCGCAATTTCATACGTACATACATATGTAGGATCGTATAAAATAATCGCAACAAATTCCATTGCAAATATGAGATTGATATCAAATCCTATAAATACAAATACGTACATAAAAGAACTAATAAATTAGTGGGGGGCGAACATTAAAAAAATACAAGTACATTCGTCGAATAGAAAGAAATAATCGTAGTAAGAAAGAAATGATATCATTCAGACGAACTCTAGTCATTACTTAACTTTCCTGTAATTTCTTAATGTACTGTTTTTGATTTTTATCTGACTATCAATTGACTCTTTCTTCGAAATTTCATATATTGTTTTGTCTTTTAGAATAAATATTATTTTATGTATTTCTATTAAGCAGAACCATGTTGCATTAGAATTCGTTCCGTGACTGATTTCACATTTAATGAATGATGCGTACTCGCTTCGGAGCTCTTATCTAAAAACAAATTATAAAGTAAAAGAATCGTGTCTATTATGTTCTATTCTAGTTGTGTGGTTGATTATATACGACTTGAATTTCGAGCCTGTAATAGAATCTGCTCTATTGATCGATCAGTCGAGTAGATCAAAGTCACGATTGAAATAAATCACACGATAAAGCTCGCTAATCTACAAGAAATCGAAAGCTCGAGTACAGCAGTGTAGAGTAGAGTAGAGTAGAGTAGAGTAGAGTAGACTTGAGTCAAGTCGAATTACAGTCTGTAATTACAGAATTAATTCGTGTGTTAAGTACAGAATTAATCCTGTAATTACAGAATTACAAGACCTCAACAGTGAGTATGGAACGCATCTATCTTTAAACGCGAAATCAGTCTCGAGGCTACTTAATTGATCAAATTGTCTTCTCAGCTCGATTAAACGAGGCTACTCTATTCTAATGCTTGAGTCTACACCTCTCAATTGATGCCTTTCCCGATTGTCTTTGGTTTACTCGATTGCCGAGTCTGCTCTAGTCTGTTGGTCGAATCTTTTTTAGTCTATCGATCGAGTCTATTATACTCTATTGGTCGAGTTTACTCTAGTCATGAGTATGTAAAGTCTTGATCTGCTGACTTCTCAAGACTTTTCTACTCAATTGAGTATATAGAGTGTTTTTTTCTTGGCTGAGGGGGCTCGACTGAGATGACTATGTAGAGCCTTCTCTACTTGACTAAGTAGAACCTTCTCTGTGCGACTAAGTTAAGCTTACTCTACTCGAGTACGAGGCTTAATAAAGTCTTCTTTACGCGTCTTAATAAAGTCTTCTCTACGCAACTAAGTAGAGTGTATTCAACTGGTGACATTATAACATTTGTTTGTCATCACATTATCTACAGATGACAATAATACATCTTTTAAACATTGAACTTCAAAACTATTGTTTGCTTACAATCAGAAATTAATTATATTGTTATCGTCGTTGTTTTCACTGTACCATCAAGTAATAGTAAACATTTAAGTCTTTTAAGTATCATTCTTAACCTCAAAATTAAGCTCAATTGTTCAATAAATACTCGTACATTTATTATGCGAGGCTGTAGCCCCAGAGACTGGAATGTTTGGTCGGTTCAGTCGGTCCGCGTTAGTGCAACATAAGATTAGAAACGCATTAACAAATGCAACACTGGTAGCCGATAAGTACTGGTAGCGGTAGTAGAGTAGCAAGGATTAAATGCTTGTGGTAAGTGGCTAAAATGTTGCAGCAAACAATAACAGCAACAACAACACAAGCACGAATGTTAAAGGACATTATGAATGAAACACAAAAGCAAGCACTTGAGACCGAATAATGATAATAATAGCGAAGGCAAATGCACCGAATGGTTAGAAGCTTAGAAGAGTTAGTTAGTTAGTAGGACATTCCCTCGGGAAGGGCTGCAGCGGTGGAGTTCAGTATGAAGTTATGCAGCATAAACTAAAGAGCCACGGAGCCTATGCGATAGTATATACAGTGTACATATACTCGACTGCAATTAAATTGAACATCAGGCTATCAACATTGAAAGGAAGACGAACAAAAGCCTGACGAAATGGAATGGGTTGGAATGGGGATGGAATTGGAAAGGATTGGCAGAGACGGCTCTACCGGATTCGACAGACGCGCATAGAGAGACACTCACATACAGACAAATTCACTCCTAGTGACGGATATTATTACAAAATATAAACCACAAACTAATTACGAATGAGCTCATGTAAGTGTTGGTCAAAAATTTTGCTGTTATTAAATCTGCCCTGCAGCAGACACAGGCAGCAAAGCCAGACCAACTTCAGGACACAAGATAGACGTTTGCAGTTGTTTATACTGCAAACTTTTGGGTGGTGGGAGGAAGCAATGAGGGGACGTTCATTGTTGTGTTCTGTTATGCCATTTCTTTTTAATTCTAGATCTTGAAATTTTGTGATTTAAACGCCTGCGAAATGGCTCTTGTTACCAAAATGTAGCAGGCAGACTCTTCTCGTTTTGAAGTTATTTGCTTTTTTTACTACGAAAAGAAGTGCCTGAATCGGAGAAATTTTAAAACCCAATTAAAGAAAATCACACGGACAAAAAACTGTCCAAGGAAATTATAAAACTGTCAAACTTGGGTTTGTGTATTAGATTTTGATTGTCCAAAAAAGCCATTTGTATTTAGTTGGTGTTCTTTACCAACTAAAATATTTATTAAAAATAAATCTGAAAAAATAACTTCAAATCAAATCATATCAAATATTAATTATACATTGTCATTAAAAATCGAACAATATTGTGTTAATATCAAAAAACCATAGCCTTCATAATAATCAGAATTTTATTGAGTTATAAAATATCATTTAACATTTGACACGGCCCTCTATAATACCCGCCCCCCACTCAAGCCCCTTCAATTAAGTTAATTAGTCGTGTGGCAAAAATTATACGCCTCGTTGATGAGAGAGCAGCTGCTAAGTTGACATTTTATAACTCGCGTACGCGTGCGGCATAAAAATTGTGGAATTAAATAAATTGGGAAGAAACAAATTACAGAAAAACAAACAAATATGTGCCTTCGATAACACTTGCTTTGACAGTCGTGGGAGTGTTGGTTGCTGTGTTTCTGTCGGTAGCGCCTTCAAATGATCATCTGGTTTGAGAGAGAAAAATGGCATTTGGGTAGAAATCCAAATTTTATCGTCTGTTCTTATTTTGCCCCCCTTTTAAGAAAACATTAAATTTGAAATTTTATTCTTTCATGCGTTTTTAATTTAAGTACTCATGACACAAGTGACAAAACGACTCACTCGAAGTGATTCAGCGTGACTGGTTCAGATTACTGTGACTGCTGACTGTGACTGCACGCTTGGATGCATTTAGCCAGCAAGAATGAAGGGTTATGTGGGGTTACCGATCACACTCAATTAATTAAAATTGGTGCCCTATTATTTGGTATAAAAAATTTTACAATAACCCAATCATTTCCTTCCTTAAATTGTTGAATAGTTTTTCAATGAAATTAGTATATTGCGTTTGAAATGTCAACCAGTCAGGTTGACCACTTTTAAAAACCACAGCTGAATTATTATATGTATGTACATCTTCATTACATTATCGATTATACATAGAGCATAATGACAATAACCTTTTATAAATTAACAAAGGAAGTTATCAATATTTCTTTTAAGGGAGCCCTTGAACCTTTGCCATTGAATAGCACATTTTTGAAGCCGTAAATTGATGAAGCAAAGAATACCGATTTACTTTACAATTACAAGTGCTTTTAATTCAGTTTTCTATTTCAGCTTCTTTGTTGCCTTTTTACATGTTTTAAAGACTTTTAGGCCAATGAGAAAGAATTTTCTAAAAACTTCTAAATACCAACTTGTACAAAATTTTAGTGTTGTACCGTTACTAATTACTAATAATAAGGGGTGGTATATGCAATCCTGGAATATTTCAAAGAGAGGAAAATCTGAGCATTTAGTAGTCTTAATTATATTATATTATTATATTAGTATTAGTATTATTATATTAGTAGTCTTGATTATATTAAATATCAAAAAAAAACTAAAATATGTATGTAAAAGTACATTTTTTATAAATTGTATGTATAAATTGTATGTCCTCTTTTGAGAAAAATCTATCTCTATCAAATTCTTTATGTTATATTCAAAATACGTTAAGCCAAAAGAGACATTTTTGGAGTATTTATGTTTTTTGATTATTTCGATTGTAGATTATTCATTTGTTGTTTTATCTTTTTTATTTTTATTATATACTTATCTCTTTTCTATTGCTCTTTTTTGAATAAAATGAAGGACCTTTTCAAAGCTTATCAAACGATTTTTCGATTGAACGATATGCTCAAACGTATGTATGTATGTATGCATGTATGTACGAATATCTACACTGTATAAGAGTATTTACATTTACTAACTATTTCTTCTCTCTCGAAAATACCAACATCAAATTCAATGAATGACTATGCTAAAGTGTTTACCAGCAAGATGCTAAAGGATGCTTGGTTTGAGAAGTACGAGTAGCTCGCTCGCTCTTTCTGTGCTGCTGTCTGGCTTTCGATTTCTTTCGATCATTTTGTAGAAAGTGTGTGTGTGTGTGTGTATTTTTTGTTATTGCAATTGTATAGACGCAAGTAAGTAAATTATTCTCTGAACTTTCATCTTCAGTGTGTTGTTGAGATAGCTGAGTACTTAAAAGGCGGAACGTCTTGTTGCTCCTTTTTTTCATTGACTTTTGAACTCTCGTTTGTTAACGAAACGAGACGAAGTTTACTTTTCCTCAACTGCATCTTTTTGAGCATGCAGTCTGGTCTTCTCAAGGATCAAGGTTATTTAATTTGCTTGAATGGCAATTGATTTGCTTGTTGTTTGTATTGCGGAAGAACCGACCATTCACTGTAGTCAGGACCATCTTTGTTGCATAAACATTGAACTTGTGTATTACACTGGTTTGTTATGAACTACAAGATTTTGTTTTTTTTGTAAATCTATCACTACGAAAAATTATTTATTTTTAATTATACTCGTATCTTCAATTTATTGAAATATGGATTTACATTAAATTAAGTTTTTCTCTAGTTTTAGTTTTTATACTTGTGAACAACTTTGACAATGTAAAACAATATGTAGAAAAAAAACAAAATCTTTTAATATTGATTTGTTGGTTAGTTTTATCTTAGATTTTTAACCAGATTCCACACACTCTAATATCCTTTAAATCATATGAGATATCTAGGCGAAGGCAATCTAAGAATACATGATGATGCTTTAGTTGAACGCGAATGGCGAATGATGAATGTTCAATATTTTTTGTATCATGTAAACTATTGTGATATTGTGATAACTACTATAGATATTGTGAGAGTTTAATATTGTTAGTCTTAATTCTCATTCAATCAATGATTTTATCATCCTTCTCAGCGTACGTCATGACTTTTTCTCCAGCACTCAACAATTTTTTTCCTTTGCCTTTTAATTATTATTATTTTATATTTTTTGTTGTTTTTTGTTTAATTTATTTCTATTCTTTTATTTGCTTTGTCAACAATTAAATTTTTCCGCTTAGATTATCTTTTTACCATTCATATATTTTCCCTTCTTTACTTTAAAATTAACAAAACCAACGAAGTGTAAAAAATTCATTTTTTTTTAGTTTGCGGTTTCAATTAACAGGAGAGGCAAAAAATTGTAGCTAGCTCTAAACCTCCGCAATTTCAAATTTACTCATTTTTATAATCTTATCGTTTTTTAAACCGACTCGTTGTAGGAGCCGAAGGAATATAATAAAGTTAATTAAGTATACTTTAAGTAGTATATATTAAATACGATATAATGAAGTATGTTTTAAGAACAAAATATGCTCTAAATTGGGAAATCACACATGGGCTGAGTTGTGCACCCCCGTATGAGATTGTCGAGGGCTTCGTGGACTTATGACCCCATCGCCCAGCCCATATGGGCCATAGTTAGCTGGCTCGCACAACTTGTCGTGGGCAGTTAAGCTGAGCATTCTTATACAAAATTCTCATTAAAGACATTTTTATAGAAAATTTCTTAGGAAAAATTAATTAATTTTAACATTAACGTTTAAAAAAAATTGTTAAAATATATGTATACATTTATTTCATGTTATGCTATCTATAATGAATTTAATTGCGCTATTTAATATTTACTTTACATTTTCTTTTTTCTTTCTCCTTTCTACCTGTTCTTTTCTGTTCACTAATTTATTATGAAATTGTGAAAAATTTTTAATTGCTTAATATTATTAGAGCTTATTTAATTGATATTGAAACAATGAAAGTAGTAGCTTTAAAAGCTTTTAAAATTTGTAATTAAGAATTTAAGAATTAAAAATTTTAATTATGAATTTTCATTCTTTTAGAACTTCATTTTTCGAAGTTTTAAGAGAAGCGAAGAGAAAAGTACCTTTCATCGAAAAGAAGCTGTTATTTTGTTAGTTTGTTTGTAGAATAATTACTTATTAAAGGACAGCTTCTTGTTATTAGACTCTCTTTCATCTTGACTACCCCGTCTTTTCTTTAAACTTGATACAGGTTACTTTCTCTTACTGGTTTCTTTATTAACCTTTACTGGTTCTTTACAGATTACTTTCACTGTACTGTGCTGCTCCCTCAACGAACTTCCCTTACCCCTCTTCCCGGCCCTTTAACTACTGCCTTTCTAGCTCTCCTTTTAACTCTTTCCGCATTCATGCCTTTGTCCATTCTTTATTTTCAGTTTATTGTTTTCAAGTATTCTCTTCATATAATAACATTATTTCGGCAGACAAAGTACGATATTTATTTTTGGAATTTAATTTAATTTCATACTTACTCTATAGTATGTAGTATTATTTTGTCGTCTAACAATGGCAACACTATTTCTATTACCTTCCAATTTTATAGTGGTTCTTTTCTCGTTGTTGCCTTCCTCGTTGTTTCAACCCAATAGTTCTTCGCTCGTTCAAGTTCGCCTTCAAATTTATAAGAGAAGGTTGTTGTTGTTGTTGCTGCTGCTCCTGCCAGCTTATTGTATTTATTTGGCATTTTTTGTTGTTTATGCACCAAGAATGGATTCCTTCGCTTGATACTTTTTCTTTTTTTTTAATTTAGACTTGCTTCAAGAAACAAAGTTATTTTCTTGAATATCAGTAAATATATTATTTTGAAAATTTCTTGTTGGCAACGAAAAATACATACTTTATCAAATGTGTTGACTTTAAAGGAATTTTTAACGATATTAGTTATATTTATTGGAATTTTTGCATAGAGTTTAAGAATGAAGTTGATAATTGCACAATCGCATTTCAATATATAATTTCAATAAATAGAAATTCTTGAAATAGACAAGGTTGAATTTTGAGACAACTTAAATGCTTCACATGTTCAAGCGGAGTGACCGTTACGACCTTCTTAAATAAAACTTAAAAAAAAAAAAAAATATTTTCAAATATCAAAACGAACATCATGAAGAAGTAGAAAAGGAAAGAGAAATGTGAAAAGAAAACGGCGCTGCGAAGAGTTAAAGGAAAAAAAAAGTTCCTTTAAAAGGTTCGAAAAAGAGAAATGCTGATGATGGTGGAATTCGTTCTGGAAAAACTTAACATGCTTCCTTTAAAAGCTTTTATAAGAAGCAGTTAAGGACTATTCCTTTTGAAAAACCCTTTACTATCCCTGCCCGCGACCTCAATCAAATTTCTCTTAAGGAATCACTATATTCTCGTCGTTAAGGAACTACGATATTCCAAATTTTAAACCTTTTCGGCAAAAATATCAAAAAAATATTAATATAAAAAAATAAGCAGGTTATTTTGAGTCAATTGACCTTGAGGACATTCCTTCAAATAACGATAAATACATCCCGAAATACGTAAATACCTCCCACAAAAAATTTAAAAATATTCCTAAGGGTTAAGAAGGAATAAAAACACAAAACGCATTTAAAGAGTTTGTTCTCTCACTTACAAGAAACACTCCAGTTATCAGTGTCAACATTCAACAGCATGGTTTTGTAAAGTAAAGTACGTGTATATATGTTTGTTTTTACGTTGATGTAAATACGATTATCTTTTCCTGTTGGAGAACAACCAGCCGCCGTCGTCGCCACCGTCAACAAACACCAGTAAAGTTGTTTTTTATGATTATTATTATCGATTGCTTGATAAAACGCTTCAGAAATTGTAAAAACTCCATTAGCCGCCATCAAAGTGCATTTTTTATCGAACGTCAACCACATCAAGGCTAATAAATCAAGATAATTTTCTCTGGCTAATCAACAGACAAGCAGTCAAAGCGACTTTTTTCCAAAGCTGCGACCCTTCTACAGCCATTACGAACCGCCGCAATCCACCACCACCACCATCAACCGCTATGGTTGATAAGCTTCCCCGCGTGGACTTGCTTTTTTCCCTTCATTATGTTCCCCTTGGTATCCTGCTCAGTCTCTCTTTCACTCTCTGTCTCTCTCTATTTGGGTTTTAGGTCTCCCCAAAATTTGTTCAAATGCCGAAATGACTTCAAACAAATTAAATGCTTGGGTTCGTGTCAACAATAAAAAAAATTTGGTGGCAGAGAAAGGAGCTACATCAATGTATACCGGTACGACCATGTAACTTAACGTCTTCCCCTACGAAAAGAGAAATCAAGCCCTTTCTTCTTACGCCCATCAAATGTTAAGCATTATTAAAAATGAAAATAATAACAAAACTAAAAGCTATTTTAAAAATTCATCCTTCGAAGGGGAAAAAAAATAAAGTAGAAAGGATGTAAAGCAGGAAGGACAGGCAACGATGCATAATCAAATGGTGGTTTTAGGGGGGGGGGGGGGGGGGAGGAATCATAAGCCCCATTTTGCGTGCATCAGCTCAACTGGCTATGACTTTACGACATTGATGCTTTAGTCGCGTGGTAGAAAATAGTGGAAGGAGCTAAGAAGGGAGGTCGACTGTGAAAAGGTTCTTTTTGAAATCGGTTGAAAAGCCAAACTGAAAATCTTATCAGCTACAAAGGCCAACAAAACAGCAAACGTCTCACACCAACAAAGGCTACACCAACGCGCTTCGCCAACGGTGGGAGGTAAGGTCAAATAAAGCTTAAATACCTTAAGACCAAACTCTCGTAAACGAATAGCAATGAAAGCGGCTACAATCGCATCGAGTGCGTCGAGAGGGATCGACGACGCCCAAGCGTAACTTGGTATTACCAAATGGGATAAAAGCTGGCAAATGGTGGGTCACCCTCGCTATTTCTATACGCAAATGTACGTACATACGTACGTGTATAATAAAACGAAGTTTGATTTTAGTCATAGAAAAGATATACCAAAACACTCGATGGTACAAAATTGTCCCTTCTTATTTTATTTCTTGTTTATTCTTGCATTTTATCAGTAAAATTAAGAAAACAGACTACAGTCATTCGAACAAACAATGTAACAGACAGTCGGACAGACAGACACGGACACAAATAAATGAAATACAGAAGAGTCAGCAAAAAATTCTGAGGAAGCGTCATTTATCAACTGTTTTTGGCCTATTACAGTACCCGCGACATAGTTTTAATTCCATCGGTATTAGTCAAATTGTTTACAATGTAAAAGACTTTAAAAAGAATTTGTTTTCTTTAATAATAATTAAGATAATTTTACAAAAACAAAAGCTTCTTAACTCGAAGTAAAAATATTTTTATTACTCTTATATTATATACAATATTATATACAACACAAAAACATTTTAAAATGTTTTTATTGTATATAAATGCTTATGTACCATTCAATTGATAATAGTTTTTTATGTAAAACTCTGTTCTGCCAATTGTACTTTTTTTGTACGCCCAAGTTATGACCCCAAAAACCCTTCATGATTTCGGTCTGTTTTGGTAGAACCACAATAGAACCCATTGCCAAGATCGAAAGAAGAGTCTTAGCTAAATAAGACAATAAAAGGAAACCATATTTTAAAAATGTAAATAGCTTATATGTAGTTTATTTATAAATTCTGAAATAACAAATATTTTAATGCAAAATCAAGTATTAGAATTAATTAGAAACGCTTTAATCCACATAAAACTCTTACTTATACTAATTTACTATTATCTACAAATTGGTTTGCAAGTGTATAGAGATGTAATGCAAATTATACACTCACTTAACTTCATCAAACTGCACCTACGTACGTTTCATTTAAATCAACACCTGCTTACGCCCAATACAATGAGGACCACAGAGGACAATGTCCGCATAAATTAAACGATCTCTGCTGAAGATCAATTGTTTGACATTGTCGAATGTTGCCATAGCCGCACGCTCCCAAACAGCATCCGCATAACACAATTTACCGCAAGCACACTTTGGTGCCTCCGACAGTATATCAACTAGCACCCAAGGTAAAGTGGCAGACGAATAAGGCAGTTTGGCAGCAGCAACCACGCGCCCAGCCAATAGCCATAGAGGTGGAGCAGCTGTCACCCGCAGTAGATCATCACGAAATTCATGCTCCATCTGCGGCTGGAATTGGTTGTCCCAAACGTCAAGTATTTCAAGGCGGGTATCATTGAAAGTCGAAGGCAATGATTCTAGTTTATTGGAGGAAATGTGTATGTAGCGCAAGTTATGCAGACGCCGCACACCGAACGGCACACGTCGCAACAAATTGTTATTAAGCTTCAGAGAAACAAGTTTTTTCAGTTTAATAAGCGGCAGTGGGAAGTAGCACAATCCGTTTGAAGATAAGTCAAGATCACGCAAGGAATTCCGCAAATTGCTACCCTGCAGCCATTGCCAAAAATTCATGTGACCGAGCTCGTTGTTATTTAGATTGAGTTCTGTCAAGGATAAACGTCCCATCTCAATTGGTATCTGTGGTATTGTAGAAATAGAAAATATTGTACCAACTAACGAAAAAGAAGCATGATTTCAAGTAGTTACCTTCGTTATTTTGTTAAAACTGATATTCAATGAAGTAAGATTTCTTAATGAACAGATTTCGAAAGTAATCTTGCTCAAACCAATGCCAGATATGGTTAAGCAGCGTAATGTTTTCGGAAATCCTTTGGTGGGATAATCGCCACGGCTCAACACGGTGAGTTTATGTATTGGCTGTGATTTCTGTGGTATAGCAGTCGCCGTTGCTATGTTCAGTCTCAAATTTATCGAGTCCTTACCCTCCAAACCCAATTTAAGGGTCTGCAGAAATCCCTTCAATTCTATCGGATTGCATTTAATCATAAGATTTTCAGCGGGTTGTATGAACGATATCGTCGCCTTGCCATCTTGAAGGAATTTTGTGAACATTTTCTCAATGTTATTCCGTACTTTATATCGTTTGCCCGTCTTGTTTTGTGGTGTGAAATGTATAATCTCCAGCTCCTTCTTGGACTGGCCATTGTTATCTTTGGCGCTGTTATGGAAGCCCAGGGCCAGAGTTGATTTAACCGCCCTCGACGACCTGTTTCCCTGTATTTGGCGGTTGACTATCTGCGTTTCGCAAAGAATTTTCATTATTTCGTTTCAAGCACACTTTCATCCAGATGAAATTGATAATTTAAAACATTTTGACTTATCTTCATCTAATTACAATCAAGTTTTTTTTATTTCCTAAAAACAAATGTTTTGCTTAAGATTGCAGTGCTTCTGACACTGTAAATTGACAACTAACCCCAATAACCCTGGGAAATTTATAGCATTGCCAGGGTTAAATGAAGTTTGAATTACACAACAGTGCATCCCATCATAAACTGTTTTTGTCCGAATTTCCCAATAGATGGCGGAAAAAAAAGTTAAAAATTTCAGTGGGGTGTAAAAAAGCTTGCAAGCTTTTGGGATGGCTTGTTGAGGCCCTTCAAACTTTTTTGACCTTAAAATTTTTGGTATGGCTTGTTGAGCCCCTACACGCTTTTTTGACCAACAAACTTTTTGTTGAAAATTTAATAATTCACATACGGTTCATGTTAAGAGAGGGAGATATAATAATAATAATTAAAGCATATTTTTTTTAAACTGAAAAAGGTAAAAAAATAAATAGTATTACATGAACCGTATGTGAATTATAAAATTTCAAATCAATCGTCCACAGAACCTGGGAATTAATTATCGTTGCATAGTCTTCCCTGTCATTCATTCCATTCATTCATTTCCTGTTTCACTGTTATTTGAAATTATAAAAACTAAAAATATTAATAATTACTTACCACCTTGGAGATATTTATATTATTTTAAACGACATTAAAATTATACATTTTATTAAACTTGATTGTATGGATTGCATAATTTATTTAGCTACTTGTTCATGTACATACATACCTACATATTTTAAACCAATTTAAACTTATGTAAATAGATTTACATATATTTACTACAATATGTTAAATTAATATGTTGTATATAAATTTTGTAGCGCGTGGACTAATTGAACTTAATATAATTGTTTTCATAATTAAAGTAAAACCTCTAGAATGCTTCTTTTTCTATCCGCTTTGCTTTATATAAATGTTTTAAAATGCTTTGTGCGTTGAAAACAAAGTGCAGAAAAATATTAAAAAAACAATATTGAATTTAAAGTATTCATTAAAGAAGATTGCATTACCAAAAACGCCAGGTAATGATTATTTGGAAGTCTCTTTTGCGTTTACGTTGTCTTTGTTGGGAAGCATTCCTTTAATACTTTTAATTCGATAAAACGTTATAATTTTTCGGTAGCAATATTACATGTAAATTACGCTTTTCGGAGGAACAGATTCAGTCTTAGAAGAATGCATAAATAAACAAACCGACTGGTTTAAAAGGGTTCCGCACTCAATGAAATTGACGAAGTATGGAAAACAAAACAACCCCAAATTGTGCTAACTAATTAATAATAAATTTGTAGCCATACATATGTATAACTAAATATGTATACGCGTATGTAAGTGAAAGTCTTTTAGAAATAACAACTGCTTTGTGCACATGGACCCACCATAACAAAAATAAAAACGCTCGACTTCCATTGACGTAAGTAAATAATAACACGCTTACAGAAATTGCAACGAATCTTGCTTGCTGCAGCAACAACATCACCATTATCAACACATCATAGTTTGCATAGACAAAATAAGAGCGGTATAAATGCACCAATAGCAATAAATACCGGCAGCATTACCGAGGTGTCATCCATAGAGTAGGGATTTGGATGACGAGGTCCACTAGTTTTTCGGGTTTTCGCTGGAGGTGACGGTAAATCCACAATATCCTCATCAATAGCAGGCACTGAAGGCGGTATTATGTCCGCTGATACGCGATCATGAAATACAGCCATGTCTGGATCCATGGGCAGAGCATCGTCCGAGATCGGCGGCAGGCGTGGTATCCTTTCGACATCCCCTTTCAGCAGAGCAAAGGCATTTATTTTAGGATTGTCGTACATTCCTTTAATGAACTCCAAACGAACGGTGCCATGGCGTATTTCCGACTCCTCTTCCTTGTAGAAGAGGCGACCCCGGGAAACAGTGAAGAAAACGTACTCATCATGCGCGGTACCCTTGCCAGCCTGATGGAAAATGTCTAACTCGGAAACGATTGTGTGTTCTCCGTTCAGCACTACATCGAACACCTACAGAGTGGTCATTAAAATAAATGAAACCTTTTAACTACGGATATTTTTCAAATGCACCTTCATATTCGGATCGTTGAAGTAAACCTCGCAAAACTTTAAAATCAGAGCGTATTCGCCATCGCCAGTTATGGGCAAATCGTAACCAAATGTGGCCGTATGATAACGTTCGGTACGGTAGAGCACTTCGTCCTGTCCCGCTACGCGCCCAATAATCAGAAGATGATTACCGTAATCCGAAGCGGTACCGATTTTATTACGCAAAGGATCAGATTCATAGCGTATGCCGTTTCTGTCGGTGTGTTCCTCTCCACCAGCGTTTACGGCATAGATGACTTTAAGGCTGCCAGCAGCCTGTGCGCCTTTTAACAACCAAGCACTCAGCAGCAAAAGGGAAGAGATGTACTTCCATTGCGAACACGTTGGCTGGCATTTACTGCCACTAATGGCTTTGACATAGAAGCGACTGACCAACGGCATTGATATTGTATAATTCTATTTATGTCCTCGAGCGAACCCTATTTTCCTCCCTTCCTTCCTTCCTTTTTTCAGGGTATTCAGGTAAGCTCTCGTTTGTTTTGTTCGCAGTTTTTGTCGAGCTGGCGGCTCCTTAAGATGTCACTTTTTATCTACTATTCAAATGCATCAATCATTCAATCGATAGACACCTTCTTTTTGGAATTTCTTCAAAGGAGAAAATATTTATTACCCAAAATTTATGAATTTAAATACTAATTTAATTCACTATTAGGCGCTTTTCGAAGATTTTTCATAAACGTGGGGAATACAATCGTTATTGTTTTTCATTGCTCAAAATTTTAGTTATCATGTTGTCAAAGTTGTTTTAATGATAATGGAATGGTTCAGAGGAATTAACATTTTTTCATTCGCAGGAGGTTTACACAAAACTTCTTTTTTTCATGTTTGCCATTAATTTTGTGGACGTAAATTTCATCCAGAGGAAAGATTTGATTTTTCTTTACAGGATTTAAATTTCGCAAAGAATTTGCTTGAAACAAAAAAATTGTCTCGTGGAACAGCGGCATGACGACGACGAAAAAACACAATTTTAATAATTTGGGTTGTTTTAAAAAAAATTAAAGGGGTGTGAAAATTTTGAATGAGAATGTAAAATTTAAGAAACAAATATTTTGACAAAATAAATATAATATACAAACATCGCAGTGAAATTCCAAATAGATCTAATATGGTGACTATGCTGGACTCGCTGCGGAATGAAAGTTCACGTTCCTTGTTGTCTCTTGTAAGAGTCGGAGTTATTTTGACATTATGGTCTGCCGTCGCGCCGCTGACGATTTTCAGTTGTTGAAACTATTGTTTTTCAAAGTTGTCTTTATTTCTGAATGCCTTTTTAAATTAACAAAAATCTTTTTTTTGTCCTTCTCCTTTTTCTTTAGAAACGAAATCCCGTCGAAGTCATTTCCAGTTAACTTTACAGACGGCGACTGTAATAATTTCTCATGGAGTCGTTTACAGCTGCCTGAATGCCGTCATACCTCAAACAGCAACTTGGTGTTCACATGATGGTAATTAGTCGCGGTTATACGCAAAACAGAATTTTGCTAGGTAATTGTTGTTTTTGTAACTGTCATTTTGTTTGTGGTTTGTGTTGTGGTTTGGGGCCAAGGAGGTAGAAAACCCTCTCCTCAATAATCGGAGAGAAGTTGGATGATACCAAACTAGAAAATCTGAACCAAATTTTGAATTTTTCTCACTGCCATGCTCACCCGTCCGTTCGTTGCACATTACATTACATTATTTTTTATATTCAATTTTAATGATTTGTCAGTAGAGAGGACTGGACTGGCTGTCGACAGTATGTTTTTTTATATGTTTTTTCATATAAAACCTTAAAATTAGTGATGTAGGTGCAGATATATTAGTGTTTTTAAAATAAAAAAAATTAATGATTTCATATTTTTTTTGACCAAACTTTTATTATTTAGCATAATTATTTTATTTTTCAGATAAATTTTAAAACTTTCTCTGTTCCATAAGTGAACTTATTTGATTTTATTTCATCTTCTCTTCTCTTCTCTTCTCAAAAAATAAATTTATTCAAATACACTGGATGTACTTAATGTTATAATAACAATGTTAAGGAAACCAAAATCACCTAAAATTATATTCTTCATATCTGTTACTTTTTTTGCTTCTAAATTTTCTGTTGGTTTTTCAACAAAACAAGAAAAGGCTGGTATTAATATTAACAGTAGAATCGTAGTAGTAGTGACAGTAGTAGGTAGTAGTAGTAGTAATAATAGAAGTTAGTGAGTGTCTTTCCTATTTGTCTAACTTTTGGTGTTCCGTAGGACCAAGTCTAACTTTTATATAAGTATAGCATATATTTTATTAACTTATCCTAAATTACATACTTTAAGTTATTCAATAAAACGGAGGGGGATGCGGTGGTTCCCCTTCTGCAACAAAAATGTATTTAAGAATAGTGTAGTGTACGATGGTCGTTGATTTTTACCGAAAGGTAGGTATCAAGTTATTCAAGATTTCTGCTTTTAAAATGTCTTTAATATTTTTTAAGATTAAAACTTAATCTTAATGTTTATTACTTTCATATTTTTCAAAAATTGTATCAAGAAAAGACAAAAAATAATAAATGATTCAAACACAAAAAAGTACCAATGAAGAAGCGAGTTTCGATATTTATATTAGACTCTGAGAACGCTTAAGTTGGCACGAATTTGCTGCTAAACGAACTAATGTATTATTAGTTCTTTTATTCGTTTTGCACGATTAAAATTTACACGGCACGGCTCATGAATTGTTTCGAAGAATTAAAGATTATTGTAAAAACTAGTTGTTGGCTTTGATGCGATTTTTTCGCTCAATTTTTAAAGAAATTTAAAAACGCATTTCAATTGGATTTACTAATGCAGAGCCATCAGCACAGATTGTAGGAGACTCATGCATTTTCTTTTCGGAACCGTATTTTTTAGAATTACATTTATTATTTGAGAAATATTTTCTTTATAAATTTCTTGATTTTTTTAAATAAAAAGAAAGCTGCATAAACATTAAAATTAAGTTTTAAGAGTAGAAACGTTTAATAAATCCCTTTAAAAAAACATTTTTTAAATTGTTTATGTGTTTATAAAGATTAAATCTACACCAAAATTAAAACGTATAAGATATTAACAAAGTTGTAAAGTGAATTAATTACATTGTATACGGAGAAAAAAATGAAAACCTGCATCAGAGTGACTGATGGACAGATGATACCACTCTTGTCTCTCGTCTGTACTTAATATTCTTTTTCTTTTTTATAGTTCTTCTGATAATCCTCTCGTAATCGAAAACATTGTTCATGTCAACAAAATTTATTAATTTTTTTTAAAAAAAGTAATTATTTGAAAGTATGTGTGTATGTTAAATAAATAAAAATTATTTACATATTTTAAAAGTTTAATTTTTAAGAGTGCATTTTCAACATTTTTATGTTTTTATGTCTGTAGCGTGTTATGCTACGCGTGCGATGGTAAGATTTTTGTTTTTTGATTTTTAATCACTCACTCACAGACAATGTATTCTTTTTTATATTCCTGGCTGCTGCTGCCGTTCAACAAATTTGAAGAAACCAAAGCAGCCACAAATTATTCACATCTTCCATATTTTCTTTAGAAACTAAATTATGAGCGCGATAGTGTGCTTATGTAGTTGCTTGTGTTAAGCATTTCATAATACCTTTTTTTGCACTTTTGTGTAAAACAGAGCAAGAAGAATGAATTAATGCATCGTCGTAATATCAACGCACGCCGCCGCCCTTTAGCATTTAGAAGTAATTGAGTTTTTCACTCTCTTTTGTTTTGAATTTTTTTTTGTTTTGTTTTTTTTTTTTTTGTTTCAACAAATATTTTCTTCTTTCTCGGTTTCTTCTCATCAGTTTTTTACACATCCTAATTTATACATACAAAAAATTAAAAAGAAATGAAATAAATTTTTAAGAATCTAACAAACTAATAATAAAAAATCACTCTTACAAGTTAATTCGGCGCGCTGAATTTAAAAATTTGTAGCAGCAGAAAAATGCAAATGAAAAATAAATAATAATAAATCTTAATTCAAATGGAATCCTTTCTCCTTCGTGGCGGTCAAAAGACGTTCCTTCATAATTTCTTCGGTTTCGTAGTCGGGCAGTTTTAGGTAATGGACACAAGTATTGACCGACGGATAGCTGCCGTAGCCGGCGTCTACCTTGCGCACGACCGTAAGCCGTGGGTGTAGATTGGCGAGACCGCCGGGTGGTAAACTACTACAGCCCGTAGTGAACTGTAGAAATGCTTTACGTTCCGGTCCCGTCATGCTCATTAAAACGTTGACAAAACGCAAGAAACCGGGACTGCAAAGGAAAAAAAGATGATAAATTTTTTTTTAATTCAATTGAGACAAAGCTTTTATGATATTTATAAAGATTACACAGACCGATACATATTTAAATCAGAAATCAGAAAACATTTTTTAATGTATTCAAATGTTTTTCAACCTTTGGAAACTTAGGTTTTTAAACCTATGAACTTATATCAGGCTGTATTATAAAATTCCATACCTATCTTTGGAGTAGCCCAATTTCGGTTCGGTATAGTTTATTAGATCTTCCCGAGTCCATTGTGGATGCTGTTCACCGCAAATCATCATTCGTGCTTCCGCTGGACTAAATGCCGCCAGTTTATTGAGTGGAAATACTTGACAAAAGCCACGATGGAATGCTTCCAACTGTTTGGCGATGCCATCCTGTATTGAGAAATTCACCAGCAATTCGCAATATTCCTCCAGGTTGTGTATCGTTACTTCTAGGTCCGCCCCATTCGGCACCAGCTCAGCGTACTGATAACCATAGACGGCTGAGCTGGGCAAGTAAGTGAAGCTCAGAGCCAGATCCTCTAGCTCCACTTCAACATTGTTTTTCGTGCGTAACTTCAGCTTGTTGATGGCCGCACTCCGTTGCTCAGTACTCAATTTCGCATCGCCTTCGATGGCCTGCTTACGTGCTACCAACTCTTGCAATTCCTTTATGAAGTCATAGCGTATGGGATCGATTTCGGCCAGATTCTCCTGCGTCAGGACACCGTCGTACCAGCAGCTAGTCGAGTCGCCGCCCAGCAATTTGGAACAACTATCAGCCAGTTCAGAGTCGTCCGACATTACCGACGCCGTCATTAAGTCATCAGATGCAACGGTTGCGGCTGACTGCAGCTGATGCACGCCACGCGAAAGCACTTTGTTGTGGCAGAGCAGCTGTAGGAAAGAGTTCGACAGCGGCAAGTCGACCAGGCGCATATCCTGCAACACTTTGGCGATGAAGACGCCCAAAAACCAAAAATACTTCGAGGCACGCTCGCACAGCTCCGAATCCTGAGGCAGGGGAGCGGGGAACAGACCGTGTTGGCGGCGATTTACATAGTAGCCCAAGGGTTTGCCACTGTACTGCTGTAGCTCCTCTCGGCTGTCGATTTTCTCTTGATCCGGATGCTCGTTCTGGTGCTCGTCGTCGCACAGCCACATGCCCAGGTCAGCACGCTGTAGCTCCGCCGCAACCAGTGCATAAAATTCCAGCGTAGGTCCCAGGCCGGTGCCCTCTTCGCCAACAAATTCCACCTCCAGAACCGATTTGCGATTGCAATGCAACTTCATTACTTGCATGGCCCAATCGAGGAGATTCTCGCTGCGAGGCACTTTTACGCGCTCGTGCTTTAACCGCCCGACACGGAACTCGTGTTGATCATCACGCCGTGGGCTTAAACCGGGCATGCGCTGGCGCTCCAATGTGACATCGCGTTGCGACTGCAAACAAACTATGCTGCGCGAGGCACCGAAGGCGGTGCAGTTGAAGTACTGCTGGCGCGTCTCGAATGGAAAAAGGAACGGACATGACTGATTAAGATCCTCGCACCACGAGGGGAGTGCATTGCTGGACAGTACTAAAGGATCTTGTATTTGTTGCTGTAGTTTGTTTGTGATTTTCTTGCTGAGGAATAAATCGTTCGGCAAACAAAGACCAGAGTTGGAGGAGTCCGTAAATGGATTAAGCTGTGAATCATCAGTGTTGAAGTTGATGTTAATGTTGCTGTTGGTACTCTGGTATTCCCGATTGAGGGCATTTAGTTGGCTCAAGAGTTGCAAGACGTCATCCACCGAACAATTAACATTCTCACTGGTCATAAACCCGCCACAGGCTCCCGCCGTTCCTGCTGCGCGTATCGGCGAATTGGGAGATAGTGTAGAAGCTCCACTCTTTTCAGATGAAATGACAGGCGTTGTTGGACCGCCGCCGCCACCCTCTTCGTCAGCTTCACCACCGTCCGCCGTCATCATGGTCAGGTAATCTTGACACGTAGGCGGCATTTCTCGGTAGACTATGGTGTAGGTTGGCTCCCAGGTCTTGCGGAATTTGTCGGTCTTACTCAATTGTGTAGCTTGCAATAGCTCCTGCACCGCTCTGAAGATTGTCCAATCACTATTGCGCAATTCCACTTCCACATCGGCCACCCCGCCAATTCCCGGCCCACGTAATGTCAAGGCTAGTACGGGCTGTTGAAGTGGCACGTGCTGCTCATTGGAGCGGCTGGTTTCTGTGTTGCTGCTGTGGGTACTACCCGGTGGCGGAATTTCCAAGTCTGTGGTCTGATTAACATTAGTGCGGCCGGGACGTGGATCAAAGGCTGGTATTAATGCGGAAAATTGTCGCTTCAACACGAATTCATCATCCCAAGATTTCCGCTTACTAACGCCGGCTAGACGATTTTCCAAGGTTTCGTCGTCCATGAAGGTAAGCAGATTTCGGGACACCATTACCTGCAGTAAAGTGTTCTGCAATAAAAACGCATAGAATTGTTATTGATTAATTGTATATTCATCATTTTTCTCTCCCAGTTTTCTTACCCCAACTTCCTCGTATTCGTCCTCATTTTCCTCGTCGTCGTTATCTTCGTCCATATCGTCGTCATCGTCCATGTCGCCAAGTAGTGCCGGTGCTCTACAGCTTTCTAAAAAGTCCTCCAAAGACACTTGCTCACTGTCGCTTGAGGTCGATGTGAGACTCATGGTCAGCGCCGGATTGATAGTCGATTGCTGACCGCTGCCGGTGTTGGTCGAGTTGCCGGTGGTAGTATTTTGCACGCCGCCGCCTGCATTCGCTGAATTGCCATTAGCTGCAGAGGCGAAAATTAAAAAAGAAAGTGTTTCAATTGATGGTAAAAATGTCTGCGGTATGGTAACACTAACCAGTGTTATTCGAAGAAAGGCTGGGATAACTCTGAGCGGTGCTTAGTAATCCAGAGTGGAAATTGCTGGAGAGGGCCAATTTCACCAAACTCGTTACAGAATTCGGGCCTCTTGGGAAGAAAGAGGAGCCTCCCGTGCCGACGCTGGCACTTTGGTTGTTGCGTTCATTTACATTGACATTCGCGGCCGAATTCACCATTTGGTTGTTCTGCAGATTGTTGCCCTGCGAGGTACGGCGCCGTGCCATTGCGGCAAACGTTTCCAGCAGGCCCGACGGTGTGGGTGTGTCCGTCGGCTGCTGAGACGTGGTGTAGGCTGCTGAGACAGTGGTCAGGTTCGGGACACTGACACTCATTTGATTTGAGACGGGCACCGCGCTGTTGGTATCGCCGCTCGGGTCATGCATTTCAGTTTGGCCCGCGCAATCGTTGGCTGAATGCTTGATTATACTGGGTGCGGCCGCGGCACACTCTTCGTTCAGGGACTTCTGATGTTTCAAGTGCGTACCTCCGCCGCCGCCGCTTAACTCGTCATAGGAATTGCCGCTGATTTGCTCAGCCGGCTCAGACACGGACGTCGGATTGATGGACGCAATGCTCGCGGCGGTGGTGGACTGCGGTTCCGCTTCAATTTTCGCCGCTGCTGCTGTTGTCGATATTTTCACACTTGGCGGCGCCATGGGCATGGAGAGGATATCTGCGGACAAAATATTGTTGGTGTTGTTGCGTATCATGTCCACGCCGTCGCGCATCTTGTCGATCATCTCCATTGCTTCGGTGGAGAACTGCGACACCACGCGCTGCCCACTTGAGGCGGCATTGGCGCGCAAGTTAACCAACAGACTCTTGCTCAGACTATTCACCGAGTTGTTCGCGTTCATTTTGTTGTTGGCCTCAATGTTTGTGGGCTTTGAAGAGGTGGAGGAGGTATTGGCCCCCGAGCCTACGCTGCCCACATTGGCCGCAGACGGTGTAACTGCTCCGCCAAATATTCCCGCTAATGTAGTCGTCTTGCCGCCTGATCCGGCGCTCGTCGCTTCACCGTTCGCCACGGCAGTGATTTCGGTGAGTGCAAGGTTCTCGGTTATTGTGGCCAGATCAGAGACTGCTGCCTGAGTATTAATCGCCTGCATTGAATTGTTGATCGAAGTAAGATCTGCCAAATGATCTCGATCCCGGAGCAGGGCCAGTGAAGACGCAGCAGCGGAATTGCCCCCACTGCATTCCTTTTCATCGCCCTTTCTTCCCACACCGCACGCCGAACCAACGCCGCCGCCCGCGCCACTACCGGGACCACTATTGTTGCTGCTGCTGCCGCTTAATATCTCTGATTTGGCAGCTGAGAAGACATTCTCCGTTATAGCCTCAACTGCTTGCCTCCACGCTATGTTATCTGCGGAGACAGCTTGCTCAGAGGCCGCCACTGAATTCCTGTGTAAGAGCTGATCAGTGGTAGCTTCCGGCAGTGAAGGCGTCGAGCTGGATTTTCGCGATGTGAGTGTCGTTACAGTGATGCTACTGCTTCCGCCCTTCTTCACGGTCGTGGGCACAACAGCGACACCCGCGGGACCACCCTCGAACATGGACAAATTATCCGAATTAGCTAGTTTCAGATCGTACTTTCCCTCGGCGCCCATACGGTACGAATTGCGCACACCGTGATCCCACTTAACGTCAATCCAGCCGTTGTGGATCTCGCCCGTAACGGTGCCCTCGCAGCCGGAACCGTCTTGTTCATTCCAGTGCCAGTCGACACCTCGTACGACGCGAGCGCCTGTGGTTATATGCTTCAATTGAGCGCGTATCTGACGTCGCTCGCGGCGTATCTTCGCTTCCGCCTCTTTGGCTCCTTTGCCGATGTCATCGCAGACGCTGACAACCCGTCCATACACCTCGAAGCCACTGAGACTGAGGTAATGCGTTTGGCCGGATGCATTGCGGCCATTCTGCTGTATACGCAAATACCTAAAACCCTGAGTTTCGTCTGCCGCGCACACCACGGGCCACGTAGCAGTGCTGCCCGGCTCGGTGAGGCTCTTGTCGTCGGTGTGTGTTACGAGCGTTGTCCATGTCACGCCATCGCGCGATCCTTGCAGCAACCAATTGCGCAAAGCCGAACGCCCATAGCCACGAGCGTGCCGCATGGTATATGCAGTCGGTATGATGTGCAGCCCCAAGTCGAGGGCAAACCAGGCCTTTTTGTTGTCTTTGGTGTGACAATTCACCGAGATGCTATCGCGCGACAATATGTCTTCAAGTTTTCCATACGGCAACGACTTCCCTTCGGAGCTGGTGACCTGTACAAGACCGTACTGGGCTGGATTCACCCATTCCGTCGTCTTGCCGTTCGATCCAATGAAGTAGAGAAGGCCCTCCTCGTCGAAATCATATTCGTGCTTGAAAACCATTCCGGCTTTGTGCTCCCGCAACTTCCGCAAATACAAGAAGCTACTTCGTTCCATGTCGTACCACTGTTTGGCCACCATTTTCAACAGATATTTCGCCAACTGACCCACTGTTGCCAAGGGCTCCATTTTGAGATTGCGTCCGGTGCGATCAAACAGGGTGGTTTCGCAAGCGGCACGTTCCAAACGGAAACGTAAGCGTTTCGTTAGGATTTGCAAACCGTAACCGGTTCCGGGTGCATCGTACAAATAAACAGGCAGCTTTTCGGTACTTTCCAGAACGGCCACCAATTTCTGCACCAAAATTCCGGCGGTGCTGTTCTTGCCGGCATCCGATTCATTAGCGCAGTGACCGTCCAGTATGCATTGCTTAAAGATGGCAATGCGTTGCTTCTGCATTTTGTTCAGTTTGTTGCGCGACAAGCCGGTCCTATCCCAGAAGTTCTTCGACAAGACAGCGACCAGTGACTGGACCAAGCCGGACGAATGCATTTCGTAAGCGCTCACTACGCCATCCTCGTGCAGTAATTGTGACAACTCATTGAGGGCTCGACGGAGCAGCTCCTGCCAATTGACACGGCCCGTGACAGTGACAGTGGGCGAAGGTGCATTGTGCGAAGGTGCACCCAGACGTTGCTCCTCGAGGGCCAACTCTATCAACTTGACTATGCCGGTGAGCTTGGCAACAGCGCCGCGTGGCACTGCCTGTGCAGCCTTGAAGTATTTATTATACAGATCGCGCGCCAAACTCCTCACTTGAATCTTTTGAACTTCTGTCTTTGTTTTGATCTTCTTCTTTTTGTTCGTCGACCAACCGGAAGCAAAGTCTGGGCCGAGTGTGCTTTCTGCGGTGAATGTATGCTTCGTGCCACGGTTACTTTCGAATATAAAACCGGCTAAGTCGTCCTGAAGTATTGTCACCTGATGCCCCTCGGTATTGTGTATCTGAAGTTGGTTCGGTTTCTGCGATTGAAGCACCCAATTACCGACAACCAAACGTAACACGCTAACGGTGGGCAAAATGGGCTGAGAGGATGTTCCGGGTGGCACAACGGAGCGGGCACGCAAAAGCTTTTCCAGAAATTCGCCACGATTTTCTAAAAGAACAATCAAAAAAATATAGGAAAAATCATATACCCCAAAATTTAGGTAGCCTTTTTTTATGTGTCGTATATTATTTGTGATGGTCGTAGTTTCGACGTATTGTATTATTGTAAATTGTAGTACACACTAACTACTAGTGAACCATTTAGGGCTAAAGATTACAGAGCACAACTGTACTATAGCACTTAAAAATTGCAAATCTATGTACATGCAAGCTTGGTTTAGTAAAAAAATATGGATAAATATACAGTAAATTATTATTGTTAATTGTTTTCGAAACATCTTCAAAATCTTCCATAGGTTGAGAAAGAATTCTGAAATGCTGTGTCAAATTATACTGTGGGTTACCTGAATTCCCCTTGATAGGATAGGATATAAAACGGCATCCTAAATTTATATATATTTATAAAAGCTTTACAAATAGTTACTTCCTTTTTAAAATAACAAAAGCGCAAAATACACAATTCTACAAAGTATTCATAAAATGAGCCACAGATTTTGAAAGTACCACAAGACCATTATTTTCTAATTTCGAGATATTTTTTTCAGGTTTTATGTACGTTTTCAACTTTTAAATCCAGTGTACTCATATAATATACATATAAAGAGTTTTAAGAGATTGGCCAGGGAAGAAAATTTGCTCCAATTGTTAAGTTTGGCATTTAGCTTCCTCACTTACAAAATCAACGGCTCAAATCTTAAGCAAGTTGTAAGGAAATACAAGGAAATACAGAAATAAATAAAAAACAAAGAAGAAATACTAAAAAAAGCCAATTACAAAAAGTTAAATAAGTGTACCAATTATTTCTCATTAAATTAAATAAAATTAAATAAAGAGATAAATAATAAAAATCATAAAAACTCTCACCTTCACTAGCAACAGAATCCATGCCACGTCCTTTTCCTAGGACATAGAAATATTTCATGTATTGTATAATATTGTAATTTTTTGGTTAAATACAATTCTCAAATAAAGAAAGATATACAAAAACTTACAGAATGAATTTCCACAAACAATTTTAAGAGAAAAAAAAACAACAAATTTAATCTTGAATAAAGAAAAGTTAGAGAATAACAAGAGGTAATAATTTAAGCAGCAGACATATGTATGTAGTTACCTACCGCAACCTGCAGTTATCTACCACACCAAGTTTACTCGTGATTATATATATAAATATATATATACGCGTAGGTATATATAGTAACATACATTCATACATATCTATAAACATGAAACTAAAGCTAATCCTTTACTCGTATACTCTTCAGTAAGTATTGTATTTATTATATTTTAGTTTAAATTGATTCAAAGCAAATGGTCGATGAATTAGTTTCTTTTTTCTTACTATTATTGAATATTCTGTATACAGTATGAATGAAAGTGATGGAGATGAGATCGTCTCGAGAACACTTTCGCATATCAATCTATTTTTTGTAATATTCCGATTTTCTTTTATCAAATTCCTTAAAAGCAGGAAAAGTCTATTTCAAATATACTGTAAGAGATATCAATGGTTTTTGGAGGGAATTTCCGTCATTCTTTGTCAAGTTTGGTTTGGAGACAACATCACGATTTTTGCACGCCCTCTAATATTCCCTTAACCTGTAAAGCCCTTAATTATTAAACAAATTATTGAACAGTACGCGACTAATAATTTTTGAATATGACTCTATGGTAATTAAAATTTTTTCAGAAAAAGGCCTAACAAACATTAAGATCTGTTGATAAAAACGTTTAATTTTTTAAACATACCCTAAATGTGAATACCAGTAAATAACACATACATACATACATATATTAACAGTTAAATCCATAAGAATTATACATATTCTATAATATAAAATGCTAAAATACTAAGAGCAAAAATGATTATTATTACTTTCCTTATTTATCTTTAAAAATTAATTAATCACGAATTTTTTTCTTACCTGAGCTATCATTTCCGTTTTCCGGACTGCCGCTGGAATACATTGTAGCCAATTTACCATCAAGTATAAAACGAAACCAACCATTAGAACCGTTTGACAGCTCGAGTGCAGCAGAATCTGACCAGACGTAAAGACAATCACGTCCACGGCAAATGCTCCATTCACGCCAATGATAGGCCTTACCCTGCAATATCTCTTTTGCGTCATCGACGACTTCTTCTTCAAAACGAAAGACAAAGAAGGAGTTAAGAGAAGAATGAATTATTATATAATTTTAAATTAATTTGATTAGACCAAATTATGGTTAGTTCTTATTTAAGTTATGTTAAGTTTCAGAGAAATATTACGGCGGCACGAAGAGTATGATTATTTTTCACGATTCATTTCTTGACATTCATAGAGTTTTCTTAATTACCTGCTTGTGGTGCTGCATTCGATGTTCCCGGCTCTTCAGTGGCCGCTGTAATGGCTACACCTGTTGTTATAGCTGGTAGTTGTAATTTCTCAGTTTCATTTTCCGGTCCCATTAGGGCCTGCACCTTTGAGAAAACACCCAAACGGGCAAATTGATCCAAGAATTCATCTTGTGTTTTCGACATGAGTTCTTCGATTATGGTGAGCACAACCAAATGTCCATCATCATCGTCCTTAAACGAAACAAAATTATATTAATGTTGGCAAAGATGCGGAGAAGAAGAAGAAGAGGAAAACATAAGTATCGTACAATATGATAATTATTATATCATTCGTGTTAGTAGTTAAGCTAGAAAATGCTTAGGTGGTTGCTATCTATTTTTTTTAATATGAGAGAGAATACAAAGCATGAAAATCAAAAACAAAAATGCATCAATCAACATTATTATACAATTAGAAATACAACAACAACAAAGTGGTAATGCATTTACCATTGCATTTTAGTACAAAGTGGTAAATTATGTCTTTACCATTCCAAATTTTGATTAATATAATCTTTTACCTTTAGACGTCACTAAACTATTAACATCAGCCACAGCGTGCTCAGTTTATTTATGTCTGTCTTTTAGTACTACAATTTAGTACTAATAATTTATCTTCATTTGTTTCAATCCGCCTTTTCCGAGATATATATACGAATTTAAATCTACAGCTCTAAAGAATTTACGCGTTTTGAACATTTTCAGACAAACTGTTTTCTCGGAAGACAATAATTTCTATAAAACTTAAGTACTAAAAACGAAAGCAGGCTTCGAAAATCAACCAAGTGTTTTTGTGACAATCCGAAGTAGCCTAAAAACGGACAAACTTATTTACTGTAGTAATTAGAAACAAGACCAAATCAATTTTAGAACGAGATCTTGAGTAAACCTTTTGTAGTATCGATGTTATAATAATTTCCATCTTTAGAACAAATTTTTCTTCCTCTTCTTTCGAAAGACTTATAGGACTAAAAGAACACATCGACAAAAGATATCACATGGTCTTTAGAAAATTTGATCTATTTAAAGGAACCTTAGATTTTAAAGTATTACAGTTTTCTGCCCAGCCTATGCCAAATTCAAATTTGACGTTGGAAGAGTTGATTTCAATAATTCTATGTATTTGCAAAACGGGATAGAATTGGATGGGTCGTTAGGTTTCGCCCTAACTTATAAGGTTCTTAGATAAAAGCTCACTCACTCTCTGTATCTAAGAAAAACATGTAAGCTCCCCGCTGTTGTGAACGGTTGCGGAACGATCGTTAAGGGTAGCCCTTTATTACTCAACGTAAACATTCGCCACCGCTAAGCTAAGCTTGCCTAAAACTATACTAATCTCTTAGGATGACAATAACAGGATGATAAGCAAGTATCCGAATGAAATTAAAATACATTGATGTGTATTACATGAAAATTACAAGATTATGTTTGGGTTAATTTTATTAATTGCAAATAAATGAATTCGATAACATCGTACGAACGGTACGTATCGCTCACATAATGGCCTTAACACTGACTTATACGACGTCAAACCAACAAATAAAATTCGAGAATAACAAGACGAGCAATGTCTTTCCGAAAAAACAATAAACGAACGAACGAACCCTCCCTGCCGGGCTAACTACCTTAACTTTGGGTGGTGATGGTGCTACAATATAACGTTGTACGTTTCCCATACGTTGTTGCTTTGGCGGTGTCGGCGAAAGACCAGATTCCCCCGCTATTATTTTCGCTGATGCTTTTCTTAATAGAGATGGCCTAGTTGGAGGTGTGGCCGGTTCTTCAGTTTCAGATCTATTCGACGGCGCACTAGTAGCCGCCGCAGATGTGACAGATGAAGTGGCTCGATTGTCGCTGCTTCGATTGGTAGTGGCAATCGCAATGGGTAGTAGAGACGGGAGGATTCCACCCAGTGAGAAGTTGCTATGAAGGGACTTGGTCGTAGGCCAACTGTAGCTAATCTATGCAAGGAAGTTTTTACATATTAACTAAATAACTAAATGTAAATCTGATAAATTGACAATCACACGAAAAATTCTTACTATACCGTAGTAATGAGAAAAGGATGCAACAATTTGTTTTTGATTTTCAATTTCAAAAAACCACAAACACGATTCAATGAGAACGTAATGTACCCACCCCTCCCCCTTTACATACTTCATTATCCAGCACGCTGGCAACGACTTCAACCAGCAAAGTTCCTAGATTTTGCGGTGCGGCGGCGCTACTGGTGACATCCTGTTGTGAATCACAGAGACCTTTCAGCACAGCTGGCTGTGCGTACTGTACCATTTTTTTAATCAAACCCAGACTGGCTCGTCGTACACTGCTCAACATTGTGCCTTGAAAGGTGCGGCAAAACACGGGCAAAAAAAATTTTAAATATACCGGCGCCATTTCTGGGTCACCGCGTGGCTCATTGGATGCAGTCGATCCTTCCTCGGCCAAGCCGTCCTTGTTTGCCGTGGATGCAGCGGCCATCCATTCGCCTGGCGATTGCAAAATAGCAGCAACTTCACGGTGTCCATCATCAGCACGTTCGCGTGCCTTGTCCAAAGGTGTCTTGCCGTCCTCGTCTCGCAAATCGGGATATGCACCGTATTTTAGGAGAACTTTCGCTATACCGGGACGACCAAAACAAGCGGCGTAGTGGAGTGAAGAACTGCGTTGGCCCTTGTTCACATCAGCGCCCTTCTCACATAAATACTCAACCATTTCGAGGGTTCCGAATGCGGATGCCCAATTCAGAAGGGTTTGCCCAACGTCGTCCATACAATTCACATCAATTCCACCGGATTCAATTGCTTCCTGCAGTGCTTCGGTATCCTTCGAGCGTATGCAGTCAATGAGCTGGCGATGAGTACGCTCAGCGCTCGAATCGGTTCGGCGAACGCGCGGCTGCAGCTGACCTTGAGAGCCAGCGGACCCAACTCGACTCAACGCTTGGCGTCCTTCGAAGAGAAGTAATAACAGAAGATCGGCCAAGCGCATGCAGTCCAGGACGCAGCGCTCATCACCCTTCAGAGCACGCTCCATGGCGTCGGGCAATTTGGAGCGCAGAATGTCGTGCGTAATGGCTGAGGAACCACGACAAAGCGTGGAAAGCAAAGAGATCGTAGTAGAAATGGATTGTGAAGAGCGCGAGGTAGAGTCTGTCTGGGTTTTTGCTGGATTTGCTGACGTTGACGTTGTGTTGGTGGCCGCGGTAGTGGTAGTGGTTAGGGCGGCTGTGGGGCTAGTGGGGATGGTTCCGCCCGAAGCATTTGCTGGCGGATTATTTATATTTTCACCTGATATGGTGGTAGTGACTGTGACTGGAGCTGGAGCTGCCACAGCTGACGTTTCAGATGCAGCTGACGAGACGCCTGGACTCGCTGCAGTTGTTGTAGTTGCAATCGCCCCAGCTGCACCTGCCGCATTGCCCAGTCGTTTAAGTAACTCGCTGACTAAGCCATATTCGGCTAAAGGGGCAGGATCTACCCATTTCCGTGTAAAGCGATCAGCGACTGAGGCAAAACATTTTAAAGCGCCATCAGCCACCATTGGGTCCTCATGCTGCAGCAGCGTGCTCAGACTCTCAACGCAATTTTGTATGCACGGCGAGTTCGGTTCCACCTTGGTGCAGAGACGAGAAACCACCGCCATTGCGGAATGCAGGGTGTCCTTGTGCACTTGGGAACCACAGTCGCGTATAAATGAGAGCACGCAATTGAGGCCGCCACCATCGAAAACGGCTCCGGCTTCACGAGTACAAATCAGTTCGAGCACTTTAATACACTGCTCGGCTAAGTCGCGTGAGGTACGCGATGAGAGGTCGGCAACGACGAGACGATTGCAGATGGCTTTGATGGCACCGTCGATGGCCACAATGCGCCGTGTGCATTCAGCGGAAACATCCAGGTAGTAAGTAATGGCACGAGCTGTGACTTCCAACACATTTTCAGGCGCCAATTCGTCAAGAAAGATTTTGCACAAGGCTGGCAAGAACGTGCGCGGTGGACAACTACGAATGAAAGCAATGACGGATGAGCAGTCAGTAACTATTGTAATGAAAGGCCATTGCCAACAATGTACATACCTTTCAAAACAACGATCCACATTGTCGGACATAAGAAGCAACATGCAGAGCTGCTCTAACGCGATCAATTGCATGTCACGCTCGTCTCCTTGACCCATTGAGAGCCATTCTAAGAGTGTTTCCGGATCAACGTCTCCCATCTGGAAAAGATAAGAGCGTAAAAATACCAAAAAAATTTTTTAATTTTGTATCTAAATATTAAAATATACGTATGTATTAAAAATTTGTTTTTCAAAACAAATCGTTTGACAGTAAAGTCGTTTAAAAATGTCATCATGTTATTTTTGCGGGTGAAGAAAAAAAAATACTTATTACTCGAAGGATGATGGATTTTTTACCAAAGAACATGCTCGCTCTTTTAGAATACAATTTTAGGTGATTAAGATTGACCTTATTAAAATTGACCAAAAAATTTTGAAGCTTTGAAAGCTCCTTCAGCGAATTATTGAAAAACAGAAAATTGTCATGCGAAGAGATCTAATAACAAAAAAAAATTGATGCATGGCTGAAATGGTCGTTGCGTAATAAAAATGATAAAAAAGAAATCGTCTATATTTTGTTCTTTAGGTTTAATACCATGCAACAACAAGAAGAATAAAAAAAGAATAATTTTAAAAAACGATCTCTGTTGACACAATTTTAAAATTTAATACAATTTTATTTATTTAAAGTTATATTTGTTTAATCATTAAATGGAGTTAACTAATAAACAATAATTCCTAAAATTTAAACGCAGAACTGACATTCATTGATATATATTGAATAAAGGAAGAACGAACAGAATAGTAAATATGCATTATAATACATTGTATAATATAATTATATAATGTCATATTTTGACAACCCAAATAAGAATATGCTTTGTTAAGAATTTAATTTTGACAAAATCTTCTCTCAATAATATTATTGTTCATTAAAGTGACTATTAAGATGATTGATATCTATTGGATAGATAGATCTTCTTGGAACGGATTTTTAAAAGGAGATATTATGTCTTTAATCTCAAAATAGTTGCTTAATGTAGCTTTACACATAGCTTTTATTCTTCTTTCAGGCTTATTCGTAAATGGAGTACAAACATATAAAGATGTCATATTTAGGATTTTACTGAAGATCTTATGTTGTACAGATGATCCTAAACTATTCTACATAGTGTCTTAATGATGAAACATAGGAATGCAGGTGCGCGTTTAAGTACATATATCTAGAAGGAAGTTTACTGGGAGACGATTCATCTGAAGGATTTGTATATACAGGAAGATACAATTCAAGAAACTCCAAGCTAAGACTTGTATGAGCACATCTAAAGCAGTTTCTTTAGAAACAAGCTTACGATAGTGTTTGAAATTTTCACTAATAATTGTAAAATTAGAGGTCGATCGATCATCTAAAAAATTTAAGACCAAACTTAAGAACACATCTCCTTGCTAAACACAAGAACATATACTTTCTAATTAAATACAGAGTAAACTTATAGAGAAAGAGTATTTAGAATTATACTTCAAATTTTGGTCTCTTAGATAATTCTGAGATTTCTTATTAGCATAAACTATTACACGATAGTTTACGATAATCTTAAAAACAACAACGCTCAACATTAAATACATTTAGACGAATATAGTCGAATTACTTTTTTATAATTAATTATAATTACTTTTATAAAAGTAATTTAAATTACTTTTTTATATAATTACTTTCTTCTTTATGATCTCAACTATCATAGTTTTTAGTTAGCAAAATATATCAAAATTTAATTTGCCAGAGAAGAAAATATCGTGAAAATTACGTTAAATATTCATATTTTATTTAAATACAATATTATCCATGTAAAAGATTTAAAGCAGATTAGAGTATGTAGTTTAAAGTATAACAAAATCTTGGATATCTTGAAAAATTACTGATATTTTTCTTTTTTAAACATTACACAATCTTAAAGAGGAACAATCTGCCCTACCAAATGATTTTCTTCCGTTGAGAAAATCCTTGCAAATCCGTTTGCCTTTCAACAGTTTAACCTTAACTTTAACATCAAAAGAAAGATTTTTAGACTATTTTCAAGTGTCAAACTTTCTACTACGAGTATTTTTCATTTTTAAAAGTCAAACTTTCAATTGTCAAACCTTGACATTCCATTTTATAAGACCATTTGCCAAAAAGCAATAGACTTAAAATAAAGTTCATTGCACTATAAAAATTAATGTTGTTCCTGGTATACCGGCCCTGATTCCCATGACGTATTTAACATTGGCTATGAAATGTTTTATTTTTGTGTGTTTGCCATATTTTAGTCTCTTACGACTCTCACTAGTACTTTCTTTTTGTTTATTTGTTGTTTTTTTGGCAAGATTTTATATTTATTAAATACTTGTCTTCGATTTTGAGCCAATATAAGAAGACACAATACAATACGTAGAAGAAGAGAATAGATTTACTCACACACATCGGATTTTATTTTTACAACCAATAACAACAATAACGGAGTTGCCTTTTAAATAACAAAAGCCAAATGGGAACATTTTCATTCGAACGAAAGCAAGAAAATTAAGAAAATGTTAAAATAATTCTTTTATACAATATTTTGCGCAGTAAATTTTGTGCGTTTATTGTTTCCTGGGAATTATAATAATTTCCTTTATTTAATATTAATATTTTTCAATTTTAATATCGTTGAGGATTGAGATTCTTAAAGATAATTTACAATTTAATTCTCATTTAAGATTTCAGATTTAATTTACTGTAGTGATAAAGATTGTAATTTGAAATAAGGGAAAATTTACGTGGAAACAAGAATATCGAATAAATTTTAAACCAAAAAATTTAATTAAATTTTAAACAGACTTTTATGCGATTATATAGTTATATATAGACTTTTTCTTCGAATACTATTAAGATCTCTCAAATTGCTTTATTACATTAGATTTTCAAGATATCCTGCACAAAAATAAAAAAAATAAATGCACAAAAAATACACTGTATATTATACATATTTTATAGACGTACCATATCCATTATTCTGAGAATTTTATCGCAAAATTATCGCAAGAACGTACCAGAAACAGCTCGTATTGAAGCGAAGATAAAATACTCGTATTATGAAATATTTATCATCATTATGATCGTTGTATTTATTATTTTGCAAGCTAAATTAAGTTCACCGCTTTCAATAGCAAATTGTTGTGGTGTCCGTATGTTTTTGTAGGTCATAACATGATATTTCAAATTTAAGTTTACGCAGCAGCTAATTATGAATTTTTATTTGTTAAATTAGGTTACAAAAAAAATTACAACGCATTTATATTGCGTGTTTTTTTTTCTGTTCTTTGCTAATTAAATTCAATTTTCTTTTTGCAGCAGTAGCAGCAGCAATAGCAGACTGTGTATGAGTTTCTCAACTTTTCGACAAACACTAATCGATTTACAGATCATTTTAAAAAATTATTAAAAAAAACTTTGGCAACGCCGACAGTGGCGGCAATATTTTTTCACACACGACTAATTTTAAACCAGAGACAAATTAATTGAAGTCACAGTAATTACATACTTATTTAACTCGCTACTGAATTAACTCGTCAGTTTAATTCGTCAATTAACTAAAGACAGCATTTAAACAAATCGAGTTGACTTCAGTTCAAATTAACTCAACTTTTGCTAATCAATTTTAAACCAAACAGCAATAAAAACAATAACAAAAGCCCAAAACAAAAATTAAATGGCAGTAAAAGTTTTTATATTCTTTGCAAAAAAATCGATTTTTTTATAGGTTTTGTTTTTTTTTTTGAATTCTTTAGTACTAGCCCTCGTTTGTTACTTATTCGATTTTCAATTTAAATTTATTTAACAGCAACGATGATGACTGTCGGAGCGGACGTGCGGTGGGTGGCAGTGTTCAGCAACCGAGAGTGATGGCGGTGAAAATGATGAGATCTCGTATAGTGTAGGCGAGAAGTAAGTAGCGCAAAACAGATTTTGCCATATTTGCTACGAATTGTACATCATGAATTGTACATATACATACATACATACATATGAATGGATATGAATAGCATACGCATATCATATATGTACATACATACATACATACATACATCATCATGTACAATATGTGTTTTGCGTGTTTTGCTTGCGTTTGCCTGCGAAAATACGTAGACATTTCTTTTGGATGAAGTGTTCTCATTAGCAAAAGTGAAATATTTCAAGTTTCAATAATAATTGAAGTCAACATATAGATTTTCTTTAGATACATACGAATGTACACAATTTTACTTATATATGTATAGTACCGATTTTATACACGCTCATAATTAAAACTTTCCTTCTTTCTTTTTTAGTCATTAGTTTTGTATGTACATAAAAACTAATTTTTTTGTGTTTTTTTATAATTTGTTTTCTTATACTTTCCTTAAATTTACGGTTTAGGTGTTTCTTGTTTGTTGTTTTGTTATTTCTTTTTTTAACCAAAAAACCTGTTTTTCTTATATTTCTATCTGTCAATCATTGACAGTAGAATAATCCAGTTTCTCTCTTAACGCAATAACTTTTAACGGAAACAATAAATAATTTTAACTTGTTGTTTTTTATTTTATTTGCTTTTTTTTATTATTGTGTTTTAAAATGTTTTACGTTTAATTAACACTTTTGTAAACAAGTATAAAGTATAAGTATAAGTATATATTGTTCGGTCTTTGGTTCTTTTTAAAATTAATACGAATACACTCGTATGTGGTATACGTAATATGTATTCACTTCAACAAAATCGTAACTCTTTTTTTTGAAAAGCTAATACTAAAATACACACGCCGCTCCATTTATGTACTTCCTTTCTCAAATCATTCTGTGTCATTCATCGCAGAAAGAAACTCACACAAAAATCACTTCACTGTGACCACAACAACAGCAACAAAGTTTTTATTTCGTTTTAACTTTTTGGTTTTTTATTAAAAAAAAAAAAGAAAAAGCCCTCTTTTAACAGAGACGACGGAGGACGGCGACGATTCACGACGTTGTACTTTACGTTTGCTTCCGCCATAATTTCAACCACTCGGCGCTCCGCTCAAATAAGACTGACTGACTGACTGGGGAACAATTTTTGAGGAGCAATGAAAGGTTGCTCGCTCACTCACCATCGCGCTGCTGCCGAGTTGATTGGACGTTTCTGACTGTTTTATTTTTGGCGTGTTTTATTTTAATGATACATGGTTTGTAAGAGATGCATACGAAAACAGACAAATACATAGCACACAGTATACTCGTAATACTCATAAGCTCTACACTCAAAAGGAAAAACCAAAAACAATTCTTTATATGAATTATTATCTATTAGATTTATATGTAAATATAAACATATTTTAAACATTTTTACACTTGAAGCATCTTTAAAAAAAAGAAAAAGCCTTCATTAAAAGCTTTCACAAAAACAAAATTATTCAAGCATAAACTAAACAAACTAAAAGAGTTTGTATCGAATCTTTAAAATAAATAGAATTAAACAAATTATGCGTTTTGGAATGAATTGCCCGTCATTAGTTTCAAAACCTATCAATCATCATCCTTTCGGAAAACTTAACGAATATCATAAAATACTCATGTTAAATTTGTACCATAATGCTTTTGTGTCATCCGTCAAACAATTAATTATCGAATAACGAAAACAAAAAGTTCCTTTTAAATTCCTTCCGAATGACAGATGTATTCGTCTATACAGAATTAGGATAAGAAATCAACCGATTTTTTGAATCAATGGACGACAAAACTGTCTACTCGTATTGAATACGGCTGTGTATAAACTTCCGCTGGAGAAAAGTTGTAAGTGGTCACTAATTGCTTTACAGCAAATACTAAAAAAATACTAATAGCCAGCCGTAAGATAATTCCAAAGCAGCATAAAAACCAGTCGTGCCTTTAGTAGCGTAACGCTATTAAATTGACTGAAGATTTTAACATGAAAGATTGATTGAATATTGATGAAGACTTTAACGAACATCAGGAAAGACTTTAACACCTACCACCGGTGAAAGTCACTTTATACTCGTAAAATAAACATTAGAAACTGAAGATAAGCAGAGAAATATAAAGGTTTACTGAAGCTGAGCTACGAGTAAATGGGTACGAGTATTATCAATTTTTTGCATTTAAGCTTCTGCTAAGTAAATAATTGTACACGAACAAAAAATTCTAATTTTTTTCTCAGTGCTACTTTAAAAATGTTTTATATAAAACATACGTGTTTACATACACATTTTAATACTCTTTGCCATTTTTATCGATCATGCACCCGTGTATACATACATATGTACATATGTACGTCGTTGATAATTTGGCAGGTTTCGTTTGGTAAGAAATAATATGATTTATCAACAAAAAAAAATAAACAGATACTAATTTATTTCATTAAATTTGTTTTTTCTTAATTTTTTGGCTGAAGGTCGTTGTCGTTTTCTGTTTATAAATATAGTATAAATTAAAATATAGATACAGATGCACGTTATAATATATTTAAAATGACTTAAGTGTGACAGTTTGAGTATATAATAGTTGTTGTTGTTGTTCAACAGTTTTTAACGTCAACTTGTTTGGTAAACGTCATATTCGTTCGCTATGACGAATAAAATAATGTTGCATAAAACTGATTTTTTACGTATAGAATTAAGGCTGTGTTGTGTGCCAATTTAATCTAAATACGAGTACATATGATCACTCTATATAAACTGGCATAATGGGACTAACCAATTTGGCACAAAACTGATTGATCTAAACTTTTTTGTACATTCCATAACTTTATTGGAATTCTTTTGTTTGCATACGTAAGGATTTTTTTTATTTGGACTATACCACGAACATCTTGAAAAACTCTATGCAAAAGCAACAATGTAATTAAAAAACAGTTATGAAAGCCAATTCGGAAGTTTCCCGAAGTTTCCGCGATTTTACATGCATGGCCTTATATCTCTTATTGGGCCTTATATATATACGGACGAAAATATCCAATGGTAACGCACACTCTCACATGTTCGTAATTGAGTGTGCATGCTTGACTTTGTATCTGCGGCTAAAGTTCGCATTGTTAAGCGTGATTTTATCCAGAAAGTTTTTGGCCACTGTCTGCACAAATGCAGTTCAGTTCGTTGGTTATTGTTTTTGCATTGTGGTCCCTTTGCTTTGCTTTTCAGCATTTCGCACAGAGATAACGAGATAGGAAACTGCTGAAAAATGCTAAGAAATGCAACTCTGGCATAAAGTAGTGTTTGTGAAAAACCTAAAAATGCTTCTTAGAAAATCAAACATCAGACCCCTTATGAAGAGTGTCAAGGAAAGGGAACGGGGTTTTTCGTATAGGAAAATCATAGTCACCACCCCTGTTGTTGATGGCACGTTCACGGGAGAGGGGTTAACATCAGACCCCTGATGAAGTGTGTTCGGGATTGAGAGGGGTAACATCAGACCCCGATGAAGAGTGATCGGGACGGAGAGGGTTCTGCTTTGAGACCCCAATGACAATTCAGATTTTTAAGTCAAATCGTTTGTATTGAGATAGCAACTTAGTTAATTTTTCATATAAGTAATGAATTCGAAGACATCAATTTGTAATTATTTATTTATGCCAATATTTAGTCTATTTAATATCCATTTTAGTTTTTAATAGTTTATTTCTTAATTATAACCTATTTGGGAAAAGTATTTTAAGTTTAAAAATCATTGCAAGTGCAGATTAACAACAAAAAATCTAATGTAAATTATTTCATACGATCAAATCCGCCACTATTTTATACCAGAAACTGTATGACCTATTCTATGAACAATTCAAGCAAAATAAAACATTGTAAAATTAAATTGATTATCCAATTAAAATAAAAGAGCAGACATGAAATGGCGTTGGTATACCCTCATATTTTAGTTCACCTCGCCATTGAATTTGCCGATACTAGTGTTGCCCGTTTGTATAGAACGCATCTATTTTTGCGCCTCTTATGAATTCTGGTACCAAAGCAGTGTTGTCGGTATGCTACAATATCAAATAAATTTGATTTTTTTCTTAATAAGCAAATACATTAGTGCATAAATGTGCTTGAACTGTTAACAAAACGTTTATTCTTGCTTCGCGGAGTACAAATTACTTCCTAGAACAGAAAATTATTGTGTTCTTTACACCGAGTACTACAAAAAGTACTTTTACCTTTTTTGTACTTTCTGAATTTTCTTTTGTTAACGTAAAATGTAACGCTGCTTTATAATATCATTGATTTTTTCACCACAATTGACGAAATGAATAAATTTTAGATGAAATCTTCTATTTTATTCATGGATATCGTATTTAACGATACTAATAATGTTAACTAAATGTACAGAATTTTGCCATTTGTTTGTTTAGGTGTATTCTTTATTTTCAGTAGTTATGAGTAACTTTCTTTCCTTTTATCTTTGCTGCAATAGCTAAACATTCTAGCGAAATTTCAAAAGTTCAATAACGAACATGGTTTTGAAGTTATAAATCTTCTGGACGCAAGATTGCATATGTGTTCCAAACAACCATGTTGGTATTGTATTTAATACCAAACAGCCTATTATGACCAAGTATATTCGTCCCAAATTTCACAGCTCTATTAGTTCTCCCTTAATCGTGATTTCTACAGACGGACGGACTGACAGACTTACAGGCAGACGCCTCCTTTAATGCGATACAAACGGAAGCACAAAGTGAATCTATCCCTCATCCTTTCGGGTGTAGGGTAAAAAAGAATTGCTTTTAAATAATAAGAATTTAAGTTCTTTCATGTATTTATTTATTTATGCATACAACCACATTAAGTGTTTATCCGATACATAACATTTAAGTTATTAGATGAATAATTTTTCCTACAATATTATGTAGTAACATTTAAATATACAGTCTGAATTATAAAAATAATATGTTACATATTATTATATACATTATATAATACATATATATAATACATTTCATTGTTCTTTTGATTTAAAGCTAAAGTAAATCCGGCGGATTTGTGCGTGAGTAAATCGAGCAACCGTGTGGCCAAGTACAGCAACGCCCGTACTAGAAAAAAATACAAAAACATCACATAAAACACTTAAATAATAATTTAATCATTAATTAAAGTACCTTTTCTTAATTTCTGCATTTGCGTTGCGATTCCAAATGCTAAGTTCATTTCCATTTCCATTCCACTTCCATTCAAATCGATTGACTGAGCCCCGAGCAATTGCATTAAGAACGTGGCTCCCGACGATAGTATCACATAGTGTTCATGATTGTGCGACAAGGTGGTGCCTTGATATGCTGATATCGGATCCGATGCGGTACCACTCAAAACATGACCCATCAACTCCGATTGGCCGGAGAAAAATACCAGAGCTCGCAACAAAATTCCCTGCACTGAAATGTCCATGCCTGCCGTTGCAGGCCAATCATCCTGCTCCAAAATGGCAAGCCGTTCGTATACAGCCCCGGCAAGTGCTACTTCCGAGGTCCAGTGCATGATTTAACTTCATTAAAATTTACTAAAAACACTAATTTCTTTGCGAAATAGCTAAACAATTTTCACAAGCTAAACATTTTTCATCTGTTAAAATAATAAACAAAAGAAATGTCATATAAACGTGACGTCTTGTGGTGAACTACATATACACGACACATACACTATACGTGTTTCACCTAACTACCAAATTTCGTTTTTTTTTGACATATACGATGGGTCTCTAAGCAGTTTCCTATCTCGTTATCTCTGATTTCGCATTGGTTCTGCTTGGAATCGAATCAAAACCAAAACTTTTTAACCCCAACGAGGTGATAACTTATCAGCCTGATAATTGTTTTTACGGCTGTGAATTTTTTTATTAGACTGTTAAAGGCATTAGAATTAGGAAGTGATTGGGAAGAAATTGAAACTCAACCGATAACGCCTAATGGTGAACTTATAACTTTATAAAGTTGTTAAGAAATTGGACCTTCACCCTTATTCCTTAGATAATTAGCTAAATTAGTATTTAGCTAAATTTTAGTTTACGCAACTTTATTGGTACGCAACTTAAGAAAGATGAATTAGAGCCACCGGAACTCTATTTCACTGCGCCATTTCATTGTCATGGCGAGAAACACATTTTGGCTTAATCTTAGCTGTGTCCCAGTAACCCTTGGAATGAATAGGTTAGAATATCTTGGAATGAATAGGTTAGAATATCTTGTAAAAACAAGAACAAAGAAAAGCAAAACATTCCTAATCCGACTTCATTCAGGATAAGAAATTCTAAAACGAAAGTGCTAGACAAGAACAAGAACAAGAACTTATTCTTAGTAAAAGAAGGCTTATTACAATAACGGGAAAATTGCGTCAATTCAACTAAACAATTGCTGATTAAGAAGCGACATCGTCTCATTCGTAATATTAAAAAAAAAATATAGCTGAAATGTACGTAAATAATGTCTAATCTATATATTCCTAAGATTCTGTTAACGGTGTAGCGACGATTATTCGCAATGGAATTAATTACACCAAAGTCTGTTTTTACACGACAGTGACGTTCCGTATAAAAAAGTTTAACATCAGCATGAGGACATAATTTGCCAACATTCGCCATACACTTTTTTTGGAACGACGGATAAAACAAACCACTTTTTCCAATTGTAATTCAGAAAGCATTAATTGTAAATCAGAAAGCATCAATTGATACTCAGAAAGCGTCAATTGTAAATCAGAAAGCATAAATTGTAAACTCAGAATAGAAAATTGTAATTCAGAAAGCATCAATTGTAATTCAGAAAACATCAATTGTATTTAGGAAATATTAGTAATTTTATTAATGATATAAAATAGGGTATATTTATTACCACAAATGGTAAATTTAATTGAAGTAACTAATACTATAAAAATAAATAACTAACTAAATCCATAACATAGAAAGGAAGTAATGAGAAATTTGTTGCCCCGCTGGCATGTCTTCGCGACTCAACTCGCGAGCGTGGAAAATTGTTGTGTGCTAGACGGCTCTGGCACAGTTTCCACCTGTTATGGTTGCCTTAGCTGCATCAATTAGCCCTTCCAGGTAAAGAATTTGCTGCTCGCAAAAACCTGGGCCGTACTTATGAATTTCATAAGTTTAGCATGACTGAGTTTAGTCAGCTCTAAAGACCCTAGCATTTCTTTACCCAAGATTCATATCCTGGTTCTATGAAACACTGGCGTTTAGAGATTAGGTGAAAAAAGTCTCTACTTGACTCCATACAGAACCTACAGTGGATATGTTCCTAAAGATTCATCTTTTTCGAGTAATATCTCAGTTTATAGTGTCCTGTAATACCACCCACGAGGGTTTTGATGTATTTCTTGTCTAAATTTATTAGAAAACTGGATATAGATAGTAAATACTTCGGTCAGAAAAGTGTGGTACATTTCTAACCTAACGTTTAAGCTCAGTATTTATTTGCATTTTCAACAGCCCATTTTTTAGTACAATGCTTAAGTAGAGACTTGCTTACTCCATATGAAGGCATGAAGTTATACTCTTAAAATAAAAAAAAATACTACTATTGAGAGGCTCTATTCACAATCAAATAAATCTTCTCTTAAATAAATTAAATCGAATTATGGTGCTTACCTTTTGTCAATGTCGAGTAAAGCAAAGGAGCGCTGATGTACACTAGTCAACACAGTTGAATGATATTCAAAAAATTATTTTCGTTAAATTTAACTGGAAAGAAAAGAAAAGAAATGCTTATAAAAAAGAGAGAATTTTACTAGGGCAATTTTAGTCTTTTATACGTATACACGTAGGTATGTATAATTCAGTGTATGCGTTTTTTGAAAAGGGTTGAAAAAAGTGGTTGTGGTATGTTTGAAAAAATCCATTTCCTGACAAATACGAGTACACATATGTACACTTTTAACACCACTATAATCAGCAATAAAAAGTTGGATGCAAATTAGCAGCACCACTAAAACCCTTCGATATGGTGTGTCACTACTCTAGTAATTAAATTTTGCTTCCGAAGATTTATTTATTTATTCAGTAACCTCATCCACGATTTTAATTTAAATCACATACGAAACAAGAATAGTATTTGTGGCTGTCTATATCTCTGTCTACGCCTCTTTGAAGGTGAAGGTTGCTCGAATAATCAATATTACATGTGTACACATCCATACGTACATATGTAGTCTTTTCGTTAGAATGTTTGTGTATGTTCATCAAGTAATTTCGGTACACCTAAGGACATTCCCACAGATCTTCTTTCAATAAAAATTACAACAAGTAATATTGTAGTAATAAAAGTACTACATAATATAAATGTTCAACTTTTGAAAGCATCTGAAGTGTTCATTTTAAACATTGAAATTTGATTTCACTTTTAAAAGATTTTAATCACAACAGGTCTTTTATAGCAAAATTACTATTATTATAAGAGCTGGAATAAATAAATAACCATCGACTTTTAAAATGTTTTGTTATCATATTTAAATAAACATTTAAGGTGTGTACTCTACTTCCTTTTTATTTCCTGTCACGAACATCAAATCGGTTTAACTTGAGAACACGTGCATTTTTCTAAACTGTTATATTCTAAATGCATGTGGGTCAAGGTAAAGAGACTTTTATAATAAACGATACACAAATCAAGTAGCTGTAATTGTTTTAAAAGAACTATTCTCTACAAGAACAAAAATAGGCACCATGCATCGTCGCTGTCGAGTACATACCTTCACCACAAACAACAACAACGACAGCTACAATGCTCGTGTATACTGAAATTTCAAAAAACATGCCTTTCAAAAATTTCTTTGACCGACTTAAAAGAACTTGACGGTATGTAATATGTATGTACATATCTTAAAAATAATAATTCAAAAAATTTTATTATTAGATAGAGTAGAACGAACCCATATGTATTCTACTTTTGAGGTTATGAAATTAGTAGTGTATCTTAAGAAAATAGTATTAAAAATATTTCAATTTTATTATGCAGTACGGCAGTATGCAGTTCTAAAATTCAGCACTTTAATTTATTACCTTAGGAATCGTTCTTTACTCAACCTTCCATATTCCAAAAAAAAAGTTGTAATGGTTTTCGTGATCCTTCGGTATAAAAAAGACCAAGTAGAAAACCCAAGCCCAACTACAATAGAGGCGAAAGAGCAGTCATATTTTTCTTTTTTAATGGTACGAAACCTTTCAAAGTGGAGTGTATAAATCTTGAAACGGGTTCTGAAACGCAATGCAAAAGCAAATGGGTTGCTTTTAAGCATTGGGACAGATTGCCTGCTGATTACGGCACCAATGTGGGGGGCGGCGAAGGGGGAGTGAACAGCTACAATGGCAACTCTGGATACATATGTACATATATATGACTTTCTTATTTTCACTATAGCTCTTCTGAATTGTCTTTCCTTATATCTTTAATAATACTTACTATAAGTTAATTATTTAACATCTTGATTTTTTTCTCTATTTGTGATTGGTTCACTTTGGCTATTGTTATGTGCTCTTCCACCCAATAAAAATTTTTCCTAGCAACTTCAGTCACACGCACAGAAATTTGATTTTTTCCACACTTCGTTGTAAAATTTTTATTTTCGCTTCAGCTCAAATTTCCATTATGTAATAGAAAAATGGCGAAAAGAAATTACTTTAAATTTCAATAGCCTCAGTTTTATTATTCTTTTATTACTATTAAATTGAGTAAAAATATTGTGAAATCCTGCAGTTGGAAAATTTTCATTGACTGCGTAAAACGGAACAAACTAGCAAAAACCGATGACATCGAATAACGAAAAATGAACGAACGTTGCACACCAAAGGTATGCGCCGAAATATTTATTCTCGTCGGCGCAGCTTGAATAAAAATAAACGGCTGCTACAAATCTTTCACAATTAAACATTTCATTCGGCGAAATATGTTACAAATTAAAGAAAAGAAAATAATTGTTTTAATTTACCATTGTCACTCAAGCTGCCGGATGTACTAATACTAACAAAAATGTTTTGTCAGGAGAGACATTTGCATTGGTGGCAGCCATACATTTCCTTATCTTTCACAATGACGATATAAGTAAGTCTACGTCTGGCAGGTAGAATACAGAATTTAGAAAATATAAAATATATATAATATAATAAAAAATTGTTTGTGTTAATGTGTCCTCAAAACTAGTTTAATAAAAAAAAAAATTAAATAAAATACAAACACACTAAAAAGCGGCGGATACAAAACGTCTTAAATTCAAACGGCGCAGAACTTTGATCACCCTTGAGTTGAAAATTCGCAGAGATTAACCTTATTTTTATGTAACTGTTTACACGTGCGACGAACTTCATGTTACTAATTGTAACATCATGTTCACATAATGGCGATGAATCGCCATGTTGCCTTATATTTTGACATTTCCTTGTCCAGTTCGCTATTTCGTTCTGAAACATGCACCTCATCGCAAAATCTTATTATTTAAAATCAGAACTTGCAACTCCCACCCATCTCTCGTACTACTGTAAAATATTGCTTTCTCCATCATATAAAAGTGCGATCCGTTGCACGTGTAAACACCGTCCAAATAACAGTTTACCATTAAGGCTATATTATATTAGCGTTGAAGCACCTTTAAACTTCATAACTTGTTATTGCCGTGTTTTCATAACGTCTTCAAAACAATAGACGGGTTTTTTAATAAACTTTTTCGGTTTTCTCCATACAAAATCAATAACCCAGGTTTCAATACAGGTCATGGGAAAATTTGAAGAATTTTCCACTTTTCGAAAGAAATCCGCAGAGCAGACGTCATATGTGCTTGCTGAAATCAAAAAATCCAAATAAAATGCTGTTCAGTTTTAATTTATTTTCGAATAGTTCTTGACGCCTAAAAGCTTTCCATCGTTTTTTTAACGAACAGGGCAAGAAAAGGAGTAGTCTTCAGAGATAATCTCTGGTAGTCATTTTAATATTTTACAGACAATCAGTGCTTGAGAGAGCTTCAAAGTTTGCATTAATCTACACTTTCAAAAAAAAGTACAACGCAAACGCACTGCTTGCCAAACAGTGCTTACACAAAGAATTTGAAAAAAAAAGTTTTTTTGGTTTTAGTGAATACTCTTATTACAATATTAAGTGGAGTCACAGTAGCGGTAGTGTGGGTATGTATTCCCACAATTTTGAAAAAAAGTAATGTTGCAAAAAATCGAGCTCTCCTAGTTGTGGATTTATAGCTTCACAAAATGGAAAAGACTGGCAACCATGTTCAAAAATTAAAACAGGTCGAGGATGTCAAAATACGTAAATAAAAACAATATCCTTGCTGTCATGAATTTTCGCCGGAATGATCCTGGGGCCGTGCAATTTGGAAATTTCATAAATTATTACCAATTCAATTCAGCTGCACAACGTTTGGAATTATTGCCAACGCATGTATGGGAGCCGCCGCTTTTGCAGAAGGATACTCGGAAAGCAGAAATCAGTAATGCAACCAAAAGCGAAATACAGCCGTATTTAGTGCTAGATGTTGGTTGCAACTCCGGTGTACTCACGCATTTGCTTTGGAAATTTTTGAACGAGCATGTATCTCGTCCAGTTTGTATTTTCGGTATTGATATCGATGGCGCTTTAATTAGTCGTGCCGAAGAGACGCATTGCCAAAACTCAAACGTTTCCTTTGCCACCATTGATGTAATGAATCCGGAAGACTTTTGCCAAGTGGGAAACTACCTCCAAACACATAATCGAAAAAAATTTGATGCCGTTTGCTGTTTCTCAATAACTATGTGGATACATCTTAATCATCACGACAGTGGGTTGCAGTATTTTCTGCGGACCATCGCTGCGTTGGCGGATTTATTTGTTTTGGAGCCACAGCCATGGAAATGCTACCAAAGAGCAGAACGACGTATGAAAAAAGCGGGTGAAGAATTTCCATTTTTTCTGAAATTAAAGTGGCGCACTGACGTAGAAGAAAGTATACAAAAGTATTTAGAAGATAAGCTCGGTCTTTGCAAGATTTTCGAATGCTGTCCTACTAAATGGAAGAGACGCATATGTTTCTATCGTTGAGGCAGCACCGTAGGATTTAGCCGTTAAGATTAGGAAAAACTCACAGTGACTAAGAGACAACTCATTTGGGAGTTCTTTATAAAGGAAGGGTGCGTATATATTTCGGAAAACTTTAATTTTTTATTCTCTTATGCTATATTATCAAATGTACATGCTTATGAAATATTCTTGTAGTGCAACATAGTCAAGAGAACGCCGAAAATAAACTGGTCAAAAGTAATTGAATAAGCCATGAAAACCAATTTCTTATTTTGTTTTCTCTTTAATATAATTTGTACATTTAACACACTCGCAAATTTCGTTTTTACTGTCTTAAAAACTGCCACGAATGACAGTCCCTAGCATTTAATGCTAAAAATTTGAAGCTTACTCTGTTATAGTTAAAAGGTTGAAAAACATTGCAAAATATTAGGTTTTTGTATTAAAAAAATAATAATCGTCTTCATCGTCGACCTCATTTTGAACATCGGGGTCTGTTACAGTGACACCGCCACTGGTTAGACTTCACCCGGCCACCTCTTCGCCGGGGAAGTCCAATTTAACCACATCGGTAGGCAGGCGACACTCGGTAACGTCCTCGACCTCGTCGTGTTCTTGAGTGTTGAGTCGATTCAGCGTCATCATCACGTCTGGACCGCATTTCAGGCCGCTGGACGGCGCAGCAGCATTACCCGAAGTGGTCACTATGGTAGCAATATTGTTCTGTCCAGCGACAGCAGCAGCAGCGGCCGCGCCGCTAACAACTACAACCGCTTGCTGCGGTGTGGAGCACAATTGTTGCTGCGCCTGCGATTGTAAAATATTGTCCGCTAATGTGGTTGCTGTGGTTGTCGATGCGGCCACAATGGTGGACGGCATGTTAGCCAGTGCCGTGGCGGCCACAATATTTTTCTGCTGCTGCTGCATTTGCTGAAATTGCTGCAAAGTAACCGTGGTGGTTTGGAGCTGTTGCAATTGTTGCAGCTGCTGCGGCTGTATGTGCACAATTTGGGGAGCAGATTGTTGAGGCGATGTGGTTGTTAAGGATGGCGTTGCATGAGTTTGTTGAATGATGATTTGCTTGGGAGGTGTTTGCAGGGGTTGAGCATGATGCTGCTGATGCTGTTGTTGATTGTGATGTTGCAGTTGTTGTTGTTGCTGCAGCGTTGTTGTCGACGTTGCTTGCACAGATGGCAGAATTTGCTGTACTTGTTGTATATGTACTGTTTGAAGTTGTTGTTGCTGTTGTTGTGGTTGTTGATTGGCGTTATGGTGCTGCTGCTGCTGCTGTTGCTGCGATTGCTGTTGCGTTGCATTCTGAATGACGTGCTGCACCTGTTGCACCGGCAATTGCTTAGCCGGTATACCCGCCTCTTCAAAAGCTTTCTTTTTCAGTGTTTGCCTAATTTGAGAGCTAAAATCGGGATAAACGGAAGATTTCGTTTTAATTATCTACTTTAATATGCTTGTCCTCTCGCTATAGTGTTGGACAGATACTAAACAAAAACAACAACAAATTGTATATTTATAACTTACACAGTGCGATTTTTAATGCGTGAACTAATCTTATTAAGATCGTCGGAGAACCGCACAATCGACGTGTGCAGCATGTCGATTTCTTCGTCGGTCCATTTGCTGCAGCAACGAAACGAGTGAAAAGAAAGAGCGGGAGGATGATGCATTGGGGCACGCAAGATGTTATCCGCATAGCGAGAGAACAAGAAAATTTATTATAAATATTATGAATGCCGAATTATGTTCGTATCTACATCAAAGACAAAATTTTACTCTTGCGGGGGAGGAGGTTTGCGAATATCTAAAGTCGAAAATTGAATATTATAATATAATTGACATCAATATCCACGAGAGTCCACTGTTTTGTTAACAGTCTTCATATTAAAATGTGCATTGATGTACTTCTCAGTGACCAAAAGTTTTCCAATTTCTACCATTTGCATCACATTTTCTTTATTCAAAATGCTTTATATAATTTGAAAAATCTATGCATTATCAATTTTAACGTAATTTAAGAGCAATATGCATTTTATTTAGAGGATTTATTTCAATTAAAATGACTGTGGCAATATTTTCGATTCAGATATACAAAAACCGACCAACTTTTTTATCAAAATTCAAATGTATCATACACGAAAACAAACTCACCCAGTTGGTGTGTCCGAATTAGGATGCAACTGCATAGTTAGATCGCCCAAACGACTAAATGCCTGCCCAGCGGCCGTAAAAATTTCGCCAACCTGCCAAGTAACAACAAGAAGGGTCCATTTGTTTAAATTCAAATTTCCTTAAAAAAAAACAAATTTCCGCTGTCTGTCCGACGTCGTAACTAACAAAATGTACCCCTCACAGCCCCAACCAAACACTGTACTCCACAAACTATCGAATGCGTCTCCGCGATTGGCCAAGGAGTCTGACAGCAGTGAAGACGGCAGTAGTTCACTCTGGCGGTTTCCCGCAAAAACTGTTCTCACTTATATGTTTTCCTCCACACATTTTGAATGATTTTTACTTACTTTTGTTGCCGAATTCATTGCTAAATGATGAAAATTTAGAGTTTTTCTCTAAAATTCTCTGTTCGAGGCGATTTCTTGCACAGTTGTCAAAAAAAAATGGTGTACGAGGGAAAAAAAACAAAACCGACGTCGTCGACTGGCCGCCACTTTGACGTTGCGAAAATTTTGACATTTCTAATGTTTGGGTTTTTTCCAATTTTTCAATGAGGGAAATTTAACTCACAGCTCTGTTTATACATAATTTCTGGTTTATACAAAGAATTGATAGCAACTACGTTATGGTTTATGTCTGTACTACTGGTGAGTCTGGTAGTGAGTGCATAAGCTGCAGGAAACTATATTACATAAGTGGTTTTCGTTGAAGGTCTAAATAATAACCTGGCCCGAAGTTAATCACTTTGTCTATTGTATCGTAAAAGTATTAGATACTTAATATACGTATATATTGTACAACTGTTACAGGATACGTGTACTACATACGAGATCTTAACTTAGCAGAAGTTAACACCCATTACCCAGTTTTAAAGGTAATTTAGCGAATATCATTTGCTGAAGGTCATTTAAGACATAACATTATTTATTCAGTTGGTTGCTCTATAAGCTTGAAAATTAATGGAAAAACCAATTTCATAACAATGTGCAGAACCTGCAGCGATCGATTTAAAAAGACTATTTAAAGCTTGCAAATTATGATAAAAAATTAGTAAGTTTTTCTTATTCGAATAGAAGAGTAAACCTTAAAAAAGTTAGTAGTCTAATAGTTCTTGTGATATATTCTTATGATATAATTGATTATACATAATTCCAGAATGAATGCAAAATTCTTCTTTATAATGATTATCCTGTTTCTTGGGATAGTCAACAACATCATGCAGTTCTGCAGTGCAATGCCCTGCGGCACAGCACAGGATACAGCTAATAAAATGGAACCTAAAACAAAAAGAATCCGGTGAGAAATGAATGACCGAGTTGTCAGAGTCTGGTAAAAGACAGTGAGTTAGAAATAATTCCAACAATGTACTTTAAAGCTTGTTGTAAGAAAGTCGATGGCTGTAGGAGGGAGGGAAAGGGCGGGAAGCAAGGTCCTTTACGCAAGTGAATATTATTCACAACAGCCAGTTTATAAATGCTAAAATGAATTGTAATAATGAAATGATGCTAAAAAGTTAGAAAGTCTTTAAGATTTGTAGAAGGAAGAAAAAAACTCTTGAAAGAAAAAGTGAGTAGTCTTGTAGGTAGTTGTAGTGCACAGAAACAATAAAACTTCTATAGACGAAATCAATATTGTACACCATTTTAGCATGAGTTCAAAATTCTTCTTCATAAGGTTTATTCTGTTTCATGCCATCCTCCACAGTTCCGTGCAGCGGTTCCACAATATCGTAAGCAAAGTGCCAGGAGAAGCTCGCAATATCTTATCTTCGGATCTTGAAAACCAACACGTGGAGAAGCCTCCGATAAACGGTTCGATGTACGGTTAATTTGTATTCTATGGCATTATTACACCGTTAGCAATCACATTTGGATCATAAAGTAACCTAATTACCAGAATTTGTAAGAACTCTTTGTGTCAACTATCTACGATATTTGAATAAAAATCAATTTCTGCATGCATGATGATGATCTTTCATAAGAACGGCTCGACCGCTTTTAGCAGGTTTTTTGTTGTTGTTGTTGTGTTCGTAATTGTTAAGACAAAGTTTGTCTTAAAAAGTCGGAAATTTAGATGGTATTTTTGTATGAAAATCTCAATAAAAATGGCGTCACAATGTGACGTTCAGTTTGACAGTTCTGCTACCACATGTTTTCATACCAACAACAAATTCGGCATTGAATACTGATATTTTGAAAAACACAATTGAATTCCGATTTATTTCATTTTCAAAAATTCTGTGATCGTCTGAAATTCTGAAAATGTTTTGTTCCAATTCACACAAATTCAAGGAAAGATTCGGTAGGATGAATTCCTTCTCGATGAACTGACTGACAGACAACGCACAGCCTAAACAACTGAAGAGAATACCAAACAGCCTATGATGACAAAGAATATTCGTGGCAAATTTCATGGCGATGACTTTATTTGTTCTTCCATAATCGTGATTTCCGCAGATAGACAGACAGACGGAGGGCTTAGGCTTAATCGCCTCAGGACGTGATTCTGAGCCAGAATATATATGCTTTTCTATACCTGCCACGCCTCCTTTAATGCGTTACAAACGAAAGAACAAAGTGTTTTGGTAATGTTTTCAGCAGCGCTTCCGAAAGTCACTTGATTTTGAAAGCAATGGAAGCATTTCAGACAACCCCTGAAACTTTCAAGACGTCTTCAACAAGCCTTCGACACGTCTCATGCAGCTGTCTTATGGGTCAGTCAGCGACAAAAAACGCTGCTGCGCTGCCATCGACGACGCTCACACGATAGATAGAGAGAGAGAGAGAGAGAGAGAGGAGAAAAGTATGTATGTATGTAAGGCGTGTACATACATACATATATGTATATTTTTGTAGCAATAAAATTTATTCATTTTCCTTATACAATATTTGGCGAATAAAATCCAAGTGAAATTAATTAGTTTTTTATATTTTTTCTTTAATTACATTTTATTTTATACTTGTATAATTTATTTATTATTTACGATAATAATTAATTATTAATAGATAAATAATAATCATAATAATAATAATTTTTAATAATAATAACTTATAGTAAATCGTATTAATTTTGAAATTATTTGTGTGTGTGTATTTTATTTTTAAAGTAAAACATTCAATGTTCTTTTCTTGTTGTTTTTCCGAATATTATTCTTTTCGTTCTTAAGAAAAAATCATTTAAAATATTTAAATGTTATTTATTTTGCGTTTTCTGTTGTTTTTTTTTTTTTGCTGAAGTTTTTTGTGTGTTGTTTTTGAGAATAATTTATTTATGAAGAACAATTCCATAAACTAATTTTTGACAGAATTTTTTTTTTTAAATATGAAATTCTTCTCTTTTCTTGTCTTCTATAATTTAAAATATATTATAGGTAATTTAAAGAAAAAGAAATATTGCAGCAAGTTTGAATTTTTCTTTACAACTATACTCATCTCTTTCAAATAAAATTAAGTTTGCTTTATAGAGTTATTTCTTTATATGTAGTTGTTTTTTTCAAAATTATTTTTATAGTATTAATACATTTTTTAATGTTCCTGTTTGTTGTTGTTGTTTCTTTGAGCTTTTTTGCTCAAAACTACTTTTCTCGTTTCGTTTTATTAATACAATATTTCAACTAAAATTTGTTGCTTTCACTCTATTTGTGTTTTTTTCTTTCTTCTCTTCTTCTTCTTTGTTTTAAGTCAATAAATAATATACACACATATTTTCAGAAATATCTATGTAATATATATTAGATTAGTTCTTATGATAATCACAGTTTTTTAAAAATATTGTTACTGCTGCTTCTTCTTTTTAATAGTTTAAGTATTAGGTATTTTTTTTCAACTGAAATAAAACTAAAAGAGCTTTTGAAATAAATTACATAATTTTTATTCAATTTGACTTAGACTTTCTTTTGCTTTTAATGTTCAACTTTTACCTTTCAATTTTATTCAAACTAATTAAAGAAAATTCAATATAATTTTAATTATAACATATTTATTACATATTTATCATCAAATTTTATGTTAATTTTTATTATTTTTTTTAGTAAAACTTGTTAGAATACGAAATGATTTTTTTAAAAAGGTTTTCGTTCCGTTTTTGGGTTCCGTTTTTGAAATTTTTTCTGCTACTTTACTGTTTTACATTGTTTTAAATTGTTTTATTTTATTTTATTTTATTTTATTTTATTTTATTTTATTTTATTTTATTTTATTTTATTTTATTTTATTTTATTTTATTTTATTTTATTTTATTTTATTTTATTTTATTTTATTTTATTTTATTTTATTTTATTTTATTTTATTTTATTTTATTTTATTTTATTTTATTTTATTTTATTTTATTTTATTTTATTTTATTTTATTTTATTTTATTTTATTTTATTTTATTTTATTTTATTTTATTTTATTTTATTTTATTTTATTTTATTTTATTTTATTTTATTTTATTTTATTTTATTTTATTTTATTTTATTTTATTTTATTTTATTTTATTTTATTTTATTTTATTTTATTTTATTTTATTTTATTTTATTTTATTTTATTTTATTTTATTTTATTTTATTTTATTTTATTTTATTTTATTTTAAATTGTTTTATTTTAAATTGTTTTATTTTATTTTATTTTATTTTATTTTATTTTATTTTATTTTATTTTATTTTATTTTATTTTATTTTATTTTATTTTATTTTATTTTATTTTATTTTATTTTATTTTATTTTATTTTATTTTATTTTATTTTATTTTATTTTATTTTATTTTATTTTATTTTATTTTATTTTATTTTATTTTATTTTATTTTATTTTATTTTATTTTATTTTATTTTATTTTATTTTATTTTATTTTATTTTATTTTATTTTATTTTATTTTATTTTATTTTATTTTATTTTATTTTATTTTATTTTATTTTATTTTATTTTATTTTATTTTATTTTATTTTATTTTATTTTATTTTATTTTATTTTATTTTATTTTATTTTATTTTATTTTATTTTATTTTATTTTATTTTATTTTATTTTATTTTATTTTATAATTTTTTATTCTTTTCTATTTACTTTTATTTTAATATTTTATTTTTTTATTTGTTTTCTTTGTTTATATTCTTTTATTTTGTTGTTCTTATTGTTTTAATTGCATATAATCGTATGTAGCTTTAAGAATTAATTCCTGAGTCGTAGTTTTTCATCGTATATCGTTTGATATTTTTTTCGATTTTTCATTTTTTATCGAAAAAATTATTTCAAAAAGTCTTTCTGTTTGAAGAGTTCGTTAATTTGTTTTTTTTTTCTTCTTGGAGCTGACTATTGGTTCTCGTTTTTGTTTTTATTGTTTTAATTTTTATTTTATTAATTTATTTTTATATTTATTAATGAGTCTTTGTTTACCCTGAGTTTTTACTATCTTTTCGTTAATACCATTCGCATTAAAAATTAAATATGTATTTTTATTTGTTTTTAATTAAATTTTTATATTGTGTATTTTATTTTAATATTATTTAATTGAAACAAATTTTAGGGTTTAAGACATTTGAAAGAAAAAAAAAATTTGAATTTACTTCATTCTCAAATTCAGATAACTCAAAAGTATAAAATAATGGATAAATATTTTATTACCTTAATTTAAAAAAATGCAGCGTAAATAAAAAATTAAGGGAAAAAATTGATTGTTGATTGAAATTTTTTTTAAAATTTAGTCATAAATTGAAATAATAAAGAAACTTTAAAATTGAAGGTAAAAAAGGAGGAAGAAGGGAACTAGGGATGGTAAAACAATAGGAAGGAAGAAAAAAGGGGCGTGGGAAGAAACTAAGGAAGGAGAAAAGTGAAAATAATTCTTTTCAAACTTCTATGAATCTGTAACGAGTTCTTTTTTTTATCGCATTCTCACGAGACGAGAAAAGGATCTCGCTTATAGAATCATTAAAGGAACGTATGTACGTCTCGTTTCTGAGAACGTACGTCAAATTTTTGGCGAGTACGCGTTGAAATCTGAACCTGAAACCAAAAAAGTATGAAAAATTTCTAACCACGAAAGAACAAGAACATAATCACCATAATATTTTTGTCGATTTTACTTTAGTTAATGAAATATAAATTATATATAAATTAATCTAAATAAAATCTTTATCAATTAAATTCAAACACTTTCCATCATACAATTAGATTATCAAAAAATTTTTATGATACTATTTGACATTTTTTCATCGTTTCTCATCGTAACTCATTTGATCTCTGAATTCCCATATTCCCATATTCCCATATCCCATATTTTTCTAAACATTTGGTTTTTTTGGATTTTATTTTTTTGATCTTATGCTTAAATTTAGGTTTAAACATAGATATTTTTTTCGTTTGCAGACGAAATTTCTTTTAGATTTTTTTTAATTATAATTTTCCAAAAAATTTGTACAAACTATAGCATACAACTTTTTCGATTAAATTTTGAATTTTCTTACGTTTTTCTTTCAATTGTTTCCGATTTTCAAAATACCTGAAATTTTGTACTTGTTTTCCAAAAGATGTTTGTGTAATTTTTTATGTATAAAAAATTGTTGTTCTTTTTTTTTTCTTTGATTTGACGATGAGAAAAGCTTATTAAAAAAATGGAAAAGTGTCAAAATTAAATGAGCAAAAATTATGTCATTAATAAAAAGAAAAATAATAATAAATGATGAATAAAGAAAGATAGAAATTTTATTAAAAAGGTGCTGAATTTTCGAAAAATTTTATTTTGTACTTTTTCTACTGGATTTTTTCAATCATTCTTATTCATTCTTTTTTGGTTTTTCGCATTTGTTGTTTTTGGGTTTTTTACTTTTATTTTCTCACTCGGTTCAACCATTTACATACACCATTTTTGTGTTTTTAAGTATTAACTATTTTACAATATATCATAATAATAAATGACAGTAACGGTATCTCTTTCGGTTTTCTGAATTTATTCAATTTATTTAGACACTCAGACTGGTTTTTGAATTTTGTTTTATGAAACATCGAAACAGTTTACGAATATTGATTAATTTTAATTTAATTTTATTTTATTTTAATTTTTCCTTTTTTTACCTTAGATTTCAGAAAAAAGTTTCCACAAATGTTTGAAGTAGATAATGATAATAAAAATTTGTATCCATAAAATAAAAGAGAATTGCTCTATTTTAAATTGTTTTAAATTTTTATTTTATTTACAATTAATTTCAGTATTTCTATGGTATACGTTTTTATTGCATCAATAAATGGCAATATTTTCATACATAATTTAATTTTATATAATTTAATTTTGAAATCGCAAAATTGAGATTAATAATAAAACGAAAAAATCAAAAAACCAAAATTAAATAAAAATCGAAACAAAAAAAAAACGATATGGTTGAAATATTTAATTGCTTTCAAGGCAAAACATCTTAAGTTTTTTTTTTTTAGTTTAATCAAAATTTTGTTTAATTTTTAATTTTTTGGTTAAATTAATTTTTAATGTTTATTTTTATTTATATTTATGTATACGCATTGAAAATTTTAAATTCAAATTTCTTAAGAAAGAGAAAAATTCTGAGTTTTTACTTAAATCGACTTAAGATATTTTATCTCATCAATAAAGATTTCATTTAAATAGAATAGAATTCTTTAAAATCATCAGCCATCATCAGGTTTCATTAGAATCTAGAAGCAAGAAATAAAATAAAATAAAATAAAATAAAATAAAATAAAATAAAATAAAATAAAATAAAATAAAATAGCTTCCTTCGTAGAAAAAAAGAGATAAAAAAGAAAGAAAAAAATAAGTTTATCCAAGTATCTACAATATTTTTTCTTATGTATTATGTGTGTTCTATGTGTATTGTATTATATTTCTTGTGTAGTATTCGGTACTGTAAAGTGTGCATAAAATGAATAGTCTTTGTTTTCTGTCGATGAGAGCTTAACCGGAGCTAGAGATATTAATGGTTGTAAAGAGAATTCGGTACCATACAGAGTATACATATGTATGTAGTGAAGATGAAGAGAGAATTCGGTGTTTAAGACAATGTATTCGAGTATATCTGGTAGATATGAAAGGTTATATAGACTAACAGGGACGACAACGAGCATATCCAGTGAAAATGAAAAGAGTATTGGGTACTTCAGAGGCTGTTTCGTGTCCATCTGGTAAAGATAAATGGTTGCAGAGAGAATCCGGTACCATAGAAAGTGTGCCCAGTAAATAGTTTTGTTGCTGTAGAGAATATTTGGTTTCCGAAGGATTGTATTCGAATATATTTGAATGACAATAATGATTGTAGAGAGTATTTAATACCATAAAGATTGTTCAGTGTGGCAGAGTATAGAAGGATTTTAGCAAAATTATGTAGACAGTATACAGTGTATAAAAATGTATTTTGACTGCAGTACAGTAAGTTTTCGAAATATGATTTATTTTAGAGTGTAGTATCCGGTACCTCATAGTACAATATGTATGAAAACTTTTTGGTAATCTTGTTCGAGAGTATTCCGTTTCCAGCGAATTAGTAGAATAAAACATATAAATAATAAAATTACATTAGCAAAGAATAAAGTACGAAGAGCAAGTCTATTATATTCTCCATTGATAACCAAACCAAAAAGGTAAAAGAGCAAAAAGAATCAAGTACGAAAAGAAAATACTTAAGAATTTTTAAAAAAATATTACAGTAAAAAACCAAGTGTGTTTTTGTTTTATATAAACGTATATTTATTTTTATTTATCGTAGTATTTTTAAACTAAAAATTAACATTAAAACAAATAAAAAATAATTTGTGTATGCATATAATTTTTTAGCGTAATTAACGCTATCTCGCTCTGTGTTGTATGTATGTACCTATTTATTTACATAAGAATTTTATTCTTAGAAACTGTGAAGAGACTGAACCCGGTAAATTTCATATTATGTAATAATTTTCGGTTGAGTGTGTGATTTTTCTGGAGAGGAGAGGGGGCGGGGGCGGGGGAGGATTTGTTATTAAATACTATTACTATTTAGTATTTACTATTTATTGTACAATACATTTCGAGTGTAAAAATGTATATTATGTTGCTATTTTGTTGTGGTTGTTGCTGCTTCATATATTTTTAATTTAAATTAAAAACTATTGAACCTGAGTTATTTCTTGCACACGTGACTAGTATTTATGTTTTCTTTTTCTTTATTCCTATTTTATTAATATAAAATCATTTAATCGTGTTTGTGGTCGATAAAATCAAAGTCATATTTGTATGACTTTTTAAAGTGTATGCGTGTGCGTGGTTGTTCAGCAGGTCGGTCAGTCGATCGGTCGATCGTTTTTATTGCATTTTTGTTGTTTCTATATTATTACTATTTATTCTTTTCTTTAATTTGTCTTGTTTTTACTCGGCTCGTGTTGTTTTCTTTTCTTCTGTTGTTAATGATAAAATAACTTAAAGCTTTTTAAAATGAAAACAAAAATCGGAAAAACATTTATTGCAATAAAGCACAAAATGTTGACTTGTTGCAAAATTTAACTAATCATATTTTACGGTTGTAATTCTTTTTTTTTTTTTATTTTGCCTTCGGGTAGACTCTTCTTGTGTCGTATGAAATAAGTACAGAATCTGCTCTTATACACTGAAAAAAATTTTATTTTCACTTTTAGTTTATACATACATATACATATATGTATATACACATATGAATATATATTTTTGCTTTTTAAAAAAATTTTCTTTTAACTTTTAATTATAATTAAACTTAACTATTAACATGTAAAAAGCTTAAAGAAAAAATTACTATTAACAAAACGTTTGAACAATTAACAAAAACCATAAAAACTCAATTTGTTGTTGTCGTGATGTGGAAATATTTCAGTTTTTTTTCATTAGTTTTTAACAAAAATTTTTATTTTCTATTATTATTTTTTCTTTTGTTATTGAATTTTTTTTTCAAATACCTTTTAACAAATACCTCTTATAGGTTATCTTTTTCGTTTCCTTTAAAAAAGTGTGTTTTTGCTTTCGAAAAACAACAAACAACTTTCTCGTTTTTCTTGTTATTTTTTATTATTTTCTTTCTTCTTTTAAAATTTCTACAATTTTGCGGTTATACTTTTTTAAAGTAAAAAATATTTAATGCAGAAAATATTTTATTTTAATTTTTTTATTTTTCATTATTTTATTTTCAGAAAACAAATATTGTAAAGATTACACAAGAAACAAAATTCAATCAATTAATTTAAGGAAAATTATATTTTCAACATATTCCATACGCTTAAATTATTTTTTGTTTTCGATATCTTATTTGCTCTCAAAACATTAATATTTTCAGCTTTTGTATTTATCGTATTTATACTTACTTAGTTTTATGCAAAATGGCGACATTTGATTAATTTCCAGTGTTGTTTTTTCCAAAGATTTTATTTTTTTTTCATAAATAATTTCACTGCTTTTGAAAATGCTCGTATGGTATAATTTTCTTGTGTGCATTTTATGATTTTCCATAAATCGAGTTATTTTTACAAAGAAATTATTTTGAAATGTCCCAAATTTTGCGGACATTGTTTGTTGTTGTTCTCGTCATTGTTATAATTTTTTTTCTTTTCATGAATTTATAACAAACAGACTGACTGGCGGAAAAACAATTATTTTTTTTCTCTTATACATTTTTGTTGAATAATATTTTTTTTAATCCAAAGGTTTACCTTAACGTTTTCTTATATCCAAAATTTTTAATATAAACTTTTTTTTGTTTTCTTTTACATAATTTGGAGATTTTTTTTCTTTTCTGTGTCTCTAAATTTGATTTCTAAAAGTAATTTCGTTTTTCTTTCTTTACCAAATACATTTTTTTGAGATTAATGCCTAAATAAAATATTTATATCGATTATTTATAATACATACGAAGATAGTATGTATTCCATATAATTTTTCGCATTTGTCGAATTTTGTTAATTTTAAAAATTTTGTCATTAATTCTTTTTATGTTGTTTCCTCACCAGTAATGTTTTTTTCTCAATTTGTTTGCGTTTATTTATCGCTTGTTGTTAACTTCTTTAAGTCATTGCTTTTAAAGAATGCGTTATTTTGCTTCTATAATGTTTTTGCGATTTTACATCGTAATGATCAAAGTATTTTCTGGTCGTATATTCCGTTTTTGTTTCATATAGAATCATGATATTTGCGGATAGTTTTATTTTGCCGTGAGTGTTTTTGAGTGAGAAGTTTTTCGTTAACTTTTTAGAAGGAAAAGGAAATCCTTTTGTTTGCTTTGTTGAAAATTGCGGAATTTTATTTTTGAAGTCTTCTTGCTGTGGTTTTATATTGTTTAGTTTTTTCGGTGTAGCCTAGACATTGTTTCACACTGGTCTAGGTTCCCTCTCTCTTTAGTTTTCATCTTTCTAAGCTTTATCCGTCTCTTTTCTTTTTTCTCTTTCTTTTTTTTTCTTAATTTATTTTTCCAGAAAATACTTTCTCTTACTCTCATGGTTTTTTCATAATATTTTATCATGTTCAATTGTGTTATTCTTATTTTTTTCCTTAATAATTTCTTTGCAATTTCGATACACAGTAAATTTTTTATTAATTTCATTTTTTCCGAAATGTTCCTTTATCTTTCCATTCATCCTTTCTCAATGACGTCTTGTTTTTAATTTTTTATTTTTACCAAAATTAAAAGCATTTTTTTCTGCCAGAAGTACATATTATTTAAGCATATATTTATGTTAATGGCTGCGTATATGCATGTATGTATACACAACATGTTTTTTCTACATTTAATTTTTTCGTTTTCGGTATGTGTGTGTGTCCTAAAATAATTTTGCGATATATTTACAAAAACCTATCTAAAAATTTCTTTTTTCTTCTTTACCAAATTTTTTTTTTTCCAAAGTTTTTTTTTTAAATTTTCTTGATAATTTTCACATGCGAAAAGTCTACTATTTTTACGTCATAATTTAATTTTTTTTAATGAAAAAGATCGACAATTTTTCAGTTTTTTCTGAATTTTAAAATACCAAACATTTTTAACATTGATTCATTTTCCGAATATTTAAGATTTCTTAATTTTCTTCTAAGTCATTATATAGTACATAATGTTTGCATGTGTTTAGGTATATGCTATGTGTATTTTTACATAAGTTTTTTGTAAATATTCTAAGTGTTAGCCTAAATTGGGTAGTACACATGTTGTGTTTTTTACTTTTATCGAAATCTGAAGCAGTAATTTTTAATTTTTATATTAATGCTTAGCTTTTTGCCAAAAAGTATATTAATTTTAAAAGATTAAGATTTTAGATAGTAATTTCTCTAAAAAAATTGAATTTTGTCCTTAAATTTATGAATTTTTTCCCTTTGTTGTATTCGTGTTTATTTTGGTATGATTTTTCTTTTTTTGAATTTTGCTGTCACCATTTTACGTATTATTTAAATTCATATTCATTGAATTCTTATTCATTCGTGTTTTTTCCACAGTGTATTTTCCCCCTCTTTTTTCTTTTCAAAATTTTTCGGAAAGATGCACTTATTGAGCAAAACCAGAAAAGAGAGAGAAAGAGATATATAAAACATATATAAAAATCATCTCACAAAATATAAAAAAATCACAAAAAATGAAAGAAAGTCATCCTTGTTGGAAATTCAATTGATTGGTTAGAAGCAGGTTGTGTCTCGGTTAGTTTTATATTAGTTTAAGAAAAATTGCTTAATTGCAAAATGTATGTAAAATTATCAAAATTGTTTATTATTTAACACATTAACAATATTTAATCCTATTTACTTGTGAATTTTTGTATGTATGAATGTATGAAAGTTTTTGTGCGTGTTCGAGCGCCATCTATTGCCTATTGTTGAGGTAGTTTTATTTCTATTGCAGTTCTTTTTATGATTTGTTTTTGTCTTTTATTTGTAACTATTTTTTTAGCTTGCATTCTTCTCTTCTTCCTGGTTTTCTGTTACTTTTTTCCATTTTTATTGAAATTATTTAAAATAATTATTTTCCAAATAACTTCTCTAAATAAAAGCTTAACAAAAAGAAAACAATATTTACTATATATAATAATAATAATCATAATCACCATATTAATAATAATAATATTTTAAAATCTGAGGTATATGAGTTCCTTTGCATGTCTCTGGTTGTTTTAGTTAGCTATGTTTATTGTAATTCATTTGTTTAAATAAAATCTACATTAGATCAAATAAAATTGAGTTTTATGCATTTTTCAATTTATTACTATGATCTAAAAAAACTATTAAATATTACATAACAAAGCTCGGCTAAACATTAATTTACATATTAATATATTATATTTATTTTATATATATACCTGCTTATATACAGAGATATTCACAAGATAATCACTTACAAGAATTAAAAAACCCAAAAATGAATTAGCTGATATAACATAGTGCCGGCATTTGTGCAAAATATATTTAAACAATTATGAGAGAACATTTTAATAATGAAAATATCGTATTTTAAAATTAATGTAATTCAGACTCCTTGAAACAATATTTTATTATTAAAATGCTCAGTCAATTGTTTCAACTGGGATTGCTTTAGTTGTTGATATTGTCTATGCCGATGCCCAGTGGGCGGAATCAGAGTCAGAGTTTCATATTTTTACTACTATTAAATTATGTTCTCTGATGACCCAGAGATAATTCAAAGTTTTACTCTTGGTAAATGACCCAGTAGTAAATTTTCAAAATAGATTTTTTAGATATTTAAAGTTCTAAATAAATGTACATCTGAAAAACGATAGATTTAAACGATCTATTTAAATCATGTCACTTTAATTTGAATTATTCAAGAAGTTCAGGGTAAAGTCAAATATTAAAAAAAAATGTAGAATTTTAATATATTTTTGTTTCGTTCTGTTGATTCCGTTGCAAAAGAGTCGGTTCTAAATGACAGACTGATAAAGAAAGATTTTTATATATGTATAATATTAAAATCTTAAAATTTTTAATATTAAACCTGCTGCACAAACACCTGACTTTTAAATTAAAAAAAATTACTATGTACTTTATAGATATGCTCTGTAACTAAAATATAAATTTAAATACAAATAAAAAAAATTTAAATTTTAAAAAGCTTTTCCTTTGCTTAATATAACCATGTATAGTATACAGAAGTGATATATTTCTACATCAATTTTATAAGGATTTTTAATTTTTTTTGTCTCATAACTATTCTGAATTTGTTGAAATAAGTGTTTTTCTATAGAAAAAAATCATTTTTTTCAAACTGAAGAGTAAAAAGAATGAGATTTAAAAAACGAAATTTAGTGTTTTGTTTTTGAAGGAATATTTGTAACAATCAATCAAGTTGATTGAAAAACGGTATTTTAACAAACAAAAAAAAGAAATTTTCAGAGGATCACAGAAAAAACTTTATAAATGTATGCTATGTAACTGCTTATAAATTAAAATTTAAATATAATGTGCATAGTAAGTGATATATGCATGAGTTTGCGACAGTGTTTATTAATTTGCGTAAATGTATATCTTGCTGTAAATGTATTGCATTTCGAACATTTCTTCTATGATTTTTTTGTGTTTTATTGAAATATTTTAGTTTTATTTTATTTAATTTTATTTTGTTTTAAACAACAGAAAGAATTTTTTAGGTGCTTATTTTTTCGGTTTTTTACAATATCACCTTGTACCAATGTTTCCTTTGCTTCCAATTTTGTTGACATTTATTCGGTTTTTTCGTAATAAAATCTGGTATTTATTTATTAAAAAAATGCCACTTTTTTAACATTAAATAAATTCAACAACTTTCACTATTAATATTACTATTAAGAGTTTATCAGGAATGGTATGGTGTATAAATTGTCATAAATGGGTCCAAAGAGAGAGAAAGAGAAAAACAACGCGCCTGGAAAAGAGTATTGAGAGAGGGGGTGCCTATATAAAATATTAGACTCACAAACACACGCGCACATTATGCTCGGTGAGTAAAATTATTATTAAAAGGGCGAACACTTTACTCTTTTTTCTCTCTCTGCCTCTCTGTTTTGCTATTGGTTTTTTAAATCAAAATCTTAAAAAGTCTTATAGTGTGCGTATATATGTATGTAAATGCAAATTATACATATACATATGTGTTCTATATGGCCTGGTATATGTACATACATATATCAATATTTTACATTACGTATATTATCGTAGTATATAAAATTTGCTTCTGGTGTCGCATTTTTTTGTTATTTAAATTACATATTGCTTAAGTTGATAAAGGAAGAATTGAAAAAAATTATTTGCTTTTTTTTTGTTTCAAAAAAGTAAAAAATTCTATCGTAGAATTTTGAATTTTGTTTTTTACATTTAAAACAAAATAAAATTAAAGAAATAAAAGCCATTAAAACAACAGAAATTATTATTAATCGTAAGAATATTATAGATATTTTGATTATAGAAAAAACTTTTCCGAAAATGGTGCTCGACGATTCTGTTTTTGTTTTGTTTTTTGTTTTATTTCACTTTTAAATTTTTACTATTTCAAAAAAAAAAAGGAATTAAAATAAAAATTTGTGTGATAAATAGTTTTGAGCAATTGTTGGAATTCTTTGAAAAGAAACAATACAATAAAAGAATACAAGAGAAAGGAACGTTTTTGAAAGGTTTTAGTTTTTCTTGTGCGTATTTCAACTATTTTCTGTTGGTTCTGTTTCTGCTTTCGTTTTATTTGCGTTTTTTGCTGTTAAATATTGCTTTATTTAATTTAGTGTTATAATAATAAAAAGTTTTCTATATGTTAAAAGTTATTTTTGTTTTTGTAATATTTTAGGCACCCGATTTACCAATTGTTATAAGATTTAAGTGCAATGAAAAAGAAAAGAGAATACATATTTAATAATTAAAGAAAAAAAATTTTGCCTTGCGAAAGATTTGTTGTTTTGAATTTTGTAGCCGGAAAAGAATTTTTTATATTTTTTTATTCAAATAAGAGCTGATATTGAAGAAAATTGTATACAATATTTACACTTTTGTTGTTGTGATGTGTTTTTTATGCTTTAAAAATGCTTTTGTAAGGATTAACTCTTCATTGAATTAATTTCTTCATTAAGTATTTATTTTTGAAAATGTATGAGGCTTTCTCTATGATTAGTCTATGATTCTGATTGACCATAAAGTAATAGAATTTTTAGACTTATTTTATTATTCTATACATTCATTTATCAAATGCATTTATTATTTAATGCAATACGTCGCTATCGTTATTTATCCGAAAAACGATTCCATTATTTTGGAAAGCTTGAAATCTATGAAAGCAATAAAGGCTGCAACACCCAAAACGAGAGAGCAATTTGACTGCAAATCCATTCCATAAATCTTTTATCTATCTCTTTTTCGGTTTAAGGAACTCTTCTCTTAAGCTTGCATTAACAGCTCTATTATTCTAATAATTCTCATGGAGTTGCCAACTTTTCAATGAAGAGTTAAAATAAAAGTTCCATTTAATAAACAATATTATGTCTTCTACAGTTTTCAAATACTATATTGACTCAAAGTTATGTAATTTATATTTATGTATTTATGATTTCTTTTATGCGAAAAGTACTTTATCATTATTTTTTATAATCTTTGTTATTACTGTCACTTTTTTAGATTAATCATTTTATACGGCAGGTACACTTGTTCACTATTTAAGCTATTGTTTTTATTGTAGTTTATTATTTATAAAATTGTGTTGCTCATTTTCTTCTTATTAGTCTTCTTTATATAAGTTTAAATTCATTAATAATGACACTTGTGGTGGTTTTGTTGTTATTATTATTGTTATTGTTGTGGCAATGACAATATAATGAATGATAATAGACTCGTAATATATCCAAGTAATTTAATTTGTTAAGCAAAAAAATTTATTAAATAAATTTCGTTTTCTTAATCTGGATAAATAAAGCAATTATTGTTTGTTATTATGTTGCTTACCTCGTTTATTGCTGTTGTTGTTTGTTGTTATAGTTTACTATTTCATTGCATTCTATCACGGTATCGGTACATTTTTACTATTTTTAATACACAAGAATTCGTAACATTCCTTTTTTGGTTTTTCTGTTATAGCAGTTTTGTAGTTGTGGTTGTTGTTGTTGTATTATTATATTGTACTATTTGTATGTGTATTTATAATGACAATTAGATTGACATTATAAATATTTTGATTTTGTTTTCGGTTGCTGTGGTTGTTTTTCTAGTATGATATTATTGATTGTTGTATGGAAGTTCTTACAGTATTTAAATTAATTAAATTATTTCTTTCAATAACCATTTATCGTAGCTGTTTTTTACTATCATTTGTTGTAGAAATATATGAAAATTTATGGCTGGTTGTTTATGTATTTGGTAAAATTCATACATACGTAGCTGAATTATTATAGTGTGTAAATAATAAAAATTTAATACTATTTAGTGTTTTTATATTTTTTTCTATTGTTTTTTGTTGCTTTTTTCAACAAAATCGTTGTAGTTATTTTTTCTCTTATTGTTATTGGTGTTATGCTTTGTTATTGTTTGTTTTTTTGTAGGGGCGGTAGTAGTTGTTGTTGTTGTATTATAAGGAAACCAGTCAAAAACGTTCATTTTTAGTTTAAACAGCATGCATTTTTATCACTGATTGTTGAAACATTCATCAATCAATCAATTAATTATTACCAATTGGTTTAACGACTTTGATTTAATTTCTCGGCAATTTAAAAAAAAAGCAATTTGAAAAAAAAACTGTTAAAACAATATGACAGCCCAAGCACAAACTGAATATCTGATGACTTTGTTTCTCTCGTACTTTTGATGGGATGGACAATTTTGGGTTTACATTTGTTGTAAGAATGCCTTCTTAAAAAAGTCTGTTATAAGATTATGTAAAACGAAGTATTGTAACGTTGGCAACACTTTTTTTACGCAAAGAGCATAAACTCAACGGCTATCGCATGCTTTGTCATCGCAAATTAAGCAGAGATCTCTGGTTGTGCCTGGGTTGTCATAGGCTTTGATATATTAAATGTATGTACGTTCTTTGCTTTTGTTATATTGAAGATAACGATTCGTGTGTGTGTGTGTGTGATTGCATATGAAACAGCATAGCATTTAAAATAAATTTAAAACTCATTGGAACTAAATTTGCGTAATGAAATGCGAAGGGAAAAAAGTTTTATGTTTTTAAAAAGACAACTTTGTGGCAGCAATGGCTTCAATAATTTTTTTATAAAAATTTCTAGAACTTTAATGCTATGCAATGCATCACTTAACCATCAATGGATTTTATATTATTTAATTTTGACCCTTTATCGTCGGAGATTGTTTTTCTTGCCTTTTCTTGTTTTTAATTTTTTTAATATTATTTTTTTTATATAACAAATTACATATTTCATTCAACGATATACATACATTCGATAAGTATTGTTTGTTTAGTTCCTTTGAAACATTGCGGTTTTCTAAATTATAATCTGTATTTTCGAATAATTTAGAAAATATTTTGAAAGTAATTATGAAATTTACATGGTATGTAGATTCTTTAGTAACAAAACAGTTCAAACAAAACAATATTAAAACAATGAAAAAGAAGAAAATAGAACTTTCTATCCATTCTTTCTATGTTGAATCGATAGCAAAAATGTACAAAATTAAACTAAAAAGCAAACAAAAAAAACCATTTGAATTCATACTTTTTTTGTGTAGTAATGGATTGTGAAACAAAATAAATCAATGCTATTGCAATTTATAGTTTCTTTTTTCCCTCTAATATTATCATCCTTCTGTTATTTTTTTTCTCTTCTTCTTCTTCTTCTTCCTCTTTATCATTATCTTTTTCACTATTTTCAGCATTTTTATTCTGCTATTTTTACAAAATTGATACTAAAAAGCCCGGCAGCTTTCGTTTAATTTGCTTTAACGAAAGATAGAGTTGTTATTGTTGTTGTTGTTAGTTTTTTCTCCGAGGGCAACAACTATGGCAACAGTAGTTTATTGAGTAGTGCAAGCGATCATCAATATTACTTCCGTCTCGCTGTACTCAATTTGCTGTTCTTTTTATAAAAGAGTGCGCGCGCAAATGAAAATTTAATTTTTAATTTTGTTTAATGGGTTTTTGCTGTCTGCAAAGATTCTCCAACAACTGCGTCTATGTCTGCGTTAACATCAGCAACAGCATTTGCATCAGCCTCAGCATCGCCCGTGTCCATCTGTGCCGGTGGATCTTGATGCGGTGGCTCGACTGTGGTAGCAGGATTGACAACAACACTTTCTGCAGAGATATTAACGGAGGCATCCATGGCTGCCACCTTTTCGGGCGATAAATCCATTACCGTCACACTTGTTAACTCCTTCGCCGACGCCTCCGACTCTGCGGAAGTGTCCGCTGGCGATGGTTTAATTTTCTTAACAATGGCAGTAGATTCGAAATTTTCTTCACTGATTTCCATGGCCTGCGGTTCCGTATGGCCTGCTTCCGGTGAGTGTCGTTCAGCTGCAGCCACCGTAGTCGCCACTTGCTTTTCCTTTTCTGCATCCTTTGTTGGCATTGCCATTGTTTCTGGTGCCTCTGCTACTGCTTCTGCTTCTACTCGAGCGTTAGACGCCTCTGCCGCTGTTGATGTGGTTGGTGCTGGTGCTCCTGCTGCTGCGGTCGTCGCTGCTGCGTCACGTCGCTGCATGCACTTCTCTAGTGCCATTTTTAAAGATTTTCGCTTACTTCGCTTCGCTGCTTCCATTTTGCGCGCACTCATAACTACTGCTGCCGCCGCTGTTGCGGCCGTATCCTATTGCGAGTGATTCGCAGCCGCTGCTGCTGCCGCCGCCGCTGCAGCCGCGGCCACTGCAGAGGCGGGTGCAATCGTACTGGACGCGCTTATGCCAATCTCCTGCTTGTGCTCACGTGCTATGTGCCGCCGCACAGTGTTGTTGCGTGTGAAGGTGCGCGAACAAAAAGGGCAGGGCACCCGGATATTCTGGTGACGCTGCCGTATGTGGGCGCGCAGGTTGGTTTCGTAGCCATAGAGGCGGTCACAGAACAGGCACTTGAGCTTCTTACCTACAAACGAACAACGAAATGGTTTTAACTCAAGAAACGAGTAGAGAAAATGCAGAAGGGTCATGCAATAATCGTCTCAACTCCTCACCATCGGCTGTGTTCACTAATCCGCTGTTTTTGTTGTTTAATTTTGTGGCATTCCAAACGTTCAACATGTCGGCGGGTGCTATCGACTGCGCCAGGCTGCCCGGCAGACTACTTTCGACACTCTTCATATTCTCCAGCAGTCCGGTGGGCGTCGTGGGCGAGGAGGTGTTCGCTGCGGCAGGCGGTGGCAGCGGCGGCGAGTAGCTAGAGTTCTCCATCTTCACACGCAAATCTTCGGCGCCGTTCTGTGCATTGATTGTATCGATCCAGAAATCGTTGGAATTTAGTTTTTTCAATTTACGAGAACGTTTTGAATTGTTTTTCAACTTACATCAATGGATTCATCGAGCTCGTCTTGATCGTCGTCGTTAGCGTCGTGGACACTGCTGTTGTTGCGTTCGCTCTTCACAGAACGCTCCAGGCTTTTGCGTGTCGCTGCATTACAGCCGCCCAGAGTACTCGGGCTGTGATTCTCAAAGCGGCTGTAGAATCGGAGAATCAGGAAAACGAAAAAATTAGAACCATCCAACACGTTCGTTCTTAGTGTGTATTTACCTTGGCGGTGACGTTCGGTCCGACGGCATTGTTTCCGGCTCGGTGGGTGCCGTCGACGAAGCACTCGAGGAGGGCCGATGGTAGGGCGGCTTGCTGATGGGACTGGCACATTCCGATGAGTTCTTTGAGCCGTCACGCAGCACACTGCCGCGTACTTCCTGCTCGCCGTACGGACTGCGCAAAGCACGCTTACGCAAGGGCTCAAATGACATCGGCCGGTAGATGGGCGGCACATAGGGCGACATGCTGCCCGGATGCATTAACGGCGGTTCGCATTCCTGCTTCAGGCTGCCGCAGTTGCTGCTCCCGCCACCACTGACACCGCCGCCGCCCATGCCGCCGGGCACAGCGACGCCCAAATGATGTGCGCTAACCACCCCTATGCCGCCCGAAGTATTGGTGCCGTTGTTGCCCAGCGGACAGCCCAGACCGGCGGCAATTAAATTGGGTGTGCTCGTACCTGCGCCGCCGCCCACTGCGCCTCCGATGCCAGCAGCTGCAGCAGCAGCAACAGCAGAGGCTGCACCACCGATAATACCACCATTGCCGCTGCCGCTGATGCTATTCCGTATGCAGCGGCGTCCGCTGGGCGAATCCAGGAGTGGAGATGGATCGATATGCTGCTGCTGTTGAGGTTGTTGCAGATGTTGCTGTTGTTGTGGTGGCGGTGGTGGGTACTGTTGCTGCTGCTGCTGATGATGATTTTGCTGTTGTGGCAGCTGTTGTGCCTGCTGTGCGGCCAAACGACCAGTCTCGGTGGAAAGTCCTTTAACCTAAATACATAATAAAAGTTCACATAAAAATACTAAACGAATAAAAAGACCTTGCCTACTTCTAGGCTGTAGAATTATTAGCTAGCCGATTTGAAACGGGCGCGTTACACTAACTCGAATAGAGCGTATTCCATACGAACGAACGCGGAGGTCTGTCCCCGGTCGACTTGCTTTTTCTCACCTGAAGGTTTTCTGCTGATTTCAGAAAACTATTTAGAGCCTCTTGTGACACGTGCACCTCGCCTTTGTACATAAATTCAAGTAATGCTGCCATATTGTCGGATGACGTCGCCTCCAGAATGACGACGCATTGTCCATTGGTGGGCGTATTTTCGAACAAATCAGCAAATTTCTTCGAGCATGCAGCTAGTATGAGTTTATGTGCCTTGAATACTGCGCCTGAAATGCCAGAGGAAGAAATTTATTGCTAATTCATTAAGGCTAATTCCGTAATTTCAATTAGCAAGAAAAGAGTGGTGTAATTTCTACTGGCACAAAAATATATTGTATGTATATGTACATACATATATCTGCACATTCCACTACAACAACACTCTTTTAAATTGCATGGAAAGATAAAGAAGTAACGTAACTTGAGTTGTCATTCGCTCGAGTGACAAGACCTTGAACCCATTAAATCATGATGTCAGTCGGTATAATACAATTACCGTATCATGTCCGCTTCCACAAAAAGGAAAAGTGTAACAGGAATCTCAGAAGGAAAAAGAAAAGGAAGTACGTACATGCTGTCTTGAATTTGGGTAAAATAATGACACTGGCAAAGCACAGGAGTGGCAATAAAAATAGAAACGTCTACCACCTGCTAACGCTTAACGCCCACACAATGTTGGAGGCTTCATAATACGGGAATATATGTATGTATATACGTTAAGTGTATTGTACTCGTATATCGTCGTATATCCAGAAGCACACGACAAAAATATCACCTACTTGTTTGTTGTAGCAACAAAATACGAGCATAAAAGAAATTCGAGAAAATAAATATCTCTTTTCACAATTTTATAGCTTGCGGCAGAGAAGAGAAACCCACGGTAGAGAAACGGACCGGATAAAAAGGAAGAAAAATAAGGGGTGGGAAAACCACCGAATTCAACAGAGAAGCAAGTTTTGAGAGAGAAGCAAGTGAAAGTTACTCCCCTTCAAAATGTCTTTTTTGGAATTTAGACAAACTCTCAGAGAAGCTTTGAGTTTCATAAATTTTTGATGGGAGAAAAAGAAGATAAAATGCATATAAAACTTTACCGTCTCTTGTGAACTCAAGCGCAGGTGGAAAGAATGATCTCTATTCAGATGTAACCTGTCTCTTAAATGCAAGAAAAGAAACATTACACGTAGGTACTTTCACTTTTGCTTCAACTTACTCGTATTTTGCTTTATTTTTTCCCCCTTTTCTCAACTGAGATAGCTTTGCGTTCCGTTTAAACACTTTCAAAATAAGCGGTCCATTTATTATGGACCTCCTACAATTTATTTCTATAAAATATATACATATACATACATATATTCCGTTGAATGAAAATAATTTAAGAATATCTTTATTTCTGCTAAAAAACAACGGCTGCAACTAAAACTAAATTTCTTATCAAACCAATGGTTTTTTCTTATTTTTAAGAGATTTTTATTTTTTTGGAAATTCTAGTGTTTGTCCTAATTCTTTTTTTGTTTTTGTTTTTTTTTTAATTATAGTAGAAAAAATGTCTATGATTAAAAACGGCGCCTTTTTATTTTTGACATTTATTTAAGCAAAGTTATTGACACACGTTTTTTGCATTTCTTTTATTTCTATCTTGTTCTTTTTTTATATTTTAATATCAGTTGAGACATTTCTGGGATGATTATTGTTGTTGGTATTTGAAAATGAAATTTATGTCACACGATTAAAAATGTACGTATGTATTTCGTCGTAGGTACATTTAATTCATTCGACTATTACTTATTTCTTAGTAAATCGATAAGTAAATCGATAAAATTAATCAAAGCAATATCAAACAATAAAAAAAAGGAATTTTTCAGAACGAGCTAAAAAGAAAACGAGACAACAGAATTGAAAGCATGAAAACGTTGATTAACTTGAAACTTTATAACGTAAGTAATGAACTCTTATCTTCAAAAAAATCATCTCTTTCTGAATTTTAAGAATTGGTTTATTTTCTAGGCCGGCACTGGACCAAATGTTTGTTCATTTTCCATATAATTTTTTTTAAAATGGAGACGGCAACATTTTCTTGACGTCTATTCGTCTGAACCTAAAAGTATACTTTATTCAAAGAAAAGTTTTAAAAAGGGAAAATAAAATTGATATGAATATTAAAACCAATCATATTTATACACAGCATGCTCATACTTTTATCTACCACTTTTACTTTCCTTCGGGCAGTTTACATTGTGAGAATGTGTAAAAATATTAAAAACCACAATTAAACCGTAGACTAAACGATGACGATGTCAAATGGGACGATGACGACGACGCTGGCTATGATGATGATGATGATGACTCCGGCAACGATGCCTGCGTTGGCTTTGACGACGACTACAACGCTAACGATGACGATGACGGAAATAAAAACAAAAATGACAACAAGGTTGCGACTTCGATTACAATGAATTTTAAAGGAAAAAGTCGTGGTAAGGTTTACGGCAATTTTTACCATAAACTGAATTTTAATTATAAAAGTTCACTTTCTGTGATTTGATTTGAATTCTCATAAATGAGAGAATTAAATAAAAAAACTCCAATAATTTCGAAAAAAAGACAAAAACTATAAATGACAAAACAGAGAGAAAAAGAACAATTCACTGCGAGATAATGAACAATTATCAACGCATTGGACATTGATTGACTGCGTCAGTTTTGATCCCAAAAAAACATCTTAATCCTTCTCAACAACTTCAACAACTTCTCATATCAAAATGAACACAGACAAATTTTTTACATTACAGATTGATTATCAAACCTAAAATTTATTAAGTTAAGTGAAGTTCATTAAGTTAAATACTTTAATTTATTTAAAGAGAACAAAGGGACAACTCTGTTAAGTTAATTTCTGATGAAGCGGATTTTTTCGCTTGTGTTCATAACACGCGATTCGTCGCCTACGACGACGTCTGTGTTTTTTTTGCGGCATTCCCAGACCATTCCGTTCGTTCGATTGGAAACGAATATATTTATTTTATTAAATTTTCGAACAGTAATGCCGTTGGTAGAAAGGGATGGGTAGCGATATGCGGAATGCAGCAGTGTGTATAAAGCTTTGAATGAATAAATGAAGTTCATTCGGGCTGAGAAGCCGGTACGATTTCATGAGTATCATGTACGAATAACGTTCAATTTTAACGAGCCTTCGGTTGGACTTCAAATAAATGTCTGTTGTAGGCGCGGTGGGTGGAAGGTGTGCATATTTATAATGTGCGTATGTAGTCATAATCTAAACAAGCCAAGCAATAATAACAAAGCTCTAACCCACATCTTTCAGTTCCTTTCTATTGTTGCTGTTGCTGTTGATGTTGCTGTTGCTATTGATTATGGTGACGATAGAACGCCACATAGTCCGCGAGAACAACATTCGCGGTGCTCTTTTAACCATTAATGCAAAAAAAAATCTATGTATGCCACAATGTTCATTCAGTAAAAGCAATGCGGATGGATTCGTGTTCGCTGCTCTTCAAAGGGTTGCTGTCGCGCTGCTTGGCGGGCGGATTCATCTGGTGCGTTGCACGGCTGGCTGAGTTGCTAAAGGATTTGCAACAGCAGCCGGCGCGGCGCGCCGTGCCGTGGCAGTATCAGCAGCCAGCAAATGAAATGGAATGAAGTGAGGTGAGACGATAACTGATGAGATGAGTTTGCTTTTGTCAACTCATACAAAATGAAATCGAAGGAAAGCAAGATTCGGCCACCGCCACCGATGGTCTAAAACACACGCAAAAAAAAAACACCAAAAATAAAATGTACCGTAGAGTGTCGTCATCCGGTCTCCACCACCAATGCCACCAGTACCTTCAACTCCACCATCAAAGCAATTTTCAGGTGGAGGTGGTCGGCACCATCAGGCCCAAACGCATCACTCAACTCAACTGAAGTCGCGTTAACGGCGCGTTTCTCAAATCGATGATGATGACGATGCTGATGATGGTCAGAGAAACGCAAACCAAAAAGCAGACGGCGAAAAAAATCCTGAATGTTATCAAGCGGGGGTTGGTTGCTCTACACTATGGGTTCACTCTATGCCCAGACGGTACGCAACACCACCCACAACCCACACATATTTCGGCTACGGATTGACGGTAACTCCAACAATACCAAGGTATCAGAGTACCAGCAGCCAAGCGAATACTTTTTCATTATGAATTGAATCTAACGCATGCGGTTCACCCTTCGATCACCCTCGTTCATGGACGTACGTAAAGCTCTCTGCCTCCAAACTGGCTGTGTCTTTAAAATCAAACAGGTCGCGTACTTTTAAGGAAAGTAGATTTTATTAAAGCTACATTTAAGCCTACGAATAAAGACCGAAAATCTTCATGGCTTCCCTGCTCGTTCATTGATTCTTATTGAAATCTCAGTCAAAATTCTCCCGAAGCTCTCTCTCAATGGTTTAGCGTACCACGTATTCTACGTATTCTAAGGAAATATTGAAAGTAGTCTCGTTGATTGACATTAAATCTAAAAATCATTATTACTCGTACGTGAGTTGAGTTAAGCTGAGTTAAATGAATTTTTTTTAAAGACCATTTTGCCTTATGGAAATTTAATAGGACTCTGCGTAGTAGGTTGCCGTTTAGTTTTTTTGAATTACGTATGTTTTCGATTACTTTTAGCTTAACGTAATGACAAGTAATTTAAAATACATAAAGAGTAAGACAAAAAAGGATAAATCAATACCCAATAAAAAAAAAAAATTCCAAAATTTAAAGAGAAGACTGAAAGCCATTGAGATAAAAGAAGATTTTATCGTTATGTTAATAACATTTTAATACGAGAACAAAATATAAGCGCATATGACGATTGTCCAAACATTTTTGACTCCTGAAATCACTTCTTGCGTCTTCAAGTGAGAAAGCCCATAACAATTCTGTTAAGTCTCTATATCCTGATTAATAAACTCGTATATTCAATACTCAATTCTGTTAGGTAAATTTTAGCAATTTCTTTGATTTGCAAAATAAATTACAACAACGAAATCATTTTGGTATTTCTGTTAACGGAGGGTATACGCTTTCTCTGCGTATACGAGATTGCCCGTGTTTCTGTTAATACTCTGTTAATACTCTTGTGAATAAGAAAAATCTTCAACGGAATGAGGATGAAGACTCTCTTCCGATGTGTTCATTCTATGAGAAAACGAAACGATAAACGACTCATGCATGACATTTCTTCATTGTGCATGAATTGTCTCGACTTGTCTACACACAAATCGTGAATGACACGATTTCGAACAAGTAATGAACTTTATTGGCAAAATTGTATAAAAGAGAGAAATTCACAGAAAAGTTCAGAAACGCTTTTTGATAATTGTCTGATGATTTTTTTTGGCTGTCGAAAGTTAGCTCCAAGAAAAAGTTCAAGCTGGTTTATGATAGGTTTCATGCTTGTTCTTCCTTTCTCTCTCTCGATTTGACAGTTTATAAAAAAAGACTGATTGACAGACTTCTGATTGACAGAAATTATCGTCAGAATGACAGAATGGCAAATCGATACATTTTTTAAAAAAGGAATATTTAGCGAGTGCAGGTTTTTCAAATTGCATGCATAAATTTTCGTCACTGAATCATTAACGCTTTTGGATGATTGAATTTTAGGAGTAGGTAATTGGCGTGTGTGTGTGTGTGTGTGTGTTCGTATATGCAAGAACCTTTTTCTTTTAATTAAAATAATTATAATGTCTTTATATTTAAAAATATTTTTTTTCACCGGGTTATTTTTGTCGGGCTGTCGATTGTTATTGTTGTTAGTGTTATTGTTATTGTTGTTGCGGCCCTTGTTATTTTACTGATTTTTGCATAATTTTTGTTTCTGCTATTTTTATCGACCCTCCGAAGTATACCCATTTCTTCTTACTGAGTATTACTGAGTGTCTAACGAAGGCTCCGGGAAATAACGCCCAAATGAAATAAGGCCCAATTTTTTTTTTATATGAAGATTTGAAATCGTAAAATTTGGGCCTTATTTCATTTTTTTTGGGCTTTATTTCATTTTCAACAAAAACTGAAAATGAAATAAGGCCCAACGTTGGGCCTTTTTTCATTTTCTATGGGCTTTATTTCATTTTCAGTGGATATGCAGAACTTTAATGCATGCAGACAAACCCAGAATAGATGAAGAATTTTCAACAAGGAGATGGTTTTGTTGGCTGAGGGTTTTAATCCCCGCCCCGGCCGAAGGCCGGCATTCAGAAGGACTCTGGTTAGAGGAAGACTTTTCAACAAGGAGATGGTTTTGTTGGCTGAGGGTTTTAATCCCTGCCACGGCCGAAGGCCGGCACGCAGAAGGAACCTCGATAGAGAAAAACTTTTCAGCAAAGAAGATGGTTTTGTTGGCTGAAGGTTTTAATCCCTGCCACGGCCGAAGGCCGGCATGCAGAAGGACACTTTGCCTGCGCAGAAGGACCCTGGATAGAGGAAGGCTTTTCAACAAGGAGATGGTTTTGTTGGCTGAGGGTTTTAATCCCTGCCACGGCCGAAGGCCGGCATGCAGAAGGACACTTTGCCTGCGCAGAAGGACCCTGGATAGAGGAAGACTTTTCAGCAAGGAGATGGTTTTGTTGGCTGACGGTTTTAATCCCTGCCACGGCCGAAGGCCGGCACGCAGAAGGAACCTCGATAGAGAAAAACTTTTCAGCAAAGAAGATGGTTTTGTTGGCTGAAGGTTTTAATCCCTGCCACGGCCGAAGGCCGGCATGCAGAAGGACACTTTGCCTGCGCAGAAGGACCCTGGATAGAGGAAGGCTTTTCAACAAGGAGATGGTTTTGTTGGCTGAGGGTTTTAATCGCTGCCACGGCCGAAGGCCGGCATGCAGAAGGACACTTTGCCTGCGGAGAAGGACCCTGGATAGAGGAAGACTTTTCAACAAGGAGATGGTTTTGTTGGCTGACGGTTTTAATCCCTGCCACGGCCGAAGGCCGGCACGCAGAAGGAACCTCGATAGAGAAAAACTTTTCAGCAAAGAAGATGGTTTTGTTGGCTGAAGGTTTTAATCCCTGCCAAGGCCGAAGGCCGGCATGCAGAAGGACACTTTGCCTGCGCAGAAGGACCCTGGATAGAGGAAGACTTTTCAACAAGGAGATGGTTTTGTTGGCTGAAGGTTTTAATCCCTGCCACGGCCGAAGGCCGGCACGCAGAAGGAACCTCGATAGAGAAAAACTTTTCAGCAAAGAAGATGGTTTTGTTGGCTGAGGATTTTATTCCCTGCCACGGCCGAAGTCCGGCACGCAGAAGGACACTTTTTGCCTGCGCAGAAGGACCCTGGATAGAGGAAGACTTTTCAACAAGAAGATGGTTTTGTTGGCTGAGGGTTTTAATCCCTGCCATGGCCGAAGGCCGGCATGCAGAAGGACTCTTTGCCTGCGCAGAATGACCCTGGATAGAGGAAGGCTTTTTAGCAAAAAAGATGGTTTTGTTGGCTGAGGGTTTTAATCCCTGCCACGGCCGAAGGCCGGCACGCAGAAGGAACCTCGATAGAGAAAAACTTTTCAGCAAAGAAGATGGTTTTGTTGGCTGAAGGTTTTAATCCCTGCCACGGCCGAAGGCCGGCATGCAGAAGGACACTTTGCCTGCGCAGAAGGACCCTGGATAGAGGAAGGCTTTTCAACAAGGAGATGGTTTTGTTGGCTGAGGGTTTTAATCCCTGCCACGGCCGAAGTCCGGCACGCAGAAGGACACTTTTTGCCTGCGCAGAAGGACCCTGGATAGAGGAAGACTTTTCAACAAGAAGATGGTTTTGTTGGCTGAGGGTTTTAATCCCTGCCACGGCCGAAGGCCGGCACGCAGAAGGAACCTCGATAGAGAAAAACTTTTCAGCAAAGAAGATGGTTTTGTTGGCTGAAGGTTTTAATCCCTGCCACGGCCGAAGGCCGGCATGCAGAAGGACACTTTGCCTGCGCAGAAGGACCCTGGATAGAGGAAGGCTTTTCAACAAGGAGATGGTTTTGTTGGCTGAGGATTTTATTCCCTGCCACGGCCGAAGTCCGGCACGCAGAAGGACACTTTTTGCCTGCGCAGAAGGACCCTGGATAGAGGAAGACTTTTCAACAAGAAGATGGTTTTGTTGGCTGAGGGTTTTAATCCCTGCCATGGCCGAAGGCCGGCATGCAGAAGGACTCTTTGCCTGCGCAGAATGACCCTGGATAGAGGAAGGCTTTTTAGCAAAAAAGATGGTTTTGTTGGCTGAGGGTTTTAATCCCTGCCACGGCCGAAGGCCGGCATGCAGAAAGACACTTTGCCTGAGGAGAAGGACCCTGGATAGAGGAAGACTTTTCAACAAGGAGATGGCTTCGTTGGCTGAGGGTTTTAATCCCTGCCACGGCCGAAGGCCGGCATGCAGAAGGACACTTTTTGCCTGCGCAGAATGACCCTGGATAGAGGAAGACTTTTCAACAAGGAGATGGCTTCGTTGGCTGAGGGTTTTAATCCCTGCCACGGCCGAAGGCCGTCACGCAGAAGGACACTTTTTGCCTGCGCAGAAGGACCCTGGATAGAGGAAGGCTTTTCAACAAGGAGATGGTTTTGATGGCAAAGTGTTCTTCTGCGTGACGGCCTTCGGCCGTGGCAGGGATTGAAACCCTCAGCCAGAAAAACCGTCCCCTTGTTGAAAAGTCTTCCTCTATCCAGGGTCCTTCTGCGCAGGCAAAAAGTGTCCTTCTGCGTGCCGGCCTTCGCCCGTGGCAGGGATTAAAACCCTCAGCCAACAAAACCATCTCCTTGTTGAAAAGCCTTCCTCTATCCAGGGTCATTCTGCGCAGGCAAAGAGTCCTTCTGCATGCCGTCTATCGGCCGTGGCAGGGATTAAAACCCTCAGCCAACAAAACCATCTCCTTGTTGAAAAGCCTTCCTCTATCCAGCGTCATTCTGCGCAGGCAAAGAGTCCTTCTGCGTGCCGGCCTTCGGCCGTGGCAGGGATTAAAACCTTCAGCCAACAAAACCATCTCCTTGTTGAAAAGCCTTCCTCTATCCAGGGTCCTTCTGCGCAGGCAAAGTGTCCTTCTGCATGCCGGCCTTCGGCCGTGGCAGGGATTAAAACCCTCAGCCAACAAAACCATCTCCTTGTTGAAAAACCTTCCTCTATCCAGGGTCCTTCTGCGCAGGCAAACTGTCCTTCTGCATGCCGGCCTTCGGCCGTGGCAGGGATTAAAACCGTCAGCCAAAAAAACCATCTTTGCTGAAAAGTTTTCCTCTATCCAGGGTCCTTCTGCGTGACGGCCTTCGGCCGTGGCAGGGATTAAAACCCTCAGCCAGAAAAACCGTCCCCTTGCTGAATAGTATCTGTATATTAACCAGTCCAGTAAGTCCAACAGCTGCTTCGTAGCTAACCCATTTCAGCATTTATCGCAAAATTGGGCCTTATTTCATTTTTTTTGGGCTTTATTTCATTTTTTGATAAAAATTTCAAAATTTCTTAAAATGAAATAAGGCCCACGTTGGGCCTTATTTCATTTTTTTATGAAATAACGCCCAATTTGGCAAAATGAAATAAGGCCCGCATTGGGCCTTATTTCATTTGGGCGTTATTTCCCGGAGCCTCTACCGAATATCATAAGATTATTGTGTGTGTTTATAAATATGGTATCTGAGAGCGCGCGTGTGCGTCTGTTTGTCTGTATGTCTTCTTCAACAACGCGTCTTCTTCTTAACACATTACGATTTTATGAAGGTTATTAAACGCTTTCCAGACGAAGACTATTTTCTCTGGTCGTCAACGAAAAAAATAGATACCATCTACGCTCCCGCCGAAATCACGCCGTAGAAATAAAAATGTTCACACACACACACAATTCGTTGTTGTTGTTTGTTTGTTTGTTTGTTTTTATTTACTTTTTGTTATTGCTTTATCATTATCATTTTTGCAGAAGTTTGTCTGAGGTCAGGATTAAATTCGCAATCGTTTTAATGGTTTTCAATGTCATTACCGTTGTTTTTGCTGTTGTTATTGATGTTGTTGTTGTTGTTGTTGTTGTTGTTGTAATTGTTATTGTTTTGTTGGCTTGATTGTGTGAAAATTATCGTTGCGAACGGAAATGATGTACAAACTGTTGCTTCAAATGTCTTAATGGCTCAATTTTCGTGCAAATAAATTCATTTTAAATGGTTATGGTTTATGTGTGAACTTTTTTTCCCCATTATCCAGGTCTTTTAAAGTCTATTCGTTCGAAAGAGGTTTGTCCCCGTATTTAATTTGTCAAGAGATGACGGAACTTCGTCCCAAAACCCTTCGTCATCATCATCATCATCCAATCCTGTCAAAAAACTTAACGAATACTATGAAAAAGTACGTTAAAGATTTTCTGCAGACTTTTTAAACGTTATTTTGTCAGGTTAAATATCATCAGTAGTCAGTCATTTGGTCATACTTTGACTTTGGCCTCAAGCGTAGCCGTTTTTAAAACCATCAAGAAAATTACTTCCAAAAAAAGGTAGATAAAATTTTGTGAGAAAATTGAAAATTACGAAACAGTCTTCGTCGAAAAACCGCTTACAACACACACAAGCCACAGGTTTTTTAAGATTTCACCGAGAATTGGTAAAAACTAATTGGTTTAAACGAAATGTTTTTAAAGTTAAAATTTGAAAACGCTATTTTATATGTAAATTCGAAAGCACTTACCATCGCACGATAGCGTTACATCCGCCAAAAGATCGGATTTGAAGAGATTTGAGAACGTACTGGCTAAATTCGAGGAGTAACTATTCCATTTCAGGCAAAATTGTTGCTGTGGATCCATGATGATGATAGAATTTTGCTGTCGTCAAAATAATGCCAAAAAAATTTGTGAAAAGAATCTTTAGTGTGGTTTTTGGGAAATTTGGTGATTTGCGTTTTTGTCTTTCAGCCAAAATTTTCTAAAGGAACATCAAAAAAGTCCATGAAAACTAAGTGTTGTTGTTGTTGTTGTCGTGCATTAAATAAAACAGATTTCTTCTGATTCTTTTTGTACTAAAGTAATATTCTTTCTTCTATTATCTTTTGTATTATTTTTGGCTGATTCTTCTCCACTCTTCCGCTTCTTCTTTGCCGTGTATATTTTTCCAAAAACGTTTTCCAATTTTTTTTAGTTTATGTTTGCTCTTTTTGCGTTTTCTCTTTCAACTTGGTCTCTCTTCTTCTTCTGTGTCTTTGTTTCCGTCTTCTTCACCCTTTCACGATTCCAAAATCTTCTTGTTGTTCCAAATGGTTTTTTTTGGGCCGAAATTGAATTTCTGATAATAATTTTGCGGCATCAAAACGATGCGTTTTTTGTCTTTTTCCAGCAGTTGCTGCTTCTGCTGTCGTCGTCGCCGATGCTGATGCTGATGCTGACGCTGCTCCTGCTGCCTCTGCTGCTTCTGCCAAATTCTTTGCCAAACGAAATTTTTGTGCAATTTTTTGAAGTTTTTGGTATAACCGTCGTCGTTGCTGCTGCCGTTGCGTTGCGTTTGTTGCATTTAAATGAATTTTCCTACGCTTGCAACCGAATGACCGTATTATCGCCGCCGTCACCGTCGCCGTCGCCGTTGTCACAAACAGCGGCGTTTTCCAGCTTCGAGCAAAACTCCGGGAACGTTACTGCCGCTTTCTTTGCGCCCCAAGAAAAGTTTCTCAGCCAAAACCGTTTGTTATTTCTGCTTATTTTATTGTTCCGAAAAGTTTTTCTCTCTTCTGCTATTTTCAAATGCGCTGCGTTTTTGTTTTTTCAAAATTTCAGGCCTGGCTTGCTCTGTTTTTGCTGGAATTTTTCTCTAGTAGTTGTTGGCTTGCTTTGCTTCTGCTCACGCCAAATTCTGCAACGAGAATGAGAACTTAAGAAACTATCGAATTGTATTGCAATCAGAAAATCGAGACAGTTTTTGAAGATGGTTTTTTTTTCGGAAGTTTATTGAGGCGGTGCCTACTTTTTCTGAAATGTGAAAAGAAAAAAAGAACTCTTACAATAACAACGACACTTCGACGAAAGTGCATTTTTTCCTAGAAACGCCCGCCATGACAGAATGTCATCGAATTTCAAGGGCAGCGCAATCCGCACGCAGTCCAGTCATTTTCAAATGCGTCTGCGCGCAAGCCTGGCTCTGTTCCTTCTTCCTGCCCCCCGCCACGCTCTTTAAGCATTTGTAATTCGAGCTAATTTCGCGACTGCAAGCGCGAAAAGGAGATGGCGCAACCACGTTTGGACACCGTTGCCGCAGGTCAACAGACAGACAAACTGTTCAAAAAACCACAAAAGAACCAAAAGTCATTTCATTAGAAACTAATCGAGGGCATTTATTCCGGCCACTGCCGGACGGATGATGGCTCGAAGCATGCACGGAGAAACGGGCGCAACCAAAAAAACGTTGCCAAAGCCTGACCAACCTGACACACTAACTGACTGAACTAACTAAACTGAACTGAATGAATGACTTCAAGTCACGAGGTATTCGATTCAATTCCGAGAATTTGTTTCCTTAAAGTTATACTCTTTTGATGCCGCAGCTGCTTTGCTCCCCCGTAGGAGGAAAGAACTACACACACACACACACACGCGCTACATACTCCTACAAAAAACAACAATGCTTAACAAAAAACGGGATATCAAACGAAGTTGTTGCATTCGATGCTTGAAATTCGCTCTCAGTTTTATTATGTTTATTTATATTTATCTCTCGTTCATGTCTCGGAATTTGCGACGAGAACGTTAATTTTCTCGTCTCTTGCGCATCACTAACAATAATTAATTAACCCTCCCTCTAAACGTCCGTAAACCTCCGTTATTGATTTACTCCTGGACACAATATAAGAAATATTGAAGGTTCATATTGTAATATTTTTCCAATTATATTGAATAGACCGTACAATATAAGCTTATATAATTTTTAATTCAATAAAGAAATTTTTTCGAAATTGCGTTTAATTCATTTTAATGTATTCATGGTTTGAGCTAAAATATTAAATTGTGCAATACTATTACACCCATGATTGGAATTCACATTTAATATTGTACAATGTTCTGTTGTTCTTGAATAAGAATAAAATGTTCCTTTTAACATTTCGCTTAAAAGTGCAAGAATACTTCGATTAAAATCAACGAATAATTTATGTTAATCGCATTATATTAATCTAATAATTTATGTTAAAAACTTGCAGGTAGTAAAATGTTATCGTATATTGCACAATATTCTTAAAATATTCAATATTCAAGAAAGATGTATCAAAGTTCGCAATGATTTATTTTATAAAACTAATTTTAAATGTAATATTTTACAATATTTTTAAGATGAATGTATCGGATTTCAGAGACTTCTGAAATGCTGCCCTTTTAATATAAGGTCCTGTTTAAGATTTAAGAAGACAAAATTTGTAAGAATCGTGTTGATTAATCTTTCAACATCCATTGCATCGATGTTGGCCGCTCCATCTAATGTTACAGTTCCTGTTAACTTCCGAAGAGAGAGAGAGAATACATGAGCTCTCTGTTAAGTTTACAGGTGAGATACTGAAACATGATGCATGCAATACAGTGGAACGAAATGAAACGTTGAAAACAAAACGACAAATACAAAATACACTAAGAATAAAAGTATGTACATGTGTATATGTATGTGCGAAATAAAAAAAAATAAATACAGGATGAAAAAAGATGAAAGAGAAAAGAGACATATCCACATTGCAAAAGTATATCAAGAATGCGTTTCTTAGAATTATTTCAATGTTAGAAAAATAAAAACCAATAAAAAGCAAAATAAGAAGACGACGAAGCAGAAAAGATGTGTCCAACTTCTTTGAGGGAACCGCGATGAAGGAAGTATGTCTTGTATGTACATACAGGCATATGTATGTCCATACATACGTACATACATATATTCTTAAGCTGGGAATGACGCAGTTTTTCTGGGGCAACACTCAAAGTTGCTTTACAAGCACACACACACACACACACACACACAAGCACTACCAGCGATTCTATGCATTCATCAGCCCTGAGGGGGAAGGGGAAATTTGTATATTTATGTGTGTGTGTGCACACAGCACCGAAATGAACGGTTCTGCAAAATATCGGTAAAAACAGCGGTTAGTGAATTCCATAGAATATTCCGGCGCATTTCATTTCAAGGTTAGTGATTATTTTTTCTTTTCTTTCATCTTCTTTGAATAGAATTCATTCGTGCTCAATCATTATTGAAATGCAGGCAAGCGAGGCGGTTCACAAAGCGATGAGCATTCAAGATTAATTTAAAATTTAAATTATAAATAAACTTGTTTGAATTTTTGTCAGAACGAAGAATGAAGACAGCAGCAACAACAATAACAACAACAACAACAGCAATAACGATAACCAGATATGCAGTTCATATTTCATTAAATAAAACTTGCATTTTCTCAAAAATGGTATTGTACAGAAAAGTACAATACACTTTTAAGATTTCGTGTTTTGTAAAAATACACAAAGTTTAGATAAATTGTTTTATGTAGAAGAATTTTTTCTTTCCGTTTCTGGGAACGGTGCTTTTTCCTACTTGAACCTTTTACGTAATTAATTTCTCAATAGTAAGTACCGTAGTAGAATATAATTTGTCAAAAGTTCCTTTGACAAGTTCCTTTAAAAGTTTCCTTTAGTACGAGTATGATGCGTTTTTTATAATAGATACTAATTTTACATTAAACAATCACAATTTGTTTAACTATACATATTTAATTTGCTCGACGTAAGTCTCAATAATATAAAAAATAAAATCCAATTAATTCGATGAACCAACGAAGACAAATTTCAAATCTCAAATTGACGGATTTTTTCCACCGTCGTCGTTGCAGTATGCCAGTGTGGCCAGTTTGGTTTTTTAGTTTATTGCTGATGACAAAATAAAATTTGTTAATTGTCACACCGCCAGTCCCCAGCACACGCTCTTCTCGCTTTCGCACGTTTCGGATTTCAATTTTTGCCCAACAGCAGTCGCTGCTTGACATTTCATCTACTAAATTTTTTGTTTATTTATATTTTTATAGTTTTTTGGGAGCGATTATTTATAAATACAATTTTTTCCGAATCAGCTGCTGTTATTGCTTAATTAAAGTTTTATTTTATGGTTGTTGCTGTTGTTGTTTTTTAGCGGTGGTAAGGATAAGGGAGGGGTTTAATTTTTTAGTGCATTTTTAATTGTATAAACAAAAATTTATTTTGAAAATTTATTGACAGTTTTTTATTTCGCGGTTTATGCGCTTTTATGCTTAGTGTTGATGTTTTGAAAAAAGAAAGATCTACTTTCTTGTTTCTTATGTTTATAAACATTGCGACATCATCTCTCAACGACATTTTTATGGAATACTTTACCTTTTATATTTATTCAATTTTTCCCAGAAAGCGAGTAAGATTGCAACATGTATTTTCTGTGAAATACTTTTGTTTAAAACACAAATGGTCATCGTTTCACAGTTCGAGAGAACAAGAGACGAGAAACGCCTACACATTGATTGGTTTGGGTAATTATATTGATGGTATATCAATCTACTGCATGACCCATTTTTACATTTGTCCTGTTCATCCTGTTTGTCCACTCATTTTCATTCTTTCATCTTCATTAACTTGATAAAAGAATGGTTGTTTGTTGCTCTTGATGATTATTTCAAATGATCGTGATACACGTACGCGTGCGTTAAACAAATACGCATTTACAATAAATGCGCAGGCACAACTACGGAAAATATGTATTCTATTGTGCAATATTTTCTAAAGAATTGCGCATGTGTAACTAGAGACACCATCAATGATGACGCACAATGCTTTCCTCTAAAGATCAAAGCGCCATTACAAAAAATTCAAGTTTTGAGAAGTGAGAATAAAAAATATGTAAGTTGACCGAAGTTTAAAATAATTTTCAGAAAGGAAAAAATAATCTAGCCTCATCCTCTCTTCGCTTACTGTTTTTATCCAATCTCTTCCACTGTCATTTAATTATACAATAGCAAGCAAGATCTTGAGCAAAAAAAAAAACGTAGGTACACGGTTAAAAATTGAAGGTTAATTTTTTTATTATTATGTACATACCTACTACATGTATGTAGTTACTATATACATACATAAATCATGAAATTTCTAGATTGGAAATTTATCCCCAAATTTTGTACTGTGTACTCTCTGCCCTTTAAATCTAAGAAGAGAAAGGGAGGATTTTCTTACTCTCAAACGACGAAAGTCTTTTCCAAAGAGAAAGAGAAAAAGCTTTGCGGTTTGGTTTATTGGACAGCAGAACATTAGATAACAGAAACAACAACAACGAAGCATCGTCGCTCTATGAAAGTAATGTTTTACTTTGAAAAGCATTGAAGGATCCTAGAAACAGCAACAGCATAAAAGCAATAACAATACGAGTACAATGATAATAGCAATAAGAAGACAATGAGAGTAACAATAAACACAACAACAACAACAACAACAACAACAACAACAACAGAGAAAACAACTGAAACTCAAACAACCCAACTGCACAAAAGTAACCTGAATTTCATTCAAAATTTCATTCGTGTTCTCGTGTTCTATATTTTTTCTTCCTTCAGGAGCTCTGGTTTTAATAAAAGTATTTTTGCTTGTTGTTGTTGTTGTTGTTTTATTTTTTTTTTCATAAAGCTTTGTTCTCTTTCCTTTATTTTTTAGTGAATAGCGGAATTTTTTTTTTTGTTTTTTTTTTTTGGGTTTGAAGATAATAACAAAACAAGAAACAGGAAGAAGAAGAAGAAGAAAAAGAATTAGCGGCTGAAACAAATATTGATGAATTTCTATGAATCGAAAATTCACTCTTTATGAATTGAATTTCCATAATTTTTTTAAACGAAATGAAATTTTTTAATCGATTATAATTTTTCAAAGTTAAAAATTCTTTGTTAAAATTTTATTAATTTCTATAGATTTTCTTAATTTCAACAATTTTACTGTCTACAGGACAAGTTCTTACATACATTAGAAGAAAAAGAAGAAGAAGAAGAACAATAATAAGAGATAAAAGAAAAACTTTTCGAAGTTTGATACTTTTAGAACTTCCTTCTTCCTTTTGTATCGATCGACACATTTACTGAAATATTAACAAAATGCGCGCATTTTATGATTACAACAACAATGGGTTAGATAGACAAATTCGATACTAGTTATTCCTTAACAACCGCTATAGCAACCACAACTTTCGCTTTCGTTGTCGTTTCGTTACTTTCACTTTTGACCTTTTTCTCAATGCCAAGAAAGTCGGTTTTTTTTTGTTGTTCTATACATCAACATCCTTATCCACATCCTTTTCGGGCGGTCTCAAGATTTATTTTCTGTTTTCGCGTTGCATTCTTTGTACGAAGAGAAATCGGTAACCAGGAATCAGAAGTAGGTAAGTATCGTAACATTAGGAATTCTTGCAGTAAAAGTAAAGAAAAACAAGAAAAAATATTGCAGACAACAGTAAGACGGAGGGCACAATAACAATAACAACAAAAACAACAACAACCAGAATAATACGGATGAAGAAAGGGATTCTGGAGATAGCTCTGCATCTTTTCTCATAACGTCTGAGTTTTTTCCCCGCAAAAACTCTATGTTTATATGTATCTATGTGTATTACACCCAGACAAAGCCACACACACACACCCGCACACTAACAAACAAGCAAACACGTGGGCGCCCAAACACCCAAACGCCCCCAGCCCACCAGCGAAATTGCTCCATATTCGAAGAAATCTTAAAAGTGTGAGTTTTTTGTTGAATAAGAAGTACTCTTCTTCAAAAACACTCACGGTCATAGTCTCCACACACCCCACACGACACCCGCCCAACTTCGTCCCTTAAACCTCAACAACCTCCACCCCCAAAATATCATCTTCCTCAAGAACCGCCCGAACGAATTCATCCTTCCGTCTGTCAATTTGACACTTGTTTGATTTCCTCTGGTGTACGCTTTCCTTTGAAATTCATGAATTCTTTACCTGAGGTTATTGAAAATGAAGAAGATCTGGCTGGAAATTGGAAAACGAGACGGAAAATGGGAGAACGAGGAGAAAGGATAAAGACAAAAAGAAAGCAAGGAGAGCATCAGATTTCTTTCAGTTGAGAAATTTTAGAAAAAAAGAGGAAAAAGTGAAAAAAAAATAATGAAAATATCGTACATAATAAAAAAAATGGAAGAAAAAGGTGGCATATTCATCTTTTTCTTCAATTTTTTTTAAATTTTTTATATATGTGTGTACTTTTAAGAATACAAATACAATTTCGTTGATATTAAAGAGAATTAATTTTTGAAAAAAAAACTTTGCGTCGTTCATTCATTGCTTTATTCATTATTCATTACATATTTGTTCATTTGCTTCAATTAATTTGGATGATTCCTCTACTCCTCTTGCTCCTCCTTGCGTCCTTCTTGTTTTGTTAACCGTCGTCGTCATCGTCCTCGTCGCCTGCCAGTCATTCATTCACTCTTCAAAGCATTAGACGGCTTCATTGAAAGTGCGCTTATTTGAGCTACTTTGATGTTATGTCGCCGCGGCCTGTCGTGACCATCGTCGTCGTCGTCGTTGTCACAAATGCGTAAAAATTATCAAAAGAAAATGTATGTAATGTATGTAATGTTTGTGAGCACTGCCAGCAGAGCAGAGCAACACCAACACCATCACCATTATCATCTTTTTCTTCTTCAGCAACATCGCCATCATCATGCAACAATGCACGCGCTCAGAAGGCCGGCGCGGCGCTCACATAATATTTCATAATTTCAAAATTTTTGTGCTCGTACAAAGAATTACAATCAAGGAAAAAACAAATACAAAACAACTGATTCTGACAGACCGCAAAAAGGAACAGGAAAAAAGTTGATGACGAAATTGATGAAAAATTGTAAATTGAATTCAATAAAACCAAAAAGCGCGATGATGAATATGGTTTATTTCTTAAAGTATGTATGGAAAATGATGATGGTTGCACTAAGAGTCCATAATAGTGAAGTTTATTGGTAACCGTAATAGCAACAAGTAAGAAAAAAAAGAAGAAAACAAGAACATTGTTACCATCTTAAAATATTTGCATCACATAATCCAAAAAAAGAACCATCGAATTTTGCGGCCGTTTGTCTACCGGAAACTCATGTCTTCCTTTATGTCAAACATAAACGAATCGTGCATGATATTTCAGCATCTGTATTCTGTAGTCCAGAACGCAACGAGTAACAAAAAGAACAACGATTAACGCTTGAGAAAGCGTCAAGGGACAGCGGGAGAGGAATTGTCTAGCGCCATTGCATAAATTTATTATACTCATAAAAGATTCTCAGCGGGAAAAAAAAAATCTAAAGAAATATTGCACAATTTTTCACAGAGAAAAATTGCATTACAAAAACAAGTTTATCGCCTTTTCCGCTCTCTCTCTTTTTACATTGTTACTGTAAAAAGAAATTAATTAAAAATGCTGCTTCACTTTCGTTTGATTGCTTGATCATGAATACAAAAATAAAATCAGCAGGAAAGAATAAATCACAACAACAATAACAACAGGTGAATTGAATGTGATTTTCTAAAAAAAATTTTAGTGATTTTCTAAAAAAAGTCTATATAATCTCGTCGTTTCGTGGGAAAAAAATCCAATTTCGTCGTACGATTTAGTCACATCGAGACTGAAAATTTCACTTTCAGTAATTCAAACCAGCGAGATTTTCCGAGATATGGGCGAGCGATATCGTTCTCGAATTTTGTATTGGCTAAAAAGCTTCGTCTCATCTCATTTGTCGAGATCTCGTTTCGATTCAAAACATTTTGTAAACGTATATTGCGAACTATATTCAACAATGGCGTATTTACGATGGTTGTGCGAAGGATACAGGATGATTTTGAAGAGATGGAAGGACACAAATGAAAAAAGAAAAAATGGCGAATTTTTCAGAAAATTCTTCTTGTTCTTTCTTTTTTAAAAAAAAATTATTTGAAATTCATACACTTTTTATAGCTCAAAAAAACCGACAAAAAAGTCTATTTGTCAAAGAAAAATATTAATAATTCAAGTGTTAAAAGGTATTTTTAACTAATGCTTGTCTCTTAATTAGATTTGATTTAAACAAACAAACAAACAAGAGAAATGCTGTAAATGATGCGGGGGGAGAGATTGGGATAGGGAGGTGCAACCAACAACCGAAAACCACTTCCTCTTCCTTTTGCTCAAATTTCGTCAGAGATAACTTTCTAAAATTCAACATAACTGTAACAATTTTAAGCAAAGTAAGCAAAAACAAAAAAGCTACCCCTCCCCCTCCCCCTCCCCCTCCGCCGCCCACACCTCCTATATTCTCTCAAATATTTTCCCTAAAAAATTAAAAAAATACGGGAAATACCTGTGCTCAGTTCAGTCATGGACAAAAATGTTCCAAAAAGACTCAAACAAACAAAAAATTGATGGGCAGTAAATATTCATCACGCCCAACTACGCGTAAATCCTGTGACAACATATCCATTTTTATCAACCACTCCCAGACACAAACATCCACACTCTACGTACATGCGATCCTTCTTCCCTTGGATTCGAGACCGAATCTCATCCTAACGATTTTCTCTCTTCATTGCTTCCTTGCTTTGCGTTTGTTTCTCTTCTGCCTTTGCTTCACTTTTGTCACCTTCTTTCTCCTATTCCTTCCTACTTCCTCCCTTTCAAACGTTCGCTCTGGTTCGAGCCTCAAAATGCCGCCTGTAGAGTGTTTGAGTGTTAAACTTCAGTCTCAATTTCAGTATTTTCAGTTATCAGTACGCGCTGTATAGCATATAGCAGCAACGAGAACAACAACAACAACAACAACTACAACAACAACAACAATAACAACGACGAGGCGTCTGTTAGACCAAAGCAACTGTCAAACAATTTTGCGATTTGTGAGTTTAGCTCAGTAAAAATTACAATTTTCTAAAACATTCCCTTCCCTTTAACAACTCTTTCCACCCCACCCCTTCCCCCCACCCCCTTTTCGTGACTCCTGACATAAACAATCGAAAAAATCGAAAAAAATCTAAAAATTCATTGAGAAAAGTTTGTCCCTTCTCTCTTGCAATTCCACCGCTCTCTACCGCTCTCCAGTAGCTCCACTTTCTCTCCCGCCCCTTGAAGCAGTAACGACTATTACGAGCCAGAGCTAAAAAGCTTTGACAAAAGAAATTGAAAAGTGAAATGAATTTCGTAAAAATATTGTATTTAAAATTGTTCTCGCAGCTACTGGCGGCTGCGGGCACAGCTGGCGCTGGCTGGTGGCTGATGGTCAATGTTAACGACGTTCAATAGTGACTGACCAGTCGTTATAAACAATAAGAAAGCAGCGCCGACCGACCATGAGTCGGTGAATGTACCTGCAGCAATATACTCGTAGTGAGACAAGCATGTACATATTTTATCATCGACAATGTAGCAGCACAACATACACAACAATTTCCTACAGGGATGCCGGCATGTAGCTTAGTGTGTGTTCTTTAGGCATGCCCTGACGCGTTCTCCATCATTGATCGGGCTTGATTCCTGATGCCTGATGCGTCCGGCTCTGATGCCGATAACAAATCTCAATCAAATGTCAAAAAGGTAGCAGACGACATGTTGTAATGTTTCCAATTCTTGGGCCACCAGGCGGCAGGCAGGCTGGTTTTGGACGGACTGGTTACTATTTTGGAAAATTTTTTTTATGCTTTTTGGTATGATTTTGTTCTTGGTTCGTCGTTGGTGGAAGTAGACAGGTTCGGACCTGACTGGAGCTTGTTCTTGCAGGCTGGACCTTCATTGTCCTTGTTGTGAAATTGTTTTGTAATGAAAAAAAAACAAAAAAAAAACAAAAACAAAACAAGCAAAAACATTAAGTAATCAATCGCTAGCAGGTTTTTGTCGTCGTCGTCGGCCGCATTGTCATTGATGGCGCTGGCGAAGGCGCAGGTGAAAGCGACAGTGGTGGCAGTGACGGTAGCAGCAGTGGCGATGGCCACAATGACATTGATGTTGAAAGGCCGCGTGTGGCGACTCTTGTTGCGGATGACAGCTAAAATGGCGCCGCTGATGAGCATTTAAAAGTTCAAACTGTCAAACTTGTCATGCGTGCATACAATTCAAGACTTTATAAAAATTGTTTTTTTAAAATTCGGTTAAGTCTACAATTTCAAAATTTTAAAATAATAAAAAAAAAACCGTTCCGCCATCAAAAGTAATGCAGAGAATTTTTACATATAAATTAGGATAAAATTTAAATTTATATTTTTTAAAAGAGTCAGATAAAGAATTTCGTTAATATCGATGAAAAGAATGGGAATAATTTTCTAAAATTCGAATAAAACTTAAAATACAAAAATGTCCACAATTTTAGAATTAATTTAAAAAATTTTCGATAAAACGAAGAATAAGGAGGATAATTTTTTTTTAAATTGCACTAAAACTGAAAATTCAATATTTCATACATAAAACTAGTGCGGATAATTGTTTCAAATTCGGATAAAATCGAAAATTTCAAATTTTTTTAAAAATCGGGTGAAGAATATCGCTCTTTTCATTGAAAACAATTTATGGATAATTCTTTCAAATTCGTAAAAACATTCAAAAAAAATGTTCTAAACTTGTAATATTTTTCAAAATTCTCTCTATAAATCTTAATATTCTTTAAATTCGAATAATTTTTCCGGAAATTCCAATCAAAAAAAAATATCAATATTTTTCAAAAGTCAGATTTCTGGAATTTCTTTAAACGTCAGATAAAAATGTGTGGATAATTTTTTTTTTTTGCTCGAAACTCGGATAAGCTAATTTGCGGATAATTTTTCGTTAGCGGATAAAATCGGTTTAAGAATTATAAAATATAGAATAAGAATAATTTCGAAAAACGGATTTAAGAGTTTGTCAGTAGGTAATTATTCAATATACAGACTTCGATTAACGCGAAACCTTCTGCACGTCCTCACTCTCTCTCTCTCTCTCTTTTTCTCTCTCTCTCTTTGCATTCATTGAGGTGAACACAAAACGCCAACGACATTTGAGCCAATCAGCGGCGAAAAAAAGCAACTAAATGAAACTTCATTAACTTAAAGCTGATTTGATCAACTCACGACAGGATTAACAAAACAGGAAAAATTTGTTTTTCTGTAGCTGCCGAACGCTGTTTTTTGTTTCAATGAACGACAAAACTGTTCAGCAATGGATGAAGGAACACACACACGCACACACTCACACGCACGCACAAACACACATGAGTTTTCCATCATGCAGAAGGCATGCATGCATGCATGACAAGGATAAGCATTTTCGTTGGCAGTTGTTGGCAAACGCGTTGGCTGCTGCTGCTGCTGTTGTTTGTTTTGTTTGCTGTTGTTGTTGTTGTTGTTGTTGTTGTTTTATTTTTGGATTGTACCAACATTTCGTTTTCAAAACTTGATTAAGATTGAAATGTAAAACTGAAAACGTTTTACACAATTACTGAAGCACATCAACACATGCCACATCGCATGCCTTCCTTTCCCTCTCCCGCCACGCCCCTACCCCCGTGGGTGGATGCAGACGACGGTTGCTGAAGGAAGAACTCGAAGGATGATGGAGTGTTGTGGATTCGTGCCATTGAATCGAACTGAAGGCAATACTAAAGCCGATCAGACGCCGATTTTGATGTCGTTGCTGTTGCTGTTGCCATTACCGTTGCCGTGCCGTTGCCGCGGCCGAGACCATGTCATTCCGTTGACTGCTCAATCGAACACCAAAAACCACTCACAACCCAAACAGGCTCTCCACGGACAGGAACCTCGAAAAGAAGACAGCTTCGCATATATTGCGGTAGGAGTATATTTTTTTTTTTTTTTGTTTTAATCCCAATTTTTTTGCAATCGAGACACTTTTGTTTCTGTATTTTTTCGTTATTTCGTTGAAATTCTCTAGCTCGTAACTTTCAAATTCCGTTAAAATAAATTTTTTAAAACACTTGTACCAACAAACGGGGCCCATGCCCAACCCACAACTTCTCCAAAAAGTCAAATTTCCAAGTAGTACGCATTTGATTGGTTTTTAGAAGGTTTGTTTGTTTGTTGTGGTGAAACGAATACGGCGGATACCGTATTTGGGTGAGAGAGGGTGAAGAAGGAGGGAGGGAGGGTGGTTGGTAGGGAGTGTGTTTGGGGTAGAAGGTTAACCCAACTCTACTCTGTACAATGAATAAATGTATACATTCATTGTCAATCTGTCATTAATCCATGCCTTCAGTCGTAAAAATGGAGACGACGATGTATGTGAGCGAATATAGGTGTATGTGTATGGGTGTGTGTGTGCGTGTGTTCGGCAAAGTGGCAACGAAAAAAACAGCTAATTTAGCAAAAGATAAACAAAAATATGGTTTTAAATACTTTCTATTGTCGTAACGACCCAAACGACCCAAAAAAAAAAGATTTTGTAATTTTAAAATAATTTTATTTTGTTAAATTATACCACTATTATTCAAAGTATGGCAGTATTTATTTGCGCAGCTGCTCGGTTATGAGACAATAGAGCAACGAGCCAATATCTATTTAACACGTATAGACGTACAGATGTGCGTATATAAATATAACTACATAGTTAGTTGAAGTTAAAAAAAAGTCAATCAGGTATGATAACTCTGTTAGAACAAAAATATCTACAAGATCTGAAAGGTCTATACAAAACGTACCTTCAGTAATTATAGTAAGTTTGTTACTAAAAGATTAACACGCAAGAAAACACAGTAAGTACAATGAGATATCCTTTCTAGCGCTTAATTTTGGTAAATCTATATTTATGTATGTTCGACGTTTCCATGCAGGAAATAATTATTCGGAATTATATGTACAAATGATATGTACCATCAGAGTCGCTTAAACTTCATTTCAAGTGACAGCAGTGCGCTTTAAAACGCAGCAATTGTGCAGTTATATTGAAGAAATTTCGTTTTCTGTATTTTGGGGCTAGTTTCAAGAAGTTTCTCAGCACAAAGAAATCTGTTTTCAACTTTTTTTGTCATTTTTTCTTAACTTCTGGCGCGTAAAAAGAGTAATAATCTCCAATAATCTCGTTAGCTTCAGTTTCAGTTGCAGAAACGGCTCACCGAAACGGCTCATGTTCAGAATGCGTTTCTGGGCCTTCATCATTCTAATCGCCAACACTGTTCAAATCTTTAATTGCGCAAATTGCCCGAAAAAGTTGGACCCTATTGTCAGAGGCAGTAGCGCGGGCATCCACCAATTCCCATACGTGGTCAGAATGGATTTGGAGGTGGAGGGAGAGGAGTATCTGTGCGGGGCGTCGCTCATCGACGGCGGCTGGCTTCTGACAGCAGCTCATTGTGTTGAGGAGTGAGTACTGTGTTGGAGGTCTTGAGGTTTTTGGTGCTGACATTTGCTCATTTTCTCCCCACAGTGCCAACTCGGTGACGGTGCATTTGGGCTCTACCTCGGAAAACAGATCGGAAATAACCTACGATGTGCAGCTGTCCGACGTGACCATACATCCCGACTATCAGACTGACGATGTGATCAGCGATATCGCTCTGATCAAGATTCCACACACCGACTTGAATGACAAAATCGCTATCGTGCCGCTTCCGAAAATGTGGGACGCTTCCGAGCCCAAATACGAGAATGCCTATGCCATCGCCTGTGGCTGGGGCTATACGGAAACATGTGGACCTCCGGCGACGGGATTGCTGTGTGGTCGTTTCAAGACCTTGAGTACAACGCATTGCCAATCTCTGAATGTTTCGGAGACGGAAATATGCACGGCCATGCGTTCGGACTTGGCGGCAACTTGTAATGGCGACTCAGGTGGGCCGCTGGTCTTGGAGGAAACTGGCGAACTCGTCGGAATAACAGCTTACGGTGACAGCGATTGCACTTACGGGAATTTGACAGTTTTTACGCGCGTTACCAGTTACCTGGATTGGATAAAATCCGTTTCTGGCATTTATTATTGATGTCATTTAATGTTGATGTCTTGTAAGATAGATATTGTTGAAATAAATAAATAAGTAAAAACCATGACGTTATTGTTATTGATCTTATACTATTGTGACTTCTTCTTTTGAGCCATAAGCACTAATTCGTTATTTCGTTACTGAAGCGTGTATAACTAATTCGCCACTCGCTCGTTACCACCGTTACCGTATCGTTACTCTTCAATATTAATTCATTACTCGTTTTTTCCACATTCGTTACATGTTAATGTTTGTGTGTAATTTATCCACAACTAATTCGGTATTCATCCATTGTTCATTAAATAATCGTCTTTTAGCAACATATTCTTCATTCCTTATAAATTGTGGCCTAAACATTACAGCGGCCTAATTGTTATTTAGCTAATAATTCGTTACTTACATTATTGTAATTCGTTAATTGTTCATTAGCTACCTGTTCTTCACTCTATCGCTACGCGTTCATTATTAATTCGTTACTCATTCATTAATCATTTGTTAAATATCCCTTCGTTCGTTCGTTCGTTCGTTCATTCATTACTTGTTCTTTAGCCTTCCGCTACTCGTTTATTATTATTCGTTTGTTATTATATTCGTTACATTACACTATCATTATGTTCGTTACTTATTTATTCATACATAATTTGTTAATCTCTCATTTGTTCGTTACTTGTGCTTTATGGTTATATTTGTTTATGGCCCATTTGTTAATCATCCATTAAAAAAGAAGAAAAAGAAGAAGAAGACAAAAATAAAAGGAGTAAGGCCTTTTCATTACACAAAACAGTTATTCATATCGCATCGCATGCCTTCTCTCCATGAACTTAGTAAGACCATTTGAAAGTTTTAAATTGCCTCTTCCTCTTCCTTTTTTCCTTAGACTTCTGCTTGCAATACACCCATGCCCCCTCTCGCTCTTTCTCGCGGACTTCGTTTCTGGCAAGACCATTACGTACCGCATCGTTCACTTGACGATGGACGATGGTCATAAGCACGCATTCTTAGTAAAAAACAACGAGAGAATTAAAAACAGGACACGAACACACACACACACGAAGTCGACATCGACCAGCAATCGTCTGGCTGCCGGCTTTGTACAATAAATACTTCGTTACTTTATTCATTTTTTGGTTGGTTGATTTTTGTGCTGGTGCCTCTGCCTTGGCCATGTCTGGTTCTAGCGCTCGCACCACGCACCGGTTCAAACGGTATCAATGTGGCATACGGATGCGATATTGATAGCGACAGCAAAATTGAAAATTCATTTGGTTTAACAAAATATAGCGATAGCAACAACAACAACAACAACAACAACAACAATCATAACAATACAAATAACTACAGAAACGATGGGAAAAATGAAAACGGACCGAAAACAACGACAACAACAACGCCAACAATGTCAATAGCAACACTTGGCCGCAGCAGCTTACGCTACCAAAAAAACAGCAGAGAAACGGAAACGGTTCACAATTTTTTTTGTTTGAAAAGAACCGTTACAGGCTTAGGGATATGCGTTTTGAATGTATGTACGTATGTATAAGTGTGAATGGGAGTGAGTGTGGGTAGGTATAGATGTTAGTAGAGAACACTCCGATTTTTTAAAATACATAAATTCTCCATCGTTAAAATATTGAAAAAAGGACAGTCTCTGCAAGCATAATTAAACGACAAACACACACACACACACACATGTATTTTTCTTTATTTGTATTTGTATTTTAATATACTTTAAAATAATTATACACACAGAGTCATAAAAGTTCTAACATTCTCTGAAAAATGCATTTGTTGTGAATCATGGCGCAATCGTGTTTGATTTAAACAATCTGATTGGCCTTAAAATTGCTTTATTTTGTTGCTGTTGTTGTTGTTGTTGTTGTGGCTGACTTCGTGGCTGTCTGTTGTTAGTGAGTGTTCTATGTAATGGTTGTTTATATTATTTTGATCGCTTTTAAAAAGGCCTTAAATTAAATCCAGCTCATGTGCGTACCATCTTTTATGTCGGTATGTGAATAACTTTTAAAAAAAATTATAACCGATTTCCATATATGAGGTATTTTTATTTAACTTGATCGTTTACAATTTATTTGGACTGTTTTTTTAATACAGCATCAATCAAGTGGACGCCTCTATTGGCCAAAGCAAAATGTGTCCTTTCCATCATTTTTTCGAGCGTCACTATTTCGGCACGTTTTGTCGGTATAAAGCGACACATGTAAATTGTACTGAATTAACGTTTCAAAAAAACTTTTACTCAATTCAATGGGTTTATAAATGTTAAAGTTATTCAATGCTTGCATACCGACATAATGATGGCGCACCCTCTATACTTTTCTGTACCTGCCACGCCTTCTTTAATATGTTGGACACGGAAGAAGCGAATGGATAGTAAGCCTTACACTTCAGGTTCGTGTGTCTTGCGTGAATCCATGATCTTACGAGGGTTAACAGACTCACTGCACGTTATAGAGAGTGATTCGTCCTCTCTTTGCCACAACTCTTTCTTTCACTTACTAAAGGAAACGTTCCTGCGCTCTTTCATTTATGAGTGCGTGTGGGTGTGGGTCTGCGGGTGTTGGTCGCCTGAAGGTAAGTGAGTGCGTGAAGCCTTGTACTGCTCGCACTCGTCGTGCGAGAGAGATTGTAGATGTGCGTGGCTCTGTGTGTGTGTGTGAGCACTTGAGTGCGTTGTTGATTCATTGTTTTGTATGCGCAGCAATTCATTTCCGCTTCCATTGCGAGTGCATTTAAAATTTTCTATAAATTATTGTGACCATTAAATATTCTTTTTTGCTTCTGAATTTTGTTGTGCGTGCTTTTTTCGAGGTAGCAGCAACACCGATACCGCAGTTAGTATGGAAAGAACAGAAACGCAAAAGAAAATGGTGTAAAAAATTGGACCCTTTTGTTGAGAAACCGTTTGAGTTTTTATTTGGCCCGTTTCTTTTTTTGGGGACTTTTTTATTAATTTTCATCATGTACTCGTAAGTTTATGAAATATAAATAAAAATTTCCTTTCTATTAATTCGCTGTGTTTGCTTTTTGTTTGTTTGTTTTGTAAACATTTACATAATCTTTAAGTTTTTTTCATTGCCGTCGACTAATTGTTTTTCGTTTTTTGAATTCTACATGCTGGAACTAAATTTTTCTCCTTTTCTTCTAATTCTGGTTTTAATTTTTTCTTATTTTTTTCTTATATTTTTTAAAACAAAATTTTGCCGCATTAAAGAAATTCGTATTAACTCAATTCGGTTCTATGATGTCGATTTTATTGATGTTAGTGTGGTAGTAGTCAATCAGTGTCATTGGTTGAGCTTCCACGTTGCACATTTGCATTCGGCGACCACTCCCTCTCTCTCCCTCTCTTCGCTCAATACACCCATAATCTTATGAAAACACGTAATAGGGCTGCCAACGGCTTTAACGGCTGTTTCAAATCTAAATTTCCCTTAAATCTAAATATCCCCAAATTTCAATTGAAATTCCCAACTAGGTCAAAAGTACTCCGGTATTAAAAACTTATAAAAAAGATAAACCAACAAAAAAATAAAAATAAAATTTATTCATAAATTCGGAAATATGATATTACATCTTACTGGCAAAATGTGCGGCAAAGGTTGCCAATATCCCAATTCTGGGATTATAAATTTTCATTGTACGATAAAATAAGGTTGTTTTTTACAAAACTAATTTACTATATGCAAAAAAGTCTTAATAATAAAATATTTATAGCTCTTCAGTAACCATTAAATAGAAAAATCTACAGTTATGTCCGGTTTGTCGGGACAACTTTGACATGTTTGACACATGTGTACGTTGAAGTCATGCGTTCGATTTAAAAAAAATTTTGTAAAAACAAGACTCGAAAAAATTTAAATGAATATAACGAGCTGTTGTTGTTCGTGCTAATGTTGTAGTCATTGCTGCTGTGGTGAACTGTAATGCTGCTGATTGACGTACTTTTTTATCGATATTTTTGCCTATTTTGTTCCTCCTTCTCGTCAATTCTCCACCACCACTCACTCATTCTTCTTCCTTTTCTTCTTCTCCTTTCTATTCTTACTGATTGATTTTTACCTGACTCCCAGGTTCAGCAGTTAAGAGTTCGCCATGGATTGGAATGTGGTAAAAAATGTTTGTTACACAGTGACAGGATGGGACACATTGTGGGAGAGAAAGGAGAAGGGATGTTAGAAGACGAGGGGGGAAGAAGAAGGAGGAGGAGGAAAGAGAAGAAAAGCCTGTGCAGGAGCTATAATGAAGGTGAAGTGACGATTGTAAAGGTTGAAAGAGAAAAGTAAGGAGAGGAAGTAAGGATGGAAGGATGCGAAGTATGGAAGGAAGGAAATTTGACAGGCAGCACGTAAAACATTCATCGACCTGCTACCGTTTAGAAATAAGACTTCACACAATACTTGCCGGCACGCATGCACTGAAAATATTTGGTTTTATTTTGACCATGCGTTTTCTTTTTTACAACTTTTTTCTACCATTTTTTGTTGCTGATCGATTTTTTCAAATTCATATCAACGTTTATGATTTTATTAGAACAAGAATTGAGTAACAGACAGACGGATAGTACGGATTGAGGACTGACTGACGGACTGTCTGACTCTGAGTAATGGGATGATTGATGATGTTAGGTGGCCGGTTGTTTGAAAGAAACCTGACTGTGAGGGCGGCAACCCTTAGCATGTTGAGAGAGGAAGGAATAAAAAGAGAGTGGGAGTGCAAGGACTTGGAGTGCGAGAACTGGGAAGGTGAAAACGGTTTACGTTGATGGTTTAACCCTCGATTTTCGTATCGAGAGATGATGAATGGGTTTATTTGAAGTCTTCTGCTCTTACTCAGTCCGTTGCATTCGTTTTTATGGTATAATTTTTGGGGCTATTGTGCGTTACTCTTCATACTCAAACTGTCTATTTTCTACATACTTCCTAAACCTTTAACCCTTTCTCAACGACCTACCTAATATTTTTGTGGGGTTTTTGTGTGTCCTCTTCAGCGAATAGAATAGAATTTTTATGATATTCTTTTTCGTTGTTTGTATTTTTAATTAAGAATTTTTGAATGTTTGCCGAAGCCATTGAGGCGATGGAAGTTGTTTGTTTTTATTCGTGGGTATTACGAATATTTTAAACAATGGAATGGAATGGCAACAACAGTGTCAACAGGGGAGGAATGGCTTTGATATGTTTTGATGAAAGTGTTTGAGTGATTTTAACTTTATCGTAATTGCGCATCTCATGGCGCGTCCAAACAAACAAACAAACAAAGAAACAAACAAGCAATAAAAGCAAGGAAACGGAGGTACCTTAATGGACATACGATACATATATTAAAATACAGACCGACAGACAACCGCCGTCTAACAAACTAAACAAATGTCTGCGATTCTCTTATGGTTTTTTATTACGGCAGTGGCAGAAGCAGGCAATAAATAGCATTTGCAGTTGTTGTTGTTGTTGTTGTTGTTAGCAGTAAACATATGTACATTATACGTATATTGTTATAAAATGGTAGTTAACTTTTCTTTCACCCTCCTTCCACTCTCTTCCTCTCCATCATCCTTACCGCCAGCCTACCCACAACCCACCGCGCCTTTCTTTCTCTCCATTCTCCTCGATTCACTTCCTTCAATTTCTTTCCGTCAATTTCTTTAAATTCAGAGTATGAATGATTTGCAAACGGGCGTATATCCTGTCTGTTTGTTGCTGTTGTTGTGGCTGTCGTCGTCGCCATTCGATGTTGTTGTTGTTGTTGTCTTTATTGCTGATGGATTGATTAATTGTTGATTGTGATACGTTTGCGAAACTAATGAAAGCTCATCCCCGGCCCAAACGAACCCTGTCAGGCGCTAATGGTTTAATCCGCAAAGAATTACAGCAACTGAGAGAAGGACAACAACACCAAAAATTAGACACATAACACTAAGCAACAGCAATTAAAACAGAGGAAGGGGAGAGCAGGAGGTAGGAGACCGTGGGAGGAGTAAGCATAAGGCTTGCCAAAAAAAAAAAAAAACAGGACGCGGAAGAATTTATTTGCAGGCTGAAGGCTTGCAGGCTAAGGCTTGGACATCCCCTTTATCAGTTATCTGCGTTGTTGTTGTTGTTTGTCTTAATATTGTTGTTGCTGTAGGTATTCCGAATCATTCGACAATAAGCGTTAGTAAATGAGAAGCAAGTAAGTCGTTCGAATTTTCTTTGAAAATGAAGATTAAACAATTCAGATTTTAAAAAGTTTTTTATGAAAACACTAAAAACTCTGAAAACTTTAATATTATTGTAAAACATCGAAGCATCAAATTAAAAACTATTGAATAAGAAGGCGTTTTTTAACTCTGCATAAATTTGGTTTTTTTTACTGCTTAAAAAAATTGCAAGGTTCGAAAAAAAAGTGCTCGCTGATTTCTAGCATTTTCAAGAGTTTATACCATGATTTTTTTGTAGTCGTGTTTTAGTTATTTTAGTTTTTGTTATTGTTGTACCGTGCAAAAAGGTTAACACTTCACTAAACATCAAAGGCGTAAAAGTGTCGTAAGAATTCTTAATACTTTACAAGTTTTCTCGCAACATCTTTGAAGTTTCATAAAAAGAAACGAAATAAATGAAAAGAAAAACACACAATTGTTACTTTCACACCGCTCGCTGCATCCTCTTTACTTTACTTTACTTTACTCAACTTGAAACTTCTTTTTTTTTGTGCTGCCTCACGTCAACAGCGTCAGCGGCATCCTTTCATCCCTTTTTCTGTAATGTCTTCCGCTTCATGAATGCATTGAGAGGTACATGAAAAACATTTTAACTGCAAGCTGCTGCAACCACCATCAGCATCATCACCAACACCGCCCATCAGCACTCTTCGACTTCGTCAGCTCGCCCCCGAGGCGCTACACCAACCCGTACGTCGTGTTTATTTACTATTTTCGTATGTTCGCATGCACTCACTGATTTCTTCATTCATTTAATCATTCCTTCATTCGTTCAATCAATTCGTCAACTGTGTGCAATTTGTAACAACTCGCTGCATTCGGCAGTCGATCACACAACGTGAGCAGCCCGTACCCTGCAGCCGGATTAAGAAAGCAGCACGAATCTAAACTGCAACAACAGCAACAACAACAACAAGGACACCCTTGGGAATTACCAAGTTCTATGCTGTTGCCGCCGCTGCACCAAAGGATGCCGCCGTGCACCGCGCACGTGCTCAAAAACCGCTTTTTGTGCATTCATTGTTTCCGGTTACTGTACTTCGGTGATGGTGTTGTTATTGTTGTTGTGCAACACTTACATAAGTCAAGGATTACCGAAGCTGCGCCTGTGTGTACTTTAAAAGTTCTGAGGGAGGCGTCGGCGATCGCGATGGCGATGGCGGTACCATGACTTCGTCTTCTTGGGTCGCAGCATTCAGATTGTATAATGCAGGCGCAGTGTAGAGCACACGACGACGCAGTATGCAATAGAGTGCCTCGCAGCGCCAACGTGGTGCGGCCTTTTTTGATGCACTGAAGCGCAAAATTAGCTCTGAGAATCTGTACCAATTAAATAATACAACAGAAGGAGACTGAGAGAGAAAGAGAGAGTGTGTGTGAACAACAGCAAAAAAAACCAATAACAATGACACTTGACTACACTGCAAAAAAACGAAAAAACGATTTACGTTATAACAAAATTTTAAACAATTAAGATTTTACACACGCTCTCGAAACAATCTTCAATTTGTATAAAAGCCGATGAATTTTTTGCAATGAAACACAGAATAATGAAAGCAACGACCTCCAGCGAATTTAGTACTAAAGTAATTTCAATATAAAATAAGCTAAACTAAATAATAACTTATAGCGCAATATACTAATAAAAGATAAAGAAACTATTAATAATAACTGATAAATGGTCGCTTGTTCGATAAAGTAGTGGCAATATTTTAAAGTCTATTAAGAAACGATGACCTTAATCGTTTAGTACTGAAGGCAATGACGTCTTAATCTAATTAGGAAAAATTATTACTTTCACTACGTTTTTAGTATTTTAATTTAAAGACTTCTATACGGAAAAAGAAGTAACCGTGTCCTAAACGGTAAAATAGAACAAAAGTGACTTTTAAAAGTTATAATTTTGAAAGCTCAGACTCTTACAAGCATATTGTAAATGTAAAATATCTCTTTTACTCGCTAAGAACTCGCTAAGAACATTAGTTAGAAGCTATATAATAACAAATGGGCATATATTCTAAATTCAGTATTGACGACTACGAGTAGTGACTATAGAAATATAGAACTATAGACTATAGAAATAATTTTTTCATCACATCCAGCTCTCTCAAGTAACAGACGACAGCAGAAATAACAGTGAAATCATCGGCCACCACACCGAGTAAAGTTTTCCATTATTCTGGTTTTTCTTTTTTTGTGTTTTTGTTGAATTTTAATGAAGTTTTCCTCAATACAGGAAAAAGTTGTAAAGGGTGGGAAGGGGAAGAGGGGATAGCGAGAGAGACATATAGATAGAAAGAACACGGAAAATCGATTTCGCTGCCTGCCTCTTGTCAAAAAGTTTTTGGAAACCTAGTTTGTTGCCAGAAAGAAAATGAACAAAAAACACAACCACCACCGTTCGTCGCTTCTGCGTGGCAATGGTGCAGTGGTGCACTTAAAGGGGGATTCAGCAAAAGCTGCAATAACAACAATAACAACAACAATGTTAAAATCATTCACATGTGTTGCAACATGCAGCAGTGTCAATAAAAATGAAATGACTGAGAAATTGAATGGGGTGTTCTTCTAGCGATGGTCAGGAGAAGGGAAGACGTTGGGTGGAGTTGTGGAGGGGGGGAGTGGACTAGGGGTGGGTGATGCTGAGAATGAGCAGCGAAGGTGGTGAGAAATAATTGAACAAAAAAAAAAGTACGGCAGGATGATGATTGCAGCCAAGGCGCATCTGCGGCATGTCGTAGGTATAGTACACTCAATCACATCGACCGAAGGTTGCTCTTTATGCACATCATCATCATGTGGCGACACATTCTACAACACATTCTGGCAAATTAGAGTACTGAAAGAATTTTTGCTTGTTTCACAATATAAATTTATTGATGAAAATTGATTTTTAAAACATTAATGTTACAATTTTTCAGATAAATTCTTGAATTGAGATAGTCGGTATATGTTTTCTTATCGGCATACTTTACCTCGGAGGCCTTTACCCTTTATTTTATACCAAGATAAAGTAAAAACGAAACGTGAACGAAATCGAATTCTCTTTTGTGCTTTTCGTGGTTTGTTAGTATTCGCAATGGATTTACTGTCAAATCTACGATAAACTATGAAAAACACAAAAGAGAATCCGAGTTTCGTTTAGGTTTCGTTTTTACATTATCTTGGTATTTATCTATTTTTACTTTTGTTACATCATTTTCATAATATTTTTCTTTCAGTGCAGCAGAGAATATAAACGTCTTCTTTTTCTCTCCTGCTGGCCTTGCACTAACTAAAATAATAGCAACCAAGTTACCCAATTTAGGCGTATCCTCGCTCTCTTCTGGCGCTTGGAAGTGCAACGCAGAAACTTCGTATTTCATCGTTTTCATCGGTATCGTGTTTGCGATCGTGTTTTTGCAAAAAAACAAGTATAAAATGCAAGAATTTCATATGATTGGCTCTGCATCATTCGTTTGTGCACTGACACCCTTCCCCCACATCAGTCGGCTTAGGATGCACTAACGACGACTTGTTGGCCAATTAAAATGCAGTCAAAATACGAAGAGCAATTTGATAAAAAAACGACGACTACGACTGCAGTGACACTATCGCAGAGGCTCTGCTGGAGAGAACCCGCCTGATGGGAGAGCTCCCGAGAGCTTTAGTATAACTTGTTTCTTATGTATGCAAAATTAAAGCCAGAACAAAAAAAAAATTGCAACTCAAATGCATCGCTCTCTCTCTCTCTCTGTCTCTCTTTATAAACCTTTAGTATAAAAATGAAACTAATTAAAAATTTTTGTAGCTGTTGCTGGAAAATTGAGCGATATAGCTCGTAGCCGGGTGTGGCCTAAGCTTCTCTTTCTCCAAATGTACAAACGAGAAAGTTAATATAAATTGCATGTTGTTGTTGTTGTTGTTATATTCTCTGGTGTGTGTATGCCGTCATCGCTCTCTGCATCGTTAGCCGATCACCGACTGCCCACCGAACCGAATCCAGTGCTCCAGAAAATGCACATCCAAATCACAAACACGGGTTGCCTTGTCCGTAGATTTGCCGCAATTTTCAACAAAATGGCGTCCGTTTTTTTTAATACGTACAAAAGTTTAACGAAGTTCAATAAAATTTGGTTTTTGACGAAAGAGAGAAAAGAGTATAGATGTTTTTAGTGTTTATAAATTTTATTCTTTCTAATATTTTATATTTTTTTTTTCAATTTTTGTTTTTTTCAATAAAAAGAAAAAGGGAAAGAGGTTTCTTGAAATTACAAAACACTTTATTAATTAAGTTTTTAGTTTAAAAACGCCTTTTAAAGACCTTTTGTGAGCCTTGATTACAAAAAATCTAGGTACAGTTTTTAAAAATAAGCACAAATATCGATGTTATTTTAATGTTTTTTTACTCATTATTTCTTAAAATTCGGTTCCGTTTCATAAATGGACTTTGTTTCATTCTTTTCTTCTCAGAAAATTCAGAATCGCATTAAAAAAAAATTTATGAAATTTATGAAATCAATCTTGCAAGAGGCAACGCGGCGCAGCGCAACGCATTGCGATTGCTTCATCTTCTTCACAAACACAATCGTCGTCGTCATTGTCGTTGGCGTATCTCTAACAATTGCGCGCGCTGCTCTTAGTCCAACTAACCTACATTCGAAATACCATACAACAACAACGATAATAACAGAAATATCAAAAAATGGAACACAAAGGGGGAAAATCAGTACCAAATACGAAAGAAAAAAAATTTTGAATGACTTCGAAAAAAAAGAATAGCTTGAAAAAAGAAATCTTTATCTTTTGCATTTTGGTTTCTTTGTGTTTTACGTGCAAGCTTAAGATGCCGTGAGGAGATGCAGAGAGCGAAGGAGAAAACGAAAAGCAAGAAGAATGAGTCTAAAAATTTGAAAGAATTAAAACCGAAGCAAAACACAACGCATTTCCCGCATTTTGAAAATAATCATATATACTTACAAACATTCTCGTACTACAATCAAACAAAATTAACACATACAGACAATCGTACATATACCCAGAATGACTTCATTCCCAAAAAAAAAAAAAAAACCCGGCAAATTAATAAAAGAAACCAATTATAAAGCTACCATCGTGAAATGCAAAAAATAAAAAAAAATCTGTTGATTTCATTTACAAAATTATTTTGCTTCCATTTCGTTAAATTGGCAACACTTTTATTTCGAACTCAAACATACCCAGCGGAAAAAAGAGCGTTGCAGAAGAGTAAAAATATATCCACCCAGTGATAAAAAAAGTATTTCAAGAGAGCCTTCAAAAAGAGCCTCTCTTGATGTGGTTTAATCAGTCAGTTTTAAAAGCTCGGCTGCTACCGGAAGCTGAATCACAAACTTTTTCATTCGCAGGAGAAAGCCCATTGTTTTTGAGGCGCTTTTAAATCGCTCCAAGGACTGTTAGATGTTAGCAGTTAATTCCATTAGCTTTCTAGTCCAAGGCCTGTAGAAATCGCTTGTGTTTCGGCAGTTGTAATTGTTAGAAAAAAGACGAAGCACTATTGACATTACGCTTCTCAGGAACTCGGCTGACATTATGGCCCGCATTCAAGTAAACGCACCCCTCACCTTAGCCTCATTTCCTTATTAAACCATTCGCTTAAGCTGCACACTTCACTCATTACAATACATTACAATATTTTCCCCTTCCTTCTTCCCTCCTCCCTAACGAACATATCCAAAACAATTTTCTATACTATACACACTCAACAATAGAAACAAGGTCAAATGCAGCACTTATTTCGTCGTTTTTGTTGTTTCTGCTTTGTTTTGTTGTTGTTGTTGTTGTTATTTTCGTGCCTTTTATTATATGGGTTTCTTTTGCTTTTGTTTCTTAAGGCCTCGCGCAGTCTAAGAGCGTAGCGCAGCGTAAATTTTTTTCAAATCCATAGTTTCTTAGATACTGCGCATACTGCAAAAATAGCGTAGCGTAGAACTTTTTATAGTATAATGTATGCTACGCTCTTAAGTCTGCGTGAAGCCTAACACTTTTTTAGGGATCTGAAGCATTATATGATATTCTTTACCTTGTAAAAAATAAAAAAATCAAAACTTTTGCTTTTTATTAACAACACTGTGGGCTGTATCTGCTGGATTATTTGTTTAATCTGATGCGGGTAGAAATCGCGAAGGAGAAACGAGAACAATTTAGTCTGTCTCTTCCATTCTGAACATCTTTCAAACACATTAGTATTGTTTCTTTGTTCTCAAGCCACTTTTGGGATTTATAGTCAGTTCGCGATTAGCGCCTTCTGAGCTGCCAAGTGATTTTTGCAGTTATCCCAATTTCTCTCTGGGTTTGACATGTTTTTCGGTTATATTAAAACGAGATTAAGTAAAAAGATATTATATTAATTAATATTAAGATTAATATTAATAATAAGATATTAATTAATATTAATATTTATTACTATTAATATCCTCAAAGATATTGTATATTCGTCGATAACAGAAATCCCAAAGAATAACGAATTGCCCACAAGTTGGGTAAAATTCCCGCAGCTTGGCAACCTTGGCAGCCAAAAAAACCGTTTTAATTTCTCAATCTCTGTATAGCCCCTCCACCCTCTCACTCTTTCATTATCGCACACTCGCTCTTCTGCTCAGGAAGCTCTCCAGCACTTACGAGAGTAGCCTCGTTTGAAGGATGCGCTCGAAATAGTAGTCTCTGTCTCTGTTGTTGTTGTTTTCATTGAATACAATTCTTGGAAATTCTTTCGAAAAGCCCCAGCAACAAAAACAAAGTGGCATTCTTTTGATTCTGAGCGATTTGATTTAGAGAACTGATTCAGTTGATGTTTGTTTTTTTCCGTTTTTGGATTTCTGGTGGGAAAAATTTTTATTTAGCAGAAAAGAAGAAGAGATTTATTTGTTTTTGGAAACAAACATTTTATATTTTGTTCATAAACTCTAATCTGATTTAGATAACTATTGTTATATTTTCCTTTTTATTTATGTTAGTTTTCTTTTTATTAATACTAACATAATAATAAAACTCGGTGGAAAATTTGTTTTTCTAATTTTTAAGTCATGCTTTGGTGTTTTCTTATTATTATTATTTTTTTTATTATAAATTAGTCAATTAATTTGTGGATTCTTACTCATTAATTATTTATTTTGTCACTTTTATAATACTTTATAATTTCATAATAATTAATGTACGCAGCATTAAATTTCCAGGGAATTTTTGTTTCTATACAGTTTTTATATGCAAGCCTTTACTGCGACTGCGACTGTCGCTGTTTGTGTATATTTTTTTTTTCTTCTTTTTCAATGGTCGTCGCGACGCTACGAAGCAGTGGCGAGCGCATTTTGTGCTGCTTGCGCGGCACATGCGACCTTGGCTGCAATCGAATGTACAACAACAACAAACAAACAAAAAACAACAACAACAACAACAAATGAACAATAAAACTCAACACAAACAACAGCAGCAGCAGCACCTCTTTTTTGGAAACTTTTTTTAAAAAAGTACACATCATTGTCGATTTCAATGTAGTCTTATTTGTTTGCATTGCTTTTTAGTTGTTGTTGTTGTTGTAGTTGTAGTGATTATGCAGTCTTCTTAATATTCGACGCTGAATGACTGGCGCATGCACTAATTGCAAAGAAATCGTCTGCTTGCGAACTTGTCGAACGACAGAGGCGCCCGTTCAGAAGCGTTTTACGAAAGTTTATGGAATGGGATCAAGCTAAAAAAATTAAAAATGAAAGAAATCACAAACGAGAGTGGTTGTGATGGATAAAGAGGGGAAGGGGGGGGGGGGGGGGGATGTGAATAAAAAAGAGGATTGACATTAAAACTTCAATCAATCTATTAAAGCTCTTAATAAATGGTTCTCAATTTAACAAGACCGTGAGCATTGCAATGATTTTTCTCTTTTATCAATCATTGCGTTATTAGAAATGCTTAAGGCCGGTTTACACGTTTTAAAGCTAGCTCAATCTAAACGTAAAAAAAAATAATTAAAAAATAGAAAAAAAATAAATACATTTAATACATTTAATACATAAAAATAAATAAATTATTATTATTATTTTATTGATTTTATAAATTATGTTCGTATATAGTCAAATAAAATTCAATTTATGTTCCTTAAATAATTATTATTATTTTTACTTACTTTAATAATTTAGTTTTACAACTCCAATTACTATTAGTTTTCATGTATAAATTGTGCTTATTTGGCTTTTTTGCGTATATGTATACGTCTTGCTTTAAATACAATAATTATATACAATTTTTTTATATACAAAAATTATATACAATAATTTTAATGCAATAATTTTGGGCATTTTATGAGGAAAATTGTACAATTTGTGGATGCTGGCACCTGGCAACTCTGCTGCGTACTAGGACCTCTCGAACTTCTTTTAGTTCGAAGTGACTACGCCCACTGTTTTCGCAGAAACTAAGCAACAACAACAAAAAAGGAGAAGAGTCGAAGAGCAAACGATCTCAGAAATCGAAAAATTAATGGCTCTCGCTCTCTACCTCCCACCAACCGCCTTCTAAGACACTCTAAAAAATTTGTTTTGATGTGTTGCGCTGTGGATACGTTTCAGTCTCGGGTCTGGATAGCCGACTTTTTTAAAAATAGACACAAAGACAACGGAAATACCGAATGAAATTAAAATAGAAACAAAAAAAAAACACAATCTCACCGCACAATCACTCAAAATGCAAACTAAAACAAACAAAGAAACAAGCATAAAATAATAATAATAATAATAAATAGCAATGATGAAACGAATAATGCTGAAATGAGAGAATCACAGAAGTGGGGCACTTGTGTGCAATGCCAAAAAAAAGGAACCACAACAAATTAAAAAAAAAAAAATCACCACAACCATTGTCAATTTAATTTAATTGCTTTTCCTTCTGTTTATTTTTATTTAATATTTAATTTTATCTTGCTTTTATTTCTCTTTTATTTTATTTCTTTTATTTTTCGGGACTTTCTATGGTCTCTAATGGTTTTTTCGGGTGTTTGTATTTGTTTTGCATTATGCGCTTATTCATTTATGTATGTACTTTCATTACTATTCGTGTGTGGCGTAGATTTTCGTTGTTGTTGCAAAAACTCGATATTATAATCAGCAAACTAACGACGAAGCGCCACAGACGAGTACACACTCGTAGAAAGTGCAAATTGACAGAGTTTGAGTGTAGTTGTTTTTTTTTTGGTAATGATCTCAACGAGCTTGACTGAATGCATTCGCTCTCACAAACTAAAGAGCAGCATATGTACTAAACACACACACACACACGTCCATACCCAGCGAGAAAAACAGGCCATGCATGGCAAAAGCAATTAATCAATGCTTCGTGGACACTCATTCTCGAATCGATACAGAATGAAATAAAAAAAAATAAAAAAATCTTGTCGAAGGCTATACTTTAAATACACAAACACACACACACTCACCCAAGCGCTTACTTGTGTGTAAGTTCTTATTGGATACCACCGAGCACACGCGACGAAATTTCTTTGGGAATTAATCCCGAATATCAAAATAAAGCATTATAATATTTTTAACAATATTTAATTTATCCACAAGATCGTGGTACGCGACGCAACACGACGTCATCATCATTGACTGCGTTGACTACGGCAACACAACGACAACGCAATGCAGAAGGCCGAGGCAAAGGTAGAGGCAACGGATGAGGTAGAAGCGCAATCGACGGCGATGACTGCGACAGCGACAACGACGACGACAACTATCATTATGTTAATGATGATGACAATCACGGCTACGACGACGATGACAAAAACCGCAACGACGAGGATGATAATAACGATGATGATGATGACAATGATGATGATGACGATAACGATGACTACATTTATGTCTTCTCAAGTTCAAGTTCGTAATAAAATTTATTTCATTTCATTTTATTTTTCCAGTTTTTAAGATTTTCGTTTTTATTTTTTTAACTTCTTTTCCCTCCCCCCACCATTCCCCCACCAACAGCTGAAGTTTAATACTCTTCCAACCGAATACCCACTTTCTTCCTCCTCCTCCTCCTTCGGCTCCTCTTCCCCCTCTTCAGGTTCTTTTTTCTTTGCCAACAAACGACAAAAGTTTGGATAAAGTCATTGTCGCGCTGCGCTTTCGCTTTCGCTTTTCATATCTTCAAAATTTCTTTTTCGTTTGCTAAAGAAAGAGCAGAAGGAAGCAAGGAATGATGGGAGCAGAGGGCGGGGGAGGGGTGGAGGAAATGGTCGAAAGGGAGGTATGTAGAAATCTGGTATCAAGAAAAGAGTATCTGGTGGTCGAAGAAATTTACGAAGCTTAACCGGGTGAATCATTCATGATTATTTATGGATGTGCATCTGTGTGGCTGAGAGTGTGTCTGGATGTGTGTGTGTTTGTTTTTTTTTTTATAAAAAAAAAATAAAAAAAATAAAATAAAATAAAATAAAATAAAATAAAATAAAATAAAATAAAATCAAATAAAATAAAATAAAATAAAATAAAATAAAATAAAATAAAATAAAATAAAATAAAATAAAATAAAATAAAATAAAATAAAATAAAATAAAATAAAATAAAATAAAATAAAATAAAATAAAATAAAATAAAATAAAATAAAATAAAATAAAATAAAATAAAATAAAATAAAATAAAATAAAATAAAATAAAATAAAATAAAATAAAATAAAATAAAATAAAATAAAATAAAATAAAATAAAATAAAATAAAATAAAATAAAATAAAATAAAATAAAATAAAATAAAATAAAATAAAATAAAATAAAATAAAATAAAATAAAATAAAATAAAATAAAATAAAATAAAATAAAATAAAATAAAATAAAATAAAATAAAATAAAATAAAATAAAATAAAATAAAATAAAATAAAATAAAATAAAATAAAATAAAATAAAATAAAATAAAATAAAATAAAATAAAATAAAATAAAATAAAATAAAATAAAATAAAATAAAATAAAATAAAATAAAATAAAATAAAATAAAATAAAATAAAATAAAATAAAATAAAATAAAATAAAATAAAATAAAATAAAATAAAATAAAATAAAATAAAATAAAATAAAATAAAATAAAATAAAATAAAATAAAATAAAATAAAATAAAATTAAATAAAATAAAAACAAATAAAATAAAATAAAACAAAATTAAATAAAATAAAATAAAATAAAATAAAATAAAATAAAAAATAAAATAAAATAAAATAAAATAAAATAAAATAAAATAAAATAAAATAAAATAAAATAAAATAAAATAAAATAAAATAAAATAAAATAAAATAAAATAAAATAAAATAAAATAAAATAAAATAAAATAGAATTAAGTAAATTTTCAAACATCAAACATTAAATTATATAATTTAATGAATTTCATGTGAATTAAATTGAATAAAAAACTAACGTAAAATAATAGTATAACTATTATATATAACTTTATATTAATAGTATAAAGGAAGAATTAAATAAATGAAATTTTAAAAAAAAACAAAAAACAATGAAATCAAATGCAAGAAAATTAAATAAAATAAAATTCAATTAATGATATAATATACATATAATAAAATCTATATAAACAAAAAAGAATTAAATAAAGTTATCGATATAATGAAATGAAGACATGTTTGTTTGTTTGTTTGGTTAAAGTGAATTATCTAATGGTTGGTCTTTTCCGTATTAAAGAAAGCCATAAAATTAAAGCGATTTCAAAACAAAATACACAAAAATTATTAGCACTGACGACAACTAAAATAACAACAACTAATTCAAAAACTTAAAGACCTGCTCGTAATTGATTTGCTTGCATCCCGTCGAAAGGTCCAAAGAAATAAAGAAAGAAAGAGACGACAAGAACGAAAGTACGAAAAAATGCAATTCGAAAAGAAAAAGAGAAAACACCAACAAATCATCATGAAGCTTAAAATCCACAGAAACCTTACTCCAGCCCTTCCTCTGCACACCCACCGCCACCCACAGCACTGTCTTACCCGCATGGACATTCAACCAATATTAATCAAGACCACCAGCCCGATCACTGCGACCCCTGGACCTCCCGGACCATTCGACCAATGGTCTCTCTCTCTCTCTCTCTGGCAGCCTTCGGAAAAAACTCTGAATGTGCCAGAAAAACTTTGTACGAAACTCTTGGCACTTTCAACGCAGGCAAAACGGAATTATAGTGGTGAAGAAAGAAAAGGGGAGGAGGGGAGGGGGGGGGGGGTAAAGTAGGTAATGAGTGGCATGGTGGATGGTGGAGAATGGGTCCGCGGGTAAGATGGGGCGAGGCGACGGCAGCTGGTAAAGAAATTACAAAAATCTAGAAATTCGTTAAGTGCCCGCAATAACGTTCTTGCATGCTTTACTACGTTTTGTCACTACTACTCAGACTACTAGCTTTACAACCACATTTCTCTACGACCACCAACACCCTCCCCACCCCTTCCCAACCCTCCTTGCCAACTCTCGTCGTACTTGAGAGAAGTTGCCAACTAAAACGAATTTTCACTCATTTCCTTATCGTCTGTGATTTCCTTTCCAGACTGTCTGTGGCGGTGTCAGCGAGAACGTGATGGTGGGGGAGGGGCGGGAGAATTCAATATGTGTGTGTGTGTGTGTGTATATATTTTCTGCACTGCAATAACGAAGTGCGCCGGAAAATGCGCTTTTCTACTACGCCAACTTTTATACTACGAACGAAGCACAATGACAGCAACAGCAACAACAACAACAACAACAACAACAACAACAACAACAACAACAACAACGACAACAACAACAACATTAACAATAACAACGGCAACAAGGTTCAGTAAAATGGAAAAACTTCCCCCCCAAAAAAAATAGACACTTTTCCTGAAATGAATGAAGAAGCCAAAAGAACAACAACAACAACAACAACAAAACCTACCAACCGCTAAAACGACAGACAGACCGAAGGAACGTAAATATGTATGTATGTACGTCAATGGTCGCTGTCGTTCCTTTGGCGTCGTTCAGCGCGTTCATCGATCATCCCTTGTTGCAGGCCTGCAGGATTCACAATGCGAACACCAGCAGCAGCAACAACAACAACAGCAACAACAGCAACAACAACAACAACAACTACTACTACTACTACTACTACTACTACTACTGGTACTACTACAAAAACCACTAAGAGAGAGAAAACCAACTTTGTCGTGCCTGCAGCCAACGACGATGGATAACGTTTGAACAGACGATAGCAATGCCGCTGCCACTGCCACTGCCACTGCCGCTGGCGCCGCCAGTCGGTCGGCCTCACTCGCAAACAAAAGTGAAAAACTTTCCCTTCCATGCGGTAACACTGCGCAGACACGGAGAAAGCGGCAGTAGCTGCAGACGATGGCTTCTACGGTAAGTTGAGAGAAGAGAAAGAAGTGTGAGGGAGGAGAAAGAAGAAGAAGTGGATTTTTGGGGACATACATATGTACTCTTGCTGTTGTTGTTGTTGTTGTTGTTGTTGTTATTGCAATGCAATAAGCCACGTAGCAGCGTGCACGAAGGAAAAGCACCAAAAGTGGTTTTCAAAATGTTGTTGTTGCTGTTGTTGTTGTTGTTGTTTTTACCATTCGTATTAAGAACAGAAGACTAATCCAAGCAACGGAATAGGATGCAAGAAAAGCAATGCCGTTGGGCGGAGAAGTGGAAGGAAATGGTTGGGAGGAGAAAAACGAACGCCAGAGACGTTGGATGAACGGGTCGGTCGGTCGGTCGGTCGGTCGGTCGTCTGTGAACGAAACACACCCACCGTGCACTGTGAACTTTGCGCCGCCAGACGACCACAGTGCCGCACCGCTTGCGACGACTGCATCGTGCGGCTAAATATTTTCCTGCCAGGCAATGACAGCGGCGACAGCGACGGCATTAGTCTTGGGCAGGTTTTTTTTTTTCTCGTTAAAACAAAACGTCACCTGAATCGAGGTCGCTGTCGTTTCATGATTTTTGGGTTGAAGTGAAAAATGGGCGTTGATGGCTGGAGAAAGAGCGGGCGGGGGTGGAGACGAAGGGACTCTTAGAGACTTGGAAATAATTCTTTTAAAGAATTATTTTTCTTCTCTATAGAAAGCTGCTTAATTACTTATTTTAAAAGTTAAAATGTTAGTTTAAAATTAATTTGGAAACAAAAAAAATTAGAATTGTTTTTTTTCACCAAAATGAAAAAGAATAAAAGCTACGTCAAGTGACAGCCGGAGACAATGTATAACATTCCAGATAGCATGAGCCCTAAAAACGGTTCGAAAATTTTCGGGAAATTCGCGAGCGCGCTCGCCTTTTTTCAATTTTTCCCACAAAACTTCTTAAATAATTTCAAGAGAATGAAATAATTTTGTTGCTGTCATCGTCTTTTTTCACAAAATTTCGGCTGCAATACTCGATAACAGAAGGCACCACAAATACAAGAACCAACCAAGCCCATACCAAACAACTTTGTCAACCTCAATGTCTAGCTCCCTTGCGCTCACCCTTCCTACTAAGCCCCACCACCCCCACACCCCTCCCACCCCTCCCACGCCCGCACTTCTTTGCTTTAACCAACAGGCCTGTCCAAAATGTCGAGACTCGTTGTGTCGTCATCAAGGATCTAACAAAAAAAGGCCTTTGTATGCATTTCTCTTTTCCGAAAGCAAACGCTATGCTATGCCATGCCTTCGGCATACAATAAATCCACTCACTCGCCTCTCTCTTCAAACGCCCCCCCTGCAACCCAACCGCAGCAACAACAACTATTTCATAGCAGCGAGACTATCGGTTGAAAATATATTCCGTGCTACGAATGCATAACGTTGAGCGCTTGTATTCGTATGAAAAGTTGTTCCGCATGCAAAACGAGAAGAAGAACGGTATGAAGGATTTCCAATAAGGGTTGCTTGGTCGTGGCAGAGGCAGAAGCAGAGGCAAACAATAACAGCACCAGCAGTAGTAGCAATGTTGTCCATAGCAAAGGCAGAGGCTAAATCAGAAGCATTAACAGCACTCGTCGTTGTTTAAAGAACGACAAACGAGGCACGATGTCGTCACAGCCCAACCGAGGGCGCCCGGCCGGTCGGTCGCATGCAGAGAGCTGCATTGATTCCGACCCGAACGAATCGGTTGCGAAAACTAGAGGAACGCCTGTATCAAAATCAAGCGCACTCGTTGCATGCGAACGAACAGCTTTTTATATACACACCAACACACGTACATATGTACTCCGCACTGGACACCAACAAAAACGTAAAATAATATATTGGAGCGTGAGTGAGAATGCGAGAGAGCGAGTGGGAGGTGGGTTGAGTTATGGTTGAGGTGAGTAAAGCAACGTAGCTCTAGCGATTGCAGGGACGGCTTCTTGTGCTGTTGTCCTGTCTCTTTGGATCCGTTTGCGGCAAAAAAAGGAGAGGAATGCGAAAGATTTTTTTTTAAAGTAAAAAAAAAATGGAAAATACAAACATACGTACTATACAAACACACGACGGTATTTTATTCTTTTCAAAATAATAATAAAAAAAAATTTTGAAAATATGTAATTAACTTTGAAAGTATGTAGGCACGTATAAACATTCGTAAAATAAAAATTTAGTACGATTATTTTGCAATTTTGCATTTGTCTTTAGACGTATACATAGTTTTTTACAGGGTGCTCTCTCTCTCTACGTAACATTTTGCATATACTATATGTATACATATTTAAAATTATTTGATATCATTAAATATTTAACAGAAATGTTTGTTGCAGTAAAAAAATCTTCTAGATTTTTCCTCTTTTTTAACATTTTCATAAATTTTTAATTCAAAAATTTTCAACTTATAAAAATGATATTTAACGTTACTCTTAAAATACAAAACAGCTGGCGTTAATATATTTTGTCTTCAAAATTTTTTATTCGAGATTTTTTTATTGTTGATATTTTTTAAGCATGTTTGTCGAAAAACCTTTCTTTTTCTCCCAAAAAAAACCTAAAAACCATCTAAAAACGGATTTAAAGCAATTTATAATATATTATTTTATTCGTTAATAATGACGATATTTTGAATACATATAAGTAAATTTTCAAAAATGTTTAATTTTTTTTTATAAAAATATAAATTTATTCAGACGACCACTTAATCCGTGCCATTTTATGCATAATTATTTTATTTTATTTTATATATATAATATAGAATCGTGAAATTATTCAAAACCGTTAGAGTAAAAATTATAAAATTTTTAAAGTCCTTCAAATAAATATTGTTTTTAATAATTCCTTAAGTGCAAATTAAATCCATAATGTAAAAACTTTAAATATTACAAATATCGCCTTCTGTAAAAAATACTAAAAATACTAAAAAACATTGCCATTTTGACCAACTGTTCACCAGCACCACTACTACGACCGCTACCATCGCCCCTTGGTAAAAGCTTTGCGACAAAAACTTATCACAAGCTTTATTTCCCGGCCTTTTTCGGGTGCAGAATAAAATTGCAGTGAAAATATGTATTTGTTTGCTGCAAGAATTTTCCATTTTTTAGCAAACTACAATAGAACAAAAGAACCAACGAAAAAACTTCTTCACCAGCAACCGACACAACGAACAACAGTGACATGAGGGGAAAGCGCCCACCTCATAATGGGCCTAGTCTATCAGAATAACTCAAACTGCCGTGTGCGATGGCGCACAGCTCATCAATGGGAGAGTGAAAGACAGTGAGAGAGAGAGAGAGAAAGGGAGAGAGGTAAAGTTATATGTCCTCACCATGAGTTGGAGACATAAAAAGAATTAGTTGTAGATAAAACAAGAGTAAATGAAATAGACTGATTGAGATGGAGAATCAGCGGACAACTGCTGCAGTATTCGGAATTTGTGTATTGTGTATTCGTGCATGCTTTGCCGCCGTGCTCATTTGCACTTTTTTCATTGCAATTCTCTACTGGGTCCAGAATTAATTTACTTTTATACCCTACACTCGCTGGGAGAGTATACTCCAGTACCGTTACTTCAAATACTTGTAGATTTGGAAAAATTTGTATGTGCATATGTTTATATTTTCATCTAAAAGATCACTTTTAGAAATGGTTAATTAATAGAGCATTATGTTCAACTCACTAATTATCTATTTGTAAATTTGTTAATCGAGTTCATAATTAAAGCGTTTAATAAAACTAAGACGAAATTTTGTTGTTGTTAGATTAAAAAAGGGTTGGATTCATCCTCTGGCTGATAAAATAATAAACCGCGGATTTCAGTGTGGCAAATGGCTCAAGGTAAGTATACTTATAAAGGATGTATAAGGGTTATTAATGCGTCGACCAGGCCTTATCTTTTATTTTGGTTTGAAGTCTACACTGAAAAAATATTGCTTTTTAATCCTAATGTCCGAGTCTCATCTCGTTTGTCGTGTTTTTCGAAATTAATTTTTTATCGATTTCTGTTTCCTTTCAATTAATTTCCATTCAGAATTGTTCGCTTTCTGACTGTTTTGTTTGTAATATCATTTGGTATTTTTACACATTTTTGCAATTTCTTTCTTAAATACAAAAGGAATAAACATGAAAATTGGAAATACTGAATGAATTAATAATGAATTTTAGTAAAATTACCATGAATGTTACCATTTACTCTTAGATATATGTATGTACATATACATATAAATATGTATGTACATGCATGTGTACATGCATAACCTGCAGTCATCGACAAATGCAAGTGTTGCCAGCCCGGGCAAAATGTTGCAGGTGATTTGGCCAAAGAGACAGACTGTTAGAAAGTGGGGGGGGAGAGGGTGAAAACATCCAAATCGACGATGGACGGAGCACTGTGCAGGGTGACTAAATGCATCTACCCAAAGATTCAATCTACCCCACCCACCCCTCTCCATCAATCACCAAGGGTTTTTTGGGTTACTTATTTCTCTTCTAATTTTTTCTGGGTTGCATCTCTTTTTATTTCTGTTTTGTTGTGCTTGATTTCGTTTTGTTTTGTTGTGTTTTATTAAACTGCAGTAGTGTCATTTTGTTTTAAGCTTCTTGTTTCTATTTTATTGCGCCAAAAATGCTGCAGTAAAATTTTTTTTTCATCCTGCATTCGTGTTTTCTACATACGAGTAGATCGTTTTTTTTGGGAATTTTTAGAATGAGAAAACATTTTTGGACAGTGTAAACATTAAAATGCAGTTTTGGGGGCAAGAACAACCACAACAACAACAACAATATAAAATGATGGGCTGGCCTTTTTCCTTCTCAAATTTTTGAAAAAAATATACCGGAGTGAGAGATAGAGAATAGAAGAGGGAAATCGAGAGAGGTACAGTGGGTTGAATTTAAAAAATTCAGGACCCATCAATATTTAGATTGTTTCACAAAATGAGAGTATTTTTAGTACTTAAACATATATATTTTTTAAGTACTAAAAATAAAAGAAAGTAGAAATAAGTACTAAAAATACCATCAAAAAATACATATACATATTCATAAATATAATAATTTGATAAATAAAAGTTAAAAAAAAACTTCGCCCCGAAAAATATTGTCTTTCTCTCAGATGTTCTCAAAGCTTTTAGTGTATGTACAGAAATCCTTTGATTATTAAAAAAGAAAAACTAGAAATACAAATTTTGAGCATAATTAAAAATACATTAAAAAAAACAAACACCAGACCAATACAAAAAAATGTATTTAAAAAACATTAAACATACAAACACTAAAATTTAAAATTTTAAAAAAGCTTTCTTTAAACTTTTTTATAAACATATGAAAATTTCATTATTACCTCACAAACAAGATGACGAGGAAATGAGGTACAACGAATACGTGCATAAGATGCATGTGACGTGACGGTATGTGCCGGTATGCGTTCGGTATGTGCGTTATAATGGTAACGGCGGTATGAGGCGTTATAAAGCAATCGCAACAATGGCATATTTTGTGTCATATAAGGCACAACAACAACAACACGGACGACACATGACACAACAAAGCGACTACAATTTTAAGCAACAATTATGAAGTTTAAATGCTCCTTAGTTTTTCTTTTATTTAGGTCTTTTTCTTATTACCGGCTTATTCTTATAATAATTTCTTTTATGAGATCTCTCTTTTTTTCAAAAGATCTCACATGCAATGCTTTACTAATGATGCATTTATCACAGATACCGTTAATTACTTAGTAAACGAAAAAGATGTTAAACAAACAAAATTTCACTGTTCTTCAAAAGCAAGTACAACAAATGGTAACCCTTTACAATGTAAAACATTTTTTGAGTCTTTGAATCAATCATTCTTTTATGAAGAAATGGAGCAAAATATGACGGGTTAGGAACGGGTTAAACAAGAAAAGTAGTAGCAGTAGCAGTAGATCTTCATTGGTGCAATTACCACTGTTAATTTAAATGGTTTTGTTTCACTTAAAAAAAAAAAGTTTGAGATTGCTTTCCTGGGAGTTGATTAAGTATGCAAATGCATAAAAACTCCTTATGAATCGATTGCCTCAAAATATTTCAATGATTGATAGTGGTTTAAAGATGAAAACTAGGGTTCGGTATGATTCGCGGACCCTGAACAAATCCATTTTATCGAATTTTATGGTCAGGATACATAAACCGAAACTCTTAACTTTAAATTCAATTTATCAATTTTAAACTCTTAACTTTAAATTCAATCTAATTGTTTATTTGAAATTGGAAAAAATTGAATAAAAAGTTTCATATTTTGAATTAGAATTTCAAAAAAATTTAGATACAAATTGAAAATAAGTTGTACATATTTTCATTTTAAGCCTAACACAATCAAATTTTTTCAATTTATTAATTTTTTAACGAGTTGCGAGTAAGAAAAGTGGAAGGAAATTTATGATAATGATGATTTCTATAAATTTTCATTTCTTTATCAAATTGCTTCGACGGTGTAAATTGCACCACTCTCTTTTTTCTCGTGCTATCTTCTCAGAAAGATTAATGTTCTTGTTGTTGTTGTTGTCTGGTTGCACAATTTGTTAAAGAGAACTCAAAACGCTTTCTCTTATATGCACTTTCAACATAATCCTTTCTCACTCTCTCTCTCATTCTCATTATGTGTTGATTAACACACATATACGGAATGGCTTGATTAACATGCACCATGCAGCGAGCAGTAAGCGGTGTAATGTTGTTTTTTATTGTTGTTTTATTGTAGTTCACCTGTTTTCTTATTTCCTCAATCTTGCATGGCTTGAATGCAATCAAGTCTGAATAACAAAAAAAAACTCTGTGTTTGGGTTTTTTTACTATTGTTCTTCATGTTGTTTTTTGTGTAATTTCTTAACATGTTAGTAGCGGGCAATACGTACGTACGTATGTATATAACTAAGTTACAGACCTAGTATCATTGTTTGTTGTTGTTGTTGTACAACACACTTAAAACATTTAAAACTAAATAAATCTATTTTTTTTTATGAAACGTTGGTGGTCGCCCTTTCGTCTGTGTCTCAACCGAGCGTAATTAAAATGCAGCCTACTGAATTGCATTCGTACCGGTGTGTGCGTGTGTGTGTGTGTAGGCATGCATTGAGATTGAAGAGAGAGAGAGGAAAGTCATTATTAACCCGCTGATTCCTCTTTAAACGAAAAAGACGACTTTTAAAATTGCTTAAAATATTAAATATCTTTAAAAAAATAATAAAATAAGTTAAATTCTAGCCAATTGATCGGTCATTAAATTTACTTAAAATTAATTTAATTATATATAATATAACATTTTTAAATCTAATTATTTTTTTAAGAAAATAAATTTTAAATAATTTCTATTGAAATGAAAAAAGACTTTGGAAACTATATGCCAGCCCCGCCCTTGCCTCCCCGCTCTACGACGAAACGGTTACTACGACTGTACTGTACTCTATTGTAAACATAACCTTTTTCTTGATTTAAACGAGCTTCCTCTTCGTTTTCTTTTCATCCATCCTTCACTGATTATGTTTTTCAAGGTTTATTTTTTTTGTGTCGTTACAAGCGACTGATTTTTGAAAAAACTCACAAGTAACCAAAATTTAAAAAAAAAGAAATATTAATTGCAAAAGAATGGAAACATGTAAATTATTTTTATTGTAAGATGTTATTTTGACTATTGTTGTCGTTGTTGTTGTTGTTGTTGTTGTTGCTTTTTCTTGTTGTGTTTTTCTCAGCCTCAATTCAGTTAGAATTAAAAATTTTCTACTGTTACGGCAACATAGAAGCCAAATTTTACCCCAAAACCGACAACGACACAATCAAATAGAAAATAATGAATATACAATAGTAAATCTACCTGATGGTGCTTTCATTATACATTTGCCGTTGCTGTTGTTGTTGTTGTGCACGAATGACTCGCGTGTGCACTTCGCTGCAAGCGAGCTCCCTCAACATGACAACTTTCCAACAACAATCGAATCATCCAACCAAACATTCTTTTTTTTATTCCATTTATTCATTTACATGCCCGTTTGTCGGACGGTGTACCGATCCATCCATCCGGCATCCACCACCATCGTGTTATTCCGTTACCGCGTCACTTGTTTTAGGTACAATTTTTTTTCCCATTTACTTTACTTTGCTTTCATTAATTTTGTTCACATGCTCGGCTGCTTATTCGTTAGTTCCTCTTTTTTTCATATTTTTGTTGATTGAATTTGTTTTTTTTCAACTTTATAAAGATGTTGTTACGCTGGTTGAACCTGCTGCAGCAGCCCCAAAAGCGACAAGTCGTGTTCTGCAACGGGAGCAACGGAGCCCTGAGACTGGCTTCACGTTCGAGTGGCCCAAAAACGAAAAGGTAGTGAGAGAACCACCATTCTATTGGCTGCAGGCTGAGAGAAACTTGTTGTAAAAATAGCAAATTTTTTAAGGGTTAAGATGAAATGCCAGGTAGTCAAGAGGTTAATGAGAGAGTTGAGAGCCGAGTCGAGTACCCATCGAGAAATAAAGAGACCTAATTAAGCAATTAAAAGCAAAGTGCAGTATGATAAAATAAAATTAAAAAAAGTAAAATGAATTAAAATAAAATAACATAACATGAAACTAAATTAAATAAAATAAAAAGAAATAAAATAAAATTAAATTAAAATTAATAAAATAATATAAAATAAACCAACTTTTCTTTCATTTTTTAAATTTATTTCTATAAAATAATTCTAGAAATTTATATTATAGAAAGTTCAATAAATCTTCTAAAAGTAATAGTTGTTATTATAAGTTCTCTAAATTAGTTATTGTATGCATATATGTATGTTTATAGAATTACATAATTATGTATGTAAGGGTTTTCTTACTAAAAAGTCTGCAATGTTTTAAGCTTTTTTTATAGCAGAAAAAAGCTTTTTCCTTTCTGGAAATTGTCGTTGTTGCTAAGACTTCAACTTTTGTTATGTATGTACAGCAACAACAACTACAACAACAACAACATACCAGAGTCTGCATATACATAATTTGAAAAAATCTTGAAAAAGAAGAAAAAAGCTGTTATATACTTGTAAAAACGTTTAGTTTTTTTAAAAAACTTAAAAAAGCTTGACAACAGTCAGCGTTGTACGCATTTTGAATGATCGCAGGGTCGATCTATCGTTAAATCTTCCTCTCTCAACCCTTACTTCACGACAATCATCGAGAAGGCTCCTCTCTCTCTCTCTCCTTCTCTTTCTTTTTATTATCACTATACGATCGTTATCCGTCAAGGCTTTATTGCTTTAATTGCCCTTTTTTCAGTTTTGTTTTTTTTTTTAAACACCGAAGGCAAAGATTATGCGTTTGTCGACATACATACACACTTATGTACATACGCACGGATACAAACACACTCACAAATACATTCCAGCATACATACCAATACGACAAAAGCTTTTCCACTAAAGCTTCCTTCATTAGTTTTCATTATCGTCTCGATTTTAACTTTTCAGTCGAGTGACATTGAAAAATAATATACTACACTCTTTTGAAAGAGGTCGTGTTTGTTAAGGAGGAACGGGTAGGGGGGGGGGGGGGGGGGGGGGAAATAGAGGAAGTAGAAAACCTACAAACTTGTTACTTCATCAACCAGTTTTATTGCTCTATGCGTATGTACGCATGGCCAAACGTCGGAAAAAAACATGCAAATTAAGACGAAATGCGGAGAGCGAGCGCTCTTAAAGTGCTATTCTTTGGTGGTTTTTTAATCACTAAATCATATGATTTGACTTAAGCCTGTAGAAAAGCTGTTTAAACTGTCTCTCTCGGTCTCAAGGGCATTTGTTTAATTTACAAGGTTCTCAGTAATATTTTCTCAAAAGCAAAGTATGAAACATATATAAAAATAGTCTCCGGCTAAAGAGAAAAATATGGTCACGCATTATCAAGTGCATTTTAAGTGCTCCTTCAAATGCTCACAATGATTTTCAAAAGACACTGAGATAATTGCAAGTAATTATACACAATATCTTAAACAGACAGAAATGTCCATGATTTTGGACAGTTTTCTTTTTATCTGGAAAAGACAGAGAGCGAGAGTTGCCTGATTGTAGAGGACAGACACACACATGATCATTGTTGCAAGTTATTCTTGTGCAGGCTTGTGACTTGCGATACTGAAAGCCTTATTTTTTTAATTGATCAAATCAAGAAACAATAAATAGTTGACGATTCCACACAAAAAATGTGTCTAAATTCCACAAAGACCGTCATATCAGTATGAGAGCACATAATTTCACTCTCGCACTCTCTCTTTCTCACTCTCTCTCGAAAGTTGTCAGCCTCACAAAAAACGCACTTACAGAGAAACACACGAGTGCGTATAAAGCTTAACCCATGCACATACACTTAGGTATGTACTGGCACACACATATGTATGCAGGTAGTATATACAAGTAGATAATGTTTTTGTTGTTTTTTACACACAAACACATTATCTCTCTCTTTCTGTGTTTTTTTCTTTTCTGTGGCTCTCTTGGTTTTATTCCCTGTTTTTTTTTTTTTTTTGGTAATGTTAGTTTTTATAAGGTTTTTTATTTCTTTTTCTTATATTTGTTGTAATTTCTTTTTGTTGTTGTTGTTGTTATTGTTGTTTTATTAGTTTAGCACTCGTTTGCCATTCGCTGTCGCTTCTCGTAAACGATATGCCGCGTATGCGATTGCGACGACTGTTGTTGCTGTTCTTGTGGTTTATGTGTTTGTTGTTGTTGTTGTTGTTGTTGTTGTTGTTGTTGTTGCTGTTGCTTTTGCTGTTCGTTAGCTACATACACATTTTTAATTATGTTGTGTGAGCTCAAGGTTTCGCTGCTTCGTCTCGCTTTTTTTTCCAAATGTTTTTTTTTTGGGGCTTCTATACTTTTTTCGGGCAGTTGTTGTTGTTGTTGTTGTTGTTGTATTTGTTGTTGTTGCTGCAGTAGTTGTAATTTTTTATGGCTATGAACGCACGCACTTTTTCTATGTGCCATCAATAGCGTTGTTGAGCGAGCGCTACTGTCGCTGCTGCTGCTGCCTCTGCCCCCGATGATCTACTTTGTCGGACCCCCTGAAGTGTCGCTTTTTTGGGGCACTAGTTTGTGGCTGCTGCCGTTGCTGTTGCTGTTGTTTTTGTTGTTGTTCTTGTTGTGGTGTAAAAATGGCTAGGCGTGGCGGCGTGACGCGCGGAAGAGAGTTGTTGAGGAAATGAGGAAATTAATCGAGTCGACCCAGGCCGCGGGCACAGAAGAGTAGGCCGATGCGTTATTACTTTTTCTCATTGTTATTGTTGTTGTTGTTGTTGTTGTTGTTGTTTTGCAGTGACTGTAGCCGTGACTGCTGCGATTGTTGCTAGTGCTGTTGAAATCTCTTCCCCGCCCGGCCTCTGCAAGCCCCAGAAAGTGTGTTTGTTTTTTGCTTTTTTTTTTCGTCATCTGTTATTTTCTTGATCTGTCTGTTTGTTTATTCATCTTTCGGTCTCGGCCCATCCTAATCTTCTTCTTCTTCTTCTTCTTTGCTACACTTTGATCTTTGAAAAATTATGCGTAAATTTTTGCTTTGTGAATTTTGAAATTTTAGACACAAACGATACATTTGCATAAGTTAAGCGAGCTTTTCTGTGTGTGTGTGTGTGTGTGTGTGTGTGCGCTTCTTCGTTTTTGTGTGTTTTTTAGCGCTTGATTAGTATTATTGATGTTGTTGTTGTTGTTGTTGTTGTTGTTGTTGTTGTTGTTTCACAATTAAAAAAAGTATGTATAGACGAAAACTCATTACTGTCATCATCACTAATTAAAATGATAATGATGGTAATTGAACATATACCATTTCGTGCGGATTAAGAAATCATCATAATAAATAAAAATTTTTCCCTGGATTCCAAAACGATTTTTAAAAAAAATTTATTCACTCCAGCAACGCTATAAAAGATTTTAAAAAGATTTCTAAAAAATTGTTTTCAAAATGTTTAATAAATATCTTAAAAATTACTTTTAAAAATTATGATTAGCATTAAAAGAGTGAGTATTCATTAAAAGTGTTATAATTACGATACAAATAAAAATGGAAAGAATTTTTTAAGAAAATTAATTATTTTATGGGTAATTTTTTTTTAAATAATTTGATTTTATAACTGAATTTTTATAATTTTTTTAAAATAGAAATGATTTAATCAATTATTTATCAATTATTGTGAAGATTAAAAAAAAGTAGGTCAGCGGCTGGCTTGACTAACGCGTGAGACACGCAGTAAAAAAAAATGTCAGAAAACGCATAGAAAATTCATGGCATATTTTTTGTTTCTTTTTTTTTTTTTTAGATGAAAGCAAGAGGTCATCTCAAGCAATCATAAATTAAATAATAATATTTACTCTACTTTATAAAGAAGACCTTATGCTGAAAACATAAAGTTAAAAACATACAATTTCAACATCAGGTTGCATTTTTATACTACGAAAGTTGAAACTGTGAACTTATTAAGTTATATTTAAAGGTTTTCTCTGAACTAAAGTCTAATTTTTCCACCTTAAAAGTTGTACAAAAGTCAACCCAGAAGTTGATTTCGTCTTTCTTCTATGAAGGTTCAATTTCTCAACCTTATTGTGAACTGAACCGAAAATTCACGATGGAAAAGTAAAGTAACGAGTAAGAGTAAAGTAAGAGTAAGTAAAGTTCGCGATGGTTAAGTAAATTTTTTTCGCTGAAAATTCAATCTGCATTAAAACTTACCTTCTACATTTGGTTTTTCCTCTTCGTAACCGAAATCCTAGAGCTATTCGCCGTTGCCAAAGAAAGGAATGCCGAAAGTCGCTAATTTATGTTTTAATCGTAGCACTTTTTTCCAAAAAAATCTTTGCTTTTTGTTAAAATTTTTCTTGGTTTTTCGTGTTTTTTTTCGTTTTGAGAAAAATTTTGTGTAATCACTTTTTGTTGTTGTCGCTTTTTTGCTACTTTTTACTTGTTCTTCATCTCTATTTCTCGCCTTTTCCGACTCTGTCGTCCTTTAACTTGTTATTTTGTTTGTTTTTTTTTAACCGAAACGAAATTTTAATGCAATTTAACACGCTTTGTTGTTGTTATTGTTGTCGTTGTTGTCGTTGTTGTTGTTGTTGTTCTATCAACTTTGCGCCATTAGTATGTATGCATGCGTGCTTGTATGTGTTTTGCTGTGTGGTTGTGTGTGAGTGTGAGTGTGTCTGTGTGTGTATGTTTATCCAAACCAATAATTTTGAAGTTGAGTCAAATCCTTTTAAAAGCTCAAATTTTCGTAGATTTTTTTCCGGTTGTTGTTGTTTTTAGTGATTAATTTTTTATCACCTCGTTTGTCGCTGACGCTGGTGTTGTTGTTTTTTGCCTTTTGTGTTTATTTAATTTTTAATTATTCCAAATTTTTTACATCGCGCCGAAACGAAAAAAGTTTGTTACGCCGCTTTTGTGTTTTTTTTTAATCCAAATTGACTTTTTCGATTGGTTTTTTAAAATATTTTTTCTTTGTCCTAAATGTTTTCTTTGTTTTTACCAAGAATTTTCTTCGTTCTAAAATCTTTTTTCTGTTCTTTTCTTCTCAATTAATTTTGAATTTGTTTTTTTTTTTTGTTTCTAAAGACTAAAAAAATTTCTGCAATTTTTTTAAATTCCGCGTTTTTTTAAAATTCTTACAATTCTGTCCGCAATGTTTTTTTTTGTTTTAGAAATTTTTATTTTATATTTAGTGTTTTTTTTCTTGTTAATTTTGGGCCGAAAATGTTCACAAATTTTTTTATAATTTTTCAAAACATCAAATTTTGTATTTCAGATCGATTTCTTAAACCAAGAGTTTTTCGATGTTATTCACATGGTTTTTGTGCGTCTTTGTTTTGTGTTTGTTGTTGTTGTTGGCATTGTCGTCGCGGTGGCTGCTGTTGTTGTTGTTTTCTATTTACATGCAACAGTTTAGCGATGATGTTGTTGTTGCTTACGTTTTCGTAATTGAAAAATTCCTGCCTTTTCAGCGACTTCATTTTGTTCGTTTTTTTTTAACAAAAGATCTGAAAAAAATTTAAAATTTTATTTTATTTTATCAAAAATTTTATGAATTATATTTTTCTTCATAAAGAATTTAAAACGAAATTAAGGAAAAAATATAAAAAACAATTATTAAAAAAAATATTTTATTTAATTTTTTCTTAAAAAAAAAATAACATAAAATAAAAAAAACAGAATAAAATAAAATAAAAAATATAACAAAATGAATAAAAGCATGAAATAAAAAACAAATTAAATACACAAAATACAGAAAAATAAAATAAAGCAAAATAAAATAAAATAAAATAAAATAAAATAAAATAAAATAAAATAAAATAAAATAAAATAAAATAAAATAAAATAAAATAAAATAAAATAAAATAAAATAAAATAAAATAAAATAAAATAAAATAAAATAAAATAAAATAAAATAAAATAAAATAAAATAAAATAAAATAAAATAAAATAAAATAAAATAAAATAAAATAAAATAAAATAAAATAAAATAAAATAAAATAAAATAAAATAAAATAAAATAAAATAAAATAAAATAAAATAAAATAAAATAAAATAAAATAAAATAAAATAAAATAAAATAAAATAAAATAAAATAAAATAAAATAAAATAAAATAAAATAAAATAAAATAAAATAAAATAAAATAAAATAAAATAAAATAAAATAAAATAAAATAAAATAAAATAAAATAAAATAAAATAAAATAAAATAAAATAAAATAAAATAAAATAAAATAAAATAAAATAAAATAAAATAAAATAAAATAAAATAAAATAAAATAAAATAAAATAAAATAAAATAAAATAAAATAAAATAAAATAAAATAAAATAAAATAAAATAAAATAAAATAAAATAAAATAAAATAAAATAAAATAAAATAAAATAAAATAAAATAAAATAATATTTAAAAAAATTGAATTATTTTATTAATTTATTAATTTAATTTTCTTTTATTTTATTTTAGTTAAATAAAATAAACTCAACTAAACTAGAATAAACTAAAATAAAACGGCATGCACACACACACACGAATCACCCCCCGCGACGCATCATTGTTGCAAGCGAAAGGGTGGATTTTTCCTCCTTCTTCGCTTTTTCATTTTCTCTTGGTCTTCTTCTTCTTCTACCACTGCCTGCTTTTTACTGCTGCGGCCGCGAAGGACTCAGTAAGCTTCCACAGTTGTCTTTACTTCTGACTACTTTCTGTTTTTGTTGTTGTGTTGTCGTTGTGTTTGCTGTTGTTATGCAAAATAGATGCTATAGACTTTTATGAGCAGTTGTTGTTGTTGTTGTGGCTGTTCCTGCCGCTGTCCTTTGATGCAGTCTCTAACAATCAAGCAAAGAATTCAGAAGCAAAGAAATTCTAAGGAAAACGCAATCGCACAACGCGACGGCAGCAGCAGCAGCAGCAGCAACAACAACCCTCATCGACGCAACGAAGGGGTGGTTGTTCACCGCTTGGTAGGGGGAGGGGGACAGTGGTGGGGGGGGGGGAGTAAGAGACAGAAAGAAGGGGCGACGTTGTGGTCTCTTTTCGGACAAGTTTGTTGTTGTGGTGTTTTTTTGGGAGAGAGAGTAAAGAGCGAGTAAGCTGAACGGGCAAGGACAAGGACAAGGACGAGGACAATGCAGCCGCGCAGCAGCAACGGGAGAAAAGAAAATCAACAGAAATGCGCTCACACAAAACCGAAAAAACAAAACCTTGACGTACACACAAAATTTTAGATATAGTATAACATAAAACAAACTGAAATACAGAAAGGAGTAAAAACTATTGAAGTATCTAACAGATAAATACGAGCACTTCATTTTACAGTACATACAGATGTTCAGAAAAATACATTCGCATAGAAAAGCTTTGATAGCTTTAGATACTTGAAGATGCATTGCATATTTTAATATAGTAGATACCAAAATGAAATAAGGCATCTGATAGATACAGATATGAATAAAAATATCTCGCAGCTACTTTTAGATGTCTTATAGATAGTTATTATTGATGAAATAGATTCGAGAAATATGAATAAAAATCTTTTTTATAAAGTATATTTTCTGTTTTTAAATATCTTTTTGCTGATTAATATCGAATAAATGCGTGCGATAGATACAAATATGTACACAGTATATTTTAGATACAAATGTGGTACATACAAATATGCATAAAACTGACATGTTATAGATACAAAGACCGTGATAACTTATGGATAATTGCAGATAGTAGAAATAGTTATTATTTTGTTCAGTAGATACTCAGACACCCACAGTTATCTTACAGATACTAAATATTGATGAAATGAATACGTCAGATACAAATATATATGTATATAAATGCATCTTGCAGATACAAACTTTGTAGATACTAGTACGCGTATAAAGACGGTAGAAAATTTTGTTAGCCAGATACAACCATGAATACGCGCAAATGTATCTATTGGATACAATTGGATCAAGGAAAATCCAATCTTTCGGATACAAAAATATAATATATTGTGTTGTATCTATTGGATAATAAATTAGTAATAAAAAAGAAATTCTTCTTCTTTAATTTAGGTTTTTTTTTTCTACCTTTAAGATACTAAATCGTTTCAATTGTTGCTATTGCCAAAAGTAAAATAAAGAGATGCATGCGTGTAGAAATAGTGCATTTGTTAGATGCGAACTTGAACTATAAATTGTATCTGTTGAGTTGTAAAGTTGTAAAGATTTTTACAACGAGAATATTATCAAACATCGAATATATCTTATTCAAAGAATCGTAAAATATCTTACAGATATAAAGACAAAATAGAAATATTCTGATGTTGATACATTCTCTGTGGATACATTGAAGCTGGCTAGCTAGTCTTATAAACTTTCGCCTTAAATACATACAATGAAGGATAGTTTGTATCTAGATACTCGTGTTAATATTTCGATGTATTTTGTAGATCCGAAAAAAGTATCTATAGAAACTGAAACTCTTTTAAATACAAAGTGTTTGAGAGCGTAACTTTTGCATACACATGTACATATATACGCTCACACACACACACACACACACACACACACACACACACACACACACACACACACACACACACACACATAATAGATTGTCCGTCTTCTTCTTCTGGTCTCTTCTTGCTCGCTTTTTTTGTAGGCTCGCAATGTTTCAATTGCGATACTTTTTTGGGTTCTCGCTCTACCGAATTTCTTTGCGTGGCATTTTTTGGTGTGTGTGTTGTTGTTGTTGTTGTTGCTATGACATTCGTATTGTTGTTTTTATACGTGTATCTATCTATCTATCTATCTATCTATCTATCTATGCAACTTGTATCTTATCAAGTGCATCTGCCCGTTAAACTATCTGTAGAAAAAATGTTTTTACAAAAGCAATAACAAAAAAAAAGCTCTTCTAAAGGTTTGAGCATTTTTATTTTTTAGATATTATTCTATAGATACAATTTAGTAGCGTTTTTGCAGATACTTTTCAACAAACATTTTTTCAGGCGATCAAGAGGAGAACAATTAGACTTAATTCCTTTTTATTTATTCCTTAATTTTTTCGAAAGCCGAATGATTTTTTTAATTCGTTTGAGTTTTTTTCAATCTTCTAGATGCATCTTCCAACATATGTACTATGTATCTACACCTAGTTGTAGAAGATTGTTTGATAGTATCTATAGATGCTTGCTGTTTTATGCTTTAAAAGAAAATTATATTCAACGAATTTTCTTCATTAATTATATCTAATCATCTGAACGATACTGCAGCCGAAGGATATGTTTATAGATTTTATCTAGATACTTTCTAAAATATATTTGAGTAGAGTTTCTGTAAATTTACGAAGCGTAAATGCATTAATATATTTAGATACTGTTTGCTAACACTTCGAAAGACATTTGTATATATGAAATTTATCTAGATACTTAACACTTGGAAGAGTTTATGCATTTCATCTAGATACTTTCGCGGTAGGTACAGGTTTTGCCATGAATGGATTTTGCAATCCTTTTTTGTGTTGTTGTCACTTTCCGCTAAGTATTTTTAAGATAAATGTATTTCGAAAATACGAGTCTCTTAAGGTTGTAAAGATACATTTATGGAATTTTGATTTTTTTTGACGCGCCCTAAAAATCTCTATTTTGAATTATTTAAGGCGGCCGTTGTTAAAAACAGCGGATGATTTTTTTCACAATTCATTTTGAAAAAAATTTGTTGTATTTCGCAAACATTCATACACCCACACACACACCCCCCCACCACACCCATGCAGGGTTCATCACTGACACTGACAAAAAACTTCAATTTGCGAAGCGAAAAAGGACCGAAAAAAGTTCATAGACTGGAAAAAATGTTTAATCCTGAAAAGCTTTACATACATTTATTTTTTTTTTTCAAATTTATCCAAATTGCTTCTGCTTTTTCTTCTTCTTCTTCTTCTTCGTTCGTCACACCGTCCTACAATAGTCGCCGTTAGGCGCTTTTTGAGAATACGCGCTTTCGTCTGCTTCTCCGTCTGCAGCGACTTGTATCCATGAGATACTGGCGACCGCTTTACGTGCTGCAACTATTTCCGACCTTCTCCATCGCGGAACGTGCTTTTGGCAGAAACCAACCCAAAAAAAGGGGTTTGTCGGTTTTTCACGGAATCACAAGAAAACAAATTTTGACGATAAAATAAAATGCACGACAAGAAAGAAGTTCGTTCCGTTCGTTTCTGCAAACGTTTTTTAGTTTTTCTATCTTTTTTTGTGTTCGGTTTTGATTGCAGTCCACTAAATTCCGCGCTAATTTCCTCCGTTTGCCGCTTCTTTCGTCGCACCAAAAGCGAACAATGAATTCATAAATTAATTTTTTCTTTAGTTCACGCTCAAAAAATGGTTTATATGAAATGTTTTTGTTGTTGTTCTGGAGATTTTCGATTTCAACAATTTTTTTTTCTTTTGCTGTTGCGTCTTTTCTGACTTTCCTGGTTTAATTTTTGCGTTTTTATTTTTTGTTGTTTTTTTTTTTGTATGTTGTCTAAATGGTTACAAATTATTTTAAACGTTTCACGAGCCGACTGCACAACAGCTGCTGCGAGCGAGCACCTCCGAAACCTAGGGCCGAATTGACGAACATGAATTTCGTGAATTGCGTTTCTGGCCCACAAACCAGACACAGCCGTCGTCGAAAAGCTGAAAGCTGATTCAAAGTTGAATCCGAAACTGCGACAGCGACTGCGACCCTGACTGCGACTATGAGCGCAGCAGTGCTCGCGGTGATGTTGCTTCTCCGCGTATATGTACTCGCAAACGCATGGCAGCTAGCGACCAGCGACCAACAACCACCAACCAGCAGGCAGCAGGCAGCAGGCAGCGGCACCACCACCAACAAAAGCTGCAGAAATGCTGCCTTCACGAACGCTTAGCATCTCGCCCTGCCGAATGCGTCGAAACGCAGTGAGCGAGAAACGTGTAGCAACAACAAAAAAGGTTGGTTGGAGAGTCAACGACAATGAGTGGCCAACTTTTACAGAACTAGTTCAGTGCGTTGTACATAAGAAATTCAGTACAAATTGAGAAAACGAATGAAGACTGTATAAAGTTCTGTGTTCTCTTCTAATAATTTAATAGAAATTCCCTTTTTTTTCAAAAGTTGAGTACATATATTTGGTCTAGACAATTTTTGTTTGTCTACATTTGTATATTTTGTTCTGTTTGATATATTTTGGCAAGAATATATCAATTTGAAATCCTAATTTGTGCGAAAAAATTAAAGTAATATAAACAAATTAAGCTAACAAAGTAAGTTCTTATACCTTACAGTCGTGCAACCTTCAAAGCGCTAATGAAAATATATACTTAGTATCATATATTTCGATACTGGTATGCCATCTGTACTGTCTTCCCTTGCGATAACTTTCATAAATGATACTATGCACCAATTAGTCAGATCAAACACATTGGGTGATGCCGTGCAGTTAAGAATATATCTACGGCGTGATTAGAAGCTTGTTAATTTCAAATTCAAGCGAGACTTAATGGCAAATAATATTCGTTCTGCCGAATAATAATAATATTTATTATTTATTACAATTTATTTAATTATTATTTATATTTGTTTGCCATTCAACGTCATTTCCACAGAGGAATATCCTGCTCAGAAGACTGACATTCATTAGTATTATCAAAGCAGTAATTTCGAAACAATTTGCGAAGCTATTAAGTTTTGCTTGTCAGTCATTTCAAATTCTTAAAAAACACTCATAATTATCATTTGTGATATAACCTTTTTGTTTAACCCCACAATTTTAAAATTTTAATTTGAAATTCAAATTATGCGTTGAAAAACTGAAATAATTGATCTTCAAAAAATATTTCTTGCAGTCCAAATACTCGTACTTATTTTAAGCATCACATTCGTATAACAATGTAAAACAATTCGCCTTATTTTCAATATGTTTTTACCAATAGTAAGTATGAAAATTTTGAGATCATAACCATCCAATTACAATCGCTTTGTCCAAAAGTCCCTGCGTATTTGATAAATCTCGAACCAATACTCGTTCTCTCTAGGATAGGTATGCGTCCACTACTTTTAGTGTCGTTTAAGTTTGCTCTGAAAATTTGTCTCGAAATCATGCAAAACTTAAACCAATGTCACATGGAAAAATGTATAAGTAGTAAGTAATAAGTAAGGCTGGCAACTCAGGCATTAGCTATGCTGAGAGAGAGAACAATTTTTCTGCACTGACTCAATTCGAGGAATTACATTGCTTTCGTTGGTTCTATGGTTTTTTGCAGCTTTTTCATTGTGCGCACTGCTGGCGTTACTGCTAGCGCCACTAACGACGCTGCTACTGCGTTGGATCAATTAACGAGAAAACGAAGAAACAAAAAAAAATTGTGGAGAGCTTCTATGCGACTGCATGTAGTTGAAATAAATAGAGTGTGTGTGCACGAGGGTGAGAATGAATTTGCCTGAGGTTGCGATGTAGAGCAATCTTCTTGCAACTTTTCCCAACGAGCAACCAATCAATTTTCGAGAGATAAGAAGAGAGAACACTACTAAAAATTATTTAGAAAGAGGAATTGACGGCTGAGAAAACAAAACTAAGAGAGCAAAAAACTTTGAAATTTGACAATTATGTAGTTCTTGTTGCATTTTGAAAGTGTTGCCCCCACTTCGGTCTACGCCCATCATTCTGTAGTATTTTTAATGGTTGTTCTTGCGGTAAAACTAGGCCCTAAAAGGAACCCAAGAGTTTTTGCTGAGAAATATATATCAAAAACCCGGGTGAAATCTTCTCCCTCTCTCCTTTCTTCCTAACTCTCAGGCGTTTCTTGCTTGTTATTTTCCTTGCAGCAATTCAATTTCCGAGAGCTTTGAGGAGTGCAGTTTTATATATACAACCATACAGATGATACCTATATACCTCTACATATTTCACAAGAGAGACCCTTTTAATAAAATAATAATTAGAGGTAAATACATATAGCTTTTTAAGTTTAATAATCTTTGACTCTAATAAATTTCTTCGTAATGGCTCCTTCAACACCCGGAAGCTAATATCATTTTAAGCTTTTATTCATCAGTTTTTACCGGGCTAAAATGCAATTACTTCGATTAAATACTAAGAATAGCCTGCGAAACTGAAACGGACTGACGCAATTCTGTTTCCTCATCCAAAGATAGATTTAAAGTTGTTCACTAAAGAGTTCAAAATGATGACATCATTAGTTTTCTGGAATGTTTCTAGAGGTTGAAGAATTCCAAAATTTAAGACTTATTAGATTATAACAGAAAGAAGGTCAAAACTGCGAACGCATTAAAAACAGCTCAAACCGATTCAAAACCAGCCCACTGTTTGTACTCTCAAATAAAAAGCTTACCCAATGGAGAAATATTTGCTAAGAACAATGTAGCGAGAGAGAGAGTATATACAATGATTTTTTAAATTTTCTCTTTTAAGAGAATACAAAAAAAACAAAAACCGAAGCCAAAAAAATAGAAGTAAAAAATGCAGCTACTCTTCAGAGAACAAGTCAAATTTGAAAGAGGCTAAAGAATGAGAGACCATGCGATTTTGTGCTGATAAAAGAGAAGGAGAGAGAGAGAACGGCAACAATGAAATTGCCGCCTAGCAGCGCACTGCGAAAGGAGCGCAATGGATCGAGGAACGAACGAACACGTGTAACGAACAGCAGCGCCACGCAACGCAGTCAGCAGCGCAGTCACGGAAATCGTGTGCAAAGTCGCAGAAAATCGTAGCAACAACAAACGAGAGAAAAGCAATGCGAGCAAACGCGTGGTATGACGTGACAAGCTAAATGTTGGTCGGTGCGATTAATATGATTGTTGTTGGTGTTGCGTTCTTGGGCTGTGTTTAGTTGTGTAAAACTTTTTGAAGTCTATTATTTGTTTTCTTTTTCCCCGGGAGTGCGAAAGGAAAGCGCAGGGAGAGGGAGAGAGAGCGCTACAGCATTAAAATATGGAGTCGTTGCTGTTGTCAGCACGACTGCGACTACGACTGCGTTGACGCACAATGAATGGCGGCGCCAAATGGTGCTTGCTCGTGCGTGCGGGCGTGTGTGTGCATGGCTGTGCGTTTGTGTTTGATTAACTGTTGGTGGGGCGCGCACTGAAGTGCTTTTGTTTTTGTTATGAAACAAAAACTGTGCAAAAGCTCCAACCAACAAACGCACACACACACACACACACACACAGGAATGCTAGCATTTTGCTTGTTCAACGCATACACGCATTCTTGCCTTTGGCTTCTCTTTTTTGGCGTTGGAGCGCTGCTGTGCGTGTGGAACTTGCTGCTGCTGCTGCTGCCTTCTCTGCTCGCTGTTTGCTAGCGAAACTGCTTGTTGCTGACGTGGTGGGGCTTGGTTGGTGCTGCTGCTACGGCCTTTGCTGCTTTTGCTGCTCTTGCTGTTGCTGTTACTCACGCACTCAATGCTGGCGTTCGGCACATTGCGTTTTTGCGTGCTCCGAAGAGTGAGTAAATGGGCGGGTGCGTTTGTGTGTGTTTTTGTGTATTCGAATTTTATGTATTCCATCCAGTGCCTTCGTTGCGTGTGCTGCGTATTCGCCCATTAGAAAACCACGAGCGCCATTGCAGAATTCGTTTACTGGTTGCCAACAGGGCCCCCCTCCCAAGGGCCACCCTCCCACCCCTTCACCCAACCAACAATACCCGTCACGACCCATCACGCAACCTAGACCATCTCTTCTGCACTGCCCTTCGCCCCTTCCACAAATCGTCGGCTTGGTGTCAGCCATTCGCAAACGCTGGCACACGATTCGTTTTATTGAAGGGGGAGGGGGAAGGGGCGAGGGTTTGAAGTATATTTAGCACTCGGTGGCAGTCGGTGCTGTTACTGCGGCTGCTGCTGCTGGTGTAGTTGTAGTTGTTGTTGTTTTTGATATTTTTGTACATTGCCATTGTGTAAGCTTATTTTTTTTGGGTTGCGCGGAAGGGGGGCTTACTTACTCTCTTCATACTTTTCCTGCCAACAACGATTATGCGATAAGGCCCATCCAGAATGCGTTGTTGGCAGCTCTAAAGATTCACATTGCGTGTGTGTGTGTGTGTGTGTGTGTACGTCTGTTTAGTGCAAATGCGTAAGCACGCGTGTTTATGTATGCACATACATACATATGAGTAAGTGCGCGTGCATGCGTTTCAGCGTTTTTCAAAGGCCATTTTTTCACCTCTTACTTCTTTTTCTTTACAAGGCGAAAGCAACCAAAGAAAACAACAACAACAACAAAAAAATCGATGCACTAAAAACGATGTTTGATTTTTTTTATATATTTTTTTATATTTTTTTATATTTTTTATTTTTTTTTATATACGTACTAAAATAATAAAGTATCATCAGGACCATCTTAAGTTTCTTAATCAATTGCAAACGACTCAACATATTTGCGCTCTTAAAGACATCGACCGATAAATAAATTCTCTTTTAAAATACATATGACATAAATTTAATAGAAAAATGCTATAAAAACTCTCCAAAAGAAGAAAGAGAGAGTAAAAAATCAGTTATTTAATCAGTTACAATTAATATAGTATATGAAGTGTTAAAGCCGAAGTCGATGCCTTTATTTATGCCGTCAGGGTTTGCATAAAAACATACAACAAATGTTGCAAAAGTCTTTACAAAATTGTTATGTCATTTTGACACTGAATTAACATTATTTACATGCAAATTTTGACTTTTATTGCATTGAAATGGACAGATTTTCTTATAAGCAAAATAGTATAAAAAATATAAAAATATTTCTCAGAGAAATATTATTCATAGCAATGTTTTTCATAGAAATGTCCTTCAACAAGCGGTGTTTTTTTTTAAGTCTATAGAAAACCCGCTAAAAATATTTGTGTAAAAGTGTTAAAATTTTTCTTTTAATTCAAAGCACAAATAATAATTTTTTTGAGGAAATAGATTTATAGAGTTTTATAGTTTTATAGTATAGAGTTTTTTATAGTATAGAGTTTTATACTCTTTACAGAGTTTTTCAGCACGAGGTGTCATTTTAAATATGCACAAAAACATAAGATTTTATATGAAAAGATTTCCATAATACAAGTTTATCCAAATTACATATTCTGAGATTAATGATGGTGCACAATAGGTGCACAACGCTCGTATAAAACCAAGTTGCTCTTTCAACACGCTTACGCTGCAACACGTTTAGTATACGATTTTTTTTGATTTTGGCAACGTCTTCTTATTTAACACGGATTCGCGTAACGCGGCCTTTTTATTCAGAACGTCACCTGTAGCTTCATACAAGTGTTGATTTCTCTCATGGCGAATGAGTTTCTCATTCGCGATGCGTACAGATTGCGTTCTATTGTCTCTTGCGATCAATATCATCTCGCTTTAGCCAACATTTATGTAAGGCTTTATGGATATATGTATATATCGCGTGTAACGGTACACGCACGGTATACGCATATTATGTATGACACACGTACACACACAAACATAAATAATATGTACCTTGCTAAAATCGTCGCTGCTGCTTCGGTTGGATTTCGTGCAAACTTTCTTTTTTCTCACTCTTGTAATTTTCTTTTTTAAGCGCCTTCCCCGGCGCTTTTCCTTCAACCTATCGGTCTCTCTTTTAAAATAAACTGCAAATTGCGTTTGGCATAATTGCGTACATGTTTGAAAACTAAACAACAACAACAACAAGAACATCAACCAAAAATTAAGACCATGACTTTAAAGCTTTCGATAAAGCGAAAAAAAACATGTTTACAAAGTTCACAAATCAAGCACAACTACAAAAACTTCTTCTGATTAATTGTCATGATAATAATTTTAAATTCAAATTAATTAATTAACGAATTATTGAATTTATGTAAATCTCTTCTAAAAAGCCTTTTCATCATTTTAAGTACAATCAATCACACCCACATACATTTTTACATATCGTTTACTGCAGCAATGCATTGCTACAAACACACACACACACACACACGCACGCACGCACATGCAGCCATTCATAATGTAAAAACAAATGAGGTAAAGCAACAAACGCAGCGGTGTCGGCGTCGGCGTCGGCGGCGGCATGAAATTAATTTAGATCAGTTCGAGACAAACGAGGGTTCACAAATTGGGTCACTCGCAAACACACAAACTCACATTACAGCACAAACGTATCTATGCCGATGGCATACGCACAAGCATACACACAGTTACACACTCATAAAAACAAACAAACATACAGAAAGCAATGCGAGCAAAGCAGATACGAGCGTATGTCTGTATGTATATGCGTTTGTACGAGTACTACATGCGTGGAGCAACCCAGCAGGAAATTTGTTTGTGCTGACACTAAAACTATGTGAAGTATCGACGCGCCGAAGCGACAATTATTAAGAACCCATTTCATAAAAAAACTTCACCTCTTCAAGGTTTAACGAACCAATTCTGGTTGTTAAGTTAACAATGATTTGTTAAGGAGTTCTCGTTAATGACGTTGTTGAGTTCAGAGTTAATTTTGGTATTCACAAAATGCATTAACAACTAACCACGAGTATGAATTCACCACCAATGGTGAAAAATCTGCATGATATTTTCAGCAACCATTTCCTGGGTTGCATATCTTTATCAAATAGCAAAATGGAAGACACGAAGAGGTAAAGGTTTTAAGAATTTAACTTAAAATAATAAAGCTATTTTTAATTTTTTTGCTTTCGTTTATCTTTACAAATCAGTGAAGATAAGTAAATATTCTTCCATTTTTTGATATCTGCCTAATTGGACAGCTTCAAAATGAAATTTTGTTTGCTGTTAAGACCTATTCGTTGATTAACAAAATAGTTAAGAAGTCAGCTCTCAATTTTTTGCCAGAATACGAAATCTTAACAGCTCTTAATTCTTAACTATTTTCTTATGTTTTCTGGTTAATGTGATGAGCTTAGTTAATCGGCCAGAATACGGCTCAAACCTTAGCAGAAACACAACACACATTTTTTATTTCTCCATTTTGGTGATATTGTTGTTGTTGTTTTGGTTCTCTTCTCTTGGAGTCCATTTTCTAAAATTGCTTTGCAAAAAAAACAGTGAAGACCCTGCCCATTCGATTGAGCTCATGCATGCGATGCGATAAACCTTCGTTGTCGTATTCATTTATTCTGATTCGCCACGAGTCGTCTCGTTGTTTTAATTTTTACTTTGTTTTTGTTTTTGCAAAGCACAAATAGCTCTTGATGCAATTCTGTCGCATTCGAGCTCGTTGGCTCGGCTTCTCGATCGACTACTCACTGCTACTGCATGCCGGAGCCGGAGAGACGATGGCCTGTAAAGAGAGAGAGAAGACGAGCTTAAACGAAAAACAACAACGAAAGGCTCTTTAAAAATTTTGATCTAAAAGTTAAAAGAACACAAAAAAGGAAGCAAAGAGAGTAGCAGGTCATGAAAAAAAATGAAGCCGCTTCTCTCAATCTTTTCATACACTTAAAAATATAATCAATCTGCTTGAGCATAAAATTGCACGAGAAATGAAAAAATTATTATTGTTGTGTTTTTTGTATGTATGTATTGTATGTATGTATTTTTATTTATTTAAATGTGCCAATTTTAAAAATAACTAATAAAAAAATAGAAATAGAAAAAGGCAAGAGCAATAATTATTACAAAAAGTATTTTTGTCAGAAGCTAAAAATTATTGTCAAAAGAGAAAAAAAACACGACACAAGACGCACATTCCCTTCTAAACCATTTTTCCTGGTATCTATAGTTGTAGTAGTATTAGTAGTAGTAGTAGTAGTAGTAGTAGTTGTTGTTGCTGTTATTGCTATTGTTGTGACTTTTTCGCTTGATGCTGGCTGATCTTTGCGTAACGCTTTGTTGCTCTATCGTTGCTTTTTATATTAAAACATGCGTAAAGATTTCTGTCACCAACAAGCAGAAAAAAACAACAACAAAGCAACAGCAACAGCAGCAAATGAAGGAAAGAGGACAAGATTAGCAGCGACAATAAAATCAAAAACTACAAAAACTACAATAAAATTAATAAGATGTCAAGAGGCGTTTCTTTTAATCTGAAACTTGCATTTGAACGATGGTGATATTGATGATGGTGAAGATATTGATGACAATAATGATGATGGTTGGTGGTGATGGAGGTGTAGAAATGATCGTGTCAAATTTATGATAATTTGATAAAGATAAATGAAAGCAAAAAAATTAAAAACAGCTTTATTATTTTAACTTAAATTCTAATATTCTTAGAACATTGACCTCTTTGTGTCTTTCATTTTGCTATTTGATAAAAATATGCAACCCAGAAAATGGTGGCAAAATCTGATGCATGCAGATTTTTCACCATTGGTGGTGAATTTATACTCGTGGTTAGTTGTTAATGCATTTTGAGAATACCAAAATTAACTAAACTTAACAACGTCATTAACAAGAACTCCTTAACAAATCGTTGTTAAGTTAACAAGCAGAATAGGGCCAGAATTTTATTATTTAAAAATTTCAATACTTATTTTTTTGGACTTAACCGCATTGGCTTCACAACGAGTCATATAATAGTAAGTATGTATGTGTGTACGTATATATGTATATGCATGTATGCATGCTCACCAAGTCGCCATATTCTAATATTTCGTAAACCCAACCGTGGTCAAAAAACATCGATCGCTTCCGCATCAACAACAAGCAACAATAAAACGTAGAACAAGAGAAAAAAAAGAAGGAAGTGTAGAGCAAGAGGAGGAGGAGGAGGAGGAGGAGGAGGAGGAGCAGCAGCAAAGGGTCGATTATTGTAGTTTTTACAACGCTGCAAAAATGCGCGATTATCTCATCGTAGCAGCAGCAGCCGCAGCAGCAGCAACCGCAGGCAAATCGAGTGAGATTTGTTCATTTATTGGTGATCATGCGAAACATCATGCTTGCCGGCTAATGGCGGCTGGCAGTGGATTTTGTTGCTCTGTCGGTTACTGGCGGCACCGACGCATTGTTGTTGGTGTGGTGCTGCCGCTAACAGAGTTTCTCGCGCTCTGCTACACATGACCAATTTTGCCTCTTATCTTATTGCGGTTGTTGTTGCTATTGTTGTTGTTGTTGTTGTTGTTGTTGCTAGAAAAACAAACACCACAAAATGAGCATTATTCAATTTTTGTAACAAACAAACCAACGAACGCACGAACGAACGCACGAACGAATGACCAAAAAAAAAAGAAGATATCAGCAGATCGTAAAGAGATCATGCTGAGCTAGCGATAGTAACAACAACAACAACAACAACAATAGCAATGGCCGCAGCAATATTGCGTTTTGCAATGCGTTACTTGAAAACGCTTTGCTGTGCGTCGTTTTGCGTTTTGAAGGCGCAGAGAGTTTATTGCGTTTTATTTTTGTTTTAGATTTTACAATAGAGAAGAGAAGAAGACGAAGAAAAGGAAAAAGTCGAGTAAGAAAACAAACCGGAATGACAACAATACTTCGTAAAATGTTGTCGATTTCGAGCAAACGGAAAAAAAACCACACTTTGTAACGCAGATAATTTTTTTTCTTTAAGCCTTCTTTACTGCCTTCAGCATGTAATCGCTTGAGAAATGATGACCACACACACACACACACACAACGAATAATGATGATCTCCTTCAAGCGACGCGGCTACGAACAAAAACAAAATTCGGAAAAAACGCAACGGAGCAAAAAAATTGACAAAAAAAACTGACAAAAAAATTCTTTGATTCTTGAACGGCGTGCATGAATCTGTGACGAAAATATGCGGATGTGACTTTCGAAAGACTTATGTTTTTTTAAAAACATGAACAACGTACATGCGAGTACATACGCTTTTTGTTGTTGTGGGTTTTGTTTTAAGCAGCAGCAGCAGCATCGACGCGTCGCGACGCCTGCTCTGAAGATCATCATTACAAAAAAAAGCTGTACACAGGAATTGTGTGTGATGTCTATGTATGTATGTGCCTACATTTTCAACATTTCAGCGAATCTCAATGACGTCATAGTTTCATTAAGTCTTTGCTTTGCTCAAGAACATTTTTTTAAGAAATAATATTGCATTTAATCAGACTTCTTTTATCATAATTACAAAAAACCGGAAACCAAACTGTCGCCTAAATCGCGGTTTAGATAAAAGTTTATTCAATCGAATGAGAATTTTTTTTTTGTATAAATTATATTTAGATTTAAAATTATTACATACCGTATAATGATAACAATGATGGACGCGAAGGATTCAAATTATCACAAAAAATATTAATATTCACGCATGTCTTCTTATATAGTCAGTTATTTATAAATCATCAACAAAAAATCAAATGGAAAGGGAAGAAAGGGGGAAGGAAAAATTGGGCGCGTCTCAAGAGTAGCTTAAGGATACGGAAGAAGGAGCTATTCCTTGCAAGTAGTTTCTTTAGTGACTGACAATGTGTCATTTGCTAATATACCCTTCCTCTACTCCCACTCTCATGCATGCGCAAACACACACACACACACACACACGCTAGCGCACGCATATACATAGGTACTCCGACAGCTAGATGTCAACATCTGACACGCACAACGGTCATCAAAAAATCACCATGCTGCGTTAAAAATACATAAAGGCCTCCGCTACTTTTCCACCTTTAACACTCACCATCTTCCACTTCGCCTCTTCTACTCTTTCACCTTGTCACGCCCCTCCACCAATCTGTTACGCTCGCAACAACCGCATTTATCAAGCTTCCGAATTTTGATGCAGTATAATCGACAATGCCATGACAATACCATATTTTGTCTTCAAGAAAATATAGACGAATAATGCATGACATTTCACCAACGTCCTCTGTAGTTCATGTCTTCTAGAAAACATAAACGAATCATGCATGACATTTCAGCTTCGTAGTGCATAGTTTATGCCTTCAAAAAAACATAAACGAATCATGCAGGACATTTCAGCATGACATATAAATGAATTGACAGATACCTACAAAGCGTTGACGACAATTTCATACAAATGACGAATTTGTCGCCGGTAAAACAAACTCAAAGACAAAGACTAAAGAGAGAATTCTCAATTCTCCCTTTTACTTGTCCCTTTAAAATCAAATAAGTAATGATTTCAGAACTAATATGTGTATATTTTTTTCCGTTTATTGGATAATTTATTAGTTACTTTTTGTTGTTTTCTGCCACCAACGGACTGCGTGCGTTGATTTTTTGTTTGTTTTCATCATGGTTGTCAAAAATTTGCGTTTTTATTGCACTTTAATGGAAATTTTTTGACAAATGATTGAATGAATTGTGTTTTTTTCAAATGCTTTTAACTCTTCAGGGTTAAGTTTTCGAATTTTTTTCAAGCAAAGTCAACTTCAATGAGAACAAAGTGAGTGGATTAAAATGGGTTAGGCCACAAAAAAACAAAAAAAACATCACAATATTTAGTGAAAAGATTCATTTGACCCTTCTACACAGCGAGGGGTGTTTATTGGAGAACATTATGGTTGGTGGTTGCTTTTCTTAGCATACACAAATAATTTTAATAATACAATAATTTCTTGACAAATTATTTCATTGGTTTTTACGATAATGTTCATTTCAGTTGCGTTTCGAGAATTAATTTTTTGTGGTTACTCTAATGTTTGATGGGTGTTGGTCCTTTTATTGCGGGCTCTTTGGGTCGTCACCGCATTCTGCTTAGTTTTTTTTTTTTTAATGGTCAATATTTTATTTGGACAAAAAACATATTATGACTTAAAAAAAGAAAAGTGACGTTTTTAGGATTAAAGAATTTTTATTGGTTTCTTTCTATGAATTTACATAAGGTTTAAATTTCCTTTTTATATGCCTTTCAGTCGTAATTCTCTGAACAAAGTTTCCTTTTTTTCATAGTTCCTCCTCTTTTTTCTTGAATTAAAGGCATTTGGTTCTCTTTTCTTATAATGAGCCGTGAGAGTAAGTAATTACAGTGTGAGTGAGCTTCACCGTGAGAGCGATTACACCGTGCAACACGATTTAAAATTTTTCCCGTGAGCGCTTTCGGTGTGTTTTTTCCCCCTCTAAATTGAAATCCTCAGCCGAGTAGTTTTTTTAAAAAATTAAAGCTAAATAAAATTTTACGAGTATATTTCAAAAAATAAGTTATTTTTCTTTGATGAAATCTTTTCCCTTTCATATAATTTTTTCGGTTTGCAATTTTTTTTGGTCTACGGACAGTATATATACATATAAATTGTTGTAAATAAATCTTTACACTTTGATTTACTTACAAAATATTAATTGTACAGCAATTTTTTAACGTAATGATTTTTCGACCGTTTAGGAAAAAAGCCAGATAAGAAATTTAATCTAACTATTAAAAAATGCACCATTAATTTCTTATTATTGTTTTATTAATTGTACTACAGTTATTTCAATGATTGTTATAATAATAAAGATAATTTTGCTGATTAAAAGAAAATTATTTTGTAGAATAAAATTCTTAAAGATGAATATACATATCAATAAAGTAACAATTTTCAAAGCAAAAGGGACCATCACCACAACGGAAAATATTATAAAAGTTAATATTTTAATGGGAACAACAAAAACAGCAATAAAATTTTAATAATAAGAAGTAAGAAAAAACCCAGCAACCAACAACAACAACAGCAACGGTCATAAAAAAAAATTGAGAAGTTGTATGAGTATATTTTTTTCATTTTTTGCTTTTTGATTATTTTAAATCTCGACTCTTTCTTCTTTTGATTTTTGGTATTTTGCGTAAACATACATACCCAATAATACTTTCTTTCCGGTTGTCAAGGATATTGAAGGACATTAGTTTTATTTGTTGTTTTTGACAATTTTTGAGAGAACAAACTAAAAAAAAGTCCCAAAGAAAAAATAAGATGAAATTTAGAACGCTTTAGATGAAGCAGAAGAGAGGATGGGATGGGGAGAAGGGAGGGGGAGGGATGAAGCTGCACGAATATAGGCATTATTGCTAACTCTTGAAGTAATAAAGAAAGAATGGCGTCAGTCGGTTAAATTGTCTCCTAGGCGCAGCGCAGCTTCTTATCAATTTAATAATCGAAAAAGTGGCGGCAAGCATCTCGTCTCATGAGATGACATAACGGCGAACGAAGGAAGAAATGAAGAGAAAACAACAACAACAACAGTAGTAAGAGCATGACAACAAAAACAATAACGACCTACCATGATAAAATCGTACACACTAAAAAGTCAACACAAAAATTGCAAACGCCGTTTGATGATGGGTAACCATGAAAACCAGAGCGCACGAGACCTATTGCACTACTTTCGCAAAACGATTCTGAAGTATCCAGATGAAGGAAACGAAGGAGGGTCAAAGCAGGGAAAACAAAGAGAGAAGAAAACAGCAGCAACAACATCACCATCACCAAGACTACCACCAGAAATGGTAATATCGACACAGGACAAACTTGGCCGAAATAAACACTAACTTGAATTTGTCGAAATAACAAAGAAAACAACAACAACAACAGAAACATTAAATTTGTAAAAGAGAAGAAGAAGAAGAAGAAGAAGAAGAAGCAGTAGGACCAAGTAAAACTAGAACACCAGCAGCAAACAGATAAACAATATGAAACAACAACAACAACAACTATAAAAGCAATAAAAAACCATAAAGATATAGAAAATGGTTTAGTTTATTTCCTTCCTTTGGAAACTTTTTTAAGTGCTGGAGCGTCTGGAAGCAAAGGATGTACGAGTGTGTGTGTGTGTGTGTGTGTGTGGTTACAGTGGTGTGCGTGTGTATGTCTGTTTGCAGTTTTTGTGTCTGTTTTTCTTTTTGTTGTCGAGTGTATTTATGTACCGTATATGTTTTCCATCAACATGAAGGCAGTCTTAAAGGAAATATAAACGAATCATGCATGACATTTCATAATAGTGTTAGCGAATTATGCTGACTTGCTATACATTCCAGACACATCGTCAACGGCCATTTTCTACAAATATCTAAAATGAATTTTTCGTCGACAGCAGCCAGACTCGAAGAGGAGGTTGATGGGGTGTGTTAGGGCCAGTTTCACAGTGCCTAGTTAACTTTTAATCCCAGATTAACTCAAACATTCATTGTAAGCGAACGCAAAATTTCCAAATTATTTGTTTTTGTAGTTTTACAAGATATACTTACCAGTTTAAGTTTTAGTCTTTACTGAAGAGACTGCTGAGAAAAGGTTGAAGGAGAAGAGAGTTTAGCATTCCTACAAAGAAAGAATATATTAATTTATTTGTCCCAATTTTAAAAGCTATTTATGCATAACTAATGTTTTCTATTCGATTCGATTTTCCTTAAAACGTCTTTTTGGAGAATTTACAAATAATAAATAATCAAATAAATGTCTTTTACGAAAATATCTCAAGCAGAATTAGTTCCATATATGACATTTTGTTAATTGTCTGTCATAATATGTCCTCGATATGTCATCGTCTATGAACTTCTCTTATCGTCTGTTTGTCTCTATGTAACATATGTCAGCGAAAACAACCTCGCTATTTGTACGAAATTGTTGTCATTTGTATTATCGCCATTTTGTATTACCGAACTGCAGAGTTCGATGATGAAATAACATGCATGATTCGTCGATGGTTTCTCAGGGACATGTTGTACAGCCCAACCAGCCACGCACATGCGAATGGAACGTCACTCAACGCACTCAATGCTGTGTCGTCGTGGCATGCATTTAAATATACTCTTAATACTATATATTGTACATACATATATACATACATACATCGACATATAATACTACGTGCCAACGAAAAATTGTGATTGTTTTAGTCAAGCTTTTTTACAATTTCATAGATAGTTCTTGTTGATAATATTCTTCTTTTACGCTTTGCCTAATTAACATTATTTAAAGCATAACGTGTCCACTCTTTACGACGCGTCGTATGTATTGTCGGCACTATACGACTTAGAAATTGTGATATTTATTGGTGCGGAAATGGTTTCTAATCATTGAGAGATTATTTTTGAGATTTTTGAAATTTGATTGAATAAATTAATTATTAATATAAATAAATAACTTATTTAATAAATACATAAATAAAAAAATATTTTTTGGAAACAATATCATCAAAGAATATCTTATAATTACAGTTGATAGATTGAGATCGATTGAGATTAAATGGTGCGACTGATTGTAGGATTGCATCCATATACTATATGTACATTTTATATACTCGTCTGGACTCGTAATAATGATCATTAAATAAATGGCCTTGTTATGAGGTTATTGCTGTTGTTGTGTTTGTTGCCTTAATAATTCTTAATTTTCAGCTACAGACGGCGGCTGTTCTTAATCTTACTCTTAGTGCTGTTTATGCTTAGTTTATGTTTATGTTGTTGTTGTTGTTGTTGGTGCTTACACTATTACATATTATTATTATTTTTATTATTATTCTTGTTCTTATGTGCTAATATGTACTGTATTGTTTTTGTTGTTTTTGCTGCTCTTATCGTTCCTATGGACGGCCTGGCTTTTATTATACCTTAATAATAGCTATTGTATTTGTGAGCTTTGCTGGTTTGCTTGCCTAATTGATTGTTGCTCTTGACGCTGTTGTTGTTGTTGTTGTTGTTGTTGGTTTTTGTTCTTACATTGTAGTCGCCTTTTGTTGTTGTTAGTGTTGATATTTTTCCCTATTATTGATAATTGACGTACTTGCCCTTAAATTCGGCATGTTGTTGAGCGGGTGTGTGTGTGTGTGTGTACGTTGTTGTTGTTGTATTTGTTGTTACTATTGCTCCCATAAAAGTTATTGTCTGCACCTCATTGTTTATTTATACATACTTGTTCGATTATCATAAAGTTCTTATGATTACGCCATCAATTTTCAACTACATAAAAAAGCGTTTAACCTTGATTTTGTAACAAGTGTGTTTCGTTTCTTCCTCTCCTGTCTCTCTTTTCTTCTACTTCTGTTATAGATATGATCATTTTTGTTGCTGTTATCAGCATTTCTTTGCACTAATCATGCTGATTTTTCTCTCTGAAATTTGTTAATGATTAATTAAAAAGGCATATTATTTTTTTTAGTTTGGATTTTTTTTTAAAAGAACATTTTCTTTTTCAGTAAATTCTTCCTGATTAAGTTTTGAATTTAGTCTCTTTTCTTTTCTTTTTTTTTAATTTAAAATTTTCCAAAAACCCAAGAAAAAATTACCAGTTATTTTCAGCCGACTTCATTAATTCTTTTTTATTCCGAACTAATCGAAACGAAAAACTGTTATACGAAAAACAATGCACCCACCACAAGAACAGTGCAGACAAGAACCTTCTCGAGCGCAGTCGTCATCATCATTATTATCATTAAAGTGCAATAGTGAGGAAGAGAGAGACAGAGAGAGAGAGGGAGAAAGAGATAGTGTGGTGTAATGCTGATGCACAATTGAAGTGTGGTGTGGATGCACGAGCTGATTGTGAATGGTTTGCAGCTTGAATGAAGGGGGACTGGTGGAAAACTTAGACCAGCGAAGATCAGCTGCAGCAAAAAGTTCAGAGAGGCCAACGTGTATTAATTTAGAAAATACTAAATAACATTGAGAAAATTATTATAGGATTTCGGTAACGTACAAAATATAAGAAAGTATATTTTATAAAAAACAGAAAAAGTGGAATTTTTCAATAGTTTATATTAATTTTTAGAGCACTAAAACAGTAAAAAATTCAAAAAACTATTATTATAAAATCATACAAAACTAAAACAAATGAAATAACGGTTATAAAAAAAATATAAACTCTGTAATAATTTGCATATTACTTCATTAAATTACTTCAAAAATACAATTTAGCCTGTAGGGCGAGTCTAACCACAAGTTTTTTGTCTTTGCATTCAACCGTTCGTATGTCAAACATTTATACGATACATATGTATACGCACTCGTACATCTTCGGCGTTGTTGTTGGTGTTATTTTAGTCGCCGTCTCTTTTCATTTTAATGTTGCTTTTACGCATTATCGAATGGCGTCTGATATGTTTGACGAGACACGATCATGCGAAAGTCTAAACAAGTTTTTTTTTAATCAAACGCATTTTTTTTTTTGGCCAAGGCAAATATTATATGCGAGTATATAATGGTATGATATTCAAATGTCTTTTATATAAGGCTATAACAGCTACAACAAAAACAACAAACGCAACAATATTAGATGATGAAGGCTCTTTTTTTATAAAGCAAAAACAGAAGAAAAAACAGAAATTAAAAGCAGTGACAATTTTTGTGTCTTTTTTTTTTTGCTGCCTTGTTTTTTCTTCGTCACAGAGTTGCATTTTTCAATCTTAAAAGTTGGAAATATATTATATTGGAATATATTATGTTGGAATATATTATGTTGGAATATTTTGTCAACTCAGGAGCCGATTTTTTATCCTCTGATAATTTAAATTTTCAACCGCTGCGTTGAATTTTTAAATCATAAACGTTAATAAAATACTTTCTTAACCCTGAAGCGTCTTTTTTATACAATGCGAGTTAAAATTTTCAGCAACTTAGTTCAATTTCTCAATCTTAAAGTTGGAAAAGTAATTGCTAACCCAGAATTTGACTTTTTATACCAAATAAGTTGAAATTTGCAACAAAAAAAAAGTTAAAAAAAATACACTATGTCAACCCAAAAGTTGACTTTTAATACTTTAAAGAAATTTCACTCTTTAAAGTATTAAAAGTCAACTTTTAGGTTGACATAGGGTATTTTTTTTAACTTTTTTTTTGTTGCCAACCATTGCTTAACCATTGACTTCAAATGTTCAAACGTAAAAGTTGAAAAATATATTGTGTCCACCCAGAAAATGATTTTTAATAAAAAATTTATATATAAATTGTGAAGCGTGTAAAAACTTATTATATTTTCGGCGGCATTTTAGGCGGAAAAAGCGGCCGACTTTCTTGCTTCTCCATTTTCTTACGCTCTGGCAAACGTAGGGACATTTTTAACGCTTGAGGGCAATTTGACGCTAATATATGAGTCAAACACGCCTCGTAAGAAATTCAAATTGCATGCGAACGAACGATTTCGCTCTTAATGTTCTGTCAGTTTGCAGATTTGTTGATTTTTTAGTTACGGTTTTTTTTTAGTTTTTTTTTTGTTATGTTTAGAGGTTATTTTGTTTTTGCTTTACCTTATCCTAACTTTACACAGCTGCGTGTACACCTTATGTATCTTTATGTGCATACATATGTCTGTATGAATGGCTGCTGTGTACCTAGGTTGCTTCCGCTACGGACTTACCTACATAACTCAATGCGTAACGCAGGTAAAGCAACAACAACAACAACAACAACAACAACTACACAGCATCGCAACAGCATTGCGTTAGTGTTGAAAACTTACGAAAAAGAAGAAAAATTAAGTCAAGTCAACATCGAAAGTTCGATGTGAAATCAACCGAATGGAAATCAACTTATTTTATTTTTCTACAACTTGAGATGCGAAGATACACACATATGTACATACATACGCATTTACATACGCATGTATCTCTCAAAAGCATATACGTACGAGTGCGTATGTAAAATGTACGTACATATGTATGTACATTCTTCGTAAAAAACATAAGGTTTGTACTAAGGTTTAGTCTCAAATGAAACTAAAATTTGAAGGTTATCTTAAGAGGAAGCAAGAGGAAGAGAGAGGGGGGGGGGGAGAAAAAAAACGTGTCCCCAAAAATCGTTTATACTTGATCTACATACATATTTCTGAATAATATGTATATACGGGTGTCTTGTAGATGCGTTTCCATGCGTCGCGTTGAAAAATGTGAGTTTTCTGGCTTTAGCTTAATTTTTTTTTAATTATACGATACAAGAAATAGTAGTTGCTTTTTTTTTAATTCGTACGTAGGTATTTGTTTGGGTTAAAAGTTATTCTGATATTATTTTCTATACCTTGTTCTTTCTAGTTCATCACAATTTAAATTTTAAAAGGAAAAATAGGAGAATTTTTTTTTTATTTGTGCAGTTGGTTGGTGGTGGGTTGTTGTTGTTGTTGTTGTTATTGTTATTGCAAATACATAGAAAGGCTTCAAAACTATTGTTCTTAAAACAACCGTAAAACAATAGCGATGAATGCTGAAATTCTTATGAATTCATTGCTTACAAGTAAAATCTATTTAAAAGAAAAATTACAATAAAAAGTTTTCATTGGTATATAACTACGGCTCAACCTCAGAAAAGTAGGTGCATAACTACACTCAAAAGATGACTGCAATTTTGTCTCATAAGCTGGCTCAAAAAAGGTTTGTAAATTGGCTAAAAACTTGATTTAAAAGTGGCTTAAAATTAGACATCGCAGAAACGGCTTTTATACAGAAATGCCCAAAAAATCTACTCAAAAACCAGGCGGAGGCTCTTTAAAAAATTGAAATACATCTGTACATACATACATATATGTATATGGATGGTAGATCTAAGAAGGTACCAGAAGCAGACACAATATTAAACATTAAGCTTCAATTGATTCTCGAATTAAGAGTATCTAAAATAGTCCTAAAATTATGATAAATACGTAAAAATAAATCCGTAGTAACGTAAGGCTGTAGGATCCACGATGGGTTAATTAAGCAGGTGTACGTAAGAGTTCTATTGAGTTCTCTGACAGCAAGAGAGGCCTCGGAACAGTCGACTCGACGTTAAAAGTCCTCAATCTTGTGCCGAAATCGTGTCTCCACTGAAAATTGTTGTCTTACTTTAGGATACTCATACCTTTTTAGTTGGAAAAAGTCCTGTCTTCATCTTGGATGCTGGTCTCCACTAAAAAGACATCTTTAGTCTTGAGATATCGTCTAAATGGAAGAGTCATCTGTCTCTCTTGTCTTGTTTCGGGATCTCGTTTCGTCTAAAAAGCTTCTCTTTTTTTCTGATCTCATCTTGACTGAAAGGTCCTCTTCTCGGTCTCGATTAAAAAAGAATGCCTCTTTTCGGGATCTTGCCTCGATTTAAAAAGCTTGTCTTATTTCGAGATCTCGTGTCGATTGAAAAAGCTTTTCTCGTTTCCGGATCTCGAGCTGAAAATGAGATACTCCCTGAAAAGAAAGAAGATTTCCTGCAGAATGAAAGTAACAATAAAATATTTCTTGAGCGTAAGTTAAACGCTAACATAAATTCTTGTCGTGAACAAAACGAGAACAAGTGTTGTTTGTATCGTATTTGTATTTGTATTTGTATTTGTGTTTGTGTTAGTTTGCAATCGTGTTTGTGTTTTTAATGCATTCTATCGCGAATGAATAGTGTCGCGCAGTAACTTTTTGGGTGTGGTACATTATTGTTGAAGGGCATTATGTCGTCATAGCAGTCACTTTTTTCGTTTCATATTTTGTCTGCGTTTTGGATTTGATTCATTTATTGAATGAAGGTTGATCATTTTGATCATTTTAGGCCTAGACTTTTTTTACAACTTTTTTAGCGAGCTTTTTACACGGCGTCGCCGTCGTCATCGTCGTCATCGTCATCGTCGTCGTCGCTGCTGCTACTGCCCCTGCTGTTGCTGCTGTTGTTGTTGTTGTTTTTTCTGCTGCTGATCTTTTGCCTATGATTATATTCCCCTCCCCTTCCCCCCTCCCCTTTCACCAAAACGACCTACCAACTTGTTACGCTCTCGCGCATTTTTCGTGCACGCAACTACAAAGCGACAAAATCTCAAGTATTGTTTTTTTTAACAAAAAAACGTTTCTAGCCTTTCGTTTTTTTTTGTCTCTGTTAGTCGCACACGCAGCATGTATTTTGTTGTTGTTGTTGTTTTTGTAGTTTTGTTTTCATTTGCACAAAAAATTCAAATAACAAGAAACGACACAAAAACAACAACAAAAAATCAGTAGTATACGACAAAAACAACAACAACAACAACAACAACAACAACAACAAAAGCAACAAATATTAGAGTTCACTTCTTCAAGGTTACTCGGTTGATGACTTTGAAAAAAAAAATTAATTTATACAATTCCTAGATTCGTATGCATGGAGATGCGTACGCACACAAGCACACACACACACACACACGCACACCTATACCCTCACATTATTCTAAGCTTATTTCATGTTTTATTTAAACTTGCTCTCACGCTGCTAATGCTCTCTGCAGCCATAATAGAACTCTTTCAGCACTACACTATTCCATGGCATGCGTGCCTATGATCAAGAGAGAGAGAGAGAAAGAGAACAAAAAAAAGCTTTGTTTTGCACTTTTGAAACACCATTAAAAATTCCATTCGTAGAGAACCAATGTGATGGTTAACAACAACAACAACAACAACAACAACTACTACTACATTTAGTGCTTCCACTACAAAACAGGTAGAGCGTTGGTTGGCAGGTAGAGCTCTCTTAGATGCATAAATGAAGGCTCATACATAGATAAAAGCAGCTCGCTACAACTAGCGCTAACTATTCCAGACACATTCGAAGAATAGCCGCTGTTGAATTATTGTTTTTGTTGTTGGTTTTTTGAAAAAACAACCGTCTATTGATGTATTTGGTAGTTACTTTTTTAACTTAATTTTCGTAAACAATTCAGTTCTTTGTTTCTCTGTTCATGTGAGAGAGATCATTTCTTAATCGAGATCAATACAGATCAAGTTCAGCCTATGGCCCATAATTCAAGCCCTCGATCGCCATTAAAAACTATGCCTAATTTAAGGGCAAGATCACTTGGCGATCGCGATTGATCAAGCTTAAGATCAGGACAAGCTCTTTAAACCAAATACAAGACGACCATTCCTGTCAATCACGATTTCAAGTGAATCAAGATCTCTCAAAAATCAGATTCTTTTCAACGCTGAAGATCACTTCTCAAACGAGATCAATGAGATCAATCAAAATGGAAAATCCAAGTCCATCATCATACCTCGATTGAGACCGAATTCGAGGGCAAGATCGATTTCTCCTCGATCGAGCTCAAAAACTATTCTATAATGATGCAAAAGGATGAAGGAAAAGGAATGTAGATAAAAAAGAAATACGAATTTTATAGCGAATGAATTTTAGGTTTTAGAAAATATAGAGGTTCTTGATGCGATGCTCCGAAAGGAGCATTAGTATACCGTTTGCCCCAAACAATATCTAACGAAATCATAACTAAAATTATTAGAAAACTAATGAAAAATCTATTTCTTAATATTGAGTGTACCTGCGCACCAAAATAATCACAACAAAAACGAAACAAACTGATAATAATTTTTTTTTTAAATTTAACTAAAAATAACAAGAACAAGAATTATGCATATCGGCACGTGTTTAAGGTTTCATATTGTTATGCATAAGTATTTGTGCCGCCTTTGGGTCATTGCACTCTGATTAGAGAAGCACAACAACAACAACAACAACAACAACAACAATAATAATAACGGCAACTAATATGAGCATTAAATATAAACCAACAACAACAACAAAAACATTGCTGGTGGGAAATCATTAAAGAAATCTATATAGATAAACAAAACCACAAAACAACAACAACAACAACAACAACAGCAGCAGCAAAAAACAAGAAAAAGGAAGTGATAACAACAACAACAACCACCAACAATAATAATTTCTTTGCAGTAATAAATTTTGCTTGAAAATTGGTCTGAACAATGGAGGAAGAAGAAGAACGCGCGGAGGAGAAGTTAAAGATGAAGGCGTATCGTACAGCAAGCGGGAGCTCCATAGACCGATAGTATGTATTAGCAACAACAACAACAACAACAACAACAACAACTACCACCAAAACAATTTAGAATTCGCCAACACGCATTCATTTTTTTATTTTTGGTCCTTGTCGATGTGTGCAAAATTTGCAAAATATGCGACAACAATGCACCCACGATAATGTGAACTAATAAAAAGCAAGCACATACGTACTTACATACAAACATCCACTAAGATCTGGTACTATTATTTGTTTCCAAATTGGGCCCTCACAACCGTTTATTTTATTCCCTTTTTGAAAGCTAAGTAATAATAAATTAATTCGCCATAGGGCGATGTTAATTGACCACTAAAATTGTGCGTTCTGACGGCTTTGGATTTCTTCTTGTGAGGCTACGCGAAAGACCGACCGTATTTATGCGAACAATCTCTCAACTTTGGAGCAATTGAAGAATGACATACGTCAAGTTATGGCCGAATTATTGCCCGACTTGTGTCAAAAAGTCATCGAAAATTACCTCAAAAGGATTGAGGCCTGCAAAAGGTCCCGTAGAGGACATTTGAACGATGTTGTTGTTCACGCATAAAAGCAATGACACTTTGCTTTGGCAAGTGGCAAATATCATATTGAAATAAAAATTCAATCGATATCTCAATATTTAGTGTGCTTTTTTTTACTTCACTTTACGAAAGAGCAAATGGATAACCCTGTATACATATATATAAAACTATACCTAAATGGATGTTCACGAAAACGTGAGTGCACTGTAGTTCAAATAATATCAAATAATACAGAGAGAGCCGTAAATAATTATGAGAACAGTGACAATAACAACAACAACATCAACAACAACAACGACTAGAAAACGGTGGGACAAAGCAAATGAGAACTGAATAAAAAAAAAAGACTTTGATCGAAGTACGATATAAAAAGAAATCATGGCAACGATGAATAATGAAGAAATAAGAGAAAAGCATAGAAGAAACAACAAAACAACAACAACCGAAACTGCATTAGGATTAATTTGTGAACAACAATTTATTTTTGAAAACAATAGGAACAACCAACAACAACAACAACAACAATACGAACAGTAATTTAAATCTTATTACCATGCAACAACGATCTAGGCGCTAACAGCAACAATAATAACACTAGAATCGAAATCATAGGATCAACCATCACCCACAGCAACAAAAACAATAACAACAAGCCACCTACTGTTGTGTTGTTCCGATCTTCGTGTTGTCGCAATATTACCTTTGTTGTTGTTGTTGTTGTTCACGCTGTAGCCTGGAATGGCTGCTTTTGTTGTTGCTGCAGTTTCTAGCCAAATCATTTTAGGACACGATAAAGTCGAAGATAACACACACCCTTTACACACACACATAGCAAAAGAAAAATACTATTTGGGGGGGCGTGAGTGGGTGTTGTCGGTATGCATTATTGCGGCAACAACGAATGCGAAAAGCTATGCTTTCTACACAAAATCTTTTCACCAGCATTCGCTGTTTCCATTCCTGTTGGAAAAGCAACAAAACCGGCTACAAAAAGCCTAAACAACATTAGCAATGGCAGTCACAACGAACCAGCACCAGCGCACCACCTTACCAGCTCCAGAAGTACAACAACAACAAGAACAACAACAACAAAACAGCAGAAAACAATACAACCACAAAAAACTAGACAAAGAATAAAAACAGTGAACCGTCATCATCCATCGTTCGTTCGGGCATTGCGGTTTTTATTAGATTGTTTGTGTGTTTGTTGTTGTTGTTGTTGTTATTGTTGTTGTTGCTTTTTTCTTATGCGCGTGTTTCTATTTTTTGCAAAAAAAATACTTAAAAACTTTAGAAAACGAAAAACTTTCCACTGTTTGTGTTTGTTGTTTCTCTGCACTTCGCACTACACTGATAAAAAAACCGACACATAGCTCGCTCAAGCATGACAATTCTTAAGTGTTTAAAAAAGCTTAAACGTTAGAGTAATAATTTTTAAATACTTTTGGTTTTAATTTTAATTTAAGGAAACAAAATTTTTTTAAAGGTAAAGATAAAAAATATACATATATAAAATATATATTAAAATAATAGTGACTAATGAATTTGCATAAATTTTTATTACTTTTTAAAGTTCTTAAAATTTAAAGAAAATTATTAAATTCCAATAACAAGAAAAGAAAAATGTTTTAATACATTTTTATATTAATAAAATTAAATTAATATTGGATAATTCAATATTTTATTTATATTTTATATTTTATTTTATTTTAATTTATTTTATTTTATTTTATTTTATTTATAGTTTATAGAAATTATTCAGCTTTAATTTTTTGCATTATGACTTTTAACAATTAGGAATGTTTTTAAGATAAAGATAAAGGGTAAAACATGGAGTGTCATTTTAAATTTGTTATGATTTTGTACTATTTCAGTTCATTGCGCGTATGTGTAGCGATCGATATCTAAAACCTCCTGATTTTTTCTTCTAAAATGACCTCACAATGGCAGTTGCAAGTTGAGAGTTGAAAAATGACGGGAAATTTAAAATGACACCTCTTGTTGAAACATCCTTTACATATGTACATATGTAATGCATATTTGATACTAGAAAAAATAAATAAATTTTTAATAAATAAATAATCAACATAGTACATTAATGGTATGATATGTTATCAATATAGAATATTTTATTTTTAATTCTAAAAATAATTCTACAAACAAAATTAATTTCAGACAAAAAGTTTTCGAAGTCCGCCAAGATTTTGAAATGTTATTAAACCATGTCGTTTTTAAGCTTGACAACTTTCCTCTGATTCTTATTGACCTTTTTTCAGTGTATGTTATTTTAGCTCACGAATAAGCTCTCTCATCTTGCAAAGGAAGAGAAAACTTGAAAATATTCAAAAAGAACGCACAGAAAATTCATTCATTTATTTTTCGGAGATGCCAATATTGAATCATCGAAAAGAGAAAGAATGCTTTGTTGCACGGTTGGTTATGCTTATTACGAGTATGATGGCGGTTGTTGTTGTTGTTGTTGTTGTTGTTGTTGTTGTTGTTGTTGTTGCAGTTGCTATTGTTCGTTTTTCACTACAAAACACAATCCGAGAGCAGCAACCAATTTCTTCTCTGGTGGTAGATCACAAGTCTTGTTCTTCTTCTCCGCCATCTTACGCCTCTGCTGCCATCAACAGAGCTAGCCGTCATCTTCCTAGCTTCTATGGCGTTACCTGCGCCATTCTTCTGCGACGGGCGTCATCATCAATACGCCGCACGATCTCGATGTCGATGCGACGACAGACAACGGCGATGACGACGACGACGACACTATCTCGGTTTCTCTGCAATCTTCAAAAAATATTGGAGAAATCGTCGAATGCGCGATAGCAAGACATTTCTGTGAAAGTAGTTGTGTGCGCGTGTTTGCAGCGAAGTAGTTTTTGGCAGCTTGACTATGTGTGTGTGCGTGTGTGTGTGTGTGGGACCATTAAGATTAGGACCCTCCGCGCCCCCTCCCTGCGCGCAAACCGCCGTTCATCCCAAACCAGAAACCACTCTAAAACATTGCTAAGACTTCAAAAAAATATCAGAAACAAAAAAATGACAGCTCGCAGTTCAATGAACTTGAATGCGCCGCGCCGCGCCACGATGCGGTAATTCGCCGAATTAAAAGCAACAACAAGAACATCAAGTGAAATAAAAGGACAACAACCACAACAATTTGCTATGTCTTTCTAGCTGCTCTTTTTGTAGCACCATGAATTTATAGTGTTGTTGTTGTTGTTGTTGTTGTTTTAATTATTCTACGTTGCTGATTGCTGTTATATTTTTAACTATAGTTTCCGTCGCTTGCAACGATTGCTTGAATGAATGCCGGCTTGCCTGACGGACTAGTCCGTGCGAAAGTCCGCGATAAACCGAACGACCGAATACCGAGTTGTATGAATCGATCGACCGATTGAGATCGACCTCTGGAAGCGGAACTAACCGAAGCAAAAATCGTTATAGTGCTGGACTGACTAGTTTAATGCAGGATTTGCGGCCAAATTAAACTAAACCAACGAAGGAAGAGATTTAATGATCGCCTATCAACAGATTGTTCTCCGAACTGATCGACTCACGCACTGATCAAATCGCTCATTAAAAGCGACTGAGACTGATCAGTTTGCCAACCGATCGATCATTGGCGGTTGATCGAGGCTTGCCCTCTGAACTATCTGTCAAAACCTGCCTGCGCACGAATATCGTCGGCTTCAATTGATCGACTCGCCGAAAGATCAAATCGCTCGTTGAGATTTGATCCCGGCGATTGATCGACTCATTCGCTCGATTGATCGAATCACTCGCTAGATTGATCGACTCACTCGCTCGATTAATTGATCGACTCACTCACTCGCTTAATTGATCGACTCACTCACTCGCTTAATTGATCGACTCACTCGCTCGATTGATCGACTTACTCACTCGCTTAATTGATCGACTCACTCGCTCGATTAATTGATCGACTCACTCACTCGCTTAATTGATCGACTCACTCGCTCGATTGATCGACTCATTCGCTCGATTGATCGATTCAATATAATCGATTCACGCTGACTGATCATTCCACCCACTGATCGACTCGTCCGGTATTGGGCGACTGACTGATAGACTCGCCCACTAACCGAAATGCCTCCTTACACCCTTTATGTAAGCGACCAGCAGACTCATCCCAATCTCCCACTGATCGAATTACTCTCTCTCTCTCTCCCCCTCTCTCTCTCTATGTTTGAAGGACTAATTGGGCGATAGTCTGACCAATTGACCAATTGACCGACTGACTATCTGTTTGACTGTTCGTTCATTACTTGGTCTATTTCTGGCTGAATGAACAGATTAAAAGTCATACGGTGCGTATCGTCAACATCAACAGTAAAAACAAAATTATCTAATCTTTATTTATTTAACAATGATTTTTTTCTGTTTTGTTATCAGGCGCGTGTAACCCCTTTGTCGCCTTAGTAACCTTTGTTATTGGTTTTTTTAGTTTTTTAAATAAATACTATTTTAAAGTTTTGCTGAATTATCTAAATATTAAGTGTATTTTTTAATTTCTTTGCAGAATTAAATATTAAATAAATAAGGAAATATATAAAATAATATTAAATATTGAAAAGAATTATTAAATAAATAAATAAAGAAATTAAATTAATAATTAAATAAAGTAACAATTATTAAATTTAAGTCTTTAATATTTAAATTTACGTAATATATAAATTTATTGAAATATTTATATAATTTATTTAAATTTAAATTTATTAACGACTGACAAAATTATTTTAATAATTTATTTAAATTCAATAATCCATATAAATTTATTTAAATTTATTTTAATAATTTATTTAAATAATTTATTTAATTTTATTTTAATAATTTATTTAACTTTATTTTAATAATTTATTTAAATTTATTTTAATAATTTATTTGAATTTATTACATATATTTGATGATTGAGTAAACATTTTTTATTCTCTTAATTATATTATTTTAATAATTTTCTTTATATTAGTCATTATATTCTTTAATTAATATCCTTTAACTCCATTAATTCAATAAATCTTTGATATTTTATTAATATTATATTTTTAATATTATTCTTTAACATATTTTTTTTATAATACATTATTAATCTTTTATTTTTTTTATCTAATTTCGTTTTTAAAATATACTTGTACTTTATGTATTAAATTTTATTAATATTATATTTTATTGTCTATATTAGTAATAAAATAAAATTTATTAAATTTGTTTAATATTTAAATTTATTAAAATTCTAAATGTATATTCATATATACATACTACTTTTTATTTACTTTTTATCTTTTGTATGTAAATTTTTTTTGTTTTTTTTTTATTTTTTATATACATATGTACATACCTTTATAATTTTTTATAACTTAATTGCATTAAAAATTTTTTAATTTTGTTTTCATTTTATCGTAAATTTGATAATTTTTTCTAATTTTCCTTTCGTTTCTTTTCGCTTTTCGAATTTTTTTTTTATTGTTTTTATTTTTTATTGCTCTCTGATGGTTATTCTAGCTCTTATTATCTGATTATGTTTTAAGGCTTGTGCTTCAAAAGCCTTCAAGTAGCTTCAAGTGATGTAGGGCGTTGTTGTTGTTGTAATTATAACTATGTTCTTTGTGCGTGTCTAACATTTTAAAGTGATGTAAATTAACAAAAAAGTAAAATGGAAATTTTACGCAACGCAGCGACGTCTTCAAAAACATTAACATGTTGGAGCAACAAAACAGCAACAACAACACACCCACCAGTACAACAAAAAAAAACAGCAATAGTACAAAAAATAGCGCTTTGATAACAGGAAACCTTTTTCAGGGTCAATCGAGCCTAATGCAAACATTTCAGAATATTTCAGGAAGCATTTCAGACAACGCCTGAAACTTTCACGACGTCTTGAACTAGGCTTCGAGACGTCTCATGACGCCCCCTAATACAAACCAAAAGCAGCAAAGGATCGGTTCGAGCGATCGAGCTTTGCATAGAAATTTGTTATAATCGTGTGAATAACCTTGAAATTTTGTACTTATTGAGAGCATGATGATGATGATGATGATGATGATGAAGATGATGAGAGAGCCACAAATGGTGGTCTACCAAACAATCAACCAACAACAGCCGCGTCGAAAACCTGCAACCAAAATGGAAGAACGTTACGAAAGCGTTTGTAAAGAGAGATAACAAAATAAATAAATCTAAAATTTACAAGATTACAAAAAATCACAATTTAAAAGAAGAGAACCGACAGGAAGAGAAAGAAGTAGAAGTAGAAGAAGAGAAAGAGGAAGGAAATCGCACGCATTCGACTGACGTGAAGCGGCAAACGCAATCGAAGCTACAATAATTGTATAAAAATAAGGAAAAAATGCCTAAATCAAATGAAGCCAATGAACAACAACAACAACAACAACAGCGGCAATGGCAATGGCACTATGAGCAACAAAAACAACCACAGCAATAATGCTAAAAATCCGGGCTCAAGTTGAAGGGAGGGGAAGGCGATAAGAACGTCCTAACAAAGCAATAAATTAATTCAACACAAAAAAAACTAACAAAAAAAAACTGTATAGAAAAATATTTTACAAACAACGAAAACAACAAAAACAAACACAGCCAACAAATACAAAAATACCGACATTCGGTATTCGTCGATATTTGTACGTTTGTCTTAATTCTCTTTTTCATCGGCCAAGAAGAGCGTGGTTCTTTCGCGCTTTGGTCTCTTAGCATCTTCGACTCTCCACGTCCCTCCCCGCCCGCGCTGCAAACGACCCTTCGACAACACTTCTTATACTTCAGCGTCGTACGAAACTTTGTCCATCTTCTATTTTTCTATAAACTTTTCTGACAACCTTAAGCTTACTTCCTTATTCGGAAGGAAACACAAAGAACAACAACAATTGTTCAATGGAAATCAATTAAAATCAACGAAAATACCTTACTACTAATTTTTTTACAAGCTTTTAGTTTGGTATTTGTGGTTTACTTATCTTTTTTAAGAATTTTCGTAAATACGAAAGGACGAGACAAACACTGTTTTGGGCGAGAAAAAACCCGGAAAAGAAGCAACATAATTATAGTCGAGAAAATATGGAAATTTTTAGTGTTATTTATTCTAGTGTTATTTGTTATTTTATATCGGAGACAAATTTCGCCACCGAAATCAGTTTCATTCAGTCAGTCTCATTCTTCATTTCAATTCTCAAAACTTTAATACAATCATCGCTTTCATTTTAATGCAAAGTAATAAAATGCATAATTCTATTTATAAAAATTCCTTTCAATTTCTTGGTTTTTTAAAGAAGCAGAAAAAAACGAAAGTAGGACAAACCGATTGTTAATTTTTTAAAAGTATTTTAAGGTTTTTATCGTAGTCCGTATCATATCGTGACGATTGTGACGATAACCTGAAAAAGGCGCTAAGCGTGTACGCGTATCTTCAGAGGCGTAGTTAAAAATTATTTCTATTAAAAAATTTAAAACGATTCAAAATTTTAGAAGTTGTGAAAATCAATAAATATCAGCTGTGATGGTTCGATTTTCCAATTTTTCTCAACTGTATGTTATCTTTCCTCGTTCTAAATCGTCCACGAGAACTTGCTTGCATACTTTCAGGCGCTATTTTTACTCATAGCTAAAGATAGCTCAAACAGAAAAATCTTTAAAAAATTATAAAAAAAAGAGCAAAAACATTAATTTTATTAAAAAGTTTTGATTTATTTCTTCATCTCACTGGAAAGTCGGAAAGAAGTCCTGCTGGAAGGCATAAAAAAAGCTTTACTCTGAGTTGTACGATATATAACTTATATACGAGTATCATCCGTACACGTGGGCCTGCACGCAGCCATACTTCTTAATCATCTGTTTTTCAATCATCTCCATCAATTCACCAATCTGCTACTAACTTCATCCACTGTAGCCCAAAAGCAACCTTAATGAAAGTTTGCCTGCAAAGAAAATGTTTGTAAAATCATTTTTAAATTGAAAGCCCAAAGCTCAAAGGCTTTAAGGAATGGGCTAATAGACTGCGCCGAAAAAATTTAAAGGGTGAAGGGTGTTCGCGTACTGTAAAGAGTTACAGGCTTTACAATACTTACAGAGAACAGTTTTCTCTACTCTTGCTATTTTCGTATGATCCATTCGTTTGCGATTTTGTCCTTAGTAATTACCGCTTAAGTGGAAATTTAGTGAGTTTGATGAGCACAGTATTAATAGAACTAGCAATTAACGGGCGTGTGTCCACCCACATACCAATATATACACATATTAGGGTGTGTTTGGAAGGGTGTGTTTATGAAAAACATGATGATATACCGAATACCTGACTTAAATTTTCGTTCTGAGAACCAAAACCGAAACAGTTATATCCTTAAACCAAATTGGACCACAAATACATATCGCTTGTAGCATATACTCGTACATATGTTTCTGTACTTAATCGCCGCCTATGATTCAATTTTGTGCCATTGATTCATCAGTTAATTTAAAAAAAAAATGCCTACTTGTTTCTTACAACGACTCATACTTACTCGTTCCTATGGTTCTTTATTTGCTTGCGGACACTGATGTACTTCATTGATTAATTACTGACTTATAAAATTATTATTCATACTCGTTTCCTACTATGGCTCACAAATACTCGCTTCTACTTACATCATTACTAATGAATCTTACTTACTAATGAATCTACTAAGATTGCTACATGTTTTTTAAAATTATGTACTTATACATTGTTGATTCATTATTTATTTTACGAGCTCCTTTAACTCGTACTTATTACTATCTACGAGTACGTTTGAAAAAGACATTGCGCGTCACGCCCCCTTATTTGGTTATACACAATTTTTTATTTTTTAGTTCGATTTGAAGGACAATTGAAGTTGAAATAGATTTCTTTTTCCAGCAGAGATATTATAAAATATTCAGACATTAAAATCTGAGGAGAAGGCAAAAGCAAAAGCACAAATAAAATGAGGCATGAGGCAAAATAGCATCACATAAAGATTCCAATCCACACTGACCTCAATTCGATAAAGTACATGCATAAGAAGAAATCTTACTTTCTTTGAAACTTCCTTCCTTTTCTCTTGCTCTTTACCACTTTTTGTATTTTGCTTTTTCGTTGTAAACTTTATGGAATTTTTGCCTTCACTCTCTTTCGCCTGATACTTTTTGGCCCACAAATACATAGTACACACACACACAAACACATATCCACATAAAAGTATCAAGAAGACAAAAAAGGAAAGTGAAAGAAAGCTCTTCAAACGTGCCAAAACTTTGTAGATATAAAATGTACGACTATATACTATTTATATATCTACAAATTCAACAACAACAAGGATAATTAAAAGAAGAATAAAAGGAAATAAGGTATGACAACAACCACGACCATAATAATAAGTATGAAAACCGTAAACGCCGACCACAAAAAGGTTAGTTCTACCGAAATTAGGACAACTCAACGCATGCAGTCGCTCTTGTTGTTGTTGCTGTTGTTGCTATTGTTATTTTAGATTTATTTTCCCTTTTTTTCAATTCTCCTTCGAAAGGATTTCATCCGTTACGGCTTTCTTTTAATTCCATACTCTTAAGTATTTATGAAATAAGCAAATTTTTGGGTCATGCAATGAAGTAATTGTATAGGTGTGTGTGTGTGTGTGTGTGTGTGTGTCGATATTTTTCAGATGGAAATTCTTGATAATATATTTTATTTTATTTTCTGCTGCTTACTGCTGGTTATTGTCTCTGTTGTTGTTGCCGTGAAGTAAAGATATTTAAGTGGCAAAATCCTTCATAAGCAAAATTAGGTCAGGCATCATCGTTACAACAACAACAACCACGTAAAATGTTGACAGAAGAATAAACAAATGTAAAAGAAGCAGAAGAAGTGGAAATAGAAAGCAAAAGAAGAAGACGACGATGATGCGGTTCTGTTAGGGATGTTTTGCCCAAAGTTGAATTGAACTGAAGCAAAAACATGTCCTTTCCGCTCTTCCTGTTTTTGCCTATCTTTCTGGTTGAGTTCGCTCGAGTTTGCTGCAGTAATTTTTGTTTTTATGGAACGTAAATATTTATGATTAAATTCATAAATAAGTATAACTCTCCTAAACAGTTGCATTCAATAAATCGAAAGAATGAATGAATGAAAGAATGAACGATCAAATAAACTCTTCCTCAAACGAGGAAATTATTCTATGAACAAAATCCACAAGGAAAATAGTAGAATAATTCGCGAATTAATTCATAGATGAAGAATGTGATTCGTGAATTAATGGTTGAGGAATAGCAAGCGATGACTCGATTAATAAATGAATCGATGAATAAATAGTTGATGAATAGATGGATGAATCTATAAATGAATGGTTTAAGAAATTAATAAATACAATAAATAAATACTTATGGATCATAAATTTATCAATAGATCCAATACGAAAGGAATTAATAAAATAATGAATTAGTGAATTCATTAATAAATGACTCGTGTGAATTAAAGAAGGTAAATAGTTGAAGAATATATGATAAATTTACAAATAATTGAATAAATAATTGATCAAAAAAAATAATAAATGGATTATCAAATTAATGATCTAATGAATTCTTATGATGAAGAAACAGTTATTAATAAAGGAACAAATTTAAAAGAACGATGAATGAATTAATGTATCATTGAATGAAATGAAAGTTATTTGATGCCATGAAATTATGTTTTCCTTCAAGAAAGGAATGAACTAATAAATAAATGACCTCATAAATGAATGAATGAATCAACGGCTAATGTAAATGTATGGTTCTTTAAAAAAAATTCAACTGTTGGTAAATAAATTGAAAAATTGAAAAGTTTATTAATTTACAAATAATAAATTAATTGAACAAATGGAGGAATATTTACGATTTAATCCATGAATTCATTCAGTTCATGAATTCATTAGGAAAGGAAAAATTATCTGAATAAAACCATGAATTAATAAATCATTTAATGAGTTTAAGAAAAACAACTTAGTAACTAATCAAGCCAAGAATGAATAAATTCATTTATACAAGAATGAATAAATAAATTCTGAATAAATCAAAGAATTCACAACCGAATTTATAATTGAAATCAAATGAAATTATTTCATCAATTGATATTTGATAAATGAATAAAAGTGATATTCATCAAGTAAATGCATAAATGAATCTGCTTCGATTCTTAGAAATTGATGATGAATAAATGAATAAATTATTCTATAAAAGACTAAAAGAATGAATTCTTTAAGGAAGAAATTATAAGTAAATAAATAAATGAAAAATAAATGAAAACATTGAAATTAGATGCCTGCGAATCTGTTCAGATGCTTTGATTTAGATAAATAAATGAATTCAGAAATGAATTGATAAATAAATCAATGAAAGCGGAAAGAAATTCGAAATAAATAAACGAGTAAATGAAGAAAGAATGAAAAAATGCGCTAAAATGAATAATGCAGGCATGCACGAATGAATTATGATTTATGAATTTTCATGAATGAATGAAGTGAATGCAGTGAATCTTTTTCATACTCAACATATGCTACGAGCATTAGGTACGAGTACATTCGGATCCAGAAGCTGCCAACTCAAAGGCCCATATAAAATATTTTGTCGTATGTTCCTGCAAAAAATGGCGCCGCGAAATTATTGACAGTTCCAGCAAGCTCCAATTTCGTACACGAGCCTAAACTAAAAATGAATTTAAATTCATTTTATGCGACAGCGTGCCGCGCAATGCGATGAACTGAAAAGTGTGGACTCGTATGTACGATGACATCAAGCGAATGGAGCCAATATTGCGTTGGTGGTTATAGGTACGTCGGTTTTAATATTGTACTATTGTTTTTGTTGTTATTGTTGTTGCTGTTGTTGTTATTACTGTTGTTATTGCTGAACTAACGATAACGCATTTCGGATCGACTGAACTGAAAAGACCACAACTAGAGCGAACTGGATTGAGTAGGATTGTATTGGACTGGACTAACGGGACTAACTGGCGCTATCTGATGATTTTTAATGTCCTCCAATACACTGACACAAACACACACTCGTATACCCACCAAATATTATGCTATAAATATTCTTCATAACAGCTACAAGGCTCGTTGCTTGTTTTTTTTTTTTGGTCATTTCATGTGCTTCTTGCTGCCGGAAGAGTTGCGCGGGTGTCTCGGTGATGTGCCGTCCAATTGCGGCGACATTGCGTTGGTCTACGCGTTTAGTCCAGCGTAAGCAGTTCCACGAACGGAGGAAGGGGCTTTTTTCTGATGGCAAATGCTTTATACTTTTTGGTGTTTCCTTCATGTCGGCTCTACTCGTGTATTCCGCAGTCGTTGGCCGTCGCGCCAAAAAAAAAATCACCACTTTTAGGCTACGCTTCAGTCTTTGGCTCCATCCATTCTCCTCCTGCTGCTCTGATTATCTTCATGATATTTCGTGCCGCGGCATTCGAATTGTCAATTTCGGCATTTTCAATGGTCGCACAGACGCCAGCTGTTTCATACCCTCGAGTCGTGAATGCGGCCGACGTGTGTGTGTGTGTGTGTGTGTGTGTCTCAGTGGATTCCAGCCTTCGATGTGCGAGGCGGGGCGGCTTAGAGAAGTATACTATATAGATAAGGGTAGATAGGTGTAGGCGAAGGGGGGCGGTCAGACAATATGCGATGATATTGCAATTGGGAAATCGATAAATTGCAATTAATGAAATGGTTCCAGCGACATGTTTGTCAAATGTTAATAAATCAATGAATTTTTGAAGTTTTCTTTTGTGTTTGATTTCGCTTGAGGCAGGCTGCTGGGCAGAAGAAGGGGGAAGGCAGGCCGGAAGTGGAAAAAAAAATTTATTAAGAAGTTGCGTTCTGAAAGAAGAAGCTTCCTTTTCCTTCTTAAAGTGATGATACCTGCTTGAAGGAAGGTATAGACCTTCTCGACATTCTTAAGGCGGACATCTTTTTGAAGGATACTACTTCTCGAGACTTTCTTGATCGTCTGAAAAGACATACTCTCTGGAGAGATATTTTCTTAAACGAAATATCTTGCATTCTTTATTAAAAGGAAGGCTTTATCCTTCAGAATTCATGTTAAATCGATGCCTTTTTGAAAACGAAACCTGCCTTTTCTTAAAAAACATAACTTCTTCAAGAAAAGACCTTCTTGTTCGTGTTGAACATTAAATCTTCTTTTAAAAAAATACACTCTTAAAGGAAATACCGTCCATTCTGAATTGAAGTGATGCCTTTTTCTCTTCTTTAGGTCAGAATTACATTTATTGATTACATTTTAAAATTGTCGGTATCAAACGGTACCGGTTTCTACTCGGTACGCACAAGTATATGTATGTATGTACATCTTGAAGCAACGATGACTGTCGTCCTGTGCATTCCTTCCATAGTTTTTACACAATACGCGATAGCTCTGCAGCTATTTTCGACATCAAAAAACGACATCACAAAACGAAAGAACAAAAAGTAAACACGACAACAACAATAACACCAGAAACACCCAATACATCCACTATTCTCACTACTAGCATTTTTTTTTGCCTCTTCTTTCATGCACCCGCACCCGGGGCGCAGCACAAGCCCCAGAAAGGAGCTGCGTGCACACGACGCCAATGACAACAACAACGCCGATGTTGACGATGACAATGACGGCACGACGGAAATGCGAAACATCTTTCCTCTTATATACCATCAACGGCCATTAAGTACATATGTACATACCTACGTATAAAAGACCGTTAGGTACATAAACGCACCGTCGCAACGGCCTACGACGCGACGTCGTGTTACGTTCGAGTGTCTTCTCGCTAATCCTCGGCATGCGTTTTCCCGGAGTACATATTTTCCAAGGCTTTGGCAAGGATACCGATCCTGCATTGCTAACAGCAATAAAAACAACAACAACAACAGCAACAGCAAGGAGGAGTCGTCTCCCTCCAGGGAGGATAAGCAGAAAAAAAAGGCGAAACTAGCGCACGCATTCAAAAAACGCAACCCAACCATTAAAAAGCATTCAAGCAATGACTTTCCTTCCATCGATGCTGCCATCATTCATTCTGCTTCTTCTTCTTCTTCTTCCATCCCTCCACGCCAGCACCACGCCGTCCGTGCTCATCCGTCCACTTCTCCCCAATCCATTCGACGACATCCATCTTCCATTTCTTACCATCATCCTCCGGCCGGACTCGAAAATTATGCACCTCCCCCCTCCCGCCACAACGCCCTTAGTCCCAGAGGACTATCGTGCTGTTTCATTTACGCCCAAGGCAGTGCTTTTTCCTTGCACTCTTTGTATTTGTCTTTCGTTCGTTCGTTCGTTCGTTCGTCCTTTCTTTCTTTCTTCCTTTTTTCCTTTGTGTGTGTATATATGTATATGTGTGTATGTATGTACGAGTACGTACGTATCCCTTCGACTCCTCCGTACGCACAATCCAACGCCCTGCATTTTTTGGGCGCCTCGCAACACGAACCTCGTAACTTGAACGTCCTTGATCCTTGCAAGGCTGCTGCGCCACGACCAGCAGCGTCCGTGTTTCGTAGCATATCTACCAAGGCGGTTGGGGGAGTGGCAGAGGGGCCCAGGGGTTGAAGGGCAAAGCAGGGGTAAGAAAATGAGAAATGCCTACGCGTGTAACAATTGTACAGTGGCGTCGTTGCCAACGCCAACGCCATCCCCATCGTCGCCATCGCCATCGCCATCGCCGTCGTCGGCGTTGTTGTTGTTGTTGTTGTTCTTTCTTCTTGAAAATATTAACAGGAAATACAAACAAACCGGAAACCTTAGAAATAGGAAGGAAATACAAGTGAGTCAGTCACACAGAGAGAGAGAGAGAGAGAGAGACAGACAGAGAGCAGGAGAGCAATGATGCGAGAGAGTATTCAGGTATTCGATACAAACAAGTAGAGAGTTACTAAATTGTCTAGAATAAACCAGTTTTTCTTGCAAACTTTTCAAACTTACAAAAACAATGCACATGTAGGCCCGTATATACGTATGTATGTACATGCGCCGTTTCCGGTGACGCAACGCCAAAGGCGCCAAATCAACAAAATAAAAACTAAAGGAAAACCAGGAACAACAACAACAAAAACTGCAACAACACAATCAGCAGCCGAAAAGAGCAATAAAAGTGAAAGTAAACTTGAGTAAAAGCCCGCCGCGCCGCCCGCGCTCAATTTCTTCAGACGACTCGGAGTGTCGAGGTTGATGTTATCAAGGACTTCGACAACGGCAACGAGAACGATGACGATGACGGTAATGACGATGCCGATGCCGATGCCGATGACGACGCTGACGGCGGGGCGCTGCCACCGACGACGATGACTATGGATGCGAAAGAAAATGAAAGTGAATTCGGTTAAGCGTAAAGAGACACCCATATGTATAGGTGTGGGAGTGCAATGAGAGAGATAGAGAGAGAGAGAGAGAGTGAGAGAGATGGAGGAAGAAGAAGAGACAGCTTCGGCGCACTGAAGACTCTTTTCGCAAGGAAACCATTAACATTGCACTTGACCGCAGTCTCCACAGTTCATCGTCATACGAAGAAACAGCCGGCGCTGTCTATTGCCCTTGCTACTCTTCTCCCCCTCCCCCTTATGACACTTTGGAGAGTAAATTCTTTCTCACTTCAGAGAGTAAATTCTCACATCATGATGGTTTTATTCAAGGATATGCGCCACTCCTGCACTCAATGGAAATGCGAGATATTGCTGATAGAGTCGAAGAGATAAAGAGAGAGAAAAGAAAAGAGTGACAGAGGGAGGGAGTTAGAGAAGAAACAAGCAATTTATGCTAGCTCGAGAAAAGCTTTGAAGGAAGCTTAGCCTCTCGCAAGGACGCCGCTAAAACATTTTTATGCATTTTCAGCTCAACTTTCACTCTCTCACTATACTCTCTCTTCTTTGTTTGAGAGAACAGCAGTTGAGAAGGGAGGAGTACTCTGAAGAGTACTAAAATACTGTTTCTCCCAAATTTTCTCGAGATCTATATTTTCTTATAATTCCTTTAAATATTGCGTGCCGTTTCAAAAAACTTTTGAAAGGAGACTTTTTTAGGAATTTGTGAGAAATGTGCAGACTTTTTTCGTCTCAACGACACAAAGATTTGTTGGTTCGTTGAGAAGAGTGAGAAATATTCACTCTTATACACAATATTCTAATGCAGTCCCGGATGAAAGCTGCACGCATTTTTAGAGAGTATAAAAAAAGAGAGAAAAAAAAAAGAAAAAAAGAGGAAAGAGCGGATTGTTGGGATAAAGGGAGAGGGATAGAATTGTGGCCGGGGGATGGGGTGGGAGGGTTGTAGGGAACCGAGTGCAAAAGACATTTTTGATTTTAGGCAGAGACTTCTCTCTATTTTCGAATGGGTATGCCGTATTTATGCTCAACCCAAAGCACGAAACCGGAAACAGGCTTTACCTTATAAATACTACTACTTCCTTTTTCCGGTTTAAGAAGAAAATTAGATTCAACTTTGACATTTTGAGAGGAAAAAATACATATTCTCCAAAACCAGTTAAAAAAACAACAACTCCAAAAAGAAACCCGGAAAAACTAAGAAAAGAAAAAACTTTTTCTCGCTCTCTCTCTCTCCCTTGTCAAAGTTATTAATAGAACAATGAGATTACAACAACAACAAAAACAGCAATTTTCTTATAATTTTCTATTGCCAGCGACATTCATTGCAAGTGACATTTCTGGCAGCGCAGGCGGCGTTCATCGAAGAAAGTGAAAAGCTCTTGTCGATTAAATTTAACGGCACGAATGAATGTCCTTGGCTGTGTTGAGCAAGTGTTGAGAGTAAATAAATATGTAGCAACAAAAATCGTCCAAAAAGAATAACAAAAACAACAAGAGCATCAACAATACTATGGTATGTACTCGTAGTAAGAAAAAATGCATGACGCACGTACTACAAGACGCTATCCGCAGTGAACGCAACAACGACAGCGACGTCGTCTTCGTCTTCGTCTTCGTCGACACATTTTCAATTGCGTTCGCTCGAGTTTTACTCACCATCTTTTTCTAACGCCTCGGGCGTTTCAAGCGGTCTCGGTCTCGGTTGGCAGGGCGATGGTATCTATCGGTGAGTTTGTAGGGCAAACGTTCTTCTTTCAGAAACTTGCAGGCGTCCACGCGACGCACTGCTCTTACTTGGTATGTACACATACATACATTGGTGTTCGGTTATTGATTGCTGTATGCGCGTGTAGGTGTAGCTGTATTGGTGTGTTGAGTTGGCGGAAGGAGGACATTTTGAAGAGTTTGTATCACGAAATTCCCTTTCATTTCCTTTAACCGGTCTTGCAGATGATGATGCTGCTGTTGTTGGTGCTGTTTTTACTGCCGTTTGTTATTTTGCAGCATTTCTTTACATTTTTGTTGTATACTGTTGTATGTATGTACATATGTATGTTTGTGTATGTTAATGCATGGGTGCGCATGTTTATGCAGGGTAGTGCGTGCTTCCCAGGGTGCGTTTGTGCGTTAGTGCGTTAATGCCGCCTCGCTGCTTGGCGCATTTGATTGCTGTGCCTGCATAGAATTCTCTGCCGTCTTCGCCAGAATGCCTCACAACAGCTGGCCTCACCCACTGCCCACCAGTACCTTTCCTGGTTTCCTTTTAACCCCCCCCCCCCCCCCATCGCTTCCGAAAAACTTTCACCCCATTATTTTCCCACTTTTATCTTGTTCCCCTTTTTCAATGTCTATACTTTTTTTGTTTCCTTTAGACCAACAGTTTTCGGTTGTTGTTTTTCCCTGCGGTTTTTTGGAAAAGTTCACAGAAAGTTATATACTTGCAACATATTTCTTATTTATTCGTTCATCCCTCTTCCCCTTTTCTCAGGCTTTCTTTGGAATGTGGGCCACGCTAACCTAAATTACAGCAACTGGACTAAATTTTAGCATGCAAATAGGATTAGACGATAGTAGGTACAATTTATATTATTTGGATACATTTTAATATTTCTTATTATTTTTTAGGGCTTTCCCGGTTATTATATTTATGATTACTCGTACTCATAACCGGAAACCTGTTTTTGTGCGGTATTTTTTTGTGCAATTTTTCCGAGAAAAACGGTTTTTGCAGTCAAGGCGTGATCTCAAGAACGAGGCACGGTTTTACAGTCGACAGCCCAAGAACAATGCCCTGATTTTCAGTCGAGACGATATATTTCTTGCTAATTTCCGTGAACAAGACCCTGTTTTTAGTCGAGACAAGACCCCGCGAACGAAACACGGTTTTGGCAGTCGAGGCCAGATTTTGGCAAGAACGAGGCGCTAGTTTTCTACCGAGCCGAGAGTACCTGGAGAACAATGCACAGTTTCTCAGCGAAGACGAGATTCCGAGAACAGGGTCCTGTTTCTCCGCCGCTACGAGACCACAAGGACATGGCACGGTTTTTCAACTGAGCGCAAGGCCCCGGTTTTTCAGTGGAGAAAAAAATCACCTGAACAACGCACTGTTTTCCGGTGATAGAGAGATCCCGAGGTCCCGAAACAAGGTTCTTCAGTTGACACATTATTCATCATCGAAAATATGTTCGATTTTTTTGCTAAAATTTAAACAGCAAAAAAAATTGAAGCAAGTAAAGGAATCGTAAATTTTTCCCATTTAAGCACCTACATTCGAAAATTCTACAACACCTTGGCACCTATCTCTTCCCTTTTCCACTCCCTTGCGGCGAAACCTGATGGTTTTCTACCTTCCGAAGCTTCCTAAACTCGAATCGACCGAAACGTTTCCTTCTCCCTTTGGGCAACTGAAATATCGGTGAAAACTCGAGAACAACAACAACAACTCAAACCATCAACAAGGCGCCAGCAACGCAATTGCTTACTTTTATCTAAATTCAAAAGTTAAGGCAGCAGCCAGAGCAGCAGCAACAGCAGCAATAGCGGCAGTAATAAAAACAACTTTTAGTAACAGCATCAGGAAAATGTCACTTTATTTTTTTCTCTTCCTCGACCCTTTTTCGAGGATCTTGTATGTATGTATGTTACGAATACATTGCTTACATACTTTTCTGTTTCATTCTATCTTTCTGGCCAGAGTCGGGAAAGAGCCTCTACAGTCGTCCCTTGAACCTGTCCATGTCCGTTAACTCAAACTGCAAATTCTTGCGGAAAGTGGAACAACTTTTCTTTGACGTGACGTGACTGACTGACGATGGCTGCTGATTGCGGGAAACGCACCCGAAAACGAAATTCAAAACTTTTGGAAATTCAGGAGGCGACATTTTGTTAGGGAAGGAGCGTTGTTTTGTTGACAGGGGAGAACACTGCAAAGAAAGGAGGATTTTGTGATAAACAGACAACGAACTTACTGCTTTCTTATTATTATTTTGGGTCTTGTTATTGCTGTTTGTTGTTATACTTTTTTATGCTCTTACACGAATACACAAAAAACAACTAAAATAACTCCAACAGACGCTGCGTGGGCTACAGAAAAGTGTAAAAGCAGCAGAAGCGGCAGCGGCAGAGCAGCAGCAGAATAAAACGAGTGCATGCAATAAAATTAAATACGAAATCGTTTGACAGGAAACGACCTAGCGCCAACAACATCTTCCTTCTCAATCCACCCACCATCCAAAACCCATCCGAGGATTGACAACCATGAAGTGGAAATGGAACAACAACAAAAAATAGGGTATAATAAGATGAAAACAGTATGAAACAGAAACATATTCCTTGTTTAATTATAGCTTAACAGAGAGGTTCTTTAAAAATTGAAACAAAATTTAGAAAATTGAAAATGGGGGGAAATTGGGTTAAGATACTCACGTAATTAACAACTTTATACAAACCTTTCCACACACCCACACACACCCCTTCACTTCCTTCACATCTTCAATCTAACATTTGACATTTTGGGTTTTATCCGTGAAGTCTTCTTACACATAAATCGAATATAAATTACAACAATAGGCGTATTTTTTTCAGATAAGATCATTTTTGTATGTGAAACAAAAACAGCCATGTCCGTCCGTCTGTCTGTCTGTCTTTCTGCCTGTCTGTCCGTCTGTCTGTCTGTCTGTCTGTGGAAATCACGATTACGGGAGAACGAATAGTCTCATAGTAAAATTTTATTCCCGAGTCCGCCGTCTCAGACTTAAATATCAGACAATCGACTCAGACTCCAAAAAGTGGGCCTTCCAAATTTGAAAAACAGCTGATTCTATACCTAAATGTGCTACCAAGAAATATTTTTCTCAGCGCCATCTGTTGTCAGATACTTGACCCTTAATATATATAATCCACATTTTTTTAACATTTGATTTAATCTGATCTGAAAAATTACGGCTAATGTTAAACAAATTAGCCGTTATTAAATGCACGCCCGTATGGAATTCTCGTTGGCTTGGAAATTTGAAATGATTCTAAATTTCTAAAAATTAAAAATAACAGTGAACTTATGGCTGAAATTGTTAAATATAACTCCCCCTGCCACACTCTTCTAATAACCTAAAGAACGCCACAAACTTAATATAGTTTACTACTTTCAAAATTTATGCATTGTCATTCACTTAAACATTGTGACAGTAACGATGAGTAACTAAATTTGTCCATACGGTAAAGACCATTGTGACATCAGCTGCAGGCGATATGCGAGATGATAAATAAGAAGACGAGAACATACATAATCAGAAAATGGTAAGGAGAGGGAAATAGACTACAGTGGGCTATTCCATGTAGAGCAATTCAAAGTTCATTGCTGCCGCCTGCAGTCGTTACGTGTTGAGAAAATCGATTGAGCATTTTTCTTTTAGCGTCAAAAATGTGGCGAACAAATCAGGTTTTCTCCGTGGCAGTTTTCTAGGAGAAGGGCTTTTAAGGAAGGCAACAAAAGTATAAAACCCATAAGGTCGCAAAGAGGGTGGTTGCAGAAAGAAGTCTGCAAGGAAACAATATCGTCGATGACATTTTGCAGATTGCAATGCTCTAATGTTTTTTTTTTGCACGAATAACTGAGGAGACACATGCATGAGATTTCGTCACTGTGTCATGAATGAAATTTGGCATTGCTGGGAAAAGAAAAACGAAAACAGGCCACTAGGGTTGCAATTTGTCGTACAACTTAAATGACTCACCCGTGAATTTGTTGTTGTCACTGAGCGTGTAGTGATAAGTTGTACGAACAAACGCATGAAGTTTTGATAAACACACGGAGTTGTAAAGTCAATGGTCTGCATAAAAACGTACATACAATATTAAAACTTCATAACATTAACTACCTCTTCACAACTTTCAAATGAAACGTAGTCAATTCTATTTATGATTGCGTGTAGTTTTTATAAGAGTTCCTAAATAATTCAGCGAGTGGCGTTTGGCACCTATAGATAATTCTAGATATCTACAGATAATTTATTTCACTTGTAATTAAATGTCTTGGATTTAAATTGTATTTAAATTGTAATTAATGTCTTGTAATTAAATATTAATGTTTTAATTTTATACGAATTTTTCTATTTCACTTACAGCATGTGTAAAAAAATTACTCGCAAGCAAATTTTTTTAGCCTTGCAAGTGGCCAAGGTTTGAGTGGATTAGTGGAAAAGTTTCAATCGATTGCGTTTTTTTAACTTGCACTGGAATGTGTAAGCGCTGGGTAAGGTATGTACGAAAGTTTGCAACCCTGCGTTAGATGGTAGACGAGCGAGTGAACTGTAACTAGTAGAAAAAGAATTTTGACGTTTCGTCAGTCAATCTTTATTTTTAATTGTTTTCGACTTTCGAAAATTATTCGAACACGGAGACAACAGTATTTGGGCTATAACGATTTTTGCGTGAAAAAATTCAACGTCTGTGAAATAATTTTCATTTTTTATTAAAATACGTTTGATCCGCGAAGTGAATCCAAAAAGCTCAAATATGATTAACGCTGTGTCGCGAGCTTACTTACGAAGCACTACCCATGCGGTTTCCAACAGTCTAAAGCCCGTAGTGTTGTCCACAAAGGCGATAAAAAAAGATATTGTCGTCAACACTAACCCAGATGAGCAGCCTAAAGTATGCAGCGGAGTTATGGCTACAACATCAATCCAATGTGATTATTTTATGAATTAGAAATATTCCTAAAAACTTATGGTTTAATTGCGTCATTAAGAAAACACTGAACAATTTTAATATTTGTCTCTAATTATGTAATGAATTTGAGGTTAGGAATAATGGGACTATAACTGTCGTAGTTTGGAATTGAAAGAAAATTACACAATCTAATATTGGTTGCAGAAAGTATAAATCAATATTTTATACCAACAAGAGCGTCAGCAGTTTCACTTGAAGCGAATACAAAGATTCCTCTCAAGAGGAATCAAAGGAAACAAATCATTCTTGCGTTTAAAGTTTTTCCTAATCTGGTTTCTGTTTTTAATAATAGTGTTATTTTGCTATTTACAGCGCCACAACAGGTTCGATTCGCTCACACTGATTATCAGGTGCCGGACTTTTCGCCCTATCGCCGCGACTCAGTCAAAGTTCCTAGTCGTAAGAATGAATCGTATGAAGAACGCAAAGCCTTCTCTTACATGGTGGTCGGTGCTGGTGCTGTAGGTACTGCATATGCCGCGAAGGGATTAGTTAACGCTTTTGTGACTTCAATGAGCGCATCGGCCGATGTACTGGCCCTGGCAAAGATCGAGGTGAAACTATCCGAAATTCCAGAGGGAAAATCGGTCACATTTAAATGGCGTGGCAAGCCACTTTTCATTCGACACCGTACACCTGCCGAAATTGAAACCGAACGTAATGTGCCAGTTGCAACTTTACGTGATCCTGAAACTGATGACGTAAGTACATCCACAGGATGATTGAATCTATTTAGATACCCATCGTTGGGGCTTACTCACTCCTCTCTTCCTGTTCTATTCAACAGCAACGTGTCACCAAACCCGAATGGTTAGTTGTTATTGGAGTTTGTACACATTTAGGCTGCGTTCCCATTGCAAATGCGGGAGACTTTGGCGGTTACTATTGCCCCTGCCATGGATCCCATTATGACGCATCCGGCCGCATTCGCAGAGGCCCCGCCCCATTGAATTTGGAAGTACCCACGCATGTGTTTCCCGATGAGGGTACTCTGGTCGTTGGTTAAGCCATTAATTCAAAACCATAATAAATGAATTAGTGAAAGCAAGTGATTAGTCAAATAAAAGGGAAAGAAATATGAAAAAAAATTGAAAAATATCTACGAAGATGCTATGATGAAGTGTTCCTTCGGGACGAAGGAACATAGAGTGAAACAAAAATTAAAACAGTGGAGATTTTGAAACCATAATTATATAGTGATAAGTTTCGGATTATGAATTGCTGTATTCAACAAAATATTACGAACAACAGAAGTAAATAAAATTTATTCAGCATAGCAACCAAAAACTTGACATTTTCTTTGGGTTGTTAAAGTCACAAAATGAGTCACATAAAATCTGGATCTATTCCGACATAAAAAAAGACAAATTTTTTTAAATTCACTAATATTTATGGCTTTATTGAAAAATTTAAGTTGGTCCATAAAATTAGAAGTGTGAAAGTGTATTTGTTTTATAATCTTATAAATTATATTTATTTATTAAACCGATTTATATACTTTGTATAATTACAAGGGTTTATTAATACCACTATTGACAGCTAAATTATGCGTACCACAATAGTTGATGATTATGGATTAATTACTTTTTTTAGTCGTAATACGATATTTATATCAAAAATATTACTTTCTAAATCTCATTATTTATTAAAAATGTTTTACTCTGTGCAAATAATATTTTTTTTGTATATAGTTCTGTTTGTTTTTATAATTATTAACATTTCGGCTGGATTTAATTGGAAAAAACAAAGAAAGACACCTTTTAATAGCATACTGTTCAATCGTATTTCTTTTAAATGCATAATAATTTTTTCCTGCTGACCTTTTTAAAGATTTCGAGTAGTTAAACTGTTTCTAAAATCCATAATTAATGTTGCAACCTAAGAAATTGATTTTAAGTCCCAAACAAGATATAAAGAATTAATAGAATTTTTGAAATAGAAAATTCGACATTCGACTTTAAATAATTCTTTTGATGATCCACTTTTCCATTGATCCTTTTTAAAAATGAAATTAAAATATGTATTGGTTAATCGTTACGGACAATACATAATAACAAAAGCTTTTTTCGAAACTTTTGCTATTTATTGAAAAATACATAATTTATTAAAAGAATTATATTCAATTCAGCTTAAAAAAAGATGAGTAAAAGAAAAGCGTTTTATTCATTAAAAAAAATATAAATTTGTAATCCATTTACTCTAAAAAAATTGGTTTACTCTTCATTTAGGCTCAGTGCTACAGTTTTGAGCGTAAAAGCACAAAAGGTCTTGTGGCCAAAGAATGTTAAGTGTTGCTTTTTTGTTTTACGTGGTACTTGGTGGTACATTGCATTCTATAGTCATTGCTTTAACGCTTGTAATTAAAAGATTTGCTGAAGGAAAAGTTAGTAAATCTACATACTAACAATTTTATAAGAATCACACCTTTTTCCATTGGGTTCAGACCCAAAAACGTATTAAAAAAATACTTAAAAAATAAATTCCTAGCGCATTTTAAGAAACTCAGAATCAACCTATGTATTAGAAACCAGGCCGACACCTTTTTTTCACTACACTGGAAGGCGGATCGTGAAGGTTTACATTGCATTAGTAATTTTAATAAAAACTAATAATAAAGAAAGAATACTTGATTTTAATTTTTATTATTTAGTAAGTGTCATCGAGGACAGTCGCGGCTCTGCGAATGAAATTCAACCAACACTGTTCCTCCTTTTTGGCGGTTTTTCTGGCTTGTTGGTAGCTTCCTGTTTTTTTGTCAACTCGGTTTGTTTGTTTCTTTTTTCATTATTTTTCGTAACGGCCATTTCCCGTTGTTTGTTACGGATTAATAAAGCGACAATAGCAGGTCCCCCCCTTAACCCAGCCTGGCATTCATAAAAGGTCTCGTAAAAGACACCGCAGATCAGGATCACCACGAGAAAGAAGTATGTCGGTGACATACTGTTGGAAGAAAGAAATGAGATTAGAAAAACTTAACATGGTTCGATCTTTTTTAAAAAATACGTAAATTGCATTATATACACATACATATATATACACACACATACATATGTACATTTAATGTGAAATTAATATAAACGAAATTCTCTATCCTCGTTACGTCATTAATTTTACATGAAATTTTACTTCAAATCAATAAGCCAAAGTTAGTATAGGATTTCTTAATGAAACCGTTGCCAGGACACCATAGAAAACCGTGTTTCACAGTTTCTGCCTTGTAATGGTTGCACATTTAGGTATGTATCCTTTCTTTAGGTTAAAACTAAGTTGGCCGATATGATATTCAATATACTAACAACCAGGAAAAATTATTCCTCAAATTTTACTTCGGACAAAATGGTTTTACTCACTTTAACTTCTTTTAAACTCTTTAGTTGTTGCTGTGCAGAAAATTACTAAACTTTGGACAATTTGTCCAACGAAATCTTACTAGTAAACGGTAATTCGTGGACACTCTCTAGTAATTTCAGTGTGTATTTTGTGTTTTAGTGTAGTATATTCCTATACATGAACTGATCTATATACAATTAATACATTGAGAAAACATTGATGTAGGTTTAGTTTAGGTCATTGTGTTAGGATATCAAGGTATATGGTAATAATACAACAATATATCAATCCAATAATATATAACCATTTTGTTAAAAAAAAAAGTTTGATAAAAAAAAAAAAGTATCATAAAAGTTTCTGTTGAGAAAAGCGATGTATGTATATTGTAAAGATTTAAGAGATCGAAATTTATAAAATGGAAACCAACTTTTAGTGGCGTCCCACAATTGAAGAATTTATGGAGCATGGAGTCGTTTAATTTTTTATGTTTCTCTGTACGGATTTTAAAATTTGACCATTTACGCACTTTTGTTTAAAATTTGAACATTTGCGCACTTTTCTTTAAAATTTGAACAGTTTGAGTCTCGACATTAACAACTGAATAAACATTTTATATACGAAAAAAATTATACAAATAATTATTATATATACATAATTATATATATATATTATTTCAATAATAATTCGATCGATGGCAAATCGATCTGGCGAGGTGTATTTTCGAGAAAATTCAGTCTGGTGGGTTTTTTTTCTTTATTAAAGTGGCTGACCAACAGGTTAATAATTTATTGACATTTTTTCGTTTCTGTTTTGAAATTTTGTTTTGTTCTGAAATAATATGTTATGTATACAAATGTAAACATGTATTCAAATGTTTTTGTTTTGTTTTGTAAAACTTTAGGAAATTTATCAACAGGTGTATACAAGCAAAAAATGTCAATAAAAATTCAAATAAATATTTAAACATACTTACATCATATTGCGAGGAAGGAAGACTAACAGAAGAGGAAAGTCAAAACGGTAAGTCGTCAGTTGGTTAACGGGGGGAAAAAACGGAAAATTGAGGTCAATAATTGTGCACTTGTAACAAAACCAATCATCACATCTAGTTCGTATACATACATAACATACATATCTAGTTGTCATAAACGGCTCTAGGCCTCACGCAGCCTAAGAGCGCAGCGTTTTTTCAAATCCATTGTTTCTTTGATAGTGGTATATGTATACAACAACATAGCGTAGCGTAGAAACTTTCATTGGAAAACATCGTACATGCTATGGCGCTTTTAAACCATTTACACTATTTTAAACCATTTACACCATTTTAAACCATTTACACCATTTTAAACCATTAACAACTTATACCGTTTGGTTTGAATATCAGTCGATAAACCAATTTTAAGCGTAATCTTGATCAACGAGTCTGTTGCGTCCTATACACTTTTTTCAAGTACATTGTTTTGGAATGGACAACACAATTCTTAAAACTTATTTTATTAAATTTATTATATTAATTATTTTCTTTATTTTACTTAATTTCTACAATTTATTGCATAACAAGTATAAATTTAAATTCGAAATAAAATCTTCTATAAATGCTATAGCATTTCGACACTTATTTATTTAAACTACTGGCCATTTTTCGTCAATTTCTTTAGCTTATTTCAAATTTTTTCCTATGGATATTATTGCTACCAAGCAAATTTTAAAGCAACCTGTGTCTCTTATTATATATTATTCAGAGTACAATAAGGATTGCTGAACTTAAAATATCAGAGAGAGAATAAAAGAGGCACAGTACAGCCACTTGTTATATAATATAAGGTCAAAGTGTTATAATATATTGACTACTTTAAATATTTTCATGTTGTTTTTTATTTTAAAATATTTTAAAAAGATTTAATCAAACTATGTTACTATATCAAGGTTTTCTTTTAATACAATGACCAATTCATGTGTTGGAGTATACTGCACTTAAACAGTTATGATATGTATCGATGGCTTTAAGAAATGCTATATAAACCGAAACTAATTTTCCAAAAATATAGTAACTCTCTTAAGAGCAACCAAAGAGTTTAACAGAAGTTAAAGTGAGTACAACCATTTTGTCCGAACTGAAAGTGAGATTCGGGAAATAATTTTTGCTGGTTCAATTTACTTCAGCAATATTCAATATAGTCAGAATATCAGATCAGCCAACTTAGGATACATAAAAGTGTAACCCAATGCAAGGCAAAATGGTTGAAGACTCTTTTTTATGGTGCCCTGGCAACGTTTTCATTGCGAGATCCTGTAGTAACTTTAGATGAGGTCAATCATGCAACTCGTTTGACGATTTGGTGTAAAATCTTACGTCCTCCTAATGACGTAACGAGGATAAAGAATTTTGTTTATTTTAATTATACATTAAATGTACATACTATGTATGTATGTACTCGTATATTATATAAAACCGATTAAGCCATGTTACCTGTTGCTAATCTCACACCTTTCTTTCAACAGTATGTCGCCGAAATACTTCTTCCTCATGATGATGGTACTTTTCGGCGTCTTAATCAGCGAAATACACGAATGCAGGGCTGTACTTAATAAAGGTGCTGTTGCCGGTACGTTAATGTATAATAAACAAAAGCAAGTAAAGTTTGAGGAGGAACATTCAAAACAAGTCGACAATGGACAAATGCCGAGCAGAGCCCTCGATAACGAAACAAAGAAGGAAGAAAAGAATGTAGAAAGTATGAAAGCAATTATTTCACCGAAAAATGAGAAAAACCCTATTTTCAATTGAAATACCAGACCCCTTGATTTTAAAGGACAATCTAATAATTATGATAAAAAAGTGATGTAATGATAATTTAATAATCTTTACTTTATGTTGCAAATAGCAACGATGTAATAAAAATTTACAACGATATAATAAAATGTATTACATTTTTTTTATTCCAGTCATTTTGGTAAAGTATTGCACGTTAAGTGAACAAAAGTCCGCATGTCCCTATGATTAGGTCAGGTTAACACGAGTCACCGCAAACAAAAATAATGGGTCCCGCATAGACAACCGGTGTTGTCTATGTTGTCTTCTCCAGGTCGTGGCCCCTGCGAAACCCTAAGCTAGTTGCGTTTCAGCCGGCGAAAGCCAGACAGTGGCAGAGCAAATGCCCCACTGTCTCCCTTTCCACAGGTTGTTTGCACGCCGTGCAGGTATTAATGCCATTGTGCCAATAAATTTCCCAAAGACCAGAAAAGCAACTTCATTACAGACCATTCTGCCATCTGTAGGTGAATTAGATACCTACAGATGGCGGAATGTATTCCTACTTGGTGGATGCTTCCATTATCGCCTCCGCGGAGGCTCCGTCGATACTCTATTAAATGCTCCCTCAATATCAAGGAATACCCAATATGTAGTCTTATTACGATATCAGCAACCACCAAATTTAATGCGGGTCCTGTATGTACCCATGTTGTTTACGCGACAATATGTTCGGGCCGAACCTCTCTCTTATGTAAGAGAGTAAGTTATAGAGTTGTATATCTGTTAAAAAAATAAATTTCATCTATTATTTAAACTGTTGTTAAGGTACACGTGTCTCCTATCGCGTGCCATACGAATTATAATATTTGCCTCAACACTACGAAATAACATTCGAGAGATACTAAAGAGAGACACATACCATGATATACGAGTATAAACACAATGACGCAAACTATGTTATTACATCAAGGTTTTCTTTTAACACATAGACCAATTCATTGGTGTTGGAGTATACTGCACTAAAACAGTTATGATATTACCAACAAAGTATCCATAAATTACCGTTTCGATGGCTTTAGGAAATGCCATATAAACCGAAACAAGTTTTCCAAAAATATAGTAATTCTTTAAAGAGCAACTAACAGCCAAAGCACATTGCGGCAGCGACAGCGGCAGCAACTCTCTCTCGCTGCTCAGCAAAGTACATTAGAGCAGCGACAGCAAGTCGGCTATTTGTTTTTGTATTCTGTATCCCATTCTCTCGTCTTGAAAGAGAGCTTACTCTCCGTATATTTTTCAATACAATTTGTCGGATGTTCAGTGAAAATTGGCAACACTGAGTGAAAAAGAGAGTGGAAAAAAGAGAGTTTTGCTTGCTGCCGTAATAGAATCTATTTTTCAGGGCAGCGGCAGCACCCATAAGCCTCTATATAATTTGCTGTTGCTGTTGCTGCCGCTGCCGCAATGTGCTTTGGCTGTAAAGAGTTTAACAGAAGCTAAAGTGAATACAATAATTTTGTCCAAATTGGTTGTACTTCTGCAATATTCAATATAGTCAGAATATCAGATCGGCCAACTTAGGATACATAACAGTGTAACCCAATACAAGGCAAAAGTGTTGAAGACTGTTTTTTATTGTGTCCTGCCAACGGTTTCATTGCGAAATCCTGTAGTAACTTTAGATGTGGCCAATCATTTAAGTCGTTTGATGATTTGATGAAAAATTTAACCTTCTCCTAATGACGTAAGGAAGATAGAGAATTTTGTTTGTATTAATTATGTATATGTACATTATATGTATTTATACACATAAAAGATAAAATAAAGATCAAGCCATGTTAACTATCTCATATTTTTCATCCAACAGTATGTCACCGAAATACTTCTTCCTCATGATGATGGTACTTTTTGGCGTCTTAATCAGCGAAATACACGAATGTATAGCGGGTGATAAAGATGGTGCTGTCCCCACGTCAAAAGATGTCCGTATTGAGCAAATGCCAAAAAGTGGTCTTGATAATACAAAAGTAAAGAAAGAACAGAATGTAAAAAAAGAGAAAGGAACTCTTTCACCGAGAAATATGATAAAACGCGTTTTCAGTTCAAACACCAGACCTCTTGATTTTAAAGGACAATCTAATAATTATGATAAACCTGCTTTCAACTCAAACACCAGACCTCTTGATTTTAAAGGACAATCCAATAATTATGGTCAACCTGCTTTCAATTCAAACACCAGACCGCTAGACTTTAAAGGACAATTTAATAATTATAATCAAAAAGGCATGTAATGATACATTAATATTCTTTACTTTATACTGAAAATACCAAAGATGTAGTAAACTTTTTTTGAAAATGTTTTACAGCATAACGTTTGGCATATAAGATGTAATAAAAGAAATTCTGCAACTATTTCATAAAATTTAATTAATCGCAATCGAGCAGGAAATTGTAACTTTTTAAAATTTTGTTCTCCATTCATTTGGTTGCAAAATACGTGCATAATCGATGAATACTTTGCCAGCTACGTACTTGCAAAACTTGATACCTTTGGATCTTAAAAGATTGTTACCATAACGAATTTTTTTAATTACGTATTTCTTATTTAACACGTTTCGCAATCTTAAAGCAAAATAAAAAACTAAACAATTATTAATAATCGGAGAGAATTTTGAAGAAATCAAAAAAATTGTTTGAAATTTTTATTAAAGACTCCCTTAAAAGACTCTGGTACAGAACTCCCGGAAATTGGTAAAGAATTCCAACTAATTTTAGACAATTTTACTGACACCATCAAGAAAATGTGCATGTAATAGAAAGGCCTCGCTTATAACTTCAACTTGAAATAATTAACTTAACCTGTTTCCTAATGAAAACAGGAAATATGATTTTGATCCTTGCTGTTAAATTTTTATGTTTGAAAGAAGAAAAAAATAAAAAAGCGTTTAAATAAAAAAGCAAAATGTTTTGAATAACATCGAAATGTCTTATTAGAAATGTCATCCAAAAAAGGAAATGCATTTTCTGATATTCGTGTAGTTCTCCGTTTACAGTTTACGATTCAAGCGGGTTTTGGCCACTGGATTAAATCATCCAGTAAGTAACAGACCCTTGCTTCACTGCCAATGTTCTTCAGAGTGACTCTGCGTGACCGGTTCTAGGTCGCCGAAAAGGATTAAATCGTCCAGTAAGTCCAACATCTTCTTAAAAGCGTAATTTTATACCTTTTGTTCTGAAAAAATTTGGCCTTTTCCATTTCATTGTGCTCGGAGTTCTAAATTCTGAAACAAATGTTCTCTGTATAACTTTCGGACTCCTACAATATTAAAAATATTGCATCATTCCTACAGAGCATTTAATCTTTTCGAAATTATGGTGCAGCTTGAAGTATTGCATGCCAATTTGCACGTTTTCTCTATAAAACTTACAAACTTATTTATTACTTCCATTAATTACAATTAATTAGCACGTTCTTGATCTCGGAAAGTAATCTTATATAAACTCGTACAAGGCTTTCGAAAATTTAGTAAATCTTTAAAGAGCAAACTAAAAGATTACAAAAAGTAAAAAGGTTAAACAGTAATCTTGAACATAAAATTTAAAGTAAAGGTTAACGTAAAAGAGAGTTAACCAGGATAATTTTTTGGATTAGAGAAGTAATTTTAGGAATAACGCTGAATAGCTTGGTTTGAAAACCAAGCAAAAACAAAGCTTAAATTGTTCCAAAATTGTTAAATTGTCCTAAATCGTTCCAATACTTTTAATATATGTATTGTTATGAATTAATTCCTGTAATCTCTAATCCTAATTATCATAAAATACTTATTCTAATTCTTAAATTTCTTCTTTTAACAGTATGTCGCCGAAATACTTCTTTCTCATGGTGATCCTGATCTGCGGTGTCTTTTACGACACCTGGTACGAATGCGAGGCTAGAAGTTTTCTACCATTTCTTGGTATTAGTAGACCTGCTGTTGCCGCTTCAATAATCCGTAATACTCTAAACCGAAACATACCAACAACAACAACAACAACACCAAGGCCTCCGCCAAGAAAAATGAAACAACAGAAAGAAAATAACAAACAAAACAACAAACATAACAAGCAAAACAACAACAAAGAAACCAAACAAAACAACAAACAAAACAACAGAGGGCTGCGAAAAAAGCACAAAAAAACGCAAAAAATTGTCATTAAAATTATTAATAATTAACTTACAGGAATTAATTATTTTATTAATAAATAATAAAAATTATAATCGAGTATTCTTTCTTTATTATTCTTCTTTATTAAAATTACGATCCACGATCTGCGATACAGTCTTAATACTCGTACAGACTAAATAAAGTCAAGTCTAGTGATATTAAAATAATAGACTTAATAATAAATTTATTAAATTTTATTTTAATAAATTAAATTTAATTTAATTTACTAAATAAAGTGCCGATATTTCCGATTTACGATTCCGATTTCAAGAATCGTCCCATCACTAACTTAGTCGTCTCCTGCAGATGATAGTTGTTGTTGCGCATGAGAATTGTCTCATTTATTTATTAATGTATTTATTTAAAAGGTTTTGACGAAACAAAACAGCGCTACTTTCGTTACGCTCTTAGTCTGCGCGAGAACTTATTCTCTGCTCTCTAGTTGCGATCGCTGCTGTTTACTTGGCCTGGCCTAAAAGTATGCCAGAAATTTTATGATCGCAACTGAAGAAGTCGCAAGAAAATATTCGGCAACATTTTATCAATTAGTGCAGATGCAGAAATACAGAAAAAACCAATTCAACTTTCGCTTCATGCAATTAAAGAAACCAGCTCTTATTAGTTTGTCTGTCGAACACAATTTTCAGGAGCCGCGCGTGAGGCCAAAGCGCATGAAAAGCAGCCAATACACAATGACAATACAAAAAACGCCCAGAGTTTAAGAGTATATTTATTTGCTTGCTCTTTTTTGTACGCAGGTGTTACAATTCCGAAAACGAATAAATTAGAATCAGCAGTAAGGAAAATGTTTGTGATGCTTTTGAAAGTATAGAAAGTTGAAACAACTCATGAATTAGTTCTATTATTTATTGATAAATGTGCTAAGTAATGTGAAGTTATCCGGAAAGTTATAACATAAACCATTAACAACCTACACAGTTTGGTTTGAATATCAGTCGTGAAACCAATTTTGAGCGTAATCTTGACCAACGTGTCTTTTACATCCTATTTTTTCAAGTACAATGTTTAGAAATGGACAACACAATTCTTAAAACTTATTTTATTAAATTTATTATATTAATTATTTTCTTTATTTCACTAAATTTCTAAAACATATTGTATAACCAGTATAAATTTAAATTCGAAATAAGATCTTCTATAAATGCTATAGCATTTCGACACTTATTTATTTAAGCTACTGGCCATTTTTCGTCATTTTCTTTAGCTTATTTCAAACTCTTTTCTATATTATAGCTACCAAGCAAATTTTAAAGGAACCTGTGTCTTTTATTATAGATACAAGTATATTATTCAAAGTACAATATGGATCGCTAAACTTAAAATATCGGAGAGAGAATAAAAAAGGCACAGTACATCCATTCGTTATATAATATAATGTTGAAGTCTTATAATACATAGATTAATTAAAATATTTTCATATTGTTCTTTTATTTTAAAAGATTTGAAAAAGATTTAATTTAAATAGTTGACTAAAGTTTTGTCGTTTATTTTTTCAGCTGTTTCTTATAATAACACAAACTATAAAATTAAAAAAATTCCATGATTTATTATTTAATATCGAGTTTTTTATCACAGTGAAAAATCCTATATAAGTCGAAAGAAATTGTCAAAAAATTTAGTAATACTTTAAAGAGCAACTGAAGAGTTTAATAAAACCAGTTGAGGTGAGTTATTTCATATTGTAAGAAATGAAAGTAAAATTTTAGGAATAATTTTGGCTAACTACGATGTAGAATGTCGTATCGCCCTGTTCAGGTTTAGGTTAGAGAAAGGATACCTAAATGTGCAACCATTACAAGCTAAAACGAAATTTCTCCTGGCTTCGGTTTCATTGGCTAATAAGCTAGTAACTTTAGGTGTGGCCCATCATGTAAGTCGTTTGTTGATAACGACTAATAATAGCGTAGAGAGGACAGAAAATAATATGAATTTGCATTATACATACATATGTGTGTACACATAACATCCTTTTATGTACTATGTAATCTGGATGTACTATGCATCCTTCTATGTAAATATATGTACATATGTATATAAATTGTTTTCATATATGTACATTAGGAGTCACTTTTTCTAATAATTCTTCTCTTTGTCCAATAGTATGACGCCGAAATACCTCATTCTCGTGGTGATCGCTGTTCTCGCTGTCCTAATGGGTATCATGCATGAATGCGAGGCAATTGCCCCTTGTCCAGGTCTAGCTGCTGGTACGAATTGCCGTAATAGAATGAAAGAAAGGGAAGCCCTGGAAAGGAATCGGCAAGCAAATAATCAAAGAAACGCTCAACCAGTCTTCAGAACGACCACAACGAAAAAACCGGCTTTCAATTCAAACACGAGACCTCTTGACTTTTCAGGACAGCCTAACAGATATAATACTAGAAGAATGTAATGTAATTCTTTTTCGTTATACTGAAATTGAAACGCACATGAATTGTTAATGTGTCTTGTAATAACAAATGTTTAACATAACAATTACAATGTAAATTCTTGCAAACCTTATTTTGTCTTATCTTATCTTATCTTATCTTACTTCTGCTTACCTTGAAAATAAATAACATAATTTTTCAAAATAATGCATTTTTTAAATTAATTGTTAAATAGCTCTTTTATAATTACTACTTGTTGGAATTGAGAAGGTAATTCGTAATAAATTCACGCAAATAAAGATTAATTCTTTTATTATATTTTATGGTGATCATCTCCAATTTATTTACCACAAAAATTTACATTTCTTATTATTTTTCAAAAATTGCTTTCCAGCGTTTCATTTCTTTCTCTATTGCTTTTTGTCGAACTTCGTAGTATTTCTAAGAAGCATCTTCAAGTGTTTTTAATAATTTTGTTGTCGGTTTCGGTTTTATAATCTCTTGATCGTCTCCGCAAGTCTTTGCTTTGCTGAACTTTACAATCATCGCTAATTGTAACGGCTTTACAAGGTTTCATGATGACAGCGAAGGCGCCAAGATATAAAAAGTAAGTAAGCTAAAAAGTTTATAGGAGTAATATATAAGTATTTTGGAGACATGCTGAAAGAAACTTTAAGAAGATACTAAGTAAATAAAAACTTTGTGATTGTGAATTTAAAACGTGGAAGTGTTCGTAATTATGAAAAATTATTAATTATATTACACTCTAATTCGCTAAAAAGTTAATGAACTGAACGTCCGAAAAAATAATATTCCATTGCATGTATGAAGCATGTATGTACATTGAATATTTGCGAAAAACTGCGAAACTGTAATCCTAGTTTTTGTCACCAGTGGGCGGACCACGCCCACTTTTTAAAGTGTATCTTAATCTGAGACGGTGGACTCGAACATCACATTTTAGCTTCGCATTCACTCTACAAGCTGAGAAATTGAACTATAAGCACGGATGAATTTGTATTCGCTATAAAAAGTAGGCGTAGCACTAGGCCGATTTTCCCCATTTTCAATACCAAACAACCTCACATGACGAAGACTATTCGTGTCAAATTTCATAACAATACCTCTATTTGTTTTCCTGTAAACCTGATTTACACAGACAGACGGACGGACATGACCAAATCGGCTCAGGAGGAGACTCTGAGGCAGAATATACATATGTATGTGTTACTTTAATAATCATATGTATACTTTTCTATACCTTCCTCGTTTTTAATGCGTTACAAATGGAAGAACAAAGACCACAGAGATGAATATAGTCTCATCCATTCGCGTGTAGGGTATAAAAAGGAAAGTAGAAGAACAACCTTAAATGTAATTTAGTTGTTAATATTGGAACACAAACTGCTGTCGTATTCTCTGTAAATTGTAAAATTTCAAAATTTTAAATTCTCTCTTTCTTTATGCAATATTCGTTCGAAATAAACCTACACAAAGTGCTCACAAATTTAGTAATACTTTAGAGAGGAACTAAATCGAACACAAACTGTTGTCGTATTCTCTGTAAATAGTAAAATTTCAACATTTTAAATTCTCTCTTTCTTTAAGTAGTATTTAATCGAAATAAACCTACACAAAGTGCTTAGAAATTTTAGTAATACTTTAGAGAGCAACTAAGTCGTTTGAATAAGATCAAAGTGAGTATAACGGTTTTGTAAGAATTAAAATAAAGATTATAGAAAGGAGACATACATAAAAGAAAGGACACATACAAATTTCTATAATTAAAAGTACTTCCATTTTGTTGTACATAGCACAGAAATAACACAGTAATATCTTTACTGTCTCGGTTTTTAGTGAAAAATACAGTAATATCTTTGGATATAACACATCATTTAAATACGTTTGATGATATAAAAACAATGGAACTTAATATTCTTAATGACATAACGATAATAGATATTATCGTTAATAATATCATACGAGTACATATATGCTAAATAACATGCTCGTAAATTTATGTACTATGTAGGTGCCTCTGTATGTATGTATGTAAAATTTTAAGGATTTTATACACACTTATGTTCAATAATAACGTCGTTAAGTTGAAAGCCTTATTAACAATTTTAATCTCATTTTTTTTTCCTTCAACAGTATGTCACCAAATTTCCTCTACTTTATGATGATCGTGCTTCTCGGTGTCTTAATCAACATTTTGCCTGAAGTCGTTGGTTTAGGTGGCGGAGCTCTGGTTTTGCTTACACGCTCTCATCGGGGAAATAAGCAAATAAATGCAAGGAGGCGCGAAAATCGCGGCTGAATGCAATTTTCGACCCTAACCCCTCAGTTTACCCTGAGTTTACATCGAGTCCAATTAACACGGAAGTTTTTGAATGCCAATAAAATCGGAAAATGAGCAATTCTCTCTTTGCAGAAATCACAAAGTTTCGTTAGTTTGTAGTCAATGTAAGCTGCGGGTCATACAAAATCAAAACTAACCAACAAACCAAGCAACTAACTAATAAAAACAATACAAAAATAATCGGTAATTTCCGGAACGAAAGCAACTGCTTCATCGACAAATACGAAAAGATCGGGCTTAAATGCATCCACAAGAACTCTTCAACTTTAGAAATATTAAATATAAAAATAAAATATAAAATTAAGAAATATAAGATTTATATTTCTTATAAATATAAAATTTAGAAATATTTTTATAAAAATGTTTTTATGCAAATATTTTAGCCCTGGTTCCCTTCGTAATTTAACCAAAGTTCTTTTTTTCTTGTTTAAAATGAGAATAAATTAGAGAGTAAATAAGAGGATACTTCCGTATAAACTAAAATGTAAAACGTAAAATGTCTTTTTTCTTTGCTTTTACTGTTATATAAAACTAAAAAATAAATGAATTTTAATAAAAATTAAATAAATGAATTTCCCTTCTAAATTTTGTTGGATGCAAATGCACAGTAGTTCCTAATGGAATATGTATATTTATCATATAACTATCATAAATGTAATATATGCGAGTTGGATCAGGTAATATATAAATCATATACTAATCAGCAGCAGATAAAGCAGCATCAGAGCAGACAAAACAGGATTTATAATCATTTAAATCTAATAAATTTCAGTTTATTGATTTAATGATTTAACTGATAATATAAACTAGATACAAACTAGTATAAGACTAGTATAAGTATAAACTGCTATAAAAATTTTTATAGCCACAAAAATTTACAACTGTGTGTCTCTGTTTCGAGTAGAAACAAAGAAACAGCTCTCTTTCAATTCAACATTTTTGTGAGAGCGTAATTTGCTGCGTTTCACGATGCCGTATTGGGCGCCGGCCATTAGGATAGGATCTTGTCGTGTCCAACATTTCAGTAGAGAAGGTACACTATACTGTTTCGGGGAGACTTTTTGAGAAAGTTTTTTTTTCTTCTTATCAAAAACACTTTTTCTCAATTCGATGAAATAATTTTCGATGAAATTTAATTTCATCAACTATTTAAGCGGTTGTTAAGATACACGTGGCTTTTATTGCGTATCATTGGTATCATGCAAATTATAATGTTTGCCTCAACACTATGAAATAATATTCAAGAGATACTACAGCAACACCAGAGAGACACATACATACCACTCTATAATAACCCAAACTACATCAAGGTTTTCTCTTAATACATAGACCAATTCATTTGTTGGAGTATGCTGCACTTAAACACTTATGATATTACCAACATATAATCCATAAAATACCGTTTCGATGGCTTTAAGAAATGCCATATAAACCGAAACAAATTTTCCAAAAATATAATAATTCTCTAAAGAGCAACTAAAGAGTTTACCAGAAGTCAAAGTGAGTACAACCATTTTATCCGAACTGAAAGTAAGATTCGGGAGAAAATTTTTTACTGGTTCAATATACTTCAGCAATATTCAATATATCCAGAATATCATATCGACCAACTTAGGATACTTAAAAGTGTAACCCAATACAAGGCAAAACTGTTGAAGACTGTTTTTTATTGTGTCCTGCCAACGGTTTCATTGCGAAATCCTGTAGTAACTTTAGATGTGGCCAATCATTTAAGTCGTTTGATGATTTGATGAAAAATTTAACCTTCTCCTAATGACGTAAGGAAGATAGAGAATTTTGTTTGTATTAATTATGTATATGTATATGTACATTATATGTATTTATACACATATAACGCAATTTATGTATTCAATAAAAATAAAGATCAAGCCATGTTAACTATCTCATATTTTTCATCCAACAGTATGTCACCGAAATACTTCTTCCTCATGATGATGGTACTTTTCGTCGTCTTAATCAGCGAAATACACGAATGTATAGCGGGTGATAAAGATGGTGCTGTCCCCACGTCAAAAGATGTCCGTAATCAGCAAATGCCAAAAAGTGGTCTTGATAATACAAAAGTAAAGAAAGAACAGAATGTAAAAAAAGAGAAAGGAACTCTTTCACCGAGAAATATGATAAAACGCGTTTTCAGTTCAAACACCAGACCTCTTGATTTTAAAGGACAATCTAATAATTATGATAAACCTGCTTTCAACTCAAACACCAGACCTCTTGATTTTAAAGGACAATCCAATAATTATGGTCAACCTGCTTTCAATTCAAACACCAGACCGCTAGACTTTAAAGGACAATTTAATAATTATGATAAACCTGCTTTCAATTCAAACACCAGACCGCTAGACTTTAAAGGACAATTTAATAATTTTGATCAAAAAGGCATTTAATGATAATTTAATAATCTTTACTTTATACTGAAAATACCAAAGATGTAGTAAACCTTTTTTTGGAAAATGTTTTACAGCATAATGTTTGGCATATAAGATGTAATAAAAGAAATTCTGCAACTATTTCATAAAATTTAATTAATCGCAATCGAGCAGGAAATTGGAACTTTTTAAAATTTTTTTCTCCATTCATTTGGTTGCAAAATACGTGCATAATCGATGAATACTTTGCCAGCTACGTACTTGCAAAACTTGATACCTTTGGATCTTAAAAGATTGTTACCATAACGAATTTTTTTAATTACGTATTTCTTATTTAACACGTTTCGCAATCTTAAAGCAAAATAAAAAACTAAACAATTATTAATAATCGGAGAGAATTTTGAAGAAATCAAAAAAATTGTTTGAAATTTTTATTAAAGACTCCCTTAAAAGACTCTGGTACAGAACTCCCGGAAATTGGTAAAGAATTCCAACTAATTTTAGACAATTTTACTGACACCATCAAGAAAATGTGCATGTAATAGAAAGGCCTCGCTTATAACTTCAACTTGAAATAATTAACTTAACCTGTTTCCTAATGAAAACAGGAAATATGATTTTGATCCTTGCTGTTAAATTTTTATGTTTGAAAGAAGAAAAAAATAAAAAAGCGTTTTAATAAAAAAGCAAAATGTTTTGAATAACATCGAAATGACTTATTAGACATTTGCTGTTATTTCATTTTTTAGGACTTTATTTAATTTTTCGACAAAAAAAAAATGCATTTTCTGATATTCGTGTAGTTCTCCGTTGATTCAAGCGTTGATTCCGTTGACGATGATTCAAGCGGGTTTTGGCCACCGGATTAAATCATCCAGTAAGTAACAGACTCTTGCTCCTCTGCCAATGTTCTTCAGAGTGACTCTGCATGAACGGTTCTTGGTCGCCGAAAAGGATTAAATCGTCCAGTAAGTCTAACATCTTCTTGAAAGCGTAATTTTATACCTTTTGTTTTGAAAAAATTGGGCCTTATTCCATTATATTGTGCTCGGAGTTCTAAATTCCGAAACAAATGTTCTCTGTATATCTTTCGGACTCCTACAATATTAAAAATATGGCATCATTCCTACAGAGCATTTAATCTTTTCGAAATTATGGTGCAGCTTGAAGTATTGCATGCCAATTTGCACGTTTTCTCTATAAAACTTACAAACTTATTTATTACTTCCATTAATTACAATTAATTAGCACGTTCTTGATCTCGGAAAGTAATCTTATATAAACTCGTACAAGGCTTTTGAAAATTTAGTAAATCTTTAAAGAGCAAACTAAAAGATTACAAAAAGTAAAAAGGTTAAACAGTAATCTTGAACATAAAATTTAAAGTAAAGGTTAACGTAAAAGAGAGTTAACCAGGATAATTTTTTGGATTAGAGAAGTAATTTAGAAATAACGCTGAATAGCTTGGTTTGAAAACTAAGCAAAAACCAAGCAGTCCTAAATTATTCCAATACTTTTAATACAAGTATTGTTATGAATTAATTCCTGTAATCCCTAATCCTGATTATCATAAAATACTTACTCTAATGCTTCAATTTCTTCTTTTAACAGTATGTCGCCTAAGTACTTCTTTCTCATGGTGATCCTGATCTGCGGTGTCTTTTACGACGCCTGGTACGAATGCGAGGCTGGGTTTAGTGGTAGACCTGCTGTTGCCGCTACATTAATCCGTAATAAACAGAAGCAAGCGGCCTACCAAAAGAAAAATGAAGAAAGAAAAAAACCAACGGCTAGTAAAAACGTAAAATCAAGCCCGAAAAATAAAGGTTGAATTTCATTCGCATAGCCGCGACTGTCCTCCATGACAATTAATAAATAATAAAAATTATAATCAAGTATTCTTTCTTTATTTCTTTATGCTTCTTTTTTATTAAAATTACTATCCATAGTAGTAATGAAACTCTTCTCCCAACAACTTTGTCACACTCGTTTTCTTGTACTGTACTTGTTTGTACTCTATAAAACTGACAATATTATTTATTACTTTTCCAATAATTAGCACGATGTCGACCTCGGATCATACTCTCATATAAGCTACATTAATCCGTAAAAAAGTTTTCTTTTTCAAAATTTAGTAATTCTCTGAAGAGCCAGCAAAGAAATCGCAACAAATGAAAACGTTAAAACTGAACTATTAACAGTTTTTGTACACTTTTTTTACCGAAACGGTCAGAAAGATCGGTGAAATATTTGGTTCACAAAATATTCTGTATTATTAATAAATACTCACACATACAAATAGAAAAAACCATAATATTATCATAAAATATTAAATTAAAGTTAAAGTCTTGTGAATAATTGATTCAATCGGTCATTTTGACCTGTCGTAGTTGTTGTGTTAAAAAGTACTCTTTAAAGTAAAATTTAAAACAAATGTTAACGTTAAAAAGAGTATAACAGAATAATTTTGGAATTAAGGAAATAATTCTTAAAATAATTTGATTATTTGATGCTTTGCTAACTTTTTAATGTCTTTTGATTGTTTTTTGGTGTGTCAGCTTTAGTCGGTATTTAGTGATTACTTTATTTACTTCCAGCAGACATGAAGAATTTTCTTCATAACTGTTCTTCTCTTTGGCATAATCTACAGTGCTCTCGCGAGTCCAAATTTCCTGCCTCAACGTGGGCGTAAGTGGTAAACTTATGCTTAATGTTGCATTCATCTACTTCTGAGCTCCTTTAATAATTTCGGGTCTCTAGATAATCGGGGAGGTAGTTTAAAATCAATTTCAAGATTTGTAGCGAAGACTTTTATGTTTCTTTCAAAAGAGAGCCCAAATTTCCTGCCTTAAAGTGGAAAATTAGTTGAGGAGGTTAGTTTATATTTAATATTCGAGTTCTGAGCTATGGTTAAAATTTTGAGTCTCTATGTCATCCGGAAGGTAGTTTAAAATCAATTTTTTAATTATGCATATGTCTATATAATATAAATAATAATAAATTTGGGAGTAAATAAATTTTCCAAAAGTTCGTTTTCTATATTAGTAAGCGTTTAAGAGTGTTTGTTTAAAAATTATACAATCCAAAACAATTAATTACAAACTATTGGTCCATTACATTTATACTCGTCTTAATTATGGTCAAAATTAGTCTGCATTATGTTTTATTTTAACAAAAATTTTTTACCGACGATACAAAGCATTTAAAAATTTAGTAATTTTATGAAGAACAAAGTAATGTGCTTTTAATATATAGATAAGTTAGCAGAATCAAAAAATTAAATGGAATATGGAAATGAATATGGAAATGTAGAATTCACCATAAGCTTCGAGAGGCTTCATAACACCACAATGAGACAAACTTTTAAGGTCGGCTTTGAATAGAATTGAATATTTGTTAAGCTGCTTCGCACTCGTGTAATAACAAATATTTTTACGTTATTCCTTTTCTATTTTTCCTTGAAATATTTTCGGACAAGTTTCAGCGTCAATAAATTCCATACAAACCGACGACACAAAGAATTAAAAAATATTGTAATTTTTGAAGAACAAAGTAAAGTGCTTTTAATATATAGATAGCATATGTTAGCAGAATCATTTTTCAAAATTAAATGGAATATGGAAATGAATATGGAAATGGAGAATTCACCATAAGCCTCGAGAGGCTTCATAACACCACAATGAGACGAACTTTCAAGGTCGGCTTTGAATAGAATTGAATATTTGTTTGAAAGACGTTATTTCAAATTTTCCTTAAAGTATTTTCAGGCAAGTTTCAGGGTCAATAAATTTCATATAAGCGGACACAAAGCAATTAAAAATTTAGTATTTTTTGAAGACCAAAGTAAAGTGCTTTCAATATAAGAAAAAGTAAGCGGAACCATTTTCCAAAATTAAATGTAAAATTTAAGGAAAACCTTAAATCCAAAACCTTAAATCCTTAAATCCAGTGTTTTTTTTGTAGATTTCTACGGCATTGTTGCTGTTCAACAAAAATAACAAAAGGGAAATAAAAGATTTTCGTGTCAAGTGACTTTCAATGACTATCGGGCATCTATTTTCCTTTTCTATTTCCCTTACGCTGATAATTAATATGTGATTATTATTTTATATGCGAAATTATTAGTAATTATAATAAATTAGTAATTATAGTTAAAAAACCACCCATATTTTTCCTGCTCCGCATAATATAATATAATAATACATGCGTTTGTACTATATTAAAAAATATTATCAAACCGTCGTAACCGGTTTGTCTCCAAGCCCCAAACAAAATAAATAATAATAATTCATAATAATAAATTAAGAATAAAGTAATTAAAATACTTAGTTTTATTTTAATAGTAGAGTTTTATTTTATTAGTTTTAGAAAAAGGAAAGTAAAATTGGTATTTATTGATTACTTTTTATACTTCCAGCATGAATTCAAAAATTTTCTTCACAATGATTATTCTTATCTTTGGCATCATGGAAATCTACAGTACCTCCACCAAGAATGAACAACAACCAAAATGGGACAAAAAGCCACAAATATGGGGAGCGAAAGATGATTTGGGCCACGTTTACCTCAAAGCTGGTTAATTTAAAATGCTCTACCTTGGCGTTTCTTATGTTTTTATTCTTATCATAAAATAAAATATTAAGATAATATAAAAAAATAAAATAAAAACAACGCTAAACAATTAATTACAAACTAATAGTCCATTATGAGTTTGAGTCCAAATTATGGCCAAAATTGGTTTACATTATGTTTTATTTTAACAAACATTTTACGAGTATATAAGCGGTTCCTTTTTAATTAACTAACCTCTATTTAAGCTAATCAATTCAATCATGTAACAGTTTTATACCTTTTTTCAGTTAATACCATTTAATTCAATAAACTCTAACTTCAATGAACTCAATCGAATACATTCAATTTAATTTTTATGTTGAATGTATTCGATATTTAATTTAATTTTTATGTTGAACTGTTCGAATAGATTGAATTTTCCGTATAAAATAAATAAATCGTATCGTATCGTAAATATCGTAAGTACATATGTCCATACATACATACATCACAACAAACACATGCTGCCTCTACACTACACCTTTTTCAATTGTAGTTCAGAATTTTTCAATTGTAATTCAGAAATTCCATTTGTAGTTCAGAAATTTTCAAATGTAGTTCAGAAATTCCATTTGTATTTCAGAAATTTTCAATTGTAGTTCAGAAATTTTCAATTGTAGTTCAGAATTTTTCATTTGTAGTTCAGAATTTTTCATTTGTAGTTCGGAATTTTTCATTTGTAGTTCAGAATTTTTCAATGGCTCCGGGAAATAACGCCCAAATGAAATAAGGCCCAATGCGGGCCTTATTTCATTTTGCCAAAAAAAGGCAAAGTGTCCTTCTGCATGCCGGCCTTCGGCCGTGGCAGGGATTAAAACCCTTAGCCAACAAAACCATCTCCTTGTTGAAAAGTCTTCCTCTATCCAGGGTCCTTCTGCATGATTTCTAACAGATTTTGATTTTGTACCCCTTCCATATGATGTTGTTGTCCTCCGTGGTACCCCCAAAGTTATATTGTTTTGTATATACTGTTAAGATTCTGTTCGTTTCATTGTGAATAAATACAATTCTGTTTAAATAAATAAATACGTTCCTGTGTAAATTTTTTAAAATTATTTAAAATGTTTAATTATTTGTTTTTTTTTGACATATTTTTTGACAGAATTTTCGCCTCGACTGTAACAACGCCTAACATTGTTACGGCAGTGTCATTGGATAAGATCAATACTCGATCGTGGAGATTATACGTGCATGCTTTTAGGCTCAACGGTTATTAATAATAGTAAAGCTTAGAAAGCCGTAAAACGTCCACCTAATTAATTTTTACACGATTTTTTCACGAATTTAAAGTTACACTGTTCAAAAAAAATGTATAAATAAATTTTATAAATAAATAAAAAATTATAAATAAAAATAAATAAATAAAGAATGTTCCATAAATGGAACAATGGAACAAATGGAGCAATACAATGGAAGGAATGGAATACAACAATGAAAGGAACAATGGAGAAAATGTTCCATTGTTTCACAAAGAAATGACTGGACTCAAAAATAAAATTGAAATTCATGTATTTTTCATAGAAAAATTTTGTAGTGTTCGTTTGTTCTTATTGTAATTGATGAAGGTAAATTTTTCAGAGTTTTCGACAATTTTGTGTAATCTACTCCAATTTGGTTTAGTAGTCTACCGTAGGTATTCGACATGTCGAAAATGTCGAAAACTAGACAAAGTATTTGATATGACAACCCAGCACAACACTAATAATTATGGGAAAAGTATTAGTAGCTTAGACACAAACCTTTTATGACTTCATAGCTTTATGTATTGAACACACCACAAAGCGGAAGAAAAGGAACCATGGTTACAAAGCTTTAGTTTGTTTTGAAAATCATAAACGTCCCCAAACAAAGCAAAAACTAATACAAAATATAATGTTTCGTCGCGGAAAATTTGCATTTTTAAATACCAAAGATGATCGCATCAAAGTTTTTAATGAACGTGTCAACCTGACCGAAAGACATTTGGTCGAGATTTGCTGTAGTTTTGCAACTTGTACCACCAAATTAGCAAAGTAAGTAATAATTTTCCCATTGCGTATATGTACATATGTATGTGTCCGTAACAATTGTGTTTATTTTCATTAATGTTTAAACAATAATAGATATCGTGACTCCTATGATGAGCTGGCCAAAAGTTTCAAGAACTATAGCGAAGACGAAGAAATAAATGAAACTTTCAGCGAAGGAATGAAGAGTTATGCAAAAGCGGTCACGGCTCTAAGCGATTATATGGATGTGCAGGTGCACCGCATGGAAGTCAAGGTAGGCCATATCCACCACAATGCCTAAGAAAGATCTCAGCCCTTTTCAATGCAGATAGTCAATGAGTTGGCACTATTTGAGAATCTTTGCAAATCGACTCGGGACAATTTGCGGTCAGCAGTGATAGCACGCGACAAAGAAGTACTCAAGCAACGACAAATGCTGGAACTTAAATCCAAATTTAGTGGAAACAATGTAAGGATTTTTAACGCTTTCGTTTCGTGTCAAGTGTCAAGCCTTTAATGTCTATGTACGTACGTACATATATTTGTACGCCCCGGCAGAGTGCAGCTGACTCGGAACTTCTGAAAGCCAAACTTGAAGTAAATCGCACCAACAAAGAAATCGACGATGTAATAAATAATTTTGAGCAGCGCAAACTATGTGACATCAAAACTATTCTCACGGATTTCATACTCATTTCCATGAAGCATCACACAAAGGCTCTGGAAGCGCTATCAGCCAGCTACTGCGATATTTCGAATATTGACGAGCGTTGCGATTTAATGGAATTTCAAAAATTGATGAAAACAAAAGATGATTTCAAAGAGAAAAAACTCCAAAATAATGCCATTAAAATGCGTTCACAGTCTATGGAAAGTCTTGAACGTGGTCACTTACCGGGTCCAGTGAAGAGTCGTCATCGACGGCTAACACGAAGTAGTAGAAATTTAGCAAATCAATCCGATGATGATGATGAAGTGGACGAAGAAGACCAAGAAGACGACGAAGACGAAGACGAAGATGGAGAGGAAGAAGAGGATGATGATGAGGCTGAGGTAAGAGTAACAAACTTTTATAATTCCATATTTTCATTTAATAAATCTTTCCACGTAAAGGCTGCTGACTCAGCTGAGAATTCAAATATTGATGCAAAGGACTATTCTGAGAGTGCCTCCGAAGATTATGCTCGCAATATTCCTCAAAAGTCAGACAATAAGCAAGACATAAAATCAAAATTCCAAATCAAGCCCATAAGCAACAAGTTGACAGAACCAGCACATGTAAGAATGCAAAAGCAACAACTGCAGCAGTAAACAAACACACACGTCCATCCAAAGAAATCATCGAAAACAAAATAGCTCGTCCATGGAGTGCCGCAGCAGAACAAACACGATATTTCCATTACGGCACTCTATTCATTTATTAACAAACAGTCATTTATATTCATCTAAGAAATTAATAACTGAGAATCTCAGAAGTCAGAAAGTGTGTTGTTAATTTTTTTTAATTTTTTGAATGCCTAACAATGTGGCACAGACACAATAAGCGCAACGGCCGCTGCCAGTGGATGTCGCATGGTAACCATTATTGAATCACACAAAACAAAATCGCGACAAATTCGGCAGGTCTGGAAGTCATGAAAGAGATCGATGTAGGAATAATAAATGATTCTAAAGAATTGCGGCGAAGAAATACATAATTTCATTTTTGAAAATATAATCTATCCACATAATATTTAAAAACACAAGTGAATTAACTTGAAAATAACATATACTAAAATAGTCCTATAAATAAGCACTTTACTTATTATTAACCGCTATTTTACTTTAGGAACTATTTACCTCCGTGTTCTTATCGTATATTTATATAAAACATTTACTTTTAGTGAAATATTTATTTTTCTTTTTTACTATCATCTCTTAGATTTTACATTTCACATTTTTGTGTAAATTTTCATTTCTGTGTAAAATTTATAAAAAAAATTTTAGTGCTTTTCTAAATATACTTAATTATAAAATATGAGCATGATTCAATAAAACTGATATTTCCCGATGTCCCGCTGACTTTTTTTTTAAAAAACAGTTGAGAGGACAATTTACGTTAATCCTTTATTTTTTCTCCCTCTTCTATGCAAAGAGGAAATATGCTTCTTTATTTCCTCTCATGGGTAAACGAGCTTATTTTTCTGGTCCTTCAATACCAGCCTGTACCATAAGATCGGCAATACTTTTCTCCAATTCATCTATTCTATTCCCCATGTCATCAATTCGGGTGATGATCTGATCCGACATGCTTTGAAATTTATCCTGTACATTCTGCAGTAGATTTTGCACCTGATTAAGAGGAATTAAAAATAAAATATATATACGGAATTTACAAATAAATTATTCAATGAGTAGATATGACTGCTATGGAGATTGGATTTAACAATAGCAACGATTGACACTGGATACAATGAAATAATGGGTAACACATTCACACATAAACGATCATTTTCGCATGGTAGTGACCTTTTCTTAATCTGACAAAAGCATTAACCACAAGTCCTTTATTTTAGTACTACAATGACGGTAGATGACAATCCCTAGCACTATCCAAAGTAATCAACAATAATGACTTCAGAATTTCTCCACCCACATCCTCTTATTGCATTAACATGCCATTTAAGCTTTGCTCTTCATAACAACAAACAACCAACTACAATTTATAATTAAAACAACAACGGAATACTCACATATACTGTCAACTCCTGCATATTCTTGGGCTCCGCCGTATTGCTGTTTAGGGAGTAGTTCTGCTCTAAATCACTGTCCATCTCTATTTTCAAATCAGTCATTTTTAATACAAAATTATTATCTCCCCTTATTTGAAATAGGCTTAAATGACTACCGCGCAGGAAACACCGTTTTAAGCTGTGGAATACGAGAATGAAATTGCCTACCTGCAAAATAAACCCAAACAATTATTCTGGTTGCCTCAGAAATAAGTAACTATAAGTCCTCAACTTTTAAGTTGGTTTACAGCGTGTCTTTTGTACGCTAATACCGGAACAAGGCAACTTTCAGTCCCAAAATCCTGGAAATTAATTAAACTCCAGGGCTTAATTTCTTCTTTAAAAATTTAAGCTGGAGTTTCATAGAGTCCGTTATCGTGCGCACCCTTCAGAAACCTTACATATCGGATGAGTTTCACAGAGTCCATGCGTTTACAATAGTTGCTATGCAACTCCAGCTTTATTCTACAAAGAACTCTACTTCTTTTAGTTTTTATTCTTTGTCTAACTGCGTTATATATACTAGTTTAAATGTATACATATATTAGCAGATCTCAAATCCGAGAGATCTGTTTTAAGTCCGCTAGTTGAATGGCAGGTATCATAAAGAGCTATCATAAAGCATTCAGTGTTTATATTATATATATTTTTTTATAATATATTAGTTATATAGTAGAACACAAATGCTAATATATAAATTATATACAAGTATATATAAAACCCGTTTTTAAATTCGCAGGTAGAATGGTAGTGAAAGGGCACTCTTACATCGTAACCCGTTCAGTGACTCATTACTATGTAGTATAAATATAAAGTTTGATCATAATTACATCTTGGAGAAAATCTAGTAATTTCTAGACGAAATTAAAATATCATTTTGTGATTTCTACAAAAGCCTTATTAACTAAAAATAGTACCTTAGGAAACGAAAAAAAATAATATTCGCTCAGCAACCAGCGACGTCGCCAAGTTCGATCTGGTCATTTTCATTTATTGAAGCTATTGAAATTGGATAATTTTCTGAATTATTTCAAATGTTTTTATATCTTTTAGAATTTCCTTTCATAAAAACAGAGGTCTGGCAGCATCGAAATAGCCAATGCAAATATATAACGGACATTTTTGTGATTCGTTTGGAAAAGGACATTTGATAAATTGTTATTATCAACACTAAGAGCAAACTCAAAGTTTAATATAATGTTTACCAAAGAGGAAATCGATAGCTGGAATGAAATATTTCCTAACTGTAAGATCAAGCAATCAGATTTGGCTTGTCCCACCGAGCCGTTTTTGACCAAAACCTTGATTTCGTACTTGCGGATGTTTGGTTATGGTCCGAGTGCAACTCCTCAGGTTTATTTGCAACTAATTTTATAGTATTTTTTTAAATACTATATTTTATGAAATTACAGCAAAAATCAGAAGTGGATAGTTCGACTGAACGGCGCTTGTTTCTTATCAAATTGGCGTATCACATCGACTACTTTTTGAAGATTACAGATAAGACTTACAGTTTCACTGTCTACGATCTCCTACATCCTAGTTAGCAAAAATCTGCTATTATAAAAAACCCAATTAATGAAATTTATTTTATCGTAGCACCCAAAAAAACCTGGCATATGCTGAGAATTTTAGTAAACTATTTGTACTACTTTAATATGTATAAAACAGAGGTCTTCACAAAAGCCGGCGAGGCCACAAGACAGCGTGATGAACTGTTGAAACGTGTGAAAGGATTGCAAGATGAACATTTGAGTCAAAAAGCAAAAACGGAAAAGGTTTACTTATGCCTATAGAAATGTATAAGAAAATTTTTAATTTTTATTACCACTAGATAAAAGAAGAAATTTGTCTGTATGCTGAAAAGATACCGAATGCAAATTCGAAAATAATAGAGCTGAAAGCACTTAATGCAAAACAAACCGCCGAAATACAGGAAATGCAAGCCGAATTAAAAGAAGAACATGGCAAATTTGAAGAGCTTAACTCACAAAAACGGAATCTCAAGAAGAAAGTGGTATCAGACTGCGAAACTAGAGATCTCCAGTCGTAAGTAAGATTATAAAGATTTTTTTAAATTAACCTTTCCCGTCAACTGAGGGGGGAAAAACGTTTACCCGAACACAGAGCTATATAGCCACACGAGTTAAAAAGTACTAATAATTTTACTTAGCGCAAAATTTCTGTTTATATACGAGTAATAAAGATATTTTTTACCTACATGTACATATGTTATATATAAATTTAAAATAATAGGCAATTACAACAACTGAAACAAAAAATGTATGAGCAAAATCAAAAACAAGTCAATATCGAGGCCAATCTGAAATTGAATGCTGAGAATTACGAGCTGACTGAGACTTTCTTGAAGGAAATAACAGAAATACAGGAAGCACTACCCCAACATCAAATGGACTTACTGAGGGAAGTAGATAAGCAGCTGAAGGATATAAAATTAACTCATTCTGCAAAACGGCAAGAAAAACAAGATCTAACTGCTCAAATTGAAAAGCAACAAAGTGAATTGCAAACTTTGCAAGGGAAACAGAAAATGTTGAAGAAGCAATTCCAAACGGAAAAGTCAAGGAAGCTTGAAAAAAAAGAACGGCTAGAGAGGTACATATTTTAAAAATGCGCAAATATATTTTCAAAATCCAATTTGTAATTTCTAGAGATCAAAGATCGGTTACGATAAAAATTTCCAATTTAAAAAACGAGCTGGATACATTTGATACTCTTCGAAAGGAACAGGAAGACATCAGCAACTACTTGAGGGAAAATATCGAGATTTTAATGACTCCTTACGTACAAAAAGCATAAATCCATCAATTTATTTTAAAAGTACATTTACAACTATAATAAATTTCAAGTTTCCATCGCCTGTTTCTCCAAATGAGCTTTCAATTGTTGGTTAAAATCGTCTTCAACATTGTCATCATCCCAATTGTCCTCCCATACATTTAATTCTTCTTCGTCTTCATCGGCACTGTTGAAATCTAGTAACCAAGAGGATAATTTTAGATGAATGGTATTGCTGGGCAATGGTGATAAGTATACTCCTACCTTCAGCGGGAAACTCTTCGAACTCATCATCTTCTTCAAGCAGGCCTAAATCACCTTTACCGTTCTTTTCTTTCTCTTCCTTCTTTTCTTTATCCTTTTCCGCAGACATTTTTGATCATATATTTTATTCCTAACGTGAAAATGTGATTTTTTACTTCAAGCGCTTTTATTGCTTATTCCTTTAACAAAACAATTCCCAAAGTGTTGAGTCACGTCAAAACTGAACGAGTACATCAGCGAGTAAAATTCCACCTGGCTTGCATAAACCACGAAAAACAAAAAAAAACATTTTCTGAAAAGTAGTTTAGAAAAAACGTACTAATGTTATATACCAGATGATGAGACCGTTCATGTAGTTTTAGCTTATTTAAAATATGTTATTAGAAACCTCTCGGTAATGTGAAGTTTTTTACGTACAGATTTTTCCGCGTTTTGGCGGCCGCGGCAGATAATAACCCTCAATCGGCAGAATCTTCTCGGTAATGTAAAGTTTTTTTGCATACAGGTTCTTCCACGGTCCGTTCGCAGCACAGCTGATTAAAAATAGTTGGTAACAGCGTAAAACGCACCCTAAACCAGAGATAAGCCCTAAACGACACAAAACATTGCGCAACATGATTGCGAATTGCTGTTATGCAATCTTTTGGGCCGTGTAGGGTAGTGCTAGCGTGATTGGCGCAATAATAGTCACAATATCAGTCATTTTAATATTTTTCGTTTTGCGCAATCATTTTGTGTCATCTAGGGCAAATTTTGCTCATAACGGAAGAATTTTCGAACGGTACTGACGTGTTACGGAGAAAGCTTACCAGAGCTAAAATTCTACACAGAATTTAAAGATTTATACAAACATTTTAAGTTAAAAGCAAATTATATTAATTTAGAGTAGATGAATATAGGTATTCCGACATTTTAGTGTTAAATTTAGAAGAAGCATTTTCGGATATCTATCGAGGAAACAATTTTCATGATTGCGCAACATTTTGTGCGTCTTTGGACAATGGACGGACAGTAATTCGCAGAAATTTTGCGAAATGTTTTGTGTCGTTTAGTGTCCCCTTAAAGTGATTGTCGATTCTGAACGCATCCATTTTGTGAAAAGTAGTTAAGAAAAAGCGTACTATTATTTACCAGAAATGATGAGACGCGACCCTAATTGAAACGGCTAATAAAAATCGGTCTATAAAATTTTGTTTATTTTACTAATTTCTTTTATACAATTTATATTTTTCTTTGAATAAATGTTACACACAACGTTTTTCAAAAAAGTTCAAAAAGGTACCTAACTTTTTTGAAAATTTCAAATTTTAAGTATTTTTTTCTGAATAAAAGCATTATCGTATTTTACATCAATTTATATGGTAAAAGTTGTTTCGCTTAACAGCCAAAGCACATTGCGGCAGCGGCAGCAACAGCAAATTATATATAGGCTTATGGGTGCTGCCGCTGCCCTGAAAAATAGATTCTATTACGGCAGCAAGCAAAACTCTCTTTTTTCCACTCTCTTTTTCAGTCAGTGTTGCCAATTTTCACTGAAAATCCGACAAATTGTATTGAAAAATATACGGAGAGTAAGCTCTCTTTCAAGACGAGAGAATGGGATACAGAATACAAAAACAAATAGCCGACTTGCTGGCGCTGCTCTAATGTACTTTGCTGAGCAGCGAGAGAGAGTTGCTGTTGCTGCCGCTGCCGCAATGTGTTTTGGCTGTAACGAGTGTTTCGCGTTACGAGTAGACTCTGGCAACGAATTATGCTCGTTATGCAAGGTTCCACTCTAATTAATATAATGCAATGTAATGTATTTATGTATTTCAATTTAATACAATTATAATTTTTTTTTAAAATCGTTCAAAATACATATTGTTGAAATATTATTTTACATCTAGGGTATCCATATTTCTTTTCCACACTTTATGGGAACATCGAAATTAATTTTAAAAATTTTTAGTATTAAGCTTATATTAATGGCTGGTTTCTATCCACCAATTTATTGAATGTGTAATTACAAATATTACGAATATAAATAAACAATAGAGATGCATGTACAAAATGTAAATAAAATAAATAAGTATGCTCATTTCCTTTCCAAAAATGAATTTAGCTCGTTTTGAGTCATGTTCACTACTCTTTTTTTGGCATCTTCCACTTTCTTTGTTACATGATTCTGTAGCACTTCGCTAAAGATATTTAGGAATTCCTCCACCTAAACAAAAATGCAGTGTTTTAAAATGAAAACAATATATTTCACAAGATAATAATTATAACCTATTTATGTAAAATGTTGTGCTAAAAAGTTGTTATAATGTGCGGAAGGAACTACACATTCTCTACTATTATTTACTAATCTTTTATCCCAACCATCATAAATTTAGCTCGTTGAAGACTTACAGTAATGTCACTCTCATTTTTGTTATATTTTACGAACAAACACTGCGGCGCATGCTTGGCGTGTTCCTTCCAAGGATCATCAGTAGCTTCCCAGCCATCTAAAGTCTTTACACAAACGAAACATGTTGCAGTGTCGTTTTCACGTGCGTTACCACTCCAATAAAAGCCAGCCTCAGCCATCTGTATCACAAATTAATGACAACTTTTTACAAAATATATATATGGAAAGAGCGCTTTCAATGTTTACGTACCTTAGCAACATTACATCTCGAGTTATCGTCAAATGGCCAGTCGCGGAAACTTTCAATTCGTTGTTTCTCCATTAAATATAATTCTTTAAATTGATCCCATCCTTGATTTTCCATGATTTTCTCTGATTTCGAGAAGTGCGGCCTTATATTTGCAAAGAAAAATTATCTTAACGCTGATTCAAGTTTAAAACATTATCATTCACAATAATTGTAAAATGTTGACTTTTTAATATGTCCCATTCACAATAACTAAACTATTAGAGACTACTAAGTAACCACTTTGGAAAACCAGATTTTAGATACTAAAATTAATACTATGCGTTTTTGAAAAATAAATTCGAGGAACTCGCAGAAATAAGGAATATTGGTTTAATTATCCATGAATTAAAGCATTGCATGGAGGAGACCCGTATAAACCATTGTCTTTTAACTTATTTACATACGAGTATATAAATTTTTTCACCTGGACAGTAAAGATATGTTGTATTAATTTTCGGCGAAAATAAGTCCAAATTTTTAAATAAAACAATGTTGTATGATTTTTAATGTATATTTGTATTTGTATTTGTATTAGTTCTTCAGTAAAATAAGTATATTGAGACTATTGCATTATATAAATTTCATTTTGATTCAGAGTTGCGTATGCAGGAAACTGGATATATGCAGGAATACTTTTTATATAACACTTAGAAGTATACTTAACTTTTTAAGTATACTTAAATTATTTCATTTAAAACTTTTTTCTTTTGGCTTTTTTATTTCGATTCTAAATACATTTTAAATATTATTTTTGTTTTGATGTAGTCTTTACTGATGTCCCTTTAATGATATACTTTTTCTCTATTTCAAACAGCTTCTGTTTTTTAAGATTTTGAGTGTAAAAAAGAATACAAAAAATTATAATTACAATGCACTGAAATTTTTTTAAGATTCTTAATGTTTTGTCATTATTATTTTTAAAAATACCAAAACACAAAAATCGAATTATTGGTTTGTAAATTATTACTAATTTAAAAAAAAAATAAAAGTAGAGATTATATGGTAGGTTTAATAGAACACGGAATTATTAAATATGGAAAATCTGCAATACCTTAATTTATTTTCAAATCTTTATCTTTCTATACACATAATTAAATTTCTAGAATTTGTCAACATTCAACATTTATTAATAAAAATCGAATTTTTATTAGTATACTTTTTATGTTGCTTAAAAATACTTGTACAAGTTTAAGTTTTACTTCGTTTTCGTATTTAATTCAAAAAACACAATTTTGTTTGTTTTACAATGAAGAAATAAAAGCATTCACGATTTATCTTTTATTAACATTTTTTTATATTATTATATAATTTCCTTCAGGGGCTTACTTTTCATCACAGACTTCTTTAAATTCATTTCTTAATACAATGAATAACAATTTTTTTTATATTTCTCATCATTCATTTTAACATGATCTTTCTCTTAGTTCACTCTAGCTTAATACTTTATAAAAGTAAGTAAAAATAAAAGTTTCTACTGTAGTATTTTTATTATTTATGCAGCTGAATTCAAAAAGAATAAATATAAAAAGTGTATAAGCCTTAAAAAAAGTACATAGTATCACATAAAAAGGAAGTGCAAATATTGGTGTGGTGTAGTGTAGTCTGTTTATTTCTGCAGAATTTTTTGTTATCGAATTTGTATGCGAATTTGTAAAAAAAAAACAGGTAAAAAGGTACATCTATCCCCCTATAATTTGTACGCTGCTCTTTTTACAGATTTTGTCTTATAAACGTATAAAGTTTTGGTAATACAGGTAAACCTCTTACAACGCGGTCCGTATAATGCGTAAATTTTTCGACAACGGGATACTTCTATATACAACACCTGGCAAAACTGTCTGCTCGAACTCCTCTGAAGATTCTTCTGAAGAAGAAAGCCAAAATTTTACACTAAAAAGTATTTCAAAAGCCTAAATGTATTGAAAAAACAGATTTGCGAAGAAAAAGCAAACAATCCTTAATAACAGATTTCTTAAAACCTGAACTAATCGAAAGTGGTAATGAAATGAAATTTGAAATAACGCCAAGGAAACGTTCACTACCAAATGACATCATAAATAGTGATGAGGATGAATAAACTTATTTTTTTATGCTGTTTGCTGTTTAATTTAATTTGAATTTCTAATCTTAGGTTGTAGTGATTTGACACAATAAAGAAAATTTATAAAAAAACAAGTGAGAGCGTTATCTTCGGCCTGGCCGAAGCTATACACCCGCATCTGTCGAAGTGATAAAAAGTGGGCGGGTGACACCTACTCTCTTAAATTTACAGGGAGCAAATTTTGATATATTAACTCATCTACAACCCAATTTTTCCTACCAAACACCTCATTACATGGTATATTATATAAGTGGGCGTGTCACGCCCATTTTTGAGAATATATTTTAGTATAAGATGGTGGACTCGGAAATTAAATTTTAAAATTAAATTCGGTCTACATTCGGTCTGAAAATTCGGTCTACAAGCCAAGAAATCGAGCTAAAAGCACGAATGGGTGCATATTTCCTATAAAAAGTAGGCGTGGCCATTTTCAATACCAAACAGCGTAGGATAACAAAGAATATTCATGCCAAATTTCATGACGATACCTCTATTCGTTCTCCTGTAATCGTGATTTCCACAGACGGACGGACGGACAGACAGACAGACAGACGAACGAACATGGCTAAATCGAATCAGGAGGTGATTCTGAGCCAGAATATATATACTTTTCTATACCTGCCACGCCTCCTTTAATGCGTTACAAACGAAAGAACAAAGTACAAACAAATATACCCTCATCCCTTCGGGTGTAGGGTATAAAAATATACATCGTTTTAGAACTGAACACCGATTTGTATATGGTTTTCATATCTCCTACAACGCGGCCTTTTCTGGAAACGTATCTACCGTTGTAGAGGTCCAACTGTACTTAATTATAGGTATTCAAGTTTGTTTTTGATTTTTACGAGAAGCAACGAGTAATCTACCGCGTAAATTGAAGGATAGATGAATTTGATCAGTCAAAAAAGAAAAATGCGACTACTATTTTTTTACAAAGTTAGACCGGTGACAGGGATGGGATCATTGATGCTCAGTTAAAAAATACTTATTTAAAAGAATTTTTTCTCGTTTTTATGTACCCAAATTTATCGGATTATAGTGCAATTGGACAATGATGAGAAACCATAAAAAGCAGTTTATTGTGCTCGCATACCTGGATGCTAGGAGTGACAATTTTCTTTAATGTTGGCTCTATATGCGGAATCATGAGCTCGACTTTTCATTATTTAGAAAAATGCGTAGATGCTTAATACATGGTCCCCATATATGGTAAATCAAGCAATTAAAAAGTTTCTTGTAATACATTCAGGATTATTTTAAAAAAAATTTGTGGTCTCTTGAAAATTGATTCTAGAATAAAAGAAAAATGGAAAAAGAAAAACCGAAGAATGGAGATGACTTAAATAAATTATAGAAAATAATTTTATCAGAATTATCCATCATTGTCCAACTTTGTCGAAAAGCTTAACGAACATTGAGTATAGGACTTTTTATTTAATCAAATAATCGCATAGCCTGGCTAAAATTTAGCAGTTTTTCCCAAAAGCATTACTGTGAAAACTATTTAATACATACATATTTAATACATATATTTAAAATACATATATATTTCCATTAAAGAATAAACAGCACCAATATAAATAATAGGAGAGAAAGAAATAATGGGAAAAAACACAGGAGAAAAAAGGGTCAAGAGAATTTAACAAGTAAAGTTAATTTAACGTAATTTGAAACTTAATCAATGCCTTGGTTTTTTTAGGCAATATGCCTTAGGTAATAACTGTAAATAGTTTCACTGGTACATCGTATATAAAATATATATTATGTTCACATTAGCAAAAACAGAAAATATAACATAGAAATATAGAATTGTTAAATGCGCCCGTATCGCTACTACGCTTTGCGTCTCTAAAAAAAATTGTGGCTGCTGGTGTTACTTCCTTTTTACAATACAGAGAAATCCCATACATACTAATGGTTATCAATGTTATTGTATTAGATGAATTTTTTTCAAAAATTAAGCTCTAAATGTATAAACTTACCACCAAAATGTACATTTATTTTGTAACAATTTTAACTCTTCCATACATAGGTCAATCCATTCGATGGCCACAGTCAAATGTAAACTCAATCTATTTTCCTTATGCTTTCGAACTTTGCTTTGAAATTTTTCCGAAATTCTTAAATTTCGAAACGGTAGACAGAGTACGTGTGTACCTAGATACAAACGTTTGATTATAAGAAATTTTCGGATAATTGTGCAATTTGTATATGATTTTACAAGTAAAATCTAACACTCTTGAATGATCGTGATTAGCCAATTAATCAATCAATTACTTTTCTTTTGTTTATTTATTCTCGCCGCAAGCGTTTCGGACGCGACAACGCAATCGACTCCGCTGTTGCGGATCCTTCAGCAACCGTGGAGTGATGTGCTGCTGCTGCTGCTCCTGCAATATTAACGGTGGCATAGGTGGAACATGTTGTTTGATTACCAAGTTTATCAATACCTCGCACTTTTCTACTGGCCACGGATTGTGCAGTGACCTGCAATGAAATTGCATGCGTATTCAGTTTTTCAGCCAGCAATAAGTCCTTAAGGCCTTTCATTTTTTGACTATACAATGTGATTACTGGACGCTTAAGCATAAATTCGAAAGGATCTTCTTCCATAGATTTTGATGCCGTTGAATAGGAAGATGTTTGCGCTTCAGTAGTGTTGGAATTTATTAGTCTAGTTGGTGGCTGAAAAATTATCGAAGCTGCTGATGAATCTTTCTTATCTGTTGATTTTAGCGTATTCTCTTCAGTTCTTAATTGTTCTGCCTTGGTTTCAGTCGAGGTTCTTTGTTTCTCTGCTTTATTGACTAATTCATTAGTAGCCTCATCAACATTATTGTTATTGTTATTATTGTTAATATTATTATTATTACTGGTGGTGGTGGTGATAGTGGACTGGTACCTTTGCTGTTCAGCAAATGGCTGATCACCGCCTTGAAGCAGAAAATCGGGATTTAATATTTTAACGCCACACGCCGCTGTTAGATCAGCCAGAGTGGTAGGAATTTCTTTTTTCTATAAAAAAAAAGAAAATATTACTAAATTATTTATATTTCTGTACTAGTATCAAATTTACATCATCTTTCTTGAGCTGGACTCCATTATTGTTTCCTTCCGTTGGATTATGTATGTTATTCGTTACTTTTTTAGCCTCATTAGTTGTTACCCGGAGATCCCCAGATGCTTGGGTCTGCATGGCGGCGGATGCATTATCCTCTGGAACTTTAATAACTACTTGCGAACGTATGTCATAGTCGAATTTGGTAATGTTATTGACCAAAGGTTTGGCCCAACCGATATGCAAAATGGGTGTCAGACTATCCTCTTCCCACTGGCATATCCCATCGTAGAAACGCAAGAGATTTGCAAAAACTTCCGAGTCCCGCAGTATACTACGCGCGGAATGACCTGAACTTTCTGTTTTCATCACGTAAGGTATCATTTCGTTGGCAATATCTAACAATTCTTTGTATATTTCATCGTCATCACGACAATTGTACGTATAAAAACGTATCACATCAGCAGCATTAGCCCAAGATGCAAACGCTTCCCGGTATTTGAGCAAACGATTATAATAGTTACCCTGATAAGTATAAGGATAGACATGATGGTTATGATAATTCTCGCGTGCCGAGTGTATGGCTTCGCGATACAATTGGTCGCATGTAATCGAAGAATTACTCGGATTAATTTCTTCCAATTCGCCGAGAGCACCTAAAAAACATTAAGAAAAAAAAATTGTTCTGAATTTTCGTAGAAGACATTATTATCCACTTTAAACACTATTTTCTGTTATTAGTAAACAGCCCCTGATCAATAATAAATCCTAACTTACCTAATGCCATAGGATATTTCTTCAGGTGACCCATTTCGTACAGTAACCATAAAAGTTTCTGCTGTAGTTCCGCTACCTCTACACAATCGCTATTTGCTGTCAACGATATGTTAATGGCAGACGCAATCGCCGCTACTTCCATATTCCGATCACAGATCACAGCTAAGCCACGTAAATATAACCAGGAACCCGAATCTATGCCCGCCATGATATCTTGTCCTCGTTTGTCCTCACTACCTTTGCCATGCCAAGTGACTTCAATAGTTTCTACCCGCTGTTTATTACCAAATACAACCCATGCATGATCTTCCGATATAGCAAGATTCACACCCCGGTAGCCAAGCAACTGGCAACCAGCAACAACTGCTAAGGCAACGCCGAAACAATCTAGTTTATTTCCCGAAAGATAGCTGTATAGATTCTGCAGGTGAGCGCGATCTTTGTAACTGCTGCGTATTAATGAGTGCCAAATAACGTCGGAGACTTTCTTGATGACTTCTCGCGTGGCCTGACGGGAGCTGGACGCCTTTGGTTTTTCCACAACAGCTAAAATGCTTTGAAACTTTTTGTACAGCCCCGCAACGAGTTCGTGTGTAACAACGGGAAAAGGTACACTGTTTCCCATGATGACATCTGCATTAGCGGATGCTGCAATAGTATCGAAAGTAAATAATAGAAGCGAAAATGTGAAAACCACGCCATGCACCTGATGCCAAGGCATTAACTCCGATTCCGCCGCCAAAGGCAACTGTATTCACGCATTCCATAGCTGCTGCCGCCGCAGCAGCTGCCTGCGCAGCATCTCCAGTAGTTAGCGACAATTCTATATATCCTGCTACAATAGAAAGTAATGTCAAATCAGGCTCTGTTCCTTGCGACGCGCTTTGCTCCAAGGAACGCCGAAAAAAGTTCACTACATCGGAAATAGACTTAAGCGGAAAAATGCTAGAAATCACCGCGGAATGCAACGACACCGAAGGGCTGGCGCTTGAGCTGCGCGTAACTGCGGCCATACTTTCTTGTATTTGGAATATCTTTGCACAAATAACCCAAACGTCAATAAAGTTATCAACTACCAACCGTTACAAATGCGAAAATTAGCTAAATGCTCCGGGAGCTCGACCAAGAGTGGAAAAACAACTTTTGAAATAGCTGCTGTTGCCCTAAGCCAGATAGCGTCGCCTTCCTATTCACTATATTTGCACCTTGTTCTGGCTTTTTTGCAATTCTCGTTTAGTAGTTTGCTTTTATTTTTAATTTTTCTCTTTTATGCAATATGCATTTTTCTGCACATCGTAGTTGCGCTTATCCTTTCGTGTTGCACAAACACACACACGCACGCTACACATATGCACACACGAAACAGGTAATGTCTTCCTTCAACACCTATCTTCTGCGGATGAGTTGGTGCGATCCGTTTCACTTAGCAGTCAGCCAGCCCTCTTTGCGCCGTTGCTGATTTGAAGGCTGCTGTTGCTTCTGTGAACAGTTGCAAGACGCCTGCCTTCGCCAATTCTATTTCTTATTATCTCTATTTGAGCCACGTTTCTTCGCCTCGTGTTCTCATCTAGCCGAAAAGTGCCAAAGGATTCTGCCGCTAACAGCGATAATCCACTTCAATTTTGTTTCACTTATAATTTGATTTATTTCATTGAAATTTTCGTTTACAAATCAATCAACAATCTTGCTTTATCTTCACGTAAATTTCGGTCCTCAGGTTTTGCGTTTCAGGTTTTTGCGGTCTAATGTTTACAAACAAGCGAAATATGACGTCGCTCCCATATTTCCTACATCAATGACATCAGAGATACCTGATCATAAATATGCTGTTTTAGAAAATGTAGCAGAAAATCCCAAAAAAGTAATTACGTACATAGCAGCTTATCACCATCATCTTATACACCATTAAAATAGACGAAAATATTTAAAATATATTGACTCTAGGAAGTATTGTAAAGTTGTAATATATACAGATTATAGTGTCTTTAAAATCACCCCATACACTTCCGATTTTTCCCATCCGGCAAATAGGTTGGACTGGCGAAATTCGTAGTGGAAATTTGTGGAAATTCTGTTGGCTATGCTTTTTGTGCTGGCAAAGTTTATTGATGTTCTGAAACCCCAGTGCGAAAAAGCAGGAAGGAATGATTATAGGTCTGGATTTTGTGTTTTAATGATTAAATTGCGTTTTTATTGTACTATTTATAGACTAATTACATTCATTCCATTCATTTTTAATGAAAATTAAAAATCATATTCACCCAATAACCGAAATCTCTATAATACATATTTGCCTCTTCGGAACGAATATCTGTCCCTGCTCTGTTTATTTAAGGTGCTTCACACGGAGCACTAAATACGTATTTCGTCTCGGATATTAATCTGCTAATGAGGTTAAATCCGGACTGCAAGCTGAGAAATTCAGCTCTCAATTTGGAAGCATTAATATTTAATTGAAAAGTAGGCGTAGCTGTAGACTGATTTGGTTTTGACATCATGGGAAAGAATACTCCCATTTTTATACCCTACACCCGAAGGGTTAAGGGTATATTCACTTTGTTCTTCCGTTTGTAACGCATTAAAGGAGGCGTGGCAGGTATAGAAAAGTATATATATTCTGGCTCAGAATCAACTCCTGATTCGATTTAGCCATGTCCGTCTGTCTGTCTGTCTGTCCGTCCGTCTGTGGAAATCACGATTACAGGAGAACGAATAGAGGTATCGTCATGAAATTTGGCACGAATATTCTTTGTTATCCTACGCTGTTTGGTATTGAAAATGGGGAAAATCGGACCAGAGCCACGCCTACTTTTTATTGAAAATATGCACTCATCCATGCTTTTAGTTCAAATTCTTGGCTTGTAGACCAAATTTTCAGCTAAAATTTTATTTCCGAGTACACCATCTTAGACTAAAATATATTGTCAAAAATTGGCGTGACACGCCCACTTATATACTATACCATATAATGGGGTGTTTGGTAGGAAAAGCGGGGTTGTAGATGAGTTAAGAGATCATAGATAGATTGCTCCCTGTAAATTTAAAAAAGTAGGTGTCACCCGCCCACTTTTTATCACTTCGACAGATGCGGGTGTAGGGTATATGAGCTTCGGCCAGGCCGAAGATAACGCTCCTACTTGTTTTAAGTATATTTTAGTATATTTTAGAGACGGTAGACTAAAAAATTAAATGTAGCTTCAAATTCGCTCTACAAGAGAGAAATGGAGGTATAAGCAAGGCTGAAATTATATTCGCTTTAAAAAGTAGGCAGGACACTTATCAGATTTCCCCCACTTTTACGCAATACCACACATCCTACGATAATAGAGAATATTCTTGCAAACTTTATGACGATAACTCTATTCGTTCTCCTGTAATCGTGATTTCCACAAACTGACGGACCGGGCTAAATCGACTCAGGAGGTGATTCTAAGTAGGAATATATATACTTTTCTATACATGCCATGCCTCCTTTAATGCTTTACAACAAATAAAAACAAAGAAAATATACCCAAATCCCCTTCGGATGTAGGGAAAAAAACGAAGTACCTTAGTATCGGACAAAATCTCTACCGCCCACCATGAAAGCTGGAATGCCTACTAGTGGGTGGTAGCGCGGTAGGGACCACCACTGATTTAGAGAGTGTTGTTCAAAAAGAGAATTAACAGACAACAAACTTTCTATACGATAGATAAGGAATTAGAGTAAGGAGTAGAGTATATTTAGATTTAAATGCGTGTTTACTTTCTACATTGAAATCTAGTGCTCAATGTAAAGACCATATATATCGAAAAAATATGCACCTGTTCCTATGTAACCTTGTTTTCAAAACGAGTAAAACAGTACTCTCTTTTCAAAGATTTTGTGATGGTCACTCTTGATCGGCTTATACTTTTACGTGCTTCACATGGAAACTGATTTGGTCTAAAACTATACTATTCTGTACTTATACGAGTACTTATATATTAATTAAACAGTGCTTTTACTAGTTACTATATTATTGCATGAGAAGGACAATTAGCAGTTCAAAACAAAGACGAGCACGTTCCATATGACTGTCTTGGATATCATACAAGGATGGTGAGCGTTAGAAAATAGGCAAAGTTTGTCAAAATTAAAATATTGTTCGATTTGTTTTGGTCAAAGAAAACAAATCAAAGGTAGAATTGTACAATAAATATCGATACAAAACTTCAAAGGGGTTATTGCATTAAGAACGAGAATGGATGCAATATTAGTAAGGACATGAATTTAATTTACTGAAGAAAGCAAAAACTCCGTTGTCAATATTAATTGACAACATGGTAGAACACTGACATGAACTTGTACTGTTTTCAGAACATTAGTCTTGGCATTTTTTATGGCCTTTGGGATAGCCTTAAGGGTATGACTATGGTATTCTATATTGATGCAGATATTCACGAGCTTAATCAACGAGACCTTGCAGAAAGACAGCGCTACAGTGTACGGATGCGTCACAGCCCTTCTCCAATACCTTCATCTGCATCAGCAATAGATGATTCACCCTGCACGGATATGCCAAAAAAAGAAAATCCTGATGAGCGACGCTTAGAAAGTATAAGGAAAAAACCAAATCAGACAGTGCAGAAAGTTACCAGGGGGTAACCTAAACTATAACATTGTCAGTAAGGATTTTGTAACCTTTTTGATATTTTACTTCTTTCTAAGGGAAATGAAAATAGCAAAGCAGGTGTTTAAATGTTGCATCCTCAATGGCGGCTTCACCTGGCTTAGCATCATCCTCTTCGAACAGCTTCTATTGCCTACGCTTAAATTTTTTCTAACCATATGCTATGGTGAGCATACTGAGGAATTGCACTTTGTTTGGAGTTGGCTGCACTCGATACTCTCGATTCTATTTAGCATGATGTGGGTGCTGCCTATTTTTTTACTAAGCAAAATTGTTTCGTCGCTCTGGTTTACAGACATTGCAAATGAAGCGTATCGTGTGCGTAAAGGGCGGCCTCTGCTAATGTCGAGCTTAAGTAAACTGATTGCCGACTTTTTGTTCAGTTTGATGGTGCAGGCTTTTTTTCTGGTCCAAAGCATGTTAGTGAACTTAATACCGATTCGTTATGTCGGTTCATCGCTATATTTCATTCATCTCTGTTTATTGTACTCATTGTATTGCTTTGAATACAAATGGTTCAATATGGGTTGGGAACTGCACCGACGGCTGTCGTACATCGAGAGCAATTGGCCATATTTCCTAGGTTTTGGAATGCCGTTAACAGTGTTGACGAATGCTTCCAGCTCTGTAATTGTAAGGTATGATGATTCTATATAATATGTTATATAGAAAGTAATCTTTTCTTTCTTAAATTGTTGGGACGTGTAGCGGTTGCATATTTTCAATATTCTTCCCACTCTTTATTCTGAGTGGCAATGAGGCAAAGCCTATTGTGGAAACTACGTAAGTTAAATTATTTTATCATGATAAATTTTTAGGTGAGAATGAGTGTTAAACTAATTATTTTCGCTCCTTCCTTTCCTTAGTGGTACACCTATACGTCTCTTCGCGCCCGTTATTTTTGTATCAAATTTATTCTTTAACCGCTCTCCACGTAACTACAGAGCTCCTCCTGGAAACTTAACACCGCAGCAAGAGAATCAACTAATGCTTCAGCGGCAAGCGTTGAGGAAGCAGCAACAGCAACAGACCGACAACAGAGAATATGTTGATAAATTTAAAGAAATTAATCAACGAAATGTAGAAGTGAGACGTACTTCCTACACCGATTCGCCAAATATACGCGGTCGTAGCTGTGGTTTGCGTCCACCGCTTATACCAACACCTGTACAAAATGTTTCCGGAGCAAGAGTTGCCTCTGAGGCCACTTCCAGCGAAGGCATCTTTCGTCATAGATAATAACCATATGGACCTCAAATATACCGCAGCGAAAATAATTGTTTAGAAATTTCTTTAATCGTGATGTGATTTCGAGGTTTGTGGCCATGGTTAAAGAAATTCTCTTAATGTACATACTCATTTTCAAAAGATAGTGGAAGTTAAAGCAAAAAATAATTATGCCTAAATGTATGATGGGATATACATATATTCGCGATTAAAGTTCATATTTTTATTTCTGAGAGGGAAGCTGAAGGACAACGTGACCCTTCTTTAGTACAGCTAATTATGTTTAAGTGTTATTTTCATCAAAACCTCGCCATTAAAACGCGTTTTTAATTTTACAATCTTCTAGCTTTGGCCCATACGCAGTGCTTTTCTTAACAATATTTGTAATACATATACGTAACTGTAAAAAAAAATAAATCCGTTTTTCAATGTAGGCAGCGCACATTCGGTCTTTCATAAGTATAGCCGAGTATGCATGCATGTATTATTTATGGACTACGTATATTTTTATCTCTGCGATTTATTTGTAAATGCATGCTTGCGTGTATGTTTTATAAGATATAGGCGTAAATTTTGACAAAGAACATTTTACACATTGTGCAAATATATTACCGTGTAATAATTTAATATAGAAACCAGACAAGAAAACGAATCAACTAAATTTAGAGCTTTTATTTAAAAAGATATCCTTGGCCTATTCTAACAATTCATCTGGTGGCTCATCTTTTACTTCCGGAACTGTGTGATAATCTGGAAATGATATGAGAGACTGCAAAGCCTCGAAGCATAGTGTAGGATCTTCTTCCTCATTTGCATAACCTTCATCCAAAAGAAATCCTTTGAAGCGTTGACAGCTATTAAAATTGGGATCAGCTTGTATCAAGCTTTTTACTGTGGGATTAGCAAGACCAAAGAAACGTTCGCCTTGTGTGCGCATCAACAGCTGTGAACCCACATCCGGTAGGGATCGCCGTAGTACATCCAGCAATCCTTGATGGCAGTGATTGGCCGTTTCGCCGAAGAATACACTATCGAAATCGTTGTCTGGTATTACTTGAAATTGCGGCATCCCGGTGTTATTTAGAATTTTGCAAGTGAAAACGCATTTCCGTTGCGGGTCCTTAGGATGAGCATAGATTCGTGTGGCTACATACCCCACGGGATAGATCCAGTTTTGAGTATGGAAATTGTAGTTTTCGGAAATAATTTCGCCCGGCATGTGCAGCATGAGTGTGTTGCTCAAGTTAATAGGATACACAGGTCTACCAGAAGCATCGTGCGTTTGCTTCAAACGTGCATTTTTTGATTTTGATTTCTCCACTTTTGTAGCTTTTACAAGTGCGGTGCTTTGAATAATGCGCTTCTTGGGACCTCGTTTCTTCGGAACATGCACTGGTTTCGGTTGTCGAGATTCCGTTGATGGCGCCTTCTCTTCATCTTGTCTTCGTTCCTGGAGCGCTTCTAAACCCTCATGGCGCATAAGTCGTCGAATTAAATAGCGACGCTCTTCCCGTGCTATTGTCAAGTCAGCCTGCACTTGGGCCACGTCGTCGCAGAGGGCAGCATTTTCCTGTAAACATGATTACACCACCTAAAGTTATTTTTGAGGAGCTAGGATTCAGGAGCCATTCTTACAAAAACTAACTGCTTTATTTTCCTTTTAATTTTTCTATATTTTGATCCATATTTTAAATTCATCACTCGCGAATACTGACTGTTTTGGTGATAAAGCATTGATTGCGGCTTCGACATGCTTCCAAACTATTTATTGTTATCCCGTGAGATTTATGGAAAAAACCATACAGGTGATGAAAAACTAAAATGCTTCAGTGGCAGCTGTTACACGAGACATTTCAATTTGTTTGTATCAGAAAAAACTCCCTGATAATAATAAAGGTGCAGTTATTCTTTCAAACAATAACACAAAAGGATCGTGTGAAAGCTGCCATTATAAAGTCGTATATAAACGAGTAATTATACTTCTTCCGTTTTTAAGCTAATACGTTTTTTTTAGTGTGTAATTTACGGAAGGAAATTACGAATAATTTACGAACATATTCAACATCAAATGGCAGTGATATTTCTAGGGCCTGAATGGCAATGATGGCAATGATATTTCTAGGGCCCGAAATATAATTTTTTTTAGACCTCTTGTTGATGTGGCATGAAGTCAAGATACATTTCTCTTGGTAGGGTAATTAAATTGCCATAAGCCACTATACATATGTAAAAATCTCTCAAATTGCTGTTAATTTGGATCATGTTGGGCAAAATAATTTCGGTTTTAAACTTTATTCATTATGGGGCTAGAAAAATAGCATTATCTACATCCTTATTAAACAAGTAATAAATTATTATCGTTATGCGCGGGCTGGATCAAAGTCACCAGTAAATAAAATGTTAGCTTCAATTGATTTGTATGCATTGTATGCGACTGTCACAAGTTTACGAAATAATGCTTTCCTTATTAGTGCTTATTTATGACGTAACCCGTATATTTGAAAAGTAAATAAAAATCGCGTAAAAATGCTTAATTGTACCAATTAAATTTAGCAATTAAATGTACCAATTTGCCTAGTTTTAGAACGCGCGAACTGATGTTTTTGCTAACGAGAAATGCAAACAACAAACATAAAAATTTCCTTGGCTAGTTACTACTAGTACTAAAAATTCTATTTAGCAGAGGTCCCTAAATAATTTTGTTGTGAAGTTCGTGAAGTGGCTGATTGTAAAAATTCAATGAAAACATACTTCTAAAGATTTTACTCATAAAAAAGGATTACGATAAAGATTAAAGTGATCAGGAATGCTGGTTGGTGGACGCGTTTCCTGAAAAGCAGAAGGCGACAGCACCAACAACGACCAAAGTCCATGGTGACGTTCCTGATGGTTCTGTGTTGCTAACAGAAATCAGGAAATTGTTCTTCCTGCAACATTGTTTAGCTGCACTGTTAACAATGAGATACAAAGTTTGGCAAATTTAAAAACTGGCTCAAGAAAGTAGAATTTAAAAAAAATAACAACATTCGTACACACCTTTTGCCGGTTCTAAACCTTAGTTTATCACTCTACCGAGCCCCAATAAACTCGTTGAGAAGATTCTGCTCCTGGAACTTGTAATTTCCTGAGAGAATGCACTGGACTGTGCGCTTGGATGGAGGACCGCGCCGTGTTAATCACGCTGGTGTGTGCGTCGGCGAATACATCTACTCGTTTGGCGGCTACTGCACTGGGGACGACTACGGCTTCAACGAATCCATCGATGTGCACGTATTCAACACCAATTCATTGCGTTGGAGTTTGATTCTGCCAAAGAAGGACGAGCACGGTATACCGCTCAAATACCCGGAGGTTCCCTTTCAAAGGTTTAGTAAAGGTTTACATATTTTGTTTCTGCCCTACTAATATTATCTTTGGCTTTTAGATATGGACACACTGTGGTGGCGTATAAAGACAAAATCTACATGTGGGGCGGTCGGAACAATGAACAGCTCTGCAATGTACTCTACTGCTTTGACCCGCATACTCTGACTTGGTCGCGACCCAAAGTCACAGGTGCCATACCAGGCGCACGAGATGGACATTCCGCGTGCGTAGCTGGTAATTGCATGTATATTTTTGGTGGCTTCGAGGATGATATCAATGAATTCTCCTGCGATGTTCACTGCCTTAACTTTGACACCATGGGATGGCGCTACATACAGACGTTTGGTGTGCCTCCGTCATTTCGTGATTTCCATTCGGCAGAAACCATGATGGGACGAATGTACATCTTTGGCGGGCGTGGCGACAAGCATAGCCCATATCATAGTCTTGAAGAAATGTACTGTCCTGAAATTGTATTTTTGGACTTGAAAACAAAAGTCTGGCATCGTCCTGCAACTACGGGCAAAGTTCCAGTGGGACGGCGTAGTCATTCTATGTGTAAGTGAGGGAGATGTTTACTATTGATTACAGTTTCCATATATATATATATGGATGTATGTATAGAAAATTAATTAAAATTTGTCCTTTATGACAGTTATTTACAACGAACTGATTTATGTGTTTGGCGGTTACAACGGTTTGTTGGATCAGCATTTTAACGACTTGTATACCTTTGACCCTAAAGGGAATAGTTGGAATCTGATAAAACCACACGGAAGACCGCCCACGCCGCGTCGCCGACAAGTGTGTCTAGTCAAGGGCAGTCGAATGTTTCTATTTGGTGGAACAAGGTGAGTTCCTTCTTCATGCCTCTTGTAGACCATAGCATTTCTATCAGAATTGTTTTCAGCCCGTATCCATATGCCACCGCATTAGAGCATGCTTCCCTGACCGACAATAACGATACGCACGTTCTCGATTTTGCTCCAACTCTAAGGACTTTATCAATTTTAGCTGTTATAGAATATCACATTGATACAACGTGGCTTCCAAAGGAACTTGGGTAACCGTTTTTTGTTGCCACAAAATTTTGCAGTTTTACACAGATTTTATGAATTTCTAGCTGGGAAATACGTTCAATGACTCAACCGAATTCAATAAGCAGACCAATTAATCACGCCGGTTAAAAGGTTTTTTCATTGATTCCTTTTTTCGGAAAGGCATAAGATGTCGTTGGCTTCTTCTATCCCGTCGGAGTTTATGTGCTTTTTGATCTGACGATTTGAGTGTCCAACATTCGTTTTCAATTACAATGAAAGAAGAGCCCTCGAGGCGATATCGTTTTGGACTACATACAATATATTTTTCTAATTACTTGAATTCAGCTTAGATTGTAAATTTCTGATAGTATTTTTTTTTCTTTGTTTAGTTTCACAAGACTCAAAAAAAATTGCACTACTCTTAAAATTTGTAGTTTTCTTTTTCTATATTTTGTTTAAGCGCTAATTAGTATTGAATGAAATTGATCGTATAGTTTGTCCTACCAAAAGCATTTTACTGCAGTAGACCACAATAATTGCTTATCATGAAACACTCTCGTTTAGATCTAGGAATTATAAAGCGTTGGGCAAAAGAATGTTTTGATATATCGTATATAGTATTACTACCAAGATATTATTAATACTCTTAGTTCTAAAGATTTTAGAATATCAGCCCACCATATTGAAGATCGAACTTTATCATATTTCTGAAATTAAAGGAGTTTGCTGGGATCTGCCTTCCAGATCCTTACGAGTCTGATCTAAGTTAATATAGTTATTCTATATAGTAATTCGCAAGAGGACATTTTTGCTTTGAATCTTCCATATGATTGGTATCATTGATTAAGCACATTATTTAAGAAATATAAAACAAAAAAAAATAGAAATATAAACATCAATCCTTTAACATTATCCTCTTCGGACCGTGTCTTAAAATTTCAAATTTTTACACAAGAAATAGTCTATTTGCAAATTTTATTGATTTTCATTTTAAATTTGCTTAACGATTTAAATTTGCTTAACGATTCAATCTTCCAATGCAACAAATTTTCACAAGCAAAACTTCGGGATGGAAAAAGAAACCATCTTTGATCACACTGACTTATCAGTAGTTTTAGAATTAAAGTCGCAACGTAATTCTGTCCAATTAGGTTTGGCGCAATCCTTCAGAAGTTTCCAATTGGGTGAGGCTACATCCGGTGAAAGCCAATTGAAGTCTGCAATATCAGTATAATTGTTCTGTGCTTTGTCTAGACCGGCCTTTCGAAAGTCGCTCGCGATGTCCGGATAATCATAGCAATATTCTGAAATTTCGATTTGCTTACTGTCTTCAATGATGGCGCGGCAGGTGACGTGCAAATAAACTCGCACGGATGACGACGAATGCAGACGCAATTGTTGACACGCTACTGCGAAAGTGCAACTCCGACAGTGTTCCGCAAAAACCGAACGGGATACTGGGCCGCAGAGAAACGTGCAATCTGTGGCGTTAGATATTTGAACGGAACCCGGATGTCCTTGTAGTTCAACGAGGCAATTGTCGAGATTGGAGATGGTGATGTCGATTCCATCGACATCTACACCGCGGAGACAAATGTGCGCATGCGTACGATTGGCTATGGTCCAGCTAAACATATTTGCACTACCGGCCGTTGATATACTAGACTTTTCGGGGGAGCAGTCAAGCTTATCTGTGGACAGCTTTGTATTGAGAGTTGTTTTCTGCGTTAGTTTGCGTCCGCTACTAAAGCCAAACTTCTTTTTAGGCAACAATTTCAAGCGTGTCTCTTCACTCTTAGTCGTCAGCTCGTTGAGGATTTTCTGACACGCTTTAATTTTGAAATCTGTAAGAAATATAGTGGAAGTGGTTAAATAGCGTTGCAGCTCTTGTATGTCGACAGTAACGCTGCTGAAGAGACGGCCCAGCTCAGTGCTGCTCATGTCTGCGTTGGATCTTTTTGTTGCTGACTCCGTGATATTTTTAATACGTGTCTCTATTTCACGTACTCGTTCGGCAAATGCGTGCGCAAAGTAATCCGAACCTTCGAATTGTACATTTTCTTTATTGCGTTGCTCTAATTTGACATCGAGATAATTTTGTCTGTCTTTGTTGCGCTTGTTAATACGTTCCAGAATATTTTCCCTTTTGTTTGTTTGTGTGGTCGCCGTACAGGCGGCTTCATCGACCACATCTTCCCCGATCATTTCTATTTCTTGGACTTCACGATTCATGGTTTTATGAATTATTGACTAAATTGAATAAAGCAATTTGTAGTTTAGTATTAGATTAGTAGTCGGTTGGTTAGAATAGAAGCTGGTTCAATTCACTTGTCTTTGTTTTTCTTGTAAGTTTCTTCTATTGCTGCCGTTTTAAGCTGTATCATGAAAGATTGCTTGTTTGGTTGTTCCTCGAGGCGTTCGTAAGGTCTATTGTTCTTGTTTTTTTCCTTATATGAATCAGACAATAGCAGCAGGCCGTAACTGATGCTGCCTATTGAGATCAACCGGATTAAAGATTGAATGTATACATTGTTAGCCATTGAGTATTAATCGTTTGATGATTATAGATTATTAAATTTCAGTTGAATAGATAATAGTTAAGAATTAATACAAAATGTGGATATTATAAACCATATTAAGTGAATGAATTACTTTATGCTGAATCTTAATTTTTTTTAGATTTATTTGTCGCTTTTCTGCTGGGTTGCTTTCCAGACAGCTGCATCGATTTGTCGACTGCTGTTGTTATCAAAATATTCACCCAATTTGTAGTAATAATCGAGAACAACCGGAAACTTTTCGTTCATGTAAGCACGAAACTCTGCAATTGGAAAAAATAACAAGTTGAATTAAGTATACTCAATTTCTTTAACAATTTGCAAAAAAGAAAACTGTTTTTTAGAGAAATTTTTAACTATGTATTATTGAAAAGGATTCATACCAAGGAATTCTTACAAAATAATGTCATTAAAGAAATCTTGAGTTGCGGAAAACTAATAAGAAAAACTTCTTGTAAATAATTTCTGAGTGAAATAAAAAAAAAAATCAATGGCAATGACGTAAGTCTGGTAAGATACTTAGATAAGGCGCTAGCCTGGAGCACAAGAATAAGAGATTTTCATCGGACCTCGCAGACCTCCAGCTGGCATATAGAATAACTTCACCTCACTCTTCTGGGCCTTATCTTAATCTATAACCAAAACAAAGCATACCCAAATGGCCATGACCACGTAATCATAAAGGCCACATAGAAATGGCATACCGCTTTTAACTCTGCGCAGCTGCCGATGAAAAAGAGCAATAGGCTATAAAAACGAAACTTCCAGGTAAATTGTTAACTAATTTCACTTCTACTAAATATAATTGCTAAAATTCCATTGAAGCTTATGCAGGAACTCACCCCGATTGGTGTTCATGCGATGATATATGCCATAAGATGCAACAAATGCAAATCCCTCGAGAAGAAACAATGCTGTTACTCCACTTTTGACGTATTGGAAGAGTTTAGATTTGGGCTCTTTGGGCAACATTACACAAAAAAAATACCAAATCACTTGAAAACTTGCATCCAGATATTCTAAAAATTACAAAGTGTTTAAGTCCATTTGTTCTTGCAGGTTACCACACGCTTTCGGATAAAAGACCAACCCAATAACGTAAGAAAATGACTTGTCTTACGTGATATACAAAGAATGAAGGTAAATTTTGACAACTAATCGGCTGGATTAAAAAAGGAATTTTTTTACAAAATGAAATTGACAGGGTGGCACAAATTATGAACTATTTACATTTTATACTTACCTTTGATGATTTATGATGATACGTTTAAAATATACAGATATATTTTTAAAAATTTCACAAAGATAAAATATCATTACAGTAATTTTATATCACAAGCCTAAATTATAAAAACTATTAAATTTGTTTTGTATAAATTTTTTTCTAAATTCTGATAAAATCTGTCTACATAGATCGTATTTAAAAGTTAAACGTTACTTTCGTTACTTTTTAGTGTATTATTTTTTTCTCTTATGTTTAGCAAATTATGTCTCAATCCAAATCTTTAATATTTATCGGATTATTAAAAAATAATCTAATAAATAAATTATTGAAAAATAATCCAATAAATAAAACAGTAAAATTTTATATACGATACTTTAAAAACGAAGTACCAAGAGTTATTAAACGTGGTTGTCTTTTTCTGCTGAGAAAAAGCAGAACTAATGGAAATCGCTTCGTTGGTAGTCAAAGAAGGCTAAGTCAGTCAATTATGATTTATGAAAATAACTGAAAATTTGTTGAAATACTTTTAAATGTACTGATTTGATCTTGAACTAATTGCCATCGCCTGAAATCTTAATTAATGTTTGTATTTATTTGGTTGATGAATCATTTTTCGAGTTTGTTAGTGCCATGAAATCACTGAAACTGTTCTAGGAACAAGCTGAATTGTTTGGTACAAATTTATAATTATACCGGATTCGAATATTCATAAAAGATCATTTATTAAAAAAGCGCCACATTGAAATCGTAAGTCACTGTTGTTCTATTTTAAGTTAATTTTGAATTAGCCAAACGTTTTGTTGTTTTAATAATATAAATTGTTTGACATTCATTCGTCTTCATATACATATATTTGTGTATTCTCAGAGTATGTACTCGTATGCTTCGCGTTCTATAATACAGTCAGATGTATTTTCTCAGAATGGTGACGTTATAGAAAAAACTATGAATGAAATTTGATTTTGCTTTCTGCTGTCGCGATCACTTCACTTTCTCTTGCCTCCGTCTACCGCTAGAGGGAATCTCTCAACGTTCAATTTGCCTTTTCAGGTTGGTTTCTGATAAGATACTCGTATTATTTAAAAGAGCGATTACACACAGCAGTGGTCAGAATGAGTCATATCTTATCAATTTTCTAAAGTATCAGCCTTGGATCATTTTGCTTATTCATACGTCATCGCTTTATCATTCAATCTATTGCACGTGGGTATTTTTCGCATGAAAAAAACGTACACTACAAGTCGAAATTCATTGATAAATTCAAAACGTAAATTTCATGAAAGAGATTAAAAATATTACTCCTATGAGAAAAATGTACAGAGATGAGAAGTGGCATATTAGAAATCTGTCTGTCTCCCTCTTTCCCTCTTATAGCCTGATAAACATAAGCTAAAAAGTTAAATTTTTTATAGTGTATTTATTTACTTATAATTTCAAGAGAACGAAATGAACCTTCTGAAGCTAAACATGTTCTCTCTCATAACATTGCAAAATCCCATAAACTGCGATTCAAAACACTGTTGTTTACTTTTTCTCTAGCCAGCACTTGCATGAAAATATTGGCATGTACGTTCTCATACGTTTTGGCCAAGAAGCAAAGCAGCAGCAGCATCAGGCAAATTGAGAACTGCGATCATGCTCGATCGATGGATCTCTCTGATCATTTGCTAACAACAAGCGGACGTGAAAGCACGCTTTTTTTCTCAAGGATCGAAACGTGCGAAATAAATCGAAAATAAAATATTTAAAAAATAGTTTCTGTGGAACGTGAATTCATAGGCTTATCTGTGTTACTTTTAATTTATTTTTAACTGAAATCAGTGTATTGAAAAAAAAAGTGTGTTAACAAGAAGTTTATAAAACATCGTTCAAATCTTTCGAGCTTTATTTGTGAAGAGTGAATCATAGCAGACGAAAAGAGAGAAAAACAAACAACAAAGGTTGCTGGCGCCGGGTTTTTTGAAAATCCAAAATTTTTTTATGAATCACTTTTTATATAAATTCGTTTTTCTTCAGAAATTCGGCAACTTTTTGGTAACGCAATAAAGGAAAAACAATTGACAATGAATGAAGAACAAAAAATATTAATGAGCTTGCTTAATTATAACTCATAAGTAATGAATTAAATGAACATTAATCGAAGAAAGCAATTTGTGATAATCTCGTGCAATAAGAATACGATATTTTTAAACACCGAATTTTTAAAAAAACCTTTAATGGCATTAATTGTGAATTTGTATGCCATACAACAGCAGCAGCAGCAATTACAACAGCAACAACAACACCAACAACAGACAGTTACCATTGTACAATCAACGTTACGTTACGGCACTTCAATTTTCCAAATGCATGAATATGCAACGACAGATCTCAGCGAAGGCCCGCAAGGTGATCAATCCAAAGTGGAAGAGGAAGAAGAAGAAGAAAACAAAGAGACGAAACTTGGTAAGCCTTCAAAATCCACTACAAGGATACGAGTTCATAGTAAAGGATCAACAACGGTAACAGCGAGCGATAGCGATGATGACAATACGACTGACAGTGAATATCAATGCAGCGAAAATGATAGTTGTAGCAACAGCAGCATCAGCAGCGGTGGCAGCGACGGCGGCAACATCGGTGATAGCACTACGAAAAGGCGTCGTCGTAATCGTAAATTTAGGATTTCGAGACTTTACAGTAAGAAAGTGCAACAGCATTCAGGATCCATGCCGCCAACAACGTCGGCGGTGGCAACAACACTAGCAACGACAGCAGTAACACAACCACAGTCGCAGTCGCAGTCGCAGCTGCAGCCGGCGACCGCCGGTGATCAGTCGACTAGCAATAATGCAGATAGCGTTGAAAATGTTGACTCAGATTCCAATGATTCGGTGCCGCCCACACCTGTTGAAGTGCCGGTCGATCCGCATGCCTGGAATGCCGAACACATTGCCAGCTGGGTCAAGTGGGTGACGAAGCAGTTCAAAATCGAACCGGAACCGGATATAGCACGCTTTCCCACAAACGGTGCTGACCTATGCAGCCTGGGTCGTCCCGACTTTTGGGTGTGTGCCGGTTCGCGCCAGGGCGGCATTTTATTGGCGCAGCATTTTGCACTCACGCTGCACAGTGCAACGGGCAGAGAGACGAGTCCGATGCTGAATGATAATGAGCCCAGTAAGTTTCTCTTTTTGTTGTTGTTTTTTTTTTTTTGATAGGTCTTTGTTTTTTTGACTTTAGTGTTTCTTTTATTAAGCTTGTGAAGTTTTTTGAAAAGTCCGATTAAGCCAAGTGTTCGCCGGCAGTACCTTTGAAGTACTCTGAAAGTTTATCAGTGGAGGTCGCGATTTTTTAATGCTAAGTTTTTCTATATTATCAAAATTAACAAGAGACACGACTTCCTCTCATAACTGTAAAATCTTTTGGGTTGTGTTTGCAAAGGTCACAAGATACCCACAGAAATTCTTCATTTAATTTCATAAATTTTAATTTGACCTTCGGCAAAAGAGCTTTCGTCTGAAATCAAAGGGAAATATGTATTCAATTTTTCTTCAATTAAAATTTTCAAAAAAATTTCAATTAAAATTAAATTTAAATAATTTAAAAAAGCTTAAAAGCTGTAATATGCAATTACAACATAAATATGAATAATTTTTAAGGCTGGAAGGGTATAAATTGTGAGCCGAGAAAAGAATCATAAAAGACTCAGAAAATAATCTTAAAGGTCTCAGAAAAGAATCATAAAACGTTCAGAAAAGGGTCTCAAAAGGCTCAGAAAACAATCATTGAAGGCTCAAAAAAGATTCATAAAATCTGAGTCTTTTATGAATCTTTTCCGAAACAATCATAAAACGCTCAGAAAAGAATCATAAAAGGTTCAGAAAACAGTGCCAAAAGCTAAGAAGAAATCATAGAAGGCTTCGAAAAGATTAATGAAAAGCTAAAAAAAATGGACGGACTCATAAGAGATATGGTCTTGAAATGATAAACGAATATCGACGGTTGACAAAATCTAAATGTTGAAGGACTCTCAGGGTGTTTTAGTTTCAATACGATACAATAATTTTGCAGCTCCCTTTCTTTCTTTCTTCCTCTTGCAATTCTTTTTGCAATTTTGCAATACTCATTTATGGCAAAGCAAGTACATATCTTCCTTTATATTCTTTATCGTATTCTCTATAAATCTTGAATTGAGCAAGCGATTAAATGTCAATATATAAATTGCTAACATTTAAAAAAAACAAAACAGACAGATCGATTGTATTATCGATTCGTCTTATTTAATTTCTGATATCTTCGGGTAATCAGTGCAAAGTATCGAAAATTGAAATTCTTTCTCCCTTCTACCAGCTTAACACTTCGTTGTTGCTGTTAGCACAGCAATAAATTTTGTTGGTACCTCTTTCAGTTGGTACCTTGTGGTCAACTCATTCACTTACTCACTCCTTAACTCGCTCACTCACCTGCTAACCTTCTGCGGTGCCATACGGTTTTGGCTACTTAATCCTTTCACTATGTGTACTCGCATCATTGGCTCAATAATAGCCACATACATATACCGGACTATTAAGATCCTGATGCGGATAAGAGGAAAAGAATTGCTGCTCATTGTTTATGGCCGGCAGTGGAAGATGAGAGAAGTGGAAAAGCTAAAGGAAATCAAGATGAAGCATTTTATTATGATAACGTAATGTGAATAACATTTACGTGATTTGGAAATTTCATGGAAGACAGAACTATCAAAGGTTAGACATTTAATAGAGTTGTTGTTGTTGCTGTTGTAGTGAAAATTCTCTGCATGATGATGATGATGTTTCAGTGTATTCAGGTTTGATTTTTGACTGACAATGGAAGTAATCCTTGACTGAAACAAGTAATGCCTTCCTTTCGTTTCTTTTTTATATAATTATTTACGTACAGGGTGCTTGAAATTTATGAAGTGGACACTCCATATAAAAAATGGTTTGTTTTATTTTTTATTCAACAGTTTTTTGTGAAGTTTTCATTGAAAGTTATTCGTTTTAAGAGTTTTTAAATCGTGTTTTGCAGCATTTTAAAGTTTTTAAATAAATTAAAATTTTTTAAAGTTTCGTCTTATTATTGATGGCTCTCTCTCTCTCTCTCTCTCTCTCGCTCTCTCTTTTTCTATTTTGGTCTTTATCGCATTTATCATTACTTGTCAGCCGAAATATTCCGATGTCCCAGAATTATTCCAGCGAAGAAGTTCTTAAAAGGTCCTGTCTCTTAAATTGCGCCATCTTAAGCTTTCTTTATAACTTTGTTAATAACTCCGACAATGTTGTTGGTAGTGTCGTTTCTGCTCTTCACTCACTTTCATTCGCTGCATTGCTGCCTTTCTCTTACCACTTTTATCACACTCACCTTGTCCTATCATAAAATTACCTCGGTGTCGCGGTTCAAGTGATGCTGTTAATAAACGATGTAAATATGATAATTTCGCTCAGATGGTGGTATTTCAATAATAAAATCAGCGTAATCCTGTTTTGGAAAAATCATGATCATCAAATACAGCGTTAACCTCACGACAATGGAACAGACGGCGTTCGAACAGCAGGACGTCGGAAGTTCGGTGACGGTTGCTTTAACGGGGAGGATGGGTGAGGAGGGAGGGCGACGGGGAAAAGGAAGTACATATTATTAATAGGGTACAGCCGGAGCTAGAGAGCAGAGAAGGGAGCGACTGAGCTTAGTGGACAGAGTAGACAGACCAGACCACCCACAAAGTGGCATTTTTACAATGAAACGGAAATACGACAGGAAAATATTCATTCGCCGTATCCTTCCTGTTGTTTTGATTGGTTCATGGACGAAGAACAAGCAGGCCAGAAGAAGACTGGTAGCTAGACCTTATGTAAAAAAGGATATGAATGAAAAGACATGCCTGCGTCACCGGATGACAATTACACAAAATAATTCTAAATGAATTCGAAGAGAAAAAATGGAAGATGATGATTTCAATAAAAATATAACTTATTAACCGCGTATTTCTTCCCTTACAAGTGTTTTCTTTGTCTTTCGTTTTGTTGATTTTCAATCGGTCTATTATTTTTTTTTTTAAATTGGAAAAAGATCAAACCGATCATTCTGGTTTGTGTTTTCGATATTTCAAAATCGAGACTGTTTTTTGTCCGACTTTTCGAAGTTCGAAATATTAATCGATCTTATTAAAGTCATTTCAGCTCTCTTTGAAGTCCGAAATCGTATGGACTTTATATGTATGTATGTATATCTCTTGATGTTCAAAATTCGTTGATTTTCCGACTCTTTGTTGTCAGAAATTTCTCTGGTCCTTCTTGATCTTCATCTATATCCTCAGTGTCGGCAATTCCGTGAGCCTTATCTATCTATGGCTATATCTATCTATTTATATCTAAATATATATATCTTGTGTCTCTATGGGTTCGAAACTTCTTCGGCCTTGTCTATCTCTTCGATGTTTGAAAACCCTTCTCCATATTCATCTCTCTCTCTTTGATGCCCTTATCTGTCACATTCCTTAACCTTTATCTGTCTTCCCGATATCCGCAATTCCGTGAGTCTGGCCCTGAAATTATTAACACTTGTCTGTCTTCTTAATCTCCGAAAAACCGTCTCTTTAAGGCCCCACATTTTTTGGCCATTGTTGTTGTCTTCTCGATGTCCGAAAACACATCTGTGCCATTTCTATCTCTTCGAGTTGTGAAATCCCGTGATCTTTCTGTCTGTCTGTCTGTCCGATGCCACAAAACTCCTTCAAACAAAGTTTGCGAATGCTCGATCTATCTCATTTAATTGATTTGTTTTTCATGTCAGTCAGGATTATTTACGAATAATTTAGTGTTTGGTTGAGAGTGATTTGGTTTCGGGGTGTGTGGAAAATGGGGGGCACGTGTCCTGCTGCTGTTACCACTGCGGCATCCTGCCGCTACGCCAACAATTTTACCACCCACCAGAAAAGTGATGATAACCGAAACCGAAACGTGAAAAACCTTCGCGAATCAAGCCTTCGCATGACTTCTCTAGCTTTCGTTGAGTTCAGCTAAGTTAATTTTTCGTGCAGCCCGCTCAGTTTCGAACGAAAACTCCAAGTAAACGGTTTGGTGCAATCGAGAATCGAGAGTTTAACCGAAGAAATATTCTTAATGCAAAATTCGGGCAACATTTTATTGTGAAAAATACTGTATATCTTTTTTTTTAAAAAAATATTGTGGATAATTAATTACATTATGTAAATTAATATTATAATAGATTTATTAAAATTAAAGTGCTCCGGTGTTAAAAATCGCCGGACTACAAGTAAACTTCTCAAGACTTTTTATAAAAACCGTCCAAGAGAGAATTTGAAATTTCAAAATTGAATTTTTAACTTTAGTGAAATTTTTTTGTTGGAATATTTTTACAAAACATTCAAAACTCTTTGAAAACGTGATCTATTTCTTCATTAGTGTTGTTTAGATTAGTCGATTGATCCATTGACCCATTTAGATTGATTTAGATCTAGTGCTATCAAAGAACAAAAAAATTTCTTTAAAAAAAAAGAGCCCAAAATTGACATCATGAGTGTCAGTGTCGATGTCGGTGTTATGTGGCGCTTATCAGAGGATTTCAATCGTCGTTTCGGGGTCCGAATGCAGCCAGCAACACATCATCATCATCACCATCATCCACATCCGAATCCGCATCATTATGCGAATCATTATCATGGACATTCGCATCATCCGCATGCTATGACTTCTGCTCGTCCCATAATCTATAATGGTTTGTATTTTTTTTTTCTTTGGTAATTATAATTAAAATTGTAATTTTTTTATGCAATTTCGGAATTTTTCGATAAATAAATTTGCAGTAAAATATTTTGGTAAAATGCGTCATGTGATTGTTGCTGGTTTTTTCCCTTCAAGGTTGATTTGTTTGCTGTCCGGAAATTCTTGTTTTCTCTAGTTTTTTTTTTTGCAATCTTCAAGAAAATTACAATATTTTGGGTTTTTTGAAACTTAAGCAGAGGAATTTTACGAGTTAATTTGATTTGAAGTATTCAAATGCGAAATTGCGAAATTACGAAATACGAAAAACTTTTTCTGGTTTGATTTCAAAGAGTTAAATATGTATGTTATCTATCAACTGAATACTATAAATTAGTTTCTTTATATTATTACGGTGCCTGCAAAAAAAAAATTAAGAGGAAAAATTCAATGGCTCTTAGTAATAGAAATTTAAAAAGTCAAATTTATCTACGAAACTCTAAGTTACTTTTAAAGTTTCATAGTAATAAAACGAATTTATAAAAACTCGACCTTAAAGGAGTTGTTGTTAACTTGCCCTAAGATTTCTGTTATTGTGTATTTTAAATTCAAACTTTCAAATTTTTGAAATATAAAATTTTTTGTCACTTTAAAATTGTCTACGATACGGGTGAGTCGAAACTAAGAAATTTTGGTTTTAGAAGAAAATTTTAGAAATTTTTTTTTCAATTATTACGTATTTATTACTAATTATTTATTACTAAGGCTAAATATTTTCTAGAAAATTAATCTTTTTTTCTTTTGCGAAAAACCGAGGTGAACTATTAATTGCGAACACTAAAGTCATTTTATCACTTGAAATTTCTTCATTTTTTATTACTTTTTATACTTTTACTTCTTATATAGAATGCTTTCAGATGCACATATTTAGAATAGACCGCTTAAAAAATTTGAAAAAGGTGCCCTTTTTGAGTACAAGTGATTGCAGTCTCTGCACTTTTCACGCAAAAAGTGTACTTTGGGAGAAAAGTATATTTCCTAACTATCGATTTACCCAAAAACTACAAGACAAAGCTTCTTCCGGTTTAAAGTATTTTTTTAGAATTCTTAAGAGTATTTTATAATAAATAAAAAAATTGTGGTTATGCTGGTATTTTAAAAAAAAAATTTTGCCAATAAATGAATATTTTATGAATATTTTTCGATTTTTTTTTTTTTAATTTAAACTTGAACAGTAATTTTCTCGAATAGTGTTTTAGCTAGAAACCTAATTCCAAAAACATATTAAAGACTGGATATTTGACGAAATGAGTTAGGAGAAATGCTCGAAATTTTACCATCTTTTTTGGAGAATTTTTTTCGAAAAATAAGCTTCGCCAGATATTATTTCCTATTTTTACTTTTATATACACGTAAGTATATCAGTATATATATTTTCTAGAGGTAATGAAAATTTTAAATAATGCTATTATGTATAAAAAATATTATTCTGTTTATTCAAAAAAAATTTTTTATTGACCGCAATTAAATAAATATCATACATAAAAAAATTTGAAAACAAAAAACACACACACACACACACACACGCTCATAAAACTACACTTAAAGCCAGCAAGCTAAAAAACATGGAAACCGAAAACACGCAGCCACCAAACTTCATACGTAATTTTAGCCATAAATACGAATACACGAATGTACCTAACTCGTTCAGTCTCTTCATGCCATTGTTTTGTTGTTGTTGTTGCTGTTTCCGTTTTTTTTAGATCCGTATCAACTGCTGAATGCTGCTTCGCATCGATTGGTCGCACACGGTTCGGGCCAAATCCAATTGTGGCAGTTTCTGTTGGAATTGCTTGGTGATTCGTCGAATGCCGGCTGTATTGCTTGGGAGGGCACCAACGGAGAGTTTAAACTCGTCGACCCCGACGAAGTGGCTAAGCGGTGGGGAGAGCGAAAGGCGAAGCCCAATATGAATTACGACAAGTTGAGCAGAGCTTTAAGGTAAGAGATGTTGTTATTTCTGTGGAACGGTGTGGGGGAAAGGGGGGCTTACTATAGTACGAATGTGCCAGAAAGAGAAAACGTGTTCTTCTAGTTTCATACCACAGAAGAAAAAATATGAAGAGAGAGCGTGAGAGAAGCTGGTGGAGTATCTACTCTTTGGGGAGCAGCGTGAGAGTGCTATGGCTGTGCTATGTTATGAGAGTATAGAGAAAAGAAATTTATCGCATGCGAGTCAAAAGTTTTTATGAATGAAATGTTGGTTGGTAAAGCTGTAGTAGTTAAAGTTATTGACCGACTAGCCGACCGACCAACCAACCGACCGACCAACCAACCGACCGACCAACCAACCGACCGATCAATTGGCCTGCGGACGGTTTCTCTCCATTCAGTATTTGATGATTCAGAAAGGAATTTTCGCAGGAATTCAGGTTATTATAACTCGGGATGGTAACAACCTGCCAGCACAAGAACGAAGAAGCATTTACTACACCACTACGCGACGTTGTCTCCGGGATCGAAGTGCTCGCAAACTTGATCGTGTTCCCAGGGCAAATGCTTTCCTCTCCTTTAACCGATAATCTAAATTGTTAAGTTACACACAAGAAATAAACTTGTTCTGTTATTCTGTTCTGTTGAATGACTGACTCATTCCTTCTGTCAAAAGTAAGCCGCCGGCCGGGAAGGCGGGTGGTGGTCGGCTGTGTGCGCCTTAAAGTCACATTTTTCCCGAAAACATCTCATATTTTTTAGCTGCTGCTGATTTACATCATCGAACAGTGGTTGTTATAACTTTATGAGTTACAAAAAAATGCATGTACTGAAATAAGATTTCGGCGATCAATATTCCGAGGATGCTCGGAACTCGTCCGTTTTTTGAGAAATCATCATCTCTATTGAGAAAAAATATTTCTTGTGGAAGTTAAAGTTGATAGAATAGAATATAGATCTCTGTGGAAGATCTTCTAAGATTTTATCTTACTTCTCAAAATGACTTTATTAACAATAAATTGACTTTTTATTTATTTGCTCTTTACTATTTCAGATATTATTATGATAAGAACATTATGACAAAAGTGCATGGTAAACGGTATGCTTATAAATTCGATTTTCATGGTCTGATGGCCGCTTGTCAGGCGCAGGCGCAAGGCTGCGATCCAACTTCTCCCGGTTCCAGCATGTTAAGTTCCTATAAACATCATTCTCACTTGTCGCATCATCATGTGGGCGCCGGCCATCACCTACACCATGCCCATCATCAGGCACATCAGCACCACCAGCATCACCATCATCAACATCATTCTCAACATACTCATCATGGCCTGCAAACGGATCTCTCGCTATCATCGTCCTCTAGTTTGGGCTTTCCCTCACCATCAACGCCATCGATGCCTTCACCAATTGGCGCCGTACCTACTTCACCCAGTAGCAGCAGTAACAGTCTGGTCAATCTTACCAACTCTTCCAATATGTGTACAAACACTTCGCTGCAACAAGCTGCAGCAACAAATTCAATCAATTCAGCAATAACGTCATCAACATGTTTAAATTCTCCAGAAGCAGCTGTAGCGGCAGCAGCGGCAGCAGCGGCGGCAGCACGTGTTGCAACAACACCGCCATTATCAACGGTGGCCACAACCAATGCAGGTGTTGAGTCCACTGTTTCAACGCTCTACACACGACCTTCTTCATATTGGCCTTATTCAGCAGCAGATTTTGAGCCGCGCCCACCACCATCTAATGCATTTAATTAACTTGAAGTTATTTGCTTCAATTAGACATTAAAATTAGACAACTAAATTGTCGCTCAGCCCACAAACCGTATGTAGCGTATGTATAAGAATCCAGTGGATTGTACCACCTGCGGTGTATTGCGGCATCTTTTTTATAGCATTGGTAACCCTTGTAATGACCGAGTGAAGCGGTCATTTCCGTTTATAAGTCTCGTCTGTGTCCTTGCCAGCCACTTGCCACATCCTTACATAATACGAGTATGTGATACGGTACGATGTTGTACTGGCATAACTTTAGCTCGGTCCTTCGAAAAGGATGATGATGGACCTTGATGCCATTAACATAATCCTAGCATTAATGTTCTTAGAAGACAAATTTTTGTGTATATTTATTATTAAAAAAGTACTTCAAATTATATATTATTGATCGTAAGCAATAAATAATTACTAGCAGTAATTGTTTTTAGCAATAGTATTATTTTTATTTTTATTTATTTAAAAAAGATCTTAAATATATTCTAAAAGTGTTTAAAGTTGGACTAAAATTTCAAACTTCGCAATCAATTGAAATCATCAACTATAGATCGTTCAAACTCTTGAATTCTGTTACTATTATTCTCTGCTGGACCAAGCATCTATCATCGCACTTACAATCGGTAAGTATTATATCGGAATTAAAATTTTGTCAATATATTCGGCTCACGCCCAAAATTAATTTAAAATTTTTGAATATGAATTTATGAAATTTACGTCTAAAGGCCGGTTTACACGCTCATGCAATTTGCGCCTATTGGCATGAACTAGTCAGTAGGTGCAAGTAAATCGTTACATGGAAACAAATGCTTGAGTTTGACACAAGTAAAAAAACGCCAGACATAAATTATTTATTGTTTCAAATAGAAATTCAAATATATTTCTTGTAGTAGATTTTCCACAGTTAATTATTTCATTTAAGTAGTTTCTTTTTTCCCTAGAATAGATTTTATCAAACCATTTTTGCAATTTTTGTACATTATTGTCATCATCAAACTGACTAATACTTGAAAATATTTCCCAATTTGATATAACTTCAAATCATTTTTCAATACAAAATTAAAAATTTAAAAAAAACAATGAATGAACTCTTCTGATCCTCTCTTTAGTCCATTCAAACTGAATAAGTTATGGCTAAACCAATGAAAATCACACAATAGCAAAGAAAGCAAATACGATCCACTGCTGTTGCCAATAAAATCCAATCGAATTGAATCGAACGTGTGGATGGTATAGCCACTGGATTGATGCTGAGAGGATCTAGGTTCTCATTGTCCGGAGTATCGTAAACATGTTCGGACAATTCCTTGGTGCCATTGTTCAATAAAGATTGCGGTTCGAATTCTAACGAGAATTGGGAAAGGCAAAGAATTTTACCCAGTCTACCGTTCAGTAGATTCTTCAGGAAGTCGGGAATGCGGCGCTTATGTTTAGCTGTCGATAGATATAGCACCATCACGGCTATCATCGTAGAGATGCTGACTAACAACAAGCTGCTGCTGTAAAATAAAACTGGCAAAAAACAAAAACGACAATGCAATGAATGACAATTATAACATTTGGGACATGTTATAATTTCGAAACCTTACCAATAAGTGGCGTTTTCTCAGCCATCACCGGCAGTAACTGAGCAAAGTACATGAGAAAAGCTGCTATCACTACGATTATTATGCCGTTCAGTAGGATTTTCTCGCCCATTTGCGGCGGTAACCAAAAGGTAGAGAGTGCCAGCAAAATAATGCACGAAGCCGGTGTAAAAATAACTGTGGTATACATAGAGGAACGTCTTTGCAGTTCGAATCTGAACTCGGCGTAGTTGTGATAATCTTTTTGATGAAAAGAAACCAAGGTGTTCGTAATTCCCCATTCCGTGGATTGCACAAGGTCTTCATAGTCCACGCTGTTATTCCCGAGAAAAGAGTTTCTTTTTATGACCGTCATCGACCAGGATCCAATCTTAACGGCGCACGTCTGTGTGTCGAAGGGCCACAATCGCAAATCGAGATTACAATAGACGGTAAAGACGACGGGCGGTACCCACACAAACTCGCCGTTAGACATGAGTAAGAGCTGTGTATCGCCAGTATAGTCGGCTGCTTCTCCAGCTCCATTGAACAAGCTTAAATCAGGCTTCCAAACGTCGCCCGGACTTATATGTATGGTTGTAATATTATATTCGGAATAGTTCCACTTTCGATTATCATCCGTCCATTCCTGTTGAAATGTTATAATTATGTAATTTTTTTTTGAGAGTCTTAAAAGTAATAGTAGTATTTTTTCAGTACTATATCCAGGACTATGTTAAAGTGAGCTCAAGTCTATCACATATTTTTCCATATATATATTTCGACTGAAATACTTTTTTTTTACTCTGTAAATACTTTTTTTTAATGTAACAAACAACTAAGAAGCTTTTGTGATAGTTTTGATAATACTCGTAGTTAAAAAAATAAGTAAAATGGGCTCGTCTTAACACCTTCTGGATGCGGCCTGGATGCGACCTGCACTTAAACTTACAGCTCTCATCCAACCATGCAGAGTCATTTTAGCATTAAATTCGTCTATATCGACATAGTTCACCGTCAAGCCCAATGCGATTTCGCACGGTTTCCCTTCGTTTAGGGGCTGCAGATTTTTGTCATAATTTATGAAGAGCTCTGTGCGCAGGCGTTCCAAAGTGGTGATGTTCCATTTTTCATCAGCTTCTGAATTATCAGCTAAACATTTTGTAAGATTAGTCGAAATAGTAAGATTACGAAAATTCGTAGAAGAATACAAAATAAACGAATATATGTACATAATGTTTGTTCAGAATGAAATGACACTGAAAATAGCACATTGCCGAAACCGGTTTGTTTCCAAGCACAACTCAAAGACAAGGGATGATGGAACTTCCTTCCAAAAGAAACAATATGTAATAATTATTTAGAAATAGTTAAAAAATTGTCACACTTCAGTGCTACAGTAAGTTATTGGATCGATTCAACGTGTCTATATATGTATTTATTGCAAAGGAATGCTGTGTTATCACTCACGATAACGCACCTCTCCCGGAATAATCGCGAATTAATAATCTCGAGAGATTATTGTTGAGAAAGGGAGAGAGAAGCCTCTTTTGACCGGTTCTTCCTATTGATCTTCCCTCGTAATATTGTTTTTAGTCAAATAAAACGTATCTAGTATAATATTTTAGACAACAAATTTAAGATAATTCAATGAAGAAAAATTTATAATGATTCTCCAGAGAATCAATTTGAAACCATTGATATTCGTGGAGTGTTATATTCCAAAGCAAAAAAAGGCTGCGGATTCGTATCCATGATTAACACTCAAATACTAATCGTTTGCCAGGAACATGAAGGTTAAAGTGATTAAGAGTGATTTCTTTATATGTACTGATTTATGTGGGCGCCTTATTTATCTTATATAAACCAAACACACACACACACGCACACATACACTAATTTCTAAAAGAAACAATGCAATAAACTGATAAAAAGGGAAAATATAGAATTAATGGAAAAATATGGAATATTATTTTGAGTAAACGAGGTTAAGGCAAAAATATATGATGCGATAATAGCAGGTTTTAATATACATAGATATAAAGAATTTTATATATGTACTATGTTAAACTTAATTTTTTGATAAATTAAGCCGGCAAAACCGCCAGAATTAACAAAAAATTATGACGTCTTTTTTCAAAATCCATAGTTATAGACTAATTTCAAAAATAAGAAACCACAAAAATCTATTCTTACACGCTCCAACGACGCTTATAATCTGTAGCAGCAGCATCAGCAATGCCGAGACGAGAACGCCGACTCCTATGGGCGGAGGCGTTGAGCGAGCGCGTTTACCGGAAGTAAATAATTTTATCGCGGTATGCATTTTTTCATAGTTAGCAGAACTTTGCGATAATTAATTAAAATTTTTATATATTTCGGTTGTTCTTTATTTTTTGTTTATCGTATTATTCTAGACTGTCTTTTTATCTAAGATTCAAAATTTTTTAAGTCAAATGTTGCGAATTCTGAGCTGGACCGAAGGCGAATCAGAGTCGTTGTGAACGCGTTGAGGTTCCGTTGAAAACTACGAGTAAATTCAATTTAGTTTCCACAGACTTGCTAAAAGACTTCTCGTCTCATGGTGTAACATACACGTACATTGGATAAGAAAAGACTGTGAAGATGTAGTAGTCGAAGAGCTTGAGAACAATGCCACAATCATTGAAATTTATGCTGATAGAAATAAAAAGGCTCCCTTTAAAAATAACCTTTTATAAATAAAAAAGGAAAATATTTAAACGATAGGTTTTTATGAGAAAGTTTAATTCATTTAGAATTAATATACACTCGAAAAAATGAGAGGTCAAGTGTGTGAGAATTGAATAGCGACGTAATAGTGTTTAAGGAAATAAAATTTCCTCGTTTTCTTGACTCTTCAGAAATTCATTGATGCATTTTGAAGTTCTTGCAATGGGATGGCATAATTAGGTATTACATAAAAAATAATTAATTGATAATTAATAATAATTCTGAAATTATAAAAAATATTAGATTATTAAAAAAATTATCCCTTTAGGTAAAAAATGATTTCTCTTAAGTAGTTATATCCTTTTTCTCTGTGATAGATTTATTTAATTTATTTACACATATGTATCTGGGATAGAGACGTCTCGAAAGACTCCAAACTGACATACAAACATTTTTGCGTCGATGCAGTGCTTCCATTTGATTTTGAATCAAGCCGTGACTGTCGGAAGCATTTGCGGTAATGTTTTCAGCAGTGCTTCCCAAAGCACCGCTTAATTTAAAAGCAAATGAAAGCATTTCAGACAACTTCTGAAACTTTCAAGACCTCTTGAACAAACCTTCAAGACGTCCCGTGCAGCCCTCTAGTCCGAAATACCGTTCGAGTCTTTATTTTCATATAAATCCATATTATTTCTGAATAAGAAAAATCAATTTAAAAAATTAATAGATATTGATTCTTCAGTTAATTTTAAATTTAATAAGTAATGGCCAAACTAATAAAAATCACACTATAGTCAAGAAAATAAATACGTTCCACTGCAGTTGCCAATAAAATCCAAACGCATTGAACCGAACGAATTATTATGCTGTTCAGTCAATTTTGAGGGTTACTGTTTGAACACCTTTTTTCTTACAGAAGTTTTTGTGTTCCTATATAGTCGTATATAGTCGTATAGATTAGATTAATTTTAGGTCAATAAGCTCAAGTTTATAATGATCGTATGACGGACGAAAAGGTATGACGAAAATTCATGCTAAAGGATGAAAATATGCATTATATGGTATTATAATGTTCTCTAATATTCTCCGTATATACTCGTAATGATATTCTTGAATTGTTATTATACTATATCATAAATTGTTATTTCTAAAGTCATTCTGAATTTGGCGATGATCGCAATCATCTCAATCAAAGCCCGTAGGTAGGTACAATTTTGACATATGTATGTAGCTAAAAAAAGCATCATCCATTTATTACAAACTCGAGCACTTAATTAATTTAAATATTGAATGGTTTCTTCTTACAAGAGATTTCAGCAGACAACCCGGAGATTAAGTTCATGCACACAGTTTAGTTGGAAGCTTCAAACTTAGTTTCAGTTGATCGTTAACCGTGGATTGACGAAGCACCATCATACGGAATGAGCTCGCCAAGCAAAAGTTCCTTTGTGTCTGCATTTGTACTTGTCGGAGTATTTTTGGTTGATGGAAAATGTGAGTGCGATGATTTAAATTAAGTAAATCATTCCTAATTATGTATGTATATATTTTTTTTTTCTTCATCTTACTTGCCGAAAGTCTATTCGGAGACAATAGCACGCGGCCGTCTTCTAGACGATCTCTTTACTGCTTACAATGTTGATGTCAGACCGGAATTTCCGAACAAGAAAGTCGATCTCATTACCAATCTAGAGCTCGAGCATTTCGATTTTCACGAGTCCGACGGGGCATGTAAATTTCGCGGGAAACTATACGTAGTATGTACATACGAGTACTATATGATATGTCACTTACAGCGCGTGTCACACCTAAAATGATTCCCAATTTCATTCATAGAGCTGGAATGATACGAAATTACGTTGGTCCCCCGAAGATTACAACAACATAACGAAAATACATGTTTCCTCAAAAGCACTCTGGGTTCCCGATTTGGAGATTTACAACAATGCTCCGGATCAATTGATGCGCATGCGATATGGAGGTCTTGTCACGGTCGAGAGCAGTGGACGTGCCATGTGGGCGGACACTGTACACATGACCATTTTCTGTAGTACAGATATGCGTCGCTGGCCGTTCGATCGCCATTACTGTACATTAATTCTCGGTTCATGGACGTATCACGGTCGTGAGGTTGATCTCTTGGGGGTCGATACTAATTTGACCATGAACTTTAACGATTTTGTCATAAAGAATACAGAGTATAGAGTGGTTAATTATACGGCAGCATACGTGTCCACCATATACAATTGCTGTGAGGAGCCTTACGTTACCATGAACTACAAGCTGATCATTGAACGACGTGCCGGTTTCGCAGTCATTTTCCGAATGCCTGCTTTTTGTATTATGATCCTGACTATGATTGGCTTCTGGTTGCAGCCAGAGCGTGGAGAAAAGTTAGTGCTGCACGGCATAAGTCTAATAATGATAGTCTTTAACTTGATTTTCTTTGCGAGAAATAATCTAAAGTTTGCGCGCAATGTACCATTAATAGGTAAGTGAAGGATTCATTATCGGTGTGCAAATTTTCATCAAAATATTCTACTATCCACAGTTATTTTCTACAGTGTTAGCTTTATTATCGTCACTTTCGCTACACTGCTGTCAGTTTTTGTATTGTCAGTTAGTCGTTCGAAAAGGAAGTCCCATCTTCCTTCAGGATTGGCCAAGGTACTGAAGAGTCGTTTGGGCACCATGTTGGATCCGTATTCAAACGTTATTTCGAAGGCTGAAAATGCTGAGATGCATTCACATTTCGAGGATGTCAAACTGCAGGAGTATAGTAACTTAATCTCTTCGGAAATGTGTCCGGATGACTGGAAACGCTTTGCTATTGTTGTAGAGCGTATAGGATTTCTTGTTTATGGTGTGATTTTCAGTGTTTTAGGAACTATCTGTATTCCTTGATATTAATATCCAAAAATTTTATAGAATAAAACGCTAAATTATAAGAGATTTGTTTTTTTATAAAAGGTTTTTATTAAATGTTTTATGTTTTTTTATTAAATGTTTTCATTTTCTAGAATATGTTTATATTAAAAATTTGAAATATAGATTAATGGTGTTTGAAATTCATAATTAGGAGAGAGGTTTCTGCAGACATCCGTTCCAAAACACATCTTCTGTCAGAAAACTTATATTATATATTAATAAAATAATATACATACTTATATAGTTGATAAAATAATAAAACTAAAATGAAACAAACTGATTACATTGCAGTTTCTTTCCGCATTCTTCTTGGCTCTGGGTTTGTAGTTCAATTAACTGACAGCCATTGCTGCTGCTGTCATAACCAGCTGTTTTTTGTTTTGATAAATAATGAGCTAGGTAGTTGCTTCATTAGAATTTGAAAGCCATCCTTAAAAGTAAATTAATTGCTCTTTATGATGAGTGCACACATGGATACTGGAGTCACGATGAATTCTACAAATCCGCACGGATTAGGTTATTATGAATTATTTCAGAAATTTTTACCTAACAACTCTGCAATTTGCAGGTGATCCTAATGACAAATCATTGCGTAAAGTGGAGCATGAAGTACTCATTCCGAAAATAATGCGTGACCGTGCTAAAGCTATTCACTGCAGCAATGAGGTTGCAGCATTCGAAACATGTTGTAAGGAAAACAACATTTTAATGGTGGTCAAATGTCGTAAAGAAAATACTGCGCTGAAAAACTGCTTTGCAAATTGGTATCAAAATGAAGATTTCAGAGAGGAATGCAAAGAAATTTATTTAAACGAGCGTTCTGAATATAGAGCCACGGGAATACCGAAGAAAGGTCGAGTAGGAAGGATGTAATTTAGAATGTTGATGACATTTTATGTATTTTATTAATTTTGCATAAAACTTTGCTTTTGAACAAACGAAGTGTAATTAAACCGACGTACTATGGTTTCTGCTATGGAACATAAAGAAAAGTCGTTCAGGGATTTGGGCTTAAAATCTGAACTTGGTGTTGTCACTTCCAGCAATAATATATCCTTGTCTGAGGCCTCGGCTATTCGCTGCAGACCTTTAATATCTTTCGCAACCATGTGAGAGGATGATACTAATACAATAAAACTGGCGTGATAGAGGCGCAAACTTTGTTTGTAAATCACTGAAAGAAAAACAACTTCTCATTAACGCACCAGAGATTCTTGATTCAATAAGAGGAACTCACAGAAATCGCCGCCGAACTTAATACCACTCTTCACAACCCAATTCTTTGACTTCAAATACAAGTAGCCCACTAATAATTCAATGAAATTAGCTTTTAACTGCATTCCGGCTTGCAGCATATGTTGCCAGTTCATGGAAACGTCGTGTAAATTCTGTATTTGTAAAACTTCTAAAAAGTAAGCCAGAAAGAATGCTTCTTCCAAATCAAGAGATAAACTTTCATCAGTCTTATTTGCCTTATTTTGCTGGGCTTCTAAATTTTTTACTTGTATCAGACTTGCCGGTGCACTACGTGATTTTGTGCCTTTGCCGTAACAACCGTTCTCATAGAGTTTCACCATGTCCTGCCTATCGCAGACTTCCACAGAGATTCCGGTGAAGACGCCTTTGAATGGGTTGCTGCATTTTACAAGTTCGGGGAAGGGTGTAATGCGGCAGTGGGATGGTGCTCCTCTTTTTCTCTTGACATTTGGTGTGAATTGTAACATTTTACTAATATGTAGTTCTTAAAATATGCTTTTAAATTATATGTATTCTCAACTGAGTCGGCTTTATTCAGAGTTCTTACATTTCACTAATATTTTTGCATGGGAAATATTTGTTTTTGCTACTCACCATGGTTCCAAAAACAAATTTGATGGTTGGCTAATTCGCCGCTTGTAATTTTTGTGTGGGGGAAATTCCATTTGCCAGAAATCCATACGGAGTTCCTCCGGTTGAAGGTATTTTTGCATGGGAAATATTTGGTTTTTGCTACTCACCAAGGTTCACAAAAACAAATCTGATGGTTGGCTAATTCCCCGCTTGTAATTTTTGTGTGGGGGAAATTCCATTTACTCGAACAACATTTATTCATTTATTTCATTTACCCGAATCCATTAGCACTTCATGAAATATTTACAAATTTTTGTGAAATTATGTATTCTAACATATTTAACTACCTAGAATTTCTATAACACGAAGAATAGCGCTATTAAATTGGGATTGCTTTAAGATTATTTATTATTGTGGTTAAAGTGAATTTATTGAATAGATTAAAGCTGGCAACTATGAAATGTTTTGCAGCTTACCACTGCAAATTAATTTCGCCGTGAAAAGTCACAAGACCTGTCAGCTGAGTTCCTAATTTTCAGTGCAGTAGTAATAAATTTTACTAATTTTAATTTGGTTTTTGCAGAGAGAAATCGAAATCGAAAACACTGCACTTCAATTCCTACATAAGAATCTAAAGAAAAATAAATCAAAATGTCAGACGTTAAGGATTTAATAAAATTGCCAGACGAAAATATCGGTGAGTGTGAAAAATCGAAATTAAAGTATTCCCCAACACAACAGGATATGGAAAAAATACTCAATTACTACCAGAACCTGTTCCAATATAGTTGATCACCTTAACTCATGTAACTTTACAGACATGATTGCTGCCACTTCGGTGTTGCAGCAGCAGGCTGGTGACATTCGGTCTCGAACCATTAATTGGGCTTCATATAAGCAGTCGCAGATGATTTCTGAGGAGGACTTCGAGTGTATTCACGGTTTGGAGACTTCAAAGGCTGCCTATTTGCAGAATTATCCAGAGCAGACTGTTAAAACGTTTCTCAATCTGCTGTCACATGTGTCCAAGGATTCTACCATTCAGTATATTCTTGTCATGATTGATGATTTGCTACAGGAGGATCGCTCCCGTGTCGATCTTTTTCATGAATATGCTGCTAAGCATAAAGAGCATGTTTGGGGGCCATTCTTAAGTTTATTGAATCGCCAGGATGGCTTCATTGTAAACATGTCATCACGCATTCTGGCTAAATTTGCATGCTGGGGTCATGAAATGATGCCTGCATCCGACCTAAGTTTCTATTTGCACTTTCTCAAGAATCAGCTGAACATACAGGTAAGTAGAGTCGTCTCCGGGTGTGGGTTTGTGGAAAATGAAATTGTGTGTGGGTGTAGATTTTTAGCGGTATGAATCATTTGTAGTTTAAATAAAATAATAATAATGGTAATGATATTTTTGCATGTGTTTTCGTGTTAATTATGTTAATTCTTATGATTTATGAAGCCCTTTAGTTTTATTATATAATCTAGTTTATTAGTTGTTATTGTACTATTTCATTTATAATGTATTAATTTGAAAAATACATTTTGTCACCTGTTTTCCATGAAAGTCTGTATACTTAGACGACGTTCGTTAACACGACGAATAAACCATAAAATCTGCGAATCCTAAACTAATCGGTCTGCAATTAATCTCGGATAGCGAACAGTAAGAAGAGGCTACTTAAACGGGTCTGTCAACGGATCCAAAATTGATGAAAAATTGTACTTTTGCCAAAGAACAAACAAGAGTCATGAAAAATTACTTCTGTAGGATTTGTAGAGACCCAAAAGAACAGAAACTCATTCTCTAGTTTCCCTGTGGTTGCTAGAGGATGCAGTGATTGTATATAAAATCCACAAAATGAATTTTTGTTAAACTGTAACTTGGGAAAAAATTTTGTTCCAAAATATTCATTTTCTCATCGATCATTTAAATTATTAATTTTTTTCAAATATTTTTTTTTCTATTTTATATTTTGGATTTCATATGCCTTTTTGAAGTTAATTAGAATAATCATTATTGAGTTATTAGTTAAAAATTTTCATAATATGTATTGCACGGCTTAAAAAGTTTCTCCTCTCAACCTCTTTCTAGCCATTATTCATTTAAAGCACTTTAGATACATCGGCCAATATATTGGTTCTAGTAAACTAAATTTGGCGTGATTAATTCCCCTGATTTTTCCATATGAATTTATTAGCAATTTAAAAAAGTTTGTTCCTTACCGTAAGTGAATTAATAAATTTAAAGACTGAAACAAAATTCCCAATTTATAAAAGCTATTCGTAGAATACTAACAATGAAAGAAAAAAGATGATTCAAACTTCTTCTATCGTTGTACAAACAAACGACAAATCTGTTTGCACCACTCGCACAAAAAAATCCTTGGCAAATACGGAAGCACAAGCAGCACCATTCATCAAAAACTAACTTCTCTTTTAAAAGAAATCTACATAACGGACACCTGTTATTAACATTTTTTGTTCAAGACGAGCTTGAATATTTTGCTTTTTTATTGTTATTTTTTTTAAACATTAAAAAAAACTCACTTTCAAATTTTTGATTGTCATCGAAACAACTGTGGACAATTCTCAACAACACAACGACGCTACTGTCGACCACCAGTCTAAAGTTTATATTAATGAAATGGCCGATTTAGCTCGTCGCGTGCAAGCTATAGTAATACATCAGCATGGACATGGTCATGGACACGGACACGGACAAGGCCACATCAGTCACAACAGCGCGTTGCATGAACAGCAGCGTTTTGTGGCACCGGGTGAATACTATCGTCAAGTGTCCGGCGATAGTGGGGCTATTGGTGCTAGTGCTGACAACATGGCACCGATTCCGGTATCACGTTTTTGGTTTAAGCTTTTTTATTTGAATTCATTTATCTTAAATTGGTATTAAATCCCCAAAACCAGAAAAGTTTTTTCTCACTTTTATTTAACCTTAGCACAATACTAAAGTAAAAGGAGTAAGTTTTTTCTTTCGGAGTTTTCGGATTATTCCCTCAGATTTTAATTAATACACTTTACTTTGTTGCACTATTTACGAGAATATTTTAAAAGCTTATCAATGTAAATAATGATTTAAAATCTGTCTTAGAAATAAGATTTTATAAATATTGGCCACGAGCATTGAAAAGTAAACGTTTTTAGCACATTGAATGTTTTTAGTACTTGATTAAAGAAAAAACGTTAAAGATATCAAAAGTTGATTGTTAGTTTTAAAAGTAAAAAAGATCATAGAGCTTGGTTTTTTTTTATCGATAAAAAAAAATTATCTGCTGAATTTTAGGAAAATTTAGACAATTTTATAATGCAATAAAAACAATTTTATAATTTTCCTATAATTTTATAAAACTAATCCACTAATTCAATACTACGTATTTACTTGTAATAATGTTTTCAATGAGCTGAAGTTGAAGTCGGTGTCGTAAAAGGCAGAATTAAATCTCTTTAATTTAATACACAAATTGAGTTTATTAAAAATTTTTATTTCTAGATCGATTAATTTGAATATATATATATAACAATCGTTATAACAAAATCTTAAGGAATTCAAATCTTTTAATAAATATATTGTATAATCCTTTCCTTTCAAAAATTTATATCGTATAATAAACCTTGATGCAAAGAAATTTCATTACTAAAACTAACTAATTAATCCTTATCATGCTTCTCTCTTATGCACTATTACCAGAGCTTCGTGCTCTTTTTCACTACAAATTTTACTAAATTCTACTTTCCTTTCTGTCATTATCGTCCGTTATGGCATTTACAGGCTAATGAGTATATTCAATCTGTTGGTCGATGTCTTCAAATGATGCTACGCATCGACGAATACCGCTTTGCCTTCGTCTCTGTTGATGGCATCAGTACTTTGATCACCATTTTGTCATCGCGCGTAAACTTCCAGGTAAGTGAAGCGCCGAAATTTAAGCAATTGCTAACCCTCTATACATCCACACTACACCGCTTTTAATAATTTAGGTGCAATATCAGCTTATCTTCTGTCTTTGGGTACTAACTTTTAACCCTTTGCTGGCAACCAAAATGAATAAATTTAGTGTTATTCCCATTTTGGCCGATATCTTGAGCGATTGCGCCAAGGATAAGGTATTTCTTGTGCATACTCATAAAAAGCTACTTGTTTTCCTTTTTTCTAAAAGTACCTAATGTTAGGTAACACGCATCATTTTGGCTGTCTTCCGTAATCTTATCGAGAAGCCTCAGGATCCACAAGTTGCCAAAGAGCACTGCATTGCTATGGTTCAGTGTAAGGTTTTGAAACAATTATCGATTTTGGAGCAACGCCGTTTCGATGATGAAGACATTACCGCCGATGTTGAGTTCCTTACTGAGAAGCTGCAGAATTCTGTCCATGATTTAAGTTCATTCGACGAATACGCCACGGAGTTGCGCAGTGCTCGTTTGGAATGGTCACCGGTACATAAGTCAGAAAAATTCTGGCGTGAGAATGCACAGCGTCTGAACGAAAAGAACTATGAATTGTTAAGAATACTGGTGCATCTCTTAGAGACATCAAAAGATACCATAATTCTATCAGTAGCTTGCTATGATATTGGAGAATATGTACGTCACTATCCACGTGGAAAACAGTTAAGTGTTTCATGAAAAGCTTTAGGTCAGAATGAGGCACTGATATTTCTGTTTGATTTATTATTTTAAATTTAGCGTTCTGGAACAATTGAATGGCAAACAAATGGTTATGCAACTCTTGGGACACGAGGATCCGAATGTACGCTATGAAGCGCTGCTGGCCGTGCAAAAATTAATGGTTCACAATTGGTGGGTAGAGCGTGCGCAATGAATTCATTCCATCTAATCCATGCATTCCACATTCATCCCATTCAAATCCTATTAGAAAGAATTAAAACAGTTCTGAAATTGAAACCAATCCAGAAATCAAAATTTTCAATCGATTCTCAAATCCTCTCTCAGGGAGTATCTTGGCAAACAACTCGAAAAGGACAGTGAGACCCAGAAACAGGGCACGGCACCAATCAGTGGCAAGGCTTAAGCTGAAGCTTAAGTCGCTTTAGCGGGCTCGAAGTTCAGCCTTTGGGTGGTACAGTAGCGTGGAAGATGTCGTGGCTTTTATCCACCCTTACCCCCTCACCCCGCAAACAACAACAGGATAAATTATCACTCCATTTGATTTAAGTCAGTGTTACTCCTAATTATATTTACTAAAGAGAAATATATAGAAACCATGATCATAAAATTACAAAATAAAAGAAAATCATCTTTTTTTCTAAAGTGAAATTTTATTATTAGATTAATACATAAACATTTGCTGTGCTACGACCATCCTCCTCCGAATTATTTGGTTCAAGGAGATATGAAAAAATTATCCTTTTTGTTGCTTTATTTTTGTGTTTACATAGTATTTTGCTACCCTCAATTTTATTTGAGTTTGTATATACATATATAAAAAAGTATTGCGCTAATAAGAGCTGCAGATCTAGCTGTATCTTTAGTAAAAATGATGTATTGTATTTAACAAAAAGTTTAAATAAATAATATATGGTTGTTATGTGAATTTGTGAAATTGTTTTCTATTTCGTTTAGAATAAATAGGAATAGGAATAATTTCTTGTGATATCTTTCTCTAACAGAATAAGCTCCAGGACTTACATTTTAGCTGCTATTATGAACTAAAATTCATGACGATGTCTATTCTTCCTCCTGTAATTGTTATCTCTGTAGAATTCCGTTTTTCCAAGGAATTTTACAGAACATCTTTGGAAAAAAGTATTCCGAAGTATAAGTCCGAAGAAATTTATATCTACAAAAGCTAAAATAAACCAATTTATATCTTCTCAATGTACACACATCGAAGGGTAATATGTAGTTATTCGCTTAACAAGTGTGTAGTACAATCAATAAGACCATATGTTTTGTTGAGGAACAAGTGAGGGTAAATTGATCAACTTAAGTCGGGACCTGTGTATATTAAGCATAATTTCCGATCCAGAGCTACTGCAGGATGACCGGTTTCTAATAGAATCAATTTATTATTTAGGCTTCTATAAATTAAGCGCTACACCCAACAATCAAGGAGCCTGAGTCGTAGGAGACTGTAGGTTGTAGAAGCTTACCATTAATTTTATAATTATAAGATAGAAATATATTTAAATACAATGAGGAAAAATTTCTTTAATACCAAATAAAACACAAATCATTGGCGGTTTTGTTGTGACTTTTTCTAACGTAATTTATTTTATATAACATTAAAAGTTTTTCATATTTCAAGTATGTATTTTAAACAATATTTGTTTCACGTCTTATTCTTTAGTGGTATCATTTACTTTATTTTGTGATCATTTTACGTTAAAAATTGCGCTACATAATATTATTATTTCGCTTTTATTTTCTTAGTTTAGATTGTGTGACAACGAGACTCCAACGAAGGGTAGATCTTAAAGCTTCTGCATGGAGAATGCATTCGTCACAAATACATAATTAATCTTTGACAAGTCTTACATGGAGAGGCTTATGTGTGTGTATGTATTTCGATAAATATATTTAATTAAAATGGAACATAATAAACGCTTGTAATTAATAAACTGTTTTTTACCTAATTAATATATGCATAAATAATATAAATGTTGGTGGTTGAACTGACTTTGTCATTAAATATGTCAGTTTTTTTTCACTTTTCTCTTCCATCCGATTTCTGCCGTTTGTTATATAATAGTTTTAATGATGTTGCTTTATATAATGATTTATTGTATCTATTTGGTGGCCGACTTTAGGTAGGCAATCAGATCTCCGCGCTCGTTTGGTTTCTTCAAGCCGGCGAAAATCATTTTTGTACCGGGGATATATTTCTTGGGATTTTCCAAATATTCGAAGAGAGTATCTTCGTTCCAGGTGATGCCTTTAGCTTTGTTAGCTTCGGTGTAGGCGTAGCCGGCAGCCTGACCTGTTTTGCGTCCGATTAGACCATGCAAATTAGGGCCGACCTTATGTTTGCCACCAGCCTCGACGGTATGGCATTGAGCGCAACGTTGAACGAAGAGCTTTTTACCCTTCTCTACATCACCAGCAGGAACACCCATGTTTGTTACAATTTCTCGTTGTCACTGAAATTTAATTAAAAAGGAGAAATGAGAATGAGAAAGATAGAAATTTAAATATGGATTAAAAGAAATATACTAGTTATACTCAATTGTTTGGTAAATATAATTTAATAATAAGTAAATAAATCCGATTGCATTAGAAATAAGGAGGTAGCAGGTGATCCATGGATTCGGGCCCCCCTGGAGGAAGTAATGGAAATGAAACATGCAGTGTTTCCTAAAGAAATTTGTCACTTTCTTTATTATTCATACATTAATGCATTTACATATATTTGTAATAATAGAAACATTTAAAATTTTTTCAGCTAAAATGACTTTTGAGCCCCCATAAAAAAGCTATATACGCCACTGACGAGTGTGTAGTTAAATTCTCATACATATTCGTGTATGCTAAAAATTGTACTTTGAGTTCTGCCCAGAGTTTACCAAGAGGAAAGTATCAATTAACGAAAGATTATAGAATTTAAAATTGCCGATAAGAGTCTCTTCTCATCACGTGGTTTTAGAGTCAGTGTCGTATTTAATTTAGTTTAGTTTTGGGGATTCAATTTATTTTTGGGGACTTCAAAGCCAGAACTCATTTTCGAAATTTGAGTTTGTTTGCATAAATTAAAGAAATAAATGTGAAAATAAAGTGCCTCCTCGATTATTGCAACCCTCAATATACCGAGCTTCTCGTTAACCGTTAGCAAAATCGCAATATTAATGGAGGGAACACTGTTTTCATGAAAAAAAGTAAGAAAAATAACCATTTTCAAGACAATACTAAATTTTTATTCTCTTCTACCAGAGAGGACGTAGCCATACGCCACTGTTTTGAATTAAACTTGGTTCAAATCATTGCATACTTCGCTTTTGAAATTATTACTTATTGATTTAATGAACAAATGAGAGTAAATGAGAGAAATGAATATAACTTTGACTTTTGACTTATTTTTATTTGAGAAATTTATTAAAGCTATGACAATTTACCCGTATGTCCGTCCAAATGACCTCAGGAAACACTATTTTGTTACTATACAAAAAAAAAATATTGATTTTTCATTGGTTACTTAATACATACTTAACACGTAAAAGTTTTCTTATGTGTTACGTGATTACATGTTATGAAAATAGAAAGAAGTAAAAACTTATTACCTTCAAAAAAGCACATTGCGTTTATAATTCATAAAATTTAATCATTTCTCTCCAAATTATTATTCATTAATACTGAGAAAAATAGCAAAAACCAACTTGAAACAGTCGTTAAGGATTGCTTTTGTGTTTTCTAAAAAAAAATTTATACATTCTTACTATACGTCATGCGCAATATATGTATATATATACATACATACGTAAATGCAGTGAACACTTCGAGAAGTCATGAAAATAGGAAAGATCACATAAATTTCTCATATTTATTTACGTAACAAAATTCGATGTTGATTTAATTTTAAAATATAGTAGTTATAATATAGTAGTTTCCTTTTTTCATTGTGTTTTTCAACTCAGGCCACCTTAAGGCGCCATAATGAGTCAACACGTGGTTTGTCATTGTGATCATGAAAATTAAAAAATCTTTTTTTCCATTTTAGTTGTTTACGTCATAATTACTTTGGAGAGCAACAGCGCCATTTGAGATTACTAACTTTTCATGAGTGTTGCTTTTGTTTCATCCGTTTTGTATTTTACTATTTTCAGTAGGAAATGGATTTATGAGTATACTACTTTTTTTAAAATTCAATATCAATACTATGCGATAAAAAACTATTGTCTGCAATTAAATAATAATTTTTTGTGGCAAATCAAAAAAAATGTTTAAGTGATAGCTCAGTTAATTTTTTAATCAAAAAAATTTCTTTCAAATGTTATACAATTTATCATTACATAATTAGAAAAAATAAATAAGAAAATAAGTTTTAGAGTTTATTTAATTTATTATTTTTATATCTATTGTTTTAAAATTTAATTTTTATCCTACTCAACAGAAAAATCGGAACGGTTAATTCGGTTTTCTTTTATCCAAAAACAAAAAAAAAAATGTTTCTTATTTTTTTCTTTAAGAAAACAAAAAAAAAATATAAATATTAAAAAAAATTAATTTTAAAAACTCTGCTTTGTTAAATAAAGCAAAAATTAATCTCAATTAAAATTATTTACGAAATTTCACAATTTAAATACCATGATGATGTTTAATCATTATTAAATAAAAAAATAACATCATAAAATCAACCAAAAATAACTTTTTCCAAAATCACCATTTTTCAAATAAATCGCTGTTTCCATTCACAACAGAAAGTACATTTTGTATATGTTGGCAACACCTTTAAATTTAACACACTCTCTCTCTACCTTGTAAATTTTCCACACGTTGTACTTCGCGTACAAACATACATTCGATACAACCTCTTCTTCCTCTTCCTACAAACACATTCTAAGCACATAAAATGTGACCTTTGTTTAAAAAAGTGCCAAAGCTTTTAATTCAGGTTACTATAATTCTAAATCGAGCACCACTAGATCAGCGGACACTTTTCCTTTTTACATAACTACTAAATTGGTTTAATCCAACTTTAACCATAGCCGATGGCAACGAAATCGGAAGAAAGAACGATCCACTTTGAACTTGGTTACTTTACGAATTTTTCCATTATGTAATGCACACTGGCCTACACTTCCTCTTACCCGCTTTGAAGAACAAAATATTTTCTTGTATGCACCAACGTGCATTTACTATACCTAAATATCATACGTTAAATACTTTGAAAACAAAAAAAATTTGAAGAGTATACCGAAATTGTTACGAAATATATTTTGAAGGTGCTTGGTTACGTTAAAAAAATATTCTAATTTGAAACACTGCAACTACCTTCATGTACTTACATCAAACACGAACGACTAGAATCGACTGTTCCACTCACTGTAAAATCGCCGAACAGAAAACGATGGAAATTTCACCAGAATTTCTGAAATTTCTCTATGGATGAATTTGTTGGCGCCGGTGTAGGGATGTTGCATTGACGTGGAGTGTGGTGAATATAAAAGCTTTATATTTTTAATTGGTGAGTAGAGTTGTGCGGTTGTCCCTTGTAAATTAGTCAAAGAAAAACTTGTCTTTACTCATATGAAAGTAACATATTTATTGATTACATTTACTTGTACAATACAATTATTTTCAATATCAAAATATTTTAGTGTTACTATCAATCACCAGTTTCACACACCAGTTTATGCGTAATACTCCATTACACATTATTTTGGATTCTTAAGGTATGCAATTAGATCAGCACGTTCCTCAGGTTTTTTCAAACCGGCGAAAACCATTTTGGTTCCAGGAATATATTTTTTTGGATTCTCTAGATAGTCGAATAATGTCTGATCGGACCAAGTAACACCCTTGTTTTTGTTCGCCTCCGTATAGGAGAAACCAGCTGCTGATCCACTTTTCCTTCCGATGATACCGCTCAGGTTCGGACCCACTTTGTGCTTTCCACCGGATTCTACTGTATGACATTGGGCACAGCTGCGTACAAAGATTTTTTTGCCCCTTTCAGCATCGCCTGCTGGTATGCCCATGTTTTGGAAAGGAATTCAACGAGACTGTGTTTTTTTAGAGAACTGCAACAAAGAGTATAAAAAATGAAAACTGAAGATTTAGATTTTTAAATTTTTTCTTTTAAAAAATTTGGCTTGGCCGTAACAACAATTCTTGTAAGCTAATAACAAAAATGTCGTTAACTACTGAACCAACAAATAAATAGTCCAAGACGGAGAAGAATGTTACAGAATATGGATGATGTCGGTTTGTTCCATTTTCGTTTCGAATTAAGAAACAGAAAAGTATGCACATTTTCAGAATGCTCTATTTAGATTTTCATCTCTTATTTTTACAGTGTAGAGTGGTGGGAAGCTTCAAAAAGTGAAAAGCTTTGTTAAGAAATTAGCCACTTTATACCACTTTTAAAATAAACGGTCCATATATTATATTGGCATAAATAAGTAGAGTAGGTGAAAAAAATAAGAAAAAATTGGAGCTCTTCTTAACTTGTTCCAACAAATCTATCTTATTCCTTACATTGCACTTCAGATTATTTAAATTAAATAATCACATAAGCACATTAATTAAAAGTTTCACCTTTAGGTAAAACCAAAACGTTTGTACTGTTTTTAACACAAAAGGTTTTTGAAAAACATATTCGCTTTTGTTCCAGTAAAACGTTTAAGACACTTTAAAAGCTTTATTTCTCGCAAAAGCAAATTTAGACTTAGGCGATTATTGCTTGTGACCAAAGATATAAGTCAACTTAAGAGGGAGAGAGTTTCAGAAAAACACAACAACACTGCATTGGCCACACACGTACATATATAGTACTTACTCTAAAAAAATTAGAACGTCAACTTGGATCACTCGTAGACTTTCTGGTTGTTGTTGTTGCTGCTGTTGTGGTCGTTGTTGTTGTCGTTCTTGGCTGGCACGTTGAAAGAAGAGCTTTTGTTAGCCCAGACGTTGATTAGTTTATAAGAATTATTCAACCAGCTGATTTGAAAACGTCTCACCACGGTGGATATCGCCTAACTTCTTTAGCTAGTTTTTCTTTTTTTTTAATAAAAATCTTTTAGTCTTCTATTTTTGAGTTTTAAAAATCAGTACGCACGGTTCAAATAGTTGTAGTAACAAATAACGTGTGCGGACAAAATACGCTATGAAAATTTGACGCACCAAAGAATTTGAGAAAAAAATTTATTGTGACTGGTATATTATTTCGCAGGCTACTGAGCTGCAAAAATTTTTTCAAAAATTCAAAGTTGTAAAATAAATTTGAAATTAACAAAGAGCAAAAAAAAGAAAAGACTTTTTTTTACACTTACTTTTAAAGTCACGCATTTTTTAAGTGACATCAATCAAAAGCACCTCGAACTTAGACTCTCTTCGACGTCGACGATTCTATATTTTATAATTCACACACGGTTCATATTGAACTATGTACAAGATCCCGCGAACAAGCGTAATTTAATTAATAACGACGATGGTGAACCCTGGCAGAGATCTGGTTATCTCTGGTTATTATTGTTTTTATTAATAATAAAAATAAAGTTAAAAATAAATGAATGAACTGAAAAGTAATGAACTTGAATAATTTATTTTTAAATTTATAAAAATTTATTTTAAATAAGTTCCGAAGAAATAATTTTTTGCGCAGATGCGTGAACCGTATGTGAATTATAAACCAAGCCACTCCCAAAAAGCTTTAAGGGGCTCAACAAGGCCACCCAAAAGCTTGCAGGTCAAAAAAGCTTGAAGGGGCTCAACAAGCCATCCCAAAAGCTTGTAGGTCAAAAAAGCTTAAAGGGGCTCAACAAGCCAGCCCAAAAGCTTGTAGGTCAAAAAGTTAGAAGGGCTCAACAAGCCATCCCAAAAGCTTGTAGGTGAAAAAGGCTTGAAGGGGCTCAACAAGCCAGCCCAAAAGCTTGTAGGTGAAAAAGGCTTGAAGGGGCTCAACAAGCCAGCCCAAAGGCTTGTAGAGCCCTTCAAGCCATGGGGGGGGCTCAGGTCTCATTTTTTTTTGGAAAATTCCCGATTTCTTTTGATAATTTTTTCCGTACAGTACATCACAGAGATCTACAGCGCCATCTACATGATACTACAGGCAGGGATGATGCCTGGACTAAATGAAGCACGCTTTCAAATTGTAGTACTTTTAAACTGTAGCTGCACTCAACTTACTTCTTCGGTAACGGTGGGACAAGGCTGATTAACGTTTTCGACTACTGCAGTTTCTCTTAAACTGTAAGGAGCTATTACCAGATTTTTTCCATTCATTCATTTCCATTCAGCTTTGGTTATTTAACAAAAAGAAACAGGTAACCCCCGTATAACACGATGGATAAGTTTCAAGAAATCCCAGAATTCATGTTGATAAGGAAAAATATTTGTTTCAGGGAAGTTATCATTTTTATTCATAATCGTTATTAACCAAAGGCTCTTTGTCCTAATCTTTCCATAACCCATAACCAATTCTGAAATTTGTGCTCCTCAAGAAACCGGAGGACCGTGTTATACGAGGCTTACCTGTGCATACTAACCGCTGAGTATAAAAAAATCAATATCCTTGTCATACAAATAATTGATTGCTGAAAATTATTTATGTTAACCGTTTCTAAGGGTGGTTTTTTTAAAGGTTGTTGGTGGCAAACCAACAAAAAAATCTCTAAAACCACAAAGAAAATAACCCCAAATGTTTATGGCTCTCTTCTGGGTCCAAAAATGTTGGTGGAAAGTCCATTCAAGACTCATCAATAATAATTCAGTTATGATCGATCTGTGTTCAGGACTTTCATGGACTTTAGGCAGGATTTGTCCTTTGATATAAAAAAGAAAGTGATATGATTAAGTCCACATAGTGATAAACAGCTGCGCAATAGTTCAATAGCCTTTTATCTTATAATTATCGTACTAACCAGCAGACTGCGTAGTAATATTATACGACTACATTGCGTGGTAATATGATTTCAGTGAACATTTTCTCTCTGTGCATCAACGCTGTATTTCAGCGCTCATTCAAATACAGTGTGGTACGCTTTCATGACCTTCTTTTAATTAACTATTGTCTGTCTATGGCGTTTATTGTTCGTTCATATTTTGTGAATGCGTTGCCGCATTCGAATTTATCGAATGCAAAATAAAGACTAAGAAAACAATAACAATAACAAAAACAACTTAATAAAGACAACTCAAAGTGTGTCGTTGGGATTACGCATGCTCGATCACAGAAAAAGAGACATTAACGATTTCGACAATGGAAACGAAATAGCGCGGCCGTGTTGAGGACAATGCCGTTGGGCGTTGGTTTAGTGGCGGCAAAAAGGAATAATTATAACAACAACATTGTTGTTACAACAACAACAGAGTAGCACTGGCAGCAAAACAACAAATACCACTTTGAAGCAATGAAAGAGGATTTGTGTGGTATTGGTTGAATTATTATTAAGTGTTAGAAAAGAAAGGGTCTATAGATAGATTATGGATGACAGAAGTTATTATCATATAATCTTTAGTCTTACGTTTTTTTTTTGCTTTGTTTTTCACCTTTCAAGGGCATACATATTTGCCATAAAATCATGATAGAAAACAAAAATTAGAAAACTTCAATCGTTGCAGCGGTTAAAAAATACTGCAGTATTTTCCTTTCCTTCCCTCCTTTTGTTTCAGTCGAGCGACATAAGCCAATAATTTTTAAAATATTTTAAGTTTAATTTACACATGAGCAGATTTCAAATAAAAGTAATACTCGTAACTCCAGCCAATTTTTAAAAAGTCATAAAATGCACTTGGTTGATTCGTTAACTCATTTTAACTGCAACTCGTTAGTTTTTCGTCGAGCGATTGCTTCACGACGCTATTGTTATTGTTGCTTCTCGTTAGCTCTAAAATTTAGAGAGTGACGTTTCGAGCCTAGCAGCGGTCTCTTCACATTTATGCTTATTGTTGTTGTTGTTTCATTTCCATTACAGTGCATCCTTTGTGTTTGTGATCTTGTGTGTGTGCTAAAATGATTGTTAGAGGATAAAAATGAAAAATATCGTCATATTTACATCGCAGGAATGAAATCAAAGTAAGTTTTCATTAAAGTTTGCCATTTGTTCTCAGTAGCTATGATGAATTTTTATGAAATATAAAAAAAAAATATAAAAAAAAAGTAGAACAGTAATGGTCTTTTTTAAGATAATCCGTTTTCTAAGGAAGACGGTAAACGGTACGGAGCTGTCAAAATTATAAAATTAAATACGGGCTTAAACAACACAGCTTACGCCCGCCCCATAAAATGCCAGAGGCGTAACAACAACATCAGCAATAACAACAACAACAATAACCACCAACAACCAACAATAACAGCCACTAACAATAACAACCAACCAAAGTAACAATAACAACTTTAACAATCAGTAACAACGTCACAGAATTGCAAAAAAAGTTTACCGGCTGGACAGAATCTATTTTGCTCTCCGAATCTGTCCGTTCAACTGTCAATGTCAATATCAATGTTGCGACGTCAATGAAGGCAGACAGCGGGGCGCTTGCGCACACTTTCGACGCTCATGCAAAATTAAGAGTGCGGAAAAAAGTAATAAATAATAAACAAAACAAAAAAAATACATTACATTATGATTTAAATAAAGTTAAAGATATAGGGTGAGAGATAGAGCGAGAGAGAGAGAGGGAAAAAGTAACAAGCAAGTAAAACTAGCGAGTACCACTTGAATTATTTGAGTGCATCGCATTTTTTCGCAGGAGCGGAAGCAGGCGAAGCCATCCCCATCAGCAACTAACCCTCTCACGAATCCAAACATCGTGCGTGCTATCGTGCTATCGTTGAAGCTCTTGTTGTTGTTGTTAGTGTCATTGTTCTTAGTGTTATTGTTGTTGGTAATACATAATTTATGCAAGTAATATTAATTTTTTATTGTAGCAGTTGTTTTTTGTCCATCGTTGTTGTTGTTCTTAGCTATTGCTGTGATATAACCACGGTTATTTTTGTCGTTGTGTTTTTATTGTTCTTGTTGTTGTTGGTTTTGCATATTGCATATTGCCTTGTATTTGTTTTCTCTCTCGTTATTCTAACAATTTTAGCATTCTTTCTTTTTTGTTCTTTTCTTTTTGAAACGTCCTTTTTGACCACTTAAAAATTTCAATTCTATTAGAATTTATTTCTATACAATTTAAATTATAATACGATAAAAGAAAAGAAAATTTTTCAAACTTGTTTACATTTACCTCTTTTTGTTGTTTTATTGTTGTATTTTTTCATTATTTGTTCTTTGTATAGCTTTAAAGTGAAAACAAGAAAAAATGCCTAGATGGACGTTGGCTCTGTTTACGCGGAGTTTGCTTCAAAACGATGGCTTACAAAAATAAAAATTTCAATGTCATTTAAAAGTACATAATTGTTAGTTATGTAGAAGAAGAAGAAACAAGAAGTAGAAGAAGAAAGAAGAAAAGGCACACTTCCGCCACAAGACTTTAGAAGCTATTCTAAAACCGTAAAAGTCTTTAAAATAAAAAGAGCATAGAGACCGACAAAAAATACATAAAAAAAAAAACAAAAAAAGGCACAATAAGTAAAGAAAAGGTTGTGCTGCCTTTAAGGTCTTCTTGATACCACCGGCCACTTGGTTTCGATTTGGGTTTGCCTGCCGACTTACTAAAGGGTTTTCCAATAGCGACGGGTCGATGTCGACAGATGTCAACCTCTTTATCATTTGGTTTGGTGTAACTTGCCACGGTGATTTGGCATTACTGACTGAATTAGAAACAACAGATTTGACAACAGATTTGAAGACAACATGGCCGCCACAGATTGTCAATATCGACAATTCGCTGTACGAATACAATTCTCGACTTTAATGATGGGTGTCTCTTGGTGTCTCTTCCGTTCTCCGTGCGGAATCCTGCCTTTTTATTCGAGAATTTTCCAAAAATATTCTTGATTATAATATTCTATTCTTAAAATGGAAACGTAATATCGAAATATATAAATAGGTAGCTGCGGTTATTTCAACTCGTAATGATTTAATTTTAGTTTTGTATTTGCTTTTGTATTGGAAAATGATAAAACACGCCCCAAAATTTTTCAATTTTAATCGTAATAACACAACAGTTCTTCTCTCTCCCTCAAATATTTTGCAAAAAAATATTCCAAAAAAATCAAAAGTTGAAACCAGCTGCCATCTCGGCTTTTTGTATTCGTACAGCGACACCTCAAAGTGTTACTTTCTGTCTGATTGTCAGTGCTTGTTTGTTGTCATTGTCATCAAAAAGTACAAATACAAAAGTAACAGCAACAACAATAACATTGACAATAACAAAACAGCTATGAGTAGCTGAATGAATGTTGTTTAAATTTTACGAACCGGTTTTTTGACAAACGTCATCATTGTCAATTTATCATATGAAAATTTTGCATATGAAAACAACAACAACACAAAGAAACGAAGGGCCAAATATAAATTGTATTATCCTTGGACGGACTGACTGTTTTCACTATTTAAATGATAACGGCACAGATAAAGGATAAATATATAGATATTTATAGACAGGTTGACTAACGTATTGACAGTGTTACACTTTTTAGCCTTGACCAAAAGGAGGTTAATATTTTTGATACTCGTGTTTTCAGGGAGAAAAGTGCATACTGGAGCTTTTAAATCTATTCTTGATTTAATCAAGATTAAATCATTTATACTTTTTTACCCATCTCGAAGGAATGAAATCGTTGAAATCGTTGAAGTCAAAGCCTGGGTTCTGCTCAGAGCGTAGTAACTCGGCGTATGTGAGAGAGTCTACTCGTTGCTAGTCTCTCTTCAAAGCACTGTGGGACAAGTACATACGAGTATTAGTTAATGTTAATCAAGGTGTCTTTGATTACTCGTTTTGTACTCTTAGAAGAGTACGCCCTTCTCTTCGACATTTCTACTTACGACATTTTATGGGACCTTTATAAGTATGTTTTATATAAAACAACATTTGTGCTGATATATGTACATATATTGTGATATCGAATATTTCCTTGAGTATGTATTTGTTATACAAATATATTATATTATTACATATTATAATATATTTTTCCTTTTCTAAATTATGACCACTTTTCATCAAGCAGATGGAATCTTCAGATAGTGGCAGACGCAGAGGCAGATGAAATCCTAAACAAATAATGACAATGACAATGACATTGGAAAAGTATAAGCAACCCGAACATAATATAAAGTAACAATTATAAAGAGCAAGATAATTGCATGTAATCAGGAATAAATCAAACAAAGCCGCACAAACCATTGTGCGTTTTACACCACATGCGCCACGCCACCACTCTTTCGTAGTAGCAGCAGCAGCAATCAGAGAAGTGCGCTATAGAAAATGAGCGATCCTTATAATTAACATGGTTTACACCATACTCGTACCGTATACTCCCCTTCCGCAAAATACAATGAAAGGAAATACGCTTTTATACGTATAAGTTCGTGTGAGTCATTGCAATTATTTACTGTGCTTTTGTTAAGTGAGGCGTATTACGATACATGCTTATTTTCGAGGTTTTACACTAAACGACCGCACGACCAAGCGTCCAAAAAACCGAGTGACCGGGTAAATACAATAATTTAGGAATCATCTGATTCACCAAACAACAGAGGGTCCGGGACCGGCTCACAACCAGCTCACCATCCTACCAAAAGTGCGCCTAACTGACTGACTGATTTCCGATCGATTGCAAATGTCCTGTGACGGCTTTTCGCCTGCGGTTTTTAGAGCTGCCTGTGCCTGTAGTTACGTTAAATAATCTTTCATCGCTTCCAGTTGTAGATTTCTGCTGTTAAACAATGGAAAGTATTACCAATTTCAAATTATTAATAAGTTTGTTAATATTCAAACTGACCGCTTCTTAACTGACTCCCCTCCGATCGACGACCACGGACAGCTGCTGGTAAATTGCTGAGCGTGCCGTGCTGGTCGGCGGCATGTGCGGTGATCGTAAGATGTATTGTACGAGTATATCAGTGAAATTCTCGTCAGGGGCACCACACTATTCCAAAAGGTAGGATCATATATGTACCTAGTAAGTATGCCCCCTTTTTTGTGGTTGTTGTTCGTAGTGTTCTTGGGTTAATTTTCCATTTACACACTTAAAAAGTATACGTATGTATATTGTTTTTGCTTCGTCACCAAGGAAAATGAAAGGCTTAGGTAGCACGTAGCACAAATAAAGGAGAAGCGCTGCAACGCTGTCATCGACATGGTCGACATCGATAATTTGTCGAACGGTTTGAAAACTATCAAAAAAAGGGGAAAAACAAAAGGAAACACAATGAAAATCTGTGAAAAATATAGAAAAACTGAAGTACTATTTGGTCCTTTTTTTCGGCACAAAGTTGAAAAGTCATTTGGCTTTCTTTTTTTTTATCAATAGATTCATTGCTCTTCTGTTGAAAATTCGATGAAAGGATTTCGGCTAGTTTGTTTTTTTTTTTTTAGAGAATTTCAGAAAATTGTACCATTGTACCACCAAACGGCTTGCATTTTTCAAGAGGTGTGTCATAAGAGAAAGAGAGAAAGATTTATGGACAATAAAAATAGCTTTTGTTCTCTTGAGGTTTAGAAAAGGTGAAAAGTAGTGAGTGGTTATGGATTATAAACTGAATTAATTTATAAGATGATGATGATGGTTAGTGTTTGAAGAGGTTCTAGAAGAGGTCCTTTCACAGATTGAATCTGTATGAAAATGGTGCAACTATTGAAACTGAAGAGTTCAAGTTGTAAGCAGTCGTTTGAAGAAGTTTAACAGCGTTACTGTACTTTTATGAACCATCATTTATGTGGTTATAAAACGAAGCACCACATCCGTAAATCATTACATCTGTAAATCATTATATCATTAAAACTTCATTATTTAGAAAGCAGCCCGAATTCGGTGTTTAACAACCATGACTACTTCCGAAAAAAAGCCCAGAAAAAGCAAAAAAATGTAGATGAGCAGAGTATGAAAATGCCTGCCAATACTTCTAGCATAGAAAAATAAACCCCCAAGAAATCAACATAAAAAACCCATCACTAAACACACCAAGGAAGGGAGAGTGAGAGAGAGAGAGAGAGAGCCTGCAAAGGGTCAATAGCAGCAAACCAAAGGTCATTACGGACGTTTTTCTCTTTTTATTTAGTTCTTTGTTCTATTCTGTTCTTTCTGTTATGTGATGTCCTGCAAGAGACATGACAAGGCTCATTCATGATTGAATGATGAACTACGAGTAACGACGAAAAATATCGTAGTTAAGCAGTGATTAACGCTTGGTGAAAATAATGCATTGTAATTTGAAAGAGGAGGATTTCCTCGGTAGAGGAAAAGGCTGTGAGGACGGCGCAGCTGTCACAAAAACTCAACTGAAACAGGACACGAACCACGATAAAAGAAGGAAAATGGCAAAGGAATTGCCATGGAATTTGGATGAGCAAATAAATACAATGCAAAATATATAAATTCCACACTTTAACATTTTTAAAGCATTAATTGAACATGTTTTTCAATGTTTTTACTTGCTGTTGTTGTTGTGTATTCATACATACATTATTTTCGGTGTCTTTTACGGTTTTTTGATTTTTTATGCACTTGTGTCTATAAGTCTCTTTACACGACAGCGATTGCTTTTTTATGCTTATTGTACTTTACTATAGTGTTAAATAAAGATAGTATAAAAAGAGATTGAAATGAATGTTTTTAATGAATTGGTTGGTTGAACAGTTGGCAGCATTTTTTGTTTGTTTTATGACAATTAAATAATATGTATTATGTTGTATTATAACATATTGTAAAAAAATATATTGCATGTACCTACAAAGAAAACCGTTATGGGTTAAGTCATTTAAAATTTAATCATACACCTGCGTATAAGCTACGAAATAAAAATCACAGAACAAGGATGACTAACCTTGAATGTGGATTTCATAAGTATGTGGATCCTGAGGTGGCGTTGACTGACGATGGTGACTGATTATACGATGGCGATGGTGTTGGTTGGCGGTGGTGGCTAAAGGTGACTAATAGTGGTGACTAACAATGGCGACTAACAGTGGTGATTAATTATCCACTTAATTTTAATTATGGTGGGTGTTGTGGTTTAATTATGGTTTATTATGGTGACTAACAGTGGTGATCAACGATGGTGACCAACGGTGGTGACTAACGGTGTTGACTAACGATGGTGACTAACGATGGTGTCTAACGATGGTGACTAACGATGGTCAATAATGATGGTGACTAACGATGGTGACTAACGGTGGTGACTAACGGGTGTGACTAACGATGTTGACTAACGGCGGTGACAAATGGTGGTAACTAACGGTGGTAACTAACAATGGAGACTACCGGTGCTGACTAACGGTGGTGACTAAAGGTGGTAACTAACGATGGTGACTAGAGATGGTGACTAACGGTGGTGACTAACAAGGGTCACTAACGGCGGTAACTAACAATGGTGACTTACTGTGGTGACTAACGATGGTGACTGACAATGGAGAGTAACGGTGGTAACTAACGATGGTGACTAACGCTGTTGACTAACGATAGTGACTAACTATGGTGACTGGTATTCATGATTGGGGTGAGTGATAGTGGTTGCTGATACATTGACGATGGTGGCATACGGTGATGGTGACTGTTGGCTTAATTGACTGTAACGACGTGGGATTTTTATAATTATGATGCAATAATGAAAATGTTGATTTACCTTGTTTTCTACATTCACCGTGGTGACTGACATTATAATCATGATGCCTAAAATAATGGTTGAGGCTAGTGATTGACGACAGGTCGGTGATTGTCGATGCTGATTGAAGATGGCTATTGACGGGGCTGGTAATTGGTAATAAAGGTGAGTGACGACAGGACTCACTGATTATATTAATGAACGATCGTAGCTGGCGTGGATAGTGATTGGAAATGGTAATAAATGATGCTGCTGATTGGCCATAGATGGATCGCCTCGATTAATAACGTTGACTTTGTCAATAATGGCATGCAATGGATCATTCAATCAACTATGAGTGACTTCTGTTTAGCACTTCGAATGGTAGTGACGGACCCATCATGCTGTTATTGACGTTGACATTATTATTAGATATAATATTGTACGTTTGATGTACGATTTTAAATGAATTTAAATGAAAAGTGAGAAGATTGCGTACATTTTTTAGTGACAATCATCGCTTCGTGGGTGATCATTTCAGTGTTGATTTTTCTACTAAAAGCAGCCAGCCAGAGTACTCGTATCTGCATTTTGTTGCTAAATTTTTTCATCAGTTAAGAAAAAATTAACATCAACTAAAACAACAAAAAACCAAAACAACTACATACATACAAAAGACAATGATAACAACTATAATGACTATGCACAAAGTGTTGATTTGATGATGCTTACAAGCTTCAGTAATTACATATACTGATTATATTGTGCTATATCTCAAACCGGTTTTACATTTACCACGACCTTCTTCTTGAACGAAATTTGAATTTTTTTTCTTTTCTTGTTGAAAACATCTTTGTTTAGAGAGAGATCAATTTCATGTGATCTCATGAGTTGCGTTAAATGATCATGCGTAGATAATCGCATGGACTGTGTCCAGTTCGGTGCAGTGACCAATCCAGTAGCAGGAACTGGTTTTAATAGCTCGTAGTAGACAGAAATGAAAATGATTGTTTGTGAGAAAATGTTCAAATCATATTTTCAGCATCACGAAGATGATGTGAAAAATGATGATTCATGGGAGTATCTTGATCATCTTATAATGGTTTTTTGGGAGAAATTTTCAAGGTAAAGCCGCTTAAAATGCTTAAAGGGAATAAAAATAATAACAGTAAAAGATTGTGGTAGCAAAGTTGTTTACTTTCTTTCAAGAGTTTCAAAAAATTTATTTCTTTCAAAAAAGGCAGGAATGAAAAATCGGATAAAAAATTATGCAAGAAATTTCATAATCTGATTTTGTTTATACAAAGAAATATTGAGAAAGAAATTATGTAAATAAAAGTTTTTAAAAACTGGTTATCTTTTCTGAGATGTCATACATGGCTCCGGGAAATAACGCCCAAATGAAATAAGGCCCAATTTTTTTTTTATATGAAGATTTGAAATCGTAAAATTTGGGTCTTATTTCATTTTTTTTGGGCTTTATTTCATTTTCAACAAAAACTGAAAATGAAATAAGGCCCACGTTGGGCTTTATTTCATTTTGTTGTGGGCTTTATTTCATTTTTTTGTAAAAATTTCAAAATTTTTGAAAATGAAATAACGCCCAAAATTACGGCGTCGACTGAACTTTAATGCAGAAATGCAGAACTTTAATGCATGCAGAAAGACCCTGGATAGAGGAAGGCTTTTCAACAAGGAGATGGTTTTGTTGGCTGAGGGTTTTAATCCCTGCCACGGCCGAAGGCCGGCACGCAGAAGGACACTTTGCCTGCGCAGAAGGACCCTGGATAGAGGAAGGCTTTTCAACAAGGGGATGGTTTTATTGGCTGAGGGTTTTAATCCCTGCCACGGCCGAAGGCCGGCATGCAGAAGAACACTTTGCCTGCGCAGAAGAACCCTGGATAGAGGAAGGCTTTTCAACAAGGAGATGGTTTTGTTGGCTGAGGGTTATAATCCCTGCCCCGGCCGAAGGCCGGCACGCAGAAGGACCCGGGATAGAGAAAAACTTTTCAGCAAGTAGATTGTTATATCCTCAGCCAACAAAACTATCTCCTTGCCGAAAAGTTTTCTTCTATCCTGGGTCCTTCTGCGTGCCGGCCTTCGGCCGGGGCAGGGATTAAAACCCTCAGCCAACAAAACCATCTCCTTGTTGAAAAGTCTTCCTCCATCCAGGGTCCTTCTGCGCAGGCAAGGTGTCCTTCTGCATGCCGGCCTTCGGCCGTGGCAGGGATTAAAACCCTCAGCCAACAAAACCATCTTCTTTGCTGAAAAGTTTCCTTCTATCCAGGGTCCTTCTGCGTGCCGGCCTTCGGCCGGGGCATGGATTAAAACCCTCAGCCAACAAAACCATCTCCTTGTTGAAAAGTCTTCCTCCATCCAGGGTCCTTCTGCGCAGGCAAGGTGTCCTTCTGCATGCCGGCCTTCGGCCGTGGCAGGGATTAAAACCCTCAGCCAATAAAACCATCTTTGCTGAAAAGTTTTCCTCTATCCAGGGTCCTTCTGCGTGACGGCCTTCGGCCGTGGCAGGGATTAAAACCCTCAGCCAGAAAAACCTTGCTGAATAGTATTTGTATATTAACCAGTCCAGTAAGTCCAACAGCTGCTTCGTAGCTAACCCATTTCAGCATTTATCGCAAAATTGGGCCTTATTTCATTTTTTTGGGGCTTTATTTCATTTTTTGGTAAAAATTTCAAAATTTCTTAAAATGAAATAAGGCCCACGTTGGGCCTTATTTCATTTTTTTATGAAATAACGCCCAATTTGGCAAAATGAAATAAGGCCCGCATTGGGCCTTATTTCATTTGGGCGTTATTTCCCGGAGCCGTCATACATACGATACACATATTGATTTTTAAGATAAAAAAGCATGATACAAGAAATTATTCAGGATTTTTAAAGAAGATCATGAAAATAATTTCTTCTGCGTGCTTTAAATAGTTACTCTCCAGAGGAAAAAGTCACAAATTTTTTGCAATTTTTAGGATGTATGTAAATAAAAAAAAAACCTTATTTTTAGTGTGATTTTTTTTGGTGATTTTCGAAATATTTCATAAAAAATCCCCAATAAAATTCTCAATTCCTCACTTTTTCCTTCTTCTTACTTTCTTAAAAGGTCTTAAAGGAAAACTAGAAATGTTCATCTAATCCAATGCTTCTGATATTGATGTGCCAGGTTTGGTGGGTTGGAGGAGGGAGGATTTTCGATTACTTATGAACATTTTCACTATACAGTATTTCAAAACGCATTTATCGAAACGCTATAGCTACTCGTGTATCTTCGCCTTCAGAGCTTATTCAATTTGCAATAAGTTTCATTTAATATGAATCGTATACATTATAATGAAAATCTAAATGCAACAAATAAATATTGATTTAACTCACCATCGTCGAAAGGGGCTGGAGTTTCCACGCTGTATACTTCTACGATATGTGTGTACCTTCGGTATGCATTTTAAAATGCATCACCTGCCCCTTTAAACACACAAACGCAACCCATTTGCATTCATAATGTCATTAAAACACTTTGACAGTACAGTTAGGCCCGACGAGTCTTTACAGCCGCAATGCCCCCCTTTCACCGCCCCTCCACCACCGCCATTCCATCGACAATGGCTATTAGTCCAACTCAGTCATGCGTCGTGGTATATTAATCTGCGCTTCAAGCTCAAGCTTTCAACATTTTCCGTGCACTTGAAATTCACCTGCTTTGGCAGTGTGATGATGCATTGGCAAGAAGAAGAAGAAGAAGGGCAGGAAGGTGAAGAAGATGAAGAGTCGAACGTGTCTGGCATGCCTGGTTGTTGTATGATTTCTAAATGAAAAGTACCGGACGTCGCCTCTGGAACGCTTCGGGATGACTGAAAGGAATAGTAATGTGGCAGAGGGTGAATGAAGGATGAAGATGAGAGGTAGAGAGGGGAGAGTATAAAGTGAGAGGAGGCAAGTATGAAGTATGAAGAAGAAGGAGAAGAGGAATAAAAACAAGAGGTAAGTACAATTGTGGTGCTTACGTTTACAAAACTGTAATTATTGTAAAAGCTGAATCCGTCAGTGCCAGAGACCTGCTAAGGCGAGGAGGGGAAGGGTGTAGGCACCCTTAGGCGCTTAGGGCCAAAATCGCTTAGTACCTAACGTTGGCAGATTTGTTAAAACCGAATAAACAGTAACAAAGCGAGCAATATTCACAAAAGTCTTGAAAAGGCGGGAAAGAGGGATAAAAGGGGAAATAGGGATAAAACGGTAAAGAGGAATAAATGAGGAAAGGAAGATAAATGGGCTCAGAGGCAAAAAGATGGCAAGAGGTACAAATGAAGAAAATAAAAAATAAAAAGAAAAGCAACAGGAAAGAAATATAAACTGGCGAAAAGGAAGGGGGAAAATATATAAAAGCGAGCAGGAAAAGCGGAGAAAATTAAATAAAAAGGGTTAAAACTAAATAATAATAATTCATAATAAACAAAATGTTGAGCCTACAAATTTTCCAGCTTTCAAAAGGAAAAAATGAAAACACAAATAAAACAGCCTGCAATAATGCATTTCAGTACAGTTAGGAAAACAACAGCAACACCAGCTTTTCCTTTTGATGCAATTTTATAGAGCCACTTTTAAGAGCCTCTAGCACCTCCCTCCTGTCCCCCTTTCCATGTCAGAGGATGAGGCTCGTCTGTATTTTGTTTGTACTGTTACGTTACCTCAGACAGAAAACGTTAACGTAAACTTTACTAACCCTTTAATGCGCTTGAAATTTCATGTGAAAAAAAAAATATTAGCCGTCGAAAAAAAATTCTAAATACAAGTATGTATTCGACAAATCGTCATCATCATCATCACTCCGAGATGAAAATGAAATTTTCCGTAACTTTCTCTAACATGCCGGAAAAACGGCTGGCGAATGGACGAACGGACGGACGGACGAACAAACAGAGCAGCCAGCCACGGCATCAAGGATAATGGAAAATATTATGAGTACCTACGAGTTTATTGAATTTTTTAAACTACGAGGTAAAACTTGGATTGAAGAAATAGAAGAGGATCTGGTTCGAAGGTTCGACGTAGGATGAATGTAGCTTTAATTCTAATTTTCTCTTAATTAGCTTTAGCAAACAAAAATTTTCATGTTGTTGACGATAGCGATGGCGTTGGCGTTGGCGTTGGCGTTGGCGTTGGTGATGGGAAGTGGGTAGAATATTCAAGGAAGAGAGTACGTATAAATAGTGAAAATTTTCATTAAGGTAAAACAAATAGAAATTTCGAACTACAGAGAAATACTTAAGGTACAAAATAAATCTAAGAGAAAATCATGTATTTTTTTTCAATACATAAAAAAGATGTGGTAAATGCTCTCTAGGTAGATAGGTTTTGATTAAATATGAATTACATCAATTTTACCTTCGTTCTCAAAGTTCGTTAAAACAATCGAAGTCGTTTAATAAACTGAATGTAGGCGTTTTAGTATTATGTTTAATAAAAAAAAAATTATGTTTATTCGTAGGCCTTAAAATGATTTAATATGATTCTATTTGAAATGAAATTTTTTATATATTTAAGAGTTAAAAAACTTAGCTGGATATTCGTATACTTTTAACATTAAATTGAATGGAATAATTTAATAACTATCAAAGAAAGATTTTAGTTACGAGTACCTAGTAGCACCAAAAAAAGTGTAATAATTTCAAGTTTTTTTAAATTTAAAAGTTGAAAATTTCATTTTGGTATTATTCAGTTTTCAACTTCTCAAAAATTTCATTTTTTATTTCATTTTTTATAGTAAGAAAAATCAATTTTCGAAATGGATACAATATATTTGAACTTTTTATAATATTAAAATTAATCCTAGTAATTGCATATATTTTATCCTTTGAAAATTAACGGTTAAGTTGAAAATTTCAAACTTGATTTACGAATTTTCTTTAAAAGCTAAGCGTGCTGCGAGCGTGCTGCGATAAATATTCAACTAAATTTAACTCCTTTGCTCTTTTTCTAAGAAGTAATCTTTAAAGTGAAAATAACTGAAGTAGAACAAATGTATGTGGTTACAGACTCAATTTGTTACTAAATAAATGTAATAAACAAATGTTCGAAAAGTTCAAAATACGTTCAACAAAGTTGAAAGTTCTTGGTGAAAAATTTGCCTTCAGCAATTTGTGTATGCTTGCACGTTCTCGTACGCATTTAGAATACTTTCATGAGAACTGAAGTGAAGTGAAGTGCAGACCGAGAAGTGTAGTGAAGCTCTTGTTGTTGTTGTTGTTGTTGTTGTTGTTGTTGTAGCATTGAATCCTACTGAATTTCTTAGACACACAAGATATAAGGTGTCAATAATTTCTCTATAGTACTCGTATTCCTATATAGTCCTTGCAAAATCATGGCCGAAGTATGCGTTTAAACTGCATTTCCATTTGTTTATTAGTATTCATATTTATTGATCGCATTGTCTTATCTTCTGTTGGCAATTTAGACAAATATTTATTTACACGCATGCAAATTGGTTGAAAATTTTGCAGCTTTACTAAAGGATTTACACATAAATTCTTAGATAAACTAATGATGATGATGATGATGATCACTCATGAAAAGATGAAGGTGATGGTATAAAAGTACACAGTTAAAAATTGAAGTTTTCCATTGAAAAATATAAATTTGCATTTGAAACATTTTATATTTAATTCGCTTCGGAAATGATGAAAGTTTGTTGAAAAATATTCTCTAAATTTTAAAAATTCAACCAAATGTTGAAAAAATTTCTCTCTTCTTCTCACCAAACTTTGGAGCGATTGAAAAAAAAAAAAAGGTTAAAAAAACAGAATTTATTTTTTTTAACAGTACACAGCGTTTTAGGATTATGCATTTGTATTCCAGACTGCGGTTTGACAAGTTCCAAGGATTGCCATCCTTTTGAGATTATTAAATAAATATTGTGTAGCTTTTATCGGCACGTCAGCATTTGCCAGAGACAAATGAAGGCAAAGTTTGCGATGTTAGTGTTCGATGGTAGTTACTCGACCGCACTAGAATGCGGTTTTACACTAAAGGATCTCTCTCGAATGGATTTTATTTGCTGAGTTGAAAGGTTGTTTCGTAGGGTTGGATTGGATTGGATTGCGTTGGTGGGACTGGCTGGGTTGGACTGGTTGGTATGGTTGGGTTTGACTGGTTGATAGGTTAGTTTATTCAGCTATTCGGCTGTTTATTCAGTTGAAAATTACCATTTAATACCATTAAAAATAATCATATTAATCACTAAAAAAGTATTCCTGAGGAAAAGCTAATGATTTAAAATGTTAAAAATTAGTTGCTTCATATGATAATCTTAATTAATAGTATTATATTCATTGATAATTTATTACAAACAAATCTCCCAAACCAATTCTAGAAGCTATTACATCTAAATAATTAGGTAGGAGGGGAGGAGGATCGATAATAATCTAAATAAAACTCCTATTTTTCAACCTTCCTTTCTTTTCTTTTCTTTGCTCTTCTTTTTCTATTCTTCTAACATTCATCTACCATTCATTTTCCATTCTAGAGCTAGTTCCTGTCGTCTGAACGTACATATGGTTCCTTCGGGTTACTTGTACTCGTAATTCTTTTGATGACACGACGGAAATGAATCCTATTCTAAATCGTTTGACATTAAATTATTATACCAACACCATCATCACCATCGCTTTCTAATTATTCGCATCATTAGCATTAACACAGAAATGCCGTTAGCGTCTTCATCATCATCGTCATCATCACATCGCTTTACCCTCATTTAAATTGATCTTTAATCCTTTGGGCAGGCATCACTTTTCCCATTTCCTGCTTTCTTATCCTTCCTCCACTTTCAAGGCTCCGTTTTAAGCTACTTCAGTCTTCATTCTGATAAAAATCCTGCCTCAATTTTTGAAATGATTTAGGTACACGAGTATGTGCTTTCTTCAGGATATTCTTTTGTTTTTCTATTAGAGTTATATCCCTTTGAGTGCGTCTCTTCAGGGTGTCTTTCTTTAAAAAAAATAGGGGACAAAATTGTGTAGTATTGATAAAAGGAAAGACAGTCAAAAATAAAATTCATTCGGTTTCTGTTAAGATTTCGAGTAAGTTACGAGTACGAGTCAAGTAAGGCGAGCTGTCAAAAGGGTTTCATGCCCTTGACAGTAGCCGTTTTTGATATATTTTTAGAAGGTCACAGAATACTATGGTCCTTACGAGAGACCATGAAACTCAAGTGTTTTCTCGGGGGAGGAAGAAAAAAATGTTTGGTCGAGTTTTTCCTTTTGTAAATCGATCGATCCATTATCGTAAATCATAAATAAATCCTCAGCAAAACAATGTTCTCAGCAAAACACGATGGTTTTTACACGCAACGTATTTGCCGCGTATAAAAAATAGACTTGTGGTAAGAAATTATGGTTTCAAAGGATTTTCTCTATTAACTCTTTCCATTCAATTCAATCCGGCTTAAAATTATCCGACAATATTCTGAAGGTTACTGTATACCGAAAGTGTACACTAATTTTTACGCCCATAAAACGATGCCAACTTGAAATATTGAAATTATGAAAGGCCATTCATTTTCATGGAGAGTGTAATTCGTAATTTTCCAAAATTTAAAGCATGGAAAATTGTTTTGTATGCAGAATTAATGTGCAAATTTAAAACTCAAGCGCGTACCAAAGGCGTATATATTTTTTGAGTGTCACATAACAAAATTTAGCATACCCTTCCGGCACGGTACATCCTTCGTTCTTTGTTCGTTGTTATCAGTGTTAGCCTTAGGGTTAACACAAACCTTTAACGTATATCGTAGACCGTACGTATTATGATCAATTATCTTGCATTATAGTGAGTACAGAGAGCATTGAATGGATTTGCGAAACTCAAATTGCATACGCTTGCATGAAGTTTGAAGCGTGCCAAAATTTTTTATGAAAACTGAAGTGGAAAAAATGCAATTTGAGTATTGCTCGGGGGGTGAGGAAATGCTGCAGACTGAACAGCCTTTTTTTTTTATATAGAAAGAAACAGATAAAGAAAGAACAGAATCATTAAATAATTTCACTTCATTAGATTGGATAAAAGAGAAAAAGCTTTTTCCTCCCCCTAATTTTGAAAAATTGGGAAAATTTTCAATAGAATGCAAAAATATTTAAATAAGAATAGTTAGACATTTCGATTTAAGAGATAACAACACTATATTGCCACACTTTTCATTCAGACGTTATACCATAATTCTCAGATATTTCAAAATGTCTTGATATTCATTCAGGCTTCCGATAGGGCTGGATGATAAACGAGAGCGACAGATGGCCCATCGCTAAAACTGACGGAAGACGGAGATGCCGAAAATTTGAAACAAAATTGTCTTTACTCATTAATTCTCGATTAAAAACGGCAATGCAGAACGTTTCTGCATTTCGGTATGAGATTATTAAGTGTTTGGTAAATTCTGGACTAAAGGCCTTACCGGACACGATCTCCGTTCAAGACTGTCCGGGGTGATTATCATTCAGGTTAGATCGGTTTTAAAACTAAAACTTTCTGAAAGAACGGGTGCAAGGCTCCATCATTATCGGTCAGTCTTCAAATTATGTATGTATGTATACTCGTATAATGCGAAAATAAGTTGTATGCCGCTAACCCTTAACCCTTTTTTTGGGTTGACCTGTATGCTGTTGAACTCTAATGACCATCACACGGTGATGTGATGGTCAGTTGCAGATGTCAGATTATAAATAATCCTGACATTTGGGTAAATTACCATATATACATAAATATTCCTCGTGTGTACGTGTGTGTTCATTTCGAACTCTGATTTGGACAGGATTTTATCCAACAGATTACGATTAACCTCACAAAATGTTGCGATTATCAGAGCATTGACGTGGAAGAGGATAGCGTAACAGATTGTACGCACTTAAAGGGTTAAGTATGTATGTCTATATGCTTGGGATTGTAAACTGGATTGCAATGGACTGGTTTCCTTATGATTATATGTTGAGAAAAATATTTATAGTGTACAGTGTATTTCAGCGGCGCATACGTTTTGTCTGGTTTTGTTAATTGATAAGAAAACCATGTCTCTCGGAGCCTCAGCCTATCAATGGAGAATCTCTATGTTCCGCTATGTTAAATGTTAAATCCATGGCTGTGTTTGTCAGGCCATGAAGTGCAAGAAACCTCTGCCACTCTCTTTGAATGAAATCTAAGTCTCTCTCTTTGTCAATCCATAGAGTGTAAGAAGAGCTCCAGGTATCTCTTTGTATAAAGTTCATGTTTCTCTTTGTATGAAATTTTTCATATTTTTCATATATGTATGCATGCGTCTTTCACACATGCACAGACTCTTTAGACTCTTTCGCATTCATCTAGAACTCATTGATTCAAATAAATAACTTTAAAAAAAAATTTTTTTTATATCATCCACGAGTTCGAGGAAAATCCCCGAACAAACGCATCTTTATTTACTCCCAAGCATTTAATTTACGACGAGTAAAATCGTCGTCAATTGTCGAAAGGGATCATCGCCTCAAGTGTTCATGGCACCATCATTATTGATGCCGATATCGTTATCGGTCTTATTGTTGTTGTTTTCGTTCAATGGAGTTTGGTTGCAGCCATTCAATAAATTCGATTTTCGTCTCTCGAAAAGGCGAACTCAGGCGGCTTACAAACACTTTTTCAACAATGTTTTAAGCACGACTTGCTTTAAAAAACCCAAGTGTTGTGGAAATCTTTTAAATACTGCTTTTATGGTATTTAAAAAGGAATTGCAGAAAGGGTGCAATTGTAACGAACGGAATAAAGGAAGGAGGGAGAAGGGAAAATTCGATGCCCGAAGGGTTTGAAAATTAAAAAAAAGGATTCGCAGAAATTTTCGATTTTTTATTTAATCTGTCTGTCGCGACCATTTTGTTTGAAATAATGTGCAAGGTAAGGTCATATAGGAGGTCATAGGAGCAATAGCTTGTAAAGTTATCACAAGAGTGATGAGTGTAACAAAGACTTTTACATCAAATAAACAGAATAGTTGACATCCACTTAAAAGGAGAGTTTACATGAGCCTAACAGGAAAGTTAAGCGAATATGCTTAACAGAATATGCGAATATGTTTACATTAAGGTATTGCAAAAGTTTTTAAACTTTTAAAAACTTCTTCAACTCATTGTGATTTTGTTAAATCTACTTAAAAATGAAAAAAATGTAGCTACGATACATTTTTATATATAATTTTCTAATCAATAAACTGCGTGCTAACAAAGTTATGAGTATAACAGAGAAGTTAACACACAGTTTAACAGAAAAGTCTAACTGAGGAAGGGGAGAATAAGAAAGATAATTTTAATTTACAAATTTTATCATTTTCTGATCAATGGATTGTGGATTTTAAAAGTTATAAGTTCGACAGAGGAGTTCACATACGCTTAACAGAAGTGTTGACATTCTCTTCTAAAATGTCTGAAATTCCGTTTTAAGGCACTGTTAAGAAGAAAGTTAAGACTCTAAGACTCAATAAACAACTTTAGACAGGACAACAACCAAAGAAATTGAAGTGTGTTTAAAGTGAGAACATTGTGTAATCATGGAATGACAGATTTTCACAAAACAGAGAGGTCAGAGGTCGCCAATAAATAGTCTCAGGGTTTATTTATTTATAGAAAAATATCGTGTCTTGATGTCTCCGTTCAAAATACGGTATTACATTCAGGAAAAACTTGACGTAACAACACGTAATGGAGGCTGTAAACCCAAACGAATAGAAGAGAAAATAGAAATATAGAATAAAAAATTGCATACGATAACATCGAGGCACAACACAAAAATAGGCAATATATTTCTTAACAGTTTATGGCTAAATTGTTGCAAGTCTTAACTTCGTAACTTCCATGCATCATGCGACAAATGATGTATCGTATGCATGCAATGTACGTACGTGTTTCAAAGAAGAAGAAGAGTACAGAATAATTGCAATCTATTTTACGGATATTCTTTTATTTCATCTAATCCTCATGGCAAAGGGACCAACGATCAAGTGGAATGGAAGGAAGGGTATGGAAGGAAGGGTAGGGAAGGGAGAGGAACAACGACGACCATGATGATGATGATGATGATGGTGATGATGGTGATGGTGATGATGACGACGTGACGCTCTCTAAAATGATTAATGTATCTACTGCAATAGCAACCAAATTATGTAGAGTCAACAACAAAAGCAAAAGCAAAAACAACTATAGCAACAAAAACAACCGCCGCCACCACCAGCACCAATAGCAACAACAACAACAACAACAACAACAACAACAACCACCACCACCAGAAGTGGTTCAAATTGTAACGCGCAGATCATGCGATTTTTATAGAGTCTTCTCGTCCGCGGGATAACCAAAGCCACAGGAACCAGCGAGTACCTCGTGAGTGTCAAGCATAAGAGGGAAGAGGGAGAGAGAGGGAGGGAGCTGGCATGTAGGCACAGCTGAACGGTATAGTACTGTGCTTGTACGACTGTCTCCGTGAAATTGATGAACGTTGTGTTTTTCTTCTGCGTCTATTCGAAATTTAACCCTTGATTACCCGGAAGCAGAGGGACAGGGTTGTTCCGTGAAGGGAAAGACAGAGCAGAGAGCAAGCAAATTGGGCTAGAGAAATTCCGAACGTGATAGAAGACCCCAAAAAGGGTTAGAGAGTAGAGTGAGGAGGAGGAGGAGGAGAAGAATAGTGAAGCAGGGCTAGATCAGTCTATAGAAAGGACTACCACCACCCATTCCGAGGGTTGTTTATTTAAAGAAAACACACACATAAAGTGGTTTTTCGTTTTTTATCGAAAGTTTCAATTAAATCAGCGCTCGTATTTTGTTAGTTTTCCTAAAAAATTTTAGGAATGTTTTTTCCTGCGTTCATTAAAATTATGCGGTTTTTGTTATTTTTTTTTTGAAAATTACTGCCAATCAAGAAAGAAGGTTAAAAATTTGAAGTTTTTGTAGTTTTTTTTACCACCAAAATTTAGGAGATTTCAAAAAAGGTACTCGAGAATTTGTGTGTAAAATGTGTGTAACATTTATGTGCAAAAAAACATAAGAATTATCAATTTATGTGCTTTTGTTTTGTTTACATTTAAATTTTTTGAAAGGAAATTTTTGTTACAAAATCTGAAAAAGGATTGAGATTGAATTTTCAATTTTTAAAGAATGATAATGAGGACCTCTTTATATAAAAATAAATAAAACAGGAAATGATATTTTATAAATATATAAAAAAAGGATTACCAGTAAAAAAAGCAGTAACAACAAAATTTAAATAAGAGAAATAAATTATTAACAAAAACATAAACATTTTTATAAAATAAGACATTTTATAAAATAAACATTTTTATAAAATAAGACGAATAAGAAAAGCAAAATAAAATAAAATCACAAAATTAGTTAAAGTAAAAATAAAAAAAGTGATTAGTTAAGTATACGATATATAGGAAAAACATAAAATAGAACTTAAAATTAAAAATTAAATTAAAATTAAACTCAAACTTTAAACATGAGAAAAGTTCAGTAAACGGATATAATATTAGAATAAAAAGAAAAAAATTGAAAAACCAAAAAAATTAAAATTTTAATAAAATTTCGAAAAAAATAAAAATATTAATAAATCAAATAGAAAAGGAAAAGAACGTAAATATAAAATGAAAACAATAAAAAATCCATAAATATAATAACAGCAAAAAAAAAAAAAAAAACAAAAAAGCATAAAAATGTGAAATCAAAAATTGGCCAAAATATGCAAAATTTTTGTAGAGCTCACACATGGTCTATAGAAATTTTGCAGTGTTTTTATTTATGATTATTTTAAGTAATTTTGACAACTTTGTATTTTTAATAACTTCATAAATTTTTTTATCATCTGGAACTAAATAAATTTTTATTTAATGTATTCATTTATACTGAAAGGCAATAAAAAAAAAGAAGTGGCATAATTTTCAATCTAAAATCAATAAAGAAATAATCAAGAAACAAAAAAAAAAAACACAGCAAAAAGACATAAAAATTTATTAAGTAAGCTTTCAGCGAAATATAATTTAAGAATGCCTTGTTTTTATTTCTCAAAACATTCTTCTTTTTCAAAAAAAAAACTGTCATGCGATTGTTTCTGATTAAAAAGAATGTGGGTAGACGGGCGGCAAGCCACCGTGCTTCACCGCGTGTGGCTGAATGTATGAATTGCCCAACTTTTCGAATTCTTACAGTGTAATACGATGCGATGCGATCGATTAAATGGATTAATTAAAAACCGCCTGACTGACTGACTGACTGACTGACCCTCCCAAAATTATCGGGCTTATGTTACCTTCATCGATGGTATGGTCGACGGTGTAGCTGCTGCTTGTTGGTGGTTTATTGTTTTATCATTGTGAAAGAATCTGGAACAGCTTTTTCTCCTTTAGACTTTCAGGCGCAGACGAAATATTGTTATTACCAAACAAATCGTTCTTTAATCGATTCAATCAACAAGATCAATTTTAAATTAATTTCCAGTGAAAAGATTTGCATTTTCGATTCGGTTTTGCGGTCATTATAGACTCGATTTTTGGCTTCTCTTGATTTTTTTATTGAGTAAATGATCATGATATTAATTGTAATCAATGTATTCCAATCAATAAATGTAGAATTTTGCAGAGACAACAAAAACGACTCTGCACGACTCGTTAGAGTTCTTCTGGATTGTGTATACAGAAGCTATCACGATGTTCATTCGTTTATTTGACATATGTAAAGATTCATTTCGTTGATGAATTCCAATGAAGAAATATATAAATTGCGTAATGATTATTGTTGGTTGATGGTCTTTAATGATTCATTTTATGTACATAAATCATTTCATTGATAAATTCTAGTCATTCCAAAGAATGAAGAAGCCTTATTTTTTGTCGAGGCAATAAAGAATTACTTCTTGTAATTATTTATTAATTGCTGATTAAGTTACTGATGAATCATAAATCAATTTTAGAACATGTTTCTTCATCTTCAAACATTGAACGAGCACACAACAACAAGACTATATTGCAACTTCTTCTTAGCGTTGTCAAGTGGAACAGAAAAAAGTTGCAAACAATAAAAACAATTGTGAAAATGGGTCAGTCGTATTAATGTCAATAGTTTTGAGTTCCTTGGTTCGTTTGTTCTTTCATTCGTTCGTTCGTCGACGTGACCATTTACGAGTAGAGTAACATTTGGCTGTGCCTAGAATGCTTTGAAGCAATGGCATTAAGTGGTTGTACTGGTTGCCGGTTCATGCTGTTAAACTGGATCTGTGTAAATTCTGATAATGGCAATGGTTACACGAAGAAGATTCATTCGTAGAAAACAGTCTTTGCTCTCTATTTTTCTATCCTCGCACTTAAATGGAAAATTCCTCTTGAGTAAAGCGTCGTTATAGTATTTTTGAGAGCTTTTATGGTTTATTCAAATCGTAAAAAATCGTTAAAATTTCATGATGTTAAATCTTTGTAAATGTTTTTATTATTCTTTACATTTTTCTGTTGACGTTGATGATGTTAAACATTTTTTACACTCGTTATAAATGTTCGTTTTCTTACGAAATGTTAACGAATTGCTTCACTTTTATGGAAAAAAGCTTTTATGAAAAAATAATAATTGATTAATCCGTTTTATTTAATACATACAGATATTTCTTTTGTTGGTTTTGGTATAATTTTGTCATAATCATTATTATTTTTTCCTACCGAATTTATAATCGTACACAAAAAAAATCGATAACTTAAATCATAGACGGCAGAGACGACAATACAAACAAAATTAAACAATTTACGAGTACAAAAATTTTTTTTATTTATATTTAACGTTTTGGTGTATTCAAAGTCATTAATTTAATTACGAGTATATTGTGTACATGTCTTTATTTTATGTCATTTACATTTGTTTGGGTTTTAAAATTTATGCAACACATAAAAACTAACATAGATAGATATGTACATACATACATACTCGGTCGTACGTGATACTTTTGTGCTACAATTTTCTCGTTTGTATAAATTAAAAAGGCATTTGTTTAATACTGCAAATATATACGATACATAATTATTAATGATCTTCTCTTTTTTTTAACAATGCTTTAGCCTGAAAGCAAAATAACGCAAGCGAAGCCAGCTAAAGCGCGTAGAGAGCGAGCGCAGGCTGAAAAGTTTTTGGTATCAGCGGAAAAATAAATAAATATGTATATTGATAAATAATGGTTCCTTTAAATTATGCACTTTGGTTTGGGGATAAACCGGTTTCGGTGATGTGCTATCTTCAGTGTGTTCTTTTGTTATCAAAAAATGATATATAGCACTGTTTTTCGGACTTCATTAATTATGAATCAATATAAATCCATGTTTCTGATAATCATAAGATTGGTTTCTGTTTAATAATTAGTTTATGTCAGATTTTTCGAGGGTCTAAGAGTTATAGGATTCTTTTAAGGTCCTGAAATTATACTCGTAGATCTCTGATATTGATTATAAAAGAAAACAGTCCAAAGTTTATACACTTTTCTTTTCACTTTAAACTCAGTTAAAGCAAAAAACGGTCCATTTTAACTTTTAATCATGTTTAATCATTCTTTGAAACTATAATTTAAAATTTGAATAAACAACAAAACAACAAAACAAAAAAAAAGCGGTGAAACCAATTAATTTTATTTTATAATAAATTTGGTATTAATTAATGAATTTAATTAGTCATAAAATTTAAATATTTCGAATTTTAGCACTTATATTTTGTTGCTGTTGGTGTTGTTGATGTTGCTGTTTTTGCTGTTGCAGCAGCTGCTGCTTTTATGGTTGTCTTCGTTGAAATTAATTGAGAAAGAGTTGAAAAGTATGAAAAGATACTAATTTCTACATAATGAACCATCTCATAAACGGTCCGGTCCACATTCCAAACGAATAGGTACATAATAATTATTGCTTTGGTTATGTTTATGTTTATGTTTATGGTTATTGTTTTTTATTTTTTATTTTTATTTTTTGTTCATTTTTAGTGTTAGCATATACATATTAAGAAAAACGGTGTTTGCAGGCGCCACCGCAAGCGACGAACCGGCAGCTACAGCCAAACTTCGGTTTTTCTTAAAAACTCTTTCATACTCGTTGCTCGTTTTTTATCCATACGCGCATAATTAAAGCATTTTTTGAAGTTTGGTTTCCAATAAAATATTTTCAATGCAAGTCGGTCGTTGCTGGTTTTGTCGTGAGGAAAGAAATACCATAATTTTATTATAAAAAAAAAGCCAAAAAAGGAAAAGCAATAAGAAATAGAAAATTTTTATATATTTTATTTTAAAATTATACGAATTAGCAGCTCTCAGCTCTCGGTTAATTTAATTCGACACTACATAAATTTACGTTACGGAAATTTAAATTTTTTATGAAAATTTTTATTGCATATTATTAATTATAATGTAAGTGTGCATAATAGCTTACGAATATTTTAAATGACTGAGAGCATTGCGTTAGCGTTGTATTATCAATATATTAATGGCAAAAAAAATTCAAATTGTGGCCCAAATGGTTGAAATCTATAATTTTTATTTCATCATAAAATACAAATTAAAATTTAGAAAAACATAGTTTTCAAAAATTCCTTACGTAATAACTTTGCTGTTATTGTAACATTATCATATATAAACATGCTACATGCATAGAGTATAGCGGTACATAATACCATAAAAAACATTTTTTGTTACATCGAAAATATTTAATCTATGCCGAAAATTCAAATTATTGTAATTCAATATATTTCATTCATTCATTGGATTTCATTCTTAGGGTGGTTTTCCTTGGAAAAGGTTCTTTTTTAAAATTTATCATAAAAAACCATTTTAAATTAAGGGGTTGGTTGGTATCATAGTGTTACTATAGAACGATTTTCACACTTTTCAAAGTACTGGTTTTATGTTTTTTTTGTTGTTTGAAGCATTTTGAAGCACTTCGTTTAATTTAAGGTGGTAACGTTTTTTCCAATAAACGCAACTTTTCACTAATATTTAATTTTTTAAAAGGGACGAAAAAATCTGACCCAATTTTTTTCGGGGAAAGAAAAATTTTATGACTATTTTTATGGAAATTTTGTGTAGGTAAACATTTATTTTTTATTATAGCGACTGAATGAACTTGATTTAGTTTTTTTAATTTTTTCATTGTATTTTTTTGTGTTAAAATTATTAATTGTGTACTTCTTGGTGGGTTTTTTTCCTCAAAAGATTATAATTTATTATAATTATGATTATATTACTTTTGTAGGATAAAAGAATTTATTGAAAAAGTGCTGTAAAAAATTTAAGTGATTACAAGATTTTTATTTTTAATTTAAAATTACGATTTTATTAATCTTATAAAACCAAAAAAAAAAATCAACACATTTTGTGCTGAGTTATGGTACAGTGTTTTTTATGCCCCTTCTGGGTGCGCAATAATTTCGGAATTTTAAAAAAATCTATGATTAATCATTTCTTCAATAATAGTGATTTTTCCTAACCCTTTTGCGACAAACACTTTTCCATTTTTGTGCCCATTCGGGCGGGCTAAAACCTGAATACTACGTCAGACCTCAAGAGATAAAAACCTTGACAGGACACGCTTCAGTCTTATCAATTGACAGTTGAATTTGGAGCGTGAAAATTGTTGACGGATCACGGCACACATTCGGTGAGACTCTTCGAGCTATGCGTGCGTACGAGCGAAAAATTAATGCCGAGAAGAAAACATTATAATGCTTAGACAAAGCATTCATAACTGCCGGAGAAGAGTGTCACCCCTTTCTCGTTCTGCGACTCTCTAACTATGGTGACATTTGACAAATAGTGCGTCATGCGTGTGCGTGCGTGCGTTGCTGCGCACTGAGCTGCGTAACGTTCGTTGCTTCGTTCCGTTTGTTACGCACGCGCACTTCAGAACGTCTGCTCGCAGCCAAAACATTATTACATTTGTCAGAACGGGCACATCTTTGACAGCTCACCGACAAAAAAAACAACAAGAAAAAATCATTTGGTTTCACCAACGTGCTGCCAAATTTCTGTTACAAATGGGCCAAATAATCGTAGGTACTAGAGCAACAGCAACAACAACGACAATCACGCCTCATGCTCATCATTTATCATTGTGCATGCACGCACGCTCGCACGCAGTGTTTCTTTCGCTCTCTCTCTCTTTGGAAACTTTGGTGGCCCTTTAATGGACTATGCTTACGTTATCCATACATACGTTCATGTAAGTACGTCATTTAATAAAGGATTATCAAAAGTTTTAATGTTTTTACGACCTTCTTCGTTAATATTTTTTGTTGGTTTTTTGTTAAAAAAAAACGTGACAAATGCAAATTTTATGCATGAATATTAAACTGAATATAAAGCTGAGATAACACATAATTAGCATAAACGTTTTTTTTTTTTTTGATTTGAAGAAATCAATAAATCATTGAATTGATCAACAATCAATCAAACAATTCATTAATCAATCATTCAATTCCTGAATTAGTGATTCAATTCTTCAATTAAACGATCAGTTCATCAATCAGTCAAATATTATTGCTGCTCATCCGTCTTCTCATCCATCAATCAATTAATGAATTAATAAATGAATCCATTAGTCAGTCAGATCAATAACTCTATCAATCCGAAACTCAATTCCTCAATAAATTAAAGTTTCGGCGAATACTCCGAGATTTTGGCCATCCTGTTTGTGAATCTTGTCTCCACTGAGAAAGCCTTTCTAATCTCGGGTTCTTGTCTCGGCTGAAAACGTTTATCTCGTTCAAAATATCGATATTTAGCTTAGCAAAAATTTTGCGATTTTAGCTTATAAAAGTACCTTTTGTATGTTGAAATTAGCTGTCTGAACGCTTATATACGTAATTTATTCACGTATTAATATATAACATAAAATAAATTTTGGTCGTTATATAAAAATCTAACGAGTTCTTTGTTCTCGAGTGTAAACGTTAGCGCCATAGTCATAGAAAAAATATGTACAATGTATTTTGCGATGCGTTAAACGTGTCTTTGATTACGTACCCAAACGCAGCAGGGGGGTGGTACCCTACCGTTTGTCAAGACATGCGATAAAGATGGTTTTTGTAGTGGTTGAGATGCCGAAGAATAGATTTTATGAATTTGTTGGTTGGTTGGTGTTGGTCGCTGGGTTGGTTGTATTGATTTCATCTGCATTTTATTATAGCTGAGCTGATAATAAATAAATAAATAAATAAATACGTATAATTAAGGGTCATTAAATCAATGAGTTGGAAAATTTTAGCAATAATTCATGGTTTCTTTTCATATCTGTCTTTTGGTAGAAACAGAGGAGGAGCTGAAGGAAGAATGAAAAAAAGAAACCATTAATATTTGTCAGTTTCTTCCAATTATTTAAAAAATTTTGGGGTTGAACGATTTTATACTTAAAAAAGTGAAAAATGGTAATATTTGGACAATGATGCCTTAAGTAAACACTAAGGAAACTTCGGCTATTCCAGATTTAAAAAAAACTCATTATGATTTGCGGCACTTCGTTTTGCAGCTTTAAAATGTGTTTCATTATTCTCCTTTACAAAAAAGAAAAGAAAGAAAATCTTACTATTTTTCTTTAGTTCCCACCAAAAAGCATCAAGAACGACTACCTTATCATTCCTTAGAATAAAATCTTGCACTGCCGGTGGTCTCTTCTATACTATCCATTACCATTATCATCATCACCCTTTCATTAGATTTTTTCTTAACATTGTCGGTAAATGTAACTGCCAATTTTACCAAAGAAACTGCTATAGAAAAATTTAAGACTATCATTATATATTCACTTTATATTTCTTAGACGTCCTTGCATGAAGACTGCAACTTCTTTGTTTCGCTCTCGAGAGACTTTAGGGCTGTAGTAACATTCGGCTTTGATGGAATTGCATTCCTTGTATTGAGAAACAACAAAAACGAGAACGAAACAATCATTTCTCCATAGTGTGAAAGTCGTTCTTGTTCCTTTGTTTAGTTTTTTTGTTGTTGTTGTTAGAGAGTGTAAAACAAGAGAGTGTAAAACGGAAATTCTGAACATTTTCGGGTTGGAAGTGGGCGTTTCTTGAGTACTTGAGTGCACAGCTTGATATAATAATACCTTTTTGTATCATTTTGATTGAAATTCGTTTCAAATTTTGAAAAAACAGGATGCGATTATAAAGTTTTTTCTTATTTGCTCTTGATTTCAGAAAGGGATTTCTCTTAAGACTTAGAGAAAAGGATTCGTCTACTTTTTGTAAAGTTTACATTTATTTTCAGTAAATTCAGAATAAATCAGAAAAAATAAATTACGGAATTTTTTACTCCTACAATAATTTTTCGCTACAATTTTTTCAAAGTATTTCAAGCATTGTTAGAGCTATTTTTTGATATTTCTTTCTTTCTTTCTTTGTTATTGGTTTTTACTTTTTTTTTTTTAAATGGACTGTTTTTGCTTATCGAAGCTTTCCGCTTAATTAATTTTTCATTTTTAATTTTTATAGTTTGTGTTAATTTCATTTTAGTTTTAATTTAAATTCTTATAGTTTTTGATCCATATAAAGAAATTGAAGTGTGTTTTTTTCATATTTTCAAGGCTGTGCAGTGAAGCGCGTAGTTAATTGCGTTCGTATAAGTTTCGTCCTTTCATTCTTATCGTCCTTGTTCTCGGTTCTGGCGTATTTTTTGCTGTGTCATCAGTTTTGTTAAAAGAACTAATTTCTTTCAGCTGGTTTTTCTTGCTGTTAGCAGAGAGAGAGAGAGAGAGAGATGGACAGTTACAAAAGTTTTCCATTTTTCTCCCACACTTTCTTATATTGCGCGAGTTTACATTAGCGTTAAAGTACTCTCAAGCCTCAGAATTTCTTGCTACTCGCTGGTTAATTTTTAGCTTTATTGACAAACAACAACAACAATAACAGTAACAGTTTAAAACTTCAGAATATTTGAAAGTCGCGCCGACGCGCCGTTGCGTCTTATTCTTTTCTCTTCTTTTTCCTTTTTATCGGTTCTTTTTCTTCTTCTTTGTGTAGAGTAGCATGAGCTACTTCATTCATGCGTATTGCCTGCCAGACGACACGACATCTGTCAAAACAATTACGCTTAAGAGTAATCATAACGAATTGAGCAATGAATACCACACGACTATAACGATTTCTTATTACTTCGTAGTATCCTGTTATTTCTTTGGTGTTGTTAATGAAGCGGAACTTATGACACGATCTGTTACTTCATTAGGATATGCCTGAATGGATGGTTTGGCAATGGGTCAGGTCGATCGATGAAAAAAAAGGAGTTAAAACAGAAAAGAAATTAGCTTGTTATAAAGGATGAAAAAGTGGCAAGGACTTTTAAGGCTTAACTGCTGCAAGAGTAAGTTTTTATAGAAAATGACTTAAAGAAGGTTCATTAACGGAAATTTGTGGTGCAGAAAACTGTGTGGAAAAGTCGGATAAATCGCCAAAGTTATGAACAACTTGTTTTAAACAAGTCGGTATGAATATCTCGATACGAACGACTTGTTTTAAAGAACTCGGTATGAATATCTGGTTACGAAAAACTCGTGAAAACTCGTGAAAACAACTTTTTATGATAACTTCTTTATAGAAAAAATTATTTTGGTAAAATCGTTAAAAAAAGTTGGTTATGAAAAATACATACGTTATGAAGAATTCGTTATAAGAAACCTATTATGGGCAAGTTGTTATGCGAAAGTCGTTATGGCAACATTGATTTGGAAAATTCTTTATCAAAAATTCGTTACGAAAAATTCGTTATGAAAAATTGTTACCTGGAAGTTGTTACGAAAATTGTCGTTATGGCAGCATTGATATGAAAAATTCGTTATAAAAAATACTTTATCAACAACTCGTTACGAAAAACCAAGCCAAAAATGAAGGCAACGTCGATCGGCATAAACGGAATGGTTTAAAAAATTTTTTAAACTTAAGAAGAGTTAATATACATATTTATTGCATCTACTTATTCTATGTACGCTCCATACATACCGTATATACACACATACCGCCACATCGTATGGCTTCAACTAGCAGCAAATATTTTTTGTGGTAGCAAAAACTTTACCCACTTCGGCGACACTTGTTTCAGGTTGAAGGCTAAGTGTAGAAGGTGGTACTTCCTGGTCGACGGTGTCAATTTCAGTTAATGCTCTAACGTTTGTGCCTTAAGTACAATATTCTAAAATTCTAAAAGGAAATCTTAAAAGTTTCGCAAACAACAATAACTCGAAGTGAACGGAGGCATTTCACAAATGGACAAATGGAAAATGAACTTGCGCTCTTAGTTAGAAGAACAAGTAGAACAAGAAGAAGAAGAAGAAGTGGCACAAAAGCTCAAGAAACTAAGCAGAAAAGAATGAGGTAACCGTAAGAGAATTTTGAACTTCAATGCTTTGATGCATGAAGGTATGTAAATACTGCAGGTAAATATTGAAGATTTTACATGGAAGAAAGTATTTACTATTGTGGAAACGTATTGAATTTCATTGCTTTGTGTGGTTTAGTGTGTTATTGTTTTAAAACAATTCCTCTTGGTTGGAATTTATACTATTTTATACTATGCTTTAGTAGCTAACTCTTTAAAAGGAAAGGTTCCTAAGAATTTTTTATATATCGTAAAAGAGTGTTTTCAGCCTCGAATTTCCTTACACTTTTAGGTATGAAAATGAAAAGGAAAGGTGATAGAAGTACCCAAAAATTTTATATCTAAAAAATTTATGTAATGTGTTTAAAAGTGCGTAATTAATATTATATAAAGACAATTGCACAATTAAACGAACCTTAAAAGTAAATATTTTTAATTCAATTCAATTTCTTTCAATTAATAACTGTATTTGCAAATTATTCAACTTCAAACAAACTACTTCCGTTAAAACTTCAACTTGGCCCATACAACATCTCTTTATTATAATCATCACAACACTGTGCATCTGCGTGCGGAATATGTTAACTTAATTCATATTCAATGACGTTTGCTTGTAACGCGCCAGTATATTTTTTGAGCAGTTGGTTCAGGTTTGATTAATTTATAATTGACTGTGGGCAACCGATAAGATAATGGCTAGATGAATGGATGGTTGGTTGGTTATTCATTCAACATGCTTGATTGAACGCTAAAAGCCATAGCTGAATTTGAAGCTGCTGAGAGCACTCAATCAATTGGCAAAATGCATACACCGAAGCACAAGAGCACAAGCGCACACACGCACACCAACTGATCAACCAACCAAGCGGCCGTCTAACTAATCGACTAATGGGCAAGCCAACTGCCAGAAAGACCAACTAATCGAAAAACTACTGCCACTGAAAAAAATCCACCAAATTGTACAAACAAACAAAATATGTATGATCCTGCTACGATCTGATCTGGTCTGGGTTAATCGTGGAGTATGCATATATCTGCCGTAAAATGGGCCGTAATACTTCTGAATTAAGCGAACTGATAATGATGTTAATGCAACCGGTTCAAAAATATAGCGCCATCTTTTATGTCGGTATTTAAACAGTGAATTACTTTAACATTTATCAAGCAGTTGACATGAGTAAACATACCTGAAGGATGATTTGCATTTGTTTTCGTAAGAAGTGCAAATGACTTAAAGAATATTGCCGACAGACCGTCCACGTCGCTTGGAATACGGCCAAACAGTCACATACCGATTTAAAAGATGGCGCACCCTGAATATCTCGCTATCATAATATGCACGAGTATTCTCTTAATTGCCACGAGCCGGTAGATCTGAATCGTTTTGCCTTCGCTTAGTTTAGCTCAAAAAAAGTGTCGATATGGACCTATGAGAAAAATAGGTGTCGTACCTATGTATAAGAAAAGACTCAAGCGATCGAGTCGAGTATCGGTCGAATATAACCTTTATACTAGTACACACTTATGTACCTAATTACTACTCGTATGTGATTTCAGTGATATCAGATTTTCATTGCTCTTTAAAGAGCGACCTATTTTTTGGTAACCAAAATGCAAATATGTTAACTTGGCCATTATAAAATGGTCAAGTAAAATGTACAGTTTATGACTTCCAGTTAATGTTATTTTGCTGCATATTTTTAAAAGCATTGAATTTGGCTGTAAGGCCTTAATTCTATTCATACCTTAGTCTATTCGTAGAGGCGAAAGAGAATGAGAAATAGATGATAAAAAAGGAAGAAATACAGAAGATGGAGGGGATGAAGGAAGTAGGAGAGGCGGGCAGTAGGTGGCGGAGGCGTTGTAGGATTTATTTACGATTAAATTGCTTACTGTATAATTTACAGTAGTGGCAAGAAAAATTTGCTACTCAGAAAGTCATGAGTATGAGGTTTTTTGAAATGTAAGTTTTAAAAAGGGAAAAAAGCCACACACACAACATAAAGTAACCCTTCATGATCATCCCTTGTTCAAAAGTAAACAAATCCGGCCCATGTTAATAGGTTCCATTGAATAAAACGCTTAAGACCGGAAAGTTCTTCTTCCTTCTAAATATATTCGAAATGGTCAGTGTTCTAGGCTTATTTCAAAACAATTATGAAACGACTATTATCATTTGGAATTAACGGCTACGATTAACTTCAATAAATTCTTCAATGAACTTTCAGTAACATTTTAATGTTACCTCACTGTAACTCACGTTAACTCAAAGTAGCGTAAAATTCAAAAATTATGAAAAATTAATCTGATTTGAATAGTTTTCTGAGATATATAGTAACCACATAGTTGCCACCTATACCTTACCGTTAATAAAAACCTAATAATAATAATAATAATAATAAAATTCATAGCTTTTTTGGCCGCACTATGTAGATATTATTATTATTATTTATTTATTATTATTTTTTGTGCTATTGGTTTTGTGGTTATTGTTGTTGTTGTTGTTCTCAATATAATCAAGAGCTTAAATTGTACTGAATTGTGAAATCGCTATGCGGAGGTCGGCAACTGATTCGTTTAGTACTTGTGAATTGAAAAAAATGAGAAATCAAAAAAAAAAAAAGCTAGTTTTTAAAAGAAAAAATGTTGGTTTTCATTTTCTATAAACAAATTTTATACGATGTGACAGTTTTGGGCGGCTTTTTTAACGCAAAAGTAAGTTGCGTGCCACTAATGTCACTTTAGGTTTTGTTATAGACGTCATCATAAGGACCTAAATTTCATATAGTGGCTTCCTTTGATGATGCTAATGATGATGCCTCAAGAAATGTAGTATGTATATAACTTGTATTTGCGTTTGTGTTTTTAATTTAATTAAAGTTAAAACATTTCTGTTTGAGTTAATGTTTCTTATTACGACAGGTCTTTTACAACCGCAGGCAGAATGTTGTCGGCTTTCATTATTTTTTCTTTGCTTTTGTCATTTAGGAACTTTTGGCTTTTGTGAGTGTCACTTTTTAAGAATCATGTCATCACGATACGAAAAGTTTAGCATCATTTTAAAGTTATTGCATTAAGGATCAATTTCGTGTTAAGAAAATTTAAATTTTACCAAAGGCAGCCAACAAAAAGTGGTAGCAAAGAGTAAAGTAGAAAGAGGAGAAAGATAGTTTGAGAAAGACAGATTTTATGTTTACTTATCTTTTTAAATAAAATGTTAAAATCTAACCGTTGCCTTCAGGCTACATAAAAATTCTGCAGAGAAACTTTCTGTCTAAAGAAGTTTGAGCAAAGCATCTCTAGAATTTCGTTAAAGATGGAGCAAAAAGGGCTCCCTTTTTGGTGTGAGCCAAAACAATATTTAAACGGAATGTCAGTATAATCTCTCTTAACTTGAAGTTTTAGAAAAAGAACTTCAAAAGAAGACCAGAAAAAGTACTCCAGCTCCAGATAATTCGACTACAAAGACTGTAATTTTTAATATTTGTTTAATTAACAATATAACTTGTTATATACGAGTATCTGATATGTTTCCATATTCATAATAAAAGATTTTTTAAATATTCAATAACAACTTTAAAAATTGTACTGATCTTCTAAACTAAAAAATTAAACTTATACCGACGATCCAAAGATTTTAAGGTCTAAAGGTTTAAATATATCCATTAGCACAGATTTTCGAGATATTCTGGTTTTATATTTCCGAAAAACATGCTTTTTTCCTATAAAATAATCACAAAAGTAAGGATTTTGAAAAAAACAAAAAACGAAATAACGAAAAAAATGTTGGTGTAAACAGTGTACGTTTTTCTGCCAGTCTGTCTACAATTAATCATTATAATATTATGTCGACCGACTGTCAAAAATCTTCATCATCAAATTGTTTGACACAAATCGTAATAATCATTTGTCATCCCTTCAGCACTTCAGCACTTTATAAAACACAGAAATAGCTTTTAATTAAATTTATCTCTCGACTTAACAAACCTTCTCTCAAAATCGATTCGAGCAAAAACAAAAAGTAACCCAAAAATAAACGAAAAGTCGAAAAAGTGGGGTTTAAAGGAAATATAAAAAAAAAACAAAACAGTTTTACGAACATTTGGCAATATTCAATTGAGCGAAAAGTTTTACGACAATTGCGCGACTAAGCATGGATTACTACGTTCAGCAAGCATTGAAAATAAGACGGCTAATAAACCATCAGCAGTTAATCGGATTCGGGCAGACACGCTTTTTCTCTGTGTCTGTGTTTTTTTTGTTTTTTCATCGACCCAACCACGACCCAAAACGTTTGTCAGCGGAATGTGCGCGCATTAACGCAACAAATCCGATTTTCATTCACTGAATCATTCACCAATCAATCAAAATCCAATTGTTAAAAATGAGAAGAAAAAAACGGAATAAAACGGAAAATTGTATGGCAAATTTTTAGGGTGAAAAAAGTATGATTTGACATCATAACCATCAGACCATCAAAATCTCAAAAGAATGGGGGTGACAATCATTTTCAACCCTGACACTGACAATCGTTTGTATTGTAATAGTTATAGAAATTTTTTACTCGCTCCAATCACGGTTCTTTCTAGCTGTTGCCACGCAGCTGTTTTCGAAACAGGTAAGGCTTTTAGTAATCGCTCGAGTACGAAAATACAGTTGTAAAAAATTGTATTCGTACTTTTACTGGATCTCGTTTACAAATAAATAACACGCGTAAATATTGTAGAAACCTCTTAACTTCAAGAGTAGTAGTTTTCAATGAGTCCTCATTGTCCTTATTTATTTTTGGGGCTATTTCTTAAGTAAAAAAGTGTCCCTACGTTGAACAATGTATAGTTTAGGAACCCCAAAATACTCTTACGTGACTTTATTTTCTGTATTAAGGATTATTTAAGGGAATATTTCAATTGAAGGACTCCATTAGTAATTTGGATAGTTCGAGAACCTTTTTTTCGATGGTTCTCATCCTTTCCATCTACTCCGGGGTGGGACATTTCACTAACTCAACCCTACGCCTTCAAAAAATATCCTAGACTCTTCTTAAGCGTTCGGTTTTAAAGATACCCTTCCTAAACGATCTCTTGTAATTCGTCTAAAAGTCCAAGACCGTTTAATTTCGAAGGGGTATATCTCGACCTTATTTCTATTAAGGGATATCCCTAGCAGAAGACCTAATTTCACTGTGGCCATATACCGAGTATAGATTGTATTAGGGCTTAAATCGGAACGACGGTAGGTATAAATCGGTCTATAGATAAACCACATTCTAGGATTTCATTTAACCCTTTGAAAAAACCGTACAATGGCTAATTATAAGTCCTTTTTCTTAAGATCGGTGGGGTTTTTAGTCCTTAAGTTAGCGTCCTTATCCATTTATCAAGTATGTATTACCTGAGAGTCTAATAGAGTTTAAGAATGACTCATTATTTCTTCAAAGAAAATAAAGTGTTCTTCAGTATATAAGAATATACATACATATATTTAAAATATGTAATTAATAAAATAATACATAAAATACATAATATACAATGCAATATAAATTATACTTATAAGAAACCAAAATACGAAGATGAATCAACTAAACTCAAAAATGGATACGATTAGCAGGAGCATTAAAAAAAGCAGCCATCATGCTTTAATGGTCCTCTTCAACGTTGTGCGCATATTGCGATTAAGAGATCTCGCCGTGGTAGCCGTGGCAGTCTCTTTGCGGCGTGTGGTCACTTTTGCTACAGTGCTGCTACTAGTGCTGCGTACTTTGTAGACACACATTAGTTCGTCCGAGCCATCTGGACAATCCTGTTTCTGTAAATGTAGCACATTTGCAAGGTTTTTTTTAATATACGCATTTTATTTTATCTCTCATCCAACCGACCTTATCACAGAGCTGCTGTACGGTGATACATTTTCCGCTGACGCAACGCAACTGATGTGGTGCACAGGCGCCGTTACTTAATATCGGCGCATCGGTGGTCACACCAATTCTGAAGGAACCGGCCGGTTCGAGCGGCGTGGTTTTTCTAGTTATATTGATCTTGCTTGTGGTGCGATTGGAGCGCGTTGAAGAGTATTTGAATTTGTTCTCGGAATCGCTGGTCATCATGATCTCTTTGCTGTCCCGGAAGTTAACTAAACAGCAAAGAAATGGCTGCCGTTGCTGAGATCGTAGCCGAACGATTGATGGCAAACTTACCGAAACCTTTGGGACCTTCGCCGGGCACATTATTCGTCACCTCTTCTCTGGAGATTCCTTGTGTTCGGTTCGTTTTGACTTCGTGCACTTGAAACGATCTTGTACCCGTCTCATCATCCGAGGAAGCCGTGATGTACGAATAGAGATTCTCATTGGTTTGATTGGGCGAGAGGAAGCTCGCATAGGAGAATACTCGGGGAAAAGTGTTGAGAGCCGTCTCATCGAAGCCATCGTCATCGCCCGAGCCGTATTCTTCGCAGCCCTCTTCGTCGGAACCGTCGAAACAGTCATACTTGAGGTCGCAACGCACCGACTCCGGTACACATTTCTCATTGGATCGACAGCGGAATTCGTCGGGCAGGTCGCAAACGATGCAGTTCTCCTCTTCCTCGCCATTGGCGCAGTCCTTGATGTTGTCGCACTGCCACTGCGACGGTATGCAAGACCGATCGTAGCACTCGTATTCGCTGTCGTAGCAGTAGCCGCGGCGTCGTGTAGGATCCTCGCATTTGTGCGGGTCACTGGAGTCCGGATACAGGTTGCAGTCGAAAGTGGCGGTTAGTGTATCCGAATTGGCGATTAGTATTGAGCAGGCCTCCAAAATCGCTATAAGGAACATGAGCTTAGCTTTAGAAAATCGGAGCTCTCTGTGACTGGATTAAATGGCTACCGCTAAATTTCTCGACCATAACCTTTTCTGACCTACATACCTTTGCAGATTCTTCTACAAGGCGGCAGCATTCCAATGTGTGATGGTCGACACTCCGGTTCCAATGTCGCACACACGAACTCTGCCGCCCGTGCCGAACAGTTTGAGGCGATAAGAGTTTGGAATGCTTCCAGGTCCGCGTCGTTGAGGTTGATGCTGTCGTTAACGGTCAGGTCATATTCCAGCACTCCTCGGCACATTGGCAACTTCGTGGAGTAGCAGCGGCCCTCTTGCACGGTGGTGCCACCTGTAGACAGCACGGAGGTCTCGGTACGCATGGGCGGAATAGTGGGAGACACTCTAGCAAACGAGTGCGTACGCGAGGTCACCGGCGGAACGGAAGGGAAGAGCTACGAAGCAAATAAAATATGCCTATGAATTTCAAGGTGCCTGCCGCAGCGCCCGCAGCTACCCGCTACTTACCCCGTTGATCATGTGCAAGATGCGCTCATCGTCTTCAATCGGTACGCCGAAGCTGTTCTGGTGCCCCGAAGTGAAGCGCACAACACTCTCCGGTCGCAGTATGGCCTCTTCGGCCAGCAAGGTTGTGGTTTCCGGACGGTTGGACTGCGTAGCCAGCTTCACAGTGTTCAGCTTGGGAGGCTTCTTCCATTCTACTGCACCCTTTGACTCGGCATATTCGAGCGTAGTGAGTTTCTGCTCCTTCGGTTGTGGCCTACCACGCGCGCCGACCGCGCGCAGCAGAGTCGACTCTTGTACGCGTGGCTTGCGATTTGTTGTTGGGGTCATTGAAGTAGTTGTTGTCGTAACCGGTGATGTGGATGCTGTTGTTGTGGTGGTGGTGGTTGTTGTTGTTGTTGGTCGGTTCATTTCGATCGTGTTGCCTGTCTGACTTACAACAGCCTCCGTTTCGGTGACCCCTTCGTCCGTGCTGAACTGGATCCTGCGCTTCAGGTACTGACTGCGAGCTACACTCACGTCGTGCAGCCAGATGCAGTATGTGATCAAGCCGAAGAAGAGCAGCACACTGGCCAGCAGGATGCTGGGCCAGCGCAAATACTTCCAGCGGCAATAGTTCTGCGCATATTGCAGCAACGCCAGCGACGTCTTCGTGTTTGATTCTTGCGAGTCCAGGTGGTAATTACCGCCGCTCATCGGATACTTGAAGCGCCGCACTTGCAGCTCTGCCGCATTTTCCGGCTTGCTAATCATACTGATCTTGTACTTACGATGCACATTCTCGTCTGACGGCGGACTCTGCTGATCTGCGGCCGCCTTCTCATTGCCACTGCGCTGCATTTTCGGCACGTAGTTGTGAAGTCGTTGTTGTTGTTGCTGTTGGGTTTGCTGCGGCCGCTTCTCTTCCACTGACTGGTGCGGCCCGGTAGCGCGATCATCGATGTGTTGCACGTTGATTCTCAGACCATGAGGATATTTAGTTGGCTGGCGCCGCAAGCCTATTGGTCGGCCATTCAAACTCAACTGTTGACGACTGCCTTTGTGCCCTTCCATCAGTTCTGAACTCGAGGCTTTTGCGGTCTCGTCATTAGCTGAGTCCTCTACACGGTTTTTATGCGATTGCATGTTACCATCTCATCAAGCGTCATGCGCGACACCAACACTGCAGATAAAAAAAGATACAGATACACTTAAATGTCACTGAGGTCCCAGAACGGATGGACGGCCGATCGTTTGCGATCTGTACCATGAAGTTAGACACACGGACCCAAAGATCAGCAAAAGATCGTACTCAAGCCGAAATAATGTGTCGTAGCTGCCTCAATCGGTGGCAGGTATACTGTGAGATCTACAGAGATACATACAGAGTCGCAACACCGCAGTGTGCCCGCACTGGTGCATCTAAGCTTCAAGGACCGACCAAGATGGGCTTCTTTGTTAACAGACCGTATGTTTGTACGTTTGCAAATATGAACTCTAATGACAGAAATTTAGTTGACGCGAAAATAACTTATACCCGTCGGAATAATATCCCTCGGATTCGTTTTCATTCATGTTTTTTATGTTTAATTTTTCTTATTGTGGCACAGAGAGCTACAAAGGAGATTAATGTGACCTCCTTGTGCTTCTACGTACTTTACACCCTTGAGAAATCACCCTGTAAAATCCTTATTGAATAAAAATTTCAAAACCTTTGTTCAGTTCCTGAACTTTCGATCATGTACTCGTATTATTCTTAAGAATCGTACCTAAGGGTTCTTAGTGCTTCGCTGTACATTACCTGTACATTACGCTGTACATTACAGAAATTACCTAAACGGGATCATTTCATCTCATCTCATTTCACCTCATTAGGTTTTGTTTTCTACCTCTAAACTACTACACCTTTTTCAATTGTGTTTCAGAATTTTTCAGTTTGATTTCAGAATTTTTTAGTTCAATTTCAAAATTTTTTAGTTTGATTTCAGAATTTTTCAGTTTAATTTCAGAATTTTTCAGTTCAATTTTAGAAATTTTTATTTGTATTTTAGAATTTTTCAATTGTAGTTCACAATTTTTCAGTTTAATTTCAGAATTTTTTAGTTTGATTTCACATTTTTTCAGTTCAATTTCAGAATTTTGAACTTGCTCAGAATTTTGAAAAATGCTGAGATTTTTCATTTATATTTCAGAATTTTTCAGTTTGATTAAAGAAATTTTCAGTTTGATTTCAGAACTTTTTAGTTCAATTTCAGAATTTTTCAATTCAATTTCAGTATTTGTCAGTTTGATTTCAAAATTTTTCAATTTAATTCCAGAAATTTTCATTTGTATTTCAGAATTTTTTAATTTAATTTCAGAATTTGTCAGTTTGATTTCAGAATTTTTTATTGTAATTTGAGAAATTTTCATTTGTATTTCAGAATTTTTCAATTGTAGTTCAGTATTATTAGAATTTTTGTATAAATCTCTTAAATCTCTAATTCTAATACAAGGTCTGTCTGGTTCCGTTTGCAAGGCCTTTGAAATTATACTAAACTTTATCAAGGCATAAAAACTTTTCTCCGTTTAATTCTTCGTGCAATTTGTCAAGACGAGTTATGTACTCTTACTTTGTAGTCTTATATTTCCAGAGAAAAAAAAAATCGCTCTATCGAATTTCTGTGGGAAGTGCAAGAAGAATAAGAAAAAGAAGAAGAAGACTCTGCTTTGCAGCTTCCATGGCATTTGACATTTACAATTTAATTTGTGGTGGAACCAATGAGGTAACTACTCGAGGTAACTACTCGAAGTAACTAATAAGGCACTAGGTACCGTGGGTAAATTTTTTCTTCTTCTTGTTGATTTTTTTGTTGTTGTTGTTTCAATATTAAGAAAAAAAGGATTTTGGAGAAACAACTTTTAAATTATTGTTACATATAAGTGCAATCTTCACACACAGTTGATGAAATTTTTAAAATTTATATGATTTGAATTCCGAAAATGGATAATACTAGCTTTTGATTTTAGCTGCTGATAATCATTAGTTTATTTTTGCTATTTTCAGTATACAATATTTCGTTGCTTTTATTTGAAATTTTTGGAAAAATACTCGTAAGAGTATAATAACCGCAGTATGGTATTTCTTCCGCGACTTCTTCACCGTCACTCCGCTCACCGAAACACACAACCGCAACCACAAAACCTCGAGCATTAGGTCCGAGTTTGTTCACTCAAACTGTCGAGTTAAGATTGAAATTGAGCAATAACTCGATAGTAACCAAAGAACGTACGGTACGATCGTTCGATCGATCGATCAATTCTACTAAGTAATGATTGACCTTTTCACTGTTAATTTTTTGTTTGATTGTTGCTCATTTATTCATTTATTTTGTTTAAGCTGTTGGTTGTTGTTGTTGCCGTTGTTGCTGCTGCGGTTGATGGTGCTTTTCAAACAGCATTTAAAGACATGCTGTGCCCGGGAATGATACGAGGCGACGCGATGCAGACACAGACACATTCTTTGCAATCTTTCGAAGTTTCGATTGTACGGTCGAAGTACGCGGCGGCGTTGGAGGTACGCGTTACGAGCTACTCTGACGCTTCGAATGTGCTGGCTTTGAAACGATTACTTCGCTAAGAGTGAGATTAAATAACTAGACTTTGTTTAACATTCCTTTATGCATCCATTCATTCATCCAATGGCGAACAAACGCACAAACGAACGAACGAACTGTGCTGGATGATGCAAAGTGAATTGTATTCGCGATTCGGTCTAGCAAGGCTTTTTCTAAATAATTACTCACTAGTAGTCACACACGATTAGTTAAGTCGGTGGGCACCGGGGCAAGGCAAACCAGCCGCAGCGGGTGGATGTGTTTATTATTCGTTTTTGCAATGATTTGCAAAAAAAACAAAAAAACAACAACCGTATCGTGTAAACTAATTTATTGTGCGGCTCACACTGCGGCGTTGCAAAGCTGTTGAATTATTCCCATCACATTAGAGTCACCACCATCAGCGATGATCATCATCATCATCATCATTGCCATCGATTTGCATCATCATCGTCATCTGTATTCTTTGGACATACTCGTCGTACATTGTCAAAATAATCACACCTACGTACATACCTCAATACGCTCGAATACTCGAGTGTGTTACTCCGTAGGGCCCAAATGCGACTGTCACGCGACAGCGACGACGACGAACAATACACCACCCAACCAACGCCTGACTGACGCTCCAAGTCGTTCGAATTCTTCTCTACTGATTGATCCACCTGCTTGCAAATGTTTTTTACTTCAGCGCTTTTTGTTCATTTTGTCTTTAGCGATTTGCTTTTTTTCTGGTTTTTTGCTTTTTTCTGTTGCTTGGTTTGTTGTTGTTGTTGTTGTTGTTGTTGTATTTTTTCTCTCGCCACTTTTGCAAACCTATGCTAATTTAATTACTTTAATATAGAAATTTTTATTTATGAATGCCACACGAGATTGCTGTTGTTTCCTACGTTATTGTTGCTAGTTTTGCTACTGTTGCAAAAACACAAACACACACATGCACACACACATACACGCAGCACTCGAAGCGCAACTAATATTTTGTAATTGTTTCATAAATTTTCCATAACACTTGGCATCAGTCGGTGCGTGCCAACAGCCGTAACACTTCCTTGAACTGATTTCAATTCCTTCCGCATGACGCGCGACGCGTCCGAAATCTATGCGGAGCCGTGTAACACACTTAGTATATAGTACTCGTATTTATGTTACTTCCTCCTGGTAACTCTTGAACGAAAGTGATCCTCGCCTCGAGCGTACAATGCGTTACTGGCGAACCGCGCACCGAGCTGCCGAAAATACGACTGAACCGCGTCTAAACCTTTTAAAGACTGTGGCTTTTTTGACTGCGACTCACTCGGAATTGATTTGAGATCGATGGAAGGTGCAGCGATTCTTTCCGCTAAGAAAGAGCGCTATGTTTTTTTAAAAGCGGCAGAGAAAATTGTGGCTGTTGTTGCTGGGGCGGCTGCTGCCATGATTGCGACTGCAGCGACTGCGACTGCGGCGGCTGCGTTTACTGCGGCTGCTCTTGCTGCTGCCGCCCCAAAGACAACGTCTGCAATCAAGCCAACTATTTCAATTTCGTTTTCATTTGAAAAGCTGCTGCTGCTGCTGCTGCTGTTGCTGTTGCTGCTGTAGTGACTGTGACGGTGGCGACTAGTGGCGCTGTACACGGCCAACAAAGTATGTATGTGGAATGCTTGCCTTCGAAATCAAGTCTTAACAGTGGCTTAAATGGCACGGCTATGATGGCGTATGGTGAACGTTTGGTTTGTGTGCGTGTGTTTGTGCTTGAGCGTTTGTGCTTGAGTTCGTGGTGCACTCTTGGCTAGAGCTTGCCAGTCTTCGGCGGCTGTGTGTCGCTAGTTCAGTGTGCTAAGTTGAGCTTTTAAGCATGTACCCACACGGCACAAAAGTGAACCTCAGCTGTTCTTTGCCGCTCCGGCCTCTCTGATGAAAATGCCAGCGCATATTTACCTCTACCGATATACGCTACAAATGCATATACTTAACGTAGGCGAGTTACTCACTTCGTTGGAGTATTATTTGTTTGCGGCTCGCGCCAAGACTTAGTAGATGTTACGAGTATTTGCAGAGTGCAAGGTTTTTTGTTTTGGTTACTCATTCGTTAAAGCATACTCTTGGCATTTGTTTGGTATGAGGAGATGGTGCTGCTGCTGCTGCTGCTGTTGCTCCTCATGATGATGATGTTGATGATAATGCTGCCTGCTGCTGCTGGCTGTTCTTTTGTCATTGTTTTATTGACAAAAACCATAAGATAAGTTCAGTTATATATAATTTGTGAATCGTGATCGAGCAAATGGGCAAATGGTCGCAACTGCATGAACATTAATTTAATTGAGAAAAATCAACAATCATTCAACAATGATTGAAGAAGTTCCATAAACTTACTCAAATTCAGGAAATGACATTTTTGGAATAAGAGGATTAAAAAAGAAGACTTCAGGTGCGTTCAGAAGGAAGTGGTTGAGTATAAAGGGGTAAGCAAGGGAGGGATATAATGTGGATATAATTCCACAATAAACAATATTCTTTTCTTTCATCAATTTGAGGTTGTTTAAGACTCATACAAATATTATGAAAGAGTTTTCCGAGTGTTAGATAATGACAACATCTTAAGTTTTATAAAAGTACAAGAAATACTCTGATACAAGAAATTTTTCAATCTTTTCCATAACAACGAATTTCGAGGTAAATTGATTGACATTTAAATAACAAAAGTAATAACAAGAAAACGGAGAAATAAAAAGCCATAAAAACGTTATACACAACAACACCAACAACAACAACTACAACTACAACAACAACACATGTATTAATCGTATTACGCGGCAATGATTTGAAATGGTTAAACATTTGAAATTAAGTTAAAGAATGCAAAATCGAATGGTAACATTTTAAAATGTAGACATTAAATGAAATTAAAGCAACAAAAACTAAAAGAAAAACAACAACATTGACACGAAAACGACAATCACGGAAAACAATGCGAAACGTTCGCTTCGAAAAGACTTGCTTTTGTTGGTTTTCAGAAAAGAAATATGATGAAATGAAGTGACACGGTTGGCGGTAAGACTTTAACAACAACAACAACAACAACAGCTTAAATAATAACAATAACAATAATAAAAAACTATAATAAAAAAAACTATTAATAAAAAATTACTTCAACTATCCGTAAAATAATAGAAACAGTATAAATAAAATATACGTAATGTATGTATGAGTACAAGACTGTCAAGACTGGACTATAATAAAATTGTCAATGCACGCCTTCTTGTGTCTAACTGTCTAACTGTCTATCTCTCTGTCTGTCTAACAACAGTCAGTAGTATCAAAACTTTTCCGGCCCACCTGTTTTTTAGGCCTACAATTTTAGGTTTTGATTTGATTTCAATTTAAATCAACAACAACAACATGACAATTTTTTTGACAAGAATTTGCCAAAAATATTACAAGAAAAATAGGAAAAAAAAATACGATACTTGCAGAAGAATATACTAAAATGTACAGCTACTTCGAGTATTTCGAATTTTTTCGTGAAAAAAAGTTAATTGCAAAAAAAATATTAATAAAAATATGTTTTCGTTTAGAAAAAAATATGAAAATAACATCATAGTCATGTTTAAAACGTGAGTAAAACGTGCTTTTTAGGCGATCATTTTTTGTGTTGGCAAAACTTTTTCCTTAGCTTCAGCCAATTTGACAGCTAACAGCTGATATATATTCAGTTTGAATTTCATGATGTGAAGTCTTACAACGGAACTTTTTAAAATCATTGTTCACTGAGAATGGTTATACGTCGCACTGCTTTCATTTAACTTCATCCATTTAATCGTTCAATTGAGACGATCATACGCAAAACCATTAACAGCATTCGATCTTAAAAAATCGGTCTAAAACATCTACTTTTTTAGATTCAAACTTATCAACTGAAATATGCAGAGCGAGTACAGCAAAGAATATTAAGGCGAATAGAGCTAAAGGCCCGAATTTATCACCGCTTCAACACCGATCACAAGAAAATGACCCTTGATTGTTTTCAACAAAAATGGAGCCTAAAAAACCACCTTTTATTATAAAATGAACAAAAATACCCAAAAAATGCACAATAATATGGCGTTAAATGACAGACAATAAAATGCAATAATGAATGATATTGACAATACATTCATTGTAAGACATTATTTTATATAATAATGGAATAATTAACTCAATCCTCACACAATCCTTAGTCCATAGTCTTATCTTATACTCACTTTGTTGTATGAGTCCGCTCCTGGCAAACTTTCATGAAACACAACAACAACAGCGAAGTATGGAGTGAGTACAAGGAATACGAGAGTGCTCCTTTTTTACCTGGAAATGATTTTAGAGTATGTTTTTCATACCACGTAAGAGTAGGTACGTCTGTAATTGAGCATGTTGTCAATGTACATACATATGAACGTGTGTAAGAATGTATGTATGTATGCATGTAGATGGTAGATGGAGTAGCGTGTAACATGCATACAATGCGGACAGATTCCGATGCGATATTGCGGCATTTCAATCGATTTTGTGGTCAAACTGGTTTCGTGAGCATTAGTGTTTATGTTTGTTGCGGTGGATGAGATGCAGGAGAGGGGGAGGAAGGTAGCAGTGTGGTAGCGGTAGTGGTAGTGGGTGAAAAATGACAAGTAGCAACAACAACATAACCATAACAACAAGAATATTTATCAGTTAATGAAGAAAAAGGAAAAAAACGGTAACCATATGAAATGTTACCGCAACTTGTGAAAATGTTTTGACTCTATCAAACGATTGAAAGCGAAATATGAAAGTGATCCCCCGCCCCTACCCCTCCACTATCTATCGAAGTCGGGAGGGGGGTGGCACGAAATAGGAATAAGATTTGGGTCTGAGTTATCTAATGTTATACAACTCGGTCTACAACGTGGTCTACTTAACAAAATACTTTCATGAAAAACTTTGGTTTCTTGGTTTAAAATTAAATCAATTGACAAATTAGGGCTGAGTCTGAGACAGAAAAACACAGACTCAAAGACAGACAAATGGATATTCTGGGAAGGATATCTGGATATAGAGGCAGAACCGCAGTATGGTAGACAGAAAATACAGGTAAGGTAAAATACAGGCTCGAAATCTCTTGAGAGAGATCAATAAAAGGAAACTCAGAGATGCTGTCATCGCCCTAGAAAGCGAGATAGTGAAGGCGTTGAACACGTTTTGACGTTTGAGAGTCCTGATTAGCAGTTAACCGAACATTGTACAATTTACCCTAAGAGTATTTTATTCGAAATTTCATTGTATGTAATTTGATTAATTAAATTGACCTATTGACTAAATTGTTAAAAGATTGATGTAATGCTAAGTATGCAAACAAACTACTTTATCAAATTTTTCTGTACTCTTCGAACGTCATGATGACACCAACAATTTTTTGGTTTTGTTTGTTATTGTAGTTGTTGTTTCTGCTGCAATGAAGTCATGACATTCTTTTGAAAAGGTGTAGACGTAATTATTTTGTTTTTCGTTTTTGACAAAAAAAAAACAACTATATAAAATAAATAAACACTAAAAAAATGTATAATAATAATTCGTTAAGTCTGCTTCATGACTTCATAGTTTTCGTTGTGGTTGCGGTCTCATCTTCCAAGCCCATTTTTTTTTTTCTTAGAGTGGCTGCCAACGTTATATTTGCCATTTAAAAAAGGTTTATCTAATGTATTTTGGGCCTCCGTCCTCTTTCCTCAAACGGTATTGACTGACACACCTTGATAGTTGTATGGTATTTTAAGAAGAAGAAGAAGCAGTAGTAATATGTACCCTACAATAGAAATTTGAAGGTGGAAGCTGAGGATTGAATCATTTTGCATTGAATAATTTTAATAAACGACTTTTTTCTAAATAAAATTTTATAATTATAATTTTATCGATCAATAACCTCGTTTCTTTAACAAATTATTCAGAAATAAAAAAAATATAGAGCTCTGCAAAAGTGAGCTTATCCTTCAAACTCGAAGAGATATACAAAATAGACTACTTAGAAGGGTTTTTACGGGCTCAAACCGACGTATTCGAGACTTTAAACCTTCTATAACATCACGTTTTCGAGATGTCCTTTTCTTAATTGACTTCTTTGACGCGGTTTCGAGATTTGAGGCTATGTTTGAGGTTATACTCGTATCACAAATTTATCTCTCATAGAAATAACACTGAAATAACTTATTTCTCGACGAAGAGAAGAAGGAAGAGTAGCAGCAACATCTTTGAAATCTTCAATTTCAAAAATAAAACGAAATGCATTCAAACAATTTATCAATTTAATCGCAAAAAAGGAAACTATTGCAACAAATCAAAAAGTCAATCGTATGCATTGACATTTCCATTCTTTCTTCTTTTTTCTCTTTGCCCTGCAATACTCTCCAATTCTCTCCCTCTCCGCGCCATTCTTCTCTCTGGAGAGTTTGCGATGACTTGATTTAAAAATGTCAATGATTTTGACATTACGTGATGAGACATGAGAAACGTTTAATTGACGTTTCGTGTGAACTGTGCGTTCGTTCGTGTATTCGTGCGTTTCTCTGGAGCTTCAATTGAAAAGAGTTGCTGTCATCATTGTTGAGAAAAAACCCAAATTCAGAGGAAGAATTGATGATAGTGTAAAAATGCTTTCGAAATGTTAAATGGTTGATGGTTCAATTTATGTATTGCTTCCGGCCTACAAAAAGAAGGTCTGCTAAAGACAGCGATGAAGAAGACAGTTTTACGTCGTCTCGTAAATTGTAAACGTAAGAGTACAAATGCGAGAAGTACGAACACATGATTAGAGGAAGGAAGGAAGGAAGAAAGGAAGGAAGGAAGAATGGATGAAAGAAAGGTTCAATTCCTCTTTGATTTTACAATTTTTCGATTGTCATTCAAGGTAAATTTTACATTTTCGCATAATCATTTAATCTTGCCAAAACTAAAACAACAACAACAACAACAACGACGATGATAAGAAAATGTACTGACAGTGAAGAAATATTTTTCTTTTATCATTCGATTGCTGTCAATCTGAATGTACAGTCACTCCATATACAGATTTTATAAAGACAAGAAGAAAAATCAGAAGAAAAAAAGTTTTTATGAAACAAAAAATTTAAGAAAAATTGTTTTATTCAATTAAAAAAAATTTAATTATATAGAAAATTTATGTACATATATACTACATACGACCATGTATATGCATCTGCCTACTATAGATTAGTTTGTATACATTCAGAAGAATGTCTAAGGACCCTTGGTCTCCTCACTTTAAATCCGTTGAATTTATCGCTTTCATTTAATCTTTCGAAAAAACAAGATCAAACAACTTTTTGCATAATCATTAATCATTTCTAGCGCAGACAATTTTCAGCTGACGAATGTTTACGCAACAGCTTAAACCATTTAAATCAACAAAACTGCCCGTGGTCCATCCTCTGATCTGATTTTTTGATAGTCATCGATGGCGGAGGGATGCAGAGAAGCGAAGCATTACCAAAGGAAGCTGTTGGTAATCCTTAAAATCAACCCAGAGGCGCAGATGACGGAAGAATAATAACAACAACAACATACAAACTGTAGGTACAGGAGTTCAACTCTCACGTCCGTTCTCGCTCTCTTGTGTTTTGCAACAATGATTAATTAAAAGAGCTGCCAACGGCCTACTGCCTTCTCTTGTATTTATTCTATTTGCCGTTCAAAAGCGCTGAAGCGGTCCAACTTTTTACCCTTTTTAAAATGTTGTAAACAGCGAAAGCTTAATTAATTTCATCACACTAACTGTTCTTTTTCATTTAAATTCAATTGAATTCATTTTTCTTTTGGTGAAACTGACAAGTCGCGATGTTTGCGAACCACAACGGAACAGAACAGCACAGAACAAAGCAAAATAAAATAATTTATTCTCTTGTTGCCCGAATATAATTTTCATTTCTATTGTATACAATGCTTTTTCTTTTCGAATTGCAGAAATTCGTATGCTCCGGTTTCTGGTGTCCTTTTTTTATGCGCAGGCTAAAAAAAATGAAAATTTAAAAACGTATACATATTATATTTCCACAAAGTGAGAACAAAAATGCCTCGTATATTAAATTCCTGCCATTTTTTTATTATACATACATATACATATACATACATACTTGTATATTATCAAGCCTTAACTTTCTCAGAACGTAAAACTAAAAAATATTTATCAAAAAACTCTGGTAGAACATAAAGATTTTAAAAAATATAAGTTAAGATAAGCTATTTTAAAATATGGAACCATCTAAAAGTCCTTCATTAGTATGACTTTGACCTTCCTAAAGACGAAAAAGAAAGAATGCAAAAGACACTCTGAATATGACACCACGTCAAAACCAGTTTGTCTCCAAACCAAACTTGACAAGAGATGACGGTAATTTGTATCAAAACCTGTCAGTAGTATCCAATCCTGTCGGAGGACTTAACGAATACCAAGAAATTACTGTGACTTTGATTCATCTAAGGACTTACTTATAAATTATTAGATTCTATTCTATAAGCCTGAAGTTTTTTCAAACTTTGGAATTTTGAAAAGTTTTTTAGGAATTGCTGGCAAACTTATTGCTAAGTATTTGGCAATCCTATGCCGTTATTTCTTAATATTATTTCGACAATATCTCGGCTCTCACACGCAGTTAATCGCTTCTCACGATGTTCCGTTGTTGTTGTTTATAAGTTTACCTGGAAAAAAACAACAACCACAAAAACAAATGATGCTGGCTGGCATAATTTCGGCGGCAATTAAGAATCAAAGAAAGAAAGAAAAAAGATCGAATCAAAGAAAAAAATAAAAAACTGAAGTTGTTAAAGTAAAGATAATAAAAACGAATTGAAATTAACAAATTAGAGATTTTCAAAAATTTTCTCGATACTACAAACTCGATATTCGGTTGCTCGATGGTTTAGGCCTGCATGTAAATGCAGCACAATGGCGGCGGTAAGTTTTAAAGCTGACTTTATTCGAGTAAATTTGTTTTAAATGAAATTTCCGTAGCTTTGTTTTTAACTTCGTTATCTTAACGTTTTTACTTTATTTCTTTTCAAATATGTTTTTAAATTTTATTATCAGGTCGCGTATGATAGCATTGCATACTTTGGGGTGTTAAAACTCTGCAGCAAGTCGCAAGTATTTTTGTATGCTCATGAATTCGTCTACTCTTTTTACTCTGGTTCTCTTTCTTTTTGGAAATGGTTGAAGATTTCAATTTATGAAAAAGTACTTTTTTTGCGCGTAGTCTCAAGGGGACAACAAAGAAGAGTAGAAGCGGAAAAAAGACGTCAAAAATACATACATACATATTTTTTCCGTTTGTAATTTTTTTGTTGTCCTTATTTCTCGTATTCGGCAGGCGCAGAATATTTCTGACTCTGTTTTGAGTAGTCCCGAAGGATAAGAGAAATTTCATTGGGATAGGATTTGATGCTTTCATGATGCACGTCAAGGAATTAAAAATGGCAAGAGAAAAAGTGGTTAAGAGGGACGAAAGGAAGGTAACAATGGAAGGAGGTAGAGAAGCATGGTATAGAGAAGTTTAAATTGTTTCTTGATATTCGCTAAATTTTCGCTGAAAAGGTTCTAAATTTTAATTTTGATCTTATTCAAAGGTATCATTATAATATATATCATTGTTACCACGTTTCAAAAAATATCTCTTAGCTTTTATGGAAAAAACTACAAGCTTGAATTTTCATTATTTATTTATGGGACTACTGAAATAAATGTTGTTGTTGTTATTTGAGTAGTCCGAAATTTCATTCATGACAAATCGTTCATGAATCAATAATGAAAATTCAAGCACGAAACTACAACAACCATACTAATCCTTTTCATGAAACATAGGAAGGAATAATTTGCTGTGTCACGCTACTGAAAGGATCTCTTCATTGATTAATTATTCAATTTAAACTGAATTTAAAACCTTTAGTATCGACGAGAGCAACGTGAATGATTTTTTTTCATTTCCATTTTCATTTTATTGAATGTGTAAGAAATGAGAAATGAGATAGATTGATTGATTGATTGCTGCATAGAAAATTGAATAAGCTTAGTTCGTTTTTCGTGTTGAAAGAAAGGATTACATTATGGATGTTCTGAATAAAATGCGAAAAAGGGGCAGGTTGCAAAAAGGGGGAAAAAGAAGGAAGGAGACGATGACGGAGGCAAAGAGAGTGAAAGAGATAGATAAGTTACAGACATGGATGGGTTTTGATTTGGTTGGTTGATAACTTTAATAAAGGATATACGTATCCTTTCGAATTTTTCTACAGATACGATCACGATAGAGTCTGACAAATTATTCTCATGCGGCTAATGCTCTAATAATACTGATAAATCACTAGGATTTCGTTTGATTTACAATAACTTTATTATGGCAAATGATATGATCTTTCAATATCGATCTCCAAAAAGGAAGCAATTTGTGAACGAGTCTCTCTGACTCGGATTTACGGTGTTATCATTGATTTTTGTTGATAGAGTCGTATAAATTACTTTAATTTCTCAATAATTTGAAAAGTATTTCAAATAAAACATGGCTAGAAAGGAAGCTTTTACGACGGCATTGGAAATACTTGCGAAAATCTGTGCAATCTCTTAGCATTATGTTGAGGAGCGCAGAAAGCATGGAAACATGTATCCCAGTTACGTGTGTATTAGAGAGCTGCATGAGATGTCTCGAAGGCTTGTTCTGAAATGCTTCCAATGCTTTCAAATGAAGCCGTGACGTTTGGAAGTGCTGCTGAAAACATTACTACATACGAGTACATATGGTTCCTAAAGTCACGGCTTGATTCGAAATCAAATGGAAGCACTGCATCAACGCAAAAATGTTGCTATGTCAGTTTCGAATCTTACGAGACGTCTTATGCAGCTCTCTAGTACGTATACAACACGCTTAAGTTTCAAAGAGAAAATGTTACTTACCTATTAGAAATTTTTTTTTTAATTGGGCAAAAAGAAAATGACACATTTTTATTAACATTACAAAATTTTACAGCGTAGCATGACAGATTGTGCAACCGAATCGTAACGCATGTGCAACTCATCATGGCATGCATTTTTATAGTATATCTATCGTACATTGCACTAAATTGCAAAATTGCAAAAATTTTGTCAAACTGTCAAATTTTTGATGTATGTGACGACGACTGTCTATCATTTAAGGGTTTACTCGGTTGGTTGTTGTTGTATATTGTTTATGTTGCTTGAAGGGTTGCAAGAGTAATGTTTTTACTGTACAGCGGTTACAATAAAAACATGGGCATCGCATGTGCAAAAAAACTAAGTCATCGGCTGACGGCAAACATTTTTATATTGTTTTGTTTTGTTTTCTTTTTTGTGTTGAACTGAATTTAATTGAATTTTCGTTTTTTTTTTCAAGTTGTGAACAGTGTTAAAATAATATAACCTAATAACTTTTAAACCAGAGACCGCCATGATCGACATAAAGGTTAGAAAGTGTTTTAATTAAAAAAACAATTTTTCAATTTCATGATTGTCAATTTTATTGATGCGAATAAAAAAAACAACAGTTTTCAATTTTTAAGGAAGGGAGGGGGGTAGAACGGTATTTTGAATTTGATGATATTTATGATTTTTTTTACGTTTCATTTTTCATACTTTTCAATTAAATTGATTGGGAAAATCATTTAAAGAAATCAATAATGTTGCAATAAATTAAATAATTAAAAGAATTTATTTATGCATAAGAAGTCATCACAATAAGTCGTCTATGAAATTAATTTCAATTAAAAAATTTCAATTAAAATGAGTTGAAGAAAGAATAACGTTTTAAGAAAAGGCGAAAAGAATTAAAGATCAACTAAGAGGACCCGCAAGAATTATGCGGGTTCTATTAAAAGGGTAAAAATCATAAGGGTTACTAAACGCTAGCAAATTTCACAGCTTTTGCTTTTTCAAAATGTACTGGAAATACAATATAATCAAAATGTACACTTTTAAAGCCTAAAATATTTGTTTCTCGATATTCGTTAAGCTTTTCTACAGGGTTGGATAATGGAACGAATTTTCGTCATCCCTTGTCAATTTTGACGATAAAAATCTTTTTTTGAGTAATTCCCAAAAAATAAATAGTTACTGTATAAATTTAGAAGCTTATGCAAATTCTTACACCATTTTTCCTCCAGTTGTTTTTTCGAAAATCCGACGAAGAAACGCTAAACATATTTGAATTGTTGATAAAATTTATTTGAAACTTAAACATGTTGCATTAAACATCGTACATTAACCCTTAATCTATGCAAATTAATGGAATGACAAATATTTAATCAAAAAATATGTAATAATAATATAATATACTGTATATTCTTTGATTTAATTTTCATAGTAGCAACATTTTCTAAATTTCAAACTTGTTGCTAGAGCGATTTTGAAACATGTTCAATTTGCTGTTTATTGCCAGAGTCGTTCTTGGTCGTTCTTATTTGATGCTTGCTTAAGTTGTGCTTGCTTTTGTTTACAAAACTTGACCAAACGGACTTTAGTGCGCTCACCTTGAGAAAAAGTAGGTTCTTAAATGCCGAAAATGAAAAATTAATTTTATTTAAAATTTATATTTGAAACTCATAAATAATCGAAATTTCATGTCGAAAATATTATATTGATTATTTTCTAATAAATCGTTAGAAAAAGTCCAATCAACTGTGTGTGTGCGTGTGTTTGTGTCCGCCAGTGCAACATTCTCCAAACATAAAAAATCTATAAGAACCACAAAGTAATCCATAGAGGCGTGGAGGGACAACTTCTAAAGCAAGCATTGATTGCAAGTAACTTAATCAACTACGAACATTTAAATACTATAATAAATTTTGTATTTACGTTATGAATAATACGTATTCGTATTTTAAGGAAAATTAATTTGTACACACGTAAATTTTGCAGAACAAATACGATTTGAAAGAAGGTGCCGCCGCATGCCGCATGCCTACTGCTTCAAGCCTCTTGCCGCCTCTTGTCACAGCCTCTGGCCACATGCCGCAGGCTTATGCTAGCTACAAGTTGCTTACGCTTAGCGCTCACCATTGTTATGGTTTTTGTTTTTGCTGCTTTTGATCATGTTGGTGGGCGCCTTCATAATTGTTCGCAATGAATTTATTCAAACTGTTTTTCGTTAAAGTCATTTGGTTAAGAATAAATTACACGCTGTATTTAATATAACATTAAAAACTAATTGAGTTAAATAAATTTGCAAATAAAATTAAGTAATTAATTTTTTATAGTAACCGCAAGTAACTCTTTCGAGAATCTACCCACACACTATTTTTGCATCGTTCTTCAAGTAGTCCAAAAAAACATTTTAAAGCGATAGCTTTTTGGTTTTTTTTTCGGAATTTAGTTTACATACAAATAAAAATAAATTATAACTTCGAAAGAGTTTGCTTGTGACCTTAAATAAGTTCTTATTTTTACCAACTAGAAAGAAAACACTTCCGAAATTATAATAAATTTTTATTTTTATGTAAGTTAAATACATTCTGGAAACAAAAAAATTAACGTTTTAAAATGTTTATTTTAATGTTTTATGTTTATTTATTTTATTTTATTGTTGAAAATTTTTTTCAAGTGTATGTATTTCTTAAACTGGTAACACTTATTAAAATCGAAGAGCTTTCTTTCTTTCAATTCTAAATCAATTTCTAAATACAATACATAGATAATATCAAATTCAATATCAATTATTTTATATTCGAAAAATGATGAAAATTTTATTACCATTCATAAAAGGACAAACAGAGAAAAAATGACAAATAAAGGGTGTCGTCTTGTGTACAGACAGTCGTAAAGTAAATTATGTCAAAAATTTACACACTAAACACCAGAAAAAAGGCGGCCATTAAGACGCCACCGAAGTGTCAATCATGTCATCAAAACCATTAGTCACAAATCCAGAGGCTGAGGATAGAAAAACCCAAAGATAAGCCTAATTTCCATACAAATGAAAGATATTATGAGAGGACCGAAAGAGGACAAAAAGACACACAGACAGCCGTACTCAAGTGAGGCTTTTACAAATCATGCCCTTGGTCAAAAGATTTTTTGAAATATCAAAAAAAATACCGAATTATTTTTTTTTTTTGGTACAGGTCATGGTTCAAAGAGAAGGTTTCTATGAGTAGCAGCCGGAATAGAAGTAACAGCGGGTGGGCCAAGCTCATGCTAATGATGCAATAAAATTTTATGAAGTCTGTGAAAAAAAAAACACCAGAAAATGGTACGGAATGAAGGTAGAGAGGAGAAGAGCAATGTACAAAGAGAAGGAAATGGGAAGGGACCGAAAGAAGAATGTTTTATTGGAGCACACGACAAAGTAAGAGAAGGAAGGTTGCGAGGTTGAAGGAATCGGAAGAGGGGGAAAATGAACAAAAAGGACAGGAAATGGGTAGGAAAATTGGGACGTTATTTTGGCAAAGGGAAAAAGGGGCACAATGGGTATGGGAGGAAAGACGAGGAAGACAAGGTATTAACGGTTCGTAGGTACGGACGGTTTGAAAAGTGCGAAAGTTATGGAAGATATGAAAATTACAGAAGCGACAGAATGGGGTAGTTTAAGGGAGGGAGGGAGAATATTTAAGGGGAGGAACGCTAATTTGTGTGAGAAGAGAGGAGAGAGAGAAGTAACTTTAGAAAGGAATGTAAATAGTATTCAGTGACATTTTTGCAGTGTATGCAAAATTTTTGAATTTTTTGGAGTGTGTAATTTTTCCTAGAGTTTAAGGGATGTCCATAAATCATAAGAATGATGACAATTATCAATGATAATTTACGCCATTGAATTTATTGCCTTTAATTTCTATGCTTTATTGTTTTTCGAGAAAGGAAGGAAGAAGGGAAGGAAGGAAGGAAGGAAGGAAGGAAGGAAGGAAGTAAGGAAGGAAGGAAGGAAGGCAGCAGGAGTATTAAACAGAAAAACACCTTGAATTATTAATTGTTTTCGAGGTTTATGACTCTCAGTTCTCTTCTCTTCTCTAATTTAAATAGCTTTGTCATTAGAATGGAATGAATGAATATTTCCTTTGAATGGAAAGTGAAAGGGGATGAATGAATATTCATAGAACTTTAATATACGATACAATAAATACATTGAATGTATCTAACTTATGTGTATACATTGTGTATATGCTATGAATACATTTTCGCAACATCTGAGATGTTTATAAACAATTGTCCCACAAAATGTAGGTAAAGAAAGGATTTGTTTAATTCATGTTTCTGTTTTCAATTAAAAATTACAAGTTTAAAAAAAAAAGTTAAATTTAAAAAAAAATAAAATTTGTCGAGCAAATTTGTCGTAGCAAATTGTCAGTGCTTGCATGTTGCTAAAGGTTATAATTAAAAAGGAAGCGTCCCTCTTTATCTACAGCAACGCATTTCATTTTATTATTTATCATAACAAATCAGCACGGTCTCAAGACAAAGAAAAAAAATACTGTCAGAAAGAAAGAAAAATTATTCCTCCTAAAAAATCTTCTCTTAGCAAATTGCTTTCATACCAAGTCTCTAAACTGTGTAAGTAAATGGCAAAATATTTACGCAAAACGTACCAGACTTTTAAAAAAAAAAGCCAGGACTGTTGCTTACGCCAAACAACAAACGAACAAAGCAACCAACCGATCAACCAAGTAACTCTCTACAAATTCTATTCACTCAACCACTCGAAATGGTTCTGTTTGTTCTTCGGATTTGGCGCCATTCTGTCATTTTCATTTTTGTATCGTAGGAGGTACCAAATGCGGGAGGAGGAGAAGAAGCCAACAGCAACAACAACAACAACAACTAAAACAGTGACACAATAAAAGAAGGAAGCCACTGACGTATTGCGCTTCTGGTTTTTGGCGGGAGTCTATGAGCTTTTAAAGACGTAAGTTTGGTACAAAAGTGTTTTTAAGGATTTTTATAATATATCAATCGATTCTATATCGCCCTAAAGGTAGTTTGGGTTCGATGCTCTCGCTGTTCAAGTTTCTCATTCACTTCTAAAATTTCGTATCTTTATTTTAGATGAGATCTATATTTGGATCTTTATTTTAGCCTGACAAATTTAAATTTTTCTTGTTTTATACTTAATGTCATTGTTATTATAGCTAATAATGAACAAAAATGCTGGGATGGTGGTCTTTTCTGGTTTTGAGGTTATAGTTATTCAAAGTGTGAAAATTCGTTGGCTTATAACTTCTAAACAATTAGAAATATTAGCATATTCTAACATGAAAAACGTCTAAACGTAGATTTTGTATTGTCTCTATCTTATATTTTTTAAATTAATTAATTAAAAAAGTAATTAGTTTTCTAGATATCGTGGTTTGTAACTTTTATTTTGTTAAAATTTATTAAAAAATGAATTTTTGTTGAAAAGATACATACATAGCTGATAATTCTAGTATTATTTTAAGAAAGGACGATTTTTTTGGTTTAGAATACTCGTCTTATATTCGGTAATAGACTTCGAATTTTGTAGGGCTATAACTCCAGAATTAAATGAATACTTTTTAAGATTTTCTTAGAATGTGCTCGACCCGCAGCTACTTCTCAGACATGGTTTTTTTGCCTAAACCCGATGAAGGAAGGTAAGTCCTCTCTAAAGACGCCACTGCAAGTGGCGCCTCTCTGTACATTACACAAGTAACTGATTCCTATCTGGCTAGAAGTTCCCTTTTGAGTCTTTACGATTGTCAGTTCTTTTTAATTTGAAAAGGCTTCTCCTTCCTCTTTCTTCATCTTTCTTTAGCGCCATTTCTAGTTTTTATTTATTGCTTTATTTGTTAGCATAAAGTTGGCGTTATTTGTTTGAGTGTCAGTAGCGGTAACTGGGTCACTTCCTCTCGAGGACTTCCTTGAACGTCGTCAGCTCTTCTGAATTCGCTACACCTCGCACAAATCAAATCAACACATTTTTTGTCGATTGAAAATTTATTCGTTTTCTCCTTTGTTTTCGCCTTTGTTTTGTTCGTCCATTAAAACTTGTACAACTAACTAACCAATGAGTGAGGTTGGTCTATCTGTCTGGCTGTCTGTGTATCTGTCTATCTAGCTGTGGTTTCCTCTTTGATATGTCAGAACAGAGGAAAATAGAAAATGAATTCTATAACTTTTTCTAAACCAACTGAGGGATGGTCGAAGGGCTGAGGACAGTGATGATGATGATGATGACGATGATGATGATGACGATGATGATGATGACGACGATGATGATGTTGATTGTGAAGTTGTTATACGACCTAGTTACACTTAATTTGCTCAAAAGATTTACATTTACACTGAACTGACATGACACGCTTTGTTTGTTCCTTGTTTCGTTTTATACGGCGAGGTTGTTACACCTCGATTTGTACGTACGAGACCATACATATGTGCGTATGTATGTGTCCGGTGTATTGGCACATTTTCAGGACAATAACCTGACTAACTGACAATCATGACAAAAGAGTTGTTATTCCATTACGATTTTCCTTAGAGAAAGCGTGTAAATAAATAGAGGAAAAGAAGAATAAGAAAACAACACCGAATAGGAAATGTTTGTTAGTTAAAATAGTTATAAGTCAGTTACTATGAAAAGAAAGATAGATGTGTGTGATGGTATAATAAGGTTATAGGAGATACGACACCAAAAAGGAAATATATTTAATAACATTTTTCAAACTCATTGAATTGAAGGCATGTTTTAAGAGCTCCAGATGATAAGTAGCTCTTTAATATTTAATCAAAATCTGTAAACCATTTCGATAAGCTTCTATTGTCTACGCCTTGTCTCTTTTTCTCTCTTTTTTTCTCTTTTCAAAATAATCAGTTGACAGCTGATATAAAACCATACAAACACAATATGTACTCTCTTTAAGAAAACTTAAACGAATCATGCATGACATCGTCACCATCGTGTGTGAATTGCACAAAGACATTTCAATTCAGAACATTTCGAATGTTTTAATTTTAAATAAATTTAAATATACAAACATAAAAAAAAAATGCAAAAGTTAATGATTATAAAAGGATTATATAAAAGGAGTTTATAAGAAAATTAGTGCTATTTTTGAATCAAAAAAAAAATTGAAAAACTAACAAACCAAAGGAATAAAGGTGAAAACAATCTTAATATCGTGGTTTTTCAAAAGGCTGCATGCACGTATGCTGCTAGGCTGTCTTCATCACTGATTGATGCACGATTTATCATTAGTGAATTTTGGAACTATTCGGTCTCCATCGTCGTGCCCGTAGCCGTCATTAACTGTACAAAAATATAAGTTCTTGTGTCAGAAAGATAAAGAGTACGCGGCGTTAGAAATTTGTTGCAATTGGCAAATATCGTCTGACCGACTGGCCGATCAACTTTCCAATCAAAAACTCAAACGATGAAATTTCAACAAATGCACACACACACACACACACACGCTTCCACTTTATAAACCTTAAAGTTCAATTTTGATTGCAATTAATTACAGCAATGGCAATAACAAGCCATCAAAAACAACAAACTATCACAAACAAATATCATAGATTTTTAGGCGTTCATTTTACACTAAATTCGTTTGAAATTAATTGGAAAACTGAATTCTTTTAAGTTTATAGTATATACCATTCCGTGTGAGTGCTTTACTGCAAAACCAACAACAACAACAGAAGCAATTACCATGCATTGGACGTATTCAACAATCGGTCTTATTCGTACGAATTAGAAAAAAATATTCACGATATGTAATATTTTTTAAATGCATTTCAAAACTTTACTTAAAATCAAATTAAATTTGATATTTTGAAAAGGTTCGTCAAAATGGGTCGATTTTCATCTTCTTTTAAGAGTGAAGTTAGTGCTGTTTCTGTGCCCAGTTTGTAGCCCACCGTGTAAAAATAAAATTATTGTTTTTTATATACTACGTTAAAATTTGTGTTGAATCAAATTCGTGCATAAAAAAAACGCGTGAAAAGACAAACTTGAATGCATTTTCCCACAAAAAAATGCCACTTTTTAAAATTATTTTTCTTTATATAAATTGTTGTCAGCATTATTTAATACCTCAAAACCAATCAACTATTTTCATCTTGCCCCTGTTCGGTCTTATAGCCTTATTTTTTTCCTCTTTGTCCTTTTTGTCACACTCTTGTCATCACAAAATGACAGCTCTCTTTTAAACCAAAAAAAAAACTGTTGTTAGAACTCTCAAAAAACAAATTTATCAGATGAATATCAGTCAACAAATTTAACAATTTTAACACCTCGATTAAGAACTTAATGAACGTAGAAACCATTTTTTTGCTTATCATCAAAACATTTACAAATTTGTCATCATCACAAAAGAACCTTAGAGCGTAGTGGTTGTTGTTGTTGTTGTTGGTAAATCCATCTTACGTGTGCTGAAGGACCACCACTCGTTAGAAAAAAGGCAAAAAGAATTTCTCTAATGTTCTTTTTCTACCTTTTGTTTTTTTCTTACTTTTAGAAGGACTCCCTTTTTTTATTTTTTATTTTTTTTTTTTGCGTGTCATTTGTCTATGTCATTGTTCTCGCTTACGGCATGCGCGATATGGTATACTTTTTATCAGTAGATTTTTGTCCACTTTAGAAAAGCTACAAGTTAATTTTTATGAGTATTTGATAATCATCGCAGCTGTTCTCGCTTTTTTCTGTTGTTTTTTTTTTTTTGTATTCACTGAGACAGTCCCAAAAATTCATTCATGACAAGTCATTGATGAAATAGTGACGAAAATTCAGGCATGCGCCTTTTTTGAGCAGTTTCTTTGAGTTTACTTTGTGTTTAATTTAATTTTCTTAGTTGTCAGTCTTTCCACTTTTTATGCTTTAAAAACTATATTAAATGACATTAGTTTTAAACGATACAAATTTCATTTTTAAGTCACAAAAGTTAACTAAGGCCACTTCTTTAAATCGTCAGCCTTACATCGTCGATGACAATCAGTTTTCATTCGTCTGTCTTTTAGTTCTGTCTTTTAGTCTTTTATCATTGTGTCGTCATGGATAATTCGGCATTGGTTTTGGCCGAAATTGTCATCGACGCTTTGTACGATCATCATTCATGCACGTTGACGAAATGTCATGCATGATTCTTTAATGGTTTTTCTTAAGACATGAAGCGCAGAGAAGATTTGTAAGCATATGCTTTTGTGCGTATGTTTATGTTTATGTTTGTGTGTGTGTGTGTGTGTGTGTGTGCAGCGAAGGATGAAAGGACATTAATAATGCAACCTCATGGTGTTATTTTTTTCGTACAAGGTCCTGCTGCTTGACACTTCATAAATAAATTAATTACAAAAGAGAATAACACTCAAATGGTAAAAGACGAAGACAGGACGAAGAAGAACAAGAAGAAGAAGAAGAAGAAAAGGTGGAAGTGAAAGTGGAAGTAGAAGAAGCCAAAGAGGACACCTTGAATGAAATCATCCACGTGCGGTTGATTTTCTTCTAAGGTCTCTTAATTTAAATTGAATTGAATTTAAGGTACTTGTAGGCGTGTCTTAATTACCTCGTAGTCCTTGCTCTAATAGATATTTCAGAAACTTACTTTGTACATACACATTTTGAAAAAGGACAAATTAGTTCGAAACGAAAAAGAAAATTCAAAATTTTTTTTTTTATTTTAAAATAAAAATGAATTAAAATGATTTATTATGATAAATAGGCGAGTTTTTCCATTTTTCTTGGAACAAAAAAAATTTATCTGTAAGTCTTTAAGAGCCTAAGGTTTTTTAAAATTTTTCATGTTGTCATTACGTTAGATATTACTTAAGTAATATGTCAGTGAAATAAAAGGGCAAAATAACAAAAAATGGAATTTTGCTTTATTCATGAAATAACAGTTAAAAATTATGCCATACTCATAAATTGAAAAGAAATAAAAATTTATATATTTTTTTCCTGTCATCATTTAATTGTCATTGTGATGTCATTTGACAAGAAAACACCACACTCTATTACCAAAAGTATGGCTTCACGGAAAAGCAAAACAAATTGTTATACAAACCGTGATCCTTGTAAGACTATATCGATTGCAGATTTTCATTTATCGGCAACAAATATTATCGAATCGAATGACATGACAATAACAAAAACAACTACAACAGCAACAACACCATCTGCACAATTTCTCATGGTTGATTGCGTGAAAAGAAAGAAAAAAAATAATACATATTTATAAATTTCAATAAAAAGTGAAACTGTAAACTTTTACTACCGTTTGACAGATGACTTCAAACCACCACCACCCGCCTCCTCCGTCTGCACCTTTTGATGCAATCAAATATTTTCCATCACGCAATCGCAAAATAAACGCAACGGGAAGCTTTTCAAACATTGCACGCAAAACAAACGTCAAAAATTGCAATAAGTTAAATAAACAAACGTCACACGTTCGTTCGTTCGTTCCTTAAAGTGTCGGACGGAATCGGATTGAGCCGCAAAATTTACGTTGAAGCAAAAACGAAAACGAAAAAAATGGAGAATGCTAAATGGGCCACTAGAGCTGTGTGCCACGATGAGCGTTTTGTGGGTGTGGTGATTACGTAAATAAGAAATTAGATTTTTTCTTTTCAATTTACTGAACTCAGTGCAAATGATGACGTGCCGCACGCAGGCGGTAACAAATTTTTAAATGAATGCATTTTCAGATTTCGGACAACCGTAGAAAGCAATACTCCCTCACCTCCCCCCCGCCAAACGATAATGCGTTTCGTAAATGTAACATTCAATAAAATGAAATAGTACGAATACGACGGAACGAGAGGGCGGGCAATAAATGGCAGATATGCAATGTAAATAAATGCAATAGTATTTGCCTGTCATTAGATGTCAAAATTACTACCGGCTGCGGTTAATAAAAATTCGCTGGACCCATTCATTCGTTCCTTCGTTCGTTCGTTTGTATCATGAACATTAAATGAAAATCAACGAGTAACGTGCTTAATTTTAACGAGTTTAGGAGTATTTATTCAAGTGACAAGCGTTGTCAGTGTGAGAAAAAGAAATAACTGTTGTCAATAGTTGTCAATAGAGTCTGTTGTAAAATGAATCGTTGTTTGTCAACAGCGTTGTCGATAGTCGACAGTACTGTCGATTGTCAACAGCGTTGTCGATTGTCAACAGCGTTGTCGATTGTCAACAGGTTGTCAACAGCGTTTCGGTTGTTAAAAGAGTTGCAAATTGCCTATAGTGTCGTTTGTTACAGTGCAGTCAAAAATATTGTTGGTTGCTAACAGCTTTGGATGTTTGTTGTAACAGCTTTATATGTTGTTAACAGTTTCGTCGGTTTTTAACAGCTGCGTCGGTTATTAACAGCTTCGTCGGTTTTTAACACTTTCGTCGGTTGTTAACAGCTTCGTCGGTTTTTAACAGTTTCGTTGGTTTTTAACAGCTTCGTTGGTTTCTAACAGCTGCGTCGATTATTAACAGTTTCGTCGGTTGTTAACCGTTTCGTCGGTTTTTAACAGCTTCTTCGGTTTTTAACAGCTACGCCGGATGTGAACAGTGCTATCGGCTCCTAATAGACATTTGTCAACAGTATGTTTAGCTGCTAACAGTGGTTTGGTTTACACAGGTCTGTGTTGACGTTATTGACGTTATTGACGTTTAATAATATCAGAAAAGTCATATGTCTCATAGATAAAGGAATTTTCGAGACATCAACTACAAGTATGAGTATTTGTAGCGATAACTGACATGTCGAACACATGGTTTCTTTTTCAATTAACTTCAGGACTAAATGCGTATCAGGCTGAAAGGTCCGTTTTAAGGTCAGGCACAATGAAAACAGATGTGAAATTGTGTAAAACAGAGGCTTGAAAAGTTATGGAAAAATAAATAAGGACTCTATCTCTTCGGAAGACTTTTATGATCATGATCATACTATCATCAGTATGGATTAACAGACCATTTATTGGGTTGACTGTCAGAAGATTGTTAAAGAAAAACCGGAAATTCCGACAACTTTCTGACTAAGATTTTATTGACCTTCTAAAAAAAGGCAAATCGGCAACATAAAAAATCTAAAGAAAACAGATAAGACACATTCAGACGATAATGAAATTGCGTTGATGATGGTTGATGAAAGATTTTTCTTCATAGTCTCTCTGTCTGCATTATCTCTCATGTTGAATTTTTCCTTCATGCATAACAAAGATTATACCATAAAATATCTCTTTGCAATTTGGGTCAAAGGTTATTTGTGCTGATCATTTGCATACGATCCCACGCATTCGTATGAGCGCGATTAATTGCAATTAAGTGGCAACACTACATTAACTTTGCAGTGCAAACAAGCGAGAATGAGAATCAAACTCAGTGTCGATGCGAAATAAATTGCTTTTATTGTACATTTTTCTTTATCTTATCTTTTCGCGAATACAAAAAAAAGCAGAGAAGAAAAATGTTTAGAAAATAATACTGCTAATTATTTTTTGAATCGTTTTTAGCAAACAGAGGCTGGCTTTAGTAAAATGAAATGAAATGAAATGAATGATGATAAAATCAATTAAATATAAAATGAATGAGTTAAAAATGGAAATAAAAAAAACAATTATATTCGGATTCTTATAAGAAAAAAAAAGAAAAGATATCGTAAAATTAAAAATTAAAAGTTGTTTAAAATTCAAATTTTAATAATTTAATAAAGATGTCCTTTTTTTAAAACGAACAAACACTGTCGTATGCTGTTTTCCTTCTTCAGGTTTCCATCCTTTCTCTTTTTCTTCAACATTTCTTTACAAAAATGCCTTTTTTTCTTCAACGCTTATTTTCATAAAATCCACAATACTATGCCACTCCCAGAACTGATGATAATAAATGATCATTCGAATATATTTTACCTTATTTCAACGATTTTTAAGCCCTTTTGCGTTGTGTGTCTTATCACCAACGTATAGGAGTATATGTATACGCTACATTGTAAACCGTATAAAAAAATTTTTTTTATTTAAATTTTATTACAAATTCTTAAAAAAAAATTATTAGTAAGATTCCGATAACATCATCATCTTTAACGTCGTAATAGTGCTTTCTTTATATTTATTATTTTATGACGCATACGCGTCATTAAGTCTATGACGCATAAACGCATTAAGTACAATCGTACGTATATATAAAAAATTATACATTATCGCTAAAGCTACAAAAAACAAGAAAAAAAAGATATTACATTTTTTATAAAAAAAGTAATATTTTCTTTATAAGGCCAAATAATGATGTTAGAAATCAGAACAGCTTAAGGCAAGTTATAATCTTAATCTTATTTGATTTGATTGTTCGCAGAGTAAATAAATTGAGTGGCAAAAACTGATCGAAAACAACAACAATAATACTCATAATAATAATAATAAAAGTCGCATAAAAAGAAAAAGCAAAAAAAATCATAATTACTTGCATTTATTTCTTTATTTGCTGCGCGTATAACAATCGACAGCGCACACATGAAGGGACACACACACATACACTAACGTTTAATGTCAGTGTAGCAACATTCAGCAGTCTGCAATGTTTGTCATTCATGAAAAATCATTCATGAATCACTGATGAACATTCAGGCATGGCCATTCTGAATGAATGAATTCTGAATTCTTTGTTTTCTCTCTAATTTCTTTTGTCTTTAAAAAAATCTCTAATTTTTTCTTTTTCATTAGAATGAAGAAATGAACTCTGAAAAAAAAAATAGTCTGCTTATTTTTTAAAGAATTATAAAAAAAAAAACAAGAAAAAAGAAGAATAATTTTGCTAAATATATTGGCCTTCTTGACGACAAAAAAAATTGCGCCGTTTGACAACAATCGCGCCGTTTGTATGAAATTTTGACGGCCACCATTTGGTGTGTGCACGATACGTGCATGATGATGAAATATCATGCGAGATTCGCTTATGTTTTCTTATAAAGACGTAAACGATAGAGAATGAGCAGAGCAGGCGACATATTCAAAGTCTTAAGTACTCAAGAAGTGTCTGCTATAAGAAGTTATAGTTATCATAAAAATTTGTTGCTGTAGTTGTTGTAATATCCATTCGTAACAACAAAAACAACAACAATAACAACAACAACAACAATCACATTTACAATATCTAAGAAGCTGCACTCAGAAGCTAAAGAAAACTTTACAATCATTGCAAAAAAAAAACAGATTGCATTTGCATCATTGCAAAAGAAGAGAAGAAAAAATATTGAAATTTTTTAATCTTTAGAAAAGCGAGCCACCAGCTCGTAATGAACAGAATCTGTTGTTGTTTTGTTAGTAATCTTTAATATGTCGAGCAACTAGGTTTATATAAATACGATACGAATACGTTAAAAATTTGCAAGAAACAATCAATCGGTTCAGTTTTCTGGTGTTAATTGCTGGAGTCATGAAATCCATCGTTTACTTCCTCGACGACGGCGTGTTGGCGACAACATTTTAATGGATATAGTTCCGCGTTAGATTCATTTACTTCCTAGATTCCTTTTACTTCCTTGCTTTTCTTTCTCTGCCCTCTCTCTCTCTCTCTCTCTCGCCGTCATTTTTCCTCGCGCTGCCTCCATCACGGTCTCGCCGGCAATGTCTTCGTATAGAACGTTGCATGATTCCGCCGATTTTAGCACAGAAATCGTACCAGCTTGCCGCCGTACCGCCAATCACGGTTCTTCCATCAGCTTCTATAAGATTCTGAAGTATTGGCGCAATACATCGCATACGGCGAATCTTCGAAAGAGCGCCAGTTTTACAGATTCCAATAAAATAATGCGCAGTCGTGTCGGTTACAAACGTTTGGAAAGCTTCGATGAACAAGAATTTGAAGTGTTAAGGTAAGTTTTTAAAAAGATATATTGTAATTTCATTTAAGAAAAATATATTATGAATTATATTGCACTTAAGTCGTGAAGAAGAAAATGGAAGATTAATGATGGGGATGGGGATAATGATGATGATGACAGTTATTATATTGTTATACATAAAAGTTGAAATGGAAAATTGAGATGATAATGATGTTTATAGCGATGACGATGGTGGTTGTGATGTCTGTGGTCTGATGAGAATTCCAGACGATGATCATAGCGACAATATAAAGATGAGCATGCTCATTATGATGGTGATGGCGGTGATAGTCATGATGTCTGTACTTTGGAGAGTGTGATATTCGATAATCGTTATAATGACGATGTGTGTGTGCGCGCCTGTGTGTGTGGGTATGCGTGATTGTGTAAATGAAGTGAAGCAAATGAAACCGTTTGTATGTTAGCTCAAACAACCGAAAAGTCAGTGAAACTGCCTGCCCCGTGACGTGTGCTCCGAAGAGGTGGCGCTGCCAGATTGAAAGAAATAGTCGGCATATGAAAATTTTATGATCCGCACTAAAAAAAAAAGACAAACAAGCGCGCACGGCCCTTAGATAACAAAAGTGAAAAATGTAAACACAGAAGCGTGAAGCCGCAGTTTAACCGATAAACCAAAATAAAAAGAACAAAAACAACAACAACAACCAACAACAACTATAGTGATCCCCAGGAAGCATACAAAACATGTTGCACGCATGCGAAAAGAAAACATTTTTCTCTATTGTAGACACGCGCTGTTACACGCTTCTGCGTTTGATGTTGAAATAAACTCAGTTGTTGCCGTGGAAATAACCTGAAGCAGGATGTGTTTTTTTTTTGTGAGTGAGCGAGGCGCACAAGGTTTTTGTGGTACACCTCAAACCAATGTGCCTTTATTTAGTCATTCCTTTATTCATTAGATGTTGTTGCTTGTGCCTTCTTCGACCCTCCTTGGGTGAAAAATTGTACCCTCCATCATGTGGTAGATAGCACCGAAAAACCGTTAAAAATAAATAACAGATGAAAACTGTTAAAAACAGTAAATAAAAAACCTCGGTCAGGTGAGAATAATGCTGTCGCGCTGCTGCTAACTGTGGAGAATATCTTAAAAATTATGTAAAGAACAATCTGTTGATTTTGGTATCTGTAAACCATCCACTGCTCACTTGATTACTGTATGCATAATATACGTGTACATAAATATGCCGGCTCTCTCTTTGGAGCTAGAGCCGAAGAGATAAAATGTACATATACCCAGTGGTAAAATTTATGCTTACCCAGTGGTAAAATTAAAGCCTACCCAGTAGTAAAAGTACATCATGGTATCATCGCTTCAGGGTGGTCTGTATGAAATGAATGAATTACATGAGACGACAATATTTTATTATTGTTCCTATTGTTCCAAGACAAATCTCCTAAGAGAGAATCTCTTTCTCTCTTGCATGCAATTGAAGTGCCAACATTTTCTGGACTTTTTTGGGCGAAAACTGTTTCAGAGAAACGAAATATGAATGTAAAGACTTTTTCAAGCAAAAAAGTAGCATATGTATTTTGAGAAACGTAGTAGCAGTGGACCGAAATATCTAACAAGTTTATTAAGAATTTACTTGAAAGTCACTAAAAACTGGGTTGGGAAGACCATTATTGCACTGCTAATATATTATTCGACGAAATCGCTTCGTAAATTTTTTCATCATTGTTAGTGGATTTAAAATTTGGTATTAAGGTAATTTAATTAGTTAATTTTACATTCATTGGGTACCTAATTGTAGTTAAATTCAATATTGCTACACGTTAAAACAACCAAAAATTAATATCGACAAAATTTCGATTAAAAACCCTTTTTTAATTTTTTTGATCTTGTCCCGACTGGAAACCCTTGACCCTTATTCCAAAGATATAGTCGCGATTGTCTCGTTCTCCAAGAGAACCAAGTTAATGAAAAAAGTCTCTCAAAAATCGAAATGAGATTATAAATTGTTTCAAAGGATTTCTACCAGTGGGAACCTTCTTGTTTATTTTAAATTTCAGCCAAGTTACGAGTAGGCAAAATCTCTTAAAAGTGATTTTTTTGTACAGAATACTATTATTATATTATTATATTTTTAACCAGAATACTATTCTGTATACTATTCTGTACCACAATTACAGATACTATTTCAAGAAGAATATACTCTTAAAGATAATTTGAATTTTATATATTTCATATATTTCATCACAGTGTATTATTTAAACAGATCTATATTTGAATTTGTTTTTATTCAAAACAGATAAAAGAGTTCTTCTCATAAAGATAACAACAACAAAATTAGCCGGTCTAGTGGAATTTCTCTTAACAAAATTATTAAGAGAAAAATATGTTTAAAGTTTAAACAAACTGGAACGAATGAATGTAAAGTTTATAAGAAGTGTGGCGACCAGAGAGATCATTTATTTAACTTCCAGTTTCCAGTTTAACTTCAGTTTGGATACTTTAGCAGCGCGTCGAGCTCACTCGTATCGTTTTAATCTGCCTCTCGTAAGCGTTACTCAAGCTGTTCTAAATCATTCTATTTTCTCTTCTCTCATGTCAATAATAGTTTTTGAAGTAGAGGACGAATGTTTTTGGGCGAATGTTTTTGTTGATTTTGTATTTTCTTTTATGGAATTTTCTATACGTACAATCCATACAATCGAAAATATTTTTCGGGACAAATATTGATAATTCCTTTATTCGAAAAACAATAACAACAATAATAACAACAACAACAGATTTGGTGTTACAAAGAATAGTAACAGCTGGTGGTTCTTGTCAGTCATAAGGAAATTATCTTCGTCGGATTTCTATAGGCTTTCATTTTCCAAAACTGATAAAAAAGGAAAGAAGAGAGCGATAACAGTTACATAAATAAATAAGTATGGATTTGTTTACATCATCCATTCAATCTTGCGTCTTCCTTTATGCAGTTTTATCAAACATTTTGAAGTGTAAAAAATCCAGCGCAATCAATCGGTCGGTCGGTCGTTCGGTCGGTCGGTCGGTCTGTTCGGTGGAGGTGCACAGTGCTGATGATTTTGTTTACATTGTCCATTGCATGTTTACAGACTCTCTCGCGCTCTTCCAATACAACAATATTGCTCAAAAGAATTCCTTTTTTAGAGTTGCCAAGCTGCTGTTTTTGCATGGAATAAATCTAATGCCTTTTGAAGTATCTATACATTTCGAATTTTTTCAGGGATAGAACACAAAAATACACTACATAGTCTATTTCACAAAAGAACGATACGTTTCTTTTAAAAAAATCGTGTAAAAAATGTATGGAAATATGTTCCTAATCTAAAATATTGTACCGTACCGTAAAAAGACATAATTTCCGACAAGTTTAATTTGCCAAGAAATTTTTTTTAGAGCACGAGTGATATTCTTAAATCAAACCATATAGCGTAAAAATAAGATTATTGTATTTTATATTTGTGGTAAAGCAGACATCGTGTAAAAAGAGAAAAATAATTCGTGTGTGATCAAATTCGTATAAAAAAAACTTGTGTCAACACAGATTTGGGTAATTATATTCTACTCGTAATAGAAGTACATACATATTTGATATCATATTAAGAATTTTTATTCATCTTTATAACACATATTGATAAAATTAAACTCTTAAAGTTTTTGAACTTTTGAAAATAGTATTTTTTCATCCCTGCGTGGAGCCAGCTCCAAAATACTCTCTCTTTATAATGTTTGGAGCCATCGTACATTCAAGAGTACATTCTTAGTCTCTCTTTTATTTGTATTACTGTGATGCTCTTCCTACAAAGAGGAGAGACCACATTTTTGTTGTTGGTTTCTTTTCCAGTGTTGGACACTTTTCTACACAATTCTACCTCTTCGGACTCCACACAATATCCACAATGTTTTATTTATTGCATTGCATTGTTATTGTGGTCACTGTGTTGTTGTCGTTGATTCTCCTCTTGTTGTTGTTATTGAGGTTGGTTTGGTTTGCTTCGGCGCTCACTGCAGTTCAAGAAAATCTCGCCGCATCGCATCGTGCTTTCGAGTGTTTGTTGCCATCGAACAGTTACGCGTTAATAATTCGAGTGAGTGGGTGTCACTTGCGTTGCCCGCTTCACCGCTTGTGTTGCGCTAACTTTACGTTGCGCTACTTTCGTTTTAGTTACAAAAAAAAACAACAACAAATGTACAAATTTTTGACATTTTCATAAAATTTGGCAAATTTGATAAAAATAAAAATTTTTTACCAAAGAGAAAAACGTTCGCTGAAAAAGAGAGCAAAAGAGGAGTAAAGTTATTCTGAAAATTAATAAAAATGTGAAAATGGAATGCAAGAATTGATTTCAACTTAATTTGAAGAAATGCAATATTTAAGGAAAAATTGAAAAAAAAAATCATTCAGTGTAAGTGCTTTATTCCCGCACCCTTAAGGGGTGTACCATCCCCCTTCAACAGAAAAAAAAACACTAAAAATTAATTTTTCTTCTGTCTTTTTTTGAAGAGGAATTGAAATGTGTCTTGAGGTTTCCTTTGAAATTTTATGTTTTCGTGAAAGTTTTTGAGTGCCTGCATATTCTTTATAAGAAAGAAAGAGAGAAAGAAATAAGAAAATGAAATACAATTAGTCTAGGAAATAATTAACTGCGGGAAATGAAGTAGAAGAAGAAGAAGAAGAATCTTATTTGAAATATCAGACGACGATAAATTCGTCTTCGACCGCAATAAAAAACAACTAAAACAAAAACAACAATCTGTTCATAATGGAAAGCAAAACTGATTTTTCGTTGCCAAAGTTTTATTGTTGAAATTTAAGAGTAAAAAGCTTTTCTAATTATGTATCAATAAAAATGAAAGTGCGGTCGGTCCGTCGCTCAATGTGTTCGGAATACTAAATAACTGAAGCAAACAACAACAACAACAGAAACAACAACTAAATTAAAGACATTAACAACAAAGAATTGATTTTGGGCGAAGCTAAAGAAAGACGCGCGTGATGGCGCGTCTGGTGAAATTCAATACGTATTGAAAAAAATACAACAAAAACATTTATTAGAAACGCAAAGAGTGTTAATGAGAGTGTCCTCAGGCTGTTGGCCATTTTTCAAGAGACCGCTAAACGATATCACGCATGCATTACACGTCACGTGACAACAACAACAACAATAACAACAACAACAACAACAACACTAACATACAACCTCTCGAAATTGAATGAACGAACTCAAAAGTGAAGTAGAAGAAGAAAAAGACCATGAAAGTAAAAGAAATGAAATCAAAACGAAACGAAAACACAAAAAATTAAAAAAAACAGGAAAAATTTGTGCAAAAAATTTACCTGTCGAGACGTTAGACCATCAAAATGAAATTGACTACTGAAATTCCTACCGTTTGCCACACACACACACTAACACACACACACACACTCAACCGTACAAAACCAGTTTCTGAACCGTTACAAATTTTTGTTTTTGTTTTTGGTGTTGTTATTATCGTTGTTGTTGCATTACTAGTCAGTTATTGCTTGCTCTTCTAGTTATTATTGTAAATTGTTTCTTTCATCGTAGTAGCTTGAGCGTTGTTTATTTTGTTGTTGTTATTGTTGCTGTTGTTTCAAGAAAGTCCATTAGCATTTGCAATGCCACGCCATTCGATAACAACAACAACAACGATGACAACACTGCCGACAATGATAACAACAGCAATAATAATAATAATAATAATAACAATAATAACGTCATATGGATGATGACGACCACAATGACGTTTTGAGTTGACATTTGTTGTGCGTTTTGTGGCAAATTTTTGTTGTAATCCACTTCAACAACTTTATTAAGTAACAAAAAATAATATCATCAAGTTTCCTTTTTGGTTTTCAACAAGTTTTTTGTTTGAACATTTTTTAATGTTGTGAAATGACATTGCCGTCTTACATTTTTTGTTGTTTTTTTATCGTCCTTCTGTAATGGAATTCGTTGTTACTCGGTTGGAAAGCTTCAAGTAAGCGATGACGATCAATTGCATTCTAATTTTTTGCATTTTATTTTGACACAAACAAATCGACCTTCACATTCTCTGGATTTCTGAAGGATCTCTCTCATTTACGAACTCTCTCAAATTTTGTTTTTATATCAGTTAACCCATAACTCTCTTTCGTTCATAACATGTCACATACGTAAGAGTATATGCTATGTACCCTTTTCCCAACTTTCAATAATTATGTGTGTACATTTTTTGATCATTAGTTCAAATAGTAATAATTTTAAAGGCTAGAAAAGTCGGAAACTAAAATATTTAAATCTGAAGAACCTCATAGTACGCAAGGTGGGTTGGACGGTCGGCCTTTTGCAGAATTGGGTCTCTTATTTTGTGAAAATCTTTTCATAAATCAATTCTCACAATTTCCCCAGCTTTCCTCTTCTCATCTCATCTCTATCTAAAACTTTTACTTCGAAAAAGATTAACTTAGATACTAAATTTCAACAAGTCTGACCTATTTTTTTTTTGAAATATTTAGTTAATTTTCTACCTTTTTTTTAGTTTGCTTTACAAAATGAAAAAAATTGAAACAGGAGCCAACATTCAACCATCAAACCTATCAAATTCGTAATTTTATTGTCTTTTTTTTCTTAATTCTTCTCTCTCTCGCATCATTATTTCTGCTACCATTTAGCTAAGAATGAGAAAAACCTTCACTGATGTGAAAATTATGTAAAAGAAGAGAAGTCTGACAGCACAAAAGACACGACGATAACAGTTAATTATTAAATGGTCAGTTTTCTCATTAACATCTTTTTTTAATTTTACGGTATTTCTTCGGAGAATTTGAAATCTACATTTTAATTATGATAATTTTGCTTTTTGTTTTGATCCTGAAGTGTTGGGACGCCAAGCCGCACTCCTGAAAAAAACAAAGTTAAATAATGATTTCACGATAAAACTTTATGTTTGGCAGACACAAGGACGCCTTAACTGGCCTGGCGTATCCCTTGCCGATGATGATGATGGGACAAGAAGAGAGATAATAAAAACAATAAAAAAATTGCAGGACAGCAAGAATATTTGCAAAGAATTCTTATAGATTTGTCTTTTAAATGTTGTCTGAATAATTGAAACCAAAAAATCTTTTGCCAAACAAATAAAAATAACAGAAAAAATAAATGACAATGACAGAGCCGTTTTTTTTTGGGGTAAATTCATTGAAAATCAGTATCATTTGCTTACTCAGCAGTTGGCAAAGAAAGAAGAAGAATCTGTGGGTGAAGAAAATAAATGACATCAGCTTTTCAGTGCCCTGCGAACAGTTGAAGATCTTTTCTCCTTGCTCATGCTTGTTGTCTCATAAAATATTTTTGTTGTCTCATGAAATATGTATGATGTGGCCAGATGCTAAACATGAAACATCGCATCTACGAGTACTTAAATTCTCGGCTTTAATTCTCGACTTAAATTCCTTTGGAGTAGGCACAAATTAGACAGTCCGTCCTTAAAGTGTTAACAAAGAGAGACTCTTTCGACAGAGCAACACGCTCTCAATTTAAAGCGATAGGGTTGCCAGATGAGCATGATTACATTTTTGACATTCGAACATTTGTATTTTTTTAAAAATTTCTTATTTGACATAATTTTTTATTCTTACTTTCCTTAATTTGTTTTGTCAAACGCAGCGTAGTTTCCGTTTCCTTTTAGATGGTGGGTATGATGATGATAATGAAGATTTTCCGGGCATGCGGTGTGCCTTAATGGGGCATTTTATATACGCATTTACCAGGCGGCAGGCAGGTGGCAATATTGCGTGGCTTTTATTATGTAATCAAATGCAGCATCCATCGCCCTGCTCTACCGACCTCATTTCCCATTTGCATCACCCTCAAAGAATTCTATCGCCGCTCTTTTGTTTTTTTGACACATTCAGTGCTGCCGGTGATTTGTTTAAATAAACGTGCGAATGAGGTAAATATTCGCCACAACACATTTTTTATTGTTAGCTTCTGGCTGTCTGTCTGTCTTTCGGAGTCTGTCAGCGGCAGTCGCTTCAACAATCGCTACATGTTTCCCATTTGCTTGTCTGTGGTCAGTCAGGCGCGCTGTATGAAGTCTAAAGTGATAATTTTTTTTATTATATTAAATTTCATTTAAATATCTCATTTAAATCTCATTTATTTATATAAAAGCCGTAAAGTTGTGTAATACTAAAATTAAATAATAATAATAAATATTTTATTGAGATAATCAAAACTTTTCTTTCTGTGCAATTTTGAATTTATTTTATAAATTATCGTTATCATTATTTCAAATTCCAATGTACATAACAGTCTGGCAACACAATGTCAATGACATGTTGCAAAATGTATTACAAAATACAAATTTAATTATTGTATATTATTCATTGCGTGTTGTTTAGTTTCACTTTTTCAATTAAAAAGTTTATACCGACAGCAACATTGTTTTTGTATTTAAAAAAATTTTTTTTTTACATTTCTTGTCAATCACGTTACGGTTAAGAAATTGGCTTTGTTGAAAGAGAAAAAAACAAGACAGTTGAGGTCATGACACAACACAAAAAATCATTTTAATTTTACATTTGTATCAAATTTAAAATTTGGCACATGGCACATGCCAGAGTGAAGGTGTTACTTTGTAATTGATAAAGTTTTTTTTTAAATCTACATCTAGACATCTCTACTAGTTATCAACACCTCTACATCTAGAGTATATAGAAGCATTATCTTATTTTCGTTTAATTTGTTGTTCTTTTTTAATGGATGATTAGGTAACCACTAACTAGACAGATATGTCTCTAGTTAGGTTTGTTGAAATCTAGTGACAAATATTCGTGTATAGCGTGTAAATTGAGCCCATTACCTTCACCAATTTTTTTACAATAAAGAAAGGCGTCGTTTACCGCTGCGCTGGTTTCTTTATCAGAAATTCATAAGATTTGATAAGATTTTGAAAGTTTTCCTAGAAATTATTGATTCATAATGAATATTGGCTCACGTGAGAAGCTCACCGTTATCTTTTATAAACGCTTTCTACGTGTTTCTTTCCTCTACGAAAAGACTAGCACTAATTTTGTTCTTACTAATAGACTTTTTCAGAGATAAACTCAGCATGTATTTTTAGAGTGTGAAGTTATTGTCATTAAAATTGACACCCTTTTATTATCTTTAAGTTACAAAACTAAATAAATTCATTGATGTCAGATTTTGATTAAAAAAATTTGAAAACATTTTTGAAAAGGGCGCCTAATTCAAGTTTTTTTTCAACGCTTTGTCCACTCTCTCTCTTGACCTTGTTATCGATGTGACCCATTTCAAGCTGAAAAAAAAGTGTGTCTATTCACAGAAAATTTGTTATTTTTTTTTGTTTTTGTAACAACATTAAAAAAGTAAGGTTTTAAATTGTTTGAAACTTTTTTAAAAAAGAATCGTAGTAAAACACACAAAAGGATTGTTTGAAACAAGAAATTATTTTTTTTTTTTTAAGCGAAGACATAAAATATTTACAAAGCACAATAATACAATTTTAATTAATTAGAGAAAAAAATAATTAAAAATTATAGCAAACACAAAATTATATAGTTTTCCATCCTCATTAAATAACTGAATGCACTGACAATGAAGAGCTTTACAACTTGGCAACTCTGGCTAGTTTTTTTTGCACTTGTTACACAGCCGCAAACACACACACACACACACACACATGCGTGGGGTACTAACAAGCCTTTGGTTTGACTGACTTGAGTAACACGTAGTTCTTGTTGTTGAAAAAATCTTTCTCATCCCACCGAAAATGTGTGTGCAAATGAACTCGAAACAGAAATTTAGCTTGCCATCAGCCCCCGCCCGACGGATGGCCTTCCACCACACCGTTCCACCACACCGGCAATGACGCGCCCCTGACTCTGACTGTGACTGTGACGTCGTCTGAGTGCCAAACGAAGTAGAGTGAGCCAACACGCTCGCCGTGCCAACCGGTGACTTCCGATACCGAAGATGAAAGGCTGAGGCGGCTGCTGTGTCAGATTAGAGCATGCTAGAGCATGCCGGCCGTAAACCGCTGCGCATTGTGGTTTGTCTACCGCAAGCAGGCAGGCAGGCAGACAGACAGACAGTTAGACTCGCAACCACCAGGTAGGTTTGTGTCGAATGAAGATGCTCCAATTACCGGTTCTTCTTCTTCTTCTGTGTTGTTGCACTCAGACGCGTTTTTGCTTTTTAGCTGATGCTTACAGCACTCTTTGATTTCTTTGAGTTGAATGTTTCTAAGATTTTTTTCCTTGATGAGACTTTTGTTGTTCTTGTTATATACATATATATCCATATATAGACAGATAGTCAGGCACACAGATAACAAAAATTATTGTTAGTATACCATTTCGCACTGTTGCAGGTGCCACTAACCGCATCTAACATAATCTAACGAAAGTGTGGGATAAAGATATTGTTTTTTTTTCTTGGTCTCTCAAGCGGATACCACAAAAATCTGTAAAAGAATATAGAAATAATAAAATAACAAAAACAATGTCAAGGAAATGTTGGTATATAACGGTTGCGCCATCTTTTATGTCGGTATGTAAACATTGAATAACTTTAACATTTATCAGGCGCTTGACTTTAGTAAACATGTTTTTGAAACATCAATTCAGTATAATTTATGAATATGATGTTACCATGAATAGCTTCATACCGAAACAACGCGTCGAAATAGTAAACGCAGCAAAAAGGGCACATTTTGCTTTGGCCAATAGAGGCCACTTGATTGATGTTGTATTAAAAAATCAGTCCCAATAAATTGTAAAGGACCATGCTAAATAAAAATACCTCACATATGGAAATCAGTTCGATTCTTAAAAAAGTTATGCAATATTCACATACCGACATAAAAGATAGCGCACCCTGTATTGTATGTAGGTTCGAAAATGTATGGACTGTGACAAAAATTATGTTTTGATTTGGGCTTAAAAATCGTTACTGGGCTGATTAACAAATAGATAAATAAATAAATAAATAAATAAATAAATAAATAAATAAATAAATAAATAAATAAATAAATAAATAAATAGCAAGCAAATAAATAGTTTTAAATAAATAGAATTTTAAAAGTGCGGCAACTCTGTTTAGAAATTTGACAATTTTTGAAACATTATTTTTTCACAAGAATTCTTTCCCAAAATAAAAATTTTAATTCAATTTAATTTAATACTTAGTATGTACATAGATATATAAAAAGATTAGCAAAGTGTGATCGATTAATATAAAGCTATCGATGTGACAAACTTCCTACAAAATAGAAATAACGATCATTGTTTAACCAATAATCGATGAATCACATCAAAACCAAAACTTTTAAACCAAAAAAAAGCATAAATTGAGAAGTTAAAGCCAACCAACTGCAACGATAATATTGAATATAAAATCAACAACAACAACAACACCAAAAATGCTTAAAATTCATATGCTAGAACAAATTGTCACCAGTGAGACGGTACATGAGGACACCAAGGATACATCACCAAAGCACAACAACAACAAACCGATGGCAGCAATGACAGCATCAGCATCAGCATCATTATCAACAACCTCATCAGCATCATCATCGCCACAGCATCATCAACAGCTTCCACAACAACAACAACAACAATCTACTGCTGCTGTTTCTGCCAATGTTTCATCACATCGCCCACTAACGGGTAAATCTGCTAGTCAAGGATCATCACCAGCTGGGTATGTTTTTTCGTTCTTGTTCTTGTTCTTGTTCCTTCCTTGTTTTGTGCTCTATTTGCCTCCATCTTTGTCGTTCTCGTTTCGGCTTAAGATTGTTTTTGAATAGTTTACGAAGGCGGGGCAAAGGCGTCCACAAGGATGCAGTATGATTTTTCATCATATTGAGAGCAAGTTGTTAACCTTTGAACGACTATGGGTGAGCGGCGGCGGGGTAGGGCATATAAATGATTGTGTAGGTTTGTGTGTCACCAAAGTGTGCCACATGAACTTTAGTTGGGTAAGTTTTTTGAACTTTTAGAAAGGATTAAAAACTTGATCTTTTAGGATTAAATCAAGCAAAGAAGTCTTCTTTTTTTTACAAGCTTGCGACAAGAACTTAGAACTTTTGGCCACCTGTAGTACAGCACAACATTATACAGGGTGTTCTTCCACATGGCACGACAGAAAAAATTGTATGGAAAGGAGACTATTTCCCCCCTTGAACATCTGTTTTTAAACGGCAGGGTAAAAGTAACTTAATAAACGTTTAAAAAATATAAAAAAAGCAATTGCCGCTACCATCAAATATTGGCCTAACCAAATGAAACACCCTGTAAAACCTGCATACGTTTTTATAATCTTATTTCGCAGCACTTTCGCAGAAACGAGAATGATAGAAAAATTCCATGATAAATTAATTCGTTTTTAGATAATTTGATTTGTCTGGTAGTCAGTCAATGATTGCAGTCATTTCCTCAATGTTAACTGAGACAATTGAAATTATTAACGCGAGTCAGTCTCATAAATGCTGTGCTTTTTTAATATCAAACACTAAAAGTTGTTTCGACATCATTTAATTAGTCAATAACGCAATTTATTCAGTTTATACGAATATGTGCGTACAAATTTGATGATTCACGGTTATCAGTGGCGTATTTAGCTTTTAGTCTTACGGTTTCGAAAACATTTGAGGAGCGAAATTTTAGAATTTAAATTCTCCGAAGCTCTTGAATTGAGATTTTTTTCTTACTCTTTTAGAGGCATAAAAATCAATAAAAATCGTTTAAGAAACGACTTCTAATAACTCGAATAACACGCAGTTCCGAATTCGCGTTAAAAAATTCGCATAAAAATAAGGCCCAAGTGTATAGTGTAAACAAATTTGGCTTTATTAATTTCATAAACACTAAAAACAAAGCGAAATAATTATGTTTAATAATCTAATTCACGCAATGTCGTATTAAAAAATGCGTGTTAAAAAATGCGTGCAAAAGGATGTCCGAGTAGATAATGAACAAATTAATAAAGTAAAAAAGAACACAGTCGAATGATTTTCTAAAAAACACTGTATTCTTCCAACTCGTTTTTGAGGTCAATCTCTTCAGGGCAGGCCGAAGAACGTTGGGAAGGGGGAAAGAGAGAGGGGGAGTCTGAACCCTTGCAGCGCCTGCTGAAATGCGCCACTGATCCATAACGTACAAATTCATATTTAATTGTTTTAATAGTCTCTCATTTTTTGTCTTGCTGTAATTTCAACTAATTTTTATTGACAATAAAAATTACACTTTAGTGATTCATTGCTTTATTGCAAATTTTTTGAAGGGAATTTAAAATGCATTTAACTTTTTTTTGTGTTTTGTGTGTGCCGGCAAATGGTGGCAAGTGGTGTTTAATGCATTAAAAACAACAACAACATTAACAAAACCGCGTTTAATTCGCCGGTTTTGTGCAATAATAATAGATATCATAAAACGAATGTTCGTTGGCAAAATTTTCAATTCCATAATTTTCTTGTACTTCTTCTCTCTTACCTCTCCAGATATGTATGTCGGTTGTTGATTCAGCACCGGTAGACGGTGGCTGAACGTCAATTCCATACTCTTAGCAACCACAACGACTAACTGACTGACTGACTACAGGCCATTCGTAGCGTGAATGCAATGGAATTCTTCAAGTGAAAATAATTGTTATTGCTATTGCATTGCCTTTAAGATATTTATACTTATGCGGATATATCACCATCATATGAATATGTATACACACACGAACAATAAGTTACATGCAGGAAAATGAAACGAAAAACAATAGGAAAAGTGTCATAATTTGTTGCTTTTCTCTGCCTTTTTTTATTATGTCATGTCTTGATTCAGACGAATTTTTTTCGCTCATTTTAGAGTTTATCGAAATGCAGGAAGTTGGGAAATTTTAATCATTTCATCATTTGTTGAGTTTTGTTGCGTTGAGGAAAGGATTCCTTTATTTCAGAATATTCTAAATTTTCCATAGAGTTTCATATTTCTATAAAGTTTATTCTCTATCAGGAATTCTCATTCAAAAAAATTGCACAAAGAGATACCGAATAATTGTTATGGCTACGAGACGATTAATTTGTAGGCTGAGCACGTTTCAAAGATTGGCCTACTCTGAAAGATTGAATGTGGCGACGACGCGACGATGTTGACGACAGAAAGAAGCATTGCCAAAGAAGAAGAAAGGACGATAGAAGACGTGATTTTTGGGTGGTCATATTTATGAATCATTATGACAGACTGACTGTCTTTTAAAATTCAAAATGAGTGATGTCTGAAGAAATTCAATTAAACGTGCACGATTGATTGATTTTGATATAAACAGAAATAGTTAGTAGTCTGTGAAGGACTCTACTTTGAAGACTATAAAAGTCTCGATGAGGATGAATGCAGTGTCTTCGGAATGACTTGGTGTCAGAATCTATTTGTGACCAGTTTGGTAGGGCGGACAGATGTCATTAAATCGTAGTAGATGTTAGTCTCTATAGTGTCTATAGAGGAATGAGCCGCAAAGTAATGTTTTTAATCGTAGTTATCGTGGCTTTTTTTAATTTTACTGCATTACCCTTCTACCATATCATCCGACCATAGTCTCCTACGGGAGATTTCTCTCTGAGATTATTAACGAAACACAATATCTGGCAAACGTTATTGGTCTCGGTTTCTCTTACGATTTCTTCATTCTTCATTTCTTCATTCTTTTTATAAAATTCTTTATCGCGTTTGTGGGTGGAGAGACTATTTATCAGAGAAATTCTATTGTCACTCTGTGTGAGCGTGTACGCCCGCCATTCAGTCGGTTTCAAAATATATAAATATGACAATAACACAGCATTGAGTAATTGAAATTGACATGAGAAAGAGCTAAGAAATAATCCATTCGATAGAAAAATCACGTGATTTTTTTATTAACCTCGTTTCTTCCAGGGATCTTCTCCGCCTCTTCCTAATCCTTTAATTCCTTTTCCTACTTCTCCAGCTCTTCAGCAAAGACCTACGACTTAATTTCATTTTGCTCCAGTACTCTTTACTCTTTCTTACGCTTTATTCCACGGTTGTCAGCTGTCAGAATTAAATTCAGAATTGCCGCAAAGAACTTTGAACTTTTTCTATCTTCGTCATTTGAACATTTAGTTTTTTTTTTTTTTTGATGACGGACGACGCATTGTCCTCGAAAAAAATCACAAACAGACCAATAAATTTAAAGAAATAATTATTTTCTCTAAGCTTTTTGTGTGTGTGCGTGCGCGAATTCTGTCACTTTTATAGGTTTGTGTGGATGAAAGGAAACCTGTTTCTATCGCGCGGTCATTATTTTTATGAATAATTTAATTGACAGTTTTTTAATGATATAGAATTTTCGTAGGTACTCGCATGTACTATACACTATACGTACATATGTATGTTATATATGGATTATATGGATGGATTGCTTTGATCTTCCGAGTATACCGTTAACTCGTCTGAAGAAATGAGAATATGACAGTAAGAGTTATGACAATAAAAGACACACAAGATCATACTGTTAGATTAAAAAAGTCATCTCATGACAGTGAGATGTTTATTTTCTTCTATATCTATTCGTCTATTCATTGATATTTCATTAGTCATACATTCTCAGAATTGACCATGCGTCAATTGGTCTATATGGTTGCTTGGTTAAGGTTGATTATACGACATCAATGAGTTTTGCAATATTAAGATATTATTTGAATGTATTGTTTTTCTAAGAAGAAATCCATAAGAATCCAGAAACTCCATGAGTTTTGAAATATTAAGATATTATTATTAACGCTAACAAACATCAATTTCTTCTCCTTAAAAATATGTATTGTGAAAATCGTTTATTTGAGGGCGTTTTTCGCCGACAAGAACCAAACTTCTAAAAAAATGGGGCACTATAAAATTAGTTTTTAAGTTGCGACAAAATGTAAAACAAAATTATGCATTGTATTTGACCGAAATCGTACCATCCTAACTATATTAAATAAATGGAAAGAAGTTTCTGTGAAATTTCTTGACTGCTAATTAACCGTGAAACGATCCTTTATATCCTCCAAGTTCAAGCAAGTTTATTTTGTTTTAAAACTTAAAAAAAATCGGTCGGCGAATAGAGTTTTCTATTATCGTATTACCATAACGCAACCAACTGTTATGGTATGGTTATTTTGTGAGCTAAATATGATGGCTCATCTTAACATTGTAACAATGCTTTGTGGAACGTGTTTAAGTTTTTTCTTTTTACCCTAACTCGACCTCAACAACATCGTTAATTTCACATTCCACTTCAAAAGAGACAACATACTCTCGCAATTTAGACGCAAACTTATAAAAAAAATCACGTTTCACAAAAACGTAAACATCGTCGTACAGCTTTTTTCTTATAATGTTCATGTTGTTTGCGCGTAAAACTGTCAGGCCAAGAAAGAAAATCGTCGGGTGGGGGGTGTGTGTGTGGTATGAGGGGTGGGGGTGCGTCTATGGAAAGCCTCAAGAATGTGCGCGCGGCGTGCGTTTGTTATTATCACGAATATTTAACATTTAACGCGTTGTTACGCTTTGGAATTTCTGAAGAAATGTAGAAACTGACAGAAATTGTGTGGTTGTTGTTGTTGTATCGTATTTATTGCATGCATCGTGAGTGAGTTTGAAATGATAAGTATTTTAAATTAGCTGCTGATTATAGCTCGATTAAGAAAGGATGAAGCAAGAAAAATGAGTTTAATTTTTACAACAACAAAAAAATTCAGTTAATATTTTTTTTTGTTGAATTAAAGCAGAAGTAAAAGACATTTTCTCTGTAAATTAAAATTAAAAGTGGAGCTAAAGAACTGTTTAGAATCAATTTCATTAACTTGTACCTAGTTAAGAATTTTAAATATTCTTTCGTTATTGATTGCATTCTTTTTCTATTTCTGTGTTTCATTTTATCCGTCTTTTAGCTGTTCATTTCTTTCTTAAACTCAATTAAGTTGTTCATTCGATTGACTTCATTCCTCTTTCAATTATGCAGAATATTTAATAAATTCATTAAAAGATAGTCTCGTCTAGTCTACAATATAATACAATTAGGCGCGCTCGTACTAAGAGAAAGTACATTTTTTATTAACAATTTGAAAATGGCTTTCTAACATTCCTCCTCTTTCCACTTTTAAACTTTTAGTATCAGAAGTCTCGAAGTAAACTTTAATAAAATGATCCTCTAAAAAAAAGGTATATTTGAAAACTCAAATCAAAGTTGAAATCTAATGATTTGAAAAAAACGGAAGAAAATTATGAACAAATAATTTGAAACTTCAGTTTGTTAATAGTTGTTAACAATTTAAAAACTTCTCAAATTAAAGATTGAGAAACTGAAAACGTGAAAGATTGAAGATTTTGAAAACTCAAGATTTTATAAACTGAAGATTTTGAAAACTGAAATTAAAACAATCTTTGAAAATTGTATATTGCACAACTCAGTTGAAATTTAAGAATTTGAAAACTGAAGAAAATTAAAAATCATTTAGTGAAATTTTGAAAGCTAAAGATTGAGTATCTGAAGATTTTTGAAAATTTAAGATTTCGAAAACTGAAGATGTTGTGAACTGAGGATTTTGAAAACTGAAATTCTATTTCTGGGAAAATTGTATGTTTGAAAACTCTAGAGTTGAAACTTGAGAATTTTGAAACTGAAGAAAATTTAAAATCCTTTTGAAAACTCAAGGTTTTATTTAAACTGAATTTAAACTGAAGAAAATTGAAAATCCTTTTGAAAACTCAAGGTTTTAACAAACTTGTCTAATTAAACTAATAATAAGTTAACATCGATATAGTTAATGTTGTTAATTATTAGTAATTATTTCGAGACCTTCTCAACTTTTAGCTCAATTAAATCAAAGTGTGGTAATCATTTAGTAAATTTTTAATCTGAAACCAGGTAATAATTTTTTTAATTTCTATAGATTTAATAAGTCACGTTAAGTTTTATTACTTTGCTAACTTCTACAAAGTAAAATAAGAAAAATGTTAAGCTTAAAAGCAATCTAACAAAACAAGTCATTGGCAATATATTGAGCAACAATGTTGTAAAATATATAACAAGTTCATTTAAACACTTTAACGTTCGTCTTGAGCGCGTTTTCTTTTTCGAGCTTCTGGTGGTTTTTGGTGTGCAAAAATGCACTGGAAAAAAAAGAAGAACTCAAGAAAGAACTCAAGAAAGAAGAACTCAAGAAAGAGAAGAATTAATAGAAAATAAAATATTTAGTCTATAGCTTTTTCAATAAGCATGAACCCATTACATTGTAATTGTGTTCTCTACGATTTTGACCTCATGGATTTGAACTTATCATGCATTCATTCAACGAAACAATTAATGATTTGCTTCATTTTAATTCTACCCTTAAATTCTGTTTGTGTTTTTGTTTGTGTTTATGTTTTTTTTTGTTTTGTTGCAATTTTTTGTTTGCCTTAAATCTACTGTAATTCAGTAAAAGGTTTTATTTGAGTGTTTTTTAATTTTTTTTGGTTTCTTTGCTCACGTTTCTTCAACACGTTAGTTGTTGTTTGGCATTTTGCCAGCTTTTTATTGGTGTCGTTGTTGTTGGTGTGAATTATTGTTATTCTAGCCAGAAATTTTCAGTTTTATTTGTGTTACTTAATTTGAAGAAAATCGGCATTTTCTCCATGTTGACCCAGTGACTGACTGACTGACTGACTGAGTCAATGACTTATGATTGATAATATGATATGATGATGATTTTTTTAAAATTTTGTTTAGAAATTATAGTAATTCGTTTATGAGTCGCTCAGAAGCCAGACAAGATTAACAAACTTTTTATTAATCCTTATTCAACAGATATCAAAAATTATTTCTCTACTTAACAATATTAGCCAAAAGGTTTTTGATTTTTCTAAAATATAATTGAAAGCTTTCATAATATTTAAAGCTTCAAAAAAAAAACACAATAGTATTTTAAGTCTAGTAGAGTTTTTTATTATGTTTTTCTTAAACGTGGTTATACCACGTCTTGCCTCAACCGGAAAGAGGTGTTATTTTCTAACAAAGAAGAAGGTAGAGAGAAGAAAAAGAAAAAGAAGAAGACGTGTAACAAGAATTTTATTTATGTTTGTTTTTTTTGAAAAAAATTGTAGATCATAAGAAAAAAGTTTTAGAGAAAACAAAAATCATTTCAACTTTCATCTCATCCTTTCAGTTCATATCCTTAATGATAAAAACAAATGTTTAATTCACAGGAGCCAGGAGCCAGGAGCCACACTCATACCCACACACACAGGCACACACACTCACAAATAAATAAAGATTGAGAGACAACCCGCGTGTTTCTCACTTCGTTTTATGTTGGTTGGTATGAAAAAAAAAAGCTTGGGAAATTGTAACCATCCGACGGTTTCTCTCACACAGTGTCGCCTTTACGGAACGCCGTTGATGGGCGTATTCAAAAGTATTTTCAGGATAATGAAACGTATTTCCTAACCCGTTCCTGTGCTCTTCGGTTAATGATGATGGGTAATATGGAGACTTTCCGTCGTCAAGCGGAACAGGTTCCAGGTTGCTTATGTCTACTGCCTAATTGCTGAGGCACGCTCTCTCTCTCTCTCTCTCTCTCTCTCTCTTTTCCACTCTCTTTGTTTCTCTTTATTTGTCTGAAAAGTTTGGTTTGCTTTTTTTTAACTTGTCCCGGACTTAAAAACGAATTTGCTTTTTGTTCTGCACCAAACAAAATTTTTCTTTTGTTATTTGAGTGCGTTCTTATTATTTGTTAGCTCGCATTGCAGTCTTTATGTATGGATGTATGTATATATGTATGTACATATGTGTGCATATGTATGCACGTCTCATGTCCTTTGCACAGCCCGTCGGCCTAATAGAAAGGAGCTCTTAATTGCTCTTGGGCACATGCGAGCAAATACGTACGCATTTGTAAGTGTTTTTAAATCTACTATGTTTGCTGGTGTGTGTATGCGTATGTGTGTGTGTGAATTTATCCCTTTGAATGCTGGTCTGTTTGCTTGCTTTCGGGTGAATGCTACTCGCATTTGAATTTCTCTTGGAAGCCGGAAGCTGCTTTAGCAACAGCTTTACGAGTACGCGGCATGTTTTGGATTCTCTGCCAAACGGAAGTGGGCACGTATTCTACTTAAATATTAAACGATTCATTCAAACAAGTTCACAGTTTGTTAGTATTTAAATGAATAAAGGCAGGCACAGCTTGTCAAGGGTTAATTTCGACAAACTTCTTGACAATTTTATATACTTTTTTGCCAAAAGGCGAGCATTTAAAAATTCTAACTTGAATTACTTGAAGTGATGATTTATCAAAATAATCGATTAAAATGCGAAATTAGTGAACAAAAAATGATACAGTCACTTTTTTTACTGTAGGAAACGTTAGAAAACATTACAAAGGTGACGCCAAAGGGGTCAAATGTGGTATTGATCATTGATCATCAAAATTCGTATTGATCGTTTATTCTTTTGAAGTGTCTTCTATCGTTTGAAGTCTATCATTGCGTCTCAAATCGCAAAGTAATTGACTGAAATGGCAAAGTAAGCGATTAAAATGAGACAACAAGCAAATTTTAAATGAAAATTTATTTAAAACTTGATTAAAATTTCAGTAATCGAAGCAAGTACGCAGTACTTAATAACTAACTACGGTGGAAGTGTGCGTTAAATATAAATACGACTATTATAGAATAATAACATGTACCCATTGTCTGAGGTAAAACGTGCCGAAAACCTTGCCGTGTTTGGTCTGGCAGCAGCAGCAACAAACGCCAATAGCTGAAAAAAAAAACTGAACTCATTATTATAACTCTTGCGAGTTTGATAATTGCACAAGCTGCGTAGAAAAATACAAAATGGCGTTCAATTTGCCAGCTTCGCGGTCGCACACGTTTGTGGTCGTACACGGACGACGGCGCGTCTGTGGATTATTTTGTCCAATACGTCCGTCCATTATTGGAACGGCCCGTTTGTGCAGTGCAGTACATTTTTGTAGCACATTTTTGCTTTATGTCGTCAATCTCTTGGTGAAACCATGCTCAATTTGGAGAGCTTGTTATATTACCGTATTTATGGCTTTGGTTCTTTAGATTTATTTTCACTTTCTTACTAAATGCTTCATTAAATCTTGAATATCCAAATACGTTATATTTATATTTTTTTTTTATTATTGATTTAATGACTTTAGATGGCGGCTCCAGGTGCCTAAATTGACCACTTAAGTTTTCTCTGCAAATAAGTTTAGACGGCTCACCAATTTCGAAGGTTATTGTCATTTCATGGGTTATTTTGTCATTTTAATCAGTTATTTAATGATTTTAGGCGGTTATTTGAAATTTGAAGCAGTTACTTTTTAGTTTTAAAAAGGCTATTCTTATTTTAGTCGGTTATTCTCACATTTTAGTTAATAATTATTTTATTTTAGTGGGATGTTTCGAAATTTTCATTAAATTCCTTGACGTTTTAAACGGTTTTATTAGCTTTAATTCGACTATTTTGCTATTTGTATCGGCTAAAGTTCTTTCTTGTCGGTTACTTTCTATTTTTGTCAATTACTCGATCATTGTTATCAATTACTTTGGCATTCTAATCGGTTATTTTGCCATTTTAGTCGGTTACTTTGTCGTTTTAGTCAGTTACTTTGCCGTTTCAGTCGGTTACTTTGTCGTTTTAGTCAATTACTTTGCCGTTTTAGTCGGTTACTTTGTCGTTTTAGTTCGCTACGCTCTAATTTCAATATATCAAACCATTCTTTTGTAATTTTGCCAATTCCTAACTCGATAAATCTGTGATTTCAGTCCGTTACTTTCGTATTATCATCGAGGTGAGTAATTTTTAATCCGATTACTTGCTCTTTTAACAGATTAATCCTCCTTTTAATCGATTATGCTGTAATTTTAGTCAGTTATTGTGTCATTTTAGTCGGTTTAGTCTTAATTATTAATCGGTTTACTATAATTGTAGTTTTTTTTAACCAAAAACCGCGGTTATAGTGCTTTTTAGTCGGAGTATAGTTCGACAATTTTAGTCCGTTCATTATTTATTTGTTTGATTCTATGGTTTTCTTTGCATTATTTTAAATACAATACATATTTTATTTTCAATGCTTTTAAATTTCCTACATAAAAAAAACATAAAACACATGTTTTTAGAGAAACGACAAAAACAACAGAGACAAAAACTCTCTCTCTCTGTTATATTTATTTATTACAAAATCTAAAAAATAAAACAAAAACGACAACAAATGCAAGAAATTTGCATTGCAAGTACGTATAACCATGTCTCTTTATCATCTTTCCACACTTTCCATATTTTATTGAAACAAAAACAAAAACTGCTGCAGCATACTCTTTCCTAAAGGCATGTAGCGACGCTTGCTGTTTGCTGGTGTTGCTTACTGTCTTCGTCATTCACATCGATCCTCGTACAATCATCACAGAAACACCCTCTATTTGTATATCTGTATTCCTACTCGGTCTGTCTGTTTGTCTGTCTGTCTGTCTGTCTGTCTTTCTGCCTGCCTGCCTGCCTGCTTCTCTCCTCCTTTCATTGTTCAAAGCTTTCTCGTTCGAGCCTGGTTGAGATTCTCTCGTAGCTGCATTCCCTCGGGCACAGTTCTTGCTCTGGCTTGGTGGTGCCATATCATCGGAATTCTACTGATTCATATCAATTTGTGAAAAATGAATTCTGATTTATAACTAACTATATTCTGTTTCTCTACTTTCTGGTTGTTGTTTTTTTTTGTTGCTATTTGTAACGTCTTGGGTGATGAGAAAAATCATTTACACAGTCTCTGAGGATTGTGTTTTACGAACAACAACAACAACAACAATGACAACGAACTTCTTCTTTGATCTAAACTGATATTGCTAAAGAAAATCCGATGATTTTAAAAGATTTAAGTGTTCGCTTGCGAGTGCTTCTTTTTAAGAGCAAATAACCCAGTGGTAAATTTCTTTGACGGATCATCGATGATCGTACGATACTATTGTAACATATCCATACTCATATTCTTAATTACTTCTCAAGTACCTCGGTCTCCATTAGTAATGGAGAAGTCCTAATGAGTAGGTTCGCAGAGGTCTAATGATCACTATTAATTACTTTTGACGTCTTCTCCAACTCCAGCATACACAAATAAGGTGATGGTACGTAATTAGCTGTATTTCGCTCAATCTTAATAAGGCCAGGAAGGATGAAATGGTGATAACTTTCTTTCTCTAACTAAATTTGTAAAATTTGTATTTAATTTTTTCTCAATTTTTTTTATCTAAGCCTTTTTTTTTCAAAATCTTTAAAATATTCCTTTCTGCGTCTGATAAATAACTAAAGTTAGACATAGTTAATATAAAGCAAAACGGGAAAGCGAACTCTCTGACTAAAGAATGGCTGCTGTTTATTTTCCAAGTATTTGGAATTATCCACCAGTGGGTCGTTAGGTACTACCGTAAAGAGTGGAAGAGAGAGAGAGAGTGAGAGAGAGAGAGAGAGAGTTATCAACACTAACGATGATAAAACTAACGTAAAAATGCATAAATTGTATAATTTTTAAATAGTTTTTTTTCATTACTTTGGTCTTTGGTGCTGTTTGTAAGTTTTTGTGCTGTTGCTTTCACAATACATAACAACAGCAACAACAACAATAACAATAACCAAATCATTGACGTCGAAAGAGTGTAAAAAAATTCTCTTTACGGCGTCTGCTCTCCAGCGCCGGCGCCGCGGCGTTACGAAAGTGTTGCAATTTTTCTCCCTTAACAATCTTGAAATTTCGCAAATTGCCTAATTTTCCGCTAATAATTTCATAGTTAATTAGTATTATTATTTTTTCATTTGCACTTTTATAAAATGAAAACAAAAATAAATACAAATCAAACGAACCAAATCAACAACTACGAGTAAAACCAAGAACAACAATAACAACAAACCCAAAACACAAAAGAATTATAGTTTCTTACCATCATTATGAATTTTTACTTGATAAAAGCCTGAAGGCACGTTCCGCTCTCGTTCTCGTTGTTGCTGCTGCTGCTGCTGCTGCGATTATTGTGTTTGTTGTACTTTCCATTGTTTGCAATTTAAGTTCGGTTGGTTACTCGATGACCGTGGCGGTGGCAATGGTGCTAATGGTGGTGTGGTGCTGGTGGTGGTTCGCACTCGGTCCATGATAAAGTATGTCATAATTTTTGGTGTTTATTTTGCTTCTGTTGCCTTTGTTGCTGCTGCTGCTGTTTTTCATTTCCGACGATTCAGTGAAACGTTAACAAATTGCGCCACAAAACAATAACAACAACAAATAATATTTATGTATTTATTTATTTATTTATACTCGTAATAACCGCTCTTATCCTCGCTTATCATCATTTCTCAATGTATTCCGCTTGCGTTTTTAATTGTTTATTTTTGGCACGTGTTGAAAATATTTCATAATAATTTTCCCTTTTCTCTCTACCGTGTGTTATTGTTTTTTTGATATATATGTGTTTCCTAAATTGTAATAATTAAAAAATATATATGCGAAATGTGACATTCGCAAAACTTCTCTTGTATTTAAAAACATATCTTCTATAGATAAATGAGTTTCCAGTTATTGCCAAAAAGTGTCAAATATTTCAATTGTCAATAGCTTCTAACTACATACTGTCACTTCTCCTCTGAACTAAAAGAGAGTGTCTCGTCTCCACTGTAAAACAGGATCTTGTCTTGGGGCCCCGTCTTGACTGAAAACTGTGCCTTGTCTCCGGATTTCGCCTCGACTGATAACTTTGACTCAGATCCGAATATTCCACGCATCTGTAGGTCTAAGCTTTCTCTAGCGACGACTCTCGTTAGGCCCTAAACTATATCTGGTTACGACTATCTTCTGTCTCATCTCGTAAAGTGTGGCAATTATTGAAGAAATATGTTAGCAAAAGAATGCGAACCTTTGCTTCTGGATACGGCTGTGTTGCATCATCATCATAAAATTGTAACCCATCACTTAACCTAGATTTTTTTCACCGCAAAAACGTGCTCTTTTCATGAACTGAAGCGACTGCATTGACAGAAGAGAAAAAAATTATAATTTTTCTGCATCATGAAAGGAATTGTTTGCTGTTCTCTTTTTTTACCATTGATTTCAATGTAATTAAGAACAATAAATATTTTTCTGGGTGACAATTGCTTTTTAAATTTGTTAAATTTAAGCAATGTTTTTAAAATTTCAAAGAGAAAAGGGAAAACTTTATAAAAAGTTTCAAAGAACTATACAAAATGTTGATAAAATTTTAGAGAACCAAAAAGGGTCTCTTTGAATGTTTGAGTTTTTCCATTTGCCTTAAGCTCTACTTCTTTTCTTTCTTTTTCTTGTTGTTTTTTCTTGTTGTATAAATTTTATTTTTTTTTGTTGTTCTTAAATTTTTTTTGGGGTAATTCTAGAGTGCGCTCTCTTAAGTGTAGCCACTTTTAAAGTGTTTGAGTGTAGCTGCCTTCGCTACGAAAAAACTAAAAATACTTTATTTTTCGTGGCTAAAAGAAGAAGACAAAACAAATTTGTACATTTGTTACTTGATGCAAAACAACAAAAAAACTACTCCAATTTTAATGGTCGAAAAGAAAAAAGATGCATAAATTATTATTAAATCGAAAATTCTACTGAGTACACCACTTCCCGCTCTCGCCTCCTACGCCTCCTGCTCTTTCCACGTCGAAACAATCACACAATTTCAGTCTGCTCGTCTTCACTCGAAAATGATTTTCGAGCGCAAACTCCTTAAAGATTTTTCAATTTTTTGTCACATCTTTCTCTCTCCCTCTCTCTTCCTCGCAAAAACCACAAAAGCAGAAGCAACAAGCGTGAGGCGAAAAGAAAAAATTAGGGCGGTGGGCGGTGAAGTGTAAAGTGAAAAACTATGTTAAGAATAACTTGGGAAAATATTTCACAACAGTTTTCGAGAGTAACTTAAATTGCCTCCGGTTGAATTACAAGTTGTTGTAGTTGTTGCTGCTGCTGCTGAGGTTTGCTCTTGTTGTTATTCCTGTTGTTGACTTTTTTTCCGCCGTTGAGCTGCTAAAAATATGCACAAGCAACTGCGAATACGAGAAAATACGATACGAACAACGGTAGCGAATATAGACAATCTGACGCTAGTGTTGCCAACACTCGAAAACTATTCCGCAGCAACAAAACGGAAAATACTGAAATTCTCAAAACAACAACAACAAAACACAAAACGATGGCCACAACAAAATAAGCTTGAAAATTACTTTTTGAGAGTGTTGATGAGCGTTGCTGACTGCGAAGAGAGGGCCGCAGTATGCAATCCCTCTAGGAATTTGAGGCATGAAGTTATATATGTATATGTATATCAGCACAGAACTCAGCCCGTATGGAATGTCACGGGCTACACAATATTACCAAAGATATAAAAGAATTTTCGAATGAGGTTTGTCGGGAATTATGTCCTCGTGCGGTATTATAAAATACTTTTTCACACGATTTTTTTACACGAAACGTATCTATCGTGTAAAAACAGACTTGGGTATATTATATTGATTGTAATTACTCTTTTTTCTATTACCTTCATTATTATTTGTTACATAATAAAAAAGTTATGATCTCACACTATCTCACTATCAAACTTTAGTCGTAGTCTTTTCTTATTTCTAGTTCTGTAGTCTTGTCTTTAGTAGTCTTATCTTTATCTTACTATCTTAATAAATTTCATTTGAATTAATAAATTCAAAAATCAATTTTCACCCAGAAAAATATTTATTGTTTTTAATTACATTGAAATTAATGGTAAAAAAGAGAACAGCAATCAAGTTCTTTCATGATGATGGAAAAATATGATTTTTCTTTCTTCTCTCAATGCAGTCGCTTCAGTTCATGAAAAGAGCACGTTACGTTAATTTTGCGGTGAAAAAAATCTAGGTTAGGTGATGGATTACAATTTTATGATGATGATGCAACACAGCCGTATCCAGAAGCAAAGGTCCGCAATCTTATGCTAACATATTTTTTATAATAATTGCCAAACTTTACGAGACGAGACCGGAGACAGTCATAACTAGAGACAGTTTAGGGCCTCACGAGAGTCGTTCTCTCGCTGATCGAGATTGGAAACAAAATGCCAGGAATTGAACGTTATTAGAAGTCATACATTACACCTGACCTTCCGTAGGTAAGCAATTAATGAAATAAAGTAATGCATTGCTCATTTTTTTCTGCTGGGATGTCACCATATACTCTCTCTCCCATACACACGTTTGTGTGTGTGAAAAAGAACATTTTCCACTTGCTCCCTCCATTTTTTCAATAAAAGTAAATTCAATTGAATTCAATCCAGCATCAGTAGAAAAAAAGTAAAAATATAAATATAAAATAAATTTTACAAGAAAAAAAGGAAAATTTATAAAATATGCATGAGAATCATACAAAAACAAAAACCCAAAAAGAGCAACAGAACAGAACAGAACAAAATGTTTTTCTGAGAAAAAAATTTTCAGAAAAACAGGAAGTGGCACAATTTTAAATAAATTCATAATTAATTCAATTGAAAAAAGAGCGCCGTTGGCAAGAAAATACGTTTTTTCTTGTGGTTTTTTATACTTTTACGTTCTTTAAATTATTACCGTAATAATAAAGTAATAATGAAAGGTGCAGGAAAGATATTGCGCGCATTGAAAATATTGAATAATCTTTAAAGCCAGAAGAGAATTGTAGATATGCACTAAAAATAAAGAAAAAATTAGCAATTTTAAAAAGTACTCATAAATTTATATAGCCTTATTTTTTTTTTTTTATTCTCATTTTACAAAAGTTTTAAAATGTGTTGAAATTAAATTCGTGTTGAATTGATTTTAATCAATGACAACTATTAAATTTATTTAACGAAGCAGAAAAAAAGGTGTACTATGTACTAATATTTTGACAAAAAAATAAAAAAAATTAATGTGTCATCAAAGTTTATAAAAGTAAAAAGGAAAACATTTTACATTAATACAATGGCGTATAATCTGATATCGAGTCTCTTTTAGCAGTTTTCGCTTTAGTGCCAGTAACAAAAAATTCCTCAACTTGTCTCGACTCAAACTATACATACTTACTATCGCACAACAACAACAATAACAACAACAATTACTATTACGACATTTATTACTACTTCGCGCCTTCCTCCTACTCTTTTTTTTAATGTCAACGAATTTTAACACTGCGTCTGGCGACATCCAGAACTTCACTTCATTCTTCCATCAACTGCCAATCTTGTTTCAGCTGCTCCACGATGGTGGTCCTCTGTAAGCTATGAAAAATATCCTTTTATCGAGGATATTTTGTAGCGAATTAAAATAAAATTTATGATAACGATAAAATTTTTAATGTGAAATTTATTTTTATATTTGACTCTTTAATAACATTTTAATGACATGTAAAAGAAAAAGGAGCAACCATTTAACGATATCAATTCAATTGCGTCCGGAGACCAACCAAGTCGTCGACGAAGTCGATCAATTTGAAGTTAATCGTGACTGACATTCACATAAAAATAAATATAAAAAAAATTAAAAATATAAAATAAAAAGAAAAAAAAAATTGCAAATTGCTGCATTGAAATAAAATAAAAAAGAAAGATTTTAATGTGATCATTTATATGATGTTAAAAAAAATAATTTTATCACAAATTTTTTACGAGAAAATCGAAATTAATTTTTTCATATTCGTCGATACTACTTAAGACTAAATTGATGATAAACGAGCTATTTTAAAAATAAGAAATTTGTAATCCATCCATAACCATTCACATTAAAAAAGATGTCGTAAAATTCCTAAGAGCATTATAAGATATTAATATCTCAAAAACTAAGAACACCATACAAAAACAAACAGTTAAAAAATTCAAAATTCAATAAAAAAGTGTATACAATAGAAAAGGATAATCGGTATTAAAAATATAATGAGTAATTTAATAAAAATAGCTGAAATTTATTAAAAAAGTTTTTGTTCGCTGTGCTTTTTATGCCACTCTACCCTTATAATTAAAAATTAGAGTTAAAACTGTAGAAATAATATATCTCTTTTTATTATTTCTGTTATTGATTTTTTGTGAAATTAACCGAAAAAAGGTAACTGCTTTTTTAATAAAGTCCATTAAAATAAATCATTCCCAAAGCTATAATAAAAACTAATTTGTTTTAACAACAAAAAGACGCCCACATTTAAAAAAAAAAAATGGTAACTAATAGTAATTGATTGATAACTCCCACAAACCAGTTTTATTTTATATTTTATAAAATTTTCATTATCTCTCCTTCATTATCTATTATTTCTCTTTACTTTTGTCCCACTTTTGAATAAATATCTTTGTTGATTTACAAATTGTCTCTGAGGAAATTAAATTATGTCAATATTCATAAAAATGAAATATAATGGAGCATATTTTCACCGAAAAAAACCGCAAATTGTCGTTTATCTACAAAATATGCCGGTGTGGCATATTTGGCAGAAGACATACTTATTATTTTTTAACTGAAATGTTACAAAAGTTGAGAAATTGAAAGTTTAAAATTAATTTTTTTTGCATCCAATAAAAACGATAGACATTTCTACAGTTTTTATGAATTTTTTTTTTTGATAATAAAGAAAACGCTGCCATGTTTTAGGAAATCTTCGTTTTCATGAAATGAAATTAAAGAATGCTATGAAGAGAAAAGTGGAAATTTATTAGTTTTATGAATATTGAGACCATTTTTCTTGATGTAATGACTAAAATATTGAAAATTTATGGAGAATAGAACGTTTATGGTTATCGGAATTTATGGATTATTTTATAAAATCAGGATTATTCGCCCTTATAGCTTTATCGTAGAGTATTTTATTTTATTTTACAAAATTTGTTTTTAGTTTTTTTTTTATTTTTATTTATTAATCTTCTCATTTCAGATTAAATGACAAGGAAATGTTTTACTCCTAATACTTTTTTTCAATATTTCTGAATATAGTTCAGCGCTGAATTTTATTCTACTGACGACAATCGATGGATCAGAGATGGAGAAAAGGGGTAGAAGAGAAGATCAATTTTGTCTAAACTAATGGAAAAATAAAAATTGAAATTTCCATTAAATAAAAATTGGAATTAAAATTTGCATAACATTCGATGAAAGATTCTTATACGAAGCCAAGCGATGCGATGCATACCGCATGACATTGCAAAAGCTGTGACTGTCTATCCTTCCTTCTTTCCTCTTTCTGTCTTTGCTTTTTTCTTGCTATGAACCACGGCCGACCGGCCGACCGACCAGACTGATGGAAAAAATAACAAATTAAATATTGTGCAATCAATGTCGCAGACATTTCGGTTGTTATAATCATGAAGGTTTGAAAGAGAAGAAGAGAGTGAGTGGCGGTGGTGGTGAATACGACCCTAAGGTTGTTGAAATATTTACCCTACCGAAGGAATGAAGGAAGGGAGTGCTCAGAGGGGGTGAAGGGGGTACTATAGGGATATATGCATGCGTGTAATCGGAGATTGAGATAACGTAAATCGTTGAGAACTTTTTATTTCGATTTTGTGGTGACAAATTATCTTGTTGCATTGACACCTTTTTATAATCTCTCTCTCTTTCTCGAAATCGCTTAAAATATGCAAATCTTTAATAAAAAAATAACAAAAATTGGATTTGCATAATTAAAGAGTTGCTCTGTGTGAACGACCGATATTGCAATATTTCGAACCTTTCCTATGAAATTGCAGGCACCATTTTATTGATTTCATTCTGCTTTTTCAAGAGATTAAAGCAATGAACTTGAAGCTTCTGCTGCAACAACACTTACTTTTCCGTTTTAACGGGGTAGCCTTTCATTGTTCTCTCTCTCTCTTTTGGAGTCGATTGCTTGATTTGCTTACTTTATATATTGATTTTTTCTTACATTGTTTAAAACTTTAAAATCCACTTGAGAATAAACTCAAAAGCAAATATAGAAGGATCTAACCTGCCTGCCTTCTGTCTGTGTATGCATTATCCTGGCTCACAATAAGAGGGAGAAGGAGGAGGAGGAGGAGGTGGAGCAGTGGTAGCAGGAGTGTTTTCTTGCTTTCGTATGACGTGTCGTGAGCTTACTCCTTCCAAGGAACTTCATTATTCTGGTTCCAAGCACGTACGAGTCGCTCTAAACCAAAGAAGGCACCATCATAAGAGTAATGTTTGACCCCCTCCCCGCCAGTTCTTCTTCTTGTGGCTTCTTGGGGCCCCTCCAAAGCAACCTCATTGTTGTCAGCAGCTCCAATGTTGCTGATGCTTCTACTTCGCACTTCTTCGTCTTCTTTTTCTTCTTCGGGGCTGTAAAGTGCGAGTTCTGTAACTTGATTCTGACAGTGTGTTGTTGTTGTGTATAGGCCTCCTTAATTTTTTGCTATTGTTGTTGTTGTTGTTGTTGTTGCTGCTATGGTTAAACCAAACTGTTTGCATAATATTTTAAAGCGTTCATTATAATGATATCCTTATTTTTCACAGCTCGCTTTAGCCTTTCTGTATTTGTGTCCTTTTCTGTCCTGTCTCTTAATTTCGAACTCTTCCCCCCCCCCCCCTCCTTTCCCTCGACCCATCCTCCCTCTGACCGTCCAAATAATATTTGTTTGAATGTCATTGTCGTCTTTAGACGTTTCTTTATTTTGTTGTTGTTGTTTTTGTTGTTGTTGTTGTTGTTGTTGCTGTCATTGTCACTCTGTAATTTTTTTTTAATCCTTTACGCTTTATTTTTTCTTTAATACGAGTATTTTCGTCTGGAATCTTTAAGTGTTGAGTGAAAAAGAGAATGAACATCAGATATGTAAAAAGAAGAAACTTGAGGGGTGAAAGAAAGGCCGATAGGTGGCGAAGGGGTGGAGGTGGAAGGGGTGGAAGTTTTTCACTGGGCCGCCGCTACCGTATTATATAAGTACGTATACTTTTCCAACTCCGGAGCACAATAACGGCCAGAAGCCTTTCGAGGTATGACATTATTTTGTTGTGACACCCTGTATCCTCCTTTATATACTCGTATTATCTATTATTTCTTCTTATTTTTAATAGCGGAAATTTAATTAAATTAAAAATTAATTAAATATTATTCTCAAGATACGAGTATACTCGTACCTGTATTAAATATTATGTATAAATCTATGGACAATATAATCCAACGAACGAGAAGAAGTCTTGATGTTGCCTTGTCTGATCAAAAAATACACAGTTTTTTCTCAAAAACTGAATAAAACTTGGCTACCTTTTTATATACCTCTTTTACCTGTTTTACCTCTTTAACCTTCGTAATACTTCGTTTAAAGTATGAAGTAGAAGTATTTTTTATTCATTTATGTAATATTGTTTCTTCATACACTGATTTTTACAATACCAATCGAAATAATCCACGAATAACGTTATCAGTATGAATCTTAGGTCTATGAGGTATATCGTTTATATTGATCGATATTGGCTTCTATATTCGAGGCTGGGAAGTAATACCAATGCGGATTGTAATTTAAAAACAAATACAGAATCCGTAACTTTACAATTGCACTGAAAATTATAATAAATAAAACTAAAAAAAAAATTACAATTGAAAAAAATAAAAAATAAATAAATAAAAATTAAAATTAAAACATAATATTCGACAAAATTTGTTTCGAGACCATACATTTCATGGGCAAAACATTCGAATACATGTACATATTAGATAACATACCAACTAAGGGTATATGTACGTGTACCGCCCACCATCAGAGCGACACTTTTTACAATGATTCGTTTTTAATCATGATAACTTTGTGACTTTTTTTTACATTATGCTGAAGCCTGTAGAGCGTTTATCATTTTACACGTCAGAACCGTTTCGTGGAACACTTTTAAACTATTTGTAAGGTTTATACGCTTCATAAAAGCGCCTGAAAATACCCAATTAAATGCTGGGTTTTTTTTCTCTAAATAGTTCTAAACGATAGTTTGATTTGTTATAAAAGCACTTTTTTTGCGAGTGTGATGATGTCATTTTGTATTCAATTATGACATACTATCGAGACTATCTATCGTTTTTATGTATTATGATTTATTCAATTTTACTTGCTCACATTTTCCGGTGCTTTTTGTCCTGCTTTCCAATGTTACAATAAAAAAAGCATGGAAAAAATATCATGCTTTCCTTTAAATCAAATTTTCTCGGAATTTATTCCTTTATTCCGCTTCTGTTCTGCTCTGCTCTGCTCTGCTCTGTTCTGCTCTGTTCTATTCCGTTACGAGTATTTGCCGATAAAAAAGTGCGAATTCTGTGATCAGTGTAGGCCACTTTGGAAGACCGTTAAATTAATGTTTTTTCTTTTTTATACACGGCCTGTAGGCTGCTCCCTGGTGATGATAATGACGACGACGATGATGATGACGATGAGAATGATGTTTATGAGGATGATGGCTTCCTGGTAGCCAGTCGTCGTGTAGCTGTTAATTTGTAAAGTTTTGCGGCTTTGGTGCCGTTTGTGGTGGCAATGTTTGGTGCAAAAAAAAAACCAAGGCACAGGGGAAAAAAGGTACACTTGACTTTATCTCCGATAGACCGATGGATGGTGGAAGGAATAAAGGAGCGGAGGGGCTTCGGTAAGCAGTGAGTATTGTCTCGATGCTAGAGAGAAAAAGAAAGCCGGACAGAGAAGAGATGGAGCAACAACAGCAGACAGACAGACGGAGAGACAGTTAGTAGGCAAAATAACATTGAAAACGGAAACGAATAAAAGAAAAAAAAAATTTTTACTACCATTCTTTCAATGTGGTGGGACGAGGCACCATACCAGGGCCGGGATATACACATTTCGAATGGTCTCAGGGAGGACATAGCATAGCTACAGTACTCAAGTGCCTTATTCTCTGTCTACAGTTCTTCCTGCCCACCTCCGCCCTTCCTTCTTTAGAGAGTGTAAATTTCCAAGCGAATGAATAGGCAACAACGGGTTAACGCACTTTTCCGTCGCATGCAACAACGACGCGGAAATTACTTGTGACTTGTTGGAGGAAGTGCCAGCAAGTTGGAAAGGGGCGGTTGTGGGTGGTATGAACTGAATGTGTTGAAGTTGTATTGAAGCCCAATAAAGGGCTGTATGTTTTTTTTTGTACTTCGAGTGCTAAATTAATTTTAAATACCGGGTAATTTAAAATATGTAATTTCAAACACCGAAAGGAAAAAAATTTAATTGAAAATAAAAATATGAAAACGACATGGAAAATAAAAACATTTTCAAAAAAATACAATTGGTTTGTTTTTTCCTTGGAAATTAGATTAAATTTATTTAGAATTATGCAAAGAACTTTAAGAAATTCATAAGAAACTTTTTTGCTTTTATCATTTTCACAGAGCGCTATGAATTTATCCAAGCAACAGTAAACTCTTATTAAAAAATTACCGATATTTCATTACTTTTTACTTATAAGTAAGCGCTTATAAGGTAAGTAAGTAAGTTACTTATAAGTAAGTAAGTTACTTATAAGGTTAAGCGCTATTTGAAAAAAACAAACTCATTGCTTTTTCAATAATGGAAAATTTCAGTATTCAGAACAAATAGATTGACAAACCATCGCAAAAGTTCAACCCTCAAGCATTTAATTTTATTACCACTATAAAAACATCTAAAGGTCCGCACAAGAAGTATCTCCCTAATGAAAAAGAGCTTGCTTATGAGAGACTCAATAAAATCATAAAAAAAAACAACCAACAACCCAACAACAACAACAACCCATAATAAAATGCATTCTCTTCATCGATAAGAAGATGACAAAGAAAAGTCATGAACTCATTTACTTTAACACCTCATAAATTGTGTTAATCGGGGTAGACAAAAACACCAAAAAAAAACAGCTCCCTTTCAATGCAGCCCTCTTGCATAAAGACAAAAACGGCCGCTACGCTGGTGATTAAGTCACGTGAGAGTCACTTGAAAAACTAATGAAGATCACCGCAGAGAAAACCGCAAACGAGAAAAATCTAGAGTAAAATTTGATCAGACTTTTACCTGAAGGATATGTCAGAATTTGACATTTGACATTTCAAAAAGGTTGTCATCAAAAAACCAACATATAAAAGGAGTCAGAAGAAGGCATGAAGGAAGGGAGAGAATCTCAAACCGATTTTGAAATTACAAATAATCGAAATCAGTGAGATAAACAGTTCAAAAGTGTAAAGAAACAATGGAATACCGAAAGAAATTCTTGAAATATTCTTTTTTATTACCTTTAAAAAGAGACGATAAACCAACGAAACTATGTTAATGGGACTACTATAAAAAGACTACAAAAAAAAAAAACATAATAGAATACAGAATTTTCAAAAAATCGGTCAAACAGTTTAAAAAATGGAATTATAAACGCAACAACAGATGTTTTTTTAAAAAAACGTAAATGAAATGAAATTTATGTCATTTGCAGTAATACAATAGAACTGATTTAAATAATTTCGTATAATCTTCTCAAATACTCTTCATTAATTATTTGAAAGTGTGTTTTTTTTTTAAACTAGGTCAAGAAGCAATGATGAAAGCAAACAAAAGAAATTGGTTTATAACTGACCTGATGTCATCGAAGCTTCTAATTAAGTAATATTAATTGTTAAAATTTTCTAATATATTCATATAATGAATGATTCAGCCATAATAATTACCATTATAATAGTTCTTTTCAGCAGAACCAGTTACTTGTAAAGTTACTCCAATTACTCGCCCAAACTATCATACATTGCGTACATGTTTGAAGTCGATCTTGGGCATGTTCGACCAAGAAAGCATGTTTGAGGGCAACACAAGCCGAGCTTAATAGTCCGACTGAGTTTGAATGCAACATTATCGCAGTGTTACCACCTAAAAAAGTCAACTTTGCTGGAACAATTACAATATTTTTGCAATTATAGAAAATATTATGAAACAGGAGAATTTTTTCAATTTCTAATTTTTTATAAAACTTTTAAAAACGTTTTATTCCGAACCTTTTTTATCTAGTTTTTATGTGCAATATGTGTATATTATTAAATTAATTTAGGGTTTTTTCGATCTGGACTTCGTTGATTGCTTCATCATTTTTAAATCTTACACAAAAAGTGATGACCGTTCATACTATTACAAAAAAAAAAAATATATAGATTTTTTAAAATCATTATGTTTTATAATAAGCTGCATACACTTCAAATAAGTCGAATTTTTTGTTCTCATTATAGTTATTAATTTTATGCAATATAAAAAATTATCTCCATTAATCAATTGATTGATTGGTTTTGATAAAACGAAAAAAATTTTCAATAGGGATGTTCTTAGTTTTAGGAATTGATAGTGAATCAGTGAAGCCTAATCCGCGCAATATAATAAATAAATCAATGACTTTCGGAATTTTTTCGAAAATTACTTATGAACATTTTCTTTAGAATTCATAACACATCAAATCAATCACGTCAGATAGCATTTAGGTTTCTGAGTTTGTACACATTATAACACGATGAAAAATTTCGGTTAACTTTTCTGCCCCTTTCAATTTTAATCGGTTTCTAATGCAGGAATTTTATCATTTCTATTGTCGAAATCTCAACTTAAAAATTAGAAAAATACTATTTCGACCGTAAAGTTTGGAATTTAAACCGGTTTGACGTCTCTTTTTATATAAAATTCAACGATTTTTATATAAAATCAACTATATTTGCTTAGAACTTTACCAAATTGCTTGCCAAAAAGATCTACCAAATGGATAGTCATATTCATGTAATATAGGGGAAATTTTTTAATTCATAAAAAATCTTGAATAATCGACCGGGAAGAGTAATTTTAATCATTCTCCAAAATTCTATAAAACATAGAAATTTTGTAAAAAATCTTTAAAATCTTGTAAAATTTGCCTCAACAAATGCCCAAAATTAAATCTCATGATACGAGTATTTAAGAACAATATGATCTCTATGTGGCAACACTTTCCACAGCCCAATCAAACTAGTGGCATGTTGCATGTTGTAGGTTGCACCGATCGTATGCAATAAAAATAGGGTGAGTGCGGTTTCCGCCTCACGCTCGGTCGGTCTTCTGCTGTTCTTCCTTAACAACTTTGTCAATGTCGAGGCAACCAAAGCAGCCAAAGCAGCAACCACCAACAAATTTCCAACAAAGAATAGAATTCAGTCGTTGTTTCTACGTCATAAGAATGAGTTGTTCTTTGATGCTGCTGCTGCGCGTGCGTATAATTTAATTCGTAAACCTTTCGTAATCGTCTTTTAACGTAAAAACTTGAATGAGAACGAACGTAACGTAAAAGTGATGGTACTTGTGCTTTTGAGAACTCTTAATAATTTCAAAAATTGTTGAAAATTTGAAGGATTTGAAAGTGAAGTAGTGAAATACTCGTACCGGAAATAAAAACTTTTTCCGATTTTATTAGATGCTAATATTTTACATGTTTCATTCCTAAACCATAATAGAAAACTTTAAAAAATCGAATCCTCCGACAGTTCTAATTCTTCTGTGGCTGTTAAGAGAAAGACCCATTTTCAACATTTAACCCATAGAGTGACATTAAAAAATACCAAATAATTGTTCGTTTCTTCTAAATTTTCTATACCTGCGTTGATTTGTGGAAAATTCATTATTTCTTTCTCTCGTTGTTTTAAGCCTCTTGAGTGCTCCCTAGAGGGAGAGTTATAATTCTAACAAATATAAAAACAATTTAACAACAGGAGAGAAAAACAAAGGCAAGATACTCTAAAGCCAAAAACACAACCCGGCAAAGAACAAGGCCACAGAATACACCTTCAAAATGAAGTACTTAAGCGCAGGACACAAAGAGTCCTATACAGTCGTTGCTCGGAAGAGGTACATGAGAAAGTTGCTGTACGTATTCTTGAAATGCTTTTGAATTTTAACTGCTTAAAATTTATTAACAATATTAATTCATTTAGAACAGATTTTATGTGTTATGAGTATAAATAAATTAATTATAAATCTTTATAATTTATCTTTCTTCGCAATTTTAAAAATAAATTTGACCCTAAACGTTTCTTGGTACTCGTATTTATTAAGACGATCCAGGCATAATCTTGAAAATAGTGTGATTTCGAAAAAAGATATTGTATTTTTTTACCATTTTTTTACCATAACATGTTCTTAATTTTAAAAATATCCTATTTCCGGAGACTATTTTTAGACCTTTTTAAACCTTTCTTATGACTTTTGAACAAATTTTGTTAAGAAAAAATTTTCTTATGGCACATGAAAAAAATTTTGTAGTTTTTTGATTTAAAATAACACCTCTTGTTGAAAAAGATACCCTTGTAGATGTCTACGATATATGTACATACATATGTATGTATATATGTAAGTCCTGACCATCTGTTTTGTTTACTTCTTTAATTATTTATCGTAGACAAACTGGCTTCTAAGGATTATCTAAAATCGCAATAACACTCTTTTTTGTTTGAAAACTTAAAGACAGACATAATCTTACATATCGTACTTCAAAGACATCACAATTGATCACAATCGACATTAATGATTGATTAATGACATTGCAGTTTGACATTTCAAAAGCAACAACTAATTATGAGCAATATACTCGTAGAAAAAAAAGCACGTAACGTATTAACGAAGATCAATAGAAATAATACTAATCGATCGTTACGATTGTAGTGCGCTAAAACAGCGCGCGCTTACGAGATCAACCGTCTATCGTCTATTGTCGATCAATGCCGATCGGCGTCACAACTAACGTATTTTCTCTTTAAAATGGCAAAAAAGTATACATCCAAGAAGAGAATTAAATTGTTTTCATGGTCAGGATTACGAACGTTTCATTTCTTAACGAAGTCCCAATCAATTTTATCAATTAAGGACTGATCATGACGGTTAAACGCTCGTTTGTTTGTTCGTTCAATCGTTCAGTCGTTAAGTCGTCGTTCGATAAATCGTTGGGTCAGTGGGCAATTGTTAGAAAAAGAACAACAACAAGAACAACAACAATAGTAATGGCAACAACGAGATAAAGAATGATTTTATTGTTGATCAATTTATGATCGGCCGGAATTTATGGATCTTTTGCGTAGGCGTAAGATCGTCTCGCTTTGATCAATTATTATTAGAGGGCGCAGAAAACGATTGCGTTTGAGCGATTTTTACAGCACAATATTTTGTAATTCGTTTTGTAATTTTGTAATTTTTTTTTATACTCGCGGAAAATCAAACCAAATCGTGTAAAAATAAAATCATTCTTTCTTAAACTCGCGGTAAATCAATCCAAATCGTGTAAAAATAAAATTATTGTTTCTTATATTCGCGTTAAATCAAACCAAATCGTGTAAAAATAAAATCATTATTTCTCATATTTGCGTTAAATCAAATTAACCAAATCGTGTAAAAATAAAATCATTGTTTCGTATATTCGCGTTAAATCATAACCAAGTCGTGCAAAATTAAAACTATTGTTTTTCATATGCGCGGTAAGTCAAACCAAATCGTGTAAAAATAAAATCATTGTTTCTTATATTCGCGGTAAATCAATCCAAATCGTGTAAAAATAAACTTTTTGTTTTCTGATATTCGTGTTAAATCAAACAGATCGCGTTCAATAATTCGTTTTAAAACGAACTCGTGTAAAAAAAAAATCGTGTAAAAAAGTTCGCGTAAAAAAAAACCCGTGCAAAAACAGACTTGGACACTCGTTTAATACTCATGAGCCCTGATTTTGCGATTGCGCCTGCATTTCCTTCGTCTTACTTCATGGTTTGTTTTCTTTTTACACGACTACCACGCCATTGAAGATGTTTGAAGGCGTTCGTTCGTTCGTTCATGCGTTCAGCAAACGACATAGAATTTTTCTAACTCTGCTTCTTTTTCTTTTTCTTTTTTTTTCTGGTGAATTGGCCTTAAGCTGCATCACAATGAATAAATGAATTGAGTTAACAATTGGTTAGTTCTGGAAATTCGATAAGCGGTGGCAATATCGCCGCGGGCGTGTCTTCGAAGAGGTGTTGATCGGCGGCCACAACGAGTGGGCTTGACTCGGCTTTGTTTACTTTGTTGAGGTAGAGATCAAATTAGTGATGAAATTTGTTGTTTTTTATTGTTGTTGTTGTTGTTTCGTTGTCGTTATCATTGTTAGCATTTTCGCGTATGCTTAACAGCTTGGTTGATTTATGGACAAATTTGGTGTTTGTAGTGGTCGGTCGGTCACTTGGTTTTTGTTAAAAAATTTAAATCAAATAAACTTTATACCTACATAATTTTTTTTATTTTGAAAATTCATAAACAATTTTGTTGTTTTTTGTTGGTTTTTTAAAATTTCTTTCTCAAAAGCTGTCGAATATTTGTTTTTTGACAGCGAAAAAATTTTTGAAATTTCTTTACGGAAATTCTTTAACAACTGAAGTGAAAAATGCGGAGTGGAATTACCGACTTGTTGAACGACATTACAATAACAATAACAACAACAACAAACACCAACAGCACTCATGCACGTGTTACCTCTTGTCGTGTGTGCCTCTAGCCAGGAATTAAAAAGTAGACACTTTACCACTTTACATTTTTCGAACACAATACATTTTTTTCCAATTCATTTGATCAATTGTTGTTTATCGATTTTTGTTTTTTTTTTGTTAATATAGTCAGATTGCTTTTGTTTTTTTTTTGTTGCTTTTGCTAACAATGATCCGGACAATGATCGAGAGACATGCTTAAATTTTTGAATCAAAATCACATTTTCAACCAAAGTTCCGCCAAAACTATATCCTTAGTCGTTTACTTTCCGTTATTTTCTATAATAATCACCAAAAAGAGGAAATCTTTGGAACCCTTTTTCTCCGTTTGTCAGTGATTCTGCCTGATAACTTTTAACAAAATAATCGATAATTGTACGAGTATCTTGTGTCGTTATTGTTGTTATTTTATTTATTTAATCTTTTTCTAATAAAGGCAAATTTGATCTTCGCATTTTATGTATTTTTAACAACCTTTATCTCGTACCCTTATTCTCTGACCATATCATAAAAATATTGTATGGAGATATGTGAAAAAATGTGTGTGTATGTGTGTGTTTGAGTAACAGTCAGGGTGTGCACGATTATTTGCATTTGTCGATTTTGCCATAAATATGCAATTTTTGCTCTACCCTTTCCCCGACCCGCCGATTTTCGATTTTTTCAAATATAATTTATTATATAGAAAGAAGCTTGCCTCAAGAGGTCCCGTCACGGTGGTAAAAAATTTGCATTTGTAATTTTTTGGCATATTTCGGGGCGCTTCATGTCATTTAATGACAAAGTTGAAGTGGCGCAAAAAAAAATTGATTTGATTTTGCTTTTTGAAGTCATGGTCATTTTGAGGGTATATTTTAAAATGCATACAGCAGGGGACGACAGGATGGGAGGCGAAGGTGAGTAGAGAAAGAAGAGTGCTGTTGTCATGTAATAGTTGTTGCTATTGTTGCTGAGGGTTTTTCTAACCTAAATAGTGCAAATTTTGAAAAATCATTTTTAGGATGACATTTTTTTTTGGAGAAAGAGCGTGAGCGAGAGAGAGAAAGGAGAAAAATAGCGTTTCGAACGAGTGGCTTAAGTTTTACGCTCTTGAAAAATATTCACTTTATTAAAATTCATTTTGTTTTTTTTTTTGTTTTGCTTTTTGACAATTGAAAATTGACAGCTGTCTCGCAGTCAGTCTCTTTTTTTTACATTTTGAAGTAGATTTCATGACAGTTGACTTCACTTCATTACAAATTACAAAACAAAATAATACTAATTTTGCGATAAACTCAATTTAAATCTCTTATCTCTCGATTTAATCACATTTCATTTAAACTGAACACTGGCTTTTATGGTATCGGAACTTGTTAAATTTCAAAATCTAGAGCGTGTGTGTGGGCCGCTCTTCAGTTAAGAGACGGAGCATGGCCGCAGGCGTGAGTCGTCGACGCGAATTGTGAGTCGTAGTCATCGGCTCATGTGAGCTCAGCTCCGCCAAAATTTTGCTACGACATTGTTTTTCACGCATAATGGCACAGTCCAAGCATCATACTGAAATAATAATTCAATCGATATCTGAATACTGAGTGTGCTTTTTTTAACTTCACTTTACTTTACTTTACTTTACTTTACGAAAGAGATAATGGGTAAACCTATATTTCTCCTTTTATTCTCAAATTATTTGCATATTTTTTCTGTTTAAAAATCGTTTGCCAAAATAATAATAAAAACAATTCCGGTTTAACACCGGAAGTTGGCAAAGAAACAAAGTAACACGTGCAACATTTGTCAGATGTTGATAGTTTTGGCTTTTGTTTTTTTGCTTTCCTTTACACTTCTTCTCCGCCTCCTCCTGATAATCCTTCACGTTCTCGGCATTGTTTATAGCTTTCAACCTCATTGAATGCGGCACATTATGACTAAATGTTGCAGACACAGACAACGCGTGCGCAACGACAACGACAACAACGTGTCGTTAATAAAAATGCAGCTCAAGCCTTTGACGACAACGAACGATGACGATGCGTCTGCCTGTCAGTCTACGATAACGGGCAAAAAAAAAACAAACAGAAGAAGAGGACCTTTGGCAACAAGTAGCCCTTTAAGTTAAAACCTTTTTTTGTGTTTTTCGAAAGTCTTTCTAAAGACGTGGCATAAAAAAGGGCAGGCAGCCAGACTAGGCCGATACAGACAGGCCTTCGTACCGCAGTTTTTGTAAAGCTAGTGTTGCCAACTAGTAAAGAAACTGCTTTATTGAAAATCTGCGTTGAAATCAGGAAGAAAATTTAGAACTCTTAAATAATTTTTCTCCTATAAAAATTCTCCTTTTTGAACCTAAATTTTCTTATACTCAAATTGTTTTTTTTCTGTTTTTTTGAAAACCGTCTTTCTTGTCCTTTTCTTATGACACAAACTATAAATGTCAGACGATGATTTTACGACTCATTTAAAAACAAATGACACCAAAATGTCATTTTCAAAAAATTCCTACAGAAAGAGACACTCTCGAGGTCAGCCGTGAGCAAAAACCGAAGCCAAAGTACATAAAGCAATCGGTATACGTAAATGCATTTTCTTGAGAAGAAGTCAGCCAGACGAAGAGTCAATACAAGTAACAACAAAAACTGAGTTTCGCGTAACAAACACACGATGATCTTCTGATTCTGATTCTGAAGGAAGGCGAGACTGACAGTGGACAGACTGACAGAAGAGCAAGAAAGTTTAACATGTGTTCTCCAGAATATTCGATAGTTCGATTCGAAATGTTGTCTGTCGGTGCGTTTCGTTCCTTTTCAGTTTATTGAAACGTGTTGGTAAAAAAGCGAAGAATCGAGCGGAAGGAAGTACAAATACAAAATTGTCATTGTCAATTCGACAATGGAATTTTTAATATCATACCAAAAACTTTTATGAATCGAAATGAATATATTAAATATATGGCATACGGATAGAGGGACATTATTTCCGGTTGTCTTGTTTTTTGTTTTTTTTTTGTCATATGATTTATAACTTTTCATTTGCCATTCTCAAGTGTCGTGGGATCATTTTATAATCCCCACATGTTTTTCCCTACTGCCCGTCAAATGTTTTAAGATTCTAAAAAAACGTTTAAAAAGATTAACGAATCAATTAAATATTAATTAATTTAATTCCAAACATTTTGTTTTGGGAGTATTTTTCTTTTAAAAACCGTCTTTATTTCTTAAATCCAGGATTCTATTACGTTAATTCTTATTTTGTTATAAAAATTATTAAAGACAATCACAAAACTATTACAAAACTCTTTAAATGCTGTTTTTAAAAAAAAAAACGAAAACCAAGAACGAAAAATATTTTCTCAAATTTCATTTTTTAGCGTTAAAAAACATTTATTATTCGAAAAACCTCGTCTAATCTTTATTTATTAAGCATACAAAATTGGGTAATATGATTTGTGTGGTTTCACACACTTTTTAACCCAAAAAAATAGCTCACACCCTTGCGACAGTCTTAACCCTTCGCATCTGGAAAAGAAAAAGATTTGCATTTTAATTGATACAAAAATGAAATCTTTTTAAACATTTTTTAGGAAAGATGTAAGTTATCGATATGTTGGTGCTTGGTGTTGCTTGATGTTGTTGTTGCTGGTTATTCTGTCGTCATAATAATTTTCAAGTGTTTTTCTTTCGCTCACAGTTCATCCCTTTTGCTTTATTCTTTGCATTTTTTTAATAATCATTTTATCATATTTTCAACGAAATGAAAAATCTGTAAAAGAAAACCAGTTTTCTTTTTGTCTTTCTGGTTTTCTTTTATTTGTTTAAAGGAAAATTTTTACATTCGATTTTATAATCCTTTATCAAATCCAATGAAAAATTGTTACAATGCAACAATAAAAACGAGTTTATTGCGTGTATTTTTTTGTGCTAAAAATCGAGATAGCGCGTACAAGAGAAATTTTGGTATCATCTACGAAGTTATAAAGATTGTAAAAGGCTGTAAACATAAGAAGTTTAGAACTTTAAAGAATGCTTCTTATCGTAAGAAAGCATAAAGGTACTAATATTTTCAAAAGAAGAAGGATAGAAGAGATCTAAACATAATTACGCGATTATAGCCAGCGTAATACATCGAGACCCATTCATTATATATTCTCCGTTTTTCTTGACAACCAACCAACAACATCTTCGACAAACCGAAACTAATTTAATGACACATTTTGCGAGTTTCCGGTAAGTTATGAGTAAGCGATTGCAGCGTAATATGTATTGAGAAATAATTTATGATGTGAAAAGACAGTAACAATGTAAATGGCAATACCTTGGACTCGTTAATGATTAAAATGATGATGGGGATGATTGAGCTGAATCAACACCAATTTCTTTCAAAAGATTTCAAAGATGTCTGGACATTTCGTATGTGAATGGCGTTGAGAGCGTCCTTTTAAACTTGTCTTAATATTTTCTCATAGAAGTTTATTGCAAGTTTTGTGCGTTCGGCGCCAAAGGGTTAAGTTCAAATTAGTAAATGTCATTTATTATAAATATTTGACAGTTTTCTTTATCATGGCACATTGGCAATTGTCATTGTCGTTGTTATTGTCATTATTATTGACTTGTTTTGTGTAAATTCATAACGATATTGATCTTGACTCCGCATAAGTCATTTCCGTTTGTAAAAAAGTAATTAGAATATATAAAAAAAAATGTCACCTAGTATTTTTCTAATAAAGTAATTATTATGTTACTTTACTAAGCTTGACTTAATGTGATTAAAATTGTTCACAATATACATAATTGATTATGTCGCATAACTGTATAATTGTGTTTAAGTTGCAAACATTTTTTCTCACTTTATCACCTTCTGGCCTTTCCCTCTTTCCGCCCCTCTCAACCCTAACCCCTCCCCCTTCCCCTTGCCTTACTTGTACTGACACAATTATCCTTTTCTAGGACATGCTAGTGTCATTGTACTGTCGTGGTCGTTGTCCCTAAACAAACCGAGGACATCGACATCGACATTTTCATATTTCATACGAACATTTTCTCATACGTAGCGACAGAGCGACATACCGGTCTTGTCGTGGCAGGACATTCAACAAGGACTTTTGAAAGACGCAACGTGTAGGCAATAGCGATTTATATCAGTGAACTAGTTTTCGCCTTAGTAGACAGATAGACAGATAGACAGATAGACAGATAGAGAGAGAGAGAGATGGTGGCATGGTCTTGGTTACGGTTTGGTATGGTATGGTTTTCGTTAGTGCCGTTATTGCCTTCATTCTGACAATACTGACCTATCATTAAATGACCGAGTTGTGGACTCGGTTTCCCCTTTGATTTCTCCCTCGTCGATAACTCTCACATTTTTTACTATAGTGTGAGAAATTTTTATCACTTTCGAAAATGTTGCCGTCGAAGTAAAATGATATTTTCAAGTTTTAATAAAGGGTACGCTACCATGGCGTCAGTCAGAGCTGTATCATTCTCCTTTAAAGTTACAAGAATGATCTAGAGATAAGAGAGAGAGAGATAGAAATCAATGCCCATATAACTAATAACGTGGCGTGATACCGTCTGTCTTGTTTAGAAGAGAGCCGCCCTTCTTCGTCTAATTGGCCTTCCCGAAGTGTAGGATTTCTTAATTAGACCGACTCGATCCGAGTTGTAATGAATTTTATTCATTAAAAAAACACTTTTTTCTTTAACTTTTTTTTTATTAAATTTTTTTTATATTTTTCTAACACCGACCAACGCTCTATTCTCGGAAGTCCCTGAGTCATGATTTCGCAATCGTGACCAAAAAAAAAATTGCATAAAATTAATGAAAATTAATAATCTTCCAAACCAATTAATGGCATTTCTTTTGAATAATGACAGCCCCATTTTTTCGTAATTGCCCTGAATCGATTTGACCCATTTTCTAACATTTTCAAGGAGAAGAAGAAATGAAAAATAATGAAGTTCGTTATCGTTCTCTTCGTTTGTTTTCCCAGCGGTCCAACAAAAAACTCAGTTTGGGATCAGAAAAGCGTACAATCATTGCCTGGTCCTCTTCTCTTTTCCCTACAGTTTTTTCCGGTCACACCAACCCTTCGACTCTGATTTTATTTACATAATTGGCGCTGAATTATTCTTTTCTCCCTCTTTTTTTTTGTATCCATAGAAATTTGATACAAATGGACAAAGTCGAGGCATAAGAAAAATCTCTCAGAAGATTGTTCATCATCATTCTTTTCATTCTCACGCATTTCAACACTACCACAAGCCCAACATCGGTGCACATGCCAAGGTGCATAACTCAGGTGCGCACAGGTACATAAAAGCGAAACTAAGTGGCAACACTTGTCGCGAGCACAAGAAATGCCTTGAAGTCAAATGAATACTCCCGCATCGGTCGCCGCCGCCGGGTCTTCGGTACGCCGACACAGGCGCTCGGTCCTCAGCACAGCCAAGACCTGGAAGCTTGCAAGAGCGAAAGAAACAAATTATGCCGGCACAAGAAATTTGCATTTATTTGGTATGCAAAAATTATGCTTGTGTTGGGGGCGATTCCGGTACACAGTAGAAAGAACCTACACAATATCGTAGTATTGTAGCATAGAGGCAATATTTTGTTTCATTCTTTGTGAAGAATGGAAAGAATTTGTTAAATAAATTTAGCAATTTTTGCGCTAAACTAACTCAATGTTAGTCTGGGGATGATCTTTAGGTCTTTATGGGATCCGACGGAAGCTTTTAAGAAAGGATCTTTAGACCTCCTCTGAGCGATTTAGAGTATGCGGTATCTCTCAATATCGATACTATTTTTTTCTGATGATTATATCATTTCACTAAAATCAGTTGGTTTTAATGTGTTTTAATGTGTTTTCATAAAAGAAAATTAAGGAAGAATACAATCAATTTGTCACGCCTACTTTAGTTACGTGTTATTTTTGTGTGCTTATAAAAAAAGAATCGGCATTCTTTTCAAATTCAATGTAATTTTATCCAAAAAATCATTTATTTTTCGACCCCAAAAACGGGAAAAAAACCGAACGACACTGCCACAATCGTACCCACAAACCTACAAAAATCAATTCATTAATATTCTATATTGAAAATGGTCAGAAAAATAATCATATGACATTTTTCAATGCAGTAATAAAAAAATTCTGAAAAGACATGCAAGAAAAAAGCATTTCGGCGGATATAATTGTCGTACTTTTATCAACGACGTACAAACGTGCATGACAGAAGTCATTAATCACGATGGCGATGGCGATGGTGATGGCGATGACGATACGGCGCATGTTTTAAGGGAAGTTTCTCCTTTAGTGACTATGAATGAATATCATTTTCATATCATTAAAACGTTTTCAGTTGACAGAATTTTATTGATTCTGTCGAGATTCGAAAAGAAGAAGATTAACTAAAAACTAAAGACCAAAATATTAAGCTCTCATTTAGTTTGGACTACAATAATAATGAATTTACGTGTATATTATTTTGATAGAGGAATAAATTCTTTGTTAAATAAGTATTTTTATCGTATGCTTTGTTTGATGTCTTCCACCATATTCCTCAACTCCATTAAGGAAGGACAAACCCATAAAAGTCGGGATAAACCCATAAAGAAAAACAACCAAAGACAAAATATGGTCTTTCTTTCCCTTTCAAAGGATCATATCCTTCTTGTGCACTCTGATGTTTCTAGTTGGCAGTTGTTTGTGTGTGTGTGTGTGTAGGTGTTAATTTATTAGTATCAGCGTGCGTCACAAACAACCAACTGCGCGGCGAGGGTGACAAAGGAGTTGACACAGAATTCGACTTAAGCATGCCGACGTCTGGACACACATTTTCAACTTTAGAAAAATAGACGGGCGGACGGACGGACGCTCTTGGAATAGATTAAAATAACAATAATTAAAAGTGAAACAACTAAAAAAATAACAACAATACAATAGAGAGAGACCAAAGACACAGAAAAACAGCTGTCATCACAACCGATTTCGAAAATTGTCAAGTTGTCGTTACTCAACACAAAATGTGGCCTACTTTGGAAGAAGAAGAGACAGAACAAAACACAATACGATATTTTGAAAATCTTAAGAGGATAAAATTGCTGAAAATTTGTGGACTCATATTTCACTTGAAATTTTTTTTTTGTGTGTAGTTTTCAAAACGATTGAACATTTTCTGGCACTAAACAAAAAATTCAAAAAAATTAGAAAAAATTAAAAAAAAAAAATAAAAAAAAACAAATCTTTCTAAAAAAATATAAACAACAAAAAACGGCTCAATTTCAAAGATTTTTATATAAATTTGTAAGTTAAAAGTTATTAATTTTTGTGTGTTTTAACTATTTAGCTGTAAAATTAATATATACAGGGTGTTTAGTATTAGATTCGTTGAGAAGCTGAGGAAACATAAGATAAGAAAATAAATATATTCGTCCAAAGAAGGGATGAACTATTTCGTCTAAAACTTTGGACTTCAAATTGTTTGGGAAAAAGATGTACATATATATATATAAAATAAATGCCACGCCTACGACAGGTTGTTATGCCTTTTATTTTTGAAAAGCTCAAGTTAAAACGTCAAGTTAAATTAATGCAATTTCGAGAAAAATGTAAACAAATAGAAAAAGTTTCGTGAGAAACGTTAAAAATTCATAATAATTCAAAGTTTGAAGCAATATTTTTGAGAAAGTTTTTTCCAAATTTTTCGAATTTTGAATAGCGGAAGAATATGGACGACGGAAGAATATTTTTGCTATTTTTTGAGCGGTTGGGAACCGTTGATGTCTCTACTACGGTTAGAATAAACTCTCTCAGTGTTCATTCCTTCTCATCTGAGATGAAATATTTTCTCCAATATTAGAACCGTTCTATGATGAATATCTTCACTGTCTTTAGTCTTTAATTACTCAAGTATTTTGAATGTATTTTAAGCCCTCCACAAATAACATTTATTATAGATAAGTCAGAAAAGTCAAAACAACCACCCTGTATGTTGTTTTCTTAGAGTGCTTATTCTTCTGCTAATGGATTTCATTAAACAGTTTTGATTTACATTGACTTTCTATTTTTCTTAAGGAAAGATCTCTCTTCCTCTGTCGGTCTCTATCTCCCTCTTTTTCTCTTCACATTCACATTTATTTTGTTTTTTTTTTAGTCAGACCAACCGGAAAAAAAATCAAGACTTCCTTTTCTTTCAGTTGCGCAAGGATTCGCTCGATCGCAGAAACGCAGCGTAAAAACCTTAACTGATTACGGTCGCTTTAAGAACGAAGCCCTCTTAAGGGCCCTTTATGCAACCCTCTGCGATCTGGTCGGAGCAAAGGTCGATAAATAGAGTACTTGAGAGTGGTGCTAAATTCTTGTGTGTTTGCAGGAGAAAAAAACCAAAATGGAAAACATTCTGGGTCTTACTTGAAAGGCGTGCAAATTTCGAAATGATTGATTAAGTGATTGAGTGATTGATTGATAGACGTTGTGAACTTGGTTTTTCTGTTTTTTGTTGTTTTTTTTTTTTGTAATGAGTGTTCTTTAAGGCGCCGAAGAGTTGGAAGAAGTCTCGTTTATGGTACATCGTTGAAATCAAGTAGTTCCAGAAGAATGATTTGATTTGATTTGACTTCTGAGTGACTCTTACGAAATCCATGAAAGAGACTGTGATGGGTTTTTTTTGGTTTTTTTAATGAAGGGTAAAAACTGCGGTACATACTTGAACCGTTTTTCATGAAGTAATGAATTATAAAACTCAGAGTGCGTTTATTTTATTTAAAAAAAAAATGTTAACATATACATTTTTTGTTTTTAGTCGTCTTCTTTCTTCTCCTTCATCTCTCAAATATACTCGTATATATGAAGATATATGAAGATTTTCTTTTATTTCTTTTATTTTATTTCTTCTAAGTAAAATCTTCCAGATTTTGTAGAAATATTAAAAAATATAAATTTTTTTACTAACAGATTTTCTTCTTCCTGCAGGCGCCAGCATGCTTTCATGGCTCCCAATCCGAAGGGTGGCGGCGGCGGCGGCGGTGGCGGCGGAAGCGTTGCGCATAGTCCGGAACGAATGCGTGGCGCTACTCACGATCTCTTCGAATTATTGGAACGAGTGCAGTGCTCGCGCTTGGACGATCAACGCTGTGTACTGCCAGCGTATTTTTCGCAGGTAAGTTTAGCATTCATGCATTGCTTATAATTCAGAAGAGCTTTTTCCCCCAACAATCTGTTTTTATATGATCAATGATGAATGAATTAATAATAAGGTGAGGCTCGTAAGAGGTGAAGAGAAAGAATGAGAGTGAAAGTAAGAGAAAGAGAGAGGGGGGGAGAGGCTGGGGTATCGATTCACTGTTGATCTCCGGTCTTACTCTGTATCTTATGGTGAATGAGTTGAGGCTTATCTCTCAAAAGTCGCTTTATTTTAGTTGGTGTATGAGATATTGTTAAGATAGTGCCAAAATCGCAAAAAGATTTTGATACTTTGGTTTTTATGGTTTGTGCTTTCTTTGGTCTTGGTCTGGCCTGAAGTTTGAAAAAAATTCATTCTAGTACGGCATAAAAATTCCCATAAAAACCGTTCGAAATAAAGAATATCTCCATAATAAAAAGAATATTTTGTCAAGTCGTAAAAGAAGAAGTCGGAGAAGAAGAAGAGGCTCGCTTCAGATTAATTTCAAGAAAAAGGTTACTTTGGTGGTGCCCTTGTGGTGTTGACGTTGGCCGATGACTGAACGCCACAAAATAATGATGTTGAACAACACAAAAATGATTTTCCACCACGAGAGTGGACTGGCCCTGGACTCGCTTGGACCGGGCTGGGATGGTGCTGCTGTTAATGGCCTCGATTTTGCAAAAGATGCCTTTATCTCGTAAACCGTAGATGCTCTTATGGCTAACTCGGGCTTATGAAGTTGTTCTACAAACATAAATCTGTAACCTTTTGTGTAATTTTTCTCTTACAAACAAAATGCTACAGGGCGCGTGCGTGCGTGTGTGTGTGTGTGTGTGTACGGAATGAGCAACGAATCAGCAGGTTTCGTCCCATAAAATCATGATTTAATATCTTGCAATGAACAGCAACAGGAGTGACGTTTGTCGTGACTGTCATGAAATCGGGATTTTTATGGCATCCTTTCTAGCATCATCATCATCATCATTATTCTCATTCAAAATTACCATCACATGTTGATCATCACAGCAGGACTCTACGGGCAATGACAATGACGTTACAATTTAATTACGAGGTTACATTTAATCATCAATTTAATCACGGTATTTCAGATTCAAGTCAATAAAGATTTTATTTCTGATTTTTTATATTCTAAAAGGTATCGTATTATTGTCGGTGACAGACCAAAACTAAAATGATTTAACCGCTAGAGGATTGTTTCTTCATCATCACCATCATCAGTTATTTCTTCTTCTCTTCTTCGAGAAGTTTACAGTCTTCTTTTAAAGTAAAGAACTATCAAAAGATGTCATAAAAAAGCAACCATGAAGTAGAAATAGGGGAAGGGGGCAAAAAATATCAAAGCATTCTTGACTTTTATGAAGAGCCGTTACTCATGATTAAGTTCAGTCTCAGTTGATTGATGTTTCGTTTCAAGTTTCGTTTCCAGCAACTCGAAATACTTGTTGAGCTTGTCGATTTGTGTCTTGGTCCACCCACAGTCGAGTAAATGACTGCACCTGCAGCTCTGTACATACAGAGCGACCGACCAGTCGACCTAACAATCGACCGACCGTTCCACCCACCCACCGACCAACCAACCAACAACCAGCTAACGTTGACACTGACACTGATTTTCAAATTCTTTTTAAGTCTTGAAATTTTATTTTAAGACTTTATTGTAATTTCTTGTAATTTTTAAAGATAAATAAATTCCTTTATCCATGATTGATTTTTCAAATTGCTCTTTATCCCTGATGATGATGATGGTTTGTTGTCATTGGCTGTTGTTGTTGGTGATGGTCATATTTGAATGAGATTAGGGCTGTTGTTGCAGACTGCTTCAATGCACAAACAACAACAAAATCCCAAAATATGGATAACACAACTTATAAAGAAACTGTTTTCAATAAAAAACAGAGTGCGCTAAGAGAAGAGAGAAAGAGAGTGAGAAAGAGAGAGATAGAGAGAGAGAGAGAGAGAGAGAGAGAGAGAGAGAAAGAGAAAGGGCGAAATTAAAATTGTCGAATAAATAATTATACAAACTACTGTGAACGCCTGCCTGCATTTCTCCGTTAGCTCGTCGCCTTTCAAAATCCTTCATCTCCTTCTCTTCTGGACTCAAAATAATTACTCAAGTCGCTGGCACTTTTTTCTAACATTTTTAGTACTTTTAACACTTTTAAATCTTTTACTTTAACATTTTTAATACTTAAAAAATCCAAATGTCATTGCTGTTTAAAATTTCATATGAGACACCACAGCCATCTAGTAACGGCTAGACTACTTAAATATCTATCAAACATTTATTGTCATGTGGGTTGTTGTCTCCACTAACGGAAATTTGGAAATATTTCGACCAGTTGTGTTTGTTCCACAATGTGGATGCTATATTCCTAGCGAGTATAAAATGTAACCCTTCCTAAAATGCACATGTTGTGCCATTCACCGTTAGATGGCGCTATCGTAGGATTTGACGTGAACAGTGAGCAGTTCGAATTGGAAAATCTTTTTCGACGAAATTGGAAAAAATTTGCAAAATAAAAACAGAGTGTACTAAAAGTGAATAAGAAATAAGTATAAAATGAATGTATTCAGTAAAATACAACAGGCGATGCGGTGGTAAAAGCAACCTTGTACTTCATTTGTCTTTTAAGAAAACATCAACGAATCGTGCATGATGACATAAAATCTGACATCGTGCATGAAACGTGTTGAGCCAATGTGACCGTGAAATTCATTGATGATATTTGCCAAAGGTATTAAAAGCCGGAGGTGTCTTTGTCGATGACGCAAAGACAATTTAACAAATTTCATCTTTTCCTTAAGCCAAAGCGATGCCTATAATCCTTTTCTTAATGGCATTTTTTTTTGTTTTGTTTTCTTGTACTGATCCGCTAAACCGTTTTAATTATTTTTTTAAAAATTCCATTTCTTTTTTGTTGTTGCTTAAGTCGTACTTGGTTGTTGTTTAACTTGTAGTTTGTGGCGTTAATTTGTCTGCCTTCGTTGACAGGTCGATCGTCTTCTTTTCTATTTTATCCTTTTGCTTTTGGCTGAATCGTGCCTGCCTTTCTTTAGCTTCTCTGAATGTCAAGAGCGCTGCCGGAGTGATTGTCTTTGTTTTTGCTGTGTTTCTCATTGTTATTAATTACCGCAAGCATTAACCAAGTCGGTGTTGTTGTTGTTGCTGTTGTTGTTGTTGCCGTTGTCATTGTTGTTGTCATTGTTGTTGTCGTCGCTGTCATCAGGAACAATGAGAAAATACCGCACTCCCACAATAACCGTTTTTTCCCGCAACAATTTTTCAATTTTTTTTTATTGTTGTTGTTGTTGGAATAGTTGTAGTTTATCATTGTTTTATTTTTCTTTTCCCGAAGCAGTGCATGTGATATCATCTCTTCTGTGCTTTGCTTGGCTGAGTCTCTCCCCTCCTTGCTACCTTGCTCCCCCCCTCACCCTCGCCCCACTCGATCCGGCGTCAAAAAAGGGTTAGTGTTCTTCCATTCTTTCTTTGTATCAAAGAACCATCCAAGCATGCGTCTTCCTTCCTGTTCGTTTGTCCGTATGTGTTTTTCGTTAATTTCTTATCAACCTCATCTTTTACCCACTCTCTCATCCCGCTCCCCTTCTTCACATTTTATCCACTATTACGGTTCTCATGATACGACTTCCTCTTCTTTTTTTCCCCGCTTTTCAAACATTTCACCTTATTCTTCTTCTCTTTTGTCTTCTTGAGTTTTCCTCTTTTCCGACCTTTTCATTAAAATATGGTCAGTCATCCGTTCCATGAAAAATATGGTCAAAAATTATATCCATGAGGAGCACCTAGTCCTCTAATGTTCTCGGATATTGATAATGGTCTCTATATTTGGTTCTCGGATCTCGTCTGGATTGAGAAAACGAGAAAACTTGAAAAGCAGTGGCCTCGATGGGACAACAACATTATCTTCGGTGAAGTAAAAGGCCGCCTTCGGTACTTCCCAGAAGATCACTTTCAAGACATCACCTTCAGGAGTTCAGAAGCTACGTTAAGAAACGGTGAAATCAGTCCACCCTTTGCAGGATCTCAACCAAAGACTGTATGTGAGTGTTTCTCTAAATAAACAAAATTGTTATACAATGTTTTTTAAACAAACACACTTCTCCTTGCAAGTCCTTGCAAATCCTTGAAATCTGTGTAAATATATTTTTGAATAAATAACTCGTAACGAAGGGTGTTCCCTGACAATCGTTAAAATTGTTTAGCTTCTAAAAAAGGAGCCCAAGAAAAGGTTTAATAACCTCTGCCAGCGGAACACCTGAGAAGAGCCCTGCAGCGCCTTCGTCCCTTCGCATGTACCTACACACGGACGCGATACTTTTTAAAAACTTGCCGCGTACTTATTTTTAAATTACATGCTTCTTCTCGGCTTCATTTGTTCGAACGGTTTTCCTTCCTTCCTTCCTTCCTTCCTTCCTTCCTTTTATCCTTGTTTTGCCATTGATTATGTATGTATTTGTGTGTGTGTATTTCCAACCACAAAAGACGTCTGCCCCTAAAACAGATTTATTGGCCATTATTTGTTGGGTAAAGACATAAAAACAACAACAACAACAACAACGAGAAAATCCAAGTTGGCATTAGTGGCGCCTTGATAACACAAAAAAGGATTATAATGCGGGAAAAATGCTTTGGCTTTGTTGTTGTTGTTGTTGTTGTTGTTGTTGTTGTTGTTGTAGTAATATTTTTTACAATGACCTAAGTTAAGTTAGAGTTAAGTGTCCATGGTCACGAGACTGCTTACAGATTCTCCTCCTTTCTGTTCTCCTTCACCCTCAGCTTCTTCATTTTCTGCATTTCCAATTCGAAAATGTGAGAGTAAGATGAAGAGAGGGCGGGAGAGAGAGAAAGAGAGAGAGTTGGTGGTAGCACAGTGTTTCCCAACAATGTTTCTCAGAGTTCTGTGAGAAAAACAAAAAAGTTCCGCAAAAGTGTTCTGCAATAATACAGCGAAAATGGAACGTAAGGTTCCGGACACATTAGGAGCCAATTTCACTATGTCCCGTTAAGTGCTAAGCGGGACTTTCAAACGTCAAAATCTCTTACAAATTGACGTTTAAAAGTCTCGATTAGCGCTTATCCGGACATTGTGAAATTGGCCCCACACTTTTTTAAAGTGTTTGTGAACAAGAAAAAAATGACTCATTAAAAAACAAAAAAAAAACAAAACAGAAAAAAGCAATATTTTTGTGAAAATTGGTGCTTTTTTTTTAAACCAAAACACAAATTCTGAGAGCACTTTTGAGTACAATTTTGAGCATTTCCAAACTGTTCCGAAACTGCTTTTAAATGAGCAGCAAGAAAGCCATTGACACAAGAGAGCTTGACACAACAAGCAACAAGTGTCATTGCAATCCATTTGTATTCTTCTTTAATTTCACAAAAGGTTGGGAACCCTTGTCGTAGCATGCGGGACCCGCACAGCATTCTTGGGTGGTGGACAAACAGACTCAGCAACAATATTCGTTCAAGCGTAAAAAGGAACGTACTTGAAGGTAAAGTGAGCTAGTAACTGACAGGCGAAAGAGTTACCCTTAATGTGTTCTTACAAGGTATTTATTTTATACTCAGGGAAGGATATCACAGAAGGATAGCTCCAGTAACCTGGTGCTGCTGCTGCTGCTGCTGCTGATTATATCGTTCAATGCGTAGTCTCTGGCTTTACATGATTGTGAATGTGTTTTACACCCTTCTTCGCCTTCTGCACTCTCCATTATATCTCCTTCTTCTTCTTCTTCTTCTTCTTCTTCTATCGTTCATACCGCAATGAGCTCTCAGAATGTGCTCGGGAAAATGCACCATTTTCTTGGTCCATCAACAAATTAACGAGCTTTTTTGCCTAGAAGTGTATACTCGCACTTACTGTAAATAACAGCTGTTGTCCGTAATGATGGCAATAATTAAATTCTTTCCTTGACTTTGTCAATTGCAAAGAAATTTTAAAGAAAACTAAAAAAAAAGAGGTTGGAAAAAATTAGATGAAGACTCAAGAGTCTTCAGAAATCCATAATTTTCTAAACTAAAATACATTGCTGTTGTATAAGTGTTGTATCTGGTGACTTATTGCCTGAATCGGTAGGTAAAGCCCCTGCAGCGAATTCTCTGCCTTTTACGTCTGAGAAACTTTCACTTTCTCCATGATACTCTCATGTACCTTGACATGATTTCTCAAGATTATTCAAGATAAGATTTTTTTGTGCAAAAAATGTTGCTCATTTGTTGGAAAATTGCTCTTTTGTCGAAAATTGAACAGCAAGCAACAATTACTTAAATAAACTTCAACTTAAAATTACCGTCAAACAAACAAACAATGCCTTCTTTGTCTAATGCCTGCCGAAGCCTTTGTTTTTTGTTTGGATAATTTGTTGGTGTGTCCAAAAGTGCTGCTGCTGTTGGTCGCGGATGTTGGTTTGTATTCTATTGTGCAATTTTTTTTAGCTGAATTCTTGGTGGGAGACTTGCCCAGAGACTGAGAAAACCCATTAAACCACAAAAGAGTGGCGTCGTTTTCTTTCGAAATCTCTGTCGACATTTGTATTTCTCGCATACTCTTGCGAGAATGCTAATTTTGTCCCTAAAACTATTGTAAATGTATGTAGATGTTGTAGTTTTTGTTGTTGTTGTTTCTATAGGTTTGTTGTCGGAAATATTTACGATCAACACTTGTTTTTGGCTTCTAAATCGCGATGCTAAACCTGAATCGCGATGCGATCCCAAACAAATTAATTTCTTAAAAATTTTTAGCTTTGACAGACTCTTATTATACACGGTGTACTTTGAGTCACATTTTCAAGAAACGTGTAAATTAAAATCGTGCACTTCAAATCCACGGAAATTCGTTTTGTTTTTTATGAAATTCATAGTTTTTAGAGTTTATGGAAAGAGAGAAAGAAAGAAACGTTTTTATGGTTGCGGTGATTTTTAAAATGTATATTCTTGCAATTGTTTATTCTTTCCGAATTTAGCAAAGAGTAACCATCGTTGTATACTTCTTACATTTTGCATTTTATTGCATAAAAATATGATAAAGTTACAAGCGACAGTTCTTAATTGAGCGTTTTTGCGGATAACTCGAAAACTAAAGCTAAAATAAATTAATATGATTTTCAGTGCTCTGCAAACACATTTCTTTCAGTAAATATTGTCTTTTATTGTGCTTAAAATCCTTCAGTTTTCACAAGTTTACATTAACAAAACAATAATGAATGAGGTCTCAATTTGGATGAGATTTTTATCTTAAACTACGATACAATAAAACTTTTTCAGGATTTTTATCATAAGGTTAGTAATCTTTTTTTGCATTTTTTGCTTTCTTTAACTTAAGAAAGAACAGACAAAATTAAGGTATCTTTTTAGTCAATACTTGAAACCTTGAAAGCTCTCTTAAAGAGAATCCACTGCACTGAATGTGAGAAATATTGCAGGCATAGTGAGTGAACGCAAGAATGAATGAATGAAGGATGACGGATGAATGCTAATCTCTGCTCAAGACATGAAGGATATCCATAAAATTGCGGTAATGTAGGCGTGGTCTTTACTGTCGTAATTAGGTTCCGAAGATGAGAAAAGCTCAGTTAAGCACAAGCCGCCGCCATATTGTGTAGTACTCCTAATTTTAGAGCAGTTGTTGTCGTCGTCGTCGTCATAGCAATTTCGCAATTGCCGTCATGACGCTAACTCTGCGCATCAATCACTCTTCTTCTATCGTTGCCATGAGAAAGTGCTTTAACATCTTTGGGTTTGCAAAAAGAGTGAAAGATAGTGTGCTTCGCAATAAAGAAATGGTTAAAAAATGAGAAAAAAACTTTCATAGTTTACATTAAGATTTTTTTGGGAAGGATAGAAATGTGATGGTTAGAACGACAAGAGCGTCGATTCGCAAAATTGACAAACACATCTCTTTGTCGAAGCTTTAAATTTGAATAGATTAAAAAATAGTCTAATTTTTTATAAATTCTTATGAATTTAAATTGCTTATAAATAAAATTAATATAATAACAGCAAAAGAGGTACGTTTAAATTAATTTTGATTGTTTTGACTTCATCCTGAACGAGGACATGACTAAATGAATTCATTTTTTAAAAGTTATTTTACTCTAAAAGTTTCAATTTTATTATATACGAGTATCATGTACATAAATAACCATATAAGTACAATAATTAAGTATGTATGTATTTAATACTTTTAACTCTTTCAACAACCCTGAATTAACTAACTTTCTTAAAAATCTTCCTCTTCTTTTCAAAGAGTTTCAAAGAGAGAAAAGAATATATTTTTCTATTGCGAAAAATTAGTTAGTTGACATCTCAGCTGGAAAAGAGTTTACGAAAAAACTTACTCTAATTGGAAATTCTCACTGTTACTGTTCCCGCTGTTACAGAGATAGAGAGAAGGAGAAACAGATTGAGTGTGTTGGAATAGCAAAGTATTAACAGACAAGTCGCAAAAAAATGGATTACAAAAATGTTGGAAATATTTGAAACAGTATTTAGTATTTAAGTAGTTTAAAAGAAACTTAAAAACTACCTTCAAAATTATTTAATTTCGCTATTAAATTTTAATACTAAACCGGCGACTTAGTATATTTATACAATATGAATTCGTATGTTATTACTGTCATAAGGAAAAATATTCCATTTTCTAATCGCAAAGTACATGCTATTCTTCTATTCTATTCTAAAGTACATGCTTTCCTCCTTTAAGAAAATCCAAAAAATTAAAAGTTTTTTGAAATTTTTCTTTAAAATTAAAAAAAAAATCTGTTAGATTTCTAAAGTTTCGAAAGACTTCTCTTCTTATTCCTCAATTTTCTTTAGTATCATGTGATACTAATATTTTGTGAGTTTAGAATATTTAATTTTCACCATTTATCTATACAAGAAAAATTCTATTCATTTGACTCTTCGCATAATCCGATTAACTGATCGATCTAATTTTAAATTTTAATAAATCGCTAACGATTTAGATTTCTTTAAGGCATTTTTTTTATTTTCATCACAGAAAGGGGGAGTCGTTCATCCTCTGAACATTTTGCAGAAGTGCTCATATTTTCCTTAGACTCTGTAAACAGTGTATCAACGAGTATATATATTAAAGAGATATTATACTATCTATACTCGTTGAGTGTACTGACTCTCCCTCCTAAAACTCTGTATTGAATCTCTGTAAACGCTGTACCAACGAGTATAAATTGTAAAGAGATATTATACTATCTATACTCGTTGGCTGTACTCACTCTCTGTAAACTCTGTAGTCTTTTTAGCATAGCTCTGTAAAGTTATTATAACAAATTACAAGAGTTGTTAGCGGAGTAAGTGAAGTATACAGAGTTTTTGAGTGAGAGACACATAACATTTCTGTTGTTGTTTTGTTTTCTTTGGTTAGCTCGAATCTTGATAGCGTTGTTGTTGTCGTTTTCGTTGTCATTGCTTTTTCGTTTAATGGAATTGGTGTGGTGGAATGTTTTTGATATTAACAACAGAACTCTGTTATTCACAGCAGAATAATCGGTAGCCGTTCGCTGCTCGCTCGCTGCGTTCACGATATGAAATCAGCAGCTCATTCGTAAGTTGAATTCGGTGACGTATGGAGTTGTCGCGGCAGATATCTTCGTGTACGTTTCTAAGAAATTAAAGCTTTTTGCTATAAAATCTTGATATTCAAAAGTGAATATTTCAATGATTAGTAAATAAAAATAAGAAAATTTTACCACGTAGTAAAATGAAACTAGTTTGAGTTGAAAACGTAGAAAAACAAACGATTTGAAAGAAACAAAACAGAAGTTGTTTGTTGTGAAATTTTGTTTTTGTAAGCCAAAATATTATGAAAATTGTGTTAACAAAAAGTGAGCAAATAAATTGTAACATTTAAATTAAAATCTATGAGTTACTCGCTGAGGTTTTGTGCACAACAACAAATTTTTGCACTATAAGCAGAATTATTCTGTTTTTGGTGTTTTTTGTGAAAACGAAAAAAATTGCCATTCACCTTTTTTGCCACTTGCTAATTAATGGTATGCAAGATAACTGCAACAACAGCAACAACAATAACAATAACATCAACATCAACGACATCGACAACAGCTAAAAACTAGCACCAATATCTCATTGCTGCTGCTGTTGCCGCTGCTTGCTGGCAGAACGTCGAGCTTAAAGCTAAGATACTTAAACAGACATAAAAAAACCATTTCAAGTAAGCAAAAATAAAACAAAAAGCAAACAAAAAAACTCGTCAAACGAGTTACAAAAACACGTTATCGGCGACTTACACAAATCGACGACAAAAGCAACTACAACAACAACAACAACAAGAGCGCGACAAGAAGTTCATTATTAAATGATATAAAACAAAATCAACAAAATCAACCAAAATAAATTTCAAATCTGTGAGAAACGCAGAAAGAAAGAGCGAAAAGAGCGAATATAAAGTAAAACAAAGAAGTGAAAAAAGTATCCATAAATTGCATTCGCAACTACAACACTAACAACAACAACAACAACAACAACAACAACAACAACAATAACAGCAAAAGCACAATAATACCAAAATAAAAAAAAAATAAGAACAAACGAGAGACAGCAACGAAAGACCACAGTATAAAACGAACGCCCACACGCCCACACGCCCACGCCCACTTTCGACTGGCACGAATTGATTTACTTTTGCGCCACATTCGCGCCGGCTTCAGCAAATGCTGCTGCTGTCGCAAAAACTCAAAAACCAAAAAGTAGAAGAGGAAGAAGAAGAAGAGCAAGAAGGAAGGTTAAAAAAATAGTCACGCAGCCCACGAAAATCAGGAGCGGCCTCTAGACTCAACTCCGTCATCGCTAGGCGTCATCGTCGCCATCGATCCTGACAATTTGTAATTTTCTTTTTATACGGTATATCCGTGGACCGTGTTGATTGAACGTAGAGCGCGCGTAAAACAAAAGCAGTGGCATTTTATAGCGAAGGTGCTGAACGGCGTTGGGTGCGTCAAGCAGTTATGGGTGTTCTCCGTTGGCGCGATCTACCCGGATCGCGGGTCTCGATGGGCAATAATCATACAAGCAGCAGCAGCAGCAGCAACAACAACAACAATAACAACAGCAGTGGCGGTGGTGGTGGTGGTGGCGGCGGCAGCAATAGCGGCAACAACAATAATGGGAATCATGCAGGAAATACTGCTGGAGGTGGCATTTTTCACAACAACAACAATCGTGAGGTGAGAACAATTTCTTTGTGTGAAGGAAAATTTCTCTGTTTATATGTTCATTCTATTTTGGAATAGTTTTTTCTGTAGTTTTTAGGTTTTTTCCGCTCTTTGTTTGTTTGTTTGTTGCATCGTGGGTAAGGGTGATGGTTTCTTAAGGGCCGCAGTTTTTACCATAGTTACGCACTTTATGGTATTTTATACGATAAATAAAAAGGCATTTGTGATAAGGATCCACGCCTGCCTTTCTTTTAGCCAAGCATATATTGAAATATATACTATTTTTACAAGAATTGCCCGATTTTTCAACCTTAAAAGAAAGTTCAAATATTTTTTAACTTTCTCTAAAACAATTGGCCGTAGTAAGATCTACAAGATTTTCTACTCTTAGCGACCTGAAATTACAAAATATTATCATTACAAAATATCAATATAAAAGCCTTTTAAAATATACAAAAGAATATATTTCAAAATATTAAAAACTGATAATAAATCGGAAGCACCAAAAAATTAAAGTCTAAATTAATGAACAAAAATATTCTCATTTTAAACATTATCAAGAAGAAGAAGAAGAAGAAGGAAGAATTGTAATTATTTCACTTACTTTTATCGTTGCCTAAACGATTAAATGAAATTAATCTGAATATTTTATTGACTTCATGGTACCTACACTTTATTTAAAAATAAACTCTACCAACAAAGAAAAAAAACCACAAACAAACAAAAAGAAACGAAACAAAAAAAAGGCATACAAACTAGTAAAAAAAACAAACAGCAGGCAAAAAAGGAAGGCAGTTTTTTCAAACATGCTTCCTAAAAAAGAGCACCGACCGAGAGAGAGTCAAGTCGGGCTTATCTGAAAATAATTATCTTTGTAACTTTGAGCATGAATACGACGGTCGGAGCAGGAGACGTAGACGGGCAAGAAGACGGAGACTTGGGAATTATGACGACAAGCACGAAAGGCACGCATTTACACCCACACCCATACACACACACACACACACACGCTGAGTTTCGGTCGTGGGTTTGTGAAAATGTCTAAAAGTAATCGGTGCATGCGTGATTAAGCGACATGTTTTCAACTGCTTGTGCCGAACTATATCTTTCTGAAGGCGCCCTTTTGCCTCGCCCCCTTCCGGCCTCATCAACCCACCCACTCCTGAACTATTTATAGATTGAAGTAATGACTTCAATGAAGCTTAATGAAGCTGAATCCACCTACAAATTTTAAAATTATGATACATAAATAAAAAATGTGCAAAAATTTATAAGTCCAACAGATTTTGAAAGTTCAAAAAATTTAAAAAAAATTATCTATTGAATATTCAAAAAAGTTAATAAAAGTTAGTAAAAGTTAAAATATTCCAAAAAATTCAACAAAACTGAAATTTAAAAATATTTAAATTAAAATTAAAACATTAAAATTAAAATTGAAATATATTTAAAAATTAAAAAACACAAAATAATCGAAAAAATATAATAATATTATAAAGTATTAGAAACCTAAAATATTAAAAATTAAATTAAGATTAAGATTAATTTAAAATTCATTAAAATTAAAATTTATGGAAATTTACAATGTTTGTAAAAAAAAATATTTGAATTGTTTATAGAACCAAATTTTTCAATTCATTAATTTAATTAATTTTTGTTTTTAATCCAAATAAAAAAAATAAAAAAGTATTAAAAAATGAAATTAATTCAAAAAGTTAATACAAGTTTTAAGAATTGGAAACCAGTAAAGAAAAATTCAAAATCGAAAATTTTCAAATTTCAAAGTTCCAAAATTTAGTCCGAAAAATTCCAGAAATTTAAAAAATTAAGAAACATTTTTAATTTTTTTTATTATTCCAAAAAACAATAACAAAAAATATTTAATAAAAAATTTTCAAATTAAAAAATTTTTAAAATACATATTCAAAAGTATTACGGAAAATATTGCAGCCTTTTTTCTTTAACTCCTTAAAGTTTCTGAATTGCTTAAAACAAAATAATTTTTATTATTACAGAACAATTTTATTATTACAAACAGAATTAATTTTTATTATCTCTTAATTCCAAAGAAAATTCATTACATACTTTTTATACCACGTCTTTATTATTTTCGGTAAATTTAATTAATTTTTTATGGTCTCGGTAAATTATTTATCCAAATAAATAAAACCGCTTTTTAGTGAATTCTTTGATAATGTAAATATTCGGAAAGAATATAAAAATAAATCGTTATTTAAAAATTTGAACTAAACGCAAAATTATCAATTGATGAGAAAGAAATGAAAATAATTTCTTTGAATAATGTTTGAAAACATAATGAATGATTAACGATTTAATAAAGAAGTCGCTCGCGCACACGATACAACTTTTCGAAGGGAGTGTTCTATAATAAATTACTGGAACGTGACCGAAAACGTTTACGAGCAACAAATCGAGAATAGAAAAAAGAAATAAATATAACAAAATTTTGATGGGGCTTAAACGAAGTGTCTCTACGCCCTACAAATTACAACCGTTTCAACAACGGTACAAATTTAAAGTTCGTATTAATTGAATTTATGGTCGTAGTAGTCCGTAATAGACACGAGGGTCTTCACAGAATAATTTAATTTGGGAATTAGTCTTTGTTTTGGAAGTATTCTGGTGATATTTATTGTTTATGGTAAACTTAAATCCATGATATCTCTTTATTTATTCTATAAGTTTTCATTTAGATTAGTTGAATGATGTTTTCGGGGGACATTTTTAGAGAATTTATGAAATTAATATCAGATGCTGAGCTAATAAATTATTTGTGAGTGCACGCAGAATAGACGTTTTTGATTATGTGTAGATTTAACAGTTACTAATGAGGTTGTGGAGTGTATACGCTCATCATCTTGACGGTAGGGTACTTATGTACGAGTATAACAAAATTAGAGTATTATCGGCTGCAACACGTACATAGAATTTCGAAGAATTCTGTGGAATTACGTTGGCCAGGTTGATCACAAGCACTCAACTCGGAAGAAAAGGTACACGTTCCTACTGAAGATAATTCTCCCATAAATATAAAATATTATCTATTCAACAATTTATTACTAAGCATTTGAGAACGTGACATCAACTCGCTTGAAACAACTCGCTTGAAAATTTTAAAAATATTCATTGTTAAATTAATTAAATCCATATAATTTTGTGCATTATTTTAGACGAAGATTTCAAGAAATCAACAGATTCTTTGTACAATACAAGAGTTATTCATCGTAGAATATTTCATAGGAACCCCCATAAAAGTTTTATCTACTTTTATTTTTTACCCGGCATTGAAAAAAGTGCGCTGTACTGAAAACTTATGGGAGGAAAATCCTTTCTGGAAAATCATGAAACCATAAAAACAAAATCACAACACAATCCCGCCCCGAAACTGCGGAAAATGTGTAAACAAAATGCTTATCCCTTTCTCTCTGTCTCTCACACACACACACACACACACACACACTCCCGTATAGTTTTTCTAACCAGGAAACAGCTCATGCAAACAGAGAAAAATATTTTCAGTTCGTTAGTCCCACCGTGCCGTGCCGTACCGTGCGCGCCCGTATATTTCATTTTCATTCTAGGATAGATTTCAGCGTCAAAGAATTATAATTATCTTGTCTCGTTTTTGTTTACACCAAAGATTTATAAGGGTTGAGTTTTATTTTGTTGCATTGATTCTTTATTTATTATTTTCAAATTTTATAGTTTATAGAGTCAAAAGACAAAATCATCAAATGTCAGTCTCGAAAAATTTGTCGTTTTCGATAAAATTTGCCATACAAAGAACTTTTCAGCTCACTATTTTTAACCCAGTTTTTTTTTTAACTAACTACTAAACAACTAAATTATCAAATTAGGCGTATCACAGAAGAAGAAGAAGAAGAATCACCTTGAAGAACTGTAATTTAGAAATTTCAGAATTTATTGCAAAACTAAGAACGTACAACAATTTCAAAAGAAACTTTCCGAAATGAAGCCTTAAAATTGTAATAATTAGATAAGATAATTTGGTAGCCTTCAAAAAAAGAAAAAAGATGAAGATGAAGAGATGAAGACGAAGAAGAAGAAGAAAAACTTTACGAGTTATTTTGGTTTTCAAGTCAGCAGAACTTAATTTATTACTAATAGTATTAATTGCGTCTTTTTTTCATCATCATTATCCCAATCATGATCGTCTCTCTCAGCGCTCGGTTAGCACTTTCATCTTCTATTTGAAAATTCTTGGTTCCTCGAAAACAGCTGATAAGAAGAAAATAAAAACAACACAGCCAGAAAAAATAGAGGCCAAAAATAAAACCAGAATTCATCCATCCATCCATCATTCAGCAAAAACAATGATTGCAAAGAAACGAAAGAAACCGAAACATGATACTCGCAAAGGGTTAGACAGAGAAAGAATCCAAGATGATGATGAAAGAGTATCACCCTGAAAGAGCGACGACGAAAATAGGACTGTTTTCGAAATTCGTCTGGGCGGGGGGTAAAATTATTACTAATGATTCCAAAGAAATCCCAAAGACAGCGCTTCAGAAGACGAATTTAATGATGATCATGTTTCGTATTTTGCTGAGACAGATACACATAAAGAGTTACAAATTGAGGCGTAGATGCCGGAGATAAGAGGCTTAAAAGTGAAATTCAAATTCAAAGGCGAGAGAAACGCAAGAAATCATGCTATACAGCATGTTGCTTTAAGCAAAAATTTAATCGCCATAGTCAACGCCATTAGGCCGCTCCAAACAAATTAAAATTAAGATAAAACTCTAATGATTTTCGAGTTGAAATCGTCGTGGTCATTGTCGCGGTCGTTTTCGCCCTCCCTTTTTCTTAATGTTTACTGAAAAATAATAACGACTATTATAATTAACGAAATGGTCATCATAAAATATAAAAGAAATTACAGTAAACACCAAAAAGTATTAACGACAGTAGAAAGAAAGTCTCAAATAATCATTAAAAAAGTTATTTTTCCAAAATAACTCGTTTGCTTCTTTTACGTAGGATGAGATTTTGGAAGAGGTGGAAAGCTAAAAGAGAGGAGAAAAGTCAAGCGGAAAAATAAAAAAGAAAAGAGAAAGTTTTTCTCATCATTTTCATACGATTATAAAGTATATACGAGCATTTACAATAAAATGTGTAGGCTTCAATTTCCGTTCGGCTGCCTCTTGCTAAAAAACTTTCAGCATTTAATATAATAAATTACCAAAAAAAAAACGTGTATAAAAAGTCTTACTTCTCAGGATGTTGAAAGAAAAGGTGAACATAATAACGACTAATTATTCGGCGCATAGAGTTTTGTAGGAAAAAGTCGTAATTACCGTAATTCATTTTAAACTATAGTGTCTTTTTTATTACTCTCATAATATTTATTGCTTAGAGAAATTTTTTCCTTTGGAAATCTTTTTGTTTAATAACTTTTTGTTGAAGTGATCTTTCTGGATATAAAATTATAGATAGTGAGAATTTGCTGTGGTAGAAAAATATATCGTTTTTCATAGACTTTATCTTGTCGAATATGTCTTCAATACGTATCGGCTTCAATACGTCCTTAAAATAGTATTTAAAAAACAAATTTTCATTGTTTCGGTCCATAGAAATCACATCGAGGTGAATTTACTGTAAGGAAGACATTCGAATTTCTGTGGATTTAACACTTACATAACTCTTAAGGCTCTTAAGATCAGTAGGTATATACCTCCGCCACATTTTAGAAGCTTTTCAGCTTTTTGTTTCAACAAAAGAAGCCTGAAAACCTTTTTTTGAAAACCTTTTCAGAAGTATACTTATCACTCTTTTCTCTATAGTTTTCAAAAATATCCAAAAGACTTATTGTATTCTCGCAAATATTCTAAGCTACATACATATATCGTATTTATCGTATGATATTGATAATGATATTGTACTGATATCTAAAGTGTAGGTACTGGTTGTTTCATCCTAAAAGTATAAATCATGCAATAAATTTCAAACATAAATACGCACTAATGCGTATCTCAATAAATGCAAAATGTACGGGCGCATCTTGTATTAACTTTAAACAATTATAAAATGCGTAATATTCCATTTCTCCAGCACTCTTTTCATTACAATTAATTTTTCTGAAGCATTATTCTGAGCTTATGATGAAAATGATATGCGTTGTGATACGATACGATACTATACGATACTTTAATCATGGCCCTCATGAGGAGAAGCGTTAGCCATCAACGAACATTCACTTTGCTCATTCAATCAATTGAAACCAATTAAAAATGAAAAACTTGGTTGCTTTATGGGTTTTCTTTGTTGCTTCTTCGTTCGGTTTTTTTTTGGTTTTTTTGGTTGCTTCAGTCTTTGTTTGATGGTCTCTCGAATGGTCTTTGGTTTAATTAAAAACTTTGCATTCAAGATGAAGATTCATGATGCATGTTGCATGATTCGCGACAGTTGATAATGTCAAAAAGAGAAACAAGAGAAGAATACAAATATGACATGTGACCTTAAAATGATGATGATGATGATGATGATCAACATCATGAATATCAGATGATTTTGATGATTGCTTTGCTTCAAAGAAAACCAAATAGAAAGAAACGAACATGATGAAAGACAATTCAATTTGCATTGAAATTGTGTGTTGGCAAAAGCTGTAAAGCGAAAGGCTGTCATTACCATTGAACAAATAAACAAACCAAAAACCACAACTAATAATAGTCATAAAAGGAAAAAAAATTATAGTACAAGTACAATACATTAACAACGACTAACGACCAACGACCAACGGCTGAGTCATAATGATTTTTATAATAAAAATGCAAAAAGCAAAAATTAAATACAATCTTAAAGTAATCAAGGTTAACAAACGGGTGCATGTACATAGATGTATGTACATACGAGTATGTGTGTATGTATTTATATAAAGACGGCGAGTCTACGGTTTCGCTACGGTTTGTGAAAATGTCAAACAAATGTCAGAAATATACGTATTTTGGAATGTAACAAGTTTACAAAAAAAAGTATTATACTTTGTATAAATGTTGTCTGGCATTCAGTGTAATCAGTAGCGTAGTGCTCGGAAATATTCGGGGTTTCCTAAAAAAATTAGCATTTTCTTGCTTTTTTACTAAACATATTTTTCTTATACCTACATTCATTAATTTTTCCATTTATTTCTTTTATTTTAAAAAAACATCCAAAATCTCCTCAATCTAAATGATTTTGGACTGCCCACATAACATCCCCGCCCCTCCCCCTCCCCCAGAAAAACAAAAAAATTTGAAAAACAATTAATACTGACAATGTTTCTGCTTCTGACGTTTTTGATCTAATTTTTTGCATTCATCTTGTTTTTGGTGTTTTTTTGTTTTGAGGGGTTTAGAGGGGGTCCTTTTGTTTTATCTTGTTGTTGTTGTTGTTTTTTTTAACACCACAAAGCAGTTGAACGACCAGCAAGCGGCCTAAATATTCAATAGTTTTGCTGGCTGTCATTTCAGCTGTCATTCTTCACCATTTTTGCCAACCAAAGTTGCCAGAGCCATTTTTAAGCTTTTTCCTCGTAGCAAAGAGAATGAAAAATCATATTGTTAGTTGGTGAGGAGGAGGAGAAGAGTTGAAGGGGGGAGCAGAAATGTGTACAGCTTTTGTTAGTGCAACAACAAAACTTGATGCCTGAGCCTGAGACTCGAGAACTGAAGTGAACTGAACCGAACTGAAGTGAGAAGAAATAAAATGCAATTGAAATTGAAATTAAAATGTAAAGCAATAACTGGAGGTTGGGCGCACCTTTGTTTGTATGGTTGTTGTTGTTGTTGTTATTATTGTTACCGTTTCCGTTGTTACTAATTCCGTAATTCCTGTTAAATCTTGCTGTTATTGCTTTACCCTGTTTTTTTTTTCTCTAACAGGTCGTTGTTGTTGTTGTAGTTGTTGCTCTGTGTGTGTATAAAAGCAGAAAATTCATTTAATCCTTATAAGATCACCGAGAAAGAGAAGCAGAGTTTATCCAAGTTTTTTTATGGTTAAAAAAAACGTCATTATTTTATTGTCGTAAGTAAAAACGTACAAATAAAAACGATTTTTATCGATTTTATATGTTGCAAATACGTAAAATACAAATCGATTTCTATAAAATTAAACTTTAAGTTAACAACTTCACTTTTTATATGAAAGTAAAATTACACCCGAAAGCCACGCACGTGACTTTCGCAGTAAACTTCTTCTAGCCTCAAAAGAATTAATAAATATATTAGTTTTTCTTCTATTATCGAAATTTAATTATAAATAATAAATAGATAAGAATGAGCGGAAAAAATCAGTTGTAGTTAATATTATTTTCCAAATTGGGTATAATTCTGCCCCAGAAGCGTAATAGGGTTAACATCTGTTTTCAATTTGCATTCACTCCTTCGTTATTTCTAAAAAATTTGTATATTTTTTGTAGAATTTAAAAAAACTAGTTTAGTTTCGGCGGATGAAATCACTACGACCACTTCGCCCCGTACCTTCCATCCCGTCCGTCTGTCAATCAAGCGTTGATTGCTACCATTTTTATTGTTGTTTTAGTGTTGTTGTTGCTTTTGTTGTTGCTGCTGCTGCTACTACTTACTGTTGCTTTATGCAGAAGCTTTTGCTTTCCCTTCAACGAAATCTTTAGTGTACCGTTCAACTAATGACTTAATTTTATTTTATTTTATTTTAACTAAATTAAATTATAATATTTATTTATTTTTTTTTCTTTGCTTTCGAGATTTTCTGGGTTAAAAATTAAGAGCTGCTGGTTTTCTGAGATTTTTCTTTTTGCTTCTTCCAAAGTCTTCGAAAAGGAAAGTATAACAAATTGCTGAGAAAGTGAATGTTTTTTTCTTTTCGGTGAAAGCATTTGATATACATTTTTTTCATGTTTGACATGACAGAAGTTGAAATTTAAAGCTATTTCAATAAATTGAAGAATTTAAAGCATCACAGAAAATTAAAAAAATGACCGTTATACAAAAATAAATTAGTTGGTGCCGCTGTGATGAATGAAGACGAAAATGACAAATGAAGATGAAGAGAGAGGACGTTGATGGAAAAGTAATAAATGAGAAAGTTTTCTAAAAGATTATGCGCTATTCAGGTTATATTTCTTATAGGATTTATTTATGTGTATAAATTAATACTCAGCGTATATGAAATACTCGTAATTACTATATGCGTTTAAAATATGATCAGAAAATTGTCGGAATTTCGGTATTTATGTATATTCTGTTTGTTCGTGATAGCATCATTTTCATTTTAATATTTTTAAATAATCTTGCTTAAAAATTCAAATGTGAAGTTTTGCATGAAGTATTTTCTTAATTTTTTTTCTCTACCAAAACGAAAAAAAAAACAAAAATGGTCTAAAAATCAATCCTTGTGTTTGATTTTTCTCGTTGAAAGATCTTTATCAATTCTGAAGAATTTTTAGTAAGAACTGAATGATATATGGACACGATTCAAAGCAAGTTTATTGTTTTAATCTATTGCAAAATGGCTAAAGTTTAATAAAGTAAACTTTCTGAGGCGAATGTCAAAAAAATCTCGCCTGTCGAATTTATGTTAGGTTTTATGAGACAGAAAGAGAGAGTTTAGGAGATTTTTTGATAGAGATTTTTACTCATTCACGTCAGTTTTTTTGATGGAAACCAGCTTAAAACAAATAAAAACTCTTTTAATAAAAACCGTACTTTCCGGCTTTTCCCAATACCGACAATCGTTCTTCTTCTTCGTTTGCTTCATGATTTCAAAGTGAAGCCTTCAACTGTTGTCAACCGTTTCCGATTACATTAAACTGGAAACTGTACTGTATTGTATCGTATTGTATCTCATCCATAACAGGTTGCAAATTCATTCAATTGAATAATCATAGAGCATTTTTTGACATACGAGTATGACACTAACAATGGCCAATACGAGTGCACACTATACACAAGCAACGCTCGTTGTCAGGTTTTCAGTTTATATTATTTTAAGCCTGCTCCAACAACAACGTAACCACTTTTTGTAATTACTAGAACTGACAATCAATATCAATATTATTGTCAGTTTTTTGTGTTATTCAAAACGAATGAAAATTAATTCGACACCATTTTTATTCGCATCAACACACACTTTGCATTCTCGAAACCGTTTGCTGCTTGCGCTTTTTTTCCATCAGCAGAAATTTGTGCAAAAATTTTATACTCAATTATTTTGTGCAACTTTTTGATACAACTTTTTAGAGTGCTCGTTTCGGAATTGCATCACTTTATGCTGAAAATAAAAAAAAAAAAACAAATATTAATGGAAAAAATTTGTTAATTTGTTGTTGTTGTTGTTGTTGTTGTTGTTGTTGTTATTGTTGTTGTTGTTGTTGTTGTTGTTGTTGCCGTCGTCAACTTGTTTTAACTAACAAAGCCGTTTTGATGTCAACTTTATGCCAAGCGGGCATAATTTTCACGGAAAAAACGGCCAACGGCAACAACAAGAATATAGCAGCGGCAGCAGCAGCAGCAGCAGCCAAGACAGCAGCGACAGCAGCGACAACAACAACCGGAATCTCAAGCCGGAAAAACTGCTTGTTATACTATGCTAAGCGACAACAACAAAATAAGCTGAAATGCTGTCATGCCATTCAAAACGAAACAACAACCACAACAACTATGAGTTAATCCGTCTGATGCGTTAAGAACAAGAGAGAAAGCCACTAAGTTTCTTTTTTCGTTGTTGTGCAAAAGGCTATACAGTAAAGCAATAACAAGTTAAAGTCGAAAATACAAATTTAATTAAATTTAAATTAATTTGTTAAAAGTTATTCAAGAAATTGCCGGAAAACAAGCGGCAAAAAGTGCCACAAAAAATGTGTGTTGATTGCTTAATTTTTTTCCCTTGTCTTTTAACCAAAGGCATAGAGTGGCCACCAACAACAACAACAACAACAACAACAACATCTATTCATAACAAGTGCAAGTCGGTGGAAAAAGAGAAAAGAAACAGCAACGAACGAACGAACGAACGAACGAACGAACGAAGTCTGTGTAAATTCTTTATGCCAAAGCGCTAAGGAAAGTTTTTCTGGGTCACCAACATCATCAAGACAAACAACACAACAACACCAACACAAATACTTGTACAAACGCCAACAATACAAACCAACGCAACAACAATACCAACAACAAACACTAAAAAAGTAATAAACAAAAAGTTCAAGAGAAAAGAAAATGTTTGCGGTTACTGCTTTCTATGGGTATGGTTGGTACCGTTGTTGTTGTTGTTCTGTTTGTTGTTTTTGTTTGTTCTCCATGTGATGACTTAAATAAGCATACTTTACAGCTTCCATAGCAATAGCTATGGATTGAACAAGAACAAGACTAGTTGCAGCAGCCACAATAACAACATCGTTGTCAGTGGCTCGCAAACGTGCTTATATTGCTCGAGCCTCTTTTTCTTCGCTTTTAAAACACAAGTCGACAAAATTTTACAACCGAAATTAATTTACTTTTCTGAAGGTTTTCACTTCAGCAAACAGTTTTCGAGATATTCTGCATTAAATGGTAAAAAACAACTCTTTTTTTCTGTGTCTCAGCTTATTTTACATCACAAAGTAATGTTTTTTCCTCCCAAAACCCGCTTTTGGAACCGCTGATAAAACAAGAAATTATTTTCCTTTTTTTAAATAACAAAAAAGGAAAGGTTGCTTTGCTTTATTTTGGTTTGGTTTGTTTTATAAAATGTTGCAGGTTGCTGCCAAACAACAGATACCTAACAACAACAACAATTCAGTAGTAAGCAACGATTTTAACGTCATCATGAGCTTGAAAAGCTGCCTACATTTTTTTGAGTGTGTGTGTGTTGTTCAATTTGTATGGAGTTGATCATAAAGCGCAAGATGTACGCACGTTATTTGTACGCTATAAAAATTCCAATTTATTACACTTTTTATTTCTTAATTAATTCTTAATACGATTAAGAACATACTTGTCTGGGCCGGTCTGCTGATCGTCATCGTGATGGTGTAATCTTTTTTTTCAATTTGAAATTATAAAAAATTGATAATATTTTTATGTTAATATGGCAAGAAAAATTAAAATAAATTTCAAGACTTGAAAGGTTTTTCAAAATTTCGACACGAACGGATGCGAGATTATTTTGAATAAAGTTTAAGTAATGATTTTGGGCTATTTATTAATTAATTTGGTGAAAAATTAAATATTCCACGAATAATCTCTATCGCTCTATCGCTCTCCCTCTCTCCCTCTCTCTCTCACTCGTTCTTAACACTTTTAGGTGTTAAATTATTTCAAGACATCCATCCATAAAAGTATTATCGTATAACAATTATTATGTCGTCATAATAATGTATTGAGAATAATAATTAATCAATAAGAAAATTTCCAAACGAGTAAAACGTATAGTATTTATTTCTTAAAACGTAAAAGTAACACAATAAATAGTTTGTAAATTTGGGTTGCATTAAAATCGAGCTCGTAGTAATATTCCTCTGAAGACTGCACTACAAGAGACAAGAGACTTCAATTTACTGCTTATACGCATTCTTTTAATGTCGACATGTATTTTTATATCATTTCATCGGTGGAATAGCTTTTTCTTATCCCAAAAACGAAAACTGCAAAAAATATTTGTCGAAAAATGTGAACAAATGTCAATCTAATGCCTTTAAGTAAGTAAGTCATATTGACAAATACTTTTAATATAGCAGTAATATGTTATCAACATAAAGACATTGAACTCTTAACATATGTACATATGTACGTATTATGAAGGCTAATGGCATTATGACGCCATGATGACGCGTTGAACGTCATTTCTTTCAATCTCTCTGCATATTTTATTCAAGAAAATCAATATTTGCAAAATGATAAAATGCATAAACAAATCGAAATTTGATATTTGTATCATGAAAATACTTTTGACAGCTGTCAAACAATTCACTTGTCAGTGATATGATGATGGTCATCAACAACATAGGAATCGTAATACGCGTATTTTTCCATTTTAAGAAAAATTAAAAAAAAGAAAAGAACAAGTATCTACAAAGAGGCGTTCCATTTAAAATAGCATGTTATTTATTTTCAATATTTTTTTTTAAAACAAAAACGTGATCAACATACGTATTACAATTAGCAACAAAAGAGTATTAGAAGAAGAGCAGTAGAAAGTGATAGAAATAAAAATGAGCATTAAAATAGTAGTGTTTGTGTCAGCAGAAGACCTCACAAAAAGACCAAACCTTTGGGACGAGCAACACGTTCCCGAGTCGTAAACATTGTACAACATTTTCGTTTGTTAAATGTCATTGTAATCGTCATCGTCATCGTCATCGTCATCGCCGTCGTCGTCGTCTGTCATTTGGTCATTATATGTATGTACATTAAAAGAGAAACAAACATACGCGAACGACAAAGTATAGAAAAAACACAGTAACATAAAGACATTATACTCGGCGACTTGAACCTTAAACATTTAAAAAACGACGACGACGACGACGAAGACAAAAAAAGGTACTTCCTTTCGTAGTTATAATATTTATTACAAAATTCTCATGAAAAAGAAGGTGCTCGCTCATACTCAGAAAACAAAAAAAAAAAACAAAAAGAACACAAAACGTGGGCACACCAAACAGTTGTTGGTTGAATTGTTCATTTATCGTATTTATCTATAGACAGCGTACGTACATACATACCTTCACAGCGGAAACTCTACAACTGTCGTAATGTTTCATTAAAAGTTGAAAAATGTTTGTTCTGAAGATGAAGAGACGGAAGACACTTGCTTTAAAGTCACGCAAGGGTCACTAAAACACTTAGTGTTAGGGTCAAACATTGCCTTTAGGGGTTGATCTCTCCACCATGTCTTTGTAGACTTTGAAGGAGTCCTTGTGTTTAGTTTCTTTTTGATGGTTTTATACGATATGAAAAATTAAAGATTTGTATCAAAATTATTCACTTCTTCATCACAATTAAAATGCATACGTTTTTTCTAACATTCTCTCAATCAATATTGCAAGCAAATGCCGGTTTATTGTCTCAATCCAATCTCAGCAATGGATGGATGGATGCGTGTGGTCTATATACAGTATCAGAATATCAATTTAACAGTGTCAGAAGGTGACACTTATTGATAACGCAATGCTACAAATCAAGCAAAATTTTATTATTTCGCTATAATATAACATTGTAACTATAGGAATGGTAACTACTAACTACAACATTTATAGAGCTAATTCATTTTTTAAATTCATGAAGCTTGAAATTTCTATACCTTGAATTATTCTACTAGTGATCACAATTTTGCTTCTTCGGAATGGATTAATTTATCATCTTCTATACTCTTTATAGCTGAAATTGGAGCCATATAACCCTTTTTAAATGTGCCCATAATAATGACAATGGCGGCCTAAGTCACTAAACCAAAAATAACGAGTTAGCATGTGTTAGCATTACATTACATTACAATGCCACTACATTCCTTTTAAAAATTGAGAAAATTAAAAAAACAAATTAAAAAAAAAATTGTATGAAATTGTAAAAGCTGATATTAAAACATATTTCCTAAGAAATAGGGCTCTAATAGGAGGAGGATTCAATATAATTAAAATACAATTCAATACAATTCAATTATTCAGCGTTTAAAACAGAATTATCATTTAGTTATAATTTTTTCGTGTTTTTTCTCTAAAAGCAATTATCTCAATTGTCTAGAAATACATTAATCATAAAGATTGTTGAAGACATTTATGAGTTACGAGCGTTTAATGATATGAATTTTCGGTAATTGCAAATTTTCATGTTATTATAATAATAAATCCATAATAATAATAATAATAAGAATAATAATTATTGTAGAGCATTTATAGAAAAAACGCTCTTTGCTTTTCAACAAAACAACAATTGCTTTTCTTCCAATTGTTTTTACGCCCTTTTCTTCAATTGTTTTATCACATAATTTTATTAATATTTTATTGAATTAAACACATTTTGAGGACTAATCAATATTTTAAGGATTTCTTGAATTATTAGGAAATTGATTTCTTTTTCAACTTCCGAGAATTAAATATTGAATATCTTTTTTGTAAATATAATCCGTTATCAGTACAAAAACCAAACCAAAAAAAAATGCTCTTATCAGCAGCGAAAAACAAAGTGCTGCTGATTTCCTCTTAAAAGCGAGGTGCAATATCCGCGTTCAAGGACTTTTTAGCCGGGCTGTTTGCTAAATTCTGAAAGTCTCAATCGTATGTCGCATAGTCTCAAGTGGGCCGCACCGATCTTCTCTACAAACCAACAAAGCAACCATCAATGACTACCAACCTCTATATCAAGAGGATGAGGAGGTGGGGGAGGGAGGGAAAAAGAACGGGCCGAAAACGGCCGGGTGGTATCGATGGTAGGTTTAGCGGACCAGTTGAATTGAATGCGAGCTACTCTCTACGCCTGCAGCATGCTATGAATTATTCAAGAACATAAAATTTTAATGCAACATTTTTATTTGCTGCACCACATGCCTACACACACACAGACACACACACACACAGACACACGCACATTTACCGAATCATACAAAATGTGCGTTGTCAAGAGTGAGGAAAATCTTCTAAAAATCGCACGATATTAACAGCGCCTACAAAGAGGATAAAGTAGTTGAAGGAAGGAAGGAAGGAAGGAAGGAGGGAAAAAATGAAGGAAGGAACATGGTCGGACTAACCCACGGAGGGCTGTGCGAATATTTGCTTACAATAAAAGAGGATTTAAAAATTTTAATTTATGACATTCTTAGGCGAACACGCCAACAACGCTCGAAATTAATGTCTGTCCGGTCCATGTGTCTGTTTATCTGTCTATTTGTCAGTCTATATGTCTCTCTATAGAATGATAGTCTCGTATTTATTCACGTTTCGATGCGTTTGTGTTTTTTTCATTCTACAAGAGTAGAACAAAAAAACGAGTAATTTTTGTTATAAAGACCAACAGAAGTGATTACAAAATGAGGGGGAACGGGTAGGAGGCATGTCGGTTAAAATGGTTGTGCACAGAGACGTTGTAGATTCGTTAACAAGAGTAATAATATTATTAATAATGCGTATACTGCATCCATAAAAAGGAAGAAAATTTTTTTTTATCAGGTTATCGTATAACAAAAAAAATCTACTTGTAGAAAAATCCAATTTGACTCATTGACAAGTTGGCTGATCTGTCATTTTGACTGTAGACTGACTATGAACGATTGTACATATGTCCGTTCGTCGGTTTGCCGACGGCGTAGTCATTGGTTATAGCGTTATAAACGTCCACGTCGCGTATTATAACTCTCTGTTTCTGCAATATGTCTTTATGTCTGTTTTTCAATGCAACACACATACACACGCACATAATTAATGACATTTAAATAGTTTTAATACGATAATTAATAAGATTTAAATAATTTAAAGTTACAATTGATGGAACATTTGTCCATATTGGAATATTGGAATAAAGAAATTATCCGCAGACAGTCCAGAATGAGATGATTTTGCTAAAAGTTTTCAATTTTTCCAGAATTTCCAAAAATTCCCTTTTTATCTTTTCTCTGTAAAAAAGGCTGACTTTCGGGGGAAAAAGTGGTATAAAGTCAAACTTTTCAAAACTTCTAAACTTCGAACAAATGAACTTCTTTGACCCTTTAAATATTGAGATTTTACCTTTATAAAGTTAAGTAACGTAGGCATTACTTTTTCCCCCTTTAACAAAAATGTTGTAAAGATTAACTTACGATCTGTCGAAATACAGTTAGGTCAAAATCTTCATCTTTTATATCTTTAACCATCATTCTTGACGGTATAACGCAGTTCCTTACTCACCTCACTTTGTCAATCAACTGAAACTGTTGATTAGTTTTGTCAATCTATTGAAAAATCCATGAATAAGCCTACTGAAATCGTACAATATTACATTCACCAAACTATAACGGTCTAATATTTACATACCTTTTATCAGTATCTCTAAATCTACGCTTAGAGTCTGTTCTAGAGTCTGTTCGTTCCTCACTTATTTACCGTAACCCAATCGTATGCCTTTCTTTGTCTTATAAAAGAAAAATGTTTTTAGAGAAAGTCCAACATGTGGAATGTGGAATATTATTCCAGACAGATTTTCTAAAGAAATTGTTTATTGGATTATATGGAATAATAATACAATAGTAATAATAATAATAATAATAATAAAAATAATAATAATAACAACAATAGCAGCCAGTAAGTAATATAGTATACAGTAAAATCAATAAATGAACAATAATGATGAACATTTTTCAGAAACAAAATCTAAAACCGATAGAAAGGAGAAAAACAAAAAAGAAAGCGTTTCAATCATAAAAATTTAATAACAAAATGTGAAATAATAGAAAATGAAAAAGAAAAAATTGTACTCGTAAAATTGAATATAATTTTCTCCGATTTCTTTATTCAAATTGAGTGAGCGAGCAAGTGTGCAGATGGTGCTTATTTATTGCAAAAAAACCAAATAAAAAATAATTGTAAAATTTTAATATTCTTCTATTCAGTATAAGAAAAACTAACAAATAAATTGCAAACAATTTCAGAAGGTAGATAATAAAAAAAGTAATACAATAAAAAATTATAATACAAAGGAGCCGAGAGACAAAAAAAGGAAACAATTTGATGCTCTGATATTCAGTTACTCTGATATCACGGTTGTGTGTGTACAATGTATATTCTTTGGTGATATTCTGTTGTTTAGATATTCTGATATTGACACTAATTCTGCTACTCGTATAATGATACTGTGAGATTTTAAAATTATTTCAGCCTTTTCCTGGCATGTCCATACATTACATTACATAAACTGACCCGAATTTTTTTCGCATTGTTTAATTTATTATTCACTTCCCGTCTGAAGCGTTATTAAAATTCACATTTGAATTTTTTATGTTTGATGCTTCTTAATTGGTCGCAATTAACAAATATCAAAATAAAAAAAAAAAAGAAATGTGTGGCATTTTAATGATTACAATAAAGAGTTAGATGTTAAATTTTGAAGTAATTATGTCTCTTGAGGTCTGTGAGGCATCATAACATTGCTTTTAAAAGAAGAGCATTTATGAAAACGAACGAAATAACGCTGACTTTAAACAAACATGGACTTTACATACATTCAAAATGGATTTGAGAATTAGTGGCCATGGATAATATGCGGATTGGCATTTTGTCCGGAATTGCCAAAAAAAATTTATTTATCTGACATCGGAAAATAAGTAAAAAGTAATTCACTGCGAGTGCGTTTAAGTGGGTCACTTAGTTTTTTTTTTTAAATGCCAAAATATAAAAAATTAGAGGAAAAACTTTCGTCTTAAATTTTGAGGGACGTTCGTCTTAACAACTCGTTAATATTTTAGCAGCCGAATCTAATGGACATGAGAATATATTCAAGAAAATGGTCTCACCACGACAGCAAAAGCAACAACAAAAACAACAGCAACCATTAATATCAAACAAGAATTCATTAATTTTAATTCACAAAACAAAAAAGTTTTTCCGTTCCATAAACGTCAGAAAAAAAAAAGGAAAAAAGGGGAAAAAGTTGTGCAGGCCACCGGCAGGCCGCCGACGACGCGACTTGTCGTGGAAAACGTGAAAATCGTGAAGCATTAAAACTTGTAAAAATATACGACAGAAAAATTACGACCGCCTGAAAAATAACAAACAAACAAAAAGAAAAATAAACATATTTAGAACATACAACAAATAATGAAAAACAAAATAAAAAAGACATGAATTTTTTAAAGCAAAAACAAACCGTCGTGAATTTTTTTCGTTTTACGAGCCATTGCTCAATTGGCTCGCAATAAAGCGGTGTGAATTTAACCGAATTATTTTCCGAAGGACTTAAAAAATTGTGTTTGCCGGAGGGTACTATATAAAGCCCATGATATAATACTTAAGATTAGCTTAAGTGGCCTCCGATTGACAAATTGTCACTTCTTTTAGAAATGTCAGATTATAAATATTCAGTATTCTTTCCGAAGCGTTTATGTCATGCAATATTTCTTCGCTGCAACCATAAACAGCGGCTAAAATGACCGGACATAATGTAAATGCTCACTTTTTGTGGCGCCCCCAAACTGTGCTGAAAGTATGGAAGGAAAAGGGTAACTAAAGTGTACTCTCTGTACTCTCTGCTACATTCTATTGACACAATAATTGGCAATGAATTGCTAATGCTGTCAAAGAAAATTATGAGATTTCGGTATATTTTATGATGACAGGCGCTGTCACTATGCATTTATTATTGTCTACTCACGGAAGGTACTGCTGACTGGTCGGTCTTCAATTCAAAAGAGTTGAAGCACGAAATCAACTTTCAAAAGCCGTCAACCATCATCGTGAATGTCAACAAGAAAACTTGTCATTTATTGCGACTACTGAGAAAGAGTCCTTTAAGTTCTTTTGCCGCTACTTTTTCTTTCCCTTCGTCTTGATTTTTTATTCTTATTCTACCTTTTATCTTGGGTTTTTTTTTGATGAAATGAGTATACACGCTTCAAAATTTAAGTATAAATTTTTAAAAGCTAAAAAAAAGAAAATTCAATTTCAATTTTTTAGGTTTAAAATGATAGCCATAATGATAGCTCAGTAGTTCAGAATTTCAACTTTTAGTAAAAAAAAAACTTTTAAGTTACATTTTTCTGATATATTTATTATATTTCAACCGTTCTGGAACCAAAATTTAACTCAATTTATTATAAATATACTCCAGAGGTTGAAAAATTCAACAAAAATTTAAACAGTTCTTCTCTCAACCCAACCATATGTAAGTCGAATATATACATAGATCTAGAGTTTTAACCGTGTAGATCGTAAGCGTATGGTCAAGCACTTTTGGCTTAAAGAATTGCCGACGCCACTGTCAGAATGGCGACGTCACTTTGTGAAAAATATATAGACGACGTCCCATTGTATCGTCTAGCAATAAACAATGACAACGGCTGGCGACGAGTTACTCGTGATTTATGCCATGAAGACAGACGAGCATAAAGATTTGGCGAATGACCAAAGCAAAAAAAAAAACCATAATTCTTGGCCTATGAAAAAATCAAACTAAAAAGGGAAGAACAAAACAAGTTTAAAAGGTTTTCGAAGTTGTCTCATATAATTTTAAACTTTTCCACTTGATTTTTTAAATATTTTTTTTCTATACGAAATGATGTTTCTTTACTAAATTACGTTTTTTTTTTGTTGTTGCTCTCATTATCGTTAAGTGGATTCGTTAGACGTTTGACATTTAAGCTGTTTTTGGTTACTAAAATTGTTTTAAGGCCAAATAAGAGCTTTTGATTATTGTTTTAAAGTGTCAAATTGTCTTACTGACAACGATTGATTTTCTAAATCTTGAGAGAAGATTTTTCAGTCAAGGCGAGAGAAAAATCTCTCGATTTCGATTTTTCGATCTAGACAAAAATCTCGCTTAATCTGTCTCTACATTCATCAATTTTTCCATTTTTTGATTTTCGTTGTAAAACAAAAATCAACAAAATTCTCAATTGAATGTATTTTTTCTGCCCAAAATCGTTGGGGATCCCCTCCAAAAAAAAAGCCAAGGACGCCATGTTTCCTCGAGACATGTTGCAATGCAGCTGTCGCTTGTTTCGGTACATTTTAAAGGAGCTTCATCATTTGCTATACTGCAGAGATCCTTTTATATGCAGAGAAAGCCAGGATAATAGCTTTTTGCCTTGACAGCTCTTTACCATGACACGGCCCTTTGGTCATGCTAGTTCTTTGGCCATGATAGTCCTTTGGTCATGATAGTACTTTGGTCATGACAGTTCTTTGGCGATTACAGTTCTTTCTGCATCTATTTTTTTTTTCTCATGCAAAGAAACGTATTATAAAAATCTTTTCTTCGCGGAGCGGCAGACCATTTTAGAAGTCATTGGACGACGACGACGATGATGATGATGATGACGATCAAGACGATCATGACGACGACGACGATGTTTCTTGGCACGATTTTCTGTGTCAAAGTATTTCTAATTCCGTTGGATGGCAATAGAGCTAATGACTAGAGCTCTACGCACATCGTAAATGCTCTTGCTGTACATTGAGCTCTCATAACATGATGTTTCTACTGCCATCGTCCCTGCCAGCGTCTTCCTGGTTCGCGTCTATTTTTAACACTGACTGACTGTTCAGCGACACTAACATTGCGCCATTCTTCGCGACTATTAAGAAATAGAACCAGTAAAACCAGAGCTACAACAAATGCCGCAATCGCGATGCCAAGTGACAATACAGCCATTATTAGCCAAGTAATATCAAACCTCTGTTAACTTGTTTTTTGTGTGATTTTTTTTTGCTTTTTTATAGCGCGTTTCTAAAGACAGTAGAAATTGTTCGAATGACATCATCATCATCATCATCGCCATCAGAGAACGGAATGTAAGCGGAGTAATGTTCTCAGTTACAGCAAAAAACTGAAGGTCGCAAATGGAAAAATTTCAGTTGAAAAAGCTGTATGATGGTCGCATGACCATAAACTTATTTTCGATATTAACACGTTCACGTTGTTTTAACACTACTTTTTTGTTGTTATTGTTTTCCTTTTCTGTCGCAAAGTCACTCTTATTTGGTCTAACTAAAGTTAGTGTGCAATATTTTTAATGTGTCTCTAGTGAGCCACTATTATTTCGTTTATGTTTATTAAAGGTTGCTCTTTCTGATATGATGTGATATCATAATATACTATGATTATTATCATCATCATCATCGTCAAGACTTTCAACTGGAAATGGAAATGTGCCTTAAACGTTATTGTTTGGCGAAGTCTATCCAAGGTGTGTCTTTCTCTTTCCTCGGTTAGCCTGAGCTGACCTTGACTTGCAATGAGTCAGTCACATGCGTTTCTTTCATCACGTACGTATTTCTCACCATCAGACGATATTTTTACGATATTTTAACTGCATATTTTCGGTGTTCATTTCGTTAGACTCTTCCCCCCCCCCCTCTTTCGCCCCTTCTCACTGTCAAAATAACGTTGCTTCTTTCTGTACGAAAACCAAACCTCAGCATTTTGACATAAAATGTGTATTGTCCACAAGCTACACAACCTCAACAATTAATTATTGCTTTCTAAAAACATCACTTATTCCTTCTTCTTCTTCTTCTGCTCTTTTACCGTTGTCAGTATCTCTCTTTTCCACTCCTTTGCGGTATTTGATACTTGATATTTGACGATATGGTGAACGTTGGCGTGTGTTCGGACAATGTTTCACTCTCTCAAGAGTCAAGAAGTGGAAGAAGTAGAAGAAGAAGAAGAAAAAAGAGTGGGTGGAGGGGAGAAGAGACAATTTAGGTAAATCCTGGGTTTATCACGTCTTAAATTTTTTAAAATGTTGGCAATTCGGCGCGTATGTTGAGCATATTTTGGACTTAGTGTTTTTCTTCGTCTTTTTCAGTCAGCCGTCTTCTCTTTCCTCTTTCCTCTCTCGCTCTTCCTCTTTGTCCGTATCTGTGAATTGTATGTATAAGCATTCAGCGATTTGTTCAGCTTGATTTGTGCTGCAATGTCACGTGTCGTTTTACTAATGAACTGGTAGAGCAGGAACCGGTCAGTTGATCAGGAACCGGCAGAGCACGAGACGATAGACCAAGCAACGATAGAGCAGGAACGATAGAGCTGACAACGATAGAGCAGACAACGCTAGAGCTGCCAAACGGTAGTGGATGAATCGTTAGAGGCCTAACCGGAAGAGACTTATTCCGTAAGCCAGTGATGTTCCACTTTTTGCCAAGTAGTTATTACTTCCTCTTTGGCGCTCTTCTATGCATCTTTATCAAACGTTTTTTTTTTGCTTCTTTCGCAACTTTTGCACTTCCTTTCCTCCGGTTTCCTTTCCGTTGTCTTTGTTACCGTTTATCGGTATCTACTTCCACAACTAATGACTTTATTATAAATATTGAGTTGTAATAAAATCAATGCATATGTATAGTATTCAGGGTGCGCCATTTTTTATGTCGGTATGTGAACACTGAATAATTTAAAAACAAACAACGGATTTCAATATATGGTATTTGGTATATATGGCAAATAGTTATTTTTATTTAATTTGGTCTTTTACACTTTATTTGGACTAGTTTTTGAATACAACATCAATCAAGTGGCCGCCTCTATTGGCCAAAGCAAAATGTGCCCTTTTTGCTGCGTCACTTTACATCACTTTTTCGAGCATCATTATTGCGGCATATTGTTTCGGTGTGAAGCGACGGTACTAAATTGTACTGAATTGACGTTTCAAAAAATACGTCCATTGAAGTCAATCGGTTAATAAATGTTAAAGTTATTCAATGTTTACATACCGACATAAAAGATGGCCCACCCGTTATAAAAAAAATAAGTTAAAAAATTTTTACAAAACCTCCTTTTCATTTTTTCACTAATACATATATGTACTTTCCTTTAGATTATTTGAAGAGAAACCTCGTTTTCCTCGAGAACTCAGTCATCTTTTTTTGTCCATTTGTGCACTCCTTTGTTCCTGCGAACACTTTGCGCCACGCTTGAGTGCCTTTTTCTCACGCATCTCTTCTGCACTGCGCTCATTTCGAAACTTATGCAGCTCTTTATTTCCTTTCCTTCCCTTCATCTACCCCCTTTCTGTTCTTCCTTTTCCTATTACTTCCATCTTCATCATCATCATCATTACCGTCATCATCGTCATCATCACCATCACCATCACCATCACCATCGTCGTGCTATGCTTCCTCTATAAGGATTTAATTTTTATCCTTGCTCCGTCCACCTGCCACACTTGAGCCTGCCATCCTTGTCGCTTGCATTCTCATACTCGTACTCGAGTAAATACTGGCTGGCATTGCTGTTGTTGTTGTTGTTGCCATTTGTATGAAACCGTACGGTGCAGTCAGTGCCTGCGTTTTTCATTTCCTTTTTATCCTGCTGATTACATTCCATGTTCTAAAGAAAGATGTCATTCTTCATCGTCGTTTAGGGCCGGGCCGGGCCGGGCCGGGCCGGTGTGCTCTTCCTGCACTTTGCTGTTCTGCGCTGTCATGTGTCGTGTTTCCTGTTAGCGCTGCTTTGTCGTTCCTGCTGCATTTGTTTGCTGTCATGAATAACTTTTGTGTAGCTGCAATGGATAATGCCTCAAAGGTATTACTTATCGCGATGAATGAAATGATTGTAAAAAGCCGATTATGGACAATTCTTATGCGATTCATAAATCGTATCGTATCGTTTTCGAGTATTCGAGTATTTTGCAATTTAACGACATTCTAAGAAATCGCTGCAAAATATACGATTTTCTTAGCATTTCGTTAAATTGCAAAATACTCAAATACTTTCGATTCTAATAAGAATTTTATTAAACTAGACTTACTTTAGCATTTCTGAAGAGTGATGGAGTTCCGAAATTTCAGAGGATTGTGTTAGACGAGCGGTTAGTAAGGAATCTTTGGTAAAATCTATGCTAAAGGGTTGGTAACATAAATTTAAACCTGCCGAAAAACTTAACGAACATCAAGAAATAACGAGTAATCGTGTTTCGAAAGTATTCAACCATTTTTTCATCACTGATTTCTTTGGTAGTTGGTTACGTTTGTGTCTAGTCTTTTTCCTGAAAAGAAAGAAGAGAGAACACATCAACACCATGTTTTTACTCGTTCTCTCTTGCTGCTTTTAAGTGGATATTGTATGATGTCTATTTAGAGAAGGGTAATAAAAAGAGACTTCGAGTAGGACACAATTGTTATTAAAAGACATTATATACAATATATGTATGTATGTACGAGTTTATATGGAAAAGCATGCCATATAAAGCCGAAGAAAACTACATACTACGAGTACAATATTCTTTCGAAAATAAAAGTTTTTGAAAAACAAAAAAAAATATGAAAAATCTGTATATTCGTATGTATTGTAGGAACATATCTTTTTTCTTAGAGGCTTTCAAGTGAGAAAATTACAATGCAATGACTTTCTTCTTGTGCACAATATAGTGCACACATCCTTGGGATGTATGTACATACTCGTACATGGGTATATATATACCATACCTTACATACTCCCTGCTGCTCTGACAACACACGACCTACTTTACCATTCTAATCCTTATTTGTTATGCGTGTTGACACAGTGACAGCAACAGTAACAACAGCAGCAGCAGCTGTAGCAGCAGCACCATTCAATCTGGTGCACTCCAGAGCTACTTTCCGCGTAACTTGAAGCATCTTTGGTTTATTTGCTTCCACCTAATTTCGATTTGTGCAGTTTCTTTAACCACAACAAACAGTAACAAGTAACTTTTCATCCGGAAGATTTCATCTGGTTAACAACAATAGAATCATCAAGGATAGAGGTCTCTACCTGTGAGGGTAAAAAGTAAAAGATTGCGTATTAAAAACGCAAGAAACCGCCAGAAGCATGAGATGGCAGACGAAAAGTAATAACTCAACAACTGAATTTGAAAAGGATTTTGGTCTTATTGTGTCTAACTGTAGACATTCTACAAAAATCGACTTGAATACGGTTGCCTTCATAATTTTATATTCCATCCAAAACTCGTCCTCGGGGCAAAGACCTCTTTAGGGTTAAGTAAGAGATCACACAAAAGTTGCAAAAAGGATTTTGGTTGGTTTCGTTGCTTCGTTTGTGTTGTATTCTGTTGAATGCTGGTCCTTTGGTTGTTTGGTCTTTATGGTTGACTGTGCAAATGTCCTTTGTGTTGCTTGTTGTTTGTGTGCGTGTTTGTGTGTGTGTGTATTTCACAAAAGTATTTGAAGTCGAGAAGAAAATATTTTTTGCAATTTGTTGCATTTTGTTGTGATGTTACTGAAATTCTGAAAGTTCTTTACAATGCAATGAAAGGCATAACCACTGTGATATTCATAGAATAAATATTTGTAATGCACTTTCTTTTTATATCTGTTTTATGGTTATTATTAATAATTTTAATATTCTTTTTAATTTCTTTTCAGGTATGAATTGCAGTTTTGGTTGTTGCTTTTTCATTAATAAAGTGTGGAAGTAAGTCTGTATTAAATTCTAGTGTAATTAAAATCATTGTAGGAGCATATTTATAGAGATTTATAGCGTGATCTTTAACACTCTTAGGAGATTCTGCTGGATAAGAATGTTTTTATAGGATAAACAGGATAAGCCGTAGAAACAACTTTTTTAATTGTAAATTATATTGGACCATAGCTCTCTCTCTTACGTTTCGGGACATTTGTACTTTCAATTTGGATTCTGGAAGGTTGGTAACCCTACTATAATCTAGTTAAAGGATATATTGAAATCCTTGTTTCATTTGATTATTAATCCTGGACATTGCAAATTGAGAGTAACATGATTTTCGGAGAGAAGGTCTACCAATACAATAGTCTTTATAATGTCTGGGGCGATTAGACCCTGTATCCATTCTCTGAATGCCCGTTATTTTGTAGCACTAAAAGGTTAATCTTTGGCAGAGAAATATTGGCGTTCTCAAAGGTTGCTAAATTTAATCAAAGGCAGCTCATGTAGGGTAAAAACGATTTAGCTTAAGTATTTCAGTTTCCCATCGAAAGGTTCCATATTACTCATCGGTCAGTTCAGTTGACCGACCGGCATGTACCGGCAGTAACGTACTTAAAAGGCAATGCATCATGGGAATCGGGCAAGGGCAATTGCTCAAAGAAATCTGATACCATTTCATTCTCCTGCGGAATGGTGCAGCAGCGTGGGAGGAAGAGAAGAGTGTGCAAAAAATGTTGAGTGTGGAGGAAGTTAAAAGAAGGAAACCCAGAAGCATCATTAATACGATTCCAAGCAGGAAATAAATATGAATTATATGATATGACGAAATAAAGAACCAACGGATAGAACTAAAGGTTGGATAGAGTTCTTAGCGATAGAGATAGCAGCAGGTTAATGAAGCGATTCCCTGAGAATCGTCGTTGGCAATAGTAAGAGTTGCAGAATTTCACACGAGAGTTGCAGATAGCTTTATCCGTTCGAATGCATTATCCGTTTTGGTATTGTTGAGGCGTTAAGAATGGAATAAAGTTCTTAATAGCATCGAATATCGTGCGTTGTATAGCAAAGCTTACACTTACTCTTGCGATTATACTCGGCGACGGATTATAAACGGATATTACGTACTTATTTTTCATTTCTATTTCTCTTGTTTTTATGATTTGTAATAAATTTTCTGCTTATTCTCATCAAACAATCGTCTTCTACTCGGCTTCACTGCGTTTAGTAGAAAAATTGAGTTAATTTGTATAAAAAAAACTCATATAATCGTAGTATTTTTTCAACATTTTAATTGCAAAAATGTTTTATTATGTTTATGGCGCCATTAAATCGGCGGTTCGGAACATCCGGGTTGTCCGAATTGTCCAATGTCGAATTTGTATTTAGATAATTTATACATACTTGAATAAACAGAAGGACTTGCGATCATAAGAGAGGGGGGGAGGGAGGTAGCGTCATCTTGGCGAGACATCTCCGAGGGAGGAAGTAATTTTGAAAAAGTGGCAGGATGTAGTTTTGGACAAGTTTCTTGATTAGATGTTCGTTACTGTAGAACATCCCTTTAGAATATTCTTGGTTTGCAAAAAAAACTTTCGAAACCTTCCTTTCAAATGTGCATATTTTTAGCCATTCCTTTTTTTTTTTTTTGGTTGACTGAAAATATTGCATTGTGAGAAGGAAAGGCATAAGACTACATAAGTTGTTTAAGGTTGTTATAATTTGACTAGGTTCGATTTTATACCGCATTCACAAAGAAAAAAATGGAATTATCTCATCGAAATATAAACATGTAGGTAATTTTTTTGATAAAAAATGATAATGGTTTCATGAATATATTAAATTTAAATGAATTTTTTGAGAACCCTGAGGTAAGGGTGACCAACCCTCTTCGTTTGTGAATCGATACTAAAGAAAATAGTGGATTTAGGGGAAGTTTTAAATAAAAAAGTGCTAATTTGAGTAGGCTGTAAGGTAAAATTTTTGCATATAAATACCAAACAAATTGGATTGTGTTCCAAAATTTACATTTTGTAATCAACACGATTGATTGGTCTCTTATTTGTTTTACATAAAGCTCGTACAGTTTTTTTTTCAATTTAAATGTTTAAAAATTTAAATGTTATAAATTTAATTTCTTTGTTGTACGAGAGTGTAGCTCTAGGGTAGTATTAACCTAAGCTCAAGAGGCTCAAGTACAAAAGCGATTACAAATACACACACAGAAACTTAATTTGCAGGAGTATACAAACAATTATATACGTATATATTCGAAACATAGTAATTAAGAAATTGCCATAATTTACAAAATGACATAATCAAAATATGATGCGAATATCATACAAAGCTCAAAGGGTTATAGAGCGACAATACGTCGCTCGTTAATTATGGCCCAAGGTGGAAATTAATTTCATCAAATCTTAATCCATTACCGCCAACGTTAGAACACAAAATGTTAGGAGTCATGACACATCTAATTAATGTAATGACAAACAATCGAAATTTGACTAGTTTAAAGGCGGTTTCTGTCTATATAAAGATAGACACGATACGCGATAAGAGAATCGAAAGGAGATACACGAACGGACCGACGAAGAGGCATACAATTAGGGACTAAAAGGCGTGGTCGCGGGCGATGTGTTGTGACGTGTTGTGGTTTACTCGTAAAAGCAAAATGGTCTGGCAATTTAAATTTATCAGAACGTTTTATCAGACTGATCTTTTTTCGAAAAAAAAAAATTACCATCAAGTTAACACCGAGAACTGCACTTAATGAAATATGTATTTTTTTTTAATGGGCCAAAAACTGGCCAACGCTGTCAATTAAATGCTGAAAAATGCTGAAGTTTAATGAACTTTTGATTATTGCCACAACAGTTTGTTACCTCACACACACACACGCACACACACACATAGTGGCACTTCCGCACTCATTACCGCACTGATTACCTCATTCATTATTTAAGATATTACCTCATACATTACCTCATCATCCAACCATCAGCTATTGTTGCATTTAGCGCGCGCTTCTCATTCGGAAATGCTGAAGATTTCCTTGGTATTTTTTTTGTTTTGTTTTTTAACTGTATTTGTTGTTTTGTATATGTCTGTTTTCTTTTATTTCTGTCTTTATTTTTGTGTAAAAAAACATTTAAAATTTCTCATCAACACTTTGCTGAAGAGAAGCTCTTCTCAGCTCATTTTTATGCTGCAGCAGCAAGAAAAGATGATAGCAAAGTACCACCGAACTTAATTACAATGCACTCAGGATGGCTAGTGATGTTGTTGTTGTTGTTATTGCATGGTTTATTGCTTAAAAACTAACTGAACTTTTGAGCACCACCAACTTCACGGCATCTCAGGCCTTACAAAAGGGGAAAAAAAGAACACCAACATTGCAAACAGCAAGAGCATCAATATCGTACGAGTATTATCGACGACGGCGGTGACGATGGTGGTGACGACGGTTTCAACGACGTCATCAAAATTGTAATAAAAAATCACACGATGCACTTTTTGTGTAGACACTAGCTTTTTTTGCTTTTCTTCTTCACAAGAGCATCTCGAAGCGTTTGTTGTTGTTGTTTAAAGAGTTGCCAGCTATTAAAAAATGGTGTTATACTATTTAACCCTGCTGTTCTGTTCGCATGCACTAACTTACACTTATACTGTTCCGGTCTATATGACCCGAAACTTAGAAGGCAAAATCTCTTGCTCTGAAGAAAGAGTTAATCTGCATATAGTCATATATACATATATACATATATACTATATCTTACAATCTGAACAAATGTATATTAGAGAATTTTTACAAATAGTTACGAATCGTAGTTGCCATCTTTTGAGATATAGGTAAGCCTGCTCAGTGGCTTTTAGGCTTATATTGCTGACCTCTCTCCGGGTCACTATGACCGAACAGAACAACCGGCGGGTTAAACACCGGCTAGCGGTACTTGTGTGTTGTGTGTTGTTTTTATTATGGTTTTTCTTTAGTTGCACTTTTTTCTCACTCTCAGTAACGAACATATTGAAGAGGCTGTACCTACTCGAGAGTCACGAGTCGGCAGCGACTTTGATGGTACGGCATCAACACAGCAGCAACAGCAACAGCAAGCAGCATTTATCAGTATCATCTTCAACAATATCATTGCTTTAGATCGTCATTATGATAAATATATGCTGGCATTATAATCAACATCATCACTAGCATTAGCATCAGCATAACTAACATTATCATTGTCATTCTTACCAACACCTTCATTATTACCATCATCATCATTACCAGCAGTAGACATCACCAACAACAACAACAACACTATAATGAACATTTCCAATCTAGTCAGTAACTTTTATTTCATTTAATTGCAAACCGAACGAGTTCCGACCGGAGCCCGCGTGTGAGTCTCACGGCAGTGACTTGTGCAACAACTTGTGAGACAGTTGGAGAACCAGCTTCATAAATGAGCTGGAAAAAATACAACAACAACAACAACAACAACAAGACGAAACAGTTACAAATGCATCTTGCATATCTTTAAAAACTGGTCATAATTATGCAATCAAGTTTGCATCGTTGATTTGACTGTGCAGCGGTCTCTCTGTGCATCTCGAGTAACATCTCGTTCAGCTCGTGTTCGTGTTCGTGTTCGTGTTCGTGTCGTCTATTGGTCTATCGTCTGACTGTCTGGTTGTCTGGCAATTCAACCTGTTCAAACTATTCCTTTCTACTTATCCGGTAAAAAAAAGTGTTTTAGTATAATGATATTTACACTTATGTTATACCAGATGTATCCACACACACACACACACACGCACAGCATTAATAAAAATAAAATTTTGTTATATTGTAATCTTTAAAGCGTCTGGGTACGCGTCTGTATGCACCGTCGACTTCAGCCAACTCTAGAGTCATCATCTTTATTTTCCATTTTTAATAACAATTTCTATGGTGTCCATAAAATACGCTCGAATGTAATGTAGATAGAATCAACAAATTATCTATATTATATGAATATATTGTATTGAAATATCAGATAATGAGCTCAGATAAGTTGAAATCGAAGTATAAATATGCAATATAGTCGTATTATCATGACAACCTCATGATATTGGCATTTTCCTTTAGCAGATGCGTCCGTTCGAATCTTATCTGAAAGCACTCAAAAGAAGTGGGTGTGGCGGCATGATTAACCGTTATTGATTTCATTTTGTTGCGTCTGCAATTCTTACAAAACAAAATTAAAGATTTTGCAAAAAATAACTCATTTTTCTGTGCAACGTACAAAACGAAAAACCGTTTTGCAACAAAAAAATTGCAAATTTCTTAACAATGGAACAATGCTTTTTGTGCAATGTGAACGTGTCGGTCATGTTGGCGACAATGACGTCGTTAAGCTTACCGACTGCAGCGACAAAATAAGGTCAACCGGTGCTGCCCTGAGCATCGTCGTGCCGCAGAAACGCGTCACGTCAGTAAAGTTATGCGAAAACCAGCTTTCGTTGAAAATAACTTCACCGAACGATGAAAATTCAATACTTGCTATTGTTTATACTATTTTTGTGGCGGTTATTGTTTGTGGCATTTGTTGTTGTTTAATTTTTCGTTGTTTTTGTGGTTTCATCCATTCTCGATGTTACACTTTTTGCTGCTTCAATTATGGCTGCTAATGGCAGGACAATGTCAGCGGCGAAATGTCGTCAAGCCATTTTGAGTGAGCGAGAAAAATGCGAAAAATGTGAGACAAGTTTTTAACTCTTTAAGAGTTGCCAACAGTAGCATCAGTTTCGAAAAGAAACTGAAATCAATACCGACAAAAGATAGAAAACAATGCAATTCTTCAGGATCATTGAACGAAAATGATGCAGCAATAATATTTTTATGATAGCACAACAATAGAGCAATAAAGTAATGTTGCCACGTATCATGAAACTACGTCAATTATAAAAAATATAAAAACCAAAAACAAACAAGGATAATCTACAAATGGCCAAATGGCTGACAAATGCTCCTCCGTCCGCCGTCCTCGCCTTTATCCGTCGCCCTCATCGCCCTTCGCCGCTTAAACTCGTCCGAGAAGAGGAATAGTAAAGTCTTCATCATCGTCGATGAATCCTCGTCATCATCGTGAGTGTTGGCTGACTACAGACTTGCTTCCGCACGGAACTGGGTCAACGTACGCTGCTCACGGCAGTCTCGAGTACGCGCACTCGCCATCATCCGCATACACAAAAGCTCACATTCGCGCGCCCGTTGAGCCAACACCCAGCAACGTTGTCCCCTACGTTCCCCTCAACCTCCTCCCCTCACATGGCTTTGCACTGAGAGCCATTACACATTTTTCTATTGGAAGCGTTTTTGGTTATTTTGCTCAAGTTTGTGTATTTCCATCGCATTTTGCTGCAATTGTTCCATGTTCCGTGCATTCAGAAGGGGCTCGGGGGGGGGGGGAAGGCAGCGCCGAGGGAGGATAAAACTTTTGAATAACAACCAACGCAAGCGGATTGTTTGGAATTATTTACGATTGTTTGGGTGGGTCGATGAGTTGTGCATCGTAAGCAGTCTGAAGGAGCTGCTGCTCGCTCCAAAGCAGCTGTCGAAGCCAACAAATACGCTGATATATTGATATTGATACAGGTTTTCAATATCATTGCATGTACTTTGAATAGAAATTTTATCAACTCTCAAAGTACCTACGAGTACTTACGAGAACTTACACTATATTTAACTTATTTAGGATCAGTCTTATGTACTTTGGAAATTGAAAACAAAGTTCATTTCAGATTATTTGGATAAAATTATAATACAATATAAACGACCAAGTCCAGAGCCTTAATCAATATTGATTAATTAATAGCTTAAGTTCTTGTCTCTTAGAGTAAACTTCTACGCGTCTCCAAGCGCCTGCCTCCGTTTTCAATAAAATGGCGAAAATGAGATAATCGCCTGCCGCGCGTAGAAGGCAAAGGCAAGAAAACATAATAAGAGCGCTGCTCAGTGTGATAAAAAAATCACAAAACAATCACAAAAGTATGAAAGGAATTCCTTGTTTTTTTTTAAATGCATAAAACAGCTGCGTTGTGTATACAAACGATATCTTAACACATGATAAACGTTTTTGTTCCTTTTTCTTCGTTTTCAAACTAAAAATAGCCAGAATATTTTTTTTATATAAACAATTATATAAATAAACAAAAAATGCAGCAAGTCAAGGAAGAGGAAAGGGAATGAAAGAATCTAGAAAATGGCAGCAGACTTTAAGAATAAGCCTCATTTAATTTATTAAAGAGATTGTCGAAAAAGTGTTATTTTTCGCTGTCGCGCGCGCTTTAGAAAAAATAGAATTTTCGCACATAATAATTCATCTTTTCTGGGTCGTTGATTCTAAAGAAAGTAAACATTTACAAATTTCTTCCCCGCCGTTTGTTGAATAAACAAATTCATCGTTGTGGTTTTTTTCTTACTCTGAAAAAATTTCTGAAAAAATGTTGGTGATTAAAATTTTATTTAAAATTGTTTATTTATTTATTTATTCAAGTGTGGCTCATTCGGAAGCCTTGAAAAAAACGTATGTTTATTATCTTTTTTTTCTGTTTATTTTGCGGTATTCATGATAATCAAATTTAATTATTAAATAACATATTAATTGGTTCAAAGTTTTTGGGAAAAATGCGGTTTTGTTTTCTTTTTATTACAGAACAAAAAAAAATATATTAAAGAGCAAATTTTTAATTATCCGCTGTATAAACATAAACATAAAAGAATTATTTCACCGATTTTACAGCATTTCTATATCACTTTATGAAATATTAAAGAGCTCGTAAAATGTTGTTTGCGAAAATTTCGAGCAATTAAGTTTGAAAAAGTAGAATAGAGAGCTCATTTCATAATAATTTGCTTTTTCTGGCGTGGTTTTAGACTGCCTTTTTCATTTTACCGGTATATAAAAACCTTACCTTACCTTCAATTCTTTCCCTCCCTCTTTTTCACTCCGAAATTTTCACCGTTTCCGTTCTATAAAAATAGTTGCAAGCAAAAATCCATTGCTTAACCGAAAAGATATTCGTTTTGTATCTTTTTTATAATGAAAAAATGAATATATTCCACTATAACAGATTCATATATTTTTTGCCAAATTTTCTTTTTATGATACGATATCAAAATTGTAAAATTTTTCAAATCATTCTCTAACCTTAATCCTTGAATCTTAAACTCACTCCAAATCTTTTTAATCTTTTTGACCCTACATTTTTTTTTAGGTTCTCACTATTTTTGGTTTTGTTCTTCTTCGCATTAATAAAGTAAACATTTTTTTATGGCCCATTATTTTAGGCGTCAAAAAAATTGCTACTCTTTGATTTTCGTGGCCAGAAAACATGCTTCCTTCAAACAACTTTGTTTTCGAACGACAAAACTTTCGTTATATTTCCTTTCAGAAAACTCTATTTATTTGAGGCTGGTTATCGATTATTTTCTTTTACCTCCTTTACCTCTTCTTGCAATCTTTTCAATTTATTTTGTTTGCGGCAAATATCAAGAATGTTGTCGTTAAGCATTATTTAGGTTTACGACTGTGCTTTCGTACGTAAATGGATTGGAAAAACCATTTGAATTATTGTAAACATTGCCAGAATTTTTGTTATAAATTAGGAAACATTATAAGCACTCTATTTTTGTCACTTTTTTTAAAATTTCAATAAATATTTGGCATATTTTTGTAGTTAACCAATAAAAAAATCTTAAATTTCATAAATTTCCTAATTTTCCTAAAGAAAAGTTTACTGGATGACGTAATTAAGAGAGTTACGTTGAAGCTTTCATCGGTTTCCATGGCAGTTAGAGTACATACGACGAGTATCGTATATACCAATACAATCGTTTAATATACTCACTGTTGAAGGAGAAAAAGTTAGCTTTTGTTTTTAGAGCTTACGTCAACGTGAAAAATTTGTGAATTTGAAGCGACGATACGAATACAAAAAGTACCCACAAGCGCTTTCTAAAATTAGTAGAATTAATTTGTTATTATAAAAAATTTTATATAAAAAATTGAAAAAAAAATTAATATTAAATGTTTTTAGCAGCAGCGAATGAATCACCGAGCATTACAAGGACCTCTCTTTGTGTAATTGTATAAAACTTAAACTGGGTTAAACATTTCCTCGTACCGCTACCACCTCCCCGATCTTTTTGTTTTAGTTTAATTACCTCAAACAATATAAAATATTCAGTTAACGCGTTAATAACGTAATGTTTTGTTTTTGGTTTTTTTTCGTTTCAATGAAAACTTTTTCAATGAGGAAAAAAAAAATTACAGTCGAATAAAGTACAATACATTTGGTTCCTCTTGTTTTATTAATTTTTTTATTTTATGGCATGCATGAATTGTAAAATAAAATGATTTGTTCAGTTTAAAAATCAATAAACTTCAAGAGTACTTTTTCTTAATTGCACGCAAGTATTACGAAATAAATAGAGAAAGACGATACATTTTCGATTAATTAATTAAACGATGCGAAACCGATCATACACTTGAGGTAGTTGTGGTTAAAGGAAGGAGGGAAAGAAGGAAGGAAGAAGGAGTATAGCGTATACCCTCTTCTTTCAAACTCCAAAAAGTATACTCTTCTATAAAAGATATATTGTATACGTATAAAAACCATCCACCATCACCGCCGCCGCCGCCATCATTTTAGAATTATCTGGTAATTATAAGAGTTCGCGTTACATGTAAACCCGTAAAATCGTCTTAATCCAGTAAAGGCTGAGGCTGAGGGCAAGTGAAGGCTGTCGAAATTAGGCTTTTACAATTATTAATTAAACCTTTTTGAATTGTTCATTAATTGGTTCATATCATCTTTGAGTCAATATTTATTAACAAATCGAAGTTTATGAGGGCCTGTTTTTTTTAAACTTGTGTCTACAGATTGCTCTGGCTAAACCTATAGCTATATTCAAAATACTTTTTCACAAAAAGAGATTTTACTCAGGAGCATTAAATTACAGTTTATCTTTATAAGAAATATATTCTTAAGAAATTTCAATAAATAATATACATTTATGTATTATTTTTGAGGTTAAAAATTATACATATTCGGTGGAAATTTTTGAAAAAAAGGCTGATAATTAATCTTGTTCCTTGCATTTTCATCTCTTCAATATAAAAACGTTTTTACGGTGGCCTTTTATGGGCCCGCACAGACATAGTCCATGGAATACCGTAGTTTCAAAACCTCTGTAAATATAAGGGTTAAGAAAAAAGACTCAGAGAAGAGCTTGAATCATGCCTTAAAAAATAGCAATTAATAATGAAAGAAAAGGAGAAAAAAAGGAAGTGAGGAGAAAGGCAATGATATGAATAATTTTAATTAACTACGGTTTGTTGATTTTTGGGGCCTTCTTCTTTACACTCCCACAAAAACAGCAATGCCTTAAAATTCGGTAAGCTTAAAGAGAAATGGCCAAAAAATATTTATTAAATAGGTATAAATTTTACTGAAAAGTAGGTCAGTTTCAAAAAGAGAAGAAAAAAAAGAAAAGAGAATAAAACAATTTTTGAAAACAATATTCTTTTGTTATTGCTTTAAAATATTTATGAACGATTAAAATTTTGGTTTATAGTTTCTTTTACTTTAGTGAACCTACCTTCTTCTTTTAACACTATATTTTTTTTATCAAAACATTCCGTCTTTTGTTTCTAGGTTTATGAGGTTACGAGCATACGAATAAATTAACAAAAGCTTTAGAATTTATTAATTTTCATGATGATTTTCAGAGTGAGAGGAATCATTTTTGATTTTTATGTCTTGATTTGTTCATTATCTTTGTTTGTTTTGTTTCATTCTTTCAATTAACTCAAATCTTTTCACACAAAAACAAATTTGAGAGACAAGTTTTATGTAATAGATTTTACACTTGAAGTTTAAAAGCGTCTGATGACGTTACCGTAAAGTTTCGTTAGAGAAAAGCAGTAACGGTCTTTTTTTTGCACTGTGTCTTACCTTCACCGTTGAAAATTACCGATTGGGAGTCCGATGGGCAAGCGCCGCTATATCTCTGACGAAAACCAGCCAAACAGAGGTCAAAATTAAAGAAATGGGTACATTTACATACAAGCAAGTTCCGATGCGAAAAATGGTCCCAAAAACGAGTTCAAAAACCATTCTTGATCTTTAAGACTGTCATAAAAAATACGAGTAATAATTATTTTGTAGACTTTCTTGCTGTCTCCAATTGCGCTTTGCGTACAGAGAAAGAAGTAGGACTCGGTTGGACCCTGGCCTGAGTTTCAGCGTAAAAAATTGAAAAAGGTTCACTTCGCCTCTCGTGCAGTGAAGTTAGTTGGTGTTGTTTTTCTTCTTTATGAGTAGGTTCGTTTAACTGAAACCGGCTTTTGTTGTTTATTGAAGCCAAGGTGTTAAGACGACGACGATGACGACGCCGGCGATGACCACGATGGTGTATGGTTTGGTTTAAGTTTGTACTTATGCCATTTATTTCTTATTTTTATACCCTACACCCGAAGGGATGAGGGTATATTCACTTTGTTCTTCCGTTTGTAACGCATTAAAGGAGGCGTGGCAGGTATAGAAAAGTATATATATTCTGGCTCAGAATCACCTCCTGATTCGATTTAGCCATGTCCGTCCGTCTGTCTGTCTGTCTGTCTGTCTGTCTGTCTGTCTGTCTGTCTGTCTGTAGAAATCACGATTACAGGAGAACGAATAGAGCTAACGCCATAAAATTTGGTACGAATATTCTTTGTCACCATAGGCTGTTTGGTATTGAAAATGGAGAAAATCGGTCCAGTGCCACGCCTACTTTTTATAGAAAGTATGAATTTTCCCGTGCTTTTAGCACAATTTCTCAGCTTGTAGAGCGAGTTTAAAGCTAAAATGTCATTCCTGAATCCATGGTCTCAAACTTAAAGACATTCCCAAAAATGGGCGTGGTCCGCCCACTGGCGACGAAAATCACGATTAGAGAAGAACGAATGGAGATATAGTCTTGAGATTTGGCACAAATATTCTCTTAAAAATATTCTAAAAAATAATAATAAAAGAAAAAGTTATCTCACAGAAAATGGGCGTGACACGCCCACTGGTATACCATACCATATAATGAGGTGTTTGTTGAGAAAAGCGGTGCTGTAAATGAGTTAATATATCAAAATTTACTATCTGTAAATTAAATGAAAGTGGGCGTCACCCGCCTACTTTTTATCGTAACTTCGACAGATACGGGTGTAGGGTATATAACCTTCGGCCAGGCCGAAGTTAACGCCTTTACTTGTTTTTCTTAATTTACGACTAAAGTATGTTTATACGTATAGTATTAACCGTCTACTTAAAGAAACAGGTTAAATGTAAACCAGTTTAAATGCATTAATAAATTTTGTTTTTTCTTATTTTAGTTGATTTATTGTTGTTGTATTTCTTAACTCATCTTAAGCTACAGACAGTCACCGAGTTTTGAACAAGTCTTAGTCTTAAAAGACTTATTAAATTCCATTAAATTTTTATGCTAAATAATATTTAATAATATAAAATTGTCCTTTTAAAAACTGCCACCGCTTATTTCAATGTGAAACTTTTTGGGAAAAAATGGGAAAAAAAGAAAAGTTAAAATCCATTGATCACAAGAAATCGATTAATTCTGATCTTCAGCCACAGTCGTCTCTATAGATTTTAGATGATAAGTTTGAGTCCAAAAAGGCAGAGTACGAATAAACCGAATTTTGTCAAATGTTTGGTTGGTTTGTTTTATGGTCATCTCTCACTTGGTTGATGAAATATGTCTTAAAATGGACGAAGTGTCCTATAAACATTTCTCACTTGAAACAAATTTTCAGTGATAAAATTCCATAATTAACAAACGTCATTCCATTGTAAGTCCTTGCATGATGAAATGAGCATTCATACTGAACACAAATCAGTTAACAACTGTCAAATGGGCATTTGACACTGCAAAGAGTGTTGCCAATTCGAATAACAACTTTTTGTTTGGTCATAATCTTGACAAAATCGGCTCACATTACAATCATATGACAGTTTCGAGTGTCATTAAGTGTTGAGTATCGAAAGTGTCAAAGTGTCAAATCGAAAATGTCATCTTGACATCTTGCAATAAATAAATACTGCTACATTCAAACATTTTGAGTGATCGTAACGTCAAGAAGATTGATTGAAGAATAGCCTTCATTAATTCATGTGTCTTGTCCTTTTTTATTGCCACAATAAGAAAAAAGAGCTCAGCATTGTTTATTGGCGAATCGTGGTATCCGATTTTCTTATATTTTTCGCTTTTCTGCGTCTCTTTGAATTATGTTTTAATTGTTTAGTCATGATTGTGCTCGTCAGGGATTTTGCGGTAAATAGTTTCAAGGTAGTCATGGCTTTTGTTACTATCTATGAGTACGAATGAATGAGTACGTATGAATATGTTGTGCTATATGTACTCGTATATTCCGTGCTATATTTTTTGGAGCTGAACGAGCTGCTTCGCGGCTGGTTGTCGGTTAAAGCAGTGATGAGATTTTGTTCTGTTGTTATGGTCGTTTGTTTGCTCATTCGCTGCTTGGTTCGTGTGTTGTTGTTGTTGTTGATTTATGGCAATTTAATAGTTACTCATAAAATAACTGAAATTTAATATAGCTATGAAATTTAATATACTTACCACATACAAAATTGGCTGCCGTTTAGTTACCGAAGAGATGGTAAAGACGGTGAATGGTGGTACTGCCTACGCAGCGGCTTGATTACTTGCTAACAAATTGAACACTTTGTTAAAATTATTCTGAATATGAATTGAAAAAATTAATTAGACGAATTTTAATGAATTAAACGGTTTTGTTGTTATACGCGTACGTACTTCTCAGTTCTTGAATTTAGCAACTCTTCAATGTTCATGGTAGAGTGATTTCTTCTCTCCTTGATATCTTTTATGAATAATCAACCCTCGGACTTACGTTTAGCCAATACATTAACCCATTTCTCAATATGAGTCGGATCAATGCCGACTTAAAGCATCTGCTGTTGGTTGGCAAGACCAACAACAACTTTTGCTGAGTTAAAGACCAAGACCGTTTGCTGCTGTTTGTTGGAGGATGGTTATTTTCTATAAATTAACAAAGGTCAATAATCAATTTCCCGTTAATCCAACCAACCCTTACAATTTAATGCTCTTCATTCGTCATTCGGCACGTGTCCGTCTAAATAAGAGTAATTAAGTGGTCGGTCGAAACGTATTCTGCCAACCTCAAAACGTAGAGAAAAACTCACTTTTAGGCCATTATCAGTCAGAGGTATTCCACTGTTTTGTGCTGATTGTGCTGCGTGACCAGAAAATCCATTAATATACTTAAATAAATTAAGTGCACCATGCACGGCATGGTTCATTGTCCTGTTTTTGATTAAACTCATAAAACACTCACCGCAGTTCGCTAACGTTTGTTTGAGCGAGTCAAATTGTTTGAAGAAGATTTGCGTAATTTATTTATTTTAAATCAATAAAAGTATTTAGGCATCCTTTAAAAGTTAATTATGTCTAATTACCTAAAAAATGTCTAAATTTCTATTAAAAAGTAAAAAAAAAAAATGTTAAAATAAAATTCTAAATGATGATAGTGGAAGGCCTTAACAGCACAATGTTTGTTTATGAAAGGTCGTACCTCGTACCTTTTAGGTAAAACCTTTTGAAAGTCTCTTAAAAAAGGTCTTAAAAAGGTAGCGTTCTTTTCAGTTTCTTTAAACAATTGCTTCAAATTTGAGTAAATATCATGCCATACACTTTTGACATTTGGTTAAACAAGTTTCGTCGATCATTGACGATGATAATTAACGATTCGTTTCCATTAAAATTCAAATATTATCGCATCTTTTTTGATGCGATGACAATGACAACAGATCAATAAAAACAGGTTGATTTGAATGGAAAATGACTCATTTCTCGGTCGTTCGCAAACATTTCAAATGACATAAGAACCAACTCAGTAACTTAAAAGCAGCTGTATTATCGTTTCCGTCCCAAAAAAACGGAAAAACTGAGGTACACATGTCTCGTGGCATAATACCATCCTTCTTCTCTTCCTTCATCAAAAAAGAACTTGAAAGTATTCAGTTTGACCGACAGCTGTTTACGAATGCAGTTTAAACAGCGACAAAAAAAAAATTGTCAAAAGGAACTAAATTGAGGTGAAATTGATCGCACAAAACGAAGACGAAAAAGAAACAACAAGGAAAGCGTGTTATAAACTTTAAAAGGATAGAGAGTGCACCCAGAGGAAACCACCAGGTGCTTTTGGATTAAGACCGAAAAAGGAAACCAACGGCAGGAACAGGACCTGACTAAACTGTTGGCCGAAAACCTGGCAGGTTTTTTTTTCTCTTGTAAAATTTTCGAAACCACAAAGAGTTTGGTTTTAAATTTCAGAACTTCTGGAAGTGGTGGAGAATTCATATTCCATTTCAGTTTTAGGAATTTATATTAGTAGGCGACTACTAACTTTATTTTTCTAAGAATTTTTCTTTTTTATAAGAATTTCTCAAAGCTCCACACTTTTCTCTTTCTCACATAGAAAATGGTCCTCTGTACCTGTAAATATTTAAAAAAACATTTTTTGTGAAAACTATTTCCATAGTTTATAGATTTTAAATCTTCCTTGTATTCGAAAATGAAGGTGACTTTTTGATATGACTCCAATTCTTTTATCACTTTTATCGAATACTTTTATCAGCAAGCTCCTACTGACTTATTAATGCAATTTTAGCAGTAATTTTATCAGTTTGGGCGGCATATTCCAAGTAATAAATCAAAGATTATTAGATGAAGGGATGTATACGGTTTTATCGATCTATCAAAATTTTATTAATGTGCCTCATATCTATTTATCTTGTGGTAGATAAGATATTCCGTAATCATTATGATTTTAAGCCCTTTAGTGCTCACAATTTTCTATATCGATCCATCGTTGAAAGGCTCTTGCATTAAAAGTTTTTGAAGTCATTATGAAATGTTGTCGGTTTCGTCGCATCCAGATGATATCTAAATTATAAAGCCCAAGAATATGAATAAAATTTTCTTTTTAAATACAATGGCGCATATTTATAGACAAATTTAAAGTGCAATTGAATCTAGAAAAAGTGTAATAAAGCGCACTTTAGTGTAGAAAAAGTGTGCTTTATCAAAAAGTCGACTTTATCTTATTTATAGCCGATTTAAAGTCGACCTTATCTGTTGAGATCGACTTTAACTTTAAAATGGGTGAAAGCTGATTTTAACATTTTTAGCAGTAGGGTGTTCGTATAAGCTACGTGCTGTTTAAAATTTATAATTTTTAGCAAGTACACAATTCAATTTGAATTCAGCTGAGAGAAAATGAATAAAAATTGCTTCACAGGATGAACTATAATGTTATATTTTCCTTGAAAGTGCACTCTATTTAGAGCATACTTTATTTATGACTATAAATAGCAACCAATTTAAATTATACTTTTTAAATTAGAGCATACTCTAACTAAAGTGTACTTTATCTTAGGACTATTAATAAATCGCCAATATTTCTTTCTTTTAATAAAACTCTAACGAGTTGGATGGTTAAAATAATTTCGTCAATATTATTGAATCTGATTTTAAAAACAAAGGACAAAAACAACAATTCAACGGTTTGCTTAGACACAATATCTCTCAATCTTTCTCAAATCAAGATTAAAAATTGTTTGTTGAGACGCTGTAAGCACTGCCATATTTTCCGCATTTTTATTTGATCAGGAACGTATGTTGGTACCTGCCTGCCGCCTGCGGGGCAGCAGCAACACTAAACCACGCTTGAGTGGGCGAGCGTATGATTCGGTTTGCTTCGCTGACCATAAAATATTCATCATCATTCCCAGGCTGCGCTCTACGCCATACATGCCATACGTGGCCGCGACGTTGTGCTCTACCGTGGGCATTCTTTGCACTCAACAGTCAACAGTCACCGGGTGATGCATTGAGAATGCCGTGCTGAAAAGTGTCGCCTTCGTCGGTGATCACTCTGTAGGAACGGAGCAGACCATTTTCTGACCATTAAAATGAGTTTAGTTTCATATTAAAAGCATGTGAGAAAAGATTGTGGTCTGTTGGTGGTATCTTCTATTGTATTGTAATTATGTATTGTTTCCTTATTCTGACTCGAATTGCCTTGACTTGCTATCTTCCCATCAACCAAGAAACCCTTTTTCTTTCACGGCAGGGCCGGCCACGCTGTAGAGCAAAGCTTTGAAGAGCGGCACTGTCGAGATAATTAACTGAATGCCGCTGAATGATGATAATCGCGATATGAACAAGTAACCGGGACGAGTACGCTTCGTTGGGTTTACTTGGTTGGGTTTTCTTTTTCTCTGCAGCGCTTACAAGAAGCTTGGAAGCAGCCGTTAGAGCAATAGTAACTACAACAATAATGAGTGATGGGGCAGGCTTGAAGGTTTTTTAACCTTTCCTCTCACCCTCACCCTTCATTACAGCCTTCCTGTTTAACCACCTTCTTTGCTTCTCATAAAAAAGGTTACCACAAAAAGCTGCGTGCAGAGTTTGGTTTAGAAGATTAAGTGCGCCTAAGCTTATAAAAACTCTTTGTTTTGATTGGATTTTGATAAAGCATTGTTATGGACCTGCCTGGTGGCCATGCTTGCCCAACCTGCTTCTGCTCAGTCAAGTTGTTGTGTGAGTTGTTTGGCATGGGTAGACTTAATTTTCTCAATAATTAACAAGATCCAAAGTTTTTTACGAATGTATAGCTTTTATGCACTATTTTTTTTATGAACAATATTAAAATTAAACCATTGTTCAACAAATTGTAATATCGTATGAAATAAAACATTTATCCGCGCTTTCGTTTACATTCATAAAATATGAAGAAGTGAACTGAGGTTCATGGTCGCATGTTAATGAGCATGATCCATTTTTTTTTTTTCCTCTTCATCTCAGTACGATTTTATATTCATCGACGCTTGCGTGTCATGCTCACGCCGTCAGACATGTCGAAATCTTTATTGTGTTTTCAAAATCTTTTCGTCTCTGCATGAATTTCAGCATTAACTTGAGCGAGACAGTCCGAACAGGACCGCAGAAGGTCCTCCCTGAGAATTAACCAGTCAAGCGTTACAATATATTTTTCTTGTTGTTACTAAAAGAATTGTTCATTTACTAATGGAAGCATATTATTTTATAAATAAATTTAAATTAAAATATAAATTTTTTATATGAATATTAAAATTATTATTTAAAATTTATCACAGTCAGAAACGAATTATAAACGTTTGTGAGAAAAATCTGCTGGTTTTTCAGAGTTTTTTTTTTTTAAATTTTCAGGGTAGGTATAATTTTTTTATTTAAATTTCAGTCTCATACTTACGCCATTTGTTTCAAATAATTCTGTGCGTCGCTTTTCTCCTTTTTTTCCTACTCTTTGTTTTCGCCAATTCCTTTTCATTGTATTCTAATTGAGTGAAAATCTTCAGTTTAATGACCTCTTTGCTCTACAGCTGTCTTTCGAGACATCTCTTTGTCTGATTTTTGTCGTTTTTTTTTGCTTAATTTAGCAAAATTTGTATCATGTATAATTCCTTCGTATGTATATCTTTACAGTTGCTCTCTCATGTCATGAAAACATGTGACAGACATGACAGATGACATTTTAATTGTTCGTATTTGTATACGAACATACGCATTTTGTCGTTACGGCGCGTATGTATTTTTTAGCCATATTTGTTTTTTCATAAAACAATACATGAACTCATATCTCGTCAAAGTTAAAACGTATTACCCAAATTCATAACCAAAATTGTATTATCAAAAAAGCAGTTCTGAATTATATGCTTGCAGAAGAAATTGTGGTTTCTTCTAAAGTTGAAGAATGCACATATTTTTCCTGAATAAAAGTTTTCTGCAAAATTCGAAGTATCTGTGTATGGTTTATTAAAAAATTGTGTACAAGAAACTTTTCAACTCGATCGTTTGCTGTGGCCTAACGATTAATGTTTCATTACTAAAGTGTTTGCCAGTTTTGCCAGTTTGTCTCTATATGTACAACGTTTGTATACTTTTTGTTTGCTATGGTTGCTTGTTCTTCTTTTATGACCTAATCTGTCATTAGCTTAAATTTAACACCTTCTCGAATCAATGCCTGACAACCGATACTAGATAACTTTTAATACCTTTTTTGTCTAAATAATTTGTTAAATCATTTCGTGACATGCGAACGTCTCTAGTTGTTGGCGTGTTAATCAACAAATTATTGTTGTTAATGATAGCAACAAACTACTATAGTTGTAGTTGTTGTTGCCATCTTTACACGAAAACTATTTTTAGCTAAACCAGATTTAAGTTAATTAAATAAGTTGAAGTTTTAATTTTGGTGTTTTTTTTTTTTTTTTTTGGTAACAAGTGCTCTTTAAAAGTTTATTGAAGGAAAAATTTGTTTAAAAAATATCAGGGAAGCTTCTTTAGTTCAATTTAAAGTTTACTTTGAGAAGCTTAATTAAGTTTCTCTTTAGTTTTTTTTTAGTCTAAATGAAAGAAAAATTTACCTAATTTTTGCCCATAACAAAATTTAATCCAAATTTTTTAAAAAAACAACAAAATACACTTTTCAGCTGTTGGTTAATTTGTCAATATTTGAAATTAAAATAGTAAAAAAAAAAAATTAAGCTTCGAATAAATTTATTATTTCAGCTCGACTAAATCCGGCTAAAAATAAGCCTAAATCCGTCAATTAATAATAAAACAAAAACAAAACAGAAAACCAAAGAGCAAACTCTTATTAGCGTGCGTGCACTACGAAGGAGCAGAGATTTTTTCAAGTTGTCTGCTTCTGGCGCGCTGGTCTCTTTTCGTTGTCGTTGCTAGTGGCAACAAATTTTTTTATAAAAATCCAAAACAAACCAACATCAACTACCAAAAACAGTTCACAAGATACAACGACATGACACTCAGTGACAACGAACAGCTATGAACAGCGCAACTTCTTGGATGAGAAGAGAACAACCGTAGCCCCTCTCATCTACCCTCAACCCCCTCCAAAAAAAGAACAACCAACCACAATCGCAACAGCGTTGTTGTTGCTCAACACTTAGCCAACAAAGCACCAAAAAGATGAAAATTTATTTAAACTCAGCAAAAATCAGCTTCGTATCAACAGACACCGAGTACCACCGTGAGGCCGACCAGAGGCCTACCAACCAACAAGAAAAACAACAAGAACAACGACTTAAGCTGCGACATCAGGAGCACAAAAAAATAATAACAGACAGCATTAAAAATACCAACCAACCTCAACAACTGCAACACCGAAATGAGCACCAAAAATAAGGAAAACAACAACACCAAACAGAACGCCAACAGTACACTTAACCAAAAAAGTATTAAGTTTTCGGAAAAGTCATGACGCATGGTTTTAAAAAAGTCTATTTATTTATACAAGTATAATTTAGTTCATTTAGTTCATAATAATATAATTATAAAATTATATCCAGTTCATAAAAGTATTATTGTTTTAATATATATAAATCGTATATATAACTTTAAGTACTCAACCTTAGTACAAGAACAAGAGCAAAGAACGATCCATATCTACAGCGCTAAAAGCAAAAAAAAACTGAATCTGAATTATAAACATTTAGTCATTTTGAAGAAAAAGCGACCAATATCATGTGTAAGAGTGAGAAGTAGTTAAAGGTTGAATATATGCTTGACGAATCTTATGCAAAACCTTTGTTAAAACTTGCTATATTTTTTGTCAGAAACGATTTATAAAAAAGAGCATTCATAGATAGCACTTACGTTAAGTTGCATGAAAAATATAAACACTTTTTTGTGGTTCAGTGTAGCAATAGCAATGGCGTCAAAGAGAATATCATCTGTTTCGGGATTAATTTTAGCCACACTCAGCATTTTTTCTAAATATTTTTATTGTTGTTTTTTTTTTAATGCAGCCCCATTAAAGAATTCAACAACTTCTTTATGCATGATGGCAATTACTCGTATGTTCCCGACGGCGTGGTGAGAGGGTAGGCAGAGGAGGATGACAAATGGGATCGTCCCCAAATCGTTGCTGCGTAGAATAAAACCGAATGCGAAGTCGTCACTTTTTAGTAGAAATAAAAATTAATAGTACTTACAGTTATAAATTTTATAATCCTTTAAATTGCAATTTAAAGTGTTTCCACCGTTAATCGAACCCTTCTTCTGTAGTTTGATAACCCATTTGGTCTTCTCCTAGATTTTGCACTCAAAATGCAAATTTTTCAAGGTTTCAAAATGAAGAAGAAGTTGAGCGTGATTGCGTGATTGCGTCAAAATAAATCGGCCTATTTCTCGCCCCCTTTTGATAGAAATACACCAAATAAATTACCCCAATGTGACTATTCAGAAGGAGGCGTGTTTCAACGACTTCAGTTAAGGAATGTAGCTTGAATTATCGAAACTCTAGCCCAAATTTACCTCATCATTTGTCTGTTTTAATCAGAAACAAAAAGGGAAGGGGGAAAGTCCCCATCAATCACTTACTGTCAGAAAAATGCCTCTAAAACTCAAATACAATAAAATAAAAGTAAAAAAATGGAATAAAAAAAAGGGAAAATAAATAAAAAAGTATTCATAATACAATACTAAAACTTATTTTGAGATGGAGGGATTAAGTGGGTGGTTGAGGGGGGCACATTGCACCGTCTCAATACGCAACTCTATCAAACTGCATTTAAGAATGTCCGATTTCGTTGGTTGGTGAAAAGGGTTGTTTTTCATTGCTTCGGTGTCCCCGCAGCTAACAATTCTTGAAATAATTTAATGTGGAAAAGGCTGAAAGGTAAAAGGGGGAGGGGGGAGGGGGGAGGAGAGCCACCACAGCCTCAGGCAAAAGATTAATGAGCATTTATTTTGCTTTTCCATTCGCATTTGCATGGTTTTGCAGCTTAAAATGTTGTGACTTAAAATCGTGAAAAATGTTTCGATTTTCTTGTATTCACTGGATTTTTACTGAATTGAATCTCTCTAGTCGGAGGTTTCACTGTAGTCGAAGAGTGTCAAGAGAGAGTGTTCTAAAGGGAGTGACAACCTTCGACAATGTCTAACCATAGAAGAATACCCATTTAATAATAAAAGAGTACTGAAATAAAAGTAAAACAAAGGAGAAAAGAATCGCCTTTGCCTTCGTTTATCGTTCAGTAATTATGAAATTTATGAACAGAGAAGCAGGAATCTTTTTTTTTTATTTTTTTCAAATTTGAAATTAATATCGTATAAAGACTCGTAAAAGACTCGATTACTTAAATCTTACGATTGTCTAAACCAAAGAACTAAAAATGTATTATTTCCGTGGTTTATTTTGAAGGTGCACCAAGTCCATTTATCGAAATTTGATATATCAATTTAAAGGCTTGCATTTTAAATGCACTGAAATTCTTTTGAAAAACAAATTTTCTTTTGAGAAAATCATAAAGATTTTGAAGAAATTATTCTCGAAATTTAATTGAAATAAGAAAATCTCAACAGCATGAAATGTTTGTTCTAATTTTTACCTAAAATTTTCCATAGAAATACTCGTACCTAGAAAATAAACGGCTCATTTAATCTCGTAACAATTTTTATCGAAACCAAATCTCTTACAACGTAGTCGCAAACTACTTTCATTCCTCTCTTCTGCTTCTGCTTATAACCTTAAAGCGTTTAAGATTTAATAGAGTGAAAATGGCGGGAGAAATAGAAAAGTTTTAAATGATCGTAATACAAAAAATCTGGCAATCACAATCACAATCAATGCGAGAAATACGAGAAAAATACATTAAAATGTATGAGGCGTATGCTTTTTCGCCACTGATGGCAGTAGCTTTCATCATAACACCAAACTACCACCACCACCCTCCCAAAATACTAGGAGTCATCAGACAATATGTCTGAAGGAGAAGAAAACGAAGAAAAAGAAGAAGAACCCTTACTCTTCTCATCAGCTCCTCAACATACTAAAAGCATAATCTCGACCAGACGAAAAGACTTACGAATGAATGAAAACTGAAAAGGGCGAAACTTTGTCTACTACGGCATTAAATTATATAACTTGGATGAGTCATCATCATTCATTCATTCATTTAAGAAAAGAAAAAGGAAATAAGAGTGAGTGTATGGTCATGGTATGGGGATGACGTTGGCCAAAAGCGTTGATAGTGGTAGAGGCGATGGTTATAATGATAAAATAGAAGATGAAAATTGTAAGAAGAAAGCGGCGTTAGAGTTTGCAGTTAATTAGATTGTTACGAATATGATTGCTAAAGAACAATTGATGGTAATTTTTGTGGAAAAGAGAAAGTTTTGTTGTTGTTGTTGTTTGATGCATGCTACGAAAAACAAGTTGGTCAAAATTAATGCAAATGGAATTCTGGAGCAAGAAAGCTGAAAGCTTAGCACGAAATGATCAGTATTTATTCAAAAGAAGCCTACAATATCGACATAATGTCAGATTTCTAAGAAAAATCCATGGAGCAGAAAGTGTTTATAATACGCTTCTAGGAGAAGTCAACAATTTAAACATAATTGCTGAAGCAAGTAAAACAATTGAAAAATATTGCATTACAAAATGAAATGATGACTAAAGAACATGTTGAAATTAAATTAAATTTCCAGAACTATTTACTAGTAATTTATTGATAAATTCCATAAATTCTAAATATAAATGCATAAATTATGGAATTTGTGTTTTCTGCGTTGTTGTGAGTTTATAAACCATACGCTAAAACGTACAAAATTTGTTGCAAATGCATTCTCATAAATTAATCAATCAATACTATTGAGATAATTCACCGAAATTGAAGTGAATTCATGGCAGATGTTTTGCGGTGGTCGGTTTGTTTGTATTTGAATTTGGAATAGTTGAGAATGTGTGCGATTTTGTTAATATTGTGTAATGAAGTGGGCCTTGATGGTTTTTGGCCAGTAATCAAATACGAAAATTTTGTACAAAATAAATGAAATACTATATTTTATTAATTAGTTAAAAAAATTAGGTTTTTTTCGGATTTTCTTAGAAATTCTTTTATGGAAAGCATTCGATACTCTATTCTTTTTACTTTTTATAAAATTATGAAACTTGAAAAATGCTTCCCTTTTTCTGAGCCTGCTTTCAAAATAATGCAGTATCGTCAATGGACAACCAATCGCCAAATGGTAATTGGCTATAATTTTCACTGATCATGGTCTCAGCAGCAGGCGAGGCAGATAGCACCTATTCATCGTACATACTCATTGGTAACGGTGACTTTCCTTGACTCCAAAACAAAATCTGGTTTTATTTTCAAAAAAATAATCGATATTAATGAGAAACCAACCACAAACCACCGTCAATGATTAAACCGCAGCGGGCGATGATAAATTTTAGCTGAATATAATGGAAATTTGTAGAAGGACTGACTCACGCAGCCCGTTCGGTCGGCGGTTTTGGGTATTTTTTTCATTAAAGTATGCAAAGTCTTTACTGATGAAAAAATTTTTTGATTTGTTTGATATTTTTTTTTTGTTTTTTAATGTTATAAAATCAATTTGGTCAATTTGATGGCGCCTCTTTTCAAGCGTGAATCCATTCGTATTGATTTTGCTGGCCAGTCTGTTTAGTTAAATATCAAAAATTGTTCGTACATTCTTTTATTTTATTTATTATTATTTATTTATTTATTGTTATTTTTTTTTCTTTTGCAATTTCAAAAAATTTTGGTTTTTTTCAAGCATCGTGAGAAAAACCGTACGGTCTTAAATTTTCAGTAACCAAAGATTGGTTACATTAAAAAAAAAAATTTAGCTTATTTTTGGCTTCGAGCAAAATAAATGTTGTTGTTCAACAATACAGCCAGTTATAATAACAACAACAACAACAACAGTTGAAACTTTTTTAAAAAAAAGAGACTAAAAGAAAAGAAATTCATTAAATTTTTTACATTATATTGCACAATATATACAACAGTTTTGGGATAAAAAGCATAGTCTCAGTATTGGCGAGAAAATACCATATTTGGCCAAAAGCCAAAGAGAGAAAAAAAACCACACACACACACACGCTGTGTGTAGAGCAATGCCATCCAGTTTAAATCAAGAAAGTTGCGAATAACTTGAACGAGAAAGAGCGCGACTGGAAGAGAGCAAGAGTGAAGAGTGCCAGAAACTTCAACGAAAGCAGCTCACTTCGCTGCTGCTGATGCTGAGGCCAAAGAAAAATATGTACGTATTAAAAAACTTGGAAACACTCGAAAACTGCATCTTGGCAGCCAGCTAGTGAAAGGAGCCATCACTACCTTCACCACCATGACGTAACGCAGCGATTCTCAAACGTGTATGTATCGACGCGGGCGCCTTTTTAAACGCACCGTCCGAAAAAGGGCGACAGAGAGTGCTGCCTGCTCTTTGTAATCTTTCTTTTCTTTAAAATTTCTTTCTTTAAAAGGGGCGTATATAAACGGACGTGCTAAGTCCGCTTAAATCCTAAGACAGTTTGAGAACCACTGAGGCAACAACCTAAGAGGCTAAAAACAAAAAAACCCAAGTAATCTTACAAACTTCAATAAACGGCGACTACTTGTATAGAAATTAAAAAAAAATTTAGCCTTTTGAAAAAGGAACGGCCAAGAGAGCGCATTAAAGGATACTCGTAGTAAAATTTCAAGTAACGGATTTTTTTTCCCAATAATAGAAAGTTTTTATTAGAATTTAATACAACAAAAGGCTTAATATTTTATAGCGCCACTTTCTATAGAAATATTTTTATTAAGAAAAATTATTTTTTTATTTTTTTATTTAGAAGTATTATTATTATTGCTATTGTTGTTGTTGTTGCTTTTTCTGATTTAAAAAAAAAATTGTTTGTGCGTAATTTTGTAATTTTGCAGCCGCATTTTTTTTTTTCAACGGCATTGTTTATTTAGCCTGTTCATTGTTCATGCTGTTGCTCAAAGCTTTACAAGAAGGATGTTTGCTGTGCTGCGAACACAGTTACGCCCACGCACACACACACACACACACACACTCTTGTCTACGCCTGCAAATACGCAAATTAGACGAGTAAATTTTATTAAATTCTTGTCTAGTTTAGAAGCATCCGCTCTCCGGGCACGCCTTGCCTGAATTTGCCTCGACACATGCCAGTGCATGCCTTCGCAGTCAGACACACTGCGCCAAGTTTTTCGGCGCTCCATCCTCATCATTGTGTTGGCGATGGTTTTGGCGGTTAGTGTCAGTGTGTGCCAACTCTTGCACTTTTAGCTGGTTTGTGGCCAGCAGGAGGTACAGCAGCCTCCAGCAGAGGCCCTGCATCTTTTTTGTAGGACTCGTTAAATTGAAATCGAACGGCTTTACCAGCTGCACTGATGGCGGCCATCTTTGATTGAAAGCACATGCCGCTCGCTGCCTCGGGCACACAAGCGGTGCATTCATGCCGAATTTTGCCGATTAATCATTTATACAAGACTCTTCAGGCTTTAAAATTCGGCCGCGACACGAACGCGACTTTCGACATTTCAGTCGGTACCGCACTATTTCTTCAATACAACTTATCACCGCATTTACCATAAACTAATTTTGAATTTATTCTCATAAAAGGCCCTCTCTTTCTGTCTCTTTCTTTCCCCCTTTTAGCATCATCATCGCAACTCGAATGAGGAACGCGTGCCGCACCCACACTCGCCGCACGACACCAACAACACGCACACGCACACCAACCACATCAACACCAGCCACACTGCCGGCCCCGCCCCTCCCGCCTCGGTGCACCACAACCACGCCGGCACTCTGCAGCATTCGAGCTCTCGCTCCACGCTGCGGCACTCCATGTCGACGCAGTCGAACTCCACACCCGCCTCGCCTCAGCTGAGCGGCGTCGTCTCCTCGAACGGCAGCCAGTTGCTCTCCAACGGTCACCACTACCAGTCGCAGTCGTCGGTCTCCTCGCAGTCGTCGATTGTCTCCACCATTCCCGCCTCCCAGCGCCTGCTTGAGGATGCGCTCGCCAAGCCAGCGCCGTATCCGATGATTCTGCTGCCGGCGAACGGCGGCTATTGGGTCGACGGCACCGAGCACGAGTGCCCCTTCGACGCCCGCGGCAACCCAATGCTGGCGCAGACCACCTGGATGGCCAAGTTCGAGACGGACGACACCGCCAAGTGCTACCGGCGCTTCTACGCCGCCCGCGAGCACTCGAACTTGGTCGGGCACGACGAACAGCTCGGGCCCGTGCTCATCTCCATCAAGACCGAGAACGTGGCCAACCAGGAGCACGTGCGCATCCTGCTGCGTCTGCGGGCCGGCACCATGCACGAGCTCATTCCCATGTCGTGCATCGCGCCCAACCCTAGTCCCGCCAAAATGGTGCGGCTGCTGAACGAACAGATCAGCGTGGACAACTTCATGCCGGTGCTGTGCTCGAAGGCGTCGCAACTGATCGGCGTTTACGACGAGCACGTCCTCGTCACGAACTTCAAGTTCGGCGTGCTCTACCAAAGATACGGCCAGACCACGGAGGAGGAGCTCTTCGGCAACAACAACTCGTCGCCGGCGTTCGAGGAGTTCCTCGACATACTCGGACAGCGCATCAAGCTGAAGGACCACAAGGGCTACCGGGGCGGCCTGGACATCCAGAATGGGCACACGGGCGACACGGCCATCTACGAAGTGTTCAAGGAGCGCGAGATCATGTTCCACGTCTCGACCATGCTGCCCTACACCGAGGGCGACCCCCAGCAGCTGCAGCGCAAGCGCCACATCGGCAACGACATCGTGGCCGTGGTGTTCCAGGAGTCGAATACGCCCTTCTCGCCCGACATGATCGCCAGCCACTTCTTGCACGCCTTCATTGTCGTGCAGCCCTTGGAGCCGAATACGCCCAACACGCGCTACAAGGTCAGTGTGACGGCACGCGATGATGTGCCATTCTTCGGGCCGACGCTGCCGAATCCTGCGGTCTTCCGCAAGGGTCAAGAGTTCAAGGAGTTTCTGCTGACGAAGCTCATCAACGCAGAGAACGCCTGCTACAAGGCGGACAAATTCGCCAAGCTGGAACTGCGCACCCGCTCCTCCCTGCTGCAGAACCTGGTCGAAGAGCTGAAGGAGAAGACGCGCGAGTTTCTGGGCGCCGACTTGGGAAACGGTGCAGCGGCCAGCCCCACGCCGGAGACACCCAAACCGGACAACAGCAATGCCGGCTCGCGATTCATCGACACGGTCAAAAAGGCTCTGATCTCCAGGGTGCGCTCCCAGAGTGTGGATACCGGCAACTGCGCCAATGCGGAAAAGTTCTGCGTGTCGACCAAAATGAACTCTTCCTCGACTTCGACCACTTCGAAGAAGGACAACAGCTTGAGCGAGACTCCGAACTTGAATGTGAGTAACGAAAGGTTGGTCCCCGTGCGCCATTTTCACTGTTTCCTTGCTCTCTTTTCCAACAGACATGCAGTCGCACCGCTTCGAAGTCCTCGTCGAAGTCGAAATCATCGAACGACTCGACCTCTTCCTCGCCCGATATCACATCACGTGGCCCCCTCAGTGGTAGCAGCACTCTGAACAACAACCACGGTCACTCTCATGCCAACGGTCCCAATGCAAGAGAGCTAAACAATGGCAATAGCAACAACGCCACTTTGGGACATGGAGGCGGCGGCAATGGCGGTGGTGGCGGTGTTGGCAACGGTGTGGGCGGTCCACACACAGGCAACGGCGCGGGTGTGGCCACGATGTCCGAGACCAGCGACGATTCGAGTCTGAACAGTGTCGATCTGGACCCAATGCTGGGACACCTCGACGGCGGGGCCGCCTACATCGACAGCGACACAGGACTCGAATCGATGTCGTCGGCGGAAGCAACGACCAAAGCGTGTTCGCTGTGTCTGGACGGCTCGCAGGCAGTGATGGCCAATTCGCCCAACTCTGAAACGGTGGTAATGGTTGAGAACCTGCGGCAGGAAGTGACGCGACTGAAGTGCGACAAGCTGGATCTGTTGCGACAGAATGTGGTAAGTTTGTGGGTGAGAGGTTCCCTTTAACCATTTTGGAACGGTCCAATTAACTGCTTGTGTTTTTCTAAGACATGCCAACGCGACATCAAACGCCTGCGGGAACGTGAGCTTTCTCTGCAGGGCGATTTAGCAGCAGCCGGCAAAGAGATCTTGAGATTGAGGGATCTGCTTAAGGAATATATGCCGGATGCGACTTCGGCGCCTCTTTCAATTTCGCCCATTTAAACGACACATGGCAGATGTAAAGAAAAAGGAAGTCACAGAGAGAGAGAGAGAGAGAGAGAAGAAGAGGAGAGAGGAGAAATTGTCTTCAAAATCGCTTTAATTTGCCAGGCAGGATCGATGAAGCAGGATCGCCAGATCGTGCCGTGTCAAACACGAAAAAAATAAGCTTTTCAAAGAAGAGACAGAGAGAGAGAAAGAGAGATCGAGGTTGTGGATTGCGAGAGGCGCGAGAGCTTGAAGAGCGCAGATTTTGTACCTTGAAAAGCTCTCAATTTCTAAATCAAGCATGGATGACAGGATAGGATGCATTTGTTGCGACAGAAACACAAAAATTTAAACCAAATATAACTTTAAGATTTTATTAAATAAAATTATGTAGAGAAAGAAAGACGGCAGCGGAGGGGAGGGAGTAGGGAAAGCTTCAAATATTCATATGCGAAGAAAAACAAGAGCACAAGAAAGGGACAGAAGAACAGTAGAGGCGGCCATTTGATGGACGAAGGGTTTGGATTAGAGAAGTCTTTAAAATTTATAAAATATAGCGAATAATTTACTCCTAAAATATTCACTCGATCTAACTCGTTGTCGTAGAAAAAACCTGAGCTTAACATGAACCTTCTAAACCTTGTTCTTTTTTTAGAGATTTAAGACAGAAGCACTAAAAACATTAACCAACAACTACGATTAACTTAATTTACTTACAAAAAAAATTTAATGGGAAAAATGTAGGCTCCTTAAATACAAAAAAGCGTTAAAGGGCGCTCAGCTTTTTTCGTTTGGGTTTTTTAACGAATTTTTGTTGAATTATCGATTATCGATTTTCGATTTTGTTGTTATTGATTGTTTCGTTTAATGGACGCCAAACAAGGAAATACATAAACACACAAACACATTAGAGTTCAAATGAAGAATGAAAACGATATAAATAAAAAATATTTTTTAAAACTTTAATGAATTACCAATGATTATTTTTTATGTTTATTGTAATTTTTATGAATTTTTATTTTCACATTGAAATTGATTAGTTTTGAATTTTTTTTGTGTTTCTTAAATCAGAAGAGTCAGTTACTGTAAATATTATCGAAAAAATACACAACACTCATAATAAGAGACCTTCGATATAAATAAAATTAATTTATAACATATTTTTTTAACGATCAGTTCAGTCATTTTCTTGGTGTATTCAAGCTTTCAAAGAAAGCTTTCGTTTAAAAAGCAAAAGAAAAACTGAACAGAAAAACTCGTTGTTGTTGTAGGAGAGCACTCTTTTTAGAGCATAAAAAAGCTAAAAAAAATTTATTAATAGTAAATTAATTATTTAATATCGACATACAAAAATATGTATATACATAGAAGCAGACGCATATACCAAACGTCTTTACAATCAATATACATAATTCAAAATATATAAACTGGATTATTTTCGTTTTTAATATTGTGCGAAATTTTTTGTTCTGTTAAATTAAACAATGTTAAAGATTTTAATTTTTGTTTTTTTTGTTTTTTAAATAAACGCTGTATATTTTTAATATTTAGTTTAGTAAAGATAAAAAGATCAAGAATAAAATTTTGTAAGTTGTGAAAATTATTTTATTTACTATGAGATTTCACACATACACACACACACACACACATATACAAACACACACATACACACAAAATGTTTACAATACAATACATACACAACAAAAATATATAAAGCATTTATTAAATAAGCATCAATAAAAATGCGTTTTTTTTCTTAACGTCACGGCTACAAATTAAAGCAAAGGTTGAAGGTAATAAAATGTTATGACATTAAAATAGAAACAAATAAAGGCAAAGAAATTTCTCTTGCTTATAATTAAAAATCGAAGAAATAGATCGACATTACATCGTTATAATATTGTTGCAGAATTTTCTTCTACGTAGCTACAACCCTTTCTGGGTTCAAAACTAGAATCACATTCAGGATTATCCTGACACATTAAGAACTTTACTCAATACAAAAAAAAAATACCATTACGCAATAAATCTCGTTTCCCGATTCATTAGTATTTTTTCTTTTTGATTGCTCAAAATAGTTGGAAATCGTAATTATCAGCAGTATTTATGCCGTATTAACCAAACGTATATTTTTCAATAAAATCACATTTAAAGAAAAATCCAATAACAAATTAAATTTTAATAAACAATATTTACTATTATTAAATAAACAAATTTTAAACCAATCAAAAAATAAAGCAATCAATATTAAAAGAAATCAAGAAGCACTTTCCGTTTTATATTTATAATTATTTCAAGTAAAAAGCAATTAAATACAAATGAAACTGAAAGCAAAAATTAATTTAAATAATATTCAGACATACATACATACTACTAAATAAAGTAATGAGTACTAAATTGTCGGAGTCGAAATTATTCATGAATCAGTAACGATTAATGCAAAAGAACACAAATCATGCACGATGGTGGAATGTCGTGTGTGAATCCTTTATGATTTCTTAAAAAAATCCAGCCAGGGCAGTCGTATATGATGTACGAGTATTTGCTCTCGTTATTCTTAACTGCTGTACTCGTTACTGCATTCAATTATTTGACATTGACATTACAAAGTACTTTTTTGACATTTGCAGGTACCGCCGTAACGTGCTGCCTTTGTTTTTATGTTTCTGGGCGCCTGGTAGAAATCACAAAGTGCGCGTGTGTTCCGTTTGCATGAACCCGAGACTGACCTGATCTGACCGACCGGAATTTTCGAGATAAGATCAGACAGACGTTTGGATGGAGTTCATATATAGCAGCGTTGTAAAAATGCCTTAATATTACCATCTACCTGCTTCTGCGCGCCTGGTAGAAAATCGTAGAAAATAGGTTTCCATTTCGATCAAAACGGCTAAAGGAATTTTCCGGATAACATCAGGTGTTTACCGGGGAGGGGTTTATATTATTATGGTGGGGAAACGTTTTGAATTTCTTTCGCCTGTTTCTGAGCGCCGGAAGGGAATAAACACAATTTTCTGGGTGTTTTCTTTGCATTGTCCGACTGTCCCGACTACTGTTCGTTGTGAATAGCAAAGGATGAGGAGTGCGTGGGTGGGGGGGGGGGGGGGGAGAAAGGAATTTATTTATATTATCGTCGAAAAGCCACACTAAATTTTCGTATATGTGCTTCCATTTGCTTTTAAATCAAGCGGCGACTGTCGGAAGAGCGGCTGTATGGCGTATGTATTACGGTATTACGAAAGCTTCTAAGAATCTAACAATTCTTTAATAAGTTTATTGAATAAGAGCTTCTATTTTCCTTATCTGAATTAAAGCTGGCTGGACTTTTTTGTGCACTTTATTTATTTGAATTCGTTTTTGGAAATAAATGTATAAAATGCTTTTTCAAGCAACTCATAAATTTTCAATACATTTTCATTTCAAGCAGAGTATGCGATTCCAGTGAATCAATTCGTACTTAAACTAAACAAATGCTGTTTTGAAACAAACCCCCCGAAGCCTCTTGGCTTATCCACTGACCCAAGTCCTAAGCTGCGACATCCTTTTGTTTGCTTTTCGATTTTTTTCCTCCAGTCACAGCTTCTACTTCAATCGGAGCAGGCTTCACAAACGGAATCTCATCACGATACTGCTTAGGCATGAATTTCTGTAGCGGCTCTGGCACTTTAATGCCCGTTTCCGTTTGATGCGTCTCGAGGATAGCGCATATGACGCGTGTGGCAGCACACATCGTGGCATTCAGCATGTGCACGTATTCCATTGCTGCGTTCATCTTCTTCGTTTGACCGTAACGAACCAGGAGCCGTCGAGCCTGGTAGTCAAGGCAATTCGAGCAGGAGACCAGCTCGCGATAGGCACCGCTGCCACCAAACCAAGCCTCTAAATCCAATTTCTTGGAGGCAGCATGATTGAGAGCTCCGGAAACGATGTTGACGATCCGATATGGAATGCCCAATGATTGACAAAACTCTTCAGCATTGCCGATCATTTCGTCCATCATTTCCCACGATTTATTGTCGTGCGGCGAGGTGAGTACGAATTGCTCAACTTTCTCAAATTGATGCACCCGGAAGATACCTCGCGTATCACGCCCGTGTGAGCCCACCTCTTGTCGGAAGCAGGTCGAGAGGCCGGCATATTTGATGGGCAACGAAGCCTCTGGCAGCCATTCGTCGCGATGGTAAGCAGCGATGGGCTGTTCGGAGGTGGCGATTAAGTATTTTTCGTCAACGCCCGCCTCTTCTGCTCGCTCACTGCCTTTGCCCACAACTTTATAGAGTTCCTCATCGAATTGCGAGAGTTGTGCCACCTCCTGCATTACCTCCTTACGCATAAAGAAAGGCGTATACAGCGGCGTGTAACCCTTAGCGTAGAGGAGATGCAGCGCATGCTGAATGAGCGCCTGTTCCAAAAACACCGCAGGGCCGGTCAAGAAATAGCCACGGCCCCCAGAAACAACGGCGCCTTTCTCAGCGTTCATACCATCAATCATGACGATGACATCAACATGCGAATACCTGCCGCGCCGCTCGCAGTCGCCGAAAGTGCGTTCCACCTTATTCTCTTCCTCATCGTTAGAAACTGGCACCGACTCGTGAAGATGGTTACCGACCTCTCGCAAAGCCGAATTTCGTGTTGCCTCAGCCTCCTGTAAACGTTTTTCATTTTCCACCATCGCCTCATCGATTAGCAGGCGCACTTTCTGCACGGACACCAATGAACATAATGAGAATTGAAGTTAAAAATGTTACCAATGGGAGGGACTTACCTTTATTTGATTTACAGTCAGGGTTTTCAGCATATCGCTGGTTATATCAGCAAGTTCTTGTTTCACGTGCTCTGGCACTGGGTCGGCTCCATCTCCAACGGGTTCCTTCCTTTTCATCTTCTCCCCGATTTCTTTGCTGCATACGTTCTTCACCTTGTTCAAGTTGTCGGCACGATGACGTCGCTGACGCCATTCAGTGTCCTGTGCTATGACGGTCTCCACCAACGCAATGTCCTTGAATCGTTTCGTCTGGTTCTTTCGAATCTGGTCAGGATCACCACCCTTGTCCTTGCGAAACAAATCCAAATCGAGCACCATAATTTAGTCCTTTTTTCAATGCAGTGAAAAAGCGATGAGCAATCGATGACACGACGTGGCTTGGCTCAAAATATAATGCTGCAGTGCAGGCGTGATATTTGATAGAAAGGAGGACTTGTTTTTGTCTTTCTTCTGTCTGACATTCGTTAAATTGGTTACCAAAAATAACAAGAAAACCCTGCTATCGGCCACTAGATGGCAGGAGGAAGCAGTTTTCGTAAATTATTTATAGCAGGTTGTTGTTTGCGCTTTTTTGCTGAGGTTCGTGTTTGAAATTGATTTGTGTTAAAAAGTGATGTGTCAAATTTCTTTCTTACTGAAATCTTTAGTTTGACATATTCAGGGCATAACTGACATTTTGAAGAGCGATTCGAATTTCTATTTTAACATATTTGTATGTTTGTTTATGTTTATATAGTAAATTATAAACTTATAATTATAATTATAATTATATAAGTTTATATAGTAAATTGTTTTCCTTAAATAAATATTCTTTTACTTTTTAAGTTGTTTTAATTTATTGTAAAAAACCGCTCTATGTGCATATATGGACATTTTTGTCGGAATGGAAAGCAAGAAGTGTAATTAATTCAAAATAATCTTCTTACCTTAATTTCAAATGATTGAACATATTTTTCAATTCGAATGCGCTCAATTTGCCGTTGAGATATTTTTTACATAAAAATTTGGCAATTTAAGTAAATTTTAAGTTGGAAAAGGTTTCCGTTGATGCGAGAGAAATGTGATAAAGACTTAAATTATAGCTTTAATAGCAGTTTTATTCCGGCAGTCAAAGGAAACTGATCGAAGGAGATGCTTATCTCTCTCGGAGCGCAAGTGTTGGTTGTGTGCATTACAAGCTGTCAGGTGTGGACTTCTTATCAGCAGCAGTCGAAAGAACTGACCTCTTGTCTGAAGCATAATCCCGAGAGCACATTGCAAACTTTTTGGCAAGCCGTCAGTCGGCGATGTCAGCACGATCCCTATCAACTGATGGAGCTGTATGATCGTGTCGCCGCCACCACCGCCGCGAAGCTGCCGTCTGCTAAAGACAAGTGTAGCGCTCTCCTACAAAAGCAGCTGCGAAACTCGCTGATTGAGAGCAGTGCGGCGATCTTCGAAGATGCTTTGCTCACCAACACGTTCCGCAATAATTTCGAAATTGAGCGCCTTGCGAAGCGCATCTTCCAGACCGATGCACGTATTTCGCAAGCTGTCTTCGAAAGACTTATCGACGCCGTGTATCTCTTTGTGGACAAAAGAGAGTTGGCGTCGTTGCTTTTTGACAATAAAGATGGTTACTTTGAGCAAATGGTTACCTCGCTACTTTATCTGAATCGGCGTTTTGGGGCACGCGGCGATTTTGATTCTCAGCTGTTGCCGCAATTTGCCAATTATTTTCGCCACATAAAACTGGATGCCAAATTTTCGCTCTTGCCGTACGAGGTACGTTATCGGGTGAGCAAAGCATTCGATGATCTGCCTGAAACACTGCTCAATATCTACTCTGGGACAGCGGCACGGCTGCTTAATGTCGGTCACTGGGAGTATTTGTACGCACCGCGAGTAAACGGTCCCAGCGAAAAACAAAGGACGCCTCTTACCTGGATTCAGGCGAAAAACTCTACGGACAGCGATGCTGATTTGATGGTAACGTTCAAGGACGATGATGATGATGGTAAAGTTGCTTTTACCAGTGACTATAATGGCGCTCCAGCTTTCTTGTATGTGGAGGAGGACATCATGAAAGCATTGTTTTGGCTGGGATCCGGCAGCCCCGAGACTCGTTGGTGGCTTGTGCACGGATACGGCGATTATATTGTTTTGCAGAATAATGTGACGAAGCATTTGCTCTGCGCTACTTTGGAATACGATGAGAATCGACGTTATGTGACCCTCGGAATGGCTTCCAAACGAGGTGACGAGGATGCGGCATGTCGCTGGTTGGCGGTGGCCTCAAATAAATGAAAGGAAAATGTACATACATGATATTAATGTAAAGAAATAAAATAATAATTAATTTATTGATTTATTGATTTAAATTTTCTAAAATTATAAAAGAGGCCTGAGATCTTCCGTACTTTTCAAGCTCAAGCTCCAAATTGGGAGAGTCGCTGGCACTTTATTGAATGTCAAAATTGTATAAAAGAGAGAAATGCACAGAAAAGTACAGAAACGCTTTCTGACGATTGTCATATTCCTTTCTTGGCTGTCAAAAGTTAGCTCGAGAAAAAAGTACGAGCTGTTTTTTGACAGCTTTCATGCTTGTTCTTCTTCCTCTCTCTATCTCTCTCTCTCCCGACTTAAAAAGTTGTTTCCGTTCTTTCAGGCAATTTGAAGCAACTTGAAGTACTTTAATCTGCGTTTAGAAACAGATCTATTAAATACTAGAATTGAATTTGATTTGAAGAATCAAAATCTTTGCTCAGTAAATGTAATACAATCTCTAACAAAGCTGATGATTATAGACCTCCCCTCTGCTCGTGAAGCCCAACGTTCTCTTTTCGCTATCGTTTTGATATCGGCGCTAATGAAGTTGGCTCTAATAAACCTGTTTTAATTACACATATCAATGGAGCGCCTTTGATCATTTAATTATTCGATATAATTCCCGAATGTTGTCCTATAATGCTTGCAGGTCCGTCCGTGCGTCCGTCCCTTGCGCAACTGCGTACGCTGCGAGCGAACTTTTATACTATTGCCAGCTAATTTAAATTACAAAATGACTTCGGGGGACCCTGAATTCGAATGCTTTCGAAATGATGGCAGGTTGACAGACAGGTCGACAGGCGAGCAAAGTTTGCCGAGATTGACTGAGCGCGGGTGAAATCTGCGGGGAATAATCGCCACCGTTTGACGCTGGTGTGATTTCGAAATGATTCGATTTGCCCGACTTAACGAACTCATAAACAAATAAATGAATGTCGCAAATAATGAGGCAAGAACAGAAGACGTAAGAACGGACAGAGCGTAATGCGTATCAAGCGTAAGCAATGGATGTGTTCCCCCGACGTCGGCGATACGCGGTCGCAGAGACGGGGCGACGTCGTGGGTGTGGAAAACCTTTGCACCGGCAATCAGCAGGACGACGCTTCGTTAGTTTAGGTTAATTAATGTTTATGTTGCCAACGTAAAGCCAATTAAATCGTGCTTTGTTGCCGTCTCGTGCTGTGTGCCGTGTACGCTTCTAAATTAGGAGTAACGGCTTGATTTGATTATGAGTTACGACGAAGTCGTATTGTCGTAAACCTTAAGGAGCGAAGAAAATGTGCAGAAAGTATACGCAGAAAGAAAGAATTTTATGTTTTTATTTGAAAACTTAATTAATTACTGCATGACGTGTAGAAGGATTGATTCGCTGAGCGGTTTGCTGTCAGGTTGGCGTCAGAAACATACTCGGACTGATTGCATCACGTTTATTCATTCATTTATGCATTCATTCATTCATTTAGAAATTTTAAACTATCCGTAGTTTGGGTACATTCGTTTTGTGACGTATTATCCATTGTCAATCAACGTTAACAAGACGCGGCAAAAAATCTGAATCTAACTAAATCTAACTAAAAACCAATGGTCAGACAAATGGAGAATGTGAGAAGTGAGAGAGATTCAAAGATTTTGAGGTGAGCAAAAGTATAGGATAGGACAGAGTAAAGCGAGTACACCCACCGGTAAACCCACAAAAGCACAAGCACGAACATTTAGGCCAACAATATGAAAAATAGAACAATTGTTGTCGGCCCACAATCCTCAATGACCCAACAAGAATCAACGGCATTGATTCGGTATTGGCTAAACACTATTCATCGCTGCAAACAACACACAACACACTACTTTCGAAGGTACTACAATATGAATCTTTTAAGAATCAGAAAATATTCATATTTCTGAGCAAATACGCTCTTTATGAACACGAAACACAGAAATAAACGTTTTTTCTTCCTAGACGGCTCGCAGAAAAGAGTCCTAAATAAGAGTCAAAAATGACTCATAAAGTTATGCTTATAAGTAACTTATAACTTATGCTGTAAGTTTAAAAGTTTAATAAATAAAAAACAAACATTTCTGAGCCTTTTATGATTCTTTTCTGTGCCTTTTTGGATTGCTTTCTGAGCATAAAAAATAATGATTTCTGAGCCTTTTATGATTCTTTTCTGAGCATTTTATGATTGTTTTCTGAGCATAAAAAAAAAATAAAAAAAATAAAAAAGTTAAATAATAATGAAATAAAATGAAAAAAAAAATGGAATAAATAAATAAAAAAAAAAATTAAATGAAAAAAAAACGAAAATGAAAAATAAATAAAACTTCATGGAATGAAAATGCGAAGAGAATGAAAATTAAATTAAATAAAATAATAATTTCTAAACCTTTAATGATTGTTTTCTGAGCATTTTATGAATCCTTTTGGAGCATTTTATAAATGATTTTTAAACATTTTATGATCTTTTTCTGAGCATTTTATGTTTTTTTTCTGAGCATTTTATGAACCTCTTCGGAGCCTTTTATGTTTCTTCTCTGAGCCTTTTATGATTCTTTTCTGAGCCTTTTATGATTCTTTTCTGAGCTTTTTTGAATTGTTTTTTGAGCATAAAAAATAATAATTTCTGAGCTTTTTATGATTATTTTCTGAGCCTTTTTGATTTATTTCTGAGCATTTTATGACTGTTTTCTGAACAAAAAAAAAATAATAATTTCCAAACCTTTAATGATTCTTTTCTGAGCCTTTCATGATTGTTTTCAGAGAATTTTATGAATCCTTTCGAAACATTTTATAAACCTCTTCGGAGCCTTTTATGATTCTTTTCTTATGTATTGGGCAGATCTGATCTGATCTTGGAGAAGTTTTGAAATTCGGATTTGGATTCAAAGAGCATCAAAAAGCCATTAGGCAAGGTACAGCCTGGATTCTGGATTTAGAAGATAATGTACGCCTGTGTAATGATTCCAGTAACCTCTTTGCAGCTTCTCCCACATCCATGATACTCGTATCCCATCAGAAGATACCGCATCTAGAAAGGGATTTGCTTGATCACAAACTTCATGCTGATTAAGTTCATTTGTGAATCGCTGTTAAATAACGAATTTCCGATTGGGTCACCAGAGAGCCGCTCGTGGGGAAGAATTCATCCTCACGAAACTCGGTGCCAGCTCAAATTTGATTGCAGTGCATGGCCATGCATGTCAGTGTGTCATTCCGGACGCCAGATTTAACGTTATGCTGCGTGCAAGTGAATGCTGTGTAACGTGAGCGTCCAATGAAATACTCGTACGTTAACATTTGTGACTGCAGCACAACAACAGCAACAACAGCAACAACAATGAATGCATGACAGCAAAACACGTTAATAACCAAGCAGCAGGAAGTATGGTTATGGATGGCGGTTAGGAGGGAAAGGATGATTAGGAGGGTGTGGCTGGAGGGACGAAGAGAGCACTCATGCTCTCGGTAGCTCTGGTTAAACTGACAGACATGAGGAGGAGGAGGAAGAGAAGGAGAAGGAGTGCAGGCAGCATTGCTTGATTGCACATGACACGTGGTCCATTGGGATGAAGAGATCCCGTTTTCTGTCAGTCTATCATGTTCCGACATGCCTTTGCGGCGGCAGTGCCGGCATCGCGTTAATGGTTCAAATTTCAAATTAGACAGCAAACATGGCGCTTGTTTGGCATCTGATTCCTTCCTTCCTCACGTTCCCTCCTCCCTCCCACCTTCCTTGCTTCGTTTTGTTAAAAATACCGCACAATACAGCGTCGCGCGATTGCTGTTGTTGCCATGAAGGATTTAAAAATCCTTGCGGCACGTTTGTCAGCATAATCGCAGATGTAACGCTGAGAACGGATAAAGGCCATTGCCATGGAGGAGGAGAGACGTGGGCAGTATCGGTTGGTTGGTTCTGAAACGTGGCACTGCTCTTTGTCTCTCTCTCTCTCTCTCTGTCTTAAGTCCCGGGCTGACTTCATTCCTTCCTCTATTTCTCCCTTCTCTAACCTTCTGCATCTTCCTTCCGTTTCGGTCTTTTCCCCCAAACGGTACCATCCCGCCCCCGAAGTGTTTGTCATCAGGGCTGTTACTGCCAGCCTTTGAGAATGCAATCGATTAAGTTGATTGTTGGTTTTACTCAGGATAATATTTCAAAGGCTAGCTTTTTTATGTTTCATTTGCGCCCGATATCCTTCCAATCCTTTCGCCACGACGTGCTTTGTGCACTTTGCTTGATTAATTTCCAGTGTTTACCAAGTGTGCCACGTCGGACGGTTTCGGTCTTCGGTCCTCCCGCCCTGCAGTCACCTACGTAACGCTCTTGTGCAGTTTCTTTTCTGTCCATCTCTCTCTGTCTCTCGGTTTCTCCCTGCCTTCCGCTTTGTGCGTCCTGCAGTGGTATAGATTTCACAAAAGGTGCGAATGGTCGGTCGGCGAGCTCTGTGGACAGCTAAGGATCAATGTCGACTTACTCGTACAAGTATATCGAGTTGTTGGCAGAGGTCGAGATGGTCGAGACGGTCGAAAAGAGAAAAGGACACTATTTTCCCCCCACTTTTTTCCTTTTGCTGAAATCAGTGAAATTTAATCAACTTAAAACTGTCAGCGTTGTGAGAATTTATGGTGCACAGACTTTTGTAAATCATGGTAGCCGTCTTCATTCGATCAGCGCCACCCTCGTCGGCACCGCCCACGAAATGTGTTGCCACGACTAGAAGGCAGACTAGAAGGGCGCACCACAGGGCTCGAGAATCCAGTTGTCCTGGGCAAGGTCTTTGTAGGGGAGGAGGAAGGGGGGGGAGTTAGTTGAGCACCGTACCGGCGGAGCCTTTCCTTGGAGGATACACCACAAGCGCCACACATGCCAATAAAATCCAAATTTTGTACTTTCATATAAATTTTCTGCATTTTTCCGTTCCTCTTTCCTTTCCATTCTTTCCGTTTTTTCAAACGTTTTTTCTTTTTCTTTTTATTTCGTTTTAGTTATTGCTCTCTTTATTGTTTTGTTTGTTTGTTTGTTTTCTTTTGTTTGTCAAGAACTGACGACACCACCAAAGTATACAAATTTTCTTCCAAAACAATTTCAATTTTCGGTGGCGGAAAAACCTAACAATCAGAACAAAAAAAAGTAATAAATAAATACAATACATACAAGCAGAAATGAAGAAGAGAGGCAGCAAAAATATACACACATACATGTGTGTGTAGGTGTGTGTTTGTGGGGGTGTGTGTGTAAGAGGGTCACTGCAGTTGCAAAGTAGCCGGTAAGCAAAAAGAACTAGTTACGGAACTGGAAAAGCATAGGAGTTATCGAACAATAGTGCCCGCACCATGACAAGCGGCTGCCGGCTGGACTACTCTCTCCATAAGCTTTCTACAGGAAACGAGCAGCTACGCCGGCCTACGTCTGACCGTGGCTGCTGAGATAGATCTATTCTATTGCAATACTCTCTTGGTTCCTACTATCATTGTTTTTACTCATTCTCAGAAAAAAAAATGGCTACCTTTTAGAGAAAAACGTGAGTTTTTCGTTGTATCGTTGCTTTTACTCGTTGCTTCTGTATAGAAAAAAGCATATGTTTCAAACAGAGAGAGCGAGCGTAGCTGAACGGCAGTCGTGGTTATTATGCGGGAACTAAAAAACCTTATGACGGAATACTTGTGCCAGCATTTTCCACTCCTACCGAACCTACGAGTATGTACTCTCGTGCCATTAACAGAAAATTATGGAAGCTCTCACCAGAATAGCTCTGTTAAAGCATGGTTGTAAACCATTTTCGACTGTTAAAGCTAATCAGTTCACTGCTAAAACTAACTCTCTGTTAATATTATACTCTCTACTCGGTTCTACAGTTCTACTCGCCGGTTAGAACTTAACGTACGACTTGTCAGCATTGTCCTCACTTGGATAGATTGACTTGGAACTATGTAGTCGGTACTGGTTGGCTAGAACTAGTGAAAACGCTACTGTAGAGCTCAGGGCTTTCCCTGCCGGGGTAGAGGTCGGTATGTCGACATATAATATACACTTGTGACATACAGTATACAATTTATGGCTTCGAAGGCAAACTGTTGGCTGACTTTCGTGACACCGAAATCAATTTCTTCGTGTGAGTCATTTCAGAGTTATTGCAATTTATTAATCAAATATCATTCAATTTTTTAGGTTGATATTTGAAGAATTGTAAAGGTTTCTTAATCCGTATAGGATTTCGAGAATTGTTTATTTCTTTTGAGATTAAAAAAATAAAGAAATGGTTACGTCGCGTAGAAATATGTTCACACTCGTAGGGTAAAGTTAAAGTGTAGAAAAAAGGGGGCAAAGAAGTTTCTTTCCTTGGCAGGAAAAGACATAGTGCGGGCGAATCATCGACGAAGACGGTCACGTGTTTTGAGCAGATTCAACAAAAAGAAGCATAAGGCTTCATATAAAACTAATCACATGGACAGGACAAGCGTGGAAATTGTAGCTCTCTACCTCAACCTCTATTCTCTCCTTTGCTCTCCACCTCCTCCTTCTCCTTCGCACACTCTCCCTTCATCCCTTCATTCTTGCAAACATCTCCATCGTCTTGAACAACTTCAATATTTTTCGCATGCCCAGAGCTATTGTTGCCAGTGTCCTGTCGCACGTCCTGCATGGCTGATTTGACTCGTGTGTGGTGCTCTGGCCACTGCCCCCACTAGAGTGCTGACCATTCTTTCTCTTTTTCGTTTTGGTCGGTCAATACTTGTGGAGATAAAATTCGAAAAAAAAAATTTGTTATCAAGTGCTGAGAAAAGGTTTTTTCTGCTATTGTTGGTCGGTCGGTCCGAAGGAAAAAAAATTGAATGAGCCTGCAGGCAGATACGGCACGAAGATGCTATTAATATTTGCATGAGTATTTGGGTAAATATTCCTGCAACTTTTCGCTAGTCCGGAGCGAATCCTTTCTACATGGTTTTTTTAAGCAATTCGTTGCTGGATTTTCTGCAATCCAGATGTATGTGTGTGTGTTCTGTGGGTATGTGAATAAATAAATCACTTGACTGTCGTGCAACCACAGACACACACACACACAGACATTTGCAGAGATAGTAGAGTGTGCTGACAGCTCTGCCAGGATGCAAAACAGGACGTAGTCGACTTAGTCCATGCTTCTGAAGCGGCTGCAATGACAATTGTTCGGTGCCAGTCATGTTTTTATTACTCTATGTGTCTCTCTCTAACTAAGGCGGGAGGGGGGGTAAGTTCACCCCATGCAGCTATCACTTCTATGTGATAAATGTAGGACTCTTTGATTACCCAACACTTTGGTAACAACGAAGCAAGAGTGAAGGAGATAGCGAGAGAGAGAGAGAGGAAGAGTAACAACGCGAAGGATATAAAAGGAAGAAAGTGAATTAAAAGGATATACTTGCTGCGAGAACGTTGCCAATATTTAAATTTGAATTGCAAGAACAATTTTATTTTTGCTCTTTTTTCTGTGCCACTAAAAAAACTCAAATCGAAAAAATATTCGCATGCTTCCGATGCTTTAATTAATAATGGTTTTCCAATACCCGGAAGGGTCCTTTGCAGCAACGCCTTGGGCTTGTTTTTTCTTGGCCATTCATCATCAACCATCACAGCGAAGTGTTGTACTTGTGATGTTGAGTGCTTTGCTAATCCTTTCGCCATCAATTTCACTAATGGGAATTAAATATTCCTGAAAACGTGCTGGTTCGATGGTTGGTTGCTCTTTCGCTCGCTCGCTCGCTCGCTCGGTTCCTTCAGATGGCGTTCATCAGGCGGCGTTCATTGGCAGACAAAAAGGGTAGGCAGGGAGGGGAAGGGAGTAGTGTGCAAGCTGTTTTGAGTATGTCACCAGCCCCATCAAAGAGAAATCAAGGAGCTGTTGCTGCCGCCACTCACGAAATGTATGTACGTACGTTCTACTCTAGAGCTCTATTCATGCAGGAATCGTTCGGAATAAGAAGTGAACCGTACGACGTTTGCAGTGGCGTCAATGGAAAACTTAGTTTAGAAGAGAAGGAGAGAATGTTATAAAAAACGGCACTCACTTCGGGCTGCTTCGTTGCTTTCGTGGTTGCGAACTTTGCTAAATTTAAAAGATTTTAAATGACATTGACACACAAGCAGCTGTTGTTTCGGTCGGTTTATACGAGTATATAACAATTATTAAGAATTTACATTTTCAGCCGTCCCTGATGTTGGTTCACCCAACGCTGAAGTAAATCTATCACAGCATAAAGTTGCAACTGCTGGTCCGACATGCCCAGACCACTCTCTCTCTCTCTCTCTCTGTCCCCTTCTAGCCTGTATAATGCCCTCCAATTTGCCTCTGCCTCTGCCACTCTCGTCAATCCGTACAACTGCTGTCATGTGGTGCCAACGCTTTGCGTCAAATTGACAGGCAGGGAATTAAAATTCCTAAATGGCCAACTGAAGGCAGCCAACAGCACCAGCCGTTGCTGCTGTCGCTACGGCGCCTGCCACCGCATAAATTCGCACCATTTTATCGCTCTGCTTCTGGCAACGGATCGTACTGCTACGGCTGCTGCATTTTTAATAACAGGAAAATGAAATGGGTCTTAAAGGAATTTAAATGGTTTTGCTTGTGAAACGCCTTGCGACCACAAGGTGAGCCGCCCCCGAAAACACCGCGTGCATAATTTATTTTTGCATTTTAATGGAAATTAATGCGAAATGCGCTTTACGGTAAAACTAATTTTGATTTACGTAATGACTTACGTTGCACGAATTAAGAGCTTTCATGTACCACTTGGCGTTGACAGCCACTAGCAGGCAACAACAACAACAACGGTAGCAACATAATGGCCGAAAATCCGGTAACCAAACATCGTATCTTGTGAGAAAAACAGAAGATGGCAAGAACGATAACCGAAGACAGAGCGAAATATATTCGGTCGGCCTCTGCGCTCGAGTGCAAATAAATTGGCCGGGCCAAAAAACGGGACACAGCACTGCTGTTAGTATCATAAATTTCTAAAAATTCGGTTTAGTTTGCTTAGCCCGGGGCTGTTTGGTGAAGGTTCGCCTGCTGACTGCAAAAGAATTGCCACTTCAGAGTGCCACAAACACCGTCACCAAGGAGCCGCTGCTCGCATAATCGGCGGCCTCAAAAGAAAGATTGTAAAAATTTTTAACAACTAAAAAAACGCCAAAAAAGCAATTCGGGCCAGCACTCGATGGTGATGTTGTAAAAAGCCGGCGGAAAAAGTTATAACCGTCATAAAAAAACACCGTCCGGGCCCGTTTGCTCAAGTGTGACTCGGTATTTGTGGCTTTTGCAAATATCTGAGGATAATATCTCAGGGTAACTGAGAGTGCTTGTTTGTGTGTTGAAGAGATTGCATTCAAGAAGCAGGAACAGCAGCTGGATACAGCGGTTGAGATGCACTTGACGAGAGAGCCGGGGCTGACATCAGCGTCAGCGTCAGCGTCAGCTTCACAAAATAATAAAATCAGCAACGGCTTCTAGTTTCAAAGCATTTTAAACAACTGTGCAAAATGGAAGAGGCCACTTTCTCTGCTCTCCCTTTTTTCTCTCTCTCTATGATTACAGTCACAGTCATAGTTGCCAGACTACTAAAAAAGCCTGGTATTTGAAATTTTTTCTTATCACCGTGAAAATGAGAATTGGGCAAATGGGATTTTTTTAAATGCAGCGCGAGACTTTTTTTTATAAATCTAAAGTAAAGTACTTCGTTTTGTCCCTGAAATTTAACCATAATTCCAAAATATAATGATAATAAAACAATTTTAAAATTTATTCATGTTAAATACAAAATTTTTAATACCAAAAAAATTAAATTAATCAATTCAATTCGTTAATTTTCAAGAAATATACGATATATTTTTAAAATTTTACTTCAAATATTTTTATTATGATTATTAATATGTACTTTATTTTTTTATTAATATTTTATAATATTAATTTTTAGTCTCGTCTGAGATTATCTAATTATCGTGAATTTTTTTCTATAGCATAATTTCAAATCCCACGAGATTTTTTTAATAAAGTTCTAAGAAAATCAAATTTGTTGTGAGAGTTTCAGTTGGCAACTTGTGACTTGGCCAAAAATCATTTGTTTTTCTTCTACCCCCTTCCTCCACTCCTTCTAAAACTCTTTTCTTTAACACGGCTTTGCCTTTTCGGCACTCAATCTCCACTCTTTCGTTGAGTACATCATCAAGATACTGACTGCATAAATTTTCGCCTAATAAAAAATTGAAAAGTTTTCATCAATATGATTTTTGCCCTGTTGGCCACTCACATTTACTGCGTGCCACCATTTGTGCCCATACGTTCCAAAAATGGTGCTTTTAGGACGGTACTTAAGGTCTCTTCAACGTCCACTTATCGCCGCAAAAGGCATTTAAATTTGATGACGGCTCTGCTTGTGATGTCTTTTGAATAACTTGGTAGCTCAAAAGTGACTGCTTGTTGAAAGCTGGCCTCAGGCAGCTCCCTTTAAGCATACATTATACTTTTTTTAAGTACGGGTATATCCTTAACACTAGCAAGAACAAAATCGGGTCCACAGACAAATATGCAGTGAAAAAAAGGTTACTCTATGAAGAGAGAGTGATAGAGAAAATCGTTAAATCGATGACTGATTAACATACAACAAAATCGTATTCTCATATCGCATGGTAATATAGTCTTCAGGGTTGCCATAAATAAAAAAAACAAGGCGTTAAAAACCTTTTGCAATAAAGTAATTTTAATGCTTTTTGCTATTGGTTGAATTTCTCTACAGGCTTGAATGACGAAGAGATTTAAAAACAAAAATTAACCATAAGCGCCTTCAGAGAACATTTATCCCGATTATCAAACTCTTGTATTTCTCTTTCTTTTCATGATTAGATTGTGATGAGTTTTGGTTTGCTTTCATCACGACAAAGTCAAGGCAATGAATTGCAAAAAAATATTTATTAGAAAAAAAATAAATAAACAAAAAAAAAATTAAATAAATTGGATGCTAAAATTCCTCAAAATGCTTTTCTCTTGTATTTGTCTCGAGAAAACAAAGAAAAAAGAGCGGCAAAACTGAAGAATATGAAGGAATTTTCTACAAGTATTTGAGTTATGCTCTGTAGCTTATATGAAGATTATTTGAATTTCTTACATGTGTTGTCTTCTTTTTCTTTTCCTTCGCCGCTTTTCCGTCTTCGTCTTCGCCTTCGCCTTCGTTTGCTTCTGCTTTTTCAGTTTTCTAAAGTAATGTTTTCTGGAGTAGATCCTTGAAGATCCACTTTTCAACTGTTTTTGTTCCAAGCATCAATTGCAGAATACACAACAACACACACACACACACGCAAACACCCATGCATAGTATGCATACACGAGCATACATACATATATTCCAATTTATATGTATGTATGTATGTACATATGTGCAATATGTAAATTCTTAGTGTTACTTTTGTGCTCTGTGTGTACTCTGTAGTGCATATCTTTGAAAAAGCATTAACGAATCATGCATGAAGTTTGTGTATCATGCCTGAGTAATGTTGACATGGCCATGAACAAACGGCCAGATTGTCTTCGATGACACAAAGGCAATTTAGTGATGCAGGAATTGTCGTCAATGCGAAAGCGTAGAACGTTAGGGATTGCTTTCAACTGCTTGTGGTGAAACAGAAGCCATGTTTTGTGGCACGTTTCTCAATCTTGTTCAAGATTTATCACCTAAAAGCTGTATTTAAATGGAAACTAGTGTTGTTCATAACGGTTTGTAAACAAAAAGAGTATCTCTAAGAACAAATAGCGAAGCGAGGGAGGATGCAAAATAAAATAAACCCTTTAAAAAGCCACGCGCATGCTATTTCCGCACTAAATCATGAACGATTTTTCGTAAATGAATTTTGTGACTGCCAGTTGTTGTGTCGTTGCCTTGAAGCTGGTTGTTTCTTATTATTTGTTTCTTAATATTTAAACTCAGAGTCATGCTGATGGTGATGTTGCTGCCGCTGCCGCTGCTGTTGGTGGCAACATTTGTAATAGTTTCAGCAACTCACAACTGCCTGCCCTTCACCACTTTTAATTTCTTTTGTTTTTTTTCTTTGGAATTTTTGTACGCTTCCTTGCATAATTTATAAGTTTTTAGCTTGCTTATTTTATTGTTGCGTTCTGCTTTTGTTGAGAATAAGAAGATGATGGTGAAACGACACGCAATAGAACAACGTGCAATATTCCATGTCGCTCTTTGTTTACCCTTCGTTGGCGTTACTCCACTCCCTTCATCGCGATCAGAACCAGGAGCAGGACCATTCATTCTTTAGAATTTCTCTTCTTCGCCGAGATGAAAAACACACAAAACAAAAAACAATGCAATAAAACTTTTTGCTTAGTTTCGAGCTTGTCACATTCTGAGTGCATCATTGGTGAGGAAAAAGGGGCGTTTGGGGGTGGGCGTAATGGGTAAGAACGGCTGCCATCAGGCAAGAAAATTAAGCAAGTCTGCGGTTCTCGCAATTCTTCAGTGAAGGGCGGGCGGAGAGTGGAGAAAGGGAAGAAAACTAGTAATTACTTTGTATCGGAGACGCAGGAAGCGACACCACCGATCAATTTCTGAATCCGATTATGGCGCAGCATTGATCAGAATAAAAATAAGGAATTATTGAGTGGGCAGAAAATTAAATGTTGAGTTGTTGTTACTGTTGTAGTTCTCTCGATATGGCAAAATTAATCTTTAAATTTTTTAGATGTTCCAGAGAAATTTATGTACCTAAAAATGCCAGAGTATTTACAAAGCCTTTAATTAATTTTGTTGAATAAAACCAATTTATTTTTTAACCACGCTTTTTTATAGATTCCGTAGAAAAAAAAAACCTTTAAAAATTCGTCCATTTTGAATTAATTTTTTAAAACCGGAAATGCTTGTCTTTATGCCATAAAATGAAGTGGAAAATTGAAAAATGCAACAATTAAGTTAGCTAAAAAGCGGTCCAGAAAACAACACTAAAGGAATGTAATTTTTTTTTCATTCATCGCATTGCCTTCTGATGCAGGCCAAATGTGACGCAGTCGATAAAGCTGCTGACAACGTGCTTGAAATCTGTTGCAAAACGTTATTTTTCCTTTTTTGATTCTACGATTTCTTCTAGCATTTTCCACCTCGTTTTATCTCTCATTCTTTATTTTTATATTCGCCCCTTTTTTCAGATTGAATTAAAACTTTTCGAAAAACGTTTCTCCAACTTTTAAGATACAATCAACGCACTGTCATATTTCCACCAGAACGCAAACAAACACACAAACAAACACACAAACAAAAAGGCACACAATCAAACAAATAAATAAATAAACTAACCCACTGACACACCAACAAACCAACCAACATCACTAACTTCTAGTGATTCTTTGCTCTGCCCTCCCTTCCGATGCGCCTTCCTTTCCTTCTTCTTCTTCTTTTTCTTCTTTATTCCTTCTTGCCGTTTGCTTGAAAACTATTTGCGGCAATGTGTTTGGTGCGCCCGTCAAATGCAATTTGGTCAGTGCCAGCAAGAAATCCACGAGGACGCACGCAATGGGCGTGTGGGGCGGAGTGAGAAAACTTGGTCCTTGCTTCTTTCGCAAGGAGACGCACACACACACGCACGCAAACACGCTCTCGCACTTTGCTCCTAATCAAAAGTTTGCCAGCGCAGCAAGCTCGAGCAAATTTATAGCAAAAGAAAAAAGAAGGAAAAAGAACCAAACTAAAGTAAGGTTAAGTAAAGATTAAAAATAAAAATTAAATGGCTTCAGAAAATGTCGAATAAAACTGAAAACTGTAAACTTTTTCTCACTCACTTTGCTGCTGTTTAGCGAAGGAAGCGAGGAAGCGCTTTCTCTGAAAGCGGCGAGAATGAAATGTAAAGAAAGGACTCAAGACAGCGTTGACCGTAAGCCGTCGCCGCCGCCCATCGACAGCGGTACAGCTAACGGTACAGTTTGCCAGAAGGGGTGGGTTGTGGTCAGTCGACAAGTCGTTGCTTCCGATCGCTCCGTTGTCGTACGCATGTCGTGCGCAAGGTGACCATGCGTAAAAATTCAGGGAAAAAACTAAAAACTTTGTCCGAGAGTTTCGTTGGTCCAAACAAACAAATTATTTCTAACTTGCTGCAAATCATTCTTTTTCTATTCTTTCTCTTCTACATTTTCTTAGCTTCTGCAACGACAATTTATTGAAAAAGAAAATAAAAGAAGTTGGTAAATGATTCTCTTTCTCATGGAACGCCCCCTTTCCGCGTTTGTTTATGTAAGCGCGTGTGTTCGATCAAAGCGTTGTAAGCAAATAATGACGACACTGATGAGAGAAGTTTAATCCACTGGCACGCATACACACAAACACACTCTCTCACACGTGGTCATATGACATAAAGGTAAAATAAAACGACCCACCCTTCAAACAACCCTTCCATCCTTCAACCGTCCAAGCCAAGCGCAACCCAGCGCAACCAACCAACCCTCTGCGAACTGAAACTCAAGGCACAAAATAAACAAATCGAAAGAATGTCGACAAAATAAAGAACGAAGCCAAGTGGGAAAAAGTTGGCAACACTAATTAACAGCACAACCACGTCATGAAAGAAACATGAGGAACTGAAGCGAAGGTCTTTTGTTTTGTTTGTTTGACCAAGACTCGATAAAATTACCAACTAATGCATTAAAGTTCAAACAATAATGGTTTCAGGGCGGTGGCAGGGGGGAGGGGGACGTTCGTCCTTTACAAAGAGGAAGGGTTAGTAGCGTCGGTGATTCGATGATTTGACAAAAACATCGAAAAGAGAGAAACAGTGATAGTGTTAGAAAGAAAAAGCGAGAAAAGGGGACAGTGAAGGGTGTCGCATACTCGCATAAAAGGGTCTGTCGTAAAACCAGCAGAGTGGACAATAGTGAGTGACGAAACTTTGCCACAAACTTTAAATCCTTAACTCGCATTCTGATGAGTCCGTGTGCGCCTGAGAGCAGCAGCATACGAGTATACTCGTACTCGTACTCGTACTCGTACTCGTACTCTAAAAAGCAATTCTTTGAATTAAGCTCTGAGAGCTTTTGGTTACTTGAGCTGTGGTTAAAATTACTTTTGCTTTCAAAATTTGTTCGTTAAAAGCTTGAGAGAAAAGTATTTGAGAGATACGGACAAGAAGGTTCAGCAGGATCTTCTCAATATTGTCACTTTCGATAGCTTTGAAATTGTTCGTTTTGTGCAGGATGGTCACTCTTAGTGTCAGAGAGACGTATTTTGTTTTTTTTTTGGGGCAGGTTTAAATTTTTGGAGGCGATAAATTTTTGGTTTTCGACTAAAATGAAATTGAAGGTTTTCGAACCGAATTGAAGGAATCGGTTTTCGACTAAAATGAAATTGAAGGAATTGAATTGAAGAAATTGAAGGTTTTTTGACTTTCTATCGTCACCATTTATTGTCACCACCGTCCTCTTGAAGCTCAGTCTCTAAGTGTCGCTGTCGTCGATAATGCCATGCAATGCGGGCCTCTCTGTGGCTGCGGCTTGCGGCGGTTCGCAATGCAGCATATTTGCGGTTAAGAGGTTGCTGCGACGCTTTATGATGTTTCAACTGAATTATTTCGTTCAGTGCTTTGGAGGAAGGAGTATGAGAAGTGTTACGCCATATTAACAACTAACACAGCGACAGGAAATAAATAGACCGTACACACACACACACACGCACACAAATGGCGTCACTAATGCAAACCAATGTTAATAAGCAGTGAACAAGAGTGAAGCAAGCGCCTCCGAGCCAGTTTATCGACTGCTGATGCAGGCTTTTATTTGCGTAGATCGAGATCAGGACATGTTTGTAGGTACATACATGGGTGTGTGTGTGTCGTGCGTGTGTTTGTGTGCGTGTGTGCGTTATACTCAGCACGCAATCAAAACCAGCAACAATTTCAATTTGAATTTATGTAGATTTCTCATTAGCTTAATTCAACATGAAGGAAGGAGAGAGCAACGGCAGCAAATAACAGTAACCGCTGCCGGTGTTGATGCCGATGCCGATGCTGATGCTGGTGCGGGTGCCGTTGGCGATGGTGATGGTGATAGTGGTGGTGATAGTCCGGTATCGTTGCCCGAACCGTTTCTGTTGCGACCGTTTCTGTAGATATCATTGTTATTGTTGTTGTTGGTTGTTATTATTGTTGTTGCTGTTGTTGTTGTTGTTGTTGTTGTTGTTTTTGTTGCTATCCACACTCGAGCGCAACCACTACAATCATCATCATCATTTTCCTAACCAATTTTCTTTGTTTTTGTTGTTGTTGTTGTTTGTTGTTTTTTTTTGTTGGTGTTGTTTTGATCGGCTGCCTCAAATGAATTTGTTTATCTGGCTTCATTTGTGCCGAATTCGTGCCACATTCATTTTCCAGATTCATACAGATGTGTGCGTGTGTGTGTGTGCGTGTGTATGTGTGCTTGTGTGCGTCTAGAATGTCCCTTACGTGGTTATTGTACTAATTAGTCATAAATTTGTTCATAATATTCCCAAAAAAAACTAAGCAATGCCTCTGCCGCACTAAATTTTGCACGCTTCTAAGCTTTTAAAGGTACCCTTATGTTTGACTGTATCCATTTTAAACCCTTTGTGTATTAAATACACAATATAAAAGGTTTACAATGGAAAACCTTTAAAAAACTCAATCATTAAAAAGCTCTCGTGTGGAAAACAATAATAATTATTTATCTTATTTCACCCTTAATAATACTTATTACCGTACCCAGCACGCTCTAATGGTCTTTATACACATAGTCATCTTTTGCGCCATCTTTTATGTCGGTATGTTAATAATGAATAACTTTCAATAAGCAAAAAGGGTACATGTTGCAGCGGCCACTTGATTGATGTTGTATTCAAAACGTATGGTCCGCATAAATTGTAAAAGATCGTATTAAATAAACACACCTCAAATGTATAAATCGTTTGGTTTTTTTTTTAAGTTATTCGATAATCACGTACCGACATAAGAGATGGCGCAGCCTATACAATTTTATATACGATATTATCTAATTTTGCCAAATATAACTTCTATCGACTTGGTCTTCTATCGACTCAAGGCAGCCTTCTTAACATGTTGTCTTAATATTTTTCCATTATCGCTTTTCGGCAAAGAGTCCATGAAGAAAACACCTCCGTGCAGACGCTTCCATTCAACCGAAAATTTATCCTCAACACATTGCATGACATCCAACTCGGTTAGCTGACTACCCGGACATCGGACCACGGCTGCCGCAGCACGATCCCCTTCAGTGTCATTGGTATTACCGAACACACATACCTCCGCCACCTGCGGCAGCGCAGCAATCACTTCCTCAATTTCTTGAGGTGAAACCTGAAAATTGCAATATTTCATGATGTCCTTCTTGCGATCCACAACGAAGAGATCGCCCTCCTCGTCGACATAACCCAAATCGCCGGTATGAAGCCACAAATCGGCATCCTGCATCTGGGCTGACTCCGTCGGATTGCCATAGTAACCGTTCCATTTTCGGCCAGTATACAGAAGGATTTCGCCCAGCTCACCCGGCCCCAAAGACCGACCTTCCTCATCAACTGTTTTTACTCGGTAACCTCGCATGGGCTTACCCACCGCCGACGGTTTATCATCGTTCCAATTTAACGTGACCACTCCGCCGGACTCGGTGCTTCCGTAGCAGTTCTTAATAATTTGGCGATCTGAGTTTTTCAGCAGCTGGCGCAATTTGCTGCGCACTGATGATGACATGATGCAGCCTCCGGTCAGCACTTGGCGCACGCTGGAGAAATCAAACTGCTCAATGCGGTCCACTTGAAGCAAGGACGCTATAGTCGTGGGTGATACATTAGCGGCGGTGATGCTGTACTTGGCCAGCAGCCGCAGCAGATACTGGGGCGTAAAAGGCGTGGTTGTGATGACGCGTGTGGCACCGGCCATCACTGTGGCTACAGTGAACAAAATGGCGGACAACCAATCGATCGGACTGAAGGAAAAGATGATATCGCTCTGCTGGAAGCCACAGAAATCGGGCATTGCGAGCGCTGTGCTGTTGGAGATGCAGCCTGCCTTGGGTGGACCGGTGGTGCCGGAGGAATTAATAATACAGACCGTTTGTGATGGGCCGTTAAGGAGATCTTTGGGTCTGAAGAGTGTCAGAGTCTGTCAGTCTCTGGAGTTATGCAATCATGGACGATACTTACTCAAACGACATTTCCGTTGCGTTGGGCTGCAGCATATCGTCCAGGCCAGTCACGCCCTCAATGTGATCATTTATCGTGCAGATGGTTGCATCCAGGCGCAAGTTCAGACACGTCGCTTTGACGATGGGGTAGTATTGGCCCTCACAAAATATAAGTTTCGGACGTGTTATGCCCAAAAGATGTTGCTGAACAGCTGAAAAAAAGCGGATTGTAGATCCTTTTCGACCGATGCTTTTTCGATTTTCATTATAGTTTTATAAAACAAGGAAGTAAAAATCGGGCAGAGAGAGAGAGAGAGAGAGAGATGGTCAGACTACTCCCGATAGTTCACCAATACTTTTTTTAGCGGCTTCTGGCTTGCAAAAATGACCTCACCTTGCTCGTGCGTGGGATTGATGGCATGAAAGGGCGTGGCATTAAACCAGCAGGCCAACAAAACTTCTACTGTCGTTATGGTCTGTCTGGCGATGATGGCTATAACATCGTCCGCCTGCAGTTCCAGTTCGTGAAGATACTGTGCAATACGTGTGCAGCTTGTGAGCAGCTCACCGTAAGTTGCCGTGGCCTCTTCGCTGTCAGAGATCTACGAAGAGCAGAGAAGAGTAACCATTTCGAAGGGACGCACGAAGGGACGAGTACTACTAAAATGTTCCAGCCCATTCTTACCAAAGCCAACGCATGCGGTCTTAGCTTCATTACATTGAACATTATTCGTCCTATCGAACATTCTGGATTATACAGAGGTACTGCTGGCGCTGGACCATGCCAGGTTTTTGTTGCAGAATTGTATTTGGCGCCGGTTTCGGTGAACATCTTCTCAGTTTCGAATCGACACGAGAACTGATTGTTGAACGGCGTTTGTTAATAAACGCAGCTTTTCTTACATCAAAATTGGTTTCTATGGTTTCAATGAAAATACGCGTAAGTGTATTGGACTGCCTTGGACTAATTTCAGTCGTTAAATAACCTTTTTTTTTTTGCGCAAATTCAAAACGAATAATAGTCATAAGATCGTAGTATTATAATCACTTTGTTTGCGTTGAATTATTGTGCGCTTGCGCTGGCGTTTGAGTTCGAGTTGGAAGATTGTTTGCAATTATGCGAATAAAAGTGCATACTACGAGTATTATAAGAAATATACATGGTTACAAAAGCTTTGCCTCGCCTCATTCACCAACTCCGGCCCACTCCAACTTTCTTATCTCCAACAGTTTACAAGTTTTTGCTTTGAAATGTATTTTAATCTCTACCAGAGTTATTAAAATTATAGCATGGAGTTGGTTGCTGTTGTTTAGTAATTATAAATTATCACTTAATAACATAATATTGTATTTATTATACACTGAGAAAACCGTACGCTTAAAAACAGCCGAGTATTTTTTGTAAATTAACCGAGTTGTCTCGGAACTTTTTAAAATATTGTAAAATTTTTTGTTATTAAGTATTTTATATTTAAAATAAATAACAGCATATCTCTGCTTTTTTCTACCAAATTTCTTTCAACCGTGAGTGAAAATAGCACTCAATTTTTGAATCGAATCGTGCTATTTCCGCTCTCGCTTAAATCATAGACTAAGAAAATGCTCTATTCTCTCAGAGCTGCAGTTGCGAAAACGGTCAGGAGTTAGAGAGAAGAGAGAGAGTAAGAAATCAAAACACTAGAGAATGGGTAAAAAATTGGTCCAGCCTTCATACACAAATTTCGTTGTTCGTGATTCTGGAAGTGCTGGAATTTCTCTCTAATTAAATGCACTTTTTCTTTCTGAGTGTAAAATGATCAAGACTGTTTCTCTCATTTGCATTTTTACAAGTCAACGATCCGAAGAACTAACCGTAATCTGTTATCTCGTTACCAAACTAAGACTTTGGATCTCATAGGTTTGAGGAAAAAGGTTGAGGCCGGGCGGAGAGGGCTGGTCGATAAGAACGAAATGGTTTATAATGCTCTTTCAAAAGACTAGTAAGAGTTTTGTAATAAATATTTTTCCACAGAAGCTGAGAAGAGCTCTCTAATTATGCAGCATAAAAAGCTAGATGGTACAGACGCATACACACATACACACACACACACTGAAGGCATCATATTCCACAGGATGCTCACTAAATGAAGAATTAATTTTGGAAATTAGTTTGCAACTTTAATGGGTTTTTTAGTTTTGGCAACAGGATTTAACCCGGAGGACGGCAAGGCAGCGCGCTCGTTCGTTCGTTCTTACTCACCTCAACAAAAATGGACCATATTCACACCGAAAGATTACCGGCGTTCGAAGAAGCATCAACATTGTCCGCCAGGATGAAGTTAGTTGAAGAGGTCAACCCAACCCATTTAAAAATGCCAACCAACCAAACGTCAAGTGATATGCGGCTGTCCCAACAGATTTGTTCGCAAGCTTGAGCTTGAGCTTGAGATTCTTGCTTTCTGTGTTTTTTTTTTTACATTAAGTTGTTCTTATTCGTTGGCAAAAAGTTCTGAAAAATAACTTTTTCACTCATGAATATTCATCAAAATGGTACGAGTATATACCATCGACCGGTCGGTCGGTCTGTCCGGCGACGAGAGTTAAGGATGCAAAATTCAAAATTCATCGTTAAAAGTTACTCGCTACTGAAGCATTCAACGGTCAGTTATTTCTGCCTCAGTTATTTTGTTGTTGTTATTTTTTGCTGTTGCCATTATCTCTGAGCGCATTTTCGAGGCCACAGTAAAAGTAAAAAATGTAATAGAAGCAAAAAAAGCATCCAGAGTTACCAAGTTGCGACGAATTTTCTTATCGCCGGGGAACGGGCAGATTTTTAGGATAAGGATTGATTATATTTTCGTGTAAATATAACGTTTGGAGAACGGTTTAATTTGTGAAGGTTTATTTTGTATGTACGAGTATGATTTTATATCTATTATCGTGGTCGAGATACAGAGTTAGACAACTTTAGTTAACTCAGTTCAGTCTCCTTCTTAATGGATTATTGCGATTAATTACGGTAATGAAAAACCTCAATTTAGCGTAACAATGCTACAAAAAACAATTAAGGGCTCACAACTATACGTATATCGTTCCAAAAATCAGAAATACACACGTAGAGGCTATAGCAGTCCAAAATACAAAATATCAACTTTCCGCGGCCAGCGGTTTTTGAGTTATATACAAAATTCTACAAAACCCTACAAGAAAAGTGCCCTTTCGGCACTACCGTTTGTAACCAAAATCGGAGGTACACACTTAGAGGTTATAACAGGGCAAAATACAAAATAACAACTTTCCGCGGCCAACCGTTTCTGAGTTATATACAAAATTCTACAAAACCCTACAAGAAAAGTGCCCTTTCGGCACTACCGTTTGTAACCAAAAAGGGAGGTGCACAACTAGATGCTAAAACAGTCTTAAATACAAAATTTCAACTTTCTACCACTCGCCGTTTTTAAGTTATGCGAGATACGTACAGACGTCACGACGAAACTAGTCAAATTGTATTCAGGGATGCACAAAATGTATATTTCCTTTAAAATCTGGAATTCAAAATTGTTTGCGATTACAACACTTCTTCCTTTACTTCTTACTAGGAAGAAGAAATTTGTGGTTGAATTTTGTGGGGAACCGACAATTAATACTTGGCAACCCTGATAGTGGCTGCCTTCGCGGTTGATAGTCTAGTTCTAGACTCTCCCTCTCCATCTCTTTCTTCAGCTGTGTGTCTTATCGTTTATAGCTGAATTTGAATGAAAGAAATCGCTTTCTTAACTTTTATCTTATAAATAAAATGTGCCAAAATTAGCACGAAAATAGTTCAACCTGTCAGCACTTGCTGCGATGATGGTGCGTGACGATGTACCATTTAACGTGGTCCGTCCTTAAGTTAAGTTTTTCCGCTGAAAAAGGTGAGAAAAATGGAAAAAGGTGGAAAAATAGTCAGTCTCACACTTCATCAAATCGCACCCTCCTTCGATCGGGCACGCTCCACTAACACTTCATTTGTTGCTGCTGCTGCTGCGACTTTCTACCTCATGCCATGCCATTTACCGTTTTTGGCGCCGCAATCAAACGCCGTCAGAACAGAGAACACCAACCCACAGACAGCAAATCAAAACCAATTAACATCAAGTGGATTTGTCCGTCTGACGGACGTTTGTCCGTCGTTAACTTTTCATTCGTTTATAGCCCTTCGACACGCCCGTCCGTCACTTTTTGCTTGTCGCTGTTCGCGCTTGTGGTTTGCGGTTGAGTGTTGGTCAAAGAGAAAAAGGTGAAATAGTTAACATTAAAGAAAGCCGGAAGAAAGGAAGGAAGGAAGGAAGGAAGGGAGTACGGACTGGCAGCAACCAAATAAGTAATAAAGAGCAATCACTAAAGAGAAATGCAAGCAATTTTCGCCATCATTTGTTTGCGTCGCCACCAGACAATGATGGCGCGGATGCAGAGATGGAGGATGCTGCTGATAAGAACACTGAGTCAAAGATATCAACAAAAGACTGGAATAAATATGTTTTGGGTGGCAAAAAGAGGCAGAGCGGGGGTCGAGTTGGTCGAACGACTGCAAACATTCGTACCATTTGCATTAATTTATTTTCCGTTCAAGACGGAATTATTTTATTTTATATATAAATATATACATACATACGTACATATGTAGAGAAGTATGTATTTCAGCATTCCAGCGTTATATAAAACTCGAAAAGCGGTAAAGAAATCAATGAGTTTTGGCTAATAATAGCACTCAGCCGATAATTTTCATCAAAAAATTGATAAATTAACTAAGAAAACTGATACAAATCGGAATAATAATAATCAAAACCTGTAGAATCCAAAGTTATGGACTTCAAAGAAATTTGTGTGACGTATTAAACAGATAGGAACAGATAGGATTTAGTTTCAATTAATTCATTAACTTCATGGATTATCGTGTTGCTATGAAATCTAAGTGAATAAGTAGACCCGAAAATTGAGTTAACAACCGTTATGGAGTCAGTTAACGCATGTATAATTTAATGCTTGTGTCTATAGATAGGTCTGAACAATTAATTTAGATGTTATACGTGTTTCTTTATATATACCTACCCTGCTGTTATATTAACTAAATCTATACATATCTATTCCTACAACCCTTCGGTTGTTATGCTAAGAATTTTATGGCTACTTTTAACCACAGAGAATTGAATAAATAAACGTAAATTCTAAAAATTGCATGCAACAAAATCAGATCTAACTGTTGCAGATTAATTAAAATCTTTGTCACGATTGATTTCTGATAGAAAATGCAACACAAAGACATTTTCGAAATATATACGAGTATATATACGTATACATACATATGTTTCATACCATGGTTAGTATAGATTGGATGCTGATTCTGCGGCAATCATTGTTTAGGCTTCAGAAACTCTGTTTCAGTTCATCAACAACCGAGATCCGGGTACAGTAACGTGTTGTAATCTACGTACATGCAACGATTACATGACGTTGACAAAATAATTAAATTTAATTGAAAAGTCTTCGTTATCTGCAGGATATCAACGAGACCGCAAACAATTTTCGAGCGCCAGAGAAGACCCAAAAATTATTGCAGCATAAGACCACAAAAACTGCACAATCAAATCGAGACACATACACACACACACACACACACACACACCGCCACACACCTACAGCCACACTCAAAACGTATTCAAACAGATTTTCCGTTGCATTCAACGAAAGCTTTTATTCCGTTGATTGCATTCATTTGGTAAAATGCAGCAGCAGTCGTTGTTGTTGCTGTTGTTGTTGTTATTCGTTGCTCTTTTTGTTGTTCATGGACTATCTATTGGAAGCCTGAGCATCGAGCCGTAACACCGTAAATTTTGTCAAATGAAGAAGAAGCACGCAACGTAACGAACGTACATACGTACGTACATTTGTATTGTAGGTTTCTATACGTTTACGAGTACACACACACACAACTCATACGCACAGCAACAATCACACCCACACAACAACGACCACACCCACACACACACTCACAAACATTGCCAGTCATTCAAGCAACACTGAAAATGCTTACCATTAGAATGGCTTTTCCAGGCAGTAACGTGCCGATATCGGCACGACTCTCTTTAAGAGTGTAATGAGATGGAAGAAGGGCTGGCAAACAGACCCCCCCCCCCTTCGAATATATCCGAATTTCTAAACGCTGATCATCCCCGCTCCCGAATAAGAGGAGACAATTTGAACTTGGCGCTTCATGTGTCTTCTCGTTACCATTTCATAATGATTCCATAATGATCATTAATGAGGGTCTGTGAATTCGATAAGTTTAATTCATCTCAAACAATTTGACATGAGCTGTTGCCTCAAAAAGGCTGAAGTTTAAATCTTATGGACTCGGGGAATTCGAGAATTCGGGGAAGGGAGGAGAGAGAATTACCCCTTCGTAAACGAAGATGATGATGATGATGATAGTTTAATAGTGGAATATACTCGTAGTTAAAGGTTATTAATAAAAGTAATTGTTTTTATTATTGCAGAGGAAAATGGTCTGAATCTCTGATCTATCTGAATCGGAGATCTCTGAGATATGAGTTCCGCAGTCTCTGGCTACGTATAGTGGCAGTGACCTCCCATTGCCACATCCCATGATATTTTCAAAATACCTCTCAATAATTTTAAAGCATTCTTTATCTTAAACTATTCTATATTCGTACAGAGTGAAGCAAACGTGGTAAGACAATTTTCGTTCTGAGAGCTCGAATTCCGAGAGCAAGCAAATATTTTTCAAAGAAGTTGTGATCCGGGAGAGGCGTTTTCAATCGAGACGACAACCGAGAATCAGACTTTTCAATGAGAGGGACTTTTTCAATGAAAGGGACCTTTTCAATGAGAGCAACTTTTTCAATAAAAGGAACTTGTTGAATGAGAGGAACTTGCTCAATGAGAGGGACTTTTTCAATAAGAGAGACTTGTTCAATGAGAGACACTTTTTCAATGAGAGGGACAAATCAAATAAGAGGGACTTATCAATGAGAGGGACCTGTTCAATGAGAGGGACTTTTTCAAAGAAAGGGACTTATCAAATAAGAGGCACTTCTTCAATGAGAGGGACCTTTTCAATGAGAGCGACTTGTTCAATGAGAGGGACTTTTTCAATGAAAGGGACTTATCAAATAAGAGGCACTTCTTCAATGAGAGGGACCTTTTCAATGAGAGCGACTTGTTCAATGAGAGGGACTTTTTCAATGAGAGCGACGAAGGAGATGAGATCGATAATAAAACAGACATTTACAGTCAAGACGGGATCCTGGAGTCAGACTGGAGTCAATCGAGGAGAGATCCGAGAATCGGGAAGATCCAAGACAGGCATATTCAATCGATTAGAGAATAAGAATAAGAACAAGGCAGTTTTTTTCAATAGAGACGAAATCAGAGAATAATCACAGATGGCCATTTTCGTCGAGCTATATTCGAGAACGTCGAAGCGAGAGATGACACAAATCTCGGTAAATCTCGTTTTTACACACTAAGTACTATTTTTAGCTGTTTCGTAATTTACGTTCAATACAAAAATAATTTGTTCTTTTGGCAAAAAGATATGTATTACTTTTTCGTATGGAGGATGGTCGTCCTCCGCGACTCATCCAATTAGCAAAACAAAAACAGAAAGTAATTTATTTTAATTGGCGCCAAGAAATTCAATCAGAAACAGAAACGAGCTTGAAAAATGAAACAGAAGAAATGCGCTTCACTTCTTGCCAACCAAAAAAAGCCGACGATGCATGCTGACAGGTCATTTGTTACGATGACAAAAGTTAATTAGGAGTTATGCCGGATCATGTGTGGGACAGGTCTGTTTGTGTGGAGATAGGATGAAACGATTATTTTGGAGAGCATCACATAAAATGGTACGAGCATTGATTGATTGAGAGATGGTCACGGAATGGTCAAAGGAAAGACCTAAGAAGGCCAAGTATCGAATGAATGAATGGGACAATGTTTATATAGTCTTAAATGAAAGAAAGTATTTTTACTAAGCAATATATCGATCTATGCATGTATCGATCTATGTATGTATAAAAAGCTCCTAGTTTTTACTTAGAAAATGACATCACAATGACTGTGAAATTTGACAATTAGTGAGGGTTAAAGTTCGTTTTATTTCATAACTAGAAGGCTCAGTATATACCCGGGATTATATAGAAAAAATCCTAGAAACTAAAAAAATACTAAAAAAATTTATTCTTTAAAATTGTTTTTCGAACATTTATTAAAAGGTATAAAAATGATAGACTTAGCTCTTAGCTCTTAGAGCTAAGTCTATCATTATTTTAATAAATTTCTATGCTTGTGTGATAAATTTTCTGAATGAAAACCATAAATAATGAAAATTTTCACAAAAAAGAGAGCAATTATTCTTGTAATTGCTGCGCTTTAAAATCACAGACTTTGATTGTGGTTTTTTTCAAACAGATTTTTTTTTTTAAGTTTTCATTTCTTGTGGATAGACGAGAAATGTCGATTGTAAAATTTTTGGGTACAATCTTTTATACCAACAGAAGAGATGTGCCATGTGGTGCATAGAAATTAATTCATGCGGTATAAAAGAGAACTTATTTTCCATCTGTTCGAAGTTTTCTAGACCGTTACACCAACAACTTAACAACTTAAAAGGACTGAGGACTAGAGCTGCTTCTAGCTGGCCGGCTGTTCTTCGGTTGGTGGCAGATATTGAAACATGACCAAAAACATATTGCAAAATGTGTCTGCCGGAGAAAAGAGTTTCTATGTGCATGTGCGTAGCTGTGTGTATATGTATGTATATAAATGTGTGGGTGTATTGATTGCGATATGTATGTATGTACGTATGTAATGAGAGAGAATAAGGATAATGATTTGCATGATTTTTGTTGCTTTACGGTAACAAAATTAAATCGACTTTTGATGGGATAAAAAAAATTACTCAGGACAAATCAAGTGAAATTACTTGTGGAGGGGGGAAAGGGAGGAAGGAAGGAAGAATGGGAGAAAAGAAGTAAAAAGATATTAAATAGATTGCAAAAGAACCTTAAAGAGAAAGAGAAAGAGAGCAAAAGACATGTCACGAACTCTAATTGCTGTCATGACAAAAGCGGACGACTTTGACGTTTGCCAACGTTACGTTCGTTCGTTCGTTCGTTTGTTCGATCCTTTGTTACGTTCTTTCCTTACGTTCGTTCGTTCCTTCATTCGTTCACTACGAGACCGCAAAACTTTCGGCGGTGCGGTTGCGGTTCGAAATCAAATAAAATTGAAGCAGTTGAAGTTGGCAGCTCTTCTACGGTTCGACATTTCGCCTCTTCTCTCTACTCTCTTTTCTCCATACATATTATGTATACAATATTATGCACATCAGCAGCATCGTCATTGCGGAGGACGCTTACGTACGAGAGGCCTCTTCGTGTTGCCAACCGTCGTTGTTTGTTGCCAAATCGTACACCATTGAGTAAACAAGATTTTCGGGATAATATTTCGAAGAAGTCACACATTGTGTGTGTGTGTGTGTGTGTGTGTGTGTGTGTGTGTGTTTGTGTGTCGTGTGCGAGCGGGATAGTTGATAGTTGTTTGGTCGTTTGAGGCTGAATTTTCATCTTAGCAGCCCCGTAGGAAAAGTTTCTTCCATGGTAAAATATGTACGTTGTCGGTTGATGGCCCATAAAAGAGTTTAAATGTGGCTAAAATTTTAAAAAGATTATTTTACATAAAATTAAAATTCTTTTACGAAATTCCTTTAAACGGAATTCTCCTCTTCTCTAAATGAATTTAATGCTGTTTTTACTTCCTAGCACGAAGTAAAGGAAAAATATATTTCAGGAAAAATATATATTTTACCCATTCTTGAATCCATTTTGACTATTTTCGTCGTTACGTCTGTACGTATCTCGCATAACTCAAAAACCGCTAGCGGTAGAAAGTTTAAATTTAGTATTTGTGATTGATTTAACATCTAGTTGTGCACCTCCGATTTTGGTTACAATCGGTTGTGCCAAAGGGGCACTTTTCTTGTAGGGTTTTGTAGAATTTTGTATATAACTCAAAAACGGCTATCCGTAGAAAATTGATATTTTGTATTTGGCCCTGTTATAACCTCTAAGTGTGTACCTCCGACTTTGGTTGCAATTGGTTATGCCGAAGAGGCACTTTTCTTGTAGGGTTTTGTAGAATCTTACATATACATAACTCAATTGAAAGGTGGTACCTACAAAGAACTCAACTCAGAAAATTATGTATAGCAATTTTTTTGTTAGACCCGCATAGAAATTTAGTTCCCAAAAACTCACAAAATAATTGAGCATGTTTTGAGCCTTTCCATACGCGTCACACTTTCCTACAGGGATGTTTCATACAAGTGCTGCTTCTGCTTCTTCAAGTGTTTGTATAGCTTGTTCTTCTGCAGTTGATTCCTTTATCTCTGCTTTTGCTGCTGCTGCTGCTGTCATTGTTTTCTTTGACTGACTCTGTTCTGTAAACTTCTTTTGCTTCTTCTTCTTCTTCTTCTTCTTCTTCTTTTTCTTCTTCGTCTTCATCTGTTCAAACAGTTTACAAGATTTAGTTTCGAAGTCTTTCTGGAAAACCGCACTTTTTGATCATCAACCGCGACGTAGCGCAATTTAGTTGTCAATTGTGTTGTGATTGTCATTGTTGTTGTTGTTGTCGCTGTCGCTGTCGCTGTCGGTGTTATCTGTGTCTTCGTGGTTGTAGTTATAGTCGTTGCTGTCATGCTTTCTTGTGCTTTTACTATACGGATTTTGGGCTTAGCAATATTTCGTGGATCCTCTTCCGGTCTCCCGAAGAATTCTTATGCCTGAAAGCAGCGCGTACAATAAAAACGTTTTATTTGAGAGCGCCAAACGCCGAGGGGCAAGGAAGCAGTTTAGTACCAGTAGAAATAGTTTTGGCATTATCCTAATCTCTCTGGGCGCGCGCGTGTGTGTGTGTGTTGCTAATTTTTCCTGATTTTCTCGGAAACCCTTGATATATTTTTAATACAAACAAATTGTCAATGCTTTTGTTACTTTAGTAAATCCACTCTGAGGACGTTTATTTTTGAATTTGTTCAGTGTTCAGACGGACGGACGGACGCCACATTCACGGTACATTTGATATGACGCGTTGCACGTCGACGCGACGCGAAATTTGTTTTTTGAATACTTTCAAAAAAAAGGTATTTAAATGGTTGAGCTTTATTTAGTTTTAGCATAAAATAAATTTCGAGAAAATGATGGCATCACTTGCTCTGCTCCTGCCCCGCAAGCAGTCAACCATTTCGGTTACCGCGGTTGCAATAAGCGTTGCCACATATCACAAAATTAATCACGTCAGTGCATATTTCAAATTTAATCTTTTATGAATCTTCTGAAGCCTCAACTCAGAAGCGTTGCCATACACCGACGGTGTATGCAGTTGGCTTCTTTCGCTGACGTCAGTGCGGCGTATCCTTCCAGTCACTTTGTGTGGTGTGAGCAGGCGGCTGTGGAGCGACACTTCAGGTACGCCACGCCGCTCATCAGGAGATCTTCTCGTGCATACGACTTGCCGCAATGTGGCAACGAGGAGCTGCTGCGCGGTCTATACTCGTACGACTTCAGACCGTTGCTAAAATTACCACAAACAAGGATGATGGCGCAAGATATTGCCATGTGACTTCGTTTAATGGAAAGGAGGAGAAGAGGGAAAGAAGAGGAGTAAAGTGAGGAGCTCAGAGCAACAACAGTCTCATGGTTTAACCCTAATGCCAAACAAGGGTGATGATGTTTCACTTAAATTTGTAAAAAATCACGGTTTTTGTTTTTCAGTTTTCTGCTGTTCGCCACAGAGAAATATTGTACCACAAAAAAAAATAATAAGATCTCCTCATTGAGACTATTTTATTATGAAATCTTATTAAAACATACAAACAATACACGCTTTTCATAGAGAAATCTTATTAATTTCATTAAGAAAATCTTATTGTCTTGAAACAAAAAATTAATCTTATTAGTTCGTGATTTTAATAAGAAATTTATATTTTTCAAAAGTTCAAAACGTCAAAAACTCATGAAATCAACAAGTCTGTATGAAAGTATGAAGAATTTACTTGTTTTAATAAGAAACACTTGTATCTATATAATATCGTCGGTCTGGCCAGAATTTGATAGTTATATTTATGCTGTCAGATTTACTTCAGATCTATAATTCGTATTCATTTTTTTTACATTGGCATTGTTTATAATAGACGCTCTTTGCTTCTCAATTGTGAGTTCTTTCCGTCTTTATACTTGGCAATACTTTATACTTTATACTTTGCAAACAAATAATAGCACATAACTTTTCAGGCGATGATAAGACGCTGGAAAACAATAAGATTTTCTTATAGAATTTATATTTTAATATGACTGTCTATGTAAATTGTAATCAAATTGTCTCCATAGTTTGAAGAAGGCTTCCTTGTTGGATGAAAAGCATAGAGAAATCTGATAGTTTTTTTTCTTTTTTATGTGGTAAATTCGCTACCTCTGTTTGTGACGATTGTAGAAGGGTTAAAAGCATGCTCATCAGTTTCTTACACGCTTCATGTACCAGAGGAAAAGAAGCTATAATTGCGGGCTTGTGTGTAACTCCTTTTAACTGCCGGTTGATGCTCTCTCTAGAACTCTCTGTCTCTCTCTTTCTTTCTATATATGTATATATACAAACTTCCTAGTCTATACAAGAGGAAGAAGAAGAAGAAGGAGAACAACAACAACAACAACAATGAGTGGAGGCAGACATCAAAGGCAGGTGATGGTAGCAGCAACAATGTCATTTTTTTTTTTAAACTGAAAACCTCAAAACAAGAAAAATAAAATGAAGAACTTAGAAAACATTTGTTGCTCTTCGTCTTCTTCCTGCCTCTATGTGATACTTGTCTACACTTTTTTTGTAAGATACTTCTACAACTTCAACAACAACAACAACCAACCAAATTCAATTTTCACAGCAGCAAAAGTGGCTGTTAATATAGTTTTAGCGGTGGCCATCACACACACACACACACCGTCACACACGCCGATACACCCACACTCAAGCAGTCCTCATGACATCCTTCACGCATGCATGTGCGCACGTCAGCACGCATGCATGACTTATGCGACGTTTAATATTAACTTGACAAAACGAAATGAAGAAAGAGCGCAGCGCAGCGCGTCAGAGCGAGCAAATTTGTAGTAACGCAGAGGGAAGGACATCGACAAGGGCGAAAGTGTCGACAAAAATGAAAAGAATGAAGAATGAAAAAGTGGAAAAGTCGAAGAAGTGTTCCAAGAGTTTTTTGTTTGGCCTTTTTTCAGCTAGCTGTCATTTTTATTGCTGCGACGAAGAAATAACGAAAAAGACTTGAGTGAAAAACACTTGGCAGGGACACAATTTCAATTTAGAATGAACGAGAAGAAGAAGAAGAAGAAATATAAGAAATATAAGTGACAAAGTCCAAAGGATCTTTTAACAGGTAGTGATTATTGTTACAATTTTTTGCTATCGGTCGGTTTGTCTGCTTGTGATTACCTTTAAGGCACGCGTCCAGTCAATGCAGCGACAGCAAAAGGCTGCAACAGCTCTCTGTGACGCACTTCGCTGGATTGCTGGAAGCTCATGTTTTGCGGCAGTCGCCGAACGCGTTAATGCAAGAAGCAGAAAAGTACGAAGTTGCAAAAAAGTTGAAGCATGTGCTAAATGAACTGAAGGCTAATCAACTCAAGCTGGCTTCAATGCCAACCAGGCCAAGCCAAATTGCCAACAAGTAACACTCAAATTGAATTGAAAGGAGCGAGCGCGAGCGACAGCCGAGCCCTGAAAAAACCTGATGAAAGCAGCGCAAATGAAGCAGCTCAATATAGATAGTTTTTTTTATTTTTTTTTGTTGGTGATTTTTCTATTTCATAAGGAAAACTTTTTCATGCATGAATAAAAAGAAAAATTGTCACGTAGTTTTTATTTTTTAGCTGTGCGTTCAAATGGAATAGAGTGATAAGTTTCCTTTCTACAAGAACAATAACAACAACAACAACAGCAGCAGCAGCAGCTCCTGCACCTACATTGCATGTAACACACACAAAATGTGTTACATATACATACATATAGTTTGTATGGGTGCAACCATCCATACATTTCTATCTTTCAACTTCCGTTGGTTGACTTCAGGAAGAAAGGCAAAAGGCTACAACAACAACAATTTGTAAGCAATCAACTTTACATTTTTCCCTAAAAATTTTATATAAGTACAATATAATCGTATTTTGTTGTACGAATATCGTAAAAAATAGTATGGAATATCGTAAAACGCAAAGCACTACAACGGTTTTTACATACAATTTTTTGTATTCTTTCTTTGCATTCATTTAAGGCTGATTTTAAGCCAGCATGCTCGATTTGCACGCTCGAAAATTTAGATAAAATAATATCTCAAATTTCCATCTATTTTTAGGCAAAATTTAAAAGGAAAACATTTTGAAATGTTGACTGAGAGAAGTTGCTTCAATTAAATTGAACGACTTCAAGTTCTTTTATGCAATTTTAGTAAACACTGAATTGCACTGCTTGGCAATTTTTCTACGGGCCTTCAAGGAAAATGAAGTTAAAAATAAAATATGTGCCCATAATTATGAAAGGTGATACACAGAGCCAAAACAGCACATTAAATGTATATAAGAAAAACACACAGATTTCTCGATGCTTTTTATTCAAAAAGGAAGCCTTCTTCAAACTATGGAGACAATTTGATTACAATTTAAATAGACAGTCGTATTAAAAGACAAATTCAATAAGAAAATCTTATTGTTTTTTATCGTCTTATCATCGCCTGAAAAGTTATGTGCTATTATTTGTTATTTGTTTGCAAAGTATAAAGTATTGCCAAGTATAAAGACGGAAAGTACTCACAATTGAGAAGCAAAGATCGTCTATTATAAACAATGCCAATGTAAAAAAAATGAATACGAATTATAGACCTGAAGTAAACCTTATAGGAAAAATATTACTATCAAATTCTGGCCAGACCGACGATATTATATATGTAGATACAAGTGTTCTTATTAAAAGTTCTTATCAAAAGAAGTATGTAAATAATAACAATTCTTCCTACTTTCATACAGACTTGTTAATTTCATGAGTTTTTGAAGTTTTGAAAAATATGAATTTCGTATTAAAATCACGTATTAATAAGATTAACTTTTAGTTTCAAGAAAATAAGATTTTCTTTATGGAATTAATAGGATTTCTCTATGAAAAGCGCGTATTATATAGATGTCTGTTTTAATAAGATTTCATAATAATATGGTCTTAATAAGGAGATCTTATTATTTTTATGTGGTACAATTTTTCTCTGTGTATTGATGAATAAATTAATAAATTAACTCTTCGGTTTAGAAGCAATATCTTATCGCAATCTGTAAACATGGTTGAGATGATGATGATGATGATGATGGTGGAGTTTATTTCCGGCTCAGACCTAACTGATGGTAACTATTTACTCAGTATACGATTCAAAATTTAAGTATACATTATAAAGTTTATAAATGTATTGTAGCAGTATCAATAATTGCCAATAAAGATGCCACAAAACATACTTTTTGAGCCGATTTCCCGAAAACGAGACAGGGTTATTTCGAAGAAGCAGGTTTCCCATAAATGGCGACCCAATAGGCGTCATCGTAATGTATTTGCTCGCGAATACTATAGACGTTCAAAAATATAAAAAAATACGTATTATGAAATGCTGCTTAATATTGAAAATTGTTGGTAGCGTCAGAATACATAGGAACGGAGCTGAGTACTGACCTCGAAAAACACCTGAATTTGTTTTAGAAAATGTTTAAACCTTGTTAGACGCAGTACAGTTAGACACAGTATTAGAATTAGAACAAAGTACACAATTTTGGAAATTATTTTTATTATTATTTTTTTTTTTAATTTTATAGTCAATTTTATTACTATTCTTCACAATTTCCAACACGATGCTTTCTAAAAGTTGCCTTCAAAGTCTTAATAATCTTTGTCGCAGTAATGAAAGAGTGTATATTTTAAGAAATCTATTACAGGACAACTGCTGAATCGCAAGAAGAGAGTGGGACTGTTCCGGCATCTTCCTCCGAACATCAAGCCCACTTGCCGACCATTGCGCACCATTGGTCCGCCAGAATCGCCAACGCACGCCGTCTGGCCATTGCCTTTGGCACAAAGTGCATTGGCACGTGCCAATCGGTAATGAAGTTGACACGTAGTCGTTGGAAGAACGGTTAAATTAGCTCCTTGCAATGTAGGGGCTTCTATTTTGTTAGGAAAAGCCTTTAAAAGTCCCCAACCGTACGCCGAGAGCGTTTCGTTTTCAAATACTTCTGCAAAATCGATGGGTATGGTTCGAATGTGTGTGCCTCGTAATGGCTGAGCCAGCTTCAGAACGGATATATCCAGGTCAACTTCTCTAAAATTGGGCGGTGTTACAGTGAGGATTACTGGTTGGGAAATGCCTATATTTCCAGCCCGCGCTGTTCCGCCACGTATGGACAATTGGGCGGCATTGAAACCTTGCACACAATGCGCAGCCGTCAGAACACAGTCCGGCGCCACCAGGCTTCCGGAGCAATGTTTTCGACCCTTGGAGTAGATGTTAATCATGTATGGATGCTGCTCGATAGAAGCTGGCCGACCGCCTATTATTCGCGAAAACTTCTCGGAGGCGGTCGCGCTGATAAATGCTACGATAAAGCAGAACGCGAAGATTAAGCCCCGAAGACTAGACATCTCGATATGCCGATCGATAAAGAACTAGCTGTAGGTTATATTTTATAAGCCAGAGTCGAGTAGTTTTTCATTTTTTTAACATTAATGCTTTTGTTGTTGTTGGTGTCTATGTAGAGTTTTCGTAAATTGTATGAGCTTATACGAGAACGAACACTCGTACATATTTGTATTTTGAGTTGTTCTTGTCGTTGTTGTTGTATTTCATGATGAGGTTGTTGTACTTACTATAATCGTAATTGTGGTTATTGTTGTTGTTGTTGTTGTTGTTGTTGTTGGTGGTAATGCTGGTAATTAAGATAGTTGTTTTGATTGAAAGACGAATGATGTTTTGAAAAAGAGAAATACAGAGAGAAAGAGAGAGAGAGAGAGATGACTTTGAGTAAACATTTTAAATGAGGCACACACACTCTCATACTTATACACACAAACACACACACACACACACTCTTATAGAAGTTAGTATACGAAGAAGCTCATTTTTAAATCGTTTGTTTGTTGCCTGCCACATCCTGCCACGCCTTGTTATGCACCATGCTGCGTGTATGTACAATTTGATTTTGAAATTCAAAGCATGAAAGTACATACTTCAAAGCTTGACTTGTCTTTGTTGCGTTCAAAGTTTTGTTAACTGTTTCTGTAAACGTTACACGAATCATATGCCGCAGAGACTGAAAGAAGGGACGGATGGGTTCGAACAACAGCAAGGCATAGAGCATAAGATACACTGACGAGGATCTAGTGCCATTAAAATAATTAAAAGCTCTCGAATATGACATATTAATTAATATTTTGTAATAATAATAATAATTTAATAATTTTATAATTTTATAATAATAATAATTTTATAACATTAATAATTTTATGATATTAATAATTTTATAATATTACTAATTTTATTATAATAATATTAATAAATAATAAAAAATACTAATTAATTTTTGGAGTATTATTTTGATTTTTAGAGTATTATTAAAAGTCTGAAGAAGACTTCTTCAAGAAGAAAAAGAAAAAGAAGAAGACAATTTTTAAAAAAAGCAAAAAAAAGCTTACTAACTTTTAACTTCCATCAATCGAAAAAAGACCTTAAAAATGTTTGAAAAACTATTTAAATAAAGACAAACTTATTACAGTAACATTATAATCATCCTCATCATCAGTACCTACCACTCTGATGAATATACATAATTACAGAGTCCTGCAAAAGACAGGACAAAAAAGAGGCACTTTTTAATTTTTGTGCATACAAACGTTTCGTTAAAATACAATTAAAAAATTGACAGTTTATAAAAACTACAAAAAAATTGACAGTTTATAAAAAAACCAATGAAAAAATTGGCCATTTTTTAATAAAAAACTGCATTTAAAATGTGTTAAAAATAATAAATAGATGACTACGTCATACAGAAAAATACTACGCCGGTGTTTCAATACAGCTCGATATTTTTTCCCCTTTTTTGGCTCGAGCTCTTCGGGTTTTCTCATAATAAAATTCATTAAAATTTATATACCTTGAGCAATGGGCGGCGAAGGGGTGTGGAAAATACAATAATAAATAACAAAAAGTAAAACGGCGGCGAAAGAGAGAGAGAGAAAGAGGGAGAGAGAGGTGCGCAGATGAAAAAAGTAAGCAAAAGTAGAGACAAGATACACTAAAAAAAAAGTGAGCCTCAATTTCAAATGCGTCATGACTTCGCCGACAACACAATAGTAATAAAGCATGCCCTTATGAATTTTATAAAGAAGATCCTATTGTCTTGAACTAAGAAGTTATTCTTATGAACTCCTGATTTTAATAAGAAATTCATATTTTTCAAAACTTCAAAACGTCAAAAACTCATAAAATCAACAAGTCTGTATGAAAGTATGAAGAATTATTATTATTTACTTTTTTTTAGTAAGAAAACTTATTTTTCAACTTTGATAGTAATATTTTTGCTCTTACGACCTGACAGCAGATCTATAATTGGTATTAATTTTTCACAGAGCTCTCATTGTTCTCTTACAGACGATCTGTGCTTCTCAGTTGTGAATAATTTCCGTCTTTATATACACAATATACTTTGCAAACAAATAACAAATAATAGCATATTACCTTTCAGGCTTTACACAGGAAATTTTAATTAATATCCTTTCTTAATATTCTTGAAATCGTGCTCAAATAAAATAAAATAAAAAAAAAACGTTAATAATGATTTTTATTTTTATAAAATTTTCTTGAATAAGTTTTAATAAGATTGAATAAGTATTTTAATAATATCGTCTCTATGAAAAACAATAAGATTTTCTAATTGAAATTGCTTTTTAATATGACTGTCTTTTTAGTTTTAATCAGATTTTCTCTACGGTTTTAATAAGACAAAAACAGAAGCCTTATTCTAAAATTCTCCGGATACGACTAAAGAAATATTTTTAAACGACCGAATTTTTATTGCATTCTTACGACGTAAAATGTTCTGAGTGTACCCAGAAAGTAGTTTCAAAGCGATAAAAAAGGGTTGATATTTTATGATGTAGGTATGTACAATAAATAATAAAGTATTAAATACATACATTATACATACATACATATACAACACATACAAACACACACACACACACACACACACACACACACACACACACACACAATAGCAAATTTATTGAGTATTAATAACTACGATGGACAGACACATGTCGCTATTTTCCCTTTAAAGTGGCGCGTAGGGATGAAAGACCAATACAGGGACGGAGGTGGAGGGGGGGGGGATAAAGGGGAAAGGGGATCAAGCCAAAGAATGTCAATTAAAATGCATAACGTTGCAAATATTTGCAATTAACATGTCATTTAAACTTCACTAAAGGCAACGGAATTTGAATAAATCATAATTGATAATAGCAAGCGCACACAAGCACACGCACACATATACCTTCAGCTTGACGGAAACACAGACAAACGAAAGCAATTAATTCAATAAGTATCTCGTGTGGATTGTGTGTATTGGTGAAGAAGAAGCAGAAGCGCAAGAAGGTTTAAATAGAACAACATTCAAAAACCTTGTAAAGTATTTTTTTTAAAGTCAAATTAAAATTCATCATCTCAACTTCTTGAAGTGTCCTACTTCTTCTCGTTTTAAGCCCTCACTTTTTTACTATTCTTCTTTCTATCCTTCTGCTACGAAATTATGCTAAAACTCATTAAAAACTACCAAACGTTGCATAATTTTCCATTGAATTATTGAAGGATTGAACGATTGTTGTTTGTGTCATTGTTGCAAATGTTGCCTGCAGGTCGCCATCACCAGCGCACTGTCAAAAATAAGCAAAAGAAAAAAAAAAACAAAAACAAAAACAAAAACAAAACCGAAAGCGAAAGCAAAAGGGAACAGTTGTAAAAAAGGAAATCAAATAAAATGTGACCGAAAACAAATTTAACAAGTGCAGAAAAAGTTGATGCCAACAAAATACGATTACTACAAGTCCTGCCCCGCCTACCGCAAACTGAAACGGTGCCACACCCATCCGTTTGCGGGGAAAAATTTGGGACGACTCGAGTCGTCGAATGACGGATGGCTCCGAGGCGACAACAGGAAAAGCACTTAAAATCACTTCAAACTTTTAATGCGCTTCATAACCGGCAGCAGCGTAACGCCTCCAGCCGACCGGCCGAACAATCGCTCCCCTCCCTCCCTCCCTCCTTCCCTCCCAGGAGGGTACTGTCCCAGAACTGGCACAAACTGACAAGAAAGTCGTTTATGTGTGTCCGTTCGTTCGAAATTACAGAATAAATAGCACGCGAAATACGACTGATAAACGGCGGAGAGGGGCGTAGCGGGGGTGGGCGGGTGTTAGGCTCGGAGCAATTCGACAGAGGTACACTGGCGGTACTTCGAGCTAAAAATGCATAAAACTTTCGCTGACGAAACACATCTGTCGAGGCCGAAACAAACGACAACCGAAAAAGGTTCCTTTCATGGTTTAAACTTTTATAAAATTTTACACGAAATGCGACGACAATACATATATTTAAAAGCCCTTAGGTGTTGTATATACAACTATTGCTTCTAGAACAACAACAACAACAACAACAATATTCACCATTACCGCTCGGTGCTGATGCACTCTTACTAGTCGTTCGTTTGTCTGCTAACGAAAGACAAAACAGCACATTAACAACAACAAAAATAAAATTTCCGTTTCTTTCTCGTACCACGCCCACTTACCACACTTCCGTTGCATCATTATCATTACGATTTGTTTTATGGTTGAAATGCATGGAAACTATTTTTTGTTGCGCAGTGTAAATTCGGTGCTGCCGCTGTTGATATTAATGGTGGTGTTGTTGTTGTTGTTGTTGTTATTTTGAATGCTGTTCGTTCGTTTGTTAGCTCGCTCGTTCCTTTGTTGCTCGTTTCAATGGTTCGCACTCGTTCCTTTGTGCGTTTCTCTGTTCGTTCGTTTGTTCGCTCATTCGTGCGTGTTTCGTTCTTTCGTTCTTTCGTTTGTTCGTTCGTTCATCTTCGACATACGACAGTGAATGAATGTTGTCATAAAATATTTTAATCACTCTGTAGCAGCGATTTTAAAGCATTTTCTTTTTCTCTGATGCTTTTGAAAGGGCTTTTTTTGTTGTTATTTTTTCTTTTTTTTAACATTTTGCGGCTTTATTGTACTCGTTAGCCGATTATTGGATCACCACGGAATAAAACGCTACCGGACAGCGACTGCGACAATGACATCGACAGCAAAAACGCATTAAAACACTTCGGCAACGTGAGAATGAGAACAGCGACGGCTCTGTGGCATGACGTCCAAATGAAATAACGCGTTGACGTAACGTCAACGTAATGAATGGATTTTGAAGTTTGCATTTAATTTTCATTAAGTCTCATGTTTAGGAATTACTAAATGATGACTGAACCTGGACGGGACTGGTTGGTCCAGGCATAAAAAAGCAACTGGTTAATGTCATAAATATAAAAAGAAATATAGTATACTATATATGTATGTATATATATACATGTATATAGTATACAAAGTTAAGAACTCCAACTATTTATCTTCATCTTTCTCTGGCATGGCATTGTCTATTGTTTTTTGTTCAAAATTTACTTTCTGAATATAATTCAGATTACTTTTTTTGTTTTATTAATGGCCAATCCTTAAAGACAGTATCGTTATTGCTCTTTCGTTTTGTAATGAGTCACATTCCTTTTATAACATACAATAGAGTCTCTTTATTTATTTCTCAACCTCCGAAAAGACATCTCCGCCTTCTTCTAAAGATGTTTCCCTCCTCAATACCTTGGTATACCGTCACCTATCTTGTCACCCAAAAAAAAAAAAAAAAAAAATACAACAGTATAGTGTCAAACATCGTGTGAAAGCGCGTCATTTGCTTGCGTGGCTGTCATTTTCTTTGACGCCTCGTAATGGAGTTATGTTTACTTCCGGTTGGTAGCTTTCATTTCACTCAGTCGTCATGCTTGGCAAGTATGCTTTACAACAACGATAACAAAAAGCAGCAACAACAACACGCGAATGACAGCGCAAGATTAAACGACAGTAATTCATTTCCGTGATGAAAAACAACCGCAAATTTTACCCAGCAGGAGTGGCGGTAAAGGAAAGCGTGGAAGAAGGGTTGAGGGGTGAGAGGAGAGGGGAAGGGGTGGAGAGGGGAAATACCTACCAGCACGGCTGTCTTTCTCAATTAAAATGTAAACTAAGAACCATTTTCGTCACTTTGCTTTCGTGCGGCAGGTTTGCAAAATGACAAACGCTTGGTCGATCGTCCGAGCGTATCCTTGTCATTGCGAATGGATGGATGGATGGCACTGTTGCGCCCATCGAACAGGCACCGCACCGCACATCACTCCGAAATGGAATTTAATTTTAACGTCATTATGACGTAGCGCGTCGCATTCATTAGCATTTGAAAGGCGGCATCGGTGGACGCAGTTGTGTGTGTGTGTTGCGGCCGGGCAGGCTGCCGTGCTGGCCTGCATTCGTTGAAACCGGTCGCTGGGACTGGTCGTTGGAAGAGGGTGGACGTGGAAGAGGAGGCCCGCTATTGCCCCCTGAATCAAGCAACCGGGCAACCATTTTATTAATAATGCGAAAGTTTAATTTGGAAATTTCCGGTGAATATTATCATAATTTGAAGCATTCTTTCTATTTTGATGAGAGACAATGGAAAGTTGATTTTTCTTCAGGAAATTTTCATTTATACTGAAATAGTTGAGAAGTGGAGCAAAGGCGTCAATGGACAGAAAAGGAGGCTGGAAGATCATTAAAGTTGTCAAGTACTCGAAAAAGCAACAGAAAAGAAGTGTGGAATAATTGGGAAATAATTTATTCGGCATAAAAGAGAATACGATTTCAAAAAACTTTTTCTGAGAAATAACTTTCTGAACGATAACTAAAAATCGATACTTCCTTTATCCATCTTTTTATTCGATAAATGGACCGTTTATTTTGAAAGTGCGCAAATCCATTTTTTTTCATGTAACACAACGCAATACGTGTTACATGAAATACAAGTATGCGGACAAATACAACGCACACGCGTGTAACTTGTGAAGCATAAATGCGCTTAAAGCGGTGGGTATTCATTCAGAGGAGGGCGCTCTTTAAATACTTCATAGAAGTTTCAAGTTTAAAATATTTTCATATTTTCAGTATTCTGTTTTACCTGAAAGGCTTTCAGAGGCATACAAACAAATGCTGTCGATAACAGTAAGTCTGGCAGTTGAGTTAACCCATTCGTTTTTGAATAAATTGTACGAGAGAGTGTATAAGTTTTGGAAATCGAATTGAATTCAGTGGGTTTATTGGGTTACTTCGGGTTTCTTATGTAGCTTAATGAAAAAATGTCTATTGCTAATCAATAATTCTACAATTCTATTCATTATTTCTCTTCATGAATTGATTGCTGGTGCATTAAAAACCGATTTCGAGAGCTCAATCTATAAAGCAAGGCCAATAGATTTTGTTTAATTTGTTCATTCCTTTTGTTTTGGTTCATTTGTTTAGTAACAAAAAAACCTTTCAAAAGGTACAACAAAATATGACTCGAAGAAAACTTGAAGAAAAAAAAATCATTTTTATTTTAATTTTTTCTTTTTTTCTTTTATGAAAAGCTATTTTTACCATATTAAAAATGTTTTACAACGTAATTATATTTTTTTTTAACCAGACAAAAAAACATTAAATATAATACATACTCTTATTATTAAAAAATCTAAAAAAAAAATTCTAATTTTTATATACATATATGTATATGTACAAACATATATGTATCTTTAAATCTATGTAAGTACTCACAAAATTCAGTAGAAAAAACAATTATTGGGTAAAGAACTATCATTATCTACAGCGCTTACGCTAAGATTAAAAAAATTACATCTGAATTATAAGCAGAAAGTTATTTGGAAAAACAAAACAAAGACAATGCAAAGGCAATGTAAACAGATGATGATGAACTTAGTTGAACTTTCTTAATTTTAATGAAAATATTTGTAGTATTTCATTGAGCAAAGAAATTTATATGGATTTTAAAGAACCACTATAGTTTTTTAAGCAGAAATCAATTAATGAACAAGTTTTCATAGCAAATAAGTTAAGTTTTGAGGGGAAGTTTTGACTATACAGAGCCGAATTCGAAGAAAGACTTTTATGAAAAGACTATTAGCATTGAAATTCTAATAAAGGATGTAAAGCCAGTAACCTTTTATACAATAATTCATAAAAGATTTAAAATAAACTATATGTATCGTATATGCCTACTAGGATTTTTTGAAATTTTTTTAAGACTCTCTCTCTCTCTATTCCTTGAATTTTTGAATAAACAAATTTGTAGGTCTTCTTCTTGAAACAAGAAGTGCTTCGAATTAATTCGATTTGCCGAAAACTTAAAAACAAGATGCTTGAGCAGAATGAGACCAGTCTCTTTATTTCGTATTTTGTTAATCGTGTCTGCTTCATACAATTTTATTTTACTCTTTTCTTAAGTACTCTGACTATTTACAAAATAAGAAAAGGTTCGGCAGAGAGAGAGAGAGAGAGAGAGAGAGATAGCGGGTGCTGTCAGAGTGAGTTGAATTTGTAAAATAAACATGGGTTGAGTTGTTTGGGGTTGATTGATAAAAATTCTGATCACGTACATGCATTCCGCACGGTTTCGCACATTGCTCTGGCCTTGCGTCACTTTCGCCGTCATCGTCAGAGGCAGCGTCACAGGCGCCGTCACCGCCATCGCCATCGTTACTGTTACTGTTACTGTTACTGATGCTGCCGATTTTTCTCCTCATTTTGTCCCTCTTTCCTTTCTTGCCCCCTTTCTTTCGTGCCCCCATCCTGGCGTGCTTTTCTTTCACCGCTTTTCTCCTCTTCATTTTCGTACATTAAGAGGAAGGAAACATACTCTTTGATGTTTACAAATTTTCATCAGATGGCAAACAAATTTTCTTATCCACTGTGCGGACGTGTTGAAAGAATCTTGTACAGAATAGTAATAATAATACGTACCCACGAATAATAATGAAAATGAAGAACGGAAGCAGAATGAATGAGCCGAAGAATCCTCAAAGCTCGAGCGCATTTATGTAACATAGCAACAGTTGAGAACGTGCGAAGTCAGATTAAAGTGAAGTAAAGTAAATTAAAGTAACTTCAAAGGTTACGTTCTTAAAGCTACTGAAATAACTCCTTGCGCTGTAAAAATGAAAATTCCTTTTCAAATAATTGCCATTCATTTATCAGACATTCCGGTTATATTGTACACGTTATATTGGTACGTGTTGTTGTTGTTGTTGTTGTTGTTGTTTCGTAATTCTTTAACATCACGATAATCAAAAGGCTCATAGCATTAACTTTTCTACACCGTTTTATAACCCGCTGCTTATCATTTCCTGCATCTTTTGCAACTTGGCGCGTCTTGGTCTGTCTTCGTTCGTCTAAAAAACTGGCACGAATACTGCTATTAACACTTGGCGGCTTATCCTTTAAAGAGAGTCTTGCACACACACACACACACACACACACACTAGTATATCTTCGCTGGTACATCGTTGCCGTTCATGGCATGCACTCTACACACTGCAATCGGCTGCAATCAACACCTCATTTCGTCTCATCTCCGCTCGTCGTCTCATCTCGTCTCCTCTCGCCGCGTCTCTTCGCGATGAACGACTCCGCTGTAAGAATTTATGAGGCACGGAAGGGCGGAGCCAAATTCGTGGAGTCGCTGCATTGCTGCCGATACGCGCTACATGTTTCTTTTGCTAGCAGCGATAGACTTTTTCATTTCATGGCATGTGTGTGTGTGTGTACGGACGGACGTGTGTGGTAAGTGTGTTTGTGTGCGAATAGGTATGTATGTGTTTCCGCCAAGCAATGGCAAGATGGATAGTTAGACAGGAACCTAACACTTTACAGCGTAAATAGAAAATTTATTTCATTCGTGTCTCGGAAACGTTTTTAATTAGCTTCAGACTGCTTGCGATTTGTTACAAATGCCGAAGTGCCGGCTTGAACATCGTTTTAACCCAGTAGGAAAAGTACTCATAATCATGGCGAAAGTTGTTCTGTACTCTAATGAAGATATTTGTATGTAAAAAGGTGATTACTTCTAACATGTGCCATAGGAAGGTCAAAGGAGCTGAAAAGGACACTCCCTTATTTCGAGTTCTTCCCGTAAGCAAGACGTTAAGGTAACTATTTTTCAATTAGTGCGACTTGAACTTCGGTGCCGCACACTTTTTAGCGACGAGCTAAGTCTTATTTACGGCGTTCATTATTCGAGGCATTTCTATAAGCTTTTTATATAACTTTTTAATATATTTGATAACATTTTTAAATAAATTTTTATTATATAAATTTCGAGAATAATGCGTTGCATCGTCATGAACTACAGAATTTATCCATTAACAACGATTACGATTATACAACAAATAATTATGGAGCTCATTATGGCATAGTTGATCGCAATTTCTCTACTGGGATGGTATGTACAATATGTATGTATGTGTTGATATGTGTGTGTATAGACGTATATTTGCTGGGATGTTAGAAATTTATCAGTCATTCTTCATGAATGTAAGAATTTATTGCAAAATGTATTGCGAACAAATTGAACGAATTTAGTTGAAGTTATTGAAAGAAAGAAAGAAAGAAAGAAAGACAGAAAGACAGAAAGAAAGAAAAACAGAAAGAAAATAAAAGAAAGGATCGTCTTCTCATTTGTCTGTCTGCACACAATAAAATCACATTTTCAAAAACATATACTGACTGTAAAGAATTGATTTCTTTGATCAATATTAATTGCACTAATTTGTAAGATATAAACGATTTAAAATGTAAGTAAAGTGTGTCCAAAATTGCACTCAAGCGGTCATTTTTATAAGAAACACAGGTTTTTAAACAACAAACCTATTTCCATTTAATCTTCATTAATTTCTTCACAGTTGAAGCAATATTACGACCATATTTTGAAAATTGCGCTCATTGTAGCTGGCAAACTTTGATTATTTTTTTAAAATATTAAACTTTGATAATTTTTGTTTAACGCTCCAGTTTCAAATAACCTCGAACAGTCGACTGTCGCGTTGTCTTCTTTTTTTCTAAATTTTCAACTTAAAAAGTTGCTATATTGAGGTGCTTTCAACAAGAGGTGTTATTTTAGTTTAACAAATAAGCGCCATATTTCTATGAAGAATGATGCTAATTTTTTTTTAAGTACAAAGCACAAATTCTGAGATTAATATAATGCAATATACTGCAATATCTGTGCCGGTTTCTCTTATAAATAATTATTCTTTCGACGAAACTTTTCTCACTTTTTGGGATAATTGCAAAAATTCTGTTGAAAATCTATTTACGCAGAAAATTATATATATAGTCAAAGCTACTAAAAAGAGACAACGCGGAACTACGCTCTTTGCGGTTTTAGTTGTAGACACTATAGCAACCGAATTGTCAACACTTTTTCACCGAAAGGGAAAAAGTCCTTCATTCAGACCTCTTCCATCAATCGCTTCCAATCCACACCGACTACTCACCGCCGACCGTCCGCTCAAACGCGAATGAACTCAAACGGAATATACTCGCAGTATAAAAACCTTTTCTGGTCTTTTTTAACAAAGTTTCAACGAAATCAACCAACTCTCGAGTGATGTTGTCTTTACTCTAGGACGACTGTCATCACTCCCTTCCTCCCTCTCTTCTCTCTTTCCGCCCACTTTAATGCAAGACTAGTAGAATGCTTTTTACCATCATTATCTTGTTTATTTATTTTTACTAAAGTGGATTTTAGCATTTATTTTGCATACTCCAGAGCAAAGCAACAAATTAATGAGTTTGCATTATTTTTTGTAAAAGCTTTAATAAAAAAAAAAACCCATAAAAAGTGTACTCCGTAGTGTACTGCGATGCTGTAAAAAATGGGCCAAAAAGAGGCTGATTTTGTGTAGTTCTAGCGCCAAAAGAAGGAGTAGAGCTAGTAACCATGACCATGGTTATACCAAGTCTTTGGGTGTAGCAAAAGAGTGTTTGAAGTGAGAAGCGTGTGGAGAAAAGTGCGTACGGTTGGCGAAGGTTATCCTCGGCGGAGAAAAGGCACAAGAAAGAGAACTAACAGCTTGTTAAAGTTATAATAAAAACGAACTTAATTGTGGCTACAAACAATGCAATACAGTACAATGTGGTTGGCGATGTTGGCATAGAATAGATACTTCTCGAAGTGGTAACAGGTGTTTAAGGGAAGAAGGAGGGCTTTAGTATTTTTTTTTCGAACTCTTGAAGGCTGTTGTTGACCGAAGAAAATCGATTATGGGTTGTTATCTAATGTCAGCCACGACAATTATTTTTAAAAGCGTAAAAAAAATGAGTATCCGTGCAAAATACGGACATGCTTCACATTCAATCTGGCTGAATTGGCGGTTATTGGTCTATTCTCATCGCTCACGGAGGGACTGAGAGCATCCATACAAACTTTGTTTAGTTGCAGTTTTTGTTGTTTTTTAATATGTACCTACCAATTTTGCGCTCTCTGGCTTTTTTTCGCGTAATATCATTTTGTGGTCGTCTGTTTCTTTTTCTACTTGGTTTTCTTCGGGTTTTGCAGCCTTTTCGTGCCCCATTTGTCAACTATACATACACTATTTGACACACACACACACACACACATACCAACCTGGTTTTATTTTCCCTTTTTTTTAACGAATGTTTCACCTGTTTCTTCATCTGTTCATTTCATCGGAGGCATCGGCCCATGGCAGTGATAAGTTTTGTTGTAAACAACCACAAAAGCATATAAATACTAACTTATACACACACCTACGCATACACATATACACACATACTCAGAAACTAGCATAAAAACCGCTCGCTCACTTGCCCGAAGCAATTAAACACGTACGAAGCGTAATGTAATGCGACTCATGAAATAAGAGCGTGAGTAAGAGCGAGAGTACTGAGAGCGGCAGAGTGCGAGAGTGACTGTGCAGCTGCGCAGCCGGAGGACAAAGTATAAGTTTTCAGTATGAATGCGAAAAACTTTCAAGTCCTCTACCACGAAAGTGATGCCTTAACTCTAAGGAGCTGCCTGCCTGCTAAAAAAGGAAGGCGGCTGCTTGTTTGTTGTTGGTTGGTTACGATGAAACTTATTTAATTTTATAACCGGCTGCAGTACCGTGTTCAGTTTTGCTTTTTTACTTATTTTATTATTTCACCCAAAAAACGACAACAACAAGCGAAATGCTGTTTTTGTGGTTGCAGCGAGTCGGAGCCAGCAGTTGCAACGAGTAGTCTAACTCGTTCTAGTTGTATTTATGTATGTATGTATGTTGCCAGCGGGAAAACATATCGTAATAATTTTTGTTGTTGGAATGTGAATATGGTTGGGTCGTGCAGAGAGAGGGGGAGGGAGGAAAGGGAGTAGGATGTTATTGTAAAAGTTATAATAAAAAAAAGAAGATACGAGTATAAGGAGCTGTGACAAGGACTAGAAGGTAATGAGTAGAGTTCGGTGAAGTTTGTGAAAATGTTTGAAGTGGTCCTTTAAAGGGTCCAAAAGCTCATTGCGAATGCAACCAACGCAATAAAGTGATAACTTTAACACAATAGAGAGTACGTGTGCTCTTAAAATCGAGATGGCACTGTCTGCAATCGCAAAGTGGTCACAATATCGTTTCTTCTAAAAAAAAGGGGCTTTCTTTTTTCTTTCTAAAAGGAAGGTGACTGACGGAAGCTGATGTCATTTCATCCTTTTAATTACATGGACGCATGGGACATTACATGGGTGAAGGGATCCTTTGAACCCATTTTGCCCCCCTTTTTCCACGCAATACTTGTCACTATGTCGTTTTCTTGAAAAAAAGAGAGCATGATTTCTTTCTAAATAGAAAAAGAAGGTGATGCCACTACTTCCTTTTCATTTCGGGGGCACTGTGTTGGACGGACCAGTTGACCCCCCCCCCCCTTCCCGGTCCCTTTTAAGCTCACTGTAAAACTTGTTACAATAGGGTTTCCTTAAAAAAAATGGCAGGATTTCACTCTAAATAAAAGTCCTACAGGCAATATCGTTCCTTTCTTGTAATTGCATGAACATAATGATGGACCCGGCCACCCCCAGGGGGACCCCTTCCCGGTCCCTGATAATTTTCAACCGTGTATACATGTATACACGCATGAAGAACAGCATTCTCTTTCTCTCATTTAGTGCCTCTTCTGACAACCGCACAAAACTGAATTCAATTCAAGACTGTCTTCAGACTGTTTGCTAGTGTGCAACCTATATTTTGGCCTTGAGCGTCTAGTCCTTAAGTGTTGTGTCTGTTTTTCTGACAGCAGCATGATATGATCTTATTTGCTCATGCACAGCGGTATAATTGCTTGACGATACGAGTAAAAAGTTTTAATACGAATAAAGGCATAAACTAAAAGCTGGCATCAGTAGAGAAGCAGCAGAGGCGTTCAAGACTGCACTGACGGCAATGTCAGTAGACGAAGTGAACTCGCTTAGTGATGGAAATAGCTGCAAGCATGCGCCAACTTTCTGAATTATGCAAAAATAAATAAATTAGATTTAAGCCTCATTGACGATACAGTCGCACACACACACACACACAAGCACACATTACATTCATAAATTTTATTACATTCAACAAATTTGCTAAAAATTAACATAAAAAAGGGAAAACTTTTTCCTTTAAGAACTTGTACGAACTTCATCCGGAAACTGGCTAAAAACGAAAAACTTAAAATTGCAAAGGCCTTAATCCTTATTCCCATGAAGAGCGGGGGGGGTCACTGAACGATAGTCAGAAGAGGAACAGTATTTCTCTCGTACCACGTCGGTAATGAAAAATTTAATGGTAAAATTTTCTCTCAAGAACTTTTAATCTTATGCATAATAAATGTATGCATGAAGCATGCAAGATGAGCAAGGATAGGACATGCGTGTTGTGTTAAGGATAGCAAAAATTGCCGAAGGACTCTGACGCAGCAATGAAGCAGAGAAACCCATGGTCGTCGGACCACAGAGTAGACAAATGAAGAGTTGGATAAGTACAAGAATGGATGTGAACTGTGTTGAAGAAGAATAAGAAGAGCAAATATTGATAATATTATTCCTAAGAAAGACAAAAAACGAAAACAAGCTCCAACATCTTGAGTCAAAAAAACCAAAACCAAAAACAAAAGCAACAATTTCTATCTACGAGTATTTTTCCTTTTGGCATAAGAGAGAAAAATAAAAGACTCTTGTCTTATCCTTAAGAATCGGCCAAGTTTGCGATTAGTTAGGCATGTAATAAGTATGAGTGTGTGCGTGTGCGTGTGTGTTTGTCATAATTGATGAAGTATGAATTGCTCCTTTTTTGGTCGGTCCCGAAATTCATTTCCCAGAAGCGTTCACACGCACTCACAGTAGACTTTCTTCCAAAAAAGGATTACGTACGTGCATGTACCGAAATGAAGAAAGTTTTACTGAAACCATTTTAGGAATAAAAAACGAATTTAAATACTTTTTTTAAGTTTGGAAAAAAATAATAATAAAATAATAAAAAAGTAATCTTATAGGTTCTTATTGAACTCTTAAGGATTTGCGATCAGGAATAGTCGTACCTTTAAAAGGAACTCTATTAAAAATTTTAAATGAAAATGGGTTTTATTGGAGCTTTATTTTACTAATTTTTGTTTAACAATTTATTCTTCGCTGAAGAAAATCTTGGTTCTTAAGAAAGAATTGGACCCATTATATTAAATACATAGTTGCCACTTTGGTACATTTTAGGCGATTTCCGGGTCCGGACTCAAGAAAAAGGTCACAAATATACCCTTAACGGTTCCAAATATACCCTTAAAGGTTACAAATATACCCTTAAAGGTTACAAATATACCCTTATAGGTCACAAATATACCCTTAAAGGTTACATATATACCCTTAAAGGACACAAATATACCCTAAAGATCACAAATATACCCTTTAAGGTCACAAATATATCCTTAAAGGTTACAAATATACCCTTAAAGGTCACAAATATACCCTTAAAGGTCACAAATATACCCTCAAAGGTCACAAATATACCCTTTAAGGTCACAAATATATCCTTAAAGGTTACAAATATACCCTTAAAGGTCACAAATATATCCTTAAAGGTTACAAATATACCCTTAAAGGTCACAAATATACCCTTAAAGGTCACAAATATACCCTAAAGATCACAAATATACCCTTTAAGGTCACAAATATATCCTTAAAGGTTACAAATATACCCTTAACGGTTACAAATATATCCTTAAAGGTCACAAATATACCGTTAAATTGAGTGTTAAAAGTTAACGACAAATGATAAATTGTCTTCTAAATTGTAAATTATTTAAACATTTCTCTAGGATTTCGTAACTTATGGTTTCGGTTTTCTGATTATTATTATTAAGCATAATATTAATAATTGAATTTAATTGTTGGCAAACCTGTCACTATCGGTTCGCCGCTGTGTCAAACGAACTTTACTCTCGCCCTCAACTCGGTTGATTGGAGACTTAAGTTAGTTTTCACTCATGGTTTCGAAGAACACTAAAGAGAGAGAGAGGGAGAGAGAGAGAAAGAGAAATAAATTTAATTAATGTTAGTAAAATATACTTAATATTTACACACAAGATGAACGACAAAGACGGATTCGTCAGATTTCATCATTTTCTCAAGACAAATAAGTAAAGAAATAATGTATATACAAAGACACGCAGTTTGTAAGAAAGAGTAAGTGAGAGCGATAGAGGAGGAGAGAGAGAGAGTGGGAGAGAGCTACAAGAATAGTTATTCGCTCGAAGAATAGTTATTCGTTACAAGTATTCGTTACCAACAACAACAATAACGGACATGTGTACGTTACGAATACGGCAAAGCCTGAGGCTTTCCGGAACAAATCAATTACCACAAAATGGTCAATTAAAACTTGTGCGTATTAGGCTGCGTAACTCTTTGATAAACAATACAAAATTAAATCAAAATATTTTACAAGAATTTATTCACAAACGAGAATACGGTTTCATGTTTCAAGTAAAAAATTTCTCAACGACTCCTAAACCCATGTGGCGTAATTTATTCAAACCTGGCATCATTTTTGAACTGTCAAAGTCAATCAGTCAGCTGTTACTGTAATGTCACTTGAGAAGTAGTAAGCTCCAGGAGGACCGATACACATTGGTTCAGCGAATAGAAATAGTAAAAGTATCGTGAATAATGGCTTTCGGTAAGGTTAAAACGATTTCTCGCACAGCTTTAGTGAGTTTACTTAAAAGTTAGTGATGTGGAAAGATTCCAAGTCGTGTTGATACCTTCTAATGAAAATTTGTTTGCTCTCATTATCCTCAATTACGCTCTTGCTAGAATGCTTTTTCCGTTTTAATAAAGCAGAAACGAAAACAATTCGCAAATAAAGAAATATACGAGCTTAATGCAAAGATTTATACAGGCATTACCTTGAGAGAGGGTAAGAATACTGACGAGAGAGAAGCAGAGAGAGAGAGAGGGCATACAACAAATGGGTTCATACTCGTATAATAAACTTTTCCGGGAAGTTAAGCTCTTTAATACAGCGCGTTACCATATGTTTTCACAGAAGTTAACAAATTCTTAAGAATCTTAAAAATAATTCTCTGCGCACTCTTTTCAGCCGACCTCTTTTCCCTTTTTATCACTCCGCAGCTTTTCAGCGAACATACTATGAGAAAAATTTAACAAGCCGGTCACGTCACAAAGGGAGACCCGGTGGGAGAGCAAAGTACCCGCAAAGTACGCGAAAAAGAGTCAGAAATGCCGAAAGATATCGAAGATGTCGCTAAATGCGACAAAGTAAGACGCCGCGAAGAGGAAGAAGCGTAGAGGAGTAGAGTACTCGTATTTCTTAATTAACTTCTTGAGAAAAGTCAAACAAATTGCCAGAAAATTTGCGGCTGATTAACTGTCAACTGGTCATTGGCCACGAAGAAAGCAAAGAAGGAAGGAAGGAAGGAAGGAAGGAAGGGGGGGAAGAAAGGAGGATAGTGACACGTCGCCATTACTGAAAAGTACCTAAGAAAACTTCAAGAGAAATCACAATTAGGAAATTATTAGAGTGCAAAACGGTAAAGAAAACGGGTGTCAAAAGAGGGGGAAGGAAATAGACAGCGAGAGGGGGAGGGGGAGGTGGGAATTATTGGTAAAGTAGAGAACTGAAAGGTGGAAATGAATCCAAGTGCAGCGTAAAAGCGTTGCTGCAAAATACCAGCAAAACTTTCTCCTTTTGGTGCACGCAAAAACTGCAAAATGAGGAAACTTTTAATTGGAAAAGTGCTGCGTGTACAACAACAAAAGCAACAAAAACAAATAAGTGTGTTGAATTGATGAAAGTTAAAGTGTTGACATGAAACAAATGGAGCAGGAACGAAACGAAAAGGAATAGATTGAGGTGATGTCAAAAAGGAGGGGCAAAAGTGTAAAACGTTTAAGAAGGAGGAGACACGTAAGAAAGTCATATTTAAAAAGAAAAAAAAACATACTAAAAAGGAGCATACTCAATCGAAAAAGTGATCCAATAGAACAGAAAGACAGACAGACGTACATAGACCTACAGAACGACAAAATGGAGCAATCACCAGAAAAAGAAGTTCAAAGGCAAAATCAAAAGCAACAGAAGCAGAAATTCGTATTTCTTTAAAAAAAAACTAGACGAAAGAATGAGAATGACGACGATAAACTGTGTTTAATTGGCAAAAAAAAAGAGAAGGCGGCAGAGAGAGAGAGAGAGAGAGAGAGAGAAAGAGAGAGTAAACAAAAATTGGAGCGGTTTCTACCATTTGAAACACTTGAGATCTTCAACAAGTCACCACTTGTCTACCTTTCAACGAAGAACTAATGGCATGACAAACATCAAAATCTGTCCATAACGGTCCATTCATTCATTCATTCATTCATTCATTCATTCGTTCGTTCGGCTCAACAGCAATAATTATCTGCCAACAACAGTAACGGCACAGCCACTTCAGATTTCCATAAACATTCGTCAGTGTCGGCGAACTGCTCTGAGTGGCAGTCAGTCACTTGCATCGTAAACGTTCTCTTCGTCGGTCGATGTCATCAATCATGGTCATGCACCCAACTCTCGGCTCTGCAGCCACGGCGAATGCGAATGTGAAACGCAAATCGAATGCGAAGCGATGATAAAAATTATGATAAACTTTGTTTATACTCTGTTCATTCATTCATTCATTCATTCATTCGTTTCTTTGTTCGTTTGTTTGCTAACAATATTGATGCTTATGCGAGCATGATGACGACTGTTGTTGTTCTTGTTTTATAATACTATACTGCTTGTAATGTTGCTGTTGATGACAGTATTCATGGTTTGTTGTTGTTGTTGTTTTTGGAAAAATGCTATTGTCAATACAAGTGCATCATCAAATAGCAAATAGCATCATTTGAAGTTTCTGAGCGAGCTGATGAGAAAATGATGATGATGCTCTGCTTTCATGCAGCGCGTATCGCGCACCGTCAACAATTTTCTATTCATTTGTATGGATTCTGTAAGTGTATGTGTGTGTGTGTGTGTGTGAGTGTACACTCATACACACGTCGTCACAGAGTAAATGGCAGGAAAGCCATCATCTTCAATCACTGTCGATAATATTACTAACTCTCTATCCTTCTCCCTTTTCCCTCTCACACACTCTCTCCCACTTTCTCTCTTCCTCTTACTTTCCCTCTCCCCCTCTCCCTCTCTCTGTCGCTTTCTCTGTCTGCTGGAAGCAATTGATCGCGTTGCGGTCCTTCTTAACATGACAACTGAATAATGTACTTAACGCCCTTCTACCGTTCATACCACCGCCCTCTTTGCCGAGTGCTATTTCGTTGTCAGTGTTTCCTCTTCTGCTTCATTACGTAATTCCAAGCGTCGAGTAAATCATTTCGTCTACATTCGATGAATAATACGAGCATCGCGATGAACCTGCTCTCAAGCAGATAAATGCAAAAAGAGGGAGAGAGTTTTATGAGTATGTCTGAAAGAGCGGGCTGATTAGAAAGTGGCCAAAAGGAAGAAGAAGAGGGAGGTAAGAATTGGGGTGTACGAGAATTTAAAAAGAACTGATGAAAGTATACCAAAAACAGAGTGCCGCAATTGATAATTAGTGGGCCTTTTCGGGAAGACTATTAATATATACAATATTCTCCCGAAGGATTTAATATGATGTACTTCATAAACGCAATGATTCGAGAGAGAGGGAGCGAGAGAGAGAGTCGATCGCTAAAGTAGTTAGTTGTGGGCTTGTAAAGATTCGAAATCAATGAGTAGAGACTTCTTACTCTCACTTTATTCCTTTACATTTAGGACTTTGCGGTACGTATGTATATGTACAGGGTGCGCCATCTTCTGTGTCGGTATGTGAATATGTGAATAACTTTATAAAAAAAAACCGATTTCCATAAGTGAGGTATGTCGACTTAATCTGATCCTTTACAATTTACCTCGACTAGTTATTGAATACAATAACAATCAAGTGGCCGCCTCTTTTGACCAAAGCAAAATGTGCCCTTTTTGTTGCGCTTTCCATCACTTTTTTGAGCATCACTATTTCGGCGCGTTGTTTCGGTATAAAGCCATTCATGGTTAAATTTTTACTTAACGTTTCAAAAATTTTCTTACTCAAGTCAATCGGTTTATAAATATGTTTATATGTTAAAGTTATTCAATGTTTACATACCGACATAAAAGATGGCGCACCCGTTATTTCTTGTGTACCCATTAATAATTTTCATTCTTGTTTTTTCTCTTCGAAGTTGTCATATTGTAATACTTTAAATTATTGTCGATGTCGGGGAAGCACGAGTAGGGTATAAACAAAATGAATTTCGTCTAGAATTCGAAGTAAATCCTCGATCTCGCACTATTTGTTCGATAACGATTCGCTTGACGATTCGAAAACGAACCCATAGGGCGGATGATAGTTGTCATTTGTTCTTGAATTTGTTCAGGATCCGAAAACTAGTTCATTCTCAAATTCATTAACGGTCACGAACGCATTCGCTTCTTCATGGTCTCGATACAGTCACGATCTAGCATCTTTTTGGCATCTTTGTTATGAGGAGCACCCTGTATAGTGGCTTTCTTAATAGGAAACAAAATGCGTACTCTTTGGTTCTCAGTCGATTTTAGTGGCCTTTTAAAAAGTACGTATTTAATACTTTCGCATTCTCTTTCTACTTTGCGCTCTTTGAGAGGAAATCACTCTCTTTAATCCCAAACCGATAACAAGAAATTGCATTTCTGTCGATGTTTTCTTTGCAGTGTGTGTGTGTGTCAATATTAAGGTTTCTATTTACTGACGAAACAAAAAACCTCATCTTATTTAAAATTACCAATTTCCTTTAGCTCTCTTTGGTGTTTTGCCCCCCACCCCTCTCCTTCTCACTTCCTATCTCACCCCTCTCCCTCTCTTTACCTATCTCACTCTCTTTCTTTCCCTCTCGTGCGCCGACCAACGTTATGCTGTCCCAAAAACATTCAGCGAATGTTTTCCGAGTAGCGCAATTGATGGCTCTTTGCTCTCGATGTGTTTAAACTCGAAAGTCACATACAGGAGCACTCACACGCGCACACATACACACACACACACAAACCTACAAACACTCGACTCATTTCTACCATTCTATCTTCTTCTGTAGCACTCTCTTCTCTCTCACTTGATGGCGCTGGCTCAAAGGCGTACGTTCAAAGGGGTGCTGTAAAGAGAGGACAAAGAGGCTGCGTAGGGGTCGACGTTGCCTGCCACCAAACGCAAAATAAACACATTAAAGTTGCAAATTGAATTCGTCGTCGTCGTCGCTCACAGAATCAGCATGTTAAGTATCGTCAGGAGGGCAGGAAGGCGTCGGCGGGAGGGGGCTGACGGAGGCAGACTTGGGGTAATCTTATGATGATGTGCCCTCAATGGATTTGTACGCTTATTTATTTTTCTCTTTTATTTAATACAAACGCATGCAAATAAATTGTGGAATGTGTTAAAAGGCTGCGAGCGCAAAAGACAGTGCAGGAAGAGGGAGGGGGAGTTAGGCGGCAATGGATAATGTTTGAAAAAAGCTACTCTTTGGACTTAAAGAGGCGTACAGGATTGATTATTATCAATATTTTTCGGAGGTGTGGCCGTCGAGCAGAGAAGGGGAAAAGAAGAAAGAAGAAAAAGAAGAAGAGCACAAGAGTGGCATTATTGACTTTTAATTAGAGAGGATCGGAAAGAATTGATCTCAAAAATTATTGAATATATGTACATATTGATAATATTTTAAAAGAAATTAAAAACAAAAATTTTTCTAGGAAACCAGAATTTTTTCTTATGGGGGGCTATGGGACCCCAATATACCCTATAAATATACTGCTTTGTACATGCACAACAAATTTTACTCACACAAATTTATGTTGATTTGGTGATGATGAAGGATTTAAGAGAAGCCATCATAGCAACGAGTATAGATAGTATCTATACTCGTTGATCATAATTAATGAATAAAAATAAGATTTTGTTTCTTGTGAGTCTTGTAAGTCACTTGTTTCTTGTAAGTCTTGTGAGTCACACTCACACACTCTTTCTACTGTATTTCATTCCTTACTCGTCCCTTTCTCCGTCTTTCCCGCATCTTTCATTAGCTTAACACTGTGGTCTTTAATAAAATTAATAATAGCTTTGATCTCTTTACCTGACCAAACTGGAAGAAGGAGTAAACTTTTCAACTTTTCACTCTCTCTCCCTTTCTCTCTGCCATCAGTCGAACAAATACGAGAGGGATCCTCAGACCTTGGCCGCCCTTTAGGAAAAAAGTCATAAGGAAAAGCTTCAGTCCAAAAAAATTACTAACATTATTTTTCTGGCGTTTTTAATATTATATTATTTTTTAGAAATTTCTTATTCTTTTTTTTAATATTTGCAGTTTCTCAGCTGAAATTAGAGGGCTCTAAGCCTCTCAACGCCGAAAACTAAATACGTCACTGACTTCTACTGGACTCCGCCGCTTGAACTAAACTGAGAGAGCATTCAGTTCCTTTCAACACTTTTCGAAAATTAGGCGAAGTATGCCATTGGACAAGGCCAAGGTGTATGGTATGGTAATGGCTTCGGGAATGATCGAATGATGAAATGATGGCAGTCATTGCAGAAACCATATGAAACTTCTTTCGCCAACAACAAAGCAATAACGAGCTGCAGAAATGTTGGTTTCGTTGCCGGACGAGGTTTGTGATTAAAAGTTTTAATAATACTCGTAGTAAAAAGAACACGACGAAGAAGGAAGAAGAAGAAGTATGAAGAAAATAAAAGGAAGAGAGCAACGAATAAAAGAAAAATTAAAAAGTTGGAAAATGGAAAATATTTGGGGAAAAAACTTGCCATAAATTACAGACTGAACCTTTGTTAGAAAAGTGTGGAGATCTTGGAAGTGGTCCATACAACAACAACAACAACGATAACCATGAAAACCATAACAAATTATAGTGCATTTCTTTTGTTTCTCAGACAAAGAACAAAATAGGAAAAGATAACAACTATTCTTTAGATAACGTTTGATGAATTTTAGGATGTTTTGTGCACTCGCATAAAGAAAAGACATAAATGCAAAAAATTAAAGAATATACATACGTATATACAATTAAAATACAATAAAAAAAATTATGAAACACAATAATTTATGCTTTTTCATTTTTTTTATATTTGAAAATTTTCCAATATTTGCCAAAAACAATTTTTTTCTTTCATCTTTCTTTTTGTTTTTGCTTAAAAACTATGTGAGTAACATGTTAGTAATACTTTTATGAACTTTACGTCAATTGAATTGAATTTTACTTTGAAACTCAAAATCAATAACGAATTTTTACGTAGTTAAAAATATTGTACGCTCGAAACGGTTACGGTTTTTTGATTTATTTATCATAATTTGTTTTTCTTTTGTTATTAACTGAAAAATAATCTGAAAAGTTGTTTGCGTACTCCGCGCATTATTTTACAAAAAATCAATTTTTCCCAATTTTCTTTACAAAAAGCAGAATAAAATTTGATGGCTTCATTTTTATCGGGTAGCGATAAAAATGCTTGTTCTTCTTCTTCACAAGCATAACCACCATTAATTCAAACAAATTGCTCCGAAATGTTGCCATTTTTATTGACCGCTGCGAAAAAGTTATGAAAAAGGAAATAAAGCAAAAGCTTTTGAGTCTGGCAACGACACGAGCCATCATTCATTGCAGTGCGACGGAATGAAGAAAAATGTTAAATTATAAAATAAAAAAAGTTACTGTTTGGTCCGGCTTGGTCTGTTCGGACGGTTGGCGCGTTTAGAAAAAAGTGGCAACACTTGAATTTCATAAATTTTGATGAAGTTTGTTCTGCTTTTTGAAGTGTTGAAGCGTCAGAGACTGTCGCCTCGTATTTCACACGACGACAACGCCGACAATGCCGACAACGTTGCCGTTGCCGAGTCCAACAAAAGCAAGGACTCAATTGAGCGGCGATTCTTATCATGGCAAGCCACACACAAATACACATATATTCAGTCACGCATTTGAAATGACCCCGTAGGAATTAAAGTCATGGTATGTTTATTTTCGTTTAAGAAATCGTCAATGAAACATGGATCTATGAAAAAATGAAGGGCCTAAATTAGTTACGTCATATACAAGTAGATATAAATTTAATAAGCCAAAATAATGTAAAGTTTTTGAGTTCGCTGATTACAACTATGGCATTTATTATTTTTATTGGTTAAGATCATTCGTCTTATTTTCTATGTCTTGTCAATTTTTAAATTTTAAAAATGGTCTAAGTCATTTGTAGCCTTAAAAAACCACATTTTCTTACAAGCTACACAAAAAATTTCACAATCACCAAAAAAACTAAAATCTCTAAGGTAAATATTGCCTCAGACATTTTGAGGTATAGTATGAAAATATTTTTAATTTAATGAAATGCAAACCTTTAAACGCGAAAAGTGTGACTGAGACCATTTTTGAAATTATGGGTACAAATCTGAAAATATGCAAGTGTGGGCAGGTTAGGATTGTAGTATATTCCATATACTTTTGATTGGCGTATAATAAATACTTTTTTAAAGTGGAGTTTTCTGGAGTAATCAAACGGTACCAACCAACATTAATAAAAATTACGCAATGCACGAGTAAAGCACCTTATTTATTAAATTAGTGAGCGTTTTTTTAAACTATATTTAGCTTCTGATGAAGCTCCTATACCAATGTGTAAAACATAATAAAAAATCCTTACTAACAAAATTTATAAAACTGAAAACTAACTGCAACAATGTAAGGTCTCTAATGAATAATTAAACGATATTCTCGTATTCGGATAGATACCAACGGAGCAATAATTAATTACTATGCCCAAAAGTTATTTCATATGTTCATTAATATGTAGATAATAATGACATATAATTTTCTGTCCTATTTCTTATGTGACTTTTGGTCACTTTTCCCGGTCTCCCAGGCCATAGTGCGATGGAGAGAGTAAAAATCATATTTATGTTCATAATAGTGCTCTTTGGCTACAGATTGCAAACCAGATTTATAAGTTTTGAAGCAAATAAAGCCACGTGAAGAGAATAAAAGCAGCATTTATCACCAGCCGGCGAAATCCTCGACAATCTTTTTACAGACACGGACTCAGTCCGACAATCTCTATCCTACGATATTACAATGTTAAGTGTCATTGATGCCATTGCCCATAAACGGTTCTTGCCATTTGCCAACAATGCTGCTGGTCATGGACGACACTTTCCTACTGGGGTTGCAATGGATACAAACTGAACGAGGAGTATAAGCAGCACAGAACGCTTAACAGCCAAAGCACATTGCGGCAGCGGCAGCAACAGCAACAGCAAATTATATAGAGGCTTATGGGTGCTGCCGCTGCCCTGAAAAATAGATTCTATTACGGCAGCAAGCAAAACTCTCTTTTTTCCACTCTCTTTTTCACTCAGTGTTGCCAATTTTCACTGAAAATCCGACAAATTGTATTGAAAAATATACGGAGAGTAAGCTCTCTTTCAAGACGAGAGAATGGGATACAGAATACAAAAACAAATAGCCGACTTGCTGTCGCTGCTCTAATGTACTTTGCTGAGCAGCGAGAGAGAGTTGCTGTTGCTGCCGCTGCCGCAATGTGTTTTGGCTGTAAGCGCTCGGTCGCTCGGCAGTGACAAATCTTATGAAGTGTCATTCTGACTGCATGGCTGAGTGAGTGTGTGTGTAAGAGAGTGCGAGGCTGTTCGCTGTTATATGCGTGGGCGACCATTACATTACATACGGTCAAATCTCAAGCGGTCAATAAAAACAAGTGTCATTTGGCCAAAATTTGCCAAACGGACAGTGCAAAAAAAATAGAAGAAGAAGAAGTAATAGTAGTAAAAGACGACGTGAAACAATAAAAACCCAACGAAGGTGTGCATACATATGTATGCTCACGTTGGCAATCCTGGTCAAGATGGTTGCCAAGCTAGTGGCGGCATATGAACGAAAGTTAAGTTTAAGAGCAATATAATTTTGAATCCATGGGAAAAGAGAGAGGAAGAGAGAGCAAAATAAAGAGAGAGAAAAGGCTTTCGTCTACTGTCCCCAACATGGAGAGGGAGAGCGAGAGAGAGAGAGAGAAACCCAGAGCAGATTTTATTTAGCACATTTAAAATGTCACATTCTTTGAGAAACCTTCGAATGATGTCGAATGATTTTTTGCACGATTTTTCTTAACCTCCAAATATTCCGGTCATCAACATCGGCATCGCCATCGCCATTGCCATATGTAAAATGATAGCTAGCCGTTTCCTTTAATAGACCTCGCCAAAATGCCATAAAATATCACAAACTCAATAG